>JAGSMT010000041.1:0-1427285 GCA_029286875.1 Lamproptera curius | reverse complement strand
TATTTCAGGGAATCTGTACGATTTTGTGTTGATTGGCACGGAGGAAGATGTAGTGATCTCATGTTGTAAGGCATTAGTGTTAGTCAATTTATCATTGGGAAGATGAAAAATGTCAGAATATGTAGAACAGAGGTCATATAATGCATTAGTTTCTTCAGCATTCAGGTGAGAGACTCGCAAAAGATTCAAGACTTCTCCTGTCCGATTCAAGGTATTATCATGATCATTTGAATATAATGTGTGTATGACCTCACGCATATTAATTTTATTCAAGGGTGTGATTTCAAATTTTAATTTAGGATCAATATGTATTGGAGAATCAGAGGTGTTCACGACTGAAATGTTGATTCTTGAGTTCGGCTTTACTTTAACAATGCAATTTGTACTAGAAGAGATTCTATTGATTCTGATCGAGAATGAGCCCTTCATTGATATCGGGGTTGGACACAGCGCATTCAATTATTGTTTCAGTCCGAGGGGGTATTGTCAATAAGGGTTCAGTGAATTTGATATTAAGTAATGTTTCGTCGACTTGGAGTATGTTTTTTGCAAAGTCAATCTTACAATTGTATTTGGAAAGAAAATCATTACCAATTATGCCATCGTAAGGAAAGTCAATACTGGGGATGACGTGAAAATGATGGTTCAATAAATCAAAATCCATCGATATATGTCCGAGAGAGTGCATCACGATGTCCGGTGTTCCAATGCCACTGAAACTTATTTTATGTTTCACTACTTTGGGCATTGTTTCAATGGCGTCTACTTTTAACAGACTGATTGATGCGCCACTGCCTACAAGAAGTCTCAAAGGTTTGGAAGAGGTGGATGTTTGGACTTCCACGAAAGGTAAGTATTTTTTTATTGGATTTGTTGTAATATTATAAGTCTTTAATATGTTTCTTTCTGTTTCAGGAGCTGAACATGTGGGACATGATTTAGCAATTAAGTTTGCATTTTCCCTAGGCAAAGTATTCGATTTAGTAGAACTAGTAGAATTAGTATTTTCTTTGGATTTAGTAGAACTAGTAGAATTAGTATTTTCTTTTGATTTAGTAGAACTAGTAGAATTAGTATTTTCTTTTGATTTAGTAGAACTAGTAGAATTAGTATTTTCTTTTGATTTAGTAGAACTAGTAGACTTAGTATTTTCTTTTGATTTAGTAGAAGCTTCGTCGTTACAATATAGACTGCCTGATGTAGAAATGGGAATAGAAACAGCGGCATTGGCAATGCTCATCACAAGAATCAGATGACAGCGATAGGGCCATTATGAGTTTGGGTCTGGTTACCCTGTTTGGTAATGGACTTAGATACAGTGAGATTCGGCAGTGCACATTGCGAAGATTTTGTAGTGAGACTGTGTTATAGATCGAGTCGTATCGATTTCCTTATTTAGTTTTCCCGCACGATACCGGTCGGGAAAGCTTGGTCGTTTAAATTAAAATCATTAAGACCAGAGCTTTCTACGTTAGTTGAATCGACCCAGTGTATGGGTAGATTTGGGCGTTGTAAAGCATTCCAAGGTTGCCGGTTTGTATTTTGTTGGTTTTGGGCAAAATTAGACCTTTTGTTATGATTGTAAGCTCGCTTTCTGCAGTTTTCTATCGTGTGACCTATGTTTTTACAATATCTGCAAGTAGGAGCATTTGAATTTGGTCCGCCTTGTATATTTAATACGTTTCGCGGTTGGAACTGGCGCTGTTGATTTTGAAAATTAGGATTTTGAGGAAGTGACATGTTTCGTCTTTGCGAAGCTTGGAATAGTTTTTCCTCAGAAGAAGCGAAGTTGATTGCTTCATTTAAATTGCTTGGGTCTCTACACCTAACAACTGTTGACAACTGCGGTTGAAGACCTATCATAAAAACGTTCAAAGCCAAATCTTGCATAGCGGCTACTCTACCAGATAGTTCGTCCTTCTTTTTTGTGGGGATGGAAATATTAATTTCAGTCAAGAGTTTGGCGAGGCAAGATTCAACTTTAAGTGAAAATTGACTGACGGATTCATTACGACCCTGTTTGCATTCTTGAAGATCTGAGAGAAGATATGCATAGTGTTTTGTGTCACCAAATTGCGTTTTTAAAAATTCCTCCAATTGTGTCCATTTTGAAAACTCTTTAATAGCACACGCGGTTTCTGCTTTACCTTCAAGGCGGCTTAAGATATATTTTAGAAGGATATCCACTTGGGAAGTAGATGCAAGTTGTATGGCATTGCGGCAATTATTTAAAAATGGTGTTAACTTTTCTCGTGAACCGTCGAAGGTTCCAATAAATTTTATCAATACATTTAAATCGATTTCAGGCATTTTGTACTAGTATTTTCTCTTTTTACGTCTTGTGTTTTCGACATATATAAATGTACTTAATTAATTACAACAGTTAGGGTCGAATTACAAATACAAATCAAGGTTATAACGCTAATAAAATAACTTGAATAAAAGAGGCACAGTACGACGGTTGAGACACGATGTTATCACTTCTAAGAAATTCGCCACTAGATAAGAACACTGAGCACTTCGACGACTCGTTATGATTTAGAAAGTACAAGGAGTATAAAACTTTGGATGCGGCAATTATATGAAAGTACAAATGTTCTGTGCACACACGTATTTGGCATAGAAAGTTGGAGTTTTACAGGAATAATTTGACTCACAGGATTCTCAGGAACATTGTGTCGTTTTCACCTTGCAGGAAGCGATGACCAAAAAGGCTGGAGGCGGATGATGAATGTGAGGTCCTGCCTCCTGGCACGACGTGGAGACAAGAGCAAGTCTTTTCTAGGACTCGCAGGCTGTGGTGATAGCTAGTCACCACCTCTCGATTCTTCTTTAGTTTCGGCACTTTAGCACTTCAGCACTACGACACTTTATAAAAACCGGGGATTTATATGTAAAATCCCTTTACGCTGCCACCAATGTTATACGGCTTACTGTAGTTCACGTTTTAAAAAAAGAAACTGTTTAGCTGCGAAGTTTTATATTTAGAATTAGAATTATACAATAGTATTTAATTAATTGACTTAGTACAAGGATTTAGTAGTTTTATAAGAACGAGCACCTCACATGAGGGCTGAGATTGAACTGACTTTTAATTATTAATATTTTATTAAGCTATCTGCATTAAATGCTGAATAAGTGAAATACGTGTCTAGCGCGCATTTTTGTCATACAAAGATAAAGATATAACAGTACGCACGTTAAACTCAATGACTCTATGTCAATGTTGAAATTGACTGCCGAACATGATTTTTATGCTATGAGGTGACAGATTAATGTTTATTAATCCTTCTATAAAAGAACTCCAAAGTACAATGAAAAAATGTTAAATGAGTGTGAAGTTATAAACCTATCGTTAAATACATGTCTTGATTATACATTTAGTAGCATTGACTTTTTATATAGTTTATTTACAGATACATTGCTAAAATAAATTTACATTATCCTGATTATCTTATCAAAGTGAATCTGGATGTCTCTCATAATGACGGTAAAATATAACCTATGTATTAACTAATCTATATTAATGTTATAAGTTGAGGATGTAAGCATGTCTTATTTACCACCATCTAAGGGCTATATATAGGTTATATAAAAATCTGGGCTAGGGCTAGATGACTAAACCGATTTTGAACGATAATGACTTAAATTAACCAAATGCCTCATGCTAGTATCCGTTAAAAGTTATATTCTTTAATTTCAATTGAAAAAAAGCGTATACTCTGAAATCAGAGTCATATTAGATAGAATTTTGATTACATAATAATATAGCATTATTGTTGTATTGGCGAAAAAAGGCTAACCTGAACTTAAAATTTAGTAACTGAAAAAGAATTGTACCTAAACAGGCAGAACTTTAGTCAGCAAAACACTGAACTACGTTCAAGATTACTCCACATATATTGTATATATTCATATATTTTATCTCCCGTCGTAATTATTTCGTGAGATCGTAATGTTTTCACATTAATATCTCACGATAAAATTTCAAACACTATGTCTAAAAAAATGTTATGGGATAAAGAAATGTACAAATCATAAAAAACTTTGTTCGAATAACATACAATGGAAGAAAAATTTATTATAAAATAGTAAACTTAAAAAAAATATATATGACCGACTTGACGCAATACAAGCAGGTGGCAACATGTCCTTAGCAAGAAACTACCCCGCGGTTTCCGTCACTGCATTTTATATCTCTTATATCTTTTAAGGTGTTCATTTAAACAAAATGTCATATATGCCACGTTTTATGATCATAGAATAAATATTTTTTTAATGTGTAAAGTTTTAGATAAACTTAGGAAGGGCGGCACACCTACATAAGATAAACCTTAAATGTGCTTTCATCATCACCATTAGGTGCCCTTATCCGCCTACTGCTGGACATAGGCCTTTTTCAATGAATGCCAACACAGCCGACACCCTGTGATTCGCTGCCAAATTGAACCGGCTACTGCACGGAGATCGGCATCCCATCTGGTCGGGGAACGGCCAAAGCTTCGTCTTCCCAAACGTGGCCTCCTCATCAGAACCTTATTGGCCCATCGGCCATCGATTTTTCTTACTATATTACCGCCTTTGACCAAATGGGCTTTGAATTTTGCAAATTTTAACAGTGTTTAACATTAAAATGGCTATTGCGGGTTATTTTTAAAACATAGATATATGCGTTCGCAGACTTCATTTAATGAAGTACATTATGTAACACATAGTTTAAGTCTATCTTTTACGGTTTCGACAGCTTTTGCATTTTAGTTGCACGAGTTTGTGATTTGGATAAAGTGGGACCAAATGACAGCTGATAATAAGTATCAGCTGTTTTTTATTTTATTTATTTATAATAATGAAAGCTATTTTAATATTTTACTACCTTATGGTACCAGCCTATTATTCGAACGAAAAAAGTTCTCTCCGTAGAAATAAAATAGGATCGCATAATTACGATGTTAACTATGCAAATAATAATCCCACCGGGGTTCATTCTCATTCGGTATTCGGATACTGGCCTAAGAAAAAAATATCAATTAAAATATATCTTCTGTTTTTTTATATTTAGAATGTACCAAAATATTTCGATTTTAGAGTATAATATTGTGCTAGTTAACACTAGTTTTATGGCAATAAATTAGATTTTTATATTTATTTTATGCTATAATTGGTTGCTGTTGTAGTCTATAGAACAAAATAATTAAGACGTCTCATGTTAAACATTCACCCCGTGATCTTATTCCATTTTATCTGTTGGGAGTCAGTCCACAAAAAACAAAAAAAAAACAAGGTAACATACGGGCAAAACCTTCAAACGTGCCATCCTCTATAATTTGAATAGCCGTTCAACATGTAGGTGGACAAAAATCAAAAAATATTCCACATATTTTGCTTGTTATTTGAGACGTACCTTTAGGGCAATATTTAGATTAATAACAGTGAAAGCAGAATTCAAAGAAAAATGACAAACTGAACATTCCTCGTTTCCAATGAATAGCCAATTTTCTTAAACTTTGATCAAATGAAAATAAAGAATTTTAACAAGTACATTATGACTTCAAACAGTACATAACCATTTTGCGCAATTGAAGCCGGTGACAACGTTCTGTCAGCAAGAAAGTGCTCCGTGATTTCCGCCACTGCATTTTAAATCTCAAACATCTTTTAAGATATTCATTAAATCAATGTAATGTCACACAGGTTTATGCACATACAGTGAAGATTTTTTAAATTCATTAACTTTGATGTAAAGTTACACTATATTACCTTGAATGAGTATTGAATATTTTACTTTCTGCTGTACCTTTGATGATTCGTTTTATCTGATTATTCGTTTCCTCATCTGAGGTTAACATATTTATGTAAAATAGTTACATACCTACACTTACGAATTCTAAAAAAAAGGTCACCATGATTCCTATAGTGGTAGCTTTTGTGGATTACAATATCTTTACTTAAAACTTTTTTTACTTTCTTACCTGGGCCTTTGACATTAAATTTGAACTCAAAACTAAGCCTAATGAAGTTAGTTACAATTTTACAATGCTAAAAACACTTTTTCATTTACAATATTTGTAAAAGGTGTGTCTTTATTATTTTAATTTTTTTTACAAATGAAATTCATTGACCTGATTGGAGAATATAGTTAGGTTTATCTTATTTTGTTTTAAAATCCTATAAAATCATGGCCAAAATACAATTGAAAAAACCTAAATTTGCAAGGAATATTATAATAACATTATCTAAGTCAGAATTCTCTCCTGGTCTTGCGAAAAAAAGGCAGATTTTAGAAAAAAAGTTAGAAAAGAACTTTACAAAATTTAAATAACTTGGTGTTACAGCCTAATCCATGAAACCAATATCTACTGTGCATAACATTAACGCAGTGAAAATCGGAAAAGCACAAATAAATTGAGAAAACAACACAAATAAACTGAGAAAATAGATTTGAATACACGAAATTGCATTGTAATTATTAAAGCTTCGTGAAACTGAACGATTTTAATTGTTTTATTCTTGTACATTGTATCACAATTACTTTAACAATCAAATTGTATTTACAATTAATTTCGTCTAAATGCCATTTATGATGTTTTGTCATTGAACCTCATGAATGAGAACACCATGAAAAATCCTACAATACACTACTTACACTTTTATGACGTCGAGGTACTGTCTTGCTATTTTATATATACTTAAATTAAATGATAATGAAAATAACATAGCAGTTTTCTTAAACGATTTCAACAAAATGGGATTAACATAAAAAACTTGAAAATAAAAACTTTTTTTTTAATGACTCTGTTTATCCTATGGTTTTTGTCCTTAATTCATAAACATGCCCCATACAATTTGTATAGTTAGTTTCCCTTCCATCTTTTTCTTCTTTTAAATGTGATATAAATAAGCCCTTGAATCTATAAAGAACCCTAAATTGCGTTTGTATGAATCGTAGGTACCAAATGATATTTTAGAGAAGTTATATTCAGTTCAAATATACAATACGGCAAAACATTTATTTAAAAATAATTCGCCATTGAAAATTTTGAGCTAAATATTCATGGCGCAACATATATTAAAATTCAAATTAAAATATCTTTATTCAAAATAGATGTGTAATACTCGCTTATTGATTGTCAAGGACGGTACCACCGGTTCGGAATAGGATGCCTAAGAAGAACCGGCGAAAGAAACTCAGCGGGCCTATTTTGTCATCTTTTAAAATAATCAAATATACATATAAATTTCATATGATCTACATACAGTTCTAATATACGTATATTAAATTTGTAAAAGCCTGGAGCGAGCATTCCATTTTGTGTTATCATTACCAGGTTGTGTTATCATTTATTAATTAATTTATGTTATAATAACCTTTAACACATAAATGTTACACTATTACTTTTTTAAAATTTATTAATGGTTAAATTCTGAACGTTTACTGGGATTTTGTAGTATTAGCCAAACACTTTTAGAGTTTAGTCTTCGATGAAAAGTAACGTATCCTTATTCGCGGGTTTATCTTTCTTTATATATTTATAGGTGCTTAATTCTTATACCATTCTCGTCTCTCACGTAACGAAAGTAAGCTAATATTGATTCAGAACGTTTCCACCCTCAAATCCAACTACTTCCTTCCCTAATATATAGGTTCGCTGCAGCAAATACTTATTGTCTTGAACTTTCAAAAGGTTAAGAATTTCTATTTCGGGTAAAATGATAAAGGAGGGGTGAAAGGGGCTTTAGCAACTTATAAAAGTTTTTCTTAACTTTTTAAAAAGTTTTGTAAAAAACGGTTCACTATTAGTGGCGACCCCAAAGTATTCTTAAGAGTGTGAAATTTTTGACTACTATTTCAGTTTGTAAAAAGCTTGATTTATATATCATTAGAGCAATAAATTAGCTAAAGGGATAATTACTTGTTTCTAATAATACGCTATCGCATGTTATATTTAGTAATCTTGATGTGCATTCGCAAGAAACGAATCGAAACAGTATTGTTACTTTGGTTGGTTTCGTTTAATTAAGATGTCGTTAACAAATATTATGTGTACATATATTATCATATTATTACCACCTGTTAATAGAACCGATAGGTACAAAACAAATTAAAGGTCATGGATAATTAATGTCTGCGAGGATTTATCATCTTTATGCTATATTATAGTATTGCTCTAATTCCTTAAAGATTGTTCCCATCACCTTACGAAATATTATAAATTGATCAATGCGTCGGAGCACAAAAGACTGGCGTACTGTATATGGTGTTATAATTAGTCGACTATCATCACTCAGTGATTAATATGTCAACTACAATTTATCAATAAGAACGCTACATCTGTAATGCGTTGCCATTCTGTATACATACATTTCGAGACCTAAATTAGCTTATGTATAGTTCACTACAATTTCTTTTAAGTAGATGAAAGAACTAATATAACTTTATACAAATGGTCGATAAGCATTATATTATGAAATGAATTAGCGAGTGTATACGCACCTTAAGATAGTGTACGCGAAGGGGTACCACCGAGGTGCCTATTAATTTAATAAAGGACGATATAGACAGTGTAGCCAAGCAATAGTTTTCTTCACTATGAAATATTTTTGTGCTCGACTACATCCAACTATGAAAAGGAACGGTCGTGCTTTGTATCAGTTTGAGTATTGATTTCCATGCTGTTGTCACCGCAATGTCATTTTTATTCTCAAGACGGGCCAAAAATGTTTTCAATTAAAGGCGTTTTTGAGAGGTAAAGGCACACGCACAAAATGGCAACACCCGTCAATAAAAGAGATTAATTGGTAAATATGGAAATTGGTGGTTATCGTCTTCGGTAATGCAAAAATGCAAAAATTTTAAAGTTATTGCCTTCGACCTAAATAATGGTCATATTCATCATTCACTTTAAATATTAAAGTGAAATTATTTCTTTTCAAATGTTCTAGATCACTCAAAACGCTCTTAAAGTTTTTAAAAACTAATATTGTGACAATGCTACCAACGGTTCAGTGTTGAAAATATTTTATTACTTTTTGATTATAATGTTTTTTAAAAGGCTGAAAGTTTATTCACTGGGTTTCTTTTATTTTTAATATAATTTCTTTTTCATAATTAGTAACAGCCAATTGTTAGTCTTTTTTGTTTTCGTAATGCTGTGAGACCATTGCTCGAACTAGAATGATACCAGAATGCACATAAAGAAAACAATGAGAATCGCGTTAATTAGGATGTTGGCTACGCAAACAATAATCCAACTGAGTTTGTTTATTTATTTAGACGCTCGCCTATGACTCACGTATTTTATAACCTATTTTTTTTGTTTTACTATATAAAGTTAAACGAATAAGTCATGCTACCAAATCTATACAGTTCTAGAAATTTAGTAGGCCAAAGTTATACAAGAAAGAAACAAAAACTTTTTAAAGAACCTGGAAATTTGTCAAATATATGGGGAAAAAAGGAAAAACACGTGAATTTGACAAATGCAAAAGGACATGCTCCGTAAGATGTATTCAGAGATTCCCAACGATTATAATATTGTAGTACAACAGAGGATGTCTAATAGCGATGCGAGGTGAGTGCAGGAATTCGCAATAAGCACTGCCTTTGTCTCGCCAAAGCGTTCCACCTTCCCTTCATTTCGCGTGTTCCTTGCGCCATATTAACTATGGAGGGCAGATTCTACATTTCCCCAAACTAGTTTCTATTTAAGTGCTTTCTAGATGTAAGCATTATGTAATCGGCATAAATAACACCTTTTATTACAAGAAAAAGTAAATTTAGTTTTTAAATATCAATGATCACCAATGGCACACGCACATACCACTAGGCTACGGAGGCAGTTACAAGTATTAGCCGTAATTTGGTTCCATTAATTAATAATTTACCAATTAGTCGTTTAAGAGTTATTGAAGAAATTAAGAAAATTTCGGCGTTAAAAATCGCAAGCCCGTGCGATTAAATCTCAAACGCTGCCAAAACCTTAAAAGATAGACTAAAACTATGTATTACATCATTGTACTGCTTTAAATGCTCGATAATAAAGTCCTCGAGACCCTCGTCTTTGTTTTTAAGAATAACCCACAACAGCCATTTTAATGTAAAACATTGTTAAAAGTTGCAATAGAACATTCAAACCTAATTTGAGGTAAAATAATATAAGTTTACATAAAAGTTAATGCATCTACTTAATTTTTATTTTATGCACATAATACGTATCATAGATAACGTTTTGATTAAATGAGATACCTTTAAAGATATCAGACATTTAAAATGCGGTGGCAGAAATCGCGAGCCAATTTCGTACGTTAATATCTGCGGTCATAATTTTATGGTAAATTTCGCTTGTTATTCGGATGTTCGTTAGTTTTTATAATAATTTGTTCAGGGGACTATTTTATAAAATAACTCCATACAATTATGCCAATAGAAGTTGACGTAGAACTCTTTGAATGGAGCAACCACTTAAGTTATCAAACATTTTCATTATCAGATCAAACTGCTTCAATGCATAATGTTTTTTTATTTAAAAAAAAAACTATACGCCCCATTCTATCTACCGGTCTGGCAGATAACTATGAACCCTTAAAAGTGTCAGAAAGTTGTGGTAAAATTTAAAAGTAATGATAAAGTAATGAAACTCGATAAAATCCATTAGAGATAAATTGTATAATTTCTTTTGCCCCATTAGAGTTAAAAAAATGGGTACAAAATACTATTACTAACCATTAGATTAAGGCCTCGTCGCCTCATACCTTGAAAATAAATAATGAGCAAAAAGATAAGTTTATCGAATATACATAAGGATTTTTAACATTCACATTGTTCACGTTGATATATAATTTTGTTATGTTGAAATAAAGGATATATAGGTATTTACTTTTCTACACAACATAGAAATTGCGTTTATATAATAAAAACAATCAAGAAGCGCTGCGTAAGCAAGGTCGTATATGATAAAATATCAGGGGACTCATTAGGAAGAAATACTACCTATGTGCGAACATATGCCAGTTAATTTTATCTAATGTATAGACATAAACTTCGGCCTCCCTTATTAATAGTATATTTCTAAAATCGTGTTTTTCAACTAAAATATTACAGCCCACTTTGTTCCATGCAAGGTAATTCCAATTTGGATTATACTTATAATATATACTTGTAATTCCCTTTGAGCAATACAACTGGAAACAAAATTATGTATATTCTTGAACTGTTGCACTTAGTGTTTTTAATAATTCACATTTACATTCTGAAATTTTATTGATAAACTCATAAAAATTTGAACATCTATAAATATCATAAAACCTTAGGTCGTTTTAAAAATAATTAACAATGCTTCTTGTTGAAGTAAGAATTTTTTCTTTATTTATCTCGTCAATAATAACTATAAATGTCAAAAGGTATTTTTTATGGACCAAGTTTCTTTACAAATTTATTAATTTACTTAATGTAAATATTCTTATAAGTTAAAAAATCAAACTCTTTAAATCTTAGAAGCAAAATAAACGAAATTTGAAGGAATCGTTCATCGGGTAAGGGCCGTCTGTAAATCACGTGAGGATCGAAAGGGGGGGAAAGGACAATGAGAGATTTTAGATGGGGGGGCTTATTAATTACTCATAAACCACCACTATTCAAATATTTGACATTTTGAGTTTTTTTTTTCTTTTCAGTGCATTTTAATTTGTTTTGAATTATTTTTTTGTTTTGAAGTCGGTTTTTTTTGTAAAAATTTTACATTATTTGGCTTATTCATTTACTCAACCCATTCAAATCTTCTTTCTTATTCCAATTCATTGCTGTCATTATTTATAACGACTTTTTCCCATTAATGTTATTTTTACAGTTTTAACATTATGCGTGATTAAACCATATTTATTTCTATAGTTAACCAAATTTAGATTCGGAATAAATGTAATAAAAGTAACGTATCTATGATAGTTTTTCTAGTTAATACAGAAAAAAATACTGTTGTTAGTCTAGCTGCTACGATTTAAATATTATTAAAAAAATATTTTATTACTTTTATTCAGCGTTAATTCTCTGGGTGATAAAATTAAAACTTTTATACTTCTATAAACACTAAGGCCTAAAAGATTGGCGTAGTAACTTAGCCATTCCTTCACAAAGTAACCTCTAGAAACGCATTAAAAGTATATCTGGGTGCACTTTCTAAAGACATTGAATTCAAGCTTGTCTTAAAGAAATTTTCTTAAAACTGCTGGCGGTAAGCGTGCCTTATTTGCCACCATTGAGCTTCTCCCATAGTTCAATGCTCTACCTACTTTTAAATAAATCTTATGTATTAAAATGTAAAAGGCGTCTCTAAAATAGGAACATGACCAAAACCTTTATTACGACCATTGAAATATTCTAACCATTTGAGACTCGTATTTTCGCGTTAAGGCAATGAAGAATAAATGTTTTCTTTACGGATTAAATGTTACGAAAGTTAAATAAAATTCTACATTTCAAATCCGCAAACATTAGTTACATACAAATTCCAAATAAAATGTTTAATGTAATCCTCCTTGCTTGAGTTTATGCGTTGCACGTTAAGTTTAGTTTACGAAAAAAGGCTTTTATGTGTTTTTGTGTGGTAAAAATAAAAATAAATGTATGTTATACTTTTTGTCACTTACGCGATTGTTATACTTGACAAATAATGCAGGCTTTATCGCGTTTAATAACTTAACAATTATACCCAAAACTTTAACAATACTCGGTATGCAATAGGATTTCATAATTTTATATTTAAAACTGTTTTCAGCGTCCATTTTTTGTCACCAATCAATGATCAATCCATTTCCTATACTGTCGTGTTCGTGTACTAAAGTCCGTTATCCATTAGCAACATTTTTTTCGATTACCAAGACGTTCTAACTTCTACAGCACAGATATACAGCAAAAAAATAAAGGCAGCAAAACAAAAATCTATATTAGACAATAATTATATGTAATAAAGTTTTAATTAAATCTTCCTGACCATGTATAATTCAAAATGGAAGCACAGAAGTAACTTTTGTGTACTAAATGTATTAGCATGAACTGCACTGACAAATGTAATCACTACATAGTATAAAACAAAGTCGCTTTCTCTGTCCCTATATGCCTATGTATGTTTAAAACTTTCAAACGGATTTCGATTCTGTTCTTCTTAATAGATAAAGTGATTTAAGAGTAAGGTTTGTATGTATAACTCATGCCTAATATTGTAGGTGTATTTTCTATCAGCATGGCTCCCGTGCGAAGCAGGGGCGGGTGGCTAGTTAATGATAACTCTGACAAAAGCAATCTACGTGTTTAACTTTTATTGCGTGAGTGGACAAGGTATCAGACAGATTAGTTTTCTGTGTAAGCATTTTCTTAATGTCCCCTGTTATTCTGATGTAATTTCGCCCTAGTTGCCAGAACCCTGAGTTGTTACTCGTTTATTGAATTCTAATAAAACCTTTGCGGGCCATATAAATTTCGGCCCCTTATAGACTTAAAATACTGTGTTATATTGGAACAAAATATCTTATTATAGGACAATGCGTAATGAATAGAATTCAGATTTTTTATTTTTATTTAAATGACTGACCTATTTCTGTCTTAATATAGAAGTAAATAGTTACAGTGTCAAGTATACTGTAGCTAGCTTAATACCAAAACAAAAGACATAGATTGAATGTTGTTCGGTGGTAAATCAAATTAGGTTGTCTTAACCTACATTTACTGTATTTACTGTATATGAGACATAGGATAATTTACATTAAAAAAATCCTACAAAACGACGTCCTAAAGTTATCTTTTCACGAGATATCGTATATTCTGTAACAATTTATTAAAAAAATTAAGAAGGAATATGAACGTAAGAAAAAAAAAAGCAGGTAATAGCAATAAAAAACTTTGAGAGGTTATAAACAAAGTCACTAACTAGAATCAACAATCAAAATATATCTAACCAAATTTGATGAAGTGACAAATATTTTGTACAAATTGGCAAACAACCTGCAGACAAGAGAGCAATAGATACGACTGTTAATTTTAGACAGCATAGGCCTCTTACAGTTAACTCGTTTGTCTTATTACCTACAGACGAGTGCAAAATTGAATCACTAATTGATAATCTTAATAGTGATATCGCTGTTGGCTGTAATAGAATTTCTACGTACTTTATTAAACAACACAAGAAAATATTAATCCCTGTTTACCCACATCTGCAATCTCGCTCTTGAGAATGGAATATTTCCGCTACTTTCAAAAAAGTCCATTATTCATCCTATCTACAAGGGCGGTGTTAAAAGTCGTATATCTAATTATAGGCCATTCAGTATTGCCTTTCTCTCGAAAAATCTAGAACGCATAATGTACAAAAGATTGTCAACCTACTTAAATAAAAACTGATATCATTTCACCAAATCAATATGGGTTCCGACCTGGGAATCAACGGCTGATGCTGTATACGAACTAACTGACTATGTTGTCTCTAGCCTCGAAAATAAGATGAAGTCTTAAATTTTCTAGACTTGGCCATTTAAGATGCTTTACAAAAATTAACAGTTTATAAATAAAACGGGGAAAATGTAATAAGGTCCATAAAAGTGATAAATTGATTTTTGTGTAGTGAAATGGGTTGTCGTTTTTTATTTGGATAGTTGTTGATAAGTCTTTATGGTTAGGATTAAGGTTCTTTTTTGGTATATTTAATTTATTATTAATAATATATTTTTATAATTTAAATTTATATTAAATATATATATTAAATAATTTATTATATAAATATATTAATTTTTGTAATGATGTTTATTCAACGATATAATGGTAATATTTTTTATTCATTTAATATATCAAAGGATTTTTCTATTAATACGTTTAGATAAGGCCATCAGTAACATAATAAAGCTTCGATTTATAGTAGTGTAAGAACAACATCTCTTAGGAATTCTACATGTAAACAGATGGCGCTGAACTACCAGTTATAGGATATATCAAAGTACGTCTTAGAATCCAAAATTTTAATCGAATTATTTATGATTAGTTCTTGTAAATCTATCATCTTAATTATCTTAATTATTTTTGATTGATATTACTTACTATTGTGAATATTAGTGAAAAAATTGTGCTATATACTTTTCAAGTGCTCCAATATAATTGAGGTTAACTATCCGTATTATTTTTATTGATCTAAATTAAAATACTTTTTATTTAATATAATTAACACTAAATATTATTAATGTTAAATACTTATTATTGGTTATTTAATATTTACAAAATAAAAAAAAAATTAATAAAACATTTAATAAAAAAGTTTGTGATAAAATTAAATTGAACATCAAATTATAATATAAATTTTAAATGTTTAAAATTGAATAAATAAAAATATTTAAAAAAATAACTAAATAAATTTAATGAAAAAACTTTTGATAAAATGATTACTTGAAGTTCCGATTCAGATAGGAAGATACTTGGAAGTGGACATCATTTAATTAAAAATACAATTGGAATAATAAGACAATTTATGTTAGACTTATTGTAAGAAAATAAATATTTATTTATTTAATTTTTCAAATTAAACTGAACTTTGTTGATTATCCTTTTCAATCCTTCTATTATTTTATTGTAATTAATTATTTGCATGCAATTAAAACTATTTTTTAATGATGCCAAAGAAGATATTCTTCACGCTACAAAGTACACGCACCCATTTTTTTATTATAAATAGACTGACCTATTTTGTCTTAATATAGAAGTAAATAGTTACAGTGTTAATATAATGCTAGCATTGAACTGTTAATACTAAAACAAAAGACATAGATTCAATGTTGTTCGGTGGTAAATGAAATTGGGTTGTCTTAACCTACATTTACTGTGGGTAGAGCGAAAATTACCACAATGTTATAGTTATATCTAGACTCGTCCGGGCACTTTAAACAATTAAAATTGTTATTCCCATTTGACTGGTAATTTTAAGTCAGGCACAATTAGTATAAATATTTGCCAAAAATAAATTCACCACTTAAAACCACTACTTAACGTAAATAATTTATATAGTGAGCATATGATAATGACTTTGGATGATATTCTTATTATGTGTTAGGGAAATAAAGGACAATAAATGTTAAATAATAAATATTTATATATTACAATTGAGCAAATTGCCTTCAAATTGTTTTTATTGCTTTAATATTCCAAAGCTGTCTATTGAAAGTGCCTAATTCATCTTTTCTTTTATATAGGTACGTAATGCTTCATTAGTGACGAAAAAATTTCTCTTTATCTATCAGGATCAATGCTGGATTATAATTAAACTTAGAGGTGTAGTTAGTATTTTCCCGATCACATCGTTTTCAAAAATGGCCTATATAGTAATAAATAAATAAATAAATAAAAACTGTCACCTGAATGTAAGGTCTGCTTTATTTTTTTTTTATTTCTGCGGATAAAGTTCAAAGGCATAGTATGAACGAATGTATTTTTTCTTAAACTTTATAAAATATGTATATATTTATATTTACAATATATATTTATATGTATATATCTATATATATATATATTTATATATGCATATTGATGTATTTATGTTGATCTATGCCTATTAACTTTAGCTAAGTTAACGATAGAATATGTATTAATATTCCTGTCGTAATTTTATTAATGATATATAGTTATTTTGTTTTAATGTATACATAATTATTTCTATTGCTTGGCGAATATTATTACATTATTAAATAAAATTACTTGTTACGATGTTTTATCGCAGTTTATTTAGGTATTTTAATTGCCGACGTTTCAACTAACTATTCCAGCGGCTGCTGGTCAAGGGTAGACTAAGATGTCATGCGTCTTGTTGCCAGTGATGAAAGCGGTTTCAGATCTTAGTTTCTATTAATTATATTTAATCTCGTACTCGACCCATGCAAACGAACTGATTTTATCTTACAGCCAGCAGTGGTATTATGTTGTTAAATTTAATTTATTAATTTGGGATCCCAAGCAGGTGTAGAACCCAACCATCTTCTCTATTGAAATTTGGATGCTTTTAATCGTCAACTAGCCATCATCCTGGTAGGAATCGGTGTTCTTAGCGACGGAATTTGTGGTCGATCAAACCGATGTAATGAGTTTGTGATTTAGGTATGGTCACACCTGCCGACATGTTAGGTCTTATCGTCGGAGTACAGATTAAATATAATTAATAAAAACTAAGATCTGGAAACCTCGCTTCATCACTGGCACAAGACGCATGAATCTCAGTCATACCCCAGTACCACGGCGCTGGAAAGTGCTTCGAAACGTCGGGAATTAAAATGTAAAATAAACGCGATAAATCCAAAGTAATTTTATTTATTAATGTATTACACGCACAAACTCCAAGCTTTTAAAATCTTTCCTTTGTTTTACAACATTCGCACCCTTCCGAATTTTCTATTGTAACACCCAAAGGTTGATCACTGGTAGATACATCCTTTTGGCATTAAAGTTGCCTTTGTACTTACTTGTGCATAAAGTTTTAATAAATAATAAATAGAAAATTATGTTCATGCAATTTTTGCTAAAAAAAATATTAATAATAAGGCAGAGGATAAGTTTTGTAATTTTTTTATGATCATTTCTTAAATCTATTGACATTTATCTTTATTTTACGTCATAGTTTAATGTTATCAAAAATCCAAACATCATAAGAATTTTCAAAAGATAACTCATTTTGTATAATATCTAAGGAGCATGTATGCTATTAGTTAAATATTGTTTAAATATGCATACAAAACTTTTGTTTATTTTTCTTTTATTCTAGTTGTAACTCATGTTTTTAAGAAAAACATTATTACAGTGTCAAAAAAAATACGAAAAAATTGACTAGTTCACATAAAAAACATAAGTAACTAAAACATATTTTATCTTTTTACTTTTAAACACAAAGTGAATAAAAAGAATTCAATAATGCTTCCACAAATGAAAAAACCCAACTATGTGAAAGTTTCGTAACTGCATTAAAAGAGGTGCCAAATTTCAATATCGTAGTACAACAAGGGAGCATAACAACGTGAGATGAGCGTAGGTGAGCTAAACCTTTGTTTCAACAAAGCGTTTCACCTCTTCCTTGATTCGGAAGCTCCTAGCGTCATTACATCGCATTTCAGATTGTGCAGGGGCCGATAATTGTTTATATCCCTATGACAATCTTTTCTACCGATACTTAAGAGAAGGACCGGCAAGCAAAACGTGCAGTGGTCATATTTTTCTTTACTTCCCATGTTCTTCCAATTAATTGAGCGATAAGTAAAACTTTACGATACGTAGGCAACAACCGATCCCACCTACCCTATATAAATATAATACCTACTTTTTGCAATTACTTATGTCATCAACTGCTCTTTAGCTACTCCCCCATGACAACGTTGAAGTGAGCTTGATGCAGGATGTAAGACTCTTGAGATGTCTCGATCATATCTTTCTTGACATCATTATCTGTATGTCAACGTTGGTGCGTACACTTGGATCAACTTTTAGGCTGTATCTATTGATCAGTTTTATAGCATAAGTTACGCAACCCTCGCTGAACACACTGGATACTTCAATTACATTGTCAATGAGGATTTTATTGAAGTGGAACCAGACTCACGCCCTTGTAATGGATTTTCTTCCTGCCTGAAGTACAGAAGATGGCCTGATTCTAGGTTAGCTATCTCGCCCTCTCACGAATTCACTCAATCCCAAAACGTGCAAAAGCATCTTATGCACTCAGTTCCTCTTCCAGTTGGAGCAATGAGAATCTAACCGTACGTGCGTCCGTTGTATGTTTGCGATGGTCAGCGTTACGTGGCTGCCAACCTTTGGCCAGTGAATAGCAAGGCTACCGGGAACTGGGGCCAGGGCGTTTTTCGTCTCAACCATTAGGGGTTTTGGACTCCTATCCCACCGCGCCGGTCCAGATGCGTGGCATGAGTTGGTTGCCAGAGCCTCGCTCGTTGTTTCAGATACTAGCACCACGTGCAGGTGAGGTTAACTGCAGGTTCTAATGATGTTTTATGATCCTTACATTCCTGGATTTTGGCTTTTTTAGTGCATTTTAATTTGTTTTGAAATAGTCGTTGTTTTTTGTTAAAATTTTGTTATCTTTCCAAACTTTGTTAAGCTATTTGACATTTTCTTTCATTTTATATAATAGATTGCACGTAACTTGTGGATAAAAATTTTTGGGGTTGGCGTACAAGTTTTGAATTCAAAACCCCGAATCTATATAGCAATTTATCGCAATGGTCTTTTCTGCCATTGCATATTTATTTACTTGTAAAAATCTGTTGAAAGTGGATATGCCACGTTACCTGATTATATTGCCAATTACGTATTAAAGTGTGAATAATCTGTCCGAAGCTATGAAGTTAATTCTTTTGTGATACTAGCCTAATTGATATCCTTGGTTAGTCATGAAAAACATGTTATATCATGTCACTTATTGTTCATACAAGTATAAATAATAAGTGCTTGGTTTCCATTATTAATGGTGAGTTTATACTAATAATGTTAAAATTAAGTCGCGATATATTATCATAACTAATGGACAAATAATAAAGAAAGTACCTACGTTATCCCAAATAAATAACAATTTGGCCGATACATCTGGCCATCATCACAACAGCAGTAGTAGAAACTCCGTTTTCTCTAATATATTGAGTTATAAATAAAATTTTATGACGCATAGTGTATACAATTGATTCGTAAAAGTTAATAATATTGCCATTGCCATAGTTTTAAAATTCTAATACTTTCGTTGTAGCACTCTTCACTGATATTCAAGAGTTCATGCTACTTAGTAGCCATACAAAAAGTAAGACTCGGTACTGGGCTATGCTGGTCTTTGAACTGATTTAAAATATCCTTATATAATGGTTTGAATTTTCACACAAAGCATATTTATTACAGGTTCAAAAATATTGCCTAAGTTATTCAATTTTAATTAGCTCGTTACTCAATAAAGTAATGCACAATAATCACGTCATTACCACTAGATATACCACCTTTTTTTTAACGTAAATTCTATAGTAAAACTAGTCAAAATGACTGGTTTGGTAAATCTAGTGTTAAAATGTAGAGACATTACTTTTGTTTTACTCAACTTGTTTTGAATTGAAATAATAGCGATAATGCGCTGTTTATAAATGTTAACAAAAAGCTAATGGTAAACGAGCATAAAGCAATTAAAAAATAAGTTGTATATTATTAATGTCCAAAAATAAAGTACAATGAAATCCATTAATTTCAATCAGCGAAGGCACTATATGTTATGTCGTAATATTTACAGTTGTATTAAATGATAAGTTTAGCTCTTATTTTGTAAAGACTAGACAGATGTTCACGAATTTTACGCTTCAAGTCGTTGCGATTTTTGCCAAACTGATTTCCGAAGGCAACTAATTGCCACAAGTGAACATTCACTATGCATGATAGACTTTACAACGATAACAAGAAATAGATTCTCATTTCAACCTTTTGTCAAAAACCCTTAGGCAAATCCTTTTAGTTAAAATATTGTAGAAGTATATTAAAGTAATATTTGACCTCTCCGATCGTATAAAGCAATATCTCACTTGAACTGCTTCGTATTAAATTTGTTATTGAGATGTGATTCATTTCATTGAAGCACTATTAGCGACAAATATTATCTATCACGAAATTATTTACTTTAAATGCATTTTCAATAATGAATCGCAATAAATCAGCTTCCAATATGACTCATTCAACAAATTTATAAATTTGTCTTTAAAATGGTAAATAATACTCTTCATATTCTCTTACTATTTCAGAGCAGTCGAAGAAGTAATTTTTAATAGTAAACTGTTATAGACTATCTCATAAGTCATAAGATTTAGCTAGCGTTTTAAATTTTGTTGCAAAAAGTTATAATTTACAAATTAATACCATCTTTATGATGCATCTTTTAATTATTTGATTTATCCGTCGTTCGAAAGGGCTCTATTAACGGTGTCCTAACTTATTATTCCTTCACTCAGGATGCGTCATGGTTCGTTAGTGATGTAAGAACTTTACTCTTTATCCATCAGTACTTAATTATGAAATTATTAAACTTTGAAGCGGACATCGCATTACTCTGAGTACTCCGATTTTAGACGTGATGAAAATTGGTTTCGTGAAAAGTCTTTTACCCTTATTAAATTCACCGTAAAATATGCCGAGAGTATAATAGTAGACACGTGAGACGGAAACTGCTAAAAGAGACATCATTGATATTCTGTGTTTTAAATATATTTCATAGAGTTTCGGTTGAGTTATTAGATAAAAATTAGTATTACTCGGCGTCAAACAAGCTCTTGATATTGCTATATCCCAAAGTATTGTGTAGCTAAAGTGATGAAATTTAAATAGCTTTTTTCTATACATCCACATATTTAGATATCTAAGGTTCCTCTTGGGAGACTTTGTATTATAATAAGCTATTTCTCAATGACAGCTTATTTTCACTTACTACTTGAAGATATTAACAAACCGTAATATAATAAGTTACGATTACGCTACGAAAAACGAATGTTTTTTCATCATTCTGCACTTGTAGTATTCGGCAATGTTACGGCTATTATTCATCACAATTACTAAATTAGTTTCTATGAGCATCATGTGTACTGTAAGACTTAAAATTGATATAAAAACATAAGAGCATCACGTTTTTATTAGGAATATACCGTAAAGAATTAACTTATTTTGAGCACATTTTTCTTTCTCTTTCTATACATGTAAAATGTTAAAAAAAGGTCCTTCTCCTGGTTCTGATCTATCTTCCCACCAATTTTCAGTGAAATCGTTACATTACAAAACTCTTAGCATGATGGCATTATGATATGCACAATACATTATCGATTACAGCAAATGCAACGTACACACACAACCAAGCAAAAGTAATCATTTCCTAACAAAATATTTACTATTATTTATCATCATCATCAGCCTGTGTTAGTCCACTGTTCGACATAGGCCTCCCCTATTGCACACCTTCTCGATTAAGGGGTTTTTGAACTGTATCCCACGCTCGTCCGATGCAGGTTGGTGGGTGGACCGACTTTTTACATGCCCATCCGTCGCATGGATCATCTTACTTTTCAGACAATTGGGTGATCGGCTCAAATCGTCTTACCAACCAGAAAATAACGATAACACAAAGGTGTTTCCCCGCGGGATTTGAACCCACGACCTTCGGTTAATAGAGCAAAGGCCAATACCACTAGAACACGGAGGCGGTTATTATTACAATTATTAAAATACTATTAAAATCCAAATTGCGATGGCTAATATTTACGAATATTATATTCCAGAATGGCTAAGGGAGCCTAAAAGCGACGCGAGGTGAGCGCAGGAATGTGCAATAAGCTTTATTTTGTTACAGCGAAACGTTCCACCACTTCCTCATTTCGCAAGTTCCTTGAATTTTGATTCATTCTCTATGTATGACATATCGTACAATGGTCGGAGACTTGTGTTTCTAGTTCCCCTTTTTGCAGTTATATAGTTAAAAGAAATGTGTATATTTCGTTATATATGTGTAATAGTAGGTGCATATTACCTCATTATATTAGGTGTAAAAACTTTTGTATTTATCTTAGCTTATTTAGGCCAACACTACGTAGGTAGAAGTTTGGAAGTAAGCAAAGCCACTCTGCTCTGTATTGATGCAACTATGCCATTCAAACCAGAACATATTACATCTGTATTATTATTAGATTATCATAAAACATTTTTTCTTGCTTCCTTCCATATATTTATATTATTTTAATATGGCAAATTTTTAAAATGTATATTTACTGTTAAAAGAAACCTAAACGCATTTAACCACTCCAAATCTCCTTATTTATATACCTGATATACTATTTCTTCTATTGTACATTTTGATTTACAATGATACCTCTCCTTAAAAATATTTTCTACGTATACCTTTCAATACAGCAATTTTCTCCCTGAAGAACAAGATAGGTGACTAATAGTCAATAATTAATCAAAGAAAATGCACTTATTAACAACATCTTTTCCTTTTAAGAACACATGCAGGCTTTGGTGTTAGGTAAACATACAAGATTTTTTGTCAGCTATTTTGCAACAAAAATTGACGGTATTACCTAAACGCTTTAAAAAAAAATAAAAATTAGCTTTAAACCTATTAAATTTAAGTTACAATTAAAAAACAGGGTCTATGCTACTACTTCCGTAATTATGAAATTAATCAAATCCTTCCTCTTACATTTATTACTTTTACATCATAAAGTCTCTCAAATTTTAGGTCCGTTTTGTCTAAATTATTTATTTTGTTATACTTTAACTAAATGAAATAACAAGTCTTGTGATACACGTGGCTTATACAAAAATGGTCATCATTTCATCATCATCGTAAATATATTATGTAACTATTTCTTAATTTAAACAGAATTACGCAACGACGATATTACAAAGAATACGGGTTTCATGAATTCACGTCACAAATAGTAGGTTTAGCCTCGTGTGTGGGTTGGATGAATTTATTTTATGAACTAATTTTCCAACGACAACATTCCTCATATGCGGGGAAAGCGCCCCGGGGTTGACAGGCATTTTTTGGACACAACTCCGTTCTGTGTTTAATGAAAACTCCGTACCGCAATATGCCGCGAGGGACCGCTTTTACTGATTGTAGATTTTTTTCATACTTCGTTTGAATATTTTTGTGTAAGTTTTGCGTGGGGTGGAATCGGCCGCGCGTGTATCGACGCACGATCTCATCCCAATATAAAGATTTTTTTTGGTGAATCCAATCACTACCACTTGATTGGAAAAGCTAAACTTATGACGAAAATAAATTAGCCAAAAAATTAGTCATTCTTAATCTTAACAAAAAGTAAATAACATGGAATATTATTAAATAGCGATTTACTTAACAAAATACACTTGGCTCGATTTTTTAAAAAATCCAATTACAAATTCCCCGTTCCCAAATAGAGGGAGAGGCAGGGATATATGGAACTCCTCTTCCCCAGAAGGTGCTTTTCTTTGTCACTTTTGCCCTTGTTAGTTTACATTAGGTTGCTAAATTGTATTTCTTTTAATTTTAATTATTTTAATATAAAAACATGTTATATATATAAACTTTCTTGAATAACTTAAAACATAATAATTTACAGTTATCAGGTATTTCTTCAGATTATCACAACATTAATTAAGTAAAATCTATAAACACTTTAACGCTAGAAATTAGTTATTTGGCACCAGCCAAAATCCAGCTTACGTTGCCTAACGCACTTCATTAAGTTTTAAGAGGAAGTGAATTTAGCTAAAGAAGACAAACAAACACTTTAATAATTTACCGAAATGCTAGTGTCTGCAGTTATCTTAAAGTGCAGATATAATAAACGAACCAGAACAGTATATAGTGTCAAGATGTTGTTCATTGTGGGAATAACAAATGTTCTTTGTACATATATTAACATATTAATAACAAAACAAAGTGAAGGGCTTGGATAATTAATATCTGCGAGGATTTATCATCTTTATGCTGATCTCTAATTTCTAAATACATGGTCCGATCACCGTATAAATTGATCAGTGCATCGGAACACAAAAGACATTATACAAATAGACGAACGTAAGAGACACTACAGTTAATCCTTACATTAGATTTAAAGTAACAACAAGTAAACAAATTAAGCCTTAGCACCGTAGCGGTGTCTTGTGTATGGTGTTATTATTAGCTGACTATCACCCTTTAATATATCAATTACAATTTATGAAAAACAATGCTAGATTAATTAAAGCCACTTTGTTGCCACAAGGTGTTTTGTTTACGGAGTAAATTTCCGAGCCTAAATAGGTTTAAATTAAGTCCACCATGCTATGTCCACTATAATAGTTCGATAAGCGTTACATTACGAAATGAATTCGCGGGTGTATACGCATCTTAAGATAGTGTACGCGAAGGGGTGCCACCGAACTGCCTGTTTATTTAATAATGTTATGCCTTTACATTCGAGACTGTTTTGTAAAACTAGCAACGATGCAGACAGTATAACGAAACAATAACTTTGTTCAGCTAAAATATTTTAGTTCTCGTCTTTATCCAACTATGAAAAGAAACGGTCGGAAAGGCCCTTTGTGTCAATTTAAGAATTATTATACATATCGTAGTCAAAGCAATTTAAATTATTATTATTATTGAAATAATCAAGTATATGTGCCTAATCACTTCAAAATAAAAATCCTATCCTGAGTTTAAGTTAACTGGCAAGCACAAAACTGGCAATACAAGTTATGTTATAATTTTTAATAAGTACCAATAAGTCAGCATAGCAAATAGCATTTAAAATAACATTTTGTACTAATTTGCTGGCACAAGAAAAATATCTTTCAGTAATATCGATTGGTGGTATCGTATTTACATTGTCTTCGGTAATACCACACCAAAAATTATACTCATCGACCTAAATAATGTCTATTTGCATTTACCTCACATTTTGAAGTTACATTATTGCTTTTAAAATGTTCTAATGAACACTTCAATGACTATTTGATTTTTTAAAAACAAATATTGTTATTGTGTTAGCAACTGTTCAATGTTGAAAATGTTTTATTTCTTTTTAATTGTAATTTTTTTTTGCAAAACGCTGAAAGTTTCTATTTGTTCTTATCTTAATTCTTTTAACAATTTGTATCAGCTAATTGTTAGAAGCCTTTTTTGTTTTTTATGCCTTATGTACAATCAGACCCTTGCTCTAACAGGAATGATACAACAATGCACATAACGAAAAAAGAGGGTGTACGCGTTCATTAGGATGTCAGCTACGCTAATCCAATCCCATTGAGTCACCTATGACTCGCCTGTATTTATCAACTAAATTTACTTCCTAAATTGGTATGATTGGTAAATTCTTTTTTTTGTTTGACAACGTGTGTTAATTTTTTTTGATATTCTATTAATTGTTACACGAATATTTTACATTACCAAGGCTATAAAGTTAAAAAGAAAAAAAACCTTAAAAACCTGGAAATTTTGGCAAAAAATATATGGCAATAAAAAAGAAAATTCAAAAACACGTGAATATTATAAATGCAAAAGTATATAACTCCGTAAGATGTCTTCAGAGATTTACAAAAGAGGAAGTAGCAAAGCAGTACAACAGAGGATGCCTAATAGCGATGCGAGGTGAATGCAAGAATTTGCAATAAGCACTTTGTCTCTCCAAAGCGTTCTACCTTCCCTTCATTTTGCGAGTTCCTTGCGCCGTATAAACTACAAAGGACAGTTTGTTTACTTCCCCAAACTATTAGTTTCTATTTAAGTGTTTTATAGATGGTAGCATTATGTATTAGACATAAATAACACCTTTTACTATAAGAAAAAATATATTCATTTGTTAAAAATTAAACCAATAAAAAATTATTAAATTTACTGATAGACATGTCCTAATAAAAAAAAACTATAATACTTTCTGTTGAAATAAATTTGATGAACGTTTATTCAAATATTTGGATTTAGAAATGGTAACACTAGATCATAAAAACTATTCAAATTAGAGTTTATAGTTAGAAGAGAATACAAAATAAAAGTATATTTTATTTTATTTAATAGCATAGGGAAATGATTTTGAACATAGGCCACCTGTGGCAGTACCACCGCTGTACCTATTTCTATCACAGAGCAGTTGTGTAAAATACTATTGTGTTCCGGTTTGAGGGGCACCGTAGCCAGGTTACTCACAGAGTAAACGAGACGTAACATCCCATGCCTCACGAAGGCAGCGCATAGGCGATACCCCTGGTTTCGCCGATATCCATGGGCGTCGGTGACCATTTTCCACCAGGTGGCACAACTGCTCGTTTGCCTTTGGTGGCAATATAAAAAATATTGTTTTTAAATATAGCAAAGTAAAATATTAATGTTGAAATATATTTTATGTTCACGAAATATTTTTAGTGTTTATATTCCTAAAACTAGAAAAAAAATCTTTTCCCAGAACCTAATTATCAACGACATTTACATTACTTCAAGCCATACCTACAATATTATTTCATATTTTATATTCACTAAATGCGTCAGATAATATCAGTTCACAGGGTAAAACCGCTTTGGCAGCTCTTCTAAGCCTTTCAGTCACTTTGGAGCACTCTATTAACAGTATCTAGTAGAATATACGATATTTATAAGAAATCTTATTATGGTTCTCGTTATAGACTTAAAAACATTACCCTTCAAGGATCTATCACGGGAAATAATTTTATTTTGGTTACGATTTTATTATACGACTTGTTTTACCTTAAATTCTTTAAAACTTAAAAGCTACTTTCGAGCAATTCCAAAGATCCGAATCCGATTTAATTTCGATATTTTTTGTTAATTCCTATGCTTTCCGAAAAATTACAATATCATTGAGAACCTATTAATGTACGTTTATACATTCGATGTAGTCTTCATTAATATTGATTAATATTCTTCGTAAAGCATTGGTAAAGTAACTTAACCATTTATTTACGTAAACCCCAAGTTGAACCTCATTAAAAGTATATCCGGTGCACTTTCTAAAGACGTTGAATTAAAGCTGTGTTAAAGAAATTTTCCTAAAATTGCAGTCGGTAAGCGTACCTTATTTGCCACTATTGAGCTTTTCTTCATAGTTAAATAAGCTACCTTCCTTTAAATTAATATTAGTTATTTAATTGTGAAAGACGTCTCTAGAATAGGAACAGATTCCAAACATTTGTTAGGACCATTGAAACGTTTTAACCATTGGACACTCATTTATTCACTCTAAATAAATAAAGTAGATATAAATGCTTTCAATTTCACTTCACGAATTTGAAATCTTGAAAGTTAAATTAAAAACTTTACAGTTTATTTTTATTATGAAGCAAATATGTTTAGCATTTGGACGTTGCATTGTTCAACATTATTACTACGAGAAACAAAAAAAAATCTAATGTACCAATTAACGTACAAACCCTAAAAAAATAAAGAAATTTTTGAGTAACATAAATTTACTAATGTAGTAAATTTAAAAAACAAATCATTTAAAAATTTCTTATAACAATTTATATGTTGTTTTTGTAATGTTTGATACAATGAAAAATCTAAAGAAAACAAGTAGCACAAGTACCATACTTCTATGCACCTGAAGAATTTTTGTGTATGTTTTTTTTAACGTAAACAAAAGAATGGAAAACATTGAACGATATTGTATTCTGAGTAGCAACAGAACCAGCGTAAACAATAAATCAACATTATTGTGCATAAGTTAAAGTTAGAGATATATTTTTTTATTACCACGATCGCTAAAAGAAACTTTGAGAAAATTAAAATATTTGTGAAACAATACGCAAGTACCGGAATTTAACACAGCAACAAAACCTGAAGTTAAAGTTGTTAAAAATTGCTAAAGTTAAAACACTTCCTGTGTTTTAACTTCAGCAACATTTTTTTCTGTATCGAACGCCAACCACTGACGTCCTTGGCGACATGTCTATATTTGCACACGATGAAATGCCTACGAATACCCGCCTTTACGGTGGCAAATAGGTTATATCAGACTCGAGCTGATTAACACAACCACGTTGTTCCCACGGAAACCACGTGACAAAGATGTCACGTGGTTTCCGAAAGAATTCCAACGAAGCTGACCCACTGTTCTGTAATCCTACCAGCGCTGGCAACCGTGGCAGCCTCATCCAAAGCCTGTGTTCATTATATTCATATACCCACTAAAGGCGCGCCGGGGCTAGCGCCCGCTTTAGCCCCACCCCCTATGCAACAGACTCCCCTGAATCTTAAACCCAGAGGACACAGGAGCTAGTATTCCACCTCTAAGCCATTTTGAATGTCTAGTGCAAATACCACTTTAAAAATGTTATGTTTAATAATTGTGGCAAAATTGGTTATATCATCTAAGTTTACAAACTCCCCAAATTGTTTTTTTTGTAAAAATTCAGAGATATAAAACATAAATTCTGCAAAAATCAAGTATTATTTGTTTCATCGACACTGTAAATTGTATACAAATTAAGTTTAAATAACGCGCATTCTCTTTCAAAGTTTTAGCAAGGAAACAGAGATTTTATTAATTTACCG
Source organism: Lamproptera curius (assembly GCA_029286875.1). Classification (NCBI taxonomy): domain Eukaryota; kingdom Metazoa; phylum Arthropoda; class Insecta; order Lepidoptera; family Papilionidae; genus Lamproptera; species Lamproptera curius. Next base: position 1,398,213 of record JAGSMT010000041.1, on the reverse strand, counting down.
AAGTGCTAGTGCCTGCAGTGGTCCTTAAGATGCGAATACAATAAACGACCTGAATGTTGTAACTTAAGTTTGAAGTCACCTACTCCGAACACATGTAACAGTCTAGGTAAGTTTAGTAGAGATTTCTTTTTTAATGCATAAAGAAATTTTGCTTTGCTGCTCCATATATATTCATTGCGTTCATTTCGTTACAAAAACAAAGCCTAGAGGAATCGGCAATAAAAAAATAATTCCATCGATTCTATCAAAATTTCGTAGTTCCTAATCAGTGATGGGTATGCGATTGAATTTATTACTTGAAAATTTAACAATGTAACCGAAATGTAGAAGTAAATGTGATGCTTTTTAAAATGACCAGCAAGGAATACCTTATAAATTACTAAGTGCGATACATCTTACAATACATTTGTTACGAACTATGTTCGCGCTTACGTACGCACTTTTGATAGTGTACGAGGAGGGGTGCCACTGAGCTGCCTGTTTATTTAATATCGTTGTGCCGTTCCGATTAGACACCTATTGTACGAAAGTAGCGAAGGCGCTTGCTGTACTGCATAGCAATAATATCATATATAATTTAACTTAATTTCGTTTACAAGTTTAATTAACTAAGAAAATAAGCTATCAATCAAAAGGCCTCTGCGTCTACAGACGAATTAAGCATGTCTGATTAGAGGAACACCTCTTTTCGTAGCTATATAAGCCAATTCGGGAGCGACATTGTCTTCTACATTATTATACCAGCGGCAGGAGAAATGTGAATTAGGCAGTGGTGCCGGTGTGTCTCTTAGGTCTCCTATCCGCCTATGACAGCTGAAACAGTAGGTGAGCTCGACCCTCATTCACACTCTTACGCCATCCAATCCTATCCTCCGCGAGCTCCTCCCAGCCTTTGTAAGCTATATACATATCTATATTTATAGCTTATTCTCATACTATCATCATCAGCCTGTGATAGTTCATGCTGGTTTAGTCCTTACACACACCCCTCATCCATTAGGTGTATTAAGGAGGCCTATAATACATTCTATCCACGTATCCCACCACGCTGGTCCAATGCGGTCTGGTGGGTGACCACCTTACATGCCTATCGGATGAATGGAACATGTAAGATGTTCCATTCCGACAATCAGGTGATCGGCCCAAATTGCCCCAAACGAGAAGGAAACAACAATGAAGATTTGTTCACTCCGCAGGATTAAAACACAGACCTCCGGTTTCTAAGCACACGGCGGCGTACTAGCACACAAAGTATATTAAAAATTGTAGTATTAGGAGACATACATCGCTAATAATGAGACAAAATTGCGTCATTATTGTTTGTTATATTTCTGAAAATTTGAAGACCAGTTCATTAAAATGTCAATTTATATAAATGTCTGTATAAATGTCTTTATAATGTATATATAAATTCTTTACCAAAGGCTCAGATAACAAGTAGTATTTTTAAGTAAAATTGTGTCATATGCAAACTTATTGTTTTAAAACGTTTTGAAAAAAAGTAAACAAAGCAAAAAGTATTTTCGTTCCATAAGTTCTAAATTACATTAATTTTAAAGAAATGTTTATTATAAAAGTATGCCGGAGCGTAGAATAAAATGTCGATTTATTTTTCATGGATGTAATCTTAAAACATTCTCAAGAATTTGTTTTTATCTTCTACAAGAAATAAAATAACGCAAAGTTAAATTGCCTTCCATGACCCCGTTGAAAAAAGAAAGTTATTTTTAATAGCTTTATTGGTATTCCTATAACAATAAATTTAATTTCTATCAGAATAAAAGAAGGCAGTGGTTATTGAATTAATACTTTCATTTCAAGCTTTAGTTTTTTTACCAAAGTTAGAATTAAGGCTCTTTCAAGATTATACGAACCTCAACGTACCATTGGTCCAGAAGGTACGATCAGTCTTTTTAAGTTTTCGGTCTATTAGTGATAAAAAGTATAGAAATGAAATATGACCGAACAATCATTTTCATACCGTAATTATACTGAATTAAAAAAATATATTATATTCCTTTATAAATCAAATTTGTATTATTATTTACTAAAAACATGTCAATAATATATTTGACAGCTCTTTTCCAACCTAAATAGAAAAGCTCATTTTGTTTTATTAACCTACTACACACAAGACACTCTTGAACCCTTTTAAGAGGCTTGAGTTTATGCGTTTCGCGTTAAGGATAGTTTATGAAAAAAGGCTTTTATGTGTTCATGTTTGTTCAAATAAATATAAATTTACGCAACACGCTTTACTATAGAGTTTTTACGAATTTTGTTGCGGTTAATTATTTAAAATTAATTAGCCGCGATCATTATCATCATCATCATTAGTCTGTGTCAGTCCACTGCTGGACGTAGGCCTCCCCTAATGCACGCCACTGCTTCCGATCTTCGGCGCTTCTCGTCTAGATCCCATCGGCCACTTTGCGAATGTCGTCACTCCATCTTGCCGCAGGGCGACCTACACTACGTTTGGCTATTACAATTTACCGCAATAAAATGAGTTAATTGATAAGTTGGGCGTGTACCCGACACTCACCCTGAAGCCCACATCTTAATCGGTCCCACGACCGTAATTGTAAAATTATATATATTAATAATGAAAAATGTATGTACATCTTATTATTTTGTGTCTTTAACATCGCAACGAAGATGATTGAAAAAACTTACAAATATATAAATACCTACCCGTGAATTATGTAACACTCTTCTTAAATCAAACTAACTAACACGCGACGCCAATATGTTTATAAGTAAATCTATTTATTACAGCTGCAGTGTTAGTCATGCCGCACGCACACTATAGTTCGTAGTCACACGAGCGAGATGTACACCTCGGGTTTGCACTGTAATGTTTTCTTTTTCACCAGTCAACGATTATTGACATCCTAGTTTGTATACTCAGAGTCCGATATCCGTAAACTACAATTTTTGTATTTATATAACAAACAAAGACGTTATAAATGCGAGTAGCGAAGTTCACTTTAAGCCTTGAGGCATAAGTGCGGGTATGTCTAGGTCTATGATTATAGCTAAGTTGTTTACATATATTTTGCAATTTATAAATATATATAATAAGCATATATGTGTATTGCTTTTTATATAATAGTTCGAAACTATTAATTACCGTCAGCACCTATTAGATAAATACACTTTTACATCTGAGATGTTAAGCAAAAAAAAATTAGGGAGCTAAACAGAAATCTTTTTTAAACAATAGTAATTAGTAACAACTTTAAAATTAGTGCTGTCTTTGCCATGACCATCTTTATTTCAGAATGCTATGCAAGCATTGAAGTTACTTTTGACAAAGAAAGAGTACTATTTATATATAAAACCTAACTTGTTAATACGAACATTCTTTTTAATTAATTCATTTTGACGACAATTTAACTTGGAATTTACAGACTATTTTTTTTCTTTGTTAAATGTTATATTTGTTTTGAATATAATAAATACGTCATGTAATATAGACATACAGTTCTTCAAAATGTGATGGGAGTATTCTCATAGGTTCACAATGAATGAATAGATTTGTAAATATTAATTTTATTACCTTAAACACTTAGTTCTAAAATGTTTTAGTCCTATGCGCTTAACAAATATATTAAATGTCTTGAAACATTAAATTTTTGTTAAATTTGTTTTATTTTGTAAATTAAAAAATCCTTCTTGTTTTATACCACAAAATCACATGATGCATATGGATACACATATTAAAGAATATATATTGGACCTAACATTTTCTCAGCCTATTAACACACAATTTAACATGTTGCTCAATGAGGTATCAATTAAATTTGAAGACAGAATTTTTTCGGCGCGATGAGCAAGATTGTTAGATTTTTTAAAGCAGTGTTTGAATTAGTAATGCTTCTTTTGTGTGATTTTTTCTACGAAAAACAAACACCTTGAAGTTAGCTATTAGATAGTTACACCTTACAACCGTTTTATAATTATCTTATTACATAAAAGAAGTATAACTTCTGCAAATGCATATAAGTATGTACACACATACCGGTAGGTCCCCTGTTTACAGGAGACCGTCTGGTGGGTACCACCGCGGTGCTATTTCGCCGCGAAGCAGTAGTGTGAAAACACTGCTGCGTTCCGGTTTGAAGGGCACCGAGCCAGCGTATTTACTGGGTAAACAAGACTTAACACCTATGTCTTACGGTAGGCAGCGTCGGCGATACCACTGGTATTGTCAACGTCTATGGGTGTCGGTGACCACTTTCCATCAGGTGGCCTGACTGCTCGTCTGCTTCGCGTATGCTATAAAAAAAAAAAAAAAACACACACTTTTTTATATTCACATAAAATGGTTATTAAATAATTTGATTTAAGTTGATATAAGTCACGTCTGTGGATATTGATCTTCGCTTTATAAACCGAATGCGTCGTTTATAAACCGGAAACGTCGGTAATGAATCCCGCGGGGAAACAAATTTTTGTTAGTGTTGTTTTCTGGTCGGTTAGGACAACTTACGGCCGATCACCCAAGTGTCTGAAAAGTAAGATAGTCCATGCGTCAGATGGGCACGTAAAAAGGTGGTCCACCCACTAACCCGCATTGGACCAGCGTGAAAAACTACGGTCAAAAAGCTCCCTAATGGGGAAGGCAACACTTTTTGCAAAGAAAGTAAAAAGAACATAATTTAATAAATAACCAGAATTTATTTATGTTCGCTTGTTTTACACAAATGCGAAAAATATCTTATTTCGGGTCTTAATTACGAAATTAATTAAAATTTATTTATTCGCATATTAAAGTAGAACTTTTCAATCTTAAAATTATAGTAGCGAATTGATTCATTGATTACTTTTAGCAATTCAATTCTACTAGCGACGCAAAGCGCATCCGCTTATTCTTAGAATTGGATAAAGACATGAATGAACCCCCAGTAAGTGCAAAATGAAATTATTGTTTTGCTGTAGCGTCTGAAACTAAGCTAGTTTTGTACAATAGTCTCTTATCGGAACTGCACAACACTATTAAGGAAATAGTCAGCTCAGTGGCTCTGCTTCGCCTTCACGGCCTTAAAGTGTATTTTCACGTAGTAATTTGATTGTGACGAAATGTTACAGAAGGAATGAATATTCCTCAAGTTACATTTTTATCAAAAATATGTATTTCTGACAAAATAAAATTTAGATGACGTTGACCTCTTCTCCAATATACATTACAGTCGTCAATATGAGCCGGAGGTATTTCACAAATAAATACGCAGACCTGTCTTTTCAAAGTCCAAAGTTTGCATGTAGCTGACACTTTTGAGAAAAGATCATACGTCTGAATGATTTGTTAGAACCCATTACGTTAATTGATGATTAGGGTGTATTTTACTGGCAACGAAGAAACAACTATGTCAAAATATTGAATTCCTTTGTCCCACTAATATTACAAATATCACTTAATAGTACAATATTAAATATTACATATGAATGTTAAATATTTACTACCAAGCAGACAAAATCACAGAATGAATATCTTATCGTAATAAATATCTTGATTCAGAAATGGAATGTTATGTAAATACCTTAACTCATCTTAATCTTTAACAGTGTATGGCTCCCGGTACAGTTTAAAAGACAAAGCCGACATAAAAGCGATTCAAAATGTATGCGAATTTAATTTCAAAGTTAAATCTTATCTGAACATTAAGTTTATCTAAAGATCACTCTATATTATTTATACGTAGTAACAGATTTCTATTTTATATCATCATCATGTCATCCTAACAAAATCTGCTGATGCTTTACATGAAACCTTTTCCACGAACCGTCAAGAGGAACATTTCACTCTGCATCCACTTCCTGCACATTGGCACAAGTCGTGAATCCATCCTGTAGGAGGTCGTCCCACATCGCAATAGCTAGAACCTGGCTGCAACTTGTGAAACTATTTACCCTAACGATTATCGGTTCTATTTGCTATGTGGCTGGCCCATTGCTACTCAGCTTGCTAACTTTGCGAACCAGGTCGGTTACTATCGTTCTGCTGTGGGTGGCTGCATTATGCACGCACACTGTCACGCATGTTCGCTGACCGAATTAGAACTTCCCCATACGGTTATTTCTATAAATAAGTGAAACCTTTTTAAGGCTCACAAGAGTTTATTTAAATTTACAAATTAAACAACAAACTGAAAAAAACGGAATCAAAAGTGCAGACAGAGCAAACTAACATCTGTGTTCAAAAAGTTGTCAGCTTGTGCGGCCACAAAGTCAACACTAAAGTTGAGAACTGTATTTTACGGAGTTTGAAAAATAATAAATGAATTTAGCCCCTGATTTCCGCGTTTATGCGTATTTCTTCTAAAGCTATACTAATCAGTGAAGTAATATAAACATAGACAATCGAATAAGATTGAAAATGCCCCAGAACCCACCTTCTGCGATCCAACTTCATAGATACAGGTATCAGTTTTTAATAGAATGGTAAATTTTTAACGTTCATAAGTGCTCCGTAATGTTTCTAAAAGTCTAATATGAATAAATAATTTTTGACCTTAATGGGTAGAGATATTAATTTAATGTTTGGAATAGATATTTTTTCGGAGGATCGTCGACTATATAATGCTGACATTTATCCCGTTCTGCGACTTTACCGTGGATGCAAAGGAATGAAGATTTTTAAAGCTGTGCGCTTTTAAAAATTTCAATTTACTTTGTTCCCTAGCTGTCTACAGCAACAATTCAATTGATTATATACTGAATGTCAAATTACTTAATCTAAAGCTCCTTCTGTAACAGGATTGTTTCATATATTCACAGTTAGATTTCTCCGCACTGTATCATTCCTGACCGATAATTTAGAAACCCTTTATTCGGTATTTGGTTGTATACGCTATCTATATTAGTTGATTTTTAAATTCCGATATGTTTTCCATGGAGCTAGAGCAACATCCAAAATATTTTTTTACAAGTTGTAGCTTTTGCTTACTTTGAAACTTTTTTGACGTTTTTATCTATTTAAAACTTTATTCTAGCGGGGTATTTGTAAAATGTTGCGTTTTCTTGTTAAAAATTAAATGTAAAAATTTTTTTTTTATCATTTAAATCCTAATGAGTTCACTTGTAAAAATATTTTAAACAATTTCTAATTGTGCCACAGAAGTACAACTAAAACATGTCATATTCTCGTATACCCTATGAAACTATGCTGATTATGGCCAGAGATGACTATTAGATCATTATTAACTCAGTAATTTTTTAATCCATATCAGGTTCATTCCAAATCAGGTCTTAATTTGCTTGCCCGGTGTATAGATATTAATATACGTGAAATTTTATATTAAAGCAAGACTACTTAAAATCCCAGTCATATTGCAAAAAGTCATTAAATTTAAAGCAAAAACTACTTTAACTAAGCTCCAGGCAATACATAAAAGAGTTTTGCTGAGGCTCGATATAATTTTGAGATTAAAACCGAAACATGATTTCGGTAGCATTTAACTTTTAAAGATTATATTTTTATGTCTGAAAACTACGATCGGGTTGGAAAAATTCATTTGAAAAATAATTGGGTCAAATTGAAAGAAACCCGTTTCGATTTACTAAACGACTACAATCAGAACATAAAATGTCATCTTTGCTTAGTAAGCTTAAATCTTAAGCTAACTGAGCAGAGTTGAATATTCTTTTCGATCCAGCTGTTCAATATTTTTCAATACTATAAACAATAAAAAATTTACTTTTAAATAAACATATTTTAGTTTTAAATACATTATTGAAATAGCACATATTGATATCGTTTACAAATTGTCCTTTGTTTTGTGATAAAATTATTTGTAATGACTTACTTAAAAACATACTTTGCTTTTATATTTTCTAATTTTAAAATAATTGTTTTAGCCTTAATTTGTATTTGTTGTTAAAACTTTCCTCTTACTTTTTAACTTCGTAAATATTGTTTACACTTTTTGATTTATCTAGAATAGTTTGTCGCAAGTAAATAAATATACTTAATTTATTTTAGTGGTATCTCACTTAATAGATTGTATGACCTACTTTTATGATACATGATATCACAGCTCGGAACAGAACAACAACTACGCATTTCTGATAAGTGGATTTTGTGTCAAAACAACTTTTACGATCCTTTAGATTGTAAAAACAACAATGTTACGAAATATTTGCGTCATCATATGAAAATGGCACTGAATTATAAATTTAATACCAGGCAGAGAAGGGATGTATTTTATGATAACCTGCGACTGACTTACAACATACGTTTTTTAACATCATTGATTAGACCAAACCATCTGCAGACTAATGCTAAGAAATCTTTTAAATATGATATCTAAATTTTATTTATTAATTCCTCCAAAGGAAAAGTGTTGTACTTCTGAGGGTGTTGCTGAGATTGGTATCCCATGAGATCCGTGCGAGGTCAGCCCCAGTAGAGATTATGGGGCACAAAGAGGAACTGCGCTTCTTTAGGAATGGGAGCAGCAGGCAATAGTGGAACAGCGGCACGATTTGCGGAGGGCATTACAATTCACCGTTCGCATTACAGCGAGCGAACGGTAGTGGGACGCTGTTCTTGATCCACAGAAAATAAGGACGACATGACCCGGAGGGCAAGTAATAGAGGCCATTGGTGACTGAAAACGTTCCATGTTTTCAACGCGTGTACAAAGTTCCTTGCTTGGGTTACAATAGCACAACTTGGGTTGCTTTGTTGTCTTGAATACCCACAGACGAGGACACTCTATTTACAATTTGGATGTGAGTTGGTTCCTCGTTTACTTTCAAAAAAGCTATAAGTCAAAACATGGTTAATGATATGGTTAATGCGCAGGCGCCGTGTGAACCATCTCATAAAGCACTTTATTCCATATTTCTATTGCTTATTTCAAGTACTTCACAGGTACAACCGAACGTCCGAAAGAGCAAATTTTTGTTCTATTTTTTTTTCTTATTGTTAATAAATTTGGGGTGATATTTACTATGATTAATAAACATGAATGATCGCATTGATATAGAAAACCAAACTTTTAATGATTTTATTATTACTATAAATATTTTCAGGCTTGTGCGTCTAAAGATATTTAACATGGCCGTTTTTCATATTTTTACAAATGAATTGTTCTCTTGCCACTGTATTGATTACATATATCCATTTAGTTAAAATTTTTAATGTTCCAAAAAAATTGATAATGCGAGAGTATATATAATCCTCAAATCTAAAATCAGAGGGAGAGAATCCTCTTTTTAGACCTAATGATTCGCTCGCGATTGGTAAAGCGTGTAAACAATAGCGTAACAAACAATAAATTTATTTGTAAGCAGAATCCCTTTTTATAAATGTTGTCTTATGTATCGTCGTTTTTTTACAGATGTTCATTATTGTTCTATGATAACTTTGGCCTTGCTGCGTAGTTTTTATATAAAAATTTATTAAATATTAAATAATCATAATAATATACAAAAAGGTAAACACAATACTCATAAATAAAATATAGCACAGAGTAATAGATAATATAATACGGTAAATTTTCTCTTTATAATTTGCGAATGCAGTGCTCTATATTGAGGTGAAATAAATGCATACGAAAGTTAATATTTTGTCAACATGGTTTTTTAAACTACTTGATAATTTTATAAAACTATAAGCATCTTAGAGGATTTTAATTGTGTTCAGATTTATCTGGGCAATGCAATGTATCGCCTGGTTAATCCTCTTTGGCGAGACCTTTTTAGTCAGCGACTATAGGCTAACAGTATCTTGATTTCTTATTGAGGCGGTCCTGCCACAAAAAGTAGTTAAAAAACCGTGCGCACCAGTTTTAAGGGCATTGCAGCTAGTGCTATCGTCAGTAAATAAAGAACGCAACGTATGTACGTCTTGGTGCCGCCAACCGACTTGAAGCTCCATAGGCCGCATTTCTTATGGGTATGACTCTTGCTCATCTTTACTCATTTTATTATATACTAAAGTAAGTATTGTAAATCATTGAAATTTATGTGCGCATTGAATTCAATATCAGACTTTGTGTAAATTTGCTAAACTATATTGTGTTGTTGCAAAAATTCCATCCTAATCTATATAAAAATAACATTAGGTGGGCGGTGAGTGAGAGGATTTACCTTATCTCTGTTCGCAAGCGTAAACGTACCTTTAGTTAGTTTACGTGGAGGGGTGCCACCGAGCTGCCTGTTTATTCAATAACGTTGCGCCGCTCCGATAAAACACTATTGTGCGAAACTAGCGGAGGCGCAAATGAAGTAAATCTATATTCCAATATATGCAAAGTGCATTATTAATGTAGTTTAAATATATCCATATCATCGTGTTGGTACCTTATAAGGAAAACATCCTTGTCTTTAATAGCTACTAAAGATAACGAGTGACATGTCGAAAAATAATAAATTGGTATAAAGTTATCCGAATCAATTTTAAGCACAAAGAAGAAGAGAGAAGACCGGAAGAAGATCCGCCACAGTACATTTAACATAAAAAATTTTTAACAAAAAAAAAAGGAAAATTTTACATGCCTATCCGAAGCATGGATCATCTTACTTTACAGGCAATCGACTGATCAGGCTGCATCGCCGTAATCAACCAGGAAACAACAATGAACAAACTTGTCAAGAGTCAAAGTAGGAATTGAATTCACGAACTTTTATTTTTAACTCGGATGTTATGCTTCCAGACTCTTTTCTTTGATAAGCTTCATCTAACACAGAGTTCGCGGGAAGCTGCCGTCCCCACTAACTAGGTGGCCAACATTTTTTGCTAAAAATGAGTGTCGTAACGTACAGAAGGTACGTAGGTTAGGCATTTGTTTATGTCTCCGGAAGATCGTCGACGATCGGCTTACGAACCAGGACGCCGACGGTCTGGCGCCTGTATTAATCGGTCGCTGAGGGCGGTCAGAACCGCCCTGGAACGCGGATGTATCTAGTGTACGCGGTGTGTGTTTCGCTGTGCTGAATTCACGACCTTCGGTTTCTTATGCGCAAGCTCATTAAGCCACTACTCTATGGAGTCCGATAGTTTGTATACTGATACAAGTACAACTTTACCAAAAAAATATGACCGACTTTAAACAGTATATAAACATTTTGCGCAATATAAGCGGATGACAACGTGCCCTCTGTAAGAAACTACGCCGCGATTTCTGCCACTGCATTTTAAATATGTAATATCTTTTAAGGTATTCATTTTATTTAAATTCCATGTATAGCATATGCTATGTCCATAGTAGGAAGATTTTTTTAAAACATTAATATTGCAATAAACCGTAATACCTTAAATGAGCTTTGAATATGCCTCGTACCATTTTAAAAAATGTTTTAGATTAAAATGGTTATTATGGCTTATTCAAGAAGCATAGATACATGCGGTCGTGGACTTTATTGTTGATAATTTTAAAGAAAAAAAAAAGCAAAATTATTCGGCAGCGTTTGCAAATTAATCACACGAGGTTGTGGTATTTGGTGCGTTATTTTTTCTTTTTTTTATATCGCTAAATTATTTAAAAAAAATTGACCAAATGGCAGCTTATTCCTATGATAAAAAAAAGAATGAATAAAATAAAATATTAGCACTAGGAGCGGAGCAACAAGGTCATTATATATGTATATATATATATATATATATAATATGGTGTATAACAGTTTTACTTACCTTCTAATTTTCAGTGTTTTATAAAAAAAATAATAGAGAAGTCCATATTGTTGTAAATTAATGAATTTATTTTTCTTTTATCCTTTTTTATAAAATTAACTTATTTTACATGTATTACAATATGTCGCATTCAAAAATAACCAATTAGAAAAATAAAGATATTTTCTTGGTTACAAACGAGCCCCCGAATATAAAATGAGCCTCAGTAAGATTATTATTTGCGTAACCGACATCCTAATTAACGCGACCCTTATTTTTTTCCTTTTTACTCGGTCGAGCAATGGTCTGACATCGTTCCATAAGACTAATAAAGCATTCATATAGCTATTACGTAATTGTCTTTTATTACATTTTTTTATGGAACAGGATTATATATATAAAATAATACATTTGTAAACCACAGTTATAATTTGTTTATTAACTTTCGGATCATACTTTGTCATTTAAACATTTTAGCAATTGGAAGGATGTAATCGTAATTGATAATAAAAACTTTTTTTCACTATTTTTTACTTTCGGTCAGAAAGGGAATATAAGTATTTAGTGATCCAGTTTTGATAAAATTCAGTAAAAAGGAATTTTTAGGCATATAGCTTTTTTCTATTTTATTATCATTCCTATAGACTTATTATTATTTTTGTTAAAGGCTACCAAATTAGGGATATCCAATTCTATTCAGTTTTGTTTCAGTTACTAGGAATATATATCTAGTAATATTGCCTTAGGCAATATCTTGTATTAGTTACTAACTTCCAAAAATACTAATAATATGTAATATTTTATATAGTCTTTATCTTCTACGATAACTTTTAGAAACTCTAGTCAGCCATGCTTAAAAGTATTAATTTAAATACTTATTAATTCTTAATAAAATATATTAATTCTCGTAATTCAAGAAATTAAAGCAAATTTTAATATTACGACTTTAAAGTTAAAACATTTAGCAATAACCGAATAAAAAAGCTACTACTACGGCGGGGTCAAAGTTAAATCTTTGCTGCTACACAGCACGCACACACACACATCATCAGCCGTTGTTAGTCCACTGCTGGACATAGGCTTCCCCTAATACACCCCTATCCATTAGGGGGTTTGGACCGTATCCCACCACGCTGGTCCGATGCAGGTTGGTGGGTGGACCGACTTTTTACTGTGGACTGACTTTTTTTTTGCCCATCCAACGCATGGATCATCTTACTTTTCAGACAATTGGGTGATCGGCCCAAATTGTTCTAGCTAACTAGGAAACAACAACGAAAATTTGTCGAGCCCACGACCTCCGCTTTTTAAAGCAAACGCCTATACCACTGACTACGGAGGCAGTCCCGATTGCTTACTGGTAGAGAATTACTATTTTTACGAAAACCGCTATCACACTTAATTATACATGAAGTTTTGATTAATAAATAACCTATAGAGTGCCCAACTTTTTGGTGCCAATTGATTTTGTCATCATCTGATGACAAAACCAATCTTTAAATTAATTGTATTACCTATTTAACTAAGGTATAGGCTCTAAGAACCTTAATACATTCTATACTAAAATTGTATTCAGAAGTAATTAATAAACAGTAACATACTCACACTAAAACAGTGTATGCGAAGGAACCGAGCTACCTATAGAAATAAAAACATTGTACCGTTTCGATAAGAGACGGCTGTGCAAAACTAGCGAAGATGCAGACTTATTGAATCTGCGTTTGCAAAGCTATAATTCAAAAGAATTTGCTATGATTTGTTTATTTGTGACAATATATTGTTTACAAATATAGTCTACTTCCTAGTAACTAACTACTTCTACTGACATTAAAAACTCATTCCTCTTTATACAATTTTATTTATCTTGATATTCTATGATAAATGAAGGAACCTTTTGAGACTGCAAAAAATTTTCTGTACCGTAATATAATTTTAGTTCATTGAAAATTAGTGCATAAACGAGAAGTAGCATTCTATGTCTTGGGGCTGTGAAAGGCGTCTTAAACTGTGTTTCTTATGGTCAGAGCATATCAAGGCATCATAAATGCAGCATACCGACAGTAATCGTCCTGTGGGTCTCTTAGCTTATTTAAATTAAATTAAAGTAAAAAAAAAAAATTGCCATAACTATAAAAAAAAAATTGATAGTTTAGTCTGTAATGACAGTTGAATGACTTTCGATAATGACTTTTGGTTTTGGCAAGTTTAGAGCGACTCTACAATTGTCATGGAAATAATAAGTACTACGTACAATAGGAATAAGCTGTTATTACAGAGCGAAAGCTTGTTCTTTTTTTTTATCCTTGAAGTTATCCTTCCAGACCCATGTCTTTAGTAAGCTTCATCTAACACAGAGTTCGCAAGAAGCTCCTGCCCCCACGAACTAGGGTGGCCGACATTTTTGCTAAAAACGAAGGCCACACGTGCTAGGTAGTACATGAGTTAGGTATTAGTTTTATGCCCTAAGGATCGTCGACGATCGGTTTACGGACCGGGACGCCGACGGTCTGGCGACCGTATTGATCGATTGCTGGGCGGTGAGAACCGCCCCGGAACGCGGGTGTATCTAGTAAACGCGGTGTGTGTCGCTGTGCTCGTAAGCGAGGGCGGACTACGGGTGAGTGTGTGTGCTATCCTTTCGCCCTAGTGGCGCGGCGGATGAATTTGTTTTGAACTACTTGTAGTTGCTTTAGGAGTGTGGAGGATGCGTGAGCGAAAGTTTGGCATGCCAAGCCGATTGGTCGTATGCATACCTTGTACAATAGAAGTTTATGTTTGAGTGACATTTTACTGTGAGGAATCGTATCTCCTAGCATCCTGAATATGACTTTGAACGACATGTTGCAGTCCGAAGGTCACGCCTAGGTATTTGGCCTTCCTTCCAGGGATCGAGTTGGCCGTAAAGTTCTGAGTTGCCCTAGAGTCTGGTGGTCGGCCAGCTCGTGGCCTTATCCTGACTCAGGGTTGAGGACCGGGGTATCGTGTAATCACAACACAATCCTAGACCGATGAAAGTGTATTGCTACTCTTTATCGAGATCGACGTCGATTCTCCATTTACGAAACCATTCGCCAAACGATTGATCGCGTTTTGGAGCTTTTTATAGATATAGTTTGGTCTAAGCGACGAACAATAGAGAGCGGTGTCATCGGCGAAAAGTGCCAGATTGACATCGTCGGGCTTTGGAATGTTCTCGTGTAGAGCGCGAATAATAAAGGTGATAGGACTGATCCTTGAGGAACGCCCACTGAGCGGATGGCTCGTGGACAGGTTGCTCCTCGACTCGATATCGAAAAGAGCGATTCTGACAAGTAGGCTTGGATGATGTGAACCAACCCTGTCCGGAACTTTGAGAATGTACGAGCTGTAAATCAACCCAACACAACAATACGTCAAAGCCTTCAGATATCGAAGAAGACGGCCCTGATGCTGAATGCAGTATGAGTAAAACGTATAATGATATATGAAATTCAACCCTTCACCATTCAAAGTTAAGAATCGTAAGTCGAAAAGTCGTGATCTTCAAATATAGGAGAATGTGTTGAATCTTAAAAAACAAACAAACAAAAATTGTCTTTTATTAATTTAAATACTGGTGACAAACAGGCAACTAAACCTAAAAGTAAGCAATTCTTCAAAAAGAAGCATTAGCTTCAAAATGATTGCTTCATTCTGAAGGTTCATTTTAAAGCAGCAATCAAACTGCTTACAATTTTTGGGGTGGAACTCTTGGCCATAATAATTATCCATATTTCCCTAGCATACCATAGCGGACCTATACCTTTAGGAAATATGTAGTAAAAAAATTAATAAGGACAGTTAGTCCTAATTCTTGAAATACGCCTATCCAAGTCATGCATGGGCAATTTAATTTCTTAAAAACTACACTTCAGGAATCAGGTACAATATTTATTTACTTCAAAACTAAATAGTGTCGCCTTACATAATACCGACTGCCTCCGTAGCCTAGTGGTAAGGGCATGTGATTTAGAAACCGGAGATCGTGGGTTCGAATCCCGCGAGGACTCAATAGATTTTCATTATTGCTTCCTAGTTGGTTAAGGAAATTTGGGCCGATCACCAAATTGTCTGAAAAGTAAGATGTTCTATGCGTCGGATGAGCATGTAAAAAGTCGGTCCACCCACCAATCCGCATTGGACTTGCGTGGTGGGATACGGTCCATAACCCCCTAATGGATAGGGCTGTATTAGGGGAGGCCTATGTCCAGCACTGGACTATCACGGGCTGATGATGATGAAGATGATGATGACATAATACCGGGTAAACTATTTATCCTTTTATTTTAGGCTTTAAAACTTTATTACAAGAAGTACCATTCGAAATATCCAAAAGTCTAATTCATCTTGCGGGAACATATCGTACATCAGATTTAATGGATTTTGATGCGCAACATGTTAAATTGTGGGTGAACATGATTGACAATTCTTCGTTCCAATAATCTGTATTTGGCTATTTGATAATTCCTTTCAGAAATAATTTGATATTTTATATGGAATACTCACTAGCAAGAACACACTGACGTAATAAAAAAAAACTGTTGAAAATATATGGAAAAACAAAATGTCACTTTTACCACTTAAAAACTATAACAATGGAAAATATGAATTCCTTGTGTTTATAAACATTTTTTTACGAATTGTTGCAATGCTGTCACGATCAAAATCCTAACTTAACAAATAACTAACAAGCGAACATACGTTAAATTTTGACTACGTAAAAAAAATTAAACTAAATTAATAAGTTAAACATTTTTAACTTATTCATATTTTGAATTTGATAACATTATATATACATAATATGTTTAATAACCGTAATCAATCATTACATAATTTCATGTCCAATATAGTATAGTAGTATCAGCAACAGATCCCTGCTAGGAAAGAACATCTTTGCTACAAAATACATTTAAATATGCGCTTAATGACCCATTTTAAAACATTTGGGACGATATCAAGAACGATTTTCTTATAATCCTAAAAGTAGGCAGTCAAGTTAATAATCTTGAAGGCATTGTCGGAGTGGCAAAGCGTGTAAACAATAGCGTGGCCATAAATTCTAACGTCAGCCGAAACTTGTCTCATAATATTCTCCTTAAGGGATAGTACGTTTGAGTAATTACACAAAGTATGAATATAAAATTGCAGTTCTCACAGCAAATAAAAATAAGTTTAGGTCAAGGACAAGTTTTAAAATAAAGCTATTCTGATATGATGATAGTTTGTACTTACATTACCTTACTTCAAGGTCAATCTAAACATTACGTTGCTACTAAGTGAGTCCAAATGCGTACGTCTGCTGCATTCAGAGATTTATAAAATTAAAATGGTGTAGTACATGGACTTAATAACAATGCGAGGTGAGCTCAGGAATTTGCAATAAACTCTTTATTTCGCAGGTTCCTTATATTTTATTAACTATGTAGTTCAGGTTAATATAACAGTCGAAATTATTTAGTTCCTTTGTTTTATTTTGTTTTTAGCATGATATTACAAATTGATACTATTATCCCCTAGGTACGGATATTAATAGGGAAAGAAAACTTAACTTGATTACTAACGGTGAGTTGAGTTAATAGTGAGGTACTTAACGTTAGTCGTTTAAAAACACTAAGTAGTACATTTTTTGTACCAAAAGCAATGTTACCCAAAATAATATCTAGAATTCTTGATTAATTTTTAAAATTGAAGTATAAGTTTAAAATGACCTTTGTACATTGCCAAAAAGTTTTCAGGTTTTCCATCTCAGAAAACTGGGGTCTATAATCAATGTGTGTTGCCACTAAATGGACATCCATAGAAGTCAGCTTCGTAGTTGATGAGGTTTGAGGTTGGATTGGTTAAGGACGAAAGTTACAAAAGTAACTGCACCGTATCGGTCATCGAAGGATGGGACTATCCAGGTGATGCAGGATCATTGCTATTTGTAAACGCATGGTAGGGCTACATATTCAGCGGTTCACGCGACTATCATTCTGTTTTTTTAAATACATTATCTGTGTGTGTTTTGTAAAACACTTACTTATTTAATATCACTGTCACTATGATCGTTTCATATTTCGGTTTCCGTTTCGGAGGAGTATGGGATCCCCCTAAACGAATTGATTGATTCTTGTGGATTTTTTATACATATTCAATAAATCTGAGAATCGTCTTCTATCCATTTTTAAACCCCTTAGTGATAAGGGCTGTCCACCCCTTGTTTATTTCCTTTATTGGATATTTTTGTTTAAATATTTTATTATTAGGTGCCATTAAAAGCAAAGAACCTTTAATTTTCAGTTTTCTGTAACCAACCCCTGCTTTTTAATAGTAATTTTAATAACTTCCTCATATTTTTTCCCCCACATATGTCAACCGGTTTAAAGAATATTTATCATATCTAATGATTTACAAAGCAAAACAACGTTTGTGGGGTCAGTTAGTAATCTTATAAAAATATATTTGTGTAAAAGATATATCATATAACTTTTACATACAAAGTGAATCACAGTAACTGAATCAATTATTAGAACTTCAATACCATTAATAATGAAGAGCGGTATGCACAGAGCAACCGCAATCACAAGTGTAAAATTGTTGGATCACTCAGTTAGCGGTGAGATTAACTCTGAAGCAAAACTCTCTCGGTTTTAGGCAACTAATTAAAGTTTTCGGGTCTTATTGAATTATTTGCCAGCCACCTTCGCCGTTTACAGGTGACGATTACGGTTTATAATAGTTTTGAAATGTATTGAAGACAATTAATTCGGTCGGGACAATGTCCCAACAAAAAAATAATGTCAGCACGAGTGTATACTTTATTTATGACAATAACGATTAAAATATTTATTACAATTTTCAAATTTATCAAAACACGTTAGTTTCCTATACATATTGTTGATTTTTCTATTACCTTACTGACATTTAATTTGTTAACAATTTCATATACACATAGGGCAAATACAATTATGGCTACAAGTAAGACATCTTTTAAAGAAGATTTATGACCGTTTTAACCCCTGCGTACGTACGTTGAACTTGATGACTCCTGTCAATCTTTAAATTGACTGCCCAACGAAATTATTTACGCTCACTGGTGACAGGTTAATGTTTATTAATGCTACTATAAAAATTAAGCTCTCAAAATGTATATGAAAAGAATGACGTTGCAGTGCTGCTAGAATAATACGATGGTCATGGGAGAACTAAACATGGGTTTGAACTCTGCGCACTCGCAGGATTCAAACCCACGACCTCCGGTTTCTGTTATAAAAAGGTTCCGTAATTATAGCTGTTAGTCCGCTGTGGATAGTAGCTATTTCGTTAATAATTTATTTATACTTCAAAAATATGTTTTTTATTCTTTACTTTTTTGTTGTTCTACTTTGAAAATGATTTAATATTGTCTCTATTGTTGTTATATTGTTTTTTAATGAATAATGAACCGTTAAACGTATTGTTGTGCAATTTATTGCTCAAAATTTCGATTGCGATGAAGTTTCATTATATCGAGGAACATTGACAGTATTTTTAATTATATGACCAGAATTGTTTGGGACTACAAGTTTTTGAGGTATTTTAGCTGTTTTGTGTTTCTTACCTAATATAAGACTGTCATTTTCACAAAAATTTCAATGAAAATAAAAAAAATGAGTAACTTTAATAAGGATCCTCGCAAATAATAATCCCTCCGGAGGGTATCTGAACACAAAATTCAGATGCCCGGCAAAAAAGTATAAAGTTGTCTTATATATATATAATCATTTTTAATTAATTCTATCCGAATATAGGTTGTTTTTTAATTATTTACAGGCATGCTTAAAAAGGCTTGACATTGTCTGTAGTAGCTGTATTGTATAGTAAGAAATTTAAATTTATTATGTTATTTTTTGATTTCAGTTTTTTATAAAATATTAATGTAAAAATATAATATAATAATTACCATTTCCAAAAAATTGACGCAACATCACTTAGCCCCAAACTAAGCAAATCATGTACCATGATAACCAGATGAATAATAAAAGCATAGACTTACTATTCTTTTGTAAATAAATGCATATCATGTAGATACAAACGACCAGACACGAAAAACATCCAATTTTATTACACAATATTTTTCCAGTAACGGGGATCGAACCCATTCCCGCTGGCACCACAATCATGGTAACAAACCACTACCCCAACCGGTCGTATTGTCACTATTCCGGAATACTGTAGTGTTTGTTGTAGAATTAACAGGACTGAATGATTTAATAACATAAGTAGCAATAATAATTGCCGAAGTGCTGAGTAATAAACTGACTTCTTATGGATAGGGTGCATCACTAAAACGTTTGGTTATAAAAAATCGATTCTTGTCTATAATGATCGTTCCTCGTAAGATTAAGAGACGATGGTCATTGAATTATTATACAATATTACTATAATAAAACTATAAATCTCATTTACTAAATGAAATAAACATCTTCGTTTTATTATAATTTCGTATTTAGATGAAAAATAAAAGGCAATGTAATTTATTATTTTGAATTAACAATAAGTATAACAGTATTTGTAGCAGTAGTAGAATAAAGGTTTAAAGCATGTTTTATTTTCTGAAGTGGGTCTTTATTTAAATTTTAGGCACTTTATTTGAACGCTGACACAGACATGGAAAAAAGTCGTGTTAATTAGGATTTTACCTGGGAAAATAATGATACACAAGATAAAGTGCATTTTTTATGCCCTTATGCTAGAGAAAGTTAAGAAAAAAAATCTATAAGTTACTAAAACCCCTTTCTCCCCTCCTTTATCATTTTAACCGACACAGAAATTCTTAACCTTATGAAAGTGCAAGACAATAAGTATGTGGTGCAGGAAACTTATAAATTAGGGAGGGAAGGAGTTGGATTGGAGGGTGGAAACGTTTAGAATCAATATTAGCTTACTTCGTTACGTGAAAAACGGGAATGGAATAAGAATTAGGCACACAGTGGTAGATAGATACCCGCGAAAACAATTTAAAATTTTTACGGATGATTATTCTCTAAGAGTGTTTAGCCTGCATATTGTTAAAAGGCTGTACTTATAAAAATACTTAATTGCATCTTTCAATTTAATACGAACTATAAAAGGTTAATCGTAATTTGTATGATTTGTAATATTAAAAATATTAGACAAAGTAATATATTTCTATTTGGTACACATACATATAAATAACTTCTTCAAAATTTAATTTGGTATTATGGGTTCAGACCTTCTTTATACCACAATTAAACGAAGGCAGTAAAAGTACCTAAACAAATAGTATTGGACAATGTTTCTACTTATCACTTAAAGACATAAATATTAAAAAAAGAATCGTCGCCAAAAAAGAGTATTTATTTTTATGTTTAGTTATGGTATAAGGCAATCTTTATTTTAAATCATCTAAGAAAACTGCTATACTATTTTATTAATAACTAGCGACCAGCCCCGGCTTCGCACGGGTGCAATACTGACATGTGTAAAATCTCTGGAAAAATAATGAAATATCGTGAATTAAATTAAGACGAAATTAATTAACTATAGAATTCTAATTTCATAGTGACTGTGATACAATGTAGAAGAATAAAAGAAATTGTATCATATTTCACAAAGCTCAAACAATGGTAGTGCAATATCGTGTATTCGAATTAACAATTCGTAATTGATGTGTGCTCTACCTATATATACACCTTCGAGGTTATTATGCACAATGACATTGGTCTCATGGACTAACCTACTGATGACTCTGATTACAAAGTATGTAATTTTTTTATTTAAATTGAAGACTCTTTAATTTTTAACCAATAACTGCCGTGCAGAATTATTTATAGTGGTGGTAAATAATGCACGCTGACATCCTTCACTTACAACATTAATATCATGTTAAAAGATATATTTGACCGTATTAAGGACACGCATACAGATTCACTTTGAAAAGATAATTACGATAATGTAAATTTGCCCAAAATTTAAGTCATCCTAGTTCAACCCAGTCATCTAGATCTAGTCCAGATGTAGTCAAAGGATAGGAGCACATTGACCCATGGAGGTGGTAGACTTAGTGGTGTTAAATAAGTCACGCTCACATTCTTGTGTTATAACATTAATATCGATAAGGTAAAACGTAGGCGACATTTCACCGTCTTAAGGAGACAAGGTGATTGACTTTGATAAGATAATTATGATTATGTAAATTTATTTTAGCAATGTATCTATAATGAAATTATATAAAAGTACGTCAATGTTATCGAGTCGATCTATTTTTTATTACAAAAAGAAAAATATTCCAAAATTATATATAAATTTCATTCATTCATTTATAAATTAGAACGCTATATTCAAGACATAAATTGAGCTGTGGATTTATGACATTAGTTTAAGGTTACCTTGTCTCAGAAAACATATTTTTAAATTTTACTTTGGCTAAGTTCAAAAACACTGTATAAAAATGTAATTATTCTTCGAAGATTTTTTTATAGAAGCAATAATAACCATTAATCTGACGATTGATGGCATTAAGAATTTCGGTAGGCAGTCAATTTTAAGATTGACATACAGTCATTGAGTTCAACGTGCGTACACATGGTTTAAAATATACATAAACCTTTTTTATAGGATCGTTTATTATCACGAGTTAGCAATGTAACAATAATAGTATTTTATTTGCCATTTGTCCGTGGGCACTTAATCTTTTTATCTATAAATAGCACAAATGAGTAAATAATACTAAAATCCGTTACATAAGATATGGAAATTAACTGGCTTAACTGAACTAAAAGTTTTTGTAAATTATGATGCATTTAACACGGTCTATTATATAACTTCAATATATAACTTGTCAACTGTTTTTAGTATTGTTCCCATATAAATGTTATGATCACCTATAATGCGAAACATCATCAATTAATATATAATGCAAATAAGACCGAAATGGTGATATTTAGATCGGGAAGGGGACCTGAAGCTGTGCCTCAAGTATATCTTAATGGGCAACCAGTTAAAATAGTTAATAATTTTAGGTATCTTGGCTACATAGTGACGTCCCAACTAAAAGACGACGCGGAGATAGAAGGACAGAGAAGAGAGCTCTCTGCGTCGTGGGTAACATGATAACGAGAAAGTTCTATAAATTTTCGCTTGACGTGAGAAAGACACAAAAAGTCACATTTTTGTCAGACTTTTTACACGTGTCAACTCTGGACTGATTACACAAAAAACACGCATGATAGCATCCGTGTTGCGTATAAAAATGTTTTTAGACACCTGATAGGTTTCCCGCGTAGACACATTTAACGCTATTCAGCGAAAAAGAATAGCTTCATTTATGTCTAGAATTGACTCGAGTGATAATGTTATTATAGGGAGTCTGGCAGAGAGATTGAAACAAAGCAAAATGTATAAACGATGGATAGATATAGCTGCCTAAAATGTAATGGGAGTGTGTGTGCTCTATACAATCTAAACGTGTAGAATACATAAATTTTTATATATACCTATATCATTGTATTAGTTTAGTTTTTAATTTAGTTTCACTTTATGTAACTTTGTATGAATATGGATCTATGTGCTTGCAATAAAGATTTATTATTATTATTATCATTATTTGGATGTGCGTTTTGCATTTATATATTGTATAACATTTCAATGCAACATTTGCAAGTAAATATAATTATTAAAGTTTTAATTCCGTACGACGTCAAATCTTAAAAATATTTCCGACGTGATTTGCTGATAAAATAATAAATATTTCTATAAATTAGACGGATTGTAAATTGTGTAATGTATGTTACTTATCAAAAAATATGTTTTTAAACATTTCTCACAAAACGTTAAGCAATCTTTTATTAAGACTAAACTGTCATTAAAATATTTCTTACTATCGGCAAATAATTTCAATATAAACATTTTCTTGTTGTGCAATATCAAAATGTATGTACTGTATTTTATTTGGCTACACATTAGAATAAGAAATTTACTATTGCACCCCATCAAGTATATTACTACAGCTTCACCATTTGCCGCAATTGGAAAAAAAATCATTAAACACCGGTTCTGGTGCAAAATATTCAAAACGTTTACTTTCCCGCGTAAACTAATCTATAATTCTTGTATCTATCTTTCGCTTTGTGGCTTCTTAATTCTTATTCCTCTCCCGTCTCTCACGTAACGTTAGTAAGCTAATATTGGTTCTGAACGTCTTCACTCCCACATGTAAGTCCTTCCCTCCCTTATATATAGTTTCCAGTACCACATATTCATTGTCTCCTAGTTTAATAAGTTTTCAAAGGGAAATCAGCAAATTAAAAAAGAGTTTCTGACTTCCTGTTAACCGTTAGTACAAACTCGGCGGTTTTTGTTAATTAAGAAGATTATGTCGAATAAAGATTATGACGAATGCTTAAACTTTTTGACATAATTGTAATAGAAACAAAAAGTAACAAAACTATGAGACATTTTGTCTGGATGCTACCAATAAAGATTAGTTAGTAAAAAACGCCTAAGTCCTTTGCATACTTGCATTTATGCAAGAAGTTACAACTTATCAATATTTAGATTGGTTATATTTTTATACGTAAATATAAATGGTACATACAATATTTTAGGCAGATTCTTTTTACACACAATATTAATAGACTAATTCATATAGATTAAAGTTTTTTACTCCCCTTTAATGTCAAATCCATAACAAATGTTAATTTGTCACAACATATTTGACATTTTTTGATAATCACATATCAATTGTATTTATAATGTCATTATTGATTAGGTTATTAAACCTAATTATATTATCTCATTCAAGAGTACAATTTTAACTTTTACTAACTATTTATCTCATTCAAAGGTACAATTTTAACATCGTTGCAGTGCTGTCATAGAATATATAGGATTCGCTGCGTATACTAACGTTACGTGAGGGCTGGGAGAGGAATAAGAATTAGGAAGCCACAATGGGATAGTATAACATTACGCTGGAAAGTAAACGCTTTGAATGTTTTGCACCAGAACCGGTGTTTAATGAATTTTTTTATGTAATTGCGGCAAATGGTGAAGCAATAGTAATACATTTGATGGGGTGTAATCATAGGTGAATAAATTACTTATTCTTATGTGTACCCGAATAATATACAGTACAAAAATTTTGATATTAACCAAAATGATTGTTTAAATATGTGTATCGATATAATTTATCCGCAAATTAATTAAAGGCTGTAAAACTTTTGGTAACAGACGTTTGAATATTTTTTGATTAGTAACAAAAATTACAAAATTTACAATCCATCTCATTTACAAAAGCCTAGATAATGATCCCATTTTTATCAACGAATAATGTCGAAAACCTTTTTAAAATTTGACATCCTATGAAATGAAAGCTTTAATAAATGTTATACAATACATAAAAGCTAAAGGCACTTCCGAATTAAAGATTAACGTAACATTTACGCAAGAACAATATGAAAAACATATAGTAGATCGTGTTAAACGCTTCAAAACCTATAAAATAAGGTTCATAGTTCAGTTAAGTCAGTTACTTTCTATATTTTTTTTTTTAAATAACCACATTTATTTACCCATTTGTGTTATTCACAGATAAAAAGATTACATGCACAAAAAAATGGCAAATAAAACACGATTATTAGTACATTTCGTACATGTAATAATAAATAATCCAATAATAAAGATTTATGTACGTTTTAAACCCTATGTACCTACGCTGAACCCAACGACTCTATGTCAATCTTGAAACAGCTTTCTTAAACTCCGCTTAAGTATAATTTTAATTCAATTATACTTGTTTTGCTTAGAAAAGGTGACCTAACCATTGTCACTAATCTATTGCTAAATACATGACTTGAATATAGCTTTAATTAATGTGAAATGAATGAATGATACAATATTTAAATAAAAATTAAATTTCGAATATTTAGGGATAATTTTTTGAATATTAAAAATTGGACGGCTCGTTAAAATTGACGTTATTTGTATTTAATTTACTTACAGCTATATTGCTAGAATAAATTTAGATTGTCTTTATTATCTTATTAAACTGAATCTTCATGTGAGCGTGTCTGATTTGCCACTACTAAGTTGCTCCTCCATAGCTCAATGTGCTACAATTGACTAAATCTGGGCTAGTTCTAGACGACTAAAAGTAGGATTGAAGTATGAAATCAATTACTAAAATAGGAAATTAACCAAATCCCTAATGACAATCGTTCGTTAAAACTTATCGTTTTTTATTTGAATTGAAAAAAATTGCATACTCTGAAATTAGAGTCATGTTAGACAGGATTTCGACTACACACTAAAATGGGAATATTTTGTGTTGCAAAAATGGCTTAAAAGAACATAAAATTCGTTGATTGAAAAAAATATTGTATCTAAACGGGCAAAATTTCAGCCAGGAAAATACTTCATTGATATATGTACGAGATTACTACACATAACTACGTTGTATATTTTACATTTTATCTCCCATCGTTTTTCACATTACGATCTCACAATATTAATTTCTGATATCAAAAAAAATATCCTTATAATCATAATGTTGTGTCAGTCCACTGGTCATAGGCCGCTACTGCTTCATCATGCGGGGGATTTTGGACCGTATATCCCACCACGCTGGTCCAATGCGGGTTGGTGGATGCTTCCTAATAATAACGCATTTCGATAATATTAATCCTTCCTATGCACCTCTACATTTCTAACTAACATCATTACATCACCGCTTAAAACCTATAATTGCTAGCGAGTAAGACAAATAACTAGGATTTATGACGCGAATCCTAGTTTTATAATGCGTCGACTGTACCGTATTTGCAACACTTCATTGCTATAGTTACATTTTTCTTGGGCGGAAACAGAAACTTCGGTGGTATTATATTTTAATTCAATTAGACGATATTAAGCAAACGACATCATTAAATATATATGTTTATGTACAGCAAATTAGTGTTGCTCTACTTTAAAAATTGAAGACATGTTTGTTTTATTGCTTGGTGAAGTTAATGTAGTTATTATCCATAAGTCGGAAAATCTTCCAGAAATCGGCCTAGACGAAATCAAGGGGGCTCTTAAGCAACATAAAAATGGAAAATCCCCGGGAGAGGACGGAGTCACAACGGAGCTTCTGAAGGCCGCCGTAAACCGGTGCTGAAGAGACCGTCATCTATTCAACTCTGCAGTCCTCACCGGAGAACTCCTGAGGCATAGGGTTTTGTCGTATTGTTCTTCAAGAAAGGTGATAAAACCCTTTTGAAGAACTATCGGCAAATTTTACTCCTTAGTCATGCCTAAAAGTTGTTTTCAAGGGTCATCTCGAGTCGACTTCCACGAAAACTCGACGAAGCGCAGCCTCAAAAACAGGCCGGGTTTCGGAGGGGTTAAGCACCATAGACCACATCCAAACAGTGAGGCAGGTTATACAGAAGACATATGAGTATAACAAGCCCTGTGCATGCATTTGTGGACTTGAGAAGGCTTTTGACTCCATCGAGACCTGGTCTTTCCTCGAGTCCTTACAGCGGTGCCAAATTGATTGGCGATATATCGAGATGCTGAGATGTCTGTAAACGCCGCCACTATAGCTGTCAGTTCCAAAGTGGGCAGACTGAGCCGGATAGGCTCAGTCTGCCCACTTGACTCCGCACCGCTGTGAGACAAGGAGACGTCATGTCTCCGGAAATTGTTCTCCGCCGCGCTTGAGGACATGTTCAGGACGCTCAACTGGGAAGGACACGGTATAAATGTGAACGGCGAATACATCTCACATCTGCGATTTGCGGATGATATCGTCATCGTGGCTGAGACCGCAAAGGACCTGCAGAAAATGATGCAAAGCCTGGCTGAGTCTTCTGCACGCATCGGTGTCCGGATGAACTTGGGTAAAACCAAGGTCATGTTCAACGAGCACGTTGATCCGGGCCCGATCACAGTTGATGACACCTCCCTCAAAGTAGTTTTGGAATACGGTTACCTAGGGCAAACGCTCGAACTAGGTAGAAACAACTTTGAGGGGGAGGCCAACAGAAGGATTCAGTTGGGCTTGGGCAGCTTTCATAACCACGTCACCCATCGCACTGTGTCTGAAATCGAAAGTCTTCGATCAGTGCGCCCTACCGTTTTGACCTACGGTGCCGAGACTTGGACACTTACGGTTCGACTAGTCCACAAATTTGAAGTCGCTCAGCGAGCTATGGAGAGGGCTATGTTCGGAGTATCTCTAAAGGACCGCATCAGAAATGATGTGATCCGTCAGAGAACCAGAGTCACCGATGTAGCCCACCGGATTAGCAAGCTGAAGTGGCAGTGGGCTTGGCTTATATGACAAGCCGCAGAACTGACGATCGCTGGAGTCGGAAAGTTCTGGATTGGAGACCGAGGCTCGGCAAACATAGTATAGGACGCCCTGCGGCAAGATGGAGTGACGACATTTGCAAAGTGGCCGGTGTGGGCTGGATGAGAATAGCCGAAAATCGAAAGCGGTGGCGTATATTAGAGGAGGCCTATGTCCAGCAGTAGACTGACACAGGCTGATGATGATAATGATGAAGATGTAGTTATTTGTATAGATATAAATCTTTCAATTAACTTTTCTGAATGGCATTTACATTATTGCCTCTATCTAAATCAAATAGAGGAGCTAATTTAGTATCTACTTTGCACAAGACACACTTGAACCTTTTAAGCTGCTTGTGTTTGTGACTAACGTTAAAACAATTTCTTATAGAGAAAGTGTTTTTTAGATGGCTATTAGCAAAAGTAAATGTTATGTGTTGTTAGTTATTTACATTATGTACGTGAAGTTGTGTGTGACGTAAATAATCATATGGTCTGAATGAATTTATAAATACAAGCAAGTATTTTTTTTTAATAAAAAAAATCGAGAATAAAATACAATATAATATGTACATTAATAATAAATACCGCGGAGATGAGTATTTTATAAATATATACAAATATAATTCATTCAAACTGTTTTTGATGAACATAAAAAGCCAATATATTTGTTAACATTTTTAGAAAAAATAATAACAATGTTTACATTATCCTGCAGGCAGAGTAGAATGTCCTCATAAGGAAGACATACCTAAATGAGACAAGCCTTTTACAAAATAAGACACAAGAAACAGCAACCGAAGAAAGAAACGGTTTTGGAATACTTTTTTGATACTCTGCCACCCGGACGGGAAGTTCATAGCAAGATCACCGAAAAATGGAGACCGCATATGAAAAACATTGGTATAACTGGTTTTTTTTATCGAGATTGTGGTTAACGACTTAATTTACGTCTTAATACTAACTAAGCAAATGGTATGGAAAAAAAATTTACAAATCATAAAAAGACAGTTTTAATGTATAATTTAATAAAAAAAAACAAATTACATTTATTTTTACTTTTAGAAATAATTTTACCACCCAAATGATTTTTCGTGTTTTAATTTCTATTCCAATATATTCGAAAACAAAAATTGAATGCTTATTGTTGGTAGTTATTTTAATATTTATTACCTTATTGGAGTGATATCAGCCTACATATTATTCGTACGAAAAAAGTTCCCGCCGTAGAAATAAAATAGGGTCGCGCTAATTAGGATGTCGACTATGCAAATAATAATCCCACCGGGCTCATTCTCATTTTGTATTCGGACACTGGCCTAACACAAAAAAATGTCTTTCTTAAAAAAAATATCTAGGTTTTTTTTTAATAATTATTATGCCTATAAATATTGATTTTATAATATAATATTACGCCTAAGTAACATCAGTAGTTGTTGACAAATTAACAAATTTAAGAATCAAATTGACTATAAACAATCAAACTTCCAGAAAATTTTGTATGCTATACTTACAGTATACCATATCAGTTTTTTGTTAGTATTCGTTGTTATCTGGTTCATTAGGGTCAATATGGTCCGATCAATTAAAATCATCTCATAAACTCACCTTTTTATCCATTCCTTGTACGATTCTCTTTGGTTTGTGAAGGACACATTCCTCTCTGCGTAAAAACTGTTATTTAGGTGATTCTGGGCGGATAAAAATCCGAATACATGATGTCTTGTATAGTTGCTAGGAGAAACAAATTATTTGATTATTTAACAATAATTGTATAATAGTAGAAATGTTTGTAGTTTATCATATTATGCAATGAAATATTCTTTGCAAAATTTTCACTAATTATACGTAAAGGTATAATTACTGAAAATTATATATTTAAATGCCTACGCCTTAAATGCTTTTAATCAAGATTTCACCTTCTAACGATTTTCTTGCTGGTGTACATATATTTGGCGATGAAGCTCAGGTGACAACAATATGTAAACACGGTCGTAAATTCTTTTGATATGGTAATCTGTCACCTGTCCCTATAAAGGATTTCGTAGTGCTTTCTTCTACCTTTGTATCTGATTATTCGTTTCTTTATTAGGGTTTAGCATATTTATATTAAATAGTTATATACACTTACGGATTTTTCACAAATATTCATTATGTTTCCTTTTGTTGTTATAGTATATATTACATCTAATTTCTTTAAAACTTTTCTTACCTTCTTACCCGTACCTTTGACATTTAACACTAACCTAAAACCAAGTGTAATAAAGTTTGTTACAATTTCACGATTAGCATCGTATAGGAACACTTTTTCATTTACGACATTCGTAAAAGGCGTATATTTATTATTTTTAATATAAGAGGAAAGTAACTGAATATTGAATAGTATCCCTAAACTGGAATACTGCCATTTCTTGAAAATAAATGCTTCTGGTTGCAGAAAACAATGATCTTTGGTCTCTTTTCAATTTTGTCACTGCAACAAAAGTGTTTTGTCTAGGTGTTGGAAGAAAAGTTTTTCAAGGTACGTAAAATTTAATATCTCTGATTAAACGTGATCGTGAATAATATTGTACATTACAACTTTGTATTGATTACATATTTTATTATTTCATTGGGTTTTCTTCCTTTCTGCTTCTGTTTAATAAGAAATGTGCTATGTTAGGATATATTTCTTATTTCCGAATATGGACAGTACAAGGGGTCTAAATATGGAATTTCGTGGTTTGACGAAAAATTATGTTCGAAGAATAGCGTTTATGTTGGAGAACTGCTATCATTTAGCCATTTTGGATATCTTTTTTGAATATTTTGGATATCTACCTATCTATCTTTCCAGATGATATTTAAGATATCCAAAATTATTGTAAGAGTAGTTTTAATAAAATCATACTTCTATAGTGGTCCATATTTAGGTACCTATTCCATAGTTAGATGCCTTTATGCTGATTTTGTTTTTGAGAAATTTTATATGTTACATTTATATATTTGAAATAAAATTGCTAATAACTTTAGTGCAACTGTATGACTGATAATAAATAAGCAAAAAAGTTTATGATCTTCAATATCTTTTCTTTTTATAACACAAAAACCAAATGGTATTCCATATTTGGTTACTTTCCCTAATATTTTACAAATGGAATTTATTGAATCGATTGAAGATTATAGTTAGTTTCACCTTAATTAAATTTAAAAATTATTTAAAAACATGCCTAAAATACTATTTAAGCTAAGAATATTGGCAAAGGATATTATAATGATATTCTGTAAGTTAAAACTCTTTCCTGGTCTTGCAAAAAAAAAGGCAAAAAATAAGAAAAGAACTTTACATTATTTATATAACTTGAAGTTATAGCATACTCCACAAAACCAATGTCTATTGTGCATATTAACCTCAAAGCAGTGATTTTCGGAAAAGCACAAATCAATTAAGAAATGTTAATTTTAAAACACGATGTTGCACTACCATTATTTCAGCTTCGCGAAATATGACATAATTTCTTTTATTTTTGAAAATTGTATCACATTCACTAGAAAATTAGAAATATATTGTTAATTAAATTTGTCTAAATTTAATTCACGATATTTTATCATTTGACCTAAAAAAATCCTAAAACATTTAATGTTCAAATTGTAAACAAAATCACTAAATAGTATAAAACAAAGTCACTTTCTTTGTCCTTGTATCCCTTTGTAAACTTAAATCTTTAAAACTACGCAATGGACTTAAATTCTGTTTTTTTAATGGATACAGTGATTGAAAAGTAAGGTTTATATATATAATTTATGCATAAAATTGAAGAGAAACGCTGGTAAATTTATATTTTTTTCCATAGATTTTACAGATATCAGTTTTCCGCCCATGCGAAGCCGGGATAAAATACCATAGCAGATTAGATTTTTAAATAAAGTATTGCCTTATACCATAACAAAACATAAAAGTAAATCCACTTTTTGGCGAAGATTCTTGTTATCTTATATTTTTGTCTTCTGTCCAATACAATTTGCATAGGTACTTTACTGCCTTGTTTTAATTATGGTATAAACAAGCTCTGAATCCATAGGGCTCTCTGCCTTGCTTTTGTTTGTATCGTAGGTACCAAATATAATTTTGGAGAAGTTATATATATACATACACATGTACATAAGTGTACGAAATAGAAATATATTATTACTAAATAATATTTTAAAAAATACGAATTATACAAATTACGATTTACCATTTATAGTGGAAATTCAATTGAAAGATGCCATTAAGTGTTTTTATTAGCGCAGCTATAAATCTAAATCACTACAGAAATTACTACCTAAACACTCTTAGAGTTTAATCACCCGTGAAAAGTAACGAATTGTTTTCGCTGGTATCTACCTACCTTTATGGGTGCTTAATTCTTATTCCATTCTCGTTTCTCATGTATCGAAAGTAAGCTTATATTGATTCAGAACCAACCAATCCAACTCCTCCCTCCCTAATATATTAGTTTCCTACACCACATACTTATTCTCTTGCACTTTCATAACGTTAAGAATTTCTGTGTCCGGCAAAATGAGGGAGAAAGGGGCTCTAGTAATTTATAGAAGTTTTTCTTAACTTTCGTGTGCTGAAAGTTTTGTAAGAAACAGTTCACCATTAGTGGCAACCACAACGTACTGTTAAGAGGGTGAAGTTTTTACTACTATTTAAGTTTTTGAAAAGCTTGA
The DNA here is from genome assembly GCA_029286875.1 of Lamproptera curius. Classification (NCBI taxonomy): domain Eukaryota; kingdom Metazoa; phylum Arthropoda; class Insecta; order Lepidoptera; family Papilionidae; genus Lamproptera; species Lamproptera curius. The sequence goes on along the minus strand of JAGSMT010000041.1, from coordinate 1,365,551 downwards.
CTTATGACGTATAAAACAAGCTTTTTATAAACTTCAAGGTAGGAAATGTATACACGCATATGTATATCTCACATGTAACTGTTAGTTTAGCTGTTTTATCTTAGAAGCTTTAAGTAAGTGTAAAATGTTTAAAATATTTGAAGTAGTAAATATAATTTAAAAAATTACGACATTTTTTTACATCTGTAAAGTAATTAAGCGCGATAAAATTCGTAAAACTTGTACTATTTACAGTATTCGCTTAAGCAACAGAAAGTGGTGGAGAGATGAAAATAATTTCTCTTTCCTTTGTAATGCGCACTTTTCAAGTAAAACGTGTTTAAAGTTATGTTTCGGTGTTTATCGAAAAACGATAATGTGTCTTTCAAGAATTTGATAAAAATTGCCTGAGGGTTGTTAAGATTCAAATTGAAAATTTTCTCAAGGTAAATGCTAGAGCTACATTTATTTATTTATTTATTTATGCTTCTTGCACAATTTAAGTACAAAGGCGGACTTAATGCTAGGCATTTTCTCCCAGCCAACCTTAGGGTGTTTCAGAGAGATCAACGTGGTGCACATGAATTATAAAAGAAAATAACGATTACCAATATTATATTTAAAATATATATGTATATATATAAATAATAATAATACATATTATATGTTAATAATAAATACGTAAATATATATATATATATATATATATATATATATATATAAATATTATATAAATACTAATAAATATATACTTATATCGTTGTTATAGAGATAGTAGTTCTGCCGTCGTCCCATCCAAGAGATATTTTTGCACCTTTCTTTTAAACTGATGAAGTGTCCTAGCCATCCTGATCTCTAACGGTAGCGCATTCCACAGAAGAATGGATTGAATGAAGAAAGATTTATGAAGAATATCAGAACGATGTGAAGGACAAAGCAAAAGACGATTGTGTGTCGAACGAAGCTCTTTTTAGTAGTACATTCAATTGCAATTAAAAAAAGTATTATAATATAATAAATATGATTTAAAACAAATATGTAGGTAAATGCTAGTAATATTTATCACAAAATTATACTTTTAATATAAATATAATTTTATTTTAAAGCTACTATTAGATCTCGAAAGCGGTCTAATTTTGATTTTATGTATCTCATTTTGACTCATATTCGAGTTGCTGTATTGCTGATTTTTGTTTTTATTATTATCAAAAAAACTTGTTCCGAATGTTGACCATGTTTAACGTTTTACGATAAGTCTCATATAATTAATATAAAATTGCTCAAGGAATAGAGACGCCATTTATACAACATTTTATTAAATTTTGAGAGTCTGCCTTTTGCTGCTCTTGTACTGCGAATCGAATTAGTGTACTAAATAATGGATATTGTCACAAATAACAAAATTAAGACATTTCAAAAGTTTAGATTACTGTTTTTCCATAAAAAGAAAATGGTAGGAGTATTGTAAAACGTTGTCTCCGGCTTAGATTTTAACATATCCTAAAAACCTGAAGCATAACCAAAAAGAATTAGTAAATACAAGCAAAAGCGAGCTTGCAAAGGTGTTGAGTTTTGCAATACTTTTTAGATGCTGTTTCCACCGAACTAAGAATGAATTATGCGTGAACATGATTGAAAATTCTTCGTTCCAACAATCTATCTTGAATATCCGTATACACTTAAAAGGGCTGTTCGATAAGTCCTTATGGAAATTATGTTTTTTTTTGTTAATAGTATAGTACAGGGATGCACGATTTTATAATGAACAGTCGATAATTCATGTAAAATAACAAATAATTGTCACTTCTACCACCAAAAAACATTTTTATAACACTAAATGTAGGGATTCAAGTTAATAATCTTGAAGGGATTGTCGGGAGTGGCAAAGCGTGTAAACAATAGCGTGGCCATAAATTCTTATATCAGCCGAAACTTCTCTTATGTTGTCCAACCAAGGGATGGCACGTTTGAGTAAAGACACAAAGTAGCAAATGATTATAAAATGGCAGTGCTCACAGCAAACAAAAATAAGTATAGGTCAACGACAAGTTTTAAAATAAACGCATTCTCATTATGATACTTTGTCCCTTCGTTACCTCACTTCAAGGTCAAGCTTAACATTACGTTAATACAGAATGAGTCCTAATGGCAAATTTTCTTAGATGTATTCAGAAATTTATAAATATTAAAATGTTGTAGTACGTAGTGTTAATAGCGACACAAGGTGAGCGTAGGAATTTGCAAGAAGCTCTAACTTTATCTCGCAAAGCGCTTAACCTTTCCTTTATTTCGCCGGTTCCTTAAATTTTATTAACTATGTATTAAAGTTTACTATAACAGTCGAAGTTGAACAACGCTAGGTGGGGCCGTGAAGTAAACATTATTACGCATCAGCTCTGTATTTAACAGTGACGTAAAAATATTTAAAGGTGTTATTTGAAGGTTGTGACAGTTTTTTAGCAAGAGATATCGTGCAATTTACAAGTGAGAGTGTTATCTAAGTGGGAAAAACGTTAGTTACTTAGATTAATGCAAAAACCTAACATCCTAAACAAAATAATAAATAATACTGTTAAAGTGATCAAGTGCAAAACTTTCTCAAATGTCCATATCTATATCCTAATGTGAAATATAATAAACTTCTAAACATAGAAAGTAAAGTAAAAGAAAAGTTTTAAACATTTTTAAAATTCAAATTCAAATTTCACCGTTAATTGAAACTTATATTGCTATTCGACAATTACAGAACACCGTTGAACTGATTGTTTGTTATTGTTTCCAATAAAAGCTGTGGAAACAAAAATTGAAAAAAATATATATTAATTAGTGTCCGACCGAAATTTCGGTTTCCGTTTCGGTTTCGGCCGAGTTTCGGCCAAAAATCAAGTTTCGGCCGCAGTTTCGGTTTCGGCCGAATTTGGCCGAAACTTTTGCCGAAACTGAAACTGGTTTCAGAAGTTGCTATGTTATCAAAATTAAATGATTTTAAAGGAAACAAAATTGTATCGAATGTTAAGTGTATCAAAACTCAACTGAGCTCAAATCAGTGGATTTTAGTTCAGACAACCATTTTAAGCTACTTAGAATAGATCGATGATTCTTCTAGAACGACGAGAAGGGATCATAAAGTAGCAAGTTCAAAAAAGATACTCCTTGGTAACAAAATAAATAAATACTGGAAGGCATGGGTCAGATATTCGCTATGTTAGTAAAAATAATCTTCGATTCTCTTTACTTTTTCCTGAATGTAGTGATTTGTTTGCCTTCCTCGGCACGTTTTCTCTAAATTGTAGAAAATGCAAGTGCGGGCTTGTTAGCAAAAACCTCTGTTAAAAAAAAATAAGAGCGCATAATATTCAATACGATTGTGAGGCAACATAAGAGTAGTCTGCTCTGCCGTATTCCATTGCCATAAGGCAAGTGTCCCAATTTTGAGTGAGAACGAGCACGGAAGTCAAATATTGCAGCCACCCATCAACCTAAAAAACCTGCTAAATTTCAAACACTGTTTTAAGCGATCAAAGAATTGCCATCCGATAGCTAATTCAAGGTACGGGCATTTTAAAAACATTCAGCAATTATTTGTAAATAAATTTGTAAAAGTTTGAAAGGAACATTTGTGTGTTAAAGGATATTATTGCTGTAATGACTTGATAGATAACACGCCCTGGTAAGGAACTGCTTGCTCCAGGCTATTCCAAACTCTTATAATATAATGTTATATGTAAAAAATTGTAAAATTAATCGAAAAGTAAAAATCCTCTGAGTTTCTTTACGCGTTCTTCTCAGATCAGAGGCTTACATTTCCAAACCAGTGAAAGTTTATTTGACAATCAATAAGAAAGTGTAATGCTTCTAAATTGAATAGAGATATTTGACTTTGACTTTCATATGGAGGTATTCGATCCACATTGACACAACTTTTGTATATGACAAAAGTCTTCGCAAGATGCCGAGAATCAAAAACAATATCAAATTGACATTTCGAAAATATTGTTGGACAAGTTATAAGAAGATTCGGAAAACTTTGTGGTCTCTTTTTGTAACAGTCGATGAAACATGATGATGGGTTATCCTTTTGGACCTGGAGACAAAACTGAAATGTTCAATGAAAACCACCATCCGCGCCAACCCGAAGAACTTCATGCGCATCGACGAGTTGTCAATATGTTGGATAGTATTATTATTTATACCAGTAGCGGGCTACATTTAATTTCAGTGGAATGCCGTGAATGATATAATAGGAATCGTCGTAGAGTGTACTGGTTTCGACATTAATTCCCCGATTAGGTTTGTAGAAACGAGGCCGCATTCAATTGGTTGAAAGCCTTATTCACAGATCTGTCGTAGCAGTTTTATCTGCACAATTTCGACATTTAGAAAATATGAAGATAAGTAAAGGATGCTAGTAAAGTCTTTGCGGACTATGACAATTTTAAAGATTGAACCATTGGAAACAATCGAGTTAGTGCGATGTAAAATTAATAATTCAGTTTATTATATCTTTATCTCATTCCACTACTTTTGATCTCTTGAAAACAAATATAACCAGAGTATAATTAGTAGATCTCAAACACCAATAGTAAAGTTTTTAAGCAACTAGTAACAATTAGAAATTTTTTATTGATAACTGAATATTTATTTCGCTAGAAATTATGTTAAGAATATTTTTTAATTTAATATTTTATTAATGTAAAAGAAAAAAACTTAAATAAATCAATAAGAAATTACCTGTCTCCTTCATTCTTGATCTCTATGTAGAAAATGGCTAAAAAGGCATCAAATTTCAGTAGATTCAAGAACTTGTACTCGATCACGTGAGTTTCGTTCTGTTTCGCGAAACAGAACTCAATTAGAACTTTGTTTGATTTGAGCGAAAACCAGTTTTGTCGACTCTAATAATAATGATAAAATATATTTACATTTAAAATAATTTAAATAGCTAGAAATATATCACTAAAACATCAGATGAAAGACCAATTTGAACTTCTATTCAATAAAATTAGATTAGAAATAGAAGAAACAAATAGCGGAATTAACGACCACAATATTAGAAAAAATCGATGATAAATTAAAACCAATATTAGAAGAAAATACGTTGTTAAAACTTCGCGTAGAAAGCTTGAAAAATAAGTAAGAATATCTAGAGAAAGAAAAGAAAAAAAATAATGTAGTTATTTATGGATTTAAGGAACAGGAGAAGTCATCAACAGAATTATTAAATAATATTAAGAAACACTTTTTGGATCAGTTAAACATAACTTTAGAAGATTTTGATGTTAATTTTATTCACCGAATAGGTGCAACAAATAATGGAGAAAAACCGAAGCCAACGCTGCTTTCCTTAGTAAGTGGGTAGAAAAATCGAGAAATAATGCAAAATAAAAAAAAACTGAGGGTATTATATGATACTCACGACTACCCGAAAGAAGGGATAACAAAGAGAAAAGCACTATTACCTAAGTTAATAGAGGAAAGACGGACAAGAGGGAAAAACCACATATATAAAATATGATAAACTCGTTGCTAAAGAAAACGCTAATGCCAGAGAAAAACTGAAAAGAAAATCTTCTACTTCTCCTAAAACATCCTTACTTTTAAAGAAACAACAACCATTGGTTACTACTGGTTACACTCCTACAAGAACAATAGTGTAAATCCCTTTGATGTGATGAGATTACGACCGCACTCAATCCGGAAAAGTCAAACCGATGAGCAACAATAGCAATTAAAACCTAGCGAGCACAACAGTGCATAAAAAGTAAAAACAAACAGTTAACTAGTCAATATTCTCCCCCAAGCCGATTGGTCCTCGTAGGGGAAAACGACCAAAACCTTCAAACTACAATCAAGGCATCCTAAATATAGCGACTTATAATGTAAAAACTTTATCGACTTACACTCGTCTGCTGGAATTAAAAGAATCTTTGAAAAACGTTAAGTATGATATTCTTGGTCTGTCTGAAGTCAGAAAACTCGGTAGCAAAATAGAAGAACACGACAAATTTATTTTCTACTACACCGGAGAAACCCCAGGACTATACGGAGTAGGTTTTATAGTTAAGAAACACTTAAAAAAATATATAAAAAGTTTCAAGGGACTAACAGAAAGAGTAGCGCTTTTAAGAATTCAAACTAAAAATTTAGATTTAAGTATAAAACAAGTTAAGTCAATGTTTAGTTTGATAAGACTTAAGTATTTTTAAGTGTACGCCATAACAGAGGCTGCGAAGGATGAAGAAATACAGCTTTTCTACAGTAATGTCAACAACGCAATAAGTCTGTCAGGAAATAATATAATACTCATGGGCGACTTTAACGCCAAGATTGGTCAACCCAAACCATACGAAATTATAACGGGACGATATGGCTATGGAAATAGAACAACAACAGGAGAGGAAACAGACTTATAGATTTCGCAAACATCAATAATCTAGCCATTATAAACACGTTTTTCAAAAAAAACGACAAACTTGATGGACTTGAAAATCACCTGATGGCAAAACAAAAAACGAAATAGACTTCATTCTAACAAACAACAAAAAACAACAAACAATAACAAAAAAGTAGACAATTTACAAGTCTTAAACATCACTTACCCATCGGACCACAGACCTGTTACAGCCACTTTTAAATACTTTCAATGTCAAAAAACCGTAGCAGATTTGGTCAATGTCTCAGGTCTTGGTTAAAGAACGAGGACGAAGCGCAAATTTACATGACATCGCTGAAAAATTTATTATCAAATATGCTCGACCGCTGGAATGATGAGGACACCGTTCAGAATTGCTATGATAAAGTATTAAACGCAATTGATACCAGCCTTTAAGAAGCACAAAAGCAAACACCGAACAATGAAAACAAACAAATAATATCAGCATGCACAAAGGCCTTAATCAACAGAAGACAAGAAATACATAAGACAAAACTGAAATCAAGAGCTTTAAAGCACGAATTAACAGCACTGTATAAAGTAATCAGTAAATATATTAATCAAAACTACAAGGTGCATCGCATGAAAACCCTTGAAAGATGTCTAAATGCCACGGGGAGCGTCAAAAAAGCGTATAAAGAACTAAGAATACATAGGTCGTGGATTGAAGAGTTGAAAGATAATAATAACATAACATAAAATAGACCGGAAATACTTAAAATTGTAACAGATTCCTACAAAAACCTTTATAGCGCATCAAATCAACCAGCGTAGGAACTGCCGATAAATAATAGTCTTATAATAGAATCAAATGCAATTGAATGAAGAACGAGTGAAGAAGAAGTGATTAACGGAATAAAAGCCCTAAAAACAGATAAAAGCCCAGGACCCAACAAGATAACCAACGAAGTAAAAACGGGATACCAATATCTAACGAAACTTCTGACTCGATTGTTCAATATGATATTGAACGACAAAAACACTCCACACCAATAGTCCGAATCCGAAATAAATTTGATCTACAAAAAAGGTGATCCAAACGATATCCGTCACTATAGACATCAATATACAAACTTTTTTCGTCAATAATAGACAAAAAAAATAAAAAACACTGGGGAAAAACTTCAACCTGTAGAACAGGCAGGCTTTAGACGAGGCTTTTCTACAGTTTACTAAAATTTCAAGAGTTCAACAGACCACTTTATGCTGTTTTTATTGATTATAAAAAAGCATTCGATACCCTGTACCACACATCGATTTTGAAAGCTTTACACTATTCGAACGTTGAATTAGATTTTATACAAGTCATGAAAAATATCTACGACCACAGTACCCGTAGAGTAAAGTTAGAGACTACCGGACCACTCATATATCTTAAAAGAGGTGTTAGGCAAGGAGACCCAATCTCCCCAACAATATTTATAGCGGTGCTAGAGTACATTATCCGCAACCTAAACTGGAATATAAATGGATCCTAACTAAGTCACCTTAGGTTCGCCGACGATATAGTTTTTCTATCCGAAAATATTAACCAACTACAACTAATGGTTCACTCGCCTCACGAAGAAAGTCGCAAGGTAGGCTTAGAAATCAACCTGGGTAAAACAAATGTAATGACAAACCATATTAGGTTACCCATATATCTTAAAAATGTACCTTTAACCTATGTTGATGCCTACATCTACCTTAGCAAACAAATTTCATTCAACAAAAACAACAATGAATTAGAAGTAGAGAGAAGAGTAAACATCGCTTGGAAAAAATTTTGGAGTCTCAAAGATATTCTAAAAAGCGACATGCCTATAAAGATTAAGAGCCAAGTTATGAATACCTGATTCCGTCTCTAACATACTGCTGCCAAACGTGGAAATTTACAAATAAAATAAATAATAAGATCGTAACAAGCCAAGGAAGTATGGAAAGAAGCATAATGAAGATTAGAAAAATTCAAAAAATTCGCCATGCTTCTATAAGGCAGAAAACTAAAGTGACAGACGCTCTTAGTAACTCGCTAAAGCTAAAATGGAGATGGGCAGGACATGTAGCAAGACTAAAAGATAACCGCTGGACTAAAAAAGCAAAATCATGGCTAGGGCCATCGGGACAAAGAAAAAGAGGTAGACCAAATGCGCGCTGGACAGACGACATCACAAAAATAATAGGTACTAATTGGATGCGAGTTGCAAAAGACAGAGAACAATGGTTAAATTTGGAGGAGGCCTTTACCTTCCATTGAGAGGGGTTCATGCAACCTTTTATCCATCCAGAGAGTGACAATAAATATACTTAGATAAATAGATATAGGTTAAGACAATTGTCAAAAAAGTAAAATTATTCGATTGTATTTTTATTTTTAATTATTAAGTAATAAATTTTTATTACATTACAATTTTATTATATTATATGATTTGATTTTGATAGATTGATTTGATCTATGATTTTGATTACATAAAATTAATTAAAATTAATGTCTAGTTTAAATATTTTTTTGCAAAAAACTGTTCTTGTAATTGCTAATTAAATAATTATTTAAATCATGAGATAATTAAATTCTATCATATTTGTATTAACATAAAATTAATAATTGGAACAAAATTTATAATGTTAACATAAAAGGAATGAAATAGATACCTGTAACTATTGGACTAATTAATTTTTGCATGCAAATTGTATTGTAAACTTATTATGATGCGAGAAATAAAAGGATTTTTTATTTTATTTTATTTCTAACAGTCGAAATTATCTGGTTCCTTTATTTTTTTTGTACCATGAAATTTTAAATTGATACTATTAGCCCCTAAGTACGGCAATTTCATAGCGAAAGAAAACTTTATTTGATTTCCAACAGTGAATTGAGTTTGTTACGGAACCCATCTATGATATCTGCATCGTTGCAAAGCCTCCGTAGCCTAGTAGTATAGGCGTGAGCCTTAGAAACTGGAGGTCATGGGTTCGAATCTTGCGGGGACTCAACAAATTTTCATTGTTGTTTAGGGCAATTTGTGGTGGTTGGTGGTGATGTTTCCTAGTTGGTTAGGGCAATTTGGGCAGATCACCCATTTGTTAAAAAAGTAAGATGCGTCGGATGGGCATGTAAAAAGTCAGTCCACCCACCAACCCGCATTGGACCAGCGTGGTGGGATACGGTCCAAAATCCCCTAATGGATGGGGTGTATTAGTGGAGGCCTATGTCCAGCAGTGGACTATTACAGGCTGATGATGATGATGATGATGATGCAACGCCATCCGACACCAGAGTTGTGGCACGAGGCAACGAGTCAGCATTTCCGGTGCAGTTTACCCGATGTCGAAATTCTTTTAGCTTGGCATTCTATATTCAAACTTCAAAGTAGAGTCACCTCCTTAGTTATAAATCTTAATGTAATATTTTATTAAAATAATAAATAATTTAAGTATAAGTTGCCTTGTTTTTGCAACCTCTGGCTGCAGCCTACGTAATTGGCGCAGTCGGTAAGGTCTTCTAAAGTAGAGTCAGTTAATGAAGATTGGCTAAGAAGATCCAGGATCTACGGGAGCAGTAGTGCAGAGGCGAATCCATCGATTCCGCAAAGAAAAGTAATGAAGTAAGTGATTGAATCTTTCACATATACCATTCGTATATCCGATAAGCATAATATTAATTCCTAATCCTTTTTGTAAATTTATTTCATAAATTGTATTGTATTAATTTTAGGGTCATCTTTTTTTTCTATAAAATTTTATGGATAAATTTTTAAAATTTTCCGTCCCAGGAAAATAATAAATATTAGGGTAGCTAGAAGTAGTAAAAGTAGTAGGCTTAGTTCTATAGACGAGCATAGACACAAATGCAATCACATCCAGCATTCCTACAACCATCCGCATTGCAATCTCATCCTATGCAGGGTTGGAAACCTATCAGGATATTAAGTCATTTTGGAAATATAGTAACTACAAAGAGGTGTAAGTGGTTTGCCTAATGAGGTTCTGAACGATTCTGTTGCAAATTCTGGTCAAGACATTCTTAACTTATTTGCCGAATACTTTGAGTCAGTCTATGCTACAGATGTAAACTGCGACTTGCCTCCAAATAGCAAATCTTCTTCCAATCTGAACCTTGGACTTATTTCTCTATCTCAAATAGAAATTTTCAAAAAAATTCTGGTTTTAATCAGAGAAAGGGAGCAGGTCCTGATGGCATTCCGCCATCATTTCTCATAAATTGCAACTCTAATATAACGCCTATGCTCCACTTATTATTTAACAAATCGCTAGGCAAGGGAATCTTTCCTAAGATCTGGAAAAGTAGCTTTATTACGCCTATACATAAATCTGGCTCGCGAACTGATGTGAAAAACTACAGACCTCTTTTCTATTTCTATTCTGAGTACAATACCCAAGTTATTCGAAAGTCTTGTGACACCAACTATTTACAACTTTGTGTACCCTAATTTGATAGATGAACAATACGGTTTTAGAGAACACAGATCTACGGTATCTAATTTAATAAGTTTCCAGCATTTCACTCTAGAAAAACTCAGTCAAGGCTTGCAAGTCGACACTGTGTATACTGATTTCTCAAAAGCATTTGACTCCGTAAATCACAATATTTTGGTTAAAAAATTAAAATCCTTTGGTGTCCATGGTAGTCTTTTATGTTGGCTGCAGAGCTATCTGTCTCAGAGAACTCAGAATGTAAAATTCAAGTCATTCATATCTCGAGACATTTATTCATTCATTCATTCATTTATTCATTTATTTATTTATTTGTTTATGTATTTATTTATGTATTTATTTATTGATTTATCTATTTATTAATTAATTTATTTATATTTAATTATTTATTTATTTATTTACCTATTTATGTACTTACTTATTTATATATGTACTTATTTATGTATTTATTTATTTATTTTATTTATTTACTTATTGATTGAATTTTTATATTATTTGTTTATTTATTTATGTATAAATTTTTTTATGTATTTATTTATTTATTTATTCACTCATTTATTCATTCATTAATTCATTCAGTCATTCATTCATTCATTCATTCATTCATTCATTCATTCATTTGGACCGTATCCCACCACGCTGGTCTAATGCGGTTGAGTGGTGGACGCTTTTACATGCCCATCCTACGCATGGATCATCTTACTTTTCAGACAATTGGGTGATCGGCCCAAACTGTCCTAACCAACTAGGAAACAACAACAAAAAATTGTTGAGTCCCCGCAGGATTCGAACCCACGACCTCCGGTTTCTAAAGCAAACGCCAATACCATTAGGCTACGGAGGCATTTAACTCCTTGCCTTTATATATTAGGTTAGGTATTTATTGTCTCGTAGTGAGTTGAGAGAATTGAACTTCAATATTTCTAGTACGTGACTTTTGCAATTTAAATTACATTTTCTGTCTCCTTCAGAGTTATTTAGAAGTATTAAACCTTGTGTAACAACTCAGGCGCCTTTGTTAATGAAGTAAAAATTATTTTTAAATAAAAATGTTACAGAAAATTCGTTGGTCCTTATTTAATTAAACTACAAGTTGCGAATTTATGCCAGTCAGGTAGAACATGTTTAAAAAACTTATATTTTATTACGTAAATTTAGATAATATATCGTATTCATTCTATGCCTCGAAGCAAAAAAATTAAAATTAGAAATTCATATAAAGTGCCAAATCCATAATTAATATTGTTATGACACAAAGTTTTCGACATTTCCAATTCGTAGATCACTTAAACATTAATATTTCCAAGTTAATGGTGAACGGGCCTGGGCTGGTGGCCTTAACTTGATGACAGCTAAATCAACATTGGAAAATCTAATAGAAAACAGTTTGTGTCCTGTGTCGACACTTTATTTATTTTTTACTTTGATATTTTGTTGGCAATTTTGTATAAGTGGCTATACGACATAATTTCACATAAACAAAATCAAAAACTCAATGAACTATTTGAGAATTAAACGTCCGAACTAAGATTGAGACATTTGGATGGAGATATTAAATGTAATAAAAAATGTGTAACATTTTAAGAGCCACTTTGAAAAAAAAATTGCAGGTAAATATAATGTTCATCTTGTTTTGCTTGTGTCAGCACTCGTAACAAACCAAACTATGAAACACTTTAAGAAGCGGAGGATATAATTCCTTGTGCAGGTAGATAAATTGATTTATGGAAGATTTTTCCAATGACAACATTCCTCATAAGCGAGGGTGACGCCTTGGGGTCTGTAGGCATATTTTTGGGTAAGTTTTATGTTAAATGAAAAGTCTGTACCGCAATATGCCTTGGGCTCATATCCCGTGCAATGTTTATAAAAAGGTTTGTACAGCAATATACCACTAGGGGCCACTTTTAGCTGTCGATTTTTATGACATTACATCGCTTGATCATCTTTTGTGAGTACTCGTTCAGGGTAATCGGTGACGCAGGTATTGTCCCCTTTTATGATAATGCCTTATGCATTGAGTAAGCTTACAGTAGTCGAAATAGGTCGATAATTAGCCTACAAAACGTAATTTTTAAGTTATACTTTTAAAAATGATGAGTGAAATTTTTCAGATGCGCGCACCTGTGACACAAAATTAAAGTATGAAGCCGTCTGTTAATATATATATATATAATATATATATATTATATATATATTATTTAAATTTATATTAAATATATTAATTTTTAATGATGCCCAAGAAGTATAACTTCTCACGCGTGTACATAAGTACACGCACCCATTTTTAACCTTTTACGCATTTAAGTAATTCTTACTAATTTAATTGATATTAAATACAGCATAGATAATAATAGCCAAAGATCGGAAGCGGTGGCGTGCATTAGGGGAGGCCTATGTCCAGCAGTGGATTGACACAGGCTGATGATAATTTACAGCAAAATATTAAAATAAAATGTTTATTCATAAGTTTCATATTTAATTCATAAGTTAAATATTTAACACAAATTTTGTAGTTGAAGCTTAACTGAATATAGTTCTTTTACGAAATCAGTTAAAGTATTTAAACATAGGCAATTTGGTTCTTAATAATAAAATGAACAAAATTACCTTATAATCACCAAAGTAATCATTTAGCTGTATTCGATTGACAAATTTCTTGATGCACTGAGGACTGCAACGTCTGTATAGAAACTATATAATGGAAAAGTAGCGCAGAACACAAATTTTCCTATAAAATTGCGCAATAACTAAACCGTTATGATATGCAGACAGCAACCGCTGCAGACAATGGTATCGTTAAAGTTATTATTATTAGTATTAGCATATTTCAAAATTCTAACATGCTTCTTATATTGCTGATCAAAAATGGGATGTTAGATGTAAAATTTTCATTGGCAATGTACGAATTAAGTTTTTATGATCATAGATTTAGCTGCTATTCGATTTTATTTTTAAAGTATTTAGTAAAATTTTGAATTAATAAGTTGCTGCCTAATGTTTTTTAAATATTAATCGTTTTTCGATATGAATAAAATTTTGTTCCATAAAGTTTTGTTATGAAGACCAGTCAGAGCACTTTAGTTTTAAATTCTATTTCCACTATTCAACTAAAAAAGAAAAACGAAATAACTAATAACGACTCTATATGTAGTTAGAAATTTCTGGAGCTGCATTTAGAGATTTGGGAAAATTATAACATCGTACTCTAGTACAGCGCAGGAGCTTACGGATAAGGATACGGTCCAAACCCCAAATGGATAGATGTACTAGGGAGGCCTATGTCCAGCAGTGGACTATCAAAGGATGATGATGATGACTCGTAGTACAGCGCAGGGAGCTTAATGGCAGCGCGAGGTGAGCGCGGGAATTTGCAATAAGCTCTGCCTTTGTCCGCTAAAGCGTTTCACATCACCCTCATTTCGAAACTTCCTTGAATTACATTTACTACGTATGACAAATTGTGTAGTGACCACAATCTCTACTCCGATTTTTTTATTGCCGACGCAGGCAGACGAGCAGTCGGGTCACCTGATGGGGAGTGGTCACCGACGCCCATAGACACCGGCAATACTAGTGGTATCACTAACGTGCTGCCTACCGTGAGACACAGGGTGTCAAGTCTCGTTTATCTAGTAAATTCGCTGGCTAAGGTACCCTTCAAATTGGAACACAGTGGTGTTTTCACACTACTGCTTTGCGGCAGAAATAGGCACCATTTCAACGATTCTAAATAATGATAATATAAAAATAAAGTTGTAACAGGAAAAACTGTTTTGATTGCACATTTTTTTTTTTAAATGTAATATTGTGTTTTATTACCAATATGATTATTATTTAATAATTTGATAATCCAACTTTGTTAAATAATCGAACAGAGATGTTGCTAAATGAAAAGTTGAAATAAGAAGAGACAAAATGATATTAATATCGAAAATGAGAACATATATAGGAGGGTGCATTGGAAGAATTAAGAAACGTATATAGTGTGGTTAAGGTTCGTAAGGAGCGACGCTGGCGAATAGGTAACCACTAAAGTTGAGAATGATATGCAGAGATGTGGTCATATTTACGTAGATTAAAAACCAATCGAATGCAGTTATTTAGAAATAGGTCAAGTTTATTGAGATGATTTGCATTCAGGGCGAGATAGTATACGTCACCGTGTCGATAAGAGGGAAAATTAGCGCCCGCACGAGCGTCAATTTCATCTAAGATGGCAAAAACTTGTTGAACGCGCACATTGGAGATCAAAAATAATGAAATAATTAAATATAGAAAACAAAAGAGGAGAAAGAATACTGCACTGAGGAACACCAGACGTAAGATTCAGTGCCCTCGAAGATATGAAGAAAACCATTCCAGTACTTCTTCTGAAATCATCAAATGAGCGAGGACTGCAAGGAGGATATCCTGACTGATGGTATTAAAAGCATTCGTAAAATCTATAAGCACCAAGACTGTGACCATGGTGTTATCCACACTTGTCTTAATATCACCAGTCACTTTAAACGAAGCAGTGGTAGTAGTATGTTGGTATATATGGACTGATCAGTTGGTTACCGAATATTAAATTAGAAAATTGCTAATGCACACAAAACTCTAGTACTTTAGATATGAAGGGCAAAATGTCATCAGAAGTAACTGGAGAAAATTTAAATAATTAAATGCAAGGGTGCGTCAAACCATTTAAATAGGAAATAGTGTCTCGTATCGTCTGATGATCTAAGAAAAAAGTAGTCGTGAAATGGTGATTTATCATTAAAACTGATGGACAAATTTTCCTCAGTAAGTTCTATTTTAAAATTGCGAAACATACGATTTCTACATCTCATTGCCATGCGGATGCCATTAGTTAAACAAGGTGCTGGTGGACGATTAAGTTTAACCTTACTAATCGGAGCATGAGCATCATACAGATTAGTTATTAAGTGGTGTTAAAAGTGGCTATTTTGTTGTCAATATCGTCTCTGTTGATGACAGCAATCCAATCCACTTTACCAGTATCCTTGTAAACTTTTTCAACATCCATCTTAGCGAAGGACCGCAAGTGCAGTACCTTAGGTTATGGTTTGGGAGGCTTCAGGATATACGAAAGAAAGATTAAGTCATGGAGAGAGAAACCAGGAGTAAAATGTTGACCATGAAAGGAGACCAAGGATTAGATGATAGGATTGAGTCAAGCCAAGTATCTCACCGGAGAGGTTGTGAAGTGTAGTTTGAAGTGGCAATACATGTAAAAGAACTTGGCTCAACAAAATGGATTAATATAAGGGATCGTGGTGATTTAGGTTAAAAAATTAAAGGAATATCACGCCTTGATTTCGGTCGCGTATAACTAAAAAAAATTCACGGTTTCAAGACAAAAACAAATAATTGGATTGCTACATTGAGAGAAACCGAAACCAATTCAATGGAAGAATCGCATCGATTTGCTCAACGAGGGCAATAAGGACTAACTTTGCTGTACTAAATTGGTACAGCTAAAATACTGTTTCCATATTTAGCTTACAGCTAATACTTTTGCATATTGCATAGAAATAATTGAGCGTACGCAGAAATGCACAAGCATCTATATGTTTGTAAAATTTTCTTCATTAATAACTAAAACAAATCATTCAATTCATTTTACCTAACTTTGCTCGACATCATTAAACAAATATAAATTTAAGAATAATAGGGTTATATCATATAGTTTGTACATTTGTTGAATATTTAATCTTTCACCTTTTTTTTCTCTCTACTGTACCTTCGTCTCATTCTAATCCAATTTTTGCCATACTAATATCGCTATAAATGGTTATGCACATTTAATTAATTAATTACATAGGTAGTTTTATATAACCCAAAGTGTAGGCAAATAAGCGTCGTATTTATAGTGTTGTTCTTATTCTATTATCACTAAGTGATTATTCATCAATAAAATTGCTACTTCGTTGACATGAGTTACTTTCATTATATAAATTTCTAGTTCAACTTGGCTAGTAGAAAATAATAATTATATTTTTTTATTGCTTACGCAGGCAGACGAGCAGTCGGGCCACGTGATGGAAAGTGGTCACCGACGCTCATAGACATTGGCAATGCTGGAATCACCAACGCGCTGCCTACCGTGAGACATAGAATGTTAAGTCTCGTTTACCCAGTAAATTCGCTGGCTACGGTGCCCTTCCAAACCGGAACACAGTAGTGTTTTCACACTAATGCTTTGCGGTAGAAATAGGCACCACGGTGGTACCCACCCAGACAATCCCTCGTAAAAAGGGGACCTACCACCGGTTATAATTTTAGTTATGTGATGCTATAATTTTAAGTAGGCATCAAAAATGTAATGTAGATAACAGCTTTTTGTATCAAAATGAATCGTGACTCAATCAACAGCCTGTGATAGTCCACTGCTGGACATAGGCCTGCCCTAATTCATCCCTATCCATTAGAGGCGTTTGGACCAGTAATGGGTGGACCGACTTTTACATGCCTATCTGACGAATGGATCTTACTTTTCAGACAATTGGGTGATCGGCCAAAAGTTCCCTAACCAACTAGGAAACAACAATGACAATTTTTGAGTCCCCGCAGGTTTCAAACCTACGACCTCCGGTTTCTAACGCACACTTCCATACCACTAGGCTACGGAGGCAGTATATATACATGTATAATCAGCATACTACTTTCTTAATACTAATAATAATAAGGTTTAATTATTGCTAATGAAAAAGTTATTTAGCCATATCTCAGGAGTTCAACATGGCAATCGCGTTGTTAATTTATTTGCCACATTAAAATGTTGAATTAGAAAACTTTATTTCATATAATAAAATGAAAAATCACATAATTTATAACCACAGGTTCCTCTCCAAGATAAAAGTGAGGTGGTAATTAATTTTCAAGTAATTTACATGTCTTCTCAGTAAAATATCGAATAAGCAATAAGCTAGGATAAATAGTATAAAAATACTATAGTTACATGTCCTTAAAATAATCTTTTGAGAAAGCTGCTCGCAGGGTGAAAGGTAAATTACTCAAAGGAAATTTTATGTTAATTACATTTCAATCAAAGAAATTAAGTTATATTTCGAATGTTATCGTAATCACGATATTGACTCTAAATAACGTTGTCCTATATTAATTTTATTACAATTAACCAAAAGTAGTCGTAAAGTCATTTTAGGCGTGTTCCAAGAAACTGGGTACAGTTATAATGAAGACATTGTTCCTTTGCGCAGTACGCCTTCTATATGAAGTTTCTTAGGAATTCATGAACATATGGCTTGTTAAGATCGGGGCTGTATGAATTACAAAGATATGTCACACCTTAGTACTTATTAGTTTGTAAAGCGAATCTTGGTAAGGGAATGGAATGTTTAATGTGATTACCAAAGCAACGCTCTATTAATTGTCATTCTTTATCACAATTGTAATGTTAACATAATTAAATGGAATGATTTTATTGTTAGTTTAAAGACTTTTTTTTTTATTGTTAGTTTTAAGATTGCTTTTAAAAGTATGCATCATAAAATGCCTTTGTGCTTTTATGCACGTAAGCAATATAATTATACTGCATATAACGATAAGCTCTCTGAGAAGTAAATCTTCAGGGAATATGTTCTGCATGCTGTAATTATGTGCCAATGATGTACTGCGTCCCGTAATGGAAATTTACTGTACTTTTGGCAGCATTGACGTACTAATGGGATGTTTAATTTACATAAAGACTATTTCACGTTCTGGCAACTTATTTAGTGATTCATCTCGAAAAGTAAAAAATATTTATTTTCCAGGTTTGCCTCTCAATATTTTCTTCAGTTTATAGGATTATTTACAACATTATATTTTTCAATATTCCTAACGTTTTAATCCTTTGCAGGTTTCATAGTCACGAGATAGAGTGAGTTGGCCATTAATATTCTATTGCTCCTAATATTCGGGACTGTTTTTTTTGTAGAATATTACACTTTCAAATACAATATTCTCTTTGTATTTGAAGGTAAGGTACAAATTTTGTTACTTGCATTTACAATTACCCATGAAAATTTATCAGCCCCCCCTACAAATAAAGAAAAGGCTTTCTGTACAAATATTGCCAATGCAAGCATAACCTTTCACTGGTTGTAGGTCTCCTTTATACAGGGTTCATTTGGATTATTGCCACCACGGTGCCTGTTTCTGCCACAAAGCAGTAGTGTGAAAACACTTCTGTGTTCTGGTTTGAAGGGCACCGTAGGCAGGAAATTTAATTTAATTTTTTAGCGCGTTGGTGATACCACTATTATTGCCGATGTCTATGGGCGTCGGTGACCACTTCCCATCAGAAAAGAAACCATAACCCATATACATAACTGAAAAAGGATAAAACGAGCCATAATCGTAAATCTTTCACAACTTTGATCATATTTTTGCTATGGACCTGTGACCTGTGTTTAAAAAGAAGAATCTATAGGTATAAAAGTATGAACGTGATAGAAAGCTCTACGGTAGACGTTTTGAGCTGCAAGTGGCAGATTACCATGTCAAAAGAATTTACGGCCGTGTTTACACATTTTCGTCACCTGTGCTTCAATGCCGAAAAACTGCCGAGGTTTTATTATTGCGGCGTCTCCACTCTCAAAACTCGCTTTAATTTCACGACAAAACTTTAAGGAATTCTTGGTGAATTTTACTGGAAAATTATACGGTTGTTAGTACTTTATTATGTTTATTTTTGTTTCACATTTCTATCATGTCTGATGCCTTTATGTTCCTTTAAAACCTCGTGTGATTTAAGTCGTTTAGTCCTTATAGTTATTTTTTTATTGAAAATTTGTACTGAATTATTGATATATAATGTTATTGATGTAAATCAAATTTGAAAAGAAATTAAGTTAATATTTAAGGAACTGATTTGGATTATATTGATTATTTGCTGTTTAGTAATTTGGTTCATTCAACTATAGTTAAATATTTTTATTTTTCAGTTCGTTTTTGCCTTGGACCTTTTTGTAGCGAATTTGGGAAGCCCAAAAATGTTCCAAACGAAAAGCTTTTTTTAATTTTATATATGCTTTTAATTATTTAAGGTCTGTAAGTAATTAAAGAACTATATGCCTCAATGCCTAGGTACTACTGGTTAATATTTTATGCGACAGTAGTCAGTGTCGGAAAAAAAAATTTTGTTATTTTGGACGCTGGCCGATAAGCGCAATACAAAAATGAGCCTGAGGGGATTAATTTATTTGCCAAACTGACATTCTAATTAACTCGACCTTTTTCTTTTGTCTGTATAGCAGACATAGTTACATTCAAATAAAGGGTTTTAAATGGAGTCCAAATAGGATTTATTAAAAAATGGAATTGTTAAAAAACCCACAGACATTACAATTAAAGACTGGTAGATTTTGAAACAAAGGATCGTTTTTTAAAACATTAATGTTTAATTTTTTTTTTCTTAAAAGAATTTATGTCCTACAAGTTCCACGTCATTGATTATTGTTTTATGGTAATTTTAAACATGAACACAAACAAAATTAAGGATAGACTAAATTATATTTTTGTTAGTCTATAATTGTTCTCTTTCTTAAAAAATAACCAATACTCTTTCTTTACCTTTTAAGCGACTTTAACATAACTGTCTTTTATTGAAATCCAATTCTGTTTTTTTAAATTATCTATGTATATATTCATAACTCAACATTCTTAATACAATTTATTTAAAAGCATGGAATTTTTTATCTATGTACGAATCGCTAGATTCTTTAGATGAGGGTTAAATAAATTTATTTTATGAACCAATTTTCCAAAGACATCATTCCTCAGGATGCAAATGAGTCGCCTTGGGGTCTGTAGACTTTTTGGCACAATTTATATGTTTTAATGAAGAGTGTACAGCGATATGCTGCTAGAGGTCGTTTTCGAATGTAGATTTTTCATACCTCGCTTCAAGTTATTTATGTGATGTGTAGTAATCTACAGTCAGTGAAAGCCATCCCTCGCAGCATTTTGAGGTTTTTATTAAAGTGGTTTGTGTCCAAAAAAATGTGAGCCGTCATGTAACGCCTTGCAGATGTGAAACGTCGTGCGTGTACAAGTAATATGCATAAAAGATAATATTATTACAGGAATTAAATAATTAAATGAAGACAATATGAATATAATTTATATAATTATTAATCTAATTATAATTTCTATAACTACTAATATGATTAAGATGTTTCACATCAAAAGTTTTAAATGATAATTATTTAGTCAACAGTCAAAAGTAATTTTCTAATTGTGTGTTGGTAGAACGGGCAAAACAAAATTGCTGAATTTTTAAATAACGTGTGCAATGGAGTCCGTTGTGCCCAGTACTGGTGTCTAAACCCTGTTAAAATCGGACCACTACAAGCCGATTTAGGGGCGTTTAAAGTAATTTGGTTTGAAGGTCGTTGAACCGGAAACTACCGCATCCCAGCCATCCAGGGTCGCAAAAGGGCGAGAGTCAAGACGGTTTGGATACCCTGGAAGTAGCTTTGCTTTGAAATCAAGAATGTGTCACTTGTCTCGTCAATTATTCTCGCAATTTAAGGTGGTGGGTGTTGTCATACCTTATAAAGACATCCAAACGCTCCATTACAACGCATATTTAAAATTAAAATCATTTTTTAAGTGTATATATGATGTAAAATTACGAATATTTGTACTTTCGTTTTGCTTTATTTTAATACTATGCCTTTACTATACGAATCTAGAACTCACCTTATTATTTTACCACCCAACCTTATGACCGTGTTAATTTGATACCAAGTGCTAGGGCGCAAAAACCAGTGGCAGCATTAAATTATAGTGGTGTGTTATATTCCAAAGACTTTAAAATCTCCTTTTTATTTCACACCCTTTAAAAAAGCTTCAAAATTATTAAGGTTAATATTTGATTATAATTTTCCTCATATTATCTATTCGATTATATTAAACACATTTTATTTTTTTACAGGATGGTTCTTAACAATCCCTAAGGGTTAACGAACATTTTAAAGTAACTTCCACAATTTTCGGCTATTTTACGACTAGACTTTACTCGGCGTTTTTTTTATTTCCTTTTTATATCTATAATGCTTTTGTGATTATAACAACACAATTATAAAAATGGAACTGGTAATACTGATCAATGCAAGATTCTTTTAAAGCAATAACAACTTATGGGCAATATAATGTGTGTAAAGATAAAAAAAATAGGATAATACTTTTTTAATATTAAATATATATAATAAGGCTATATCGTGTGAACTGTGTCCGATATAGCCTTTTTTGGACAAAATTGCCCCTATTAAACAAAAAAGAATTGATAAGTTTTAAAGTCAAAAGTTACATCCCGCTTTCTTGATAAAAGCGGGATTCGATAGAACGGGGCGATTTTATTATATTTTAATAGCAATGACCTGAATGTAATACAAGATGCAGCATTCTTAAAATATAGTAACAGCTTATGACGTTTAGCGCATACGTTATTATATTAAGAAATGTCATTTATAATTCCAATTGCCGATAAACAATACGTAACCCAGTTGAGAAATTTTAATATAATTGTTTCAATTATGGTTCCAATTAGCTGGAATAAAATTTTGACCTTTTAGGAAATTGGAAAAAGAAACCGTACTTGGTCGGGTAACCCTAATATGGAGAAGAACCCGCACCCCACCGACGGGGGTATCGGAGTTTATTAACTTAAGAATTTCCCCAATTTGGTATCCTTCAGAAGGTAAATTTTAGTTCTTATAAGGTTGCAAAACTATTTGGGGGTTATTAATTTTCTTGGATTTAGTTAAAATTGTACGAAAAATATATTCAATATTATAAATATTCAATATAAGTTATATCAATATAAGTTATACTTTTAATATTAAACCTTTTTAAATGAAATATATGAAATGATATATTATGTAGCAAGGAACTTTCACAAACATATTAATTCTTGCGGCATTTTTACGTAAAACAATTTTTCAATCGTAATATGCAAAACCAATTTAGTACGGTAAAGTTTGCCATAATTCCCTCTTTCTGTTATACTATATAGTTATACTATTTATCGTGAAATTTTATTGTGTCGCGCGACATTTTCTTTCACATATGGTTTGTAAACGAATAAAAGCGAATTGCATTTTTAAAAACACAATTGAGTAACTTTTAGTATTAAGTAATTTTTCCAAAACATGCCATGAATCTTATGAATTATATATAGTATATGAATAGATAAATTCTTAGAATAATGTAGCCAAAACAAATCTCTATGCTAACTAACATTCATCGAAATAGATTCAGTGTTTCATATTTTGTCTGAAATTAATATACACTCTTTTTATAAAATTCCACGAATTCTGCTATTAAAATAAACGATTTGCAATTGAAAAAAGTTAATGCTGTTACAACATTAATAATAATATCTTTGTTTGGGAGAGTGATTGTTAAAATACAACCGTGACTACAAATTGTCGACAAACAAAATGTGCCGAGGATCTTTTCAAAAGGGAGGGAAACGTTTTTGGGAAAGAAAAGGATAAGTTTATTGGGAATTCCCCAAAGTCACCCTTGGTCGCCATTGCTTTCCCTAAAAGGAATTCAAGGACGCTATTATAATTTTCCCAAATCTTTTAATTTAAATTTCTGTCATTATTGGTTATCATGTCGTTATTTATGGTACGGCTGACAAGTTAGTTGAGAAATAATTAGTTACATTAACAGCTCTTTATCGTCTAAAATTTGCTGTACAATGTCTAATATGATATATGTATATTAACGCCGTCAAGCAAGGTTTATATTTGTTTTAATTATTTATACAATAAAACAAGAAGTTTCTGTTAAAATTTTACTTTTATTAAATAAAATTTATACCTGTTTCGACCTATACCAGAGTGAAATCATAAATGTAATAAAAATGAAAACTGGAGAGCTCTTACTGATTATCAGGACAAAACATCATTGTGGAACGTTAATTCATATCAAAAAGAATTCACATTATTAAATTAAATAAAAATTAAATGGCCAACCAAATTGACGGATGATATTGCCAAAACGAACGATATTAACACCCAACCAACGTCGATCAGAAAGAGGATGATTATTGAAATTTAAAAATATGGCAATATTTAAAGTAACTTTTAGATGCCATTGTCATAGAGTTGCTGTCCTTGTATCAAAACGGTTTTTATTTATAAAGGCAATTTAATAGGAAAATGTGTTGGTTTTTTACTTTACCAGATAAAAGTTTTTCCACAGTCGTTACAGTTCGGTATATCTTAAAATTTGTCAATTGGAAACATGGAAAATGGTTCATAGTTTGAAAGATTATTACATGGTTTGTTGATTTTATTTATTTGATGAAATGATGTTGTTTTTACATAGCTATTTATGTTAAAAATACTAACTGATTTTCAAAAAGCTAATATTTCTAAATTTATAATAAATATTCGTATAAAACGAACTATCAATAATTTGTTTTATTTGGAGAATTATTTATTATTCAAAACCATCCGAGCAGTTTTGTTCCGGACGTTTAAAAGGTGTTAAGTGAGATGATTGTTTTAAAGGTTTATCCAATTTTGTCAAATAACTCTATTTTTCCTTTTTAAAAAACATTACCAAAAATGTTTATTTATTAAAAAGGACAAATAAACTGAAAGATCATAAGCAACCGTACAAACTGATCATGAGACATGTGGTGTAAGTTAATACTCATCTGCTTGACATAAGACCTTAAAGGCGTCTTAATTAATTTTTATATCAAATTAAATGTACGAGGTATTGCCTCTTTAACTACTTCCAAAGAACAAGGAGGCGATTTATCCGGTGCAATTATCCTTTAGGTCAACTAGATATGGTAAACATTTTCGTAGTTTGTAAATATGTAACCCAGTTGACAAAAGCTGCCTTGTATTTTGTAATGTTTATTTAAGGTTTTCGGGTTACGGCCGTCCCGGTGAAATTCCTAAAAATATTAATGCTCGCATTACAGTTTTAATAAAATGTGACTTTATTCAAAATTTGATAAAATTCTTATACGAAACTGCGTCAAGATTTTTGAAATACTGTCTTTTCTTAAGAATTACTGCAAGAAACTTTTTCATATGTCACAGGCGGACATCAATATACGAAGTCATTAATACCATTCAATAATAACAATATTCTTTAATATTGTCCAACTATCTGACAAAAAATATCGAGATGGTTAGGCCCTACCGTTTTCTTAAATATTTAAACCCCAAGGTCTTTTACATAGAAGCTAATATCTTTTAATTTCACATTTAATACTAATATTTAAGAATAAATAAAACTATATTAAAGTTTGATACAAAACATATATTTTTAATAGTATTATTCTAAGACTATAAATATATATGTATAAAGAACAGTAACAGTTGTAACTGTAACGAAAATATAAAGCTTTAATTTAAAATATAGAGTTATTTCTGCGAAAAAACTAGCTTACCCACCACAATATTTTAGAGAAATATGGTTACAGGTATGTTTCCTAGTAGCAAATAGAATATTTGATGTGGATGAAAGGAAATTTTCTGAGTAAAAAGAAATTACCACTTTGAAAACCACATTTTTTTCAACCGCGGTGAATAGTTTCGTAGCCCAAAGCAGGTCCTTATTTTACACACGTTTTTTCGGTTTGAGCACTGGATTGCTTAAACTAATGATGATTCATGAATTTGGACGATTTCATTTGGGTGGGAATATTTGGGATATAAGAAATTTGCGATATATTTCAAACACTTTTGGGACCCGAAAAATTGCTTGTTCGCCAAACGCTGAGAACAAATTACCGGGAGCGAGTGAAAGGTTTTAACCGTTTACACTTTGTAGCAATTATGGAAACGGTAAAAAAGTGTTTTGAAAAATATAAAACATTTTATCACCAATATATCTCCCTTTACCCTTCCTTTTTACATAGTAGGTGTCGTTTAAGTAAAACCTAGAGACAGTTAAACAATTATAACTTTCGTGAGACATTGCACTGTACATACATTTGGACCTATCGGAGATAGTAATTTTTTGTTATAATTTATAATAATAACTTGTAAGGTTTTTATGCACCGTAATAACCTTACAAGTTAAATCATTAGTTTTATATAAGTTAAGAGTAAGACAAAACAATATAGTATTTTATGAAATTTAACGGCTATCTACTTAATATTAAAATAACTGAATGACTTTGGTATCTTTACAGAGGGAAGTCGCGAACCGAACAGCAGCCAATATATTTATAATAAAAAACAAAATCTAAAATTTATTTGATTTTTGAGCTGGTGAAAGGGTATTAGATTTTTTTACATGTTAATATTTTACAAAAAATTTGACTCCTTTGGGTTAATAACATTTTTGTGTTGAGTATAACGTATCTTCGGGAACAGTAATACGGAGGGGGGAATTGAAAAAACCTTGGGAATCAAAGGAATAACATTACTATTTCCCGGAAATTTAATAAATTTTTTTCAACGATGGAACCAATCATTCTCCAAAAAGTTAGTCCGTTTGGGGGGCTTCCATCAACCAAATGCAGAAATTTGGTCAACACACAATTTTTGTGTTAAACCATGGAGTCATAATAAATCATCGTTTCTGAATTTTCAAGTCAATTCCATTTTTCTTAACGACCAAAAAAGTTTACAAGACCTTGTACCAGACCGAGAATCTTTTTTTTTTTTTTTATGGCATAGGCAGGCAGCCGAGCAGTCGGGGCCAATTGATGGGAAGGGTCACCAAACACCCATAGACGTTGACAATCCAGTGGTACGGCGACGCGCTGCCTCACCGGTGAGATTTAAATTACGGTTCTTCAACCGGAAGCAGCAGTGTTTTCCCTATAAAGCCAATGGCAGAAAAATAGGCACCCGCGGTGGTAAAACAAGGAGTTTGAATTTAAGATTTTAAATGACAGGAATAGTGGAAAATATTCCGTCTTTGACACTTCTAGAGCAGCCCCTCGTATGTTTGAGGTCTTTGGAATTTTATCAGTCCAATTCCAATGCTTTAAGATTTAACGTTCTTTTAAAAACTTTCGACGATTTTGGGTTGAAGGAACACCATTTTCCCCAATTTATGGCGCAATTAATTTTAAATTATTTTATTTATACATTATAAATCAAATTTCTTTATAATGTAAGCACAGGCATTAGTTAACTAAATTAATTTGTACAAACGATGGCTAAAATTTCTAAACCAGCCATGGGAGGTTTCCCAAATAATTTTGTAAAGTTTTAAAACTGTACGCAGATGATCTAGGGGTTGTCCAGATGAAAGTCAATATAGTTCTTCACCATCAAGCAAAAGCCAAAAGCCAATGTAGGTATAGATTTAATAATTAATTTAAAAAGTAATATAAATAACATAAGAACAAAAAATTATAAAAACGACGCAACCCTTCAACCTAAGGGAAATCTATATTAGGAGATCAGTAAATTATTTAGGACATAATATAGTGCCCAAATGCAAAAAATTTCTCTTCCTTCAATTCCAAGCTTGATGGGACGGATAACCGATACGATCGGAGAAATTTTCACAGGCTTACTTTAACATGTCCATCCGACATATGAATTATCTTATTTTACAGTTAATCGGGATCAAACGAATTTCTTTGCCAATTAGGAAAACAACAACGAAAGCTGGTCTTTACCTTGAAACCACGTCCTTCCTTTCCTAAAACACACGCCAGGAGGTAGTAAAATTAGTGGAAAACGATAGACAAAAGATAAAAAAATTGTGAATGCGTTTAAAACGCGTATAAAATCTTGTTCAGGCAAGTAAAGAATAAAAATTGCGGGACTGGCGGTTAAAAACTAACGGGAAAGAAACTATCATTATCTGGCTTTGTTTGTAATTGACTTATGTCAGAAACAACAAAACACTTATAGTAATTAAAAGTGTTTGTCCACCGGAATTCCATCGTCCATCATAGAAACTGAAAAATCCGGTTTTAGAAAAAGAAAACCTAAATTTATAGGCAAGAATTATGGATGAAAGAAGTTTGGAATTCCTTTTCTTTTTGGTCCTCGCCTCGTCCGGTCATGAAGCAGACGTCTTCAGTGATCACCGAAATAAGGAGGTAGCAAATAATATTAGTTAGCAAAAAAATAATACTAGTTAACATTAATAACATTATAAAATTAGTTAAACACATTTACTGTCGTTACATGTTACGTAAATGCTGTATTTGAATATATGTTTTAAATAAGAAAAAAATAATTGTAACTTTTCTGGATTTATAAACAAATTATTTAAATTGTTAGTAATGACGCAAAAGTTAAATTTGTAACTGATTGAAAATTCTTCGTTCCTACAATCTATCTCGAATATCCGTATACACTTAAAAGAGCTGTTTGATAAGTCCTTTTGGATTTTTTTTTTTTGGTTAATAATGTAATATAGGCAAGCACAATCTTATTATGAGCAATGAAAAATTCATTTAAAATAATAAATATTTGTCACTTCTACCACCAAAAAACATTTTTTTATAACACTTAATGTAGGGATTCCACTTAATAATCTTGAAGGCATTGTCGGGGAGAAAGCTGTTGGTAAACAATAGCGGGCCATAAATTTATGTCACGAAACTTTTCAAATTGTCCAACCAAGGAATGGTACGTTTTAGTAAAGACACAAAGTATCATATGATTTAAAAATTGGTGAAAAAAAAGTTTAGGGTCAAGACAAAGTTTTAAAAAAAAATTCTATAATTATTATTTTTCCTTTTGTTATCTTTTACCAAGGTAAAGCTAAACATTTGTTAATACTAAATGAGTCCAAAGCCAACGTTCCATTAATTAAGATTTATGAATTCAAAGACTTGAAATTTATAAATATTAAAATGTTGTAGTAAATAGCCGTAAAGGACACGAGGTAAGTGGAATTTAAAAGTCAACTTTATTCTTTGGGTTCCTTTACTCTCCTTTTATTTCGCCGGATCTCTTATATTTTATTTTAACTATGGTGTAAAGGGTTAATATAACTGTCGAAAAATTTCTATTCCTTTGTTTTTTATTTTTATCATGAAATTTCAAAATGATGTTATTAACCCCTAAGAACGGCAAATTTAAAAGGAAAGAAAACTAAATTTGATTAAGAATGGTGAATTGAGTCAACGTCAGTGGTTTATAAAATCAAGTAGTAATTTTTGTAAAAATAAGACTAAATGTTTTAGACCGACAACCCAAAAGGAATTTTACCAGAAAAGATTTCAAAAATTCTTGTTTTATTTTGAAAATTCGTGTGATTTTATAATAAGTTCTCGGCAAGACTTCGTTTCCTCAGATAGTTTTTGGCCCATCTCAGAAAACTGGAGGTCTATAAACCAATGTGGGCACCAAATGGACTTTCCCTTACTGCAGGGGCCGTAAAAGCCAGCTTTGTAGTTGATGAGGTTTGAGGTTGGATTGGTTAAGGACGAAAGTTACAAAAGTAACTGCACCGTATCGGTCATCGCTGGGTGGGATTATCCAGGTGATACAGGATTATTGCTATTTGTAAACGGCTGGTGGGGCTTTTTAGGATTCAGCGTTTCACGCGCGACTATCATTTCAGCCTGGTAAAATGATATATTCGAGCTATTCAACAAAATGTAAATTGTTTTATTATTAAATTTTTCGTGTGTTTTGTCCAACACTTACTTTTTAATATATATTATATTTTATTTAAAATTCTCGTTTCAAATGTTGTTTGGATTACGGTATCCATTTCAGAGTAGTAAGGGTCCTCCCAAACAATTGACTGGATTTTGTGAATTTATTATAATTTCAATAAGTCTAGAAACGCTTATTATCTTATTTTAAGCCCTGGGAGTGATAAAGGTTTGTCCACCCCTTTTTTTTTCTTTTATTATCATCCTCAGCCTTGGTCAGTCCACTGCTGGACATAGGCCACCACCGCTTCCAATCTCGGCTATTCTCCAGCCCACAGCGGCCACTTTGCGAATGTCATCAGTCCATCTTGCCGCATCTTGCACCCTACACTACGTTTGCTGAGCCTCGGTCTCCACTCCAGAACTTTCCGACTCTAGCGGTCATCAGTTCTGTGGCTTACGTGAGCGGCCCACTGCCACTTCCTGCTTACTAATTAGGATACAAATTCTTTTTTTGATTTATTGAATATTTTTGTTTAACTATTTTATTATTAAGTGCCAAGAAAAATACAAAAACCTTAATTTTCCGTTTACTTTAACCAACCCTAGCTTTTTAATAGTAATTTTAATAATTTTATCCCCTATATATGTCTACCTGTTTATGGAATATTTATTAGTTATTTCTTGCATTTACCGATTATTATACATGCAAATCCACTAATTTAGGATCTTTTCTGATCACGGGCAGGCTAAGTTAGTCTGCCCGTGATCATAGATGCTGAAAAGAATCCGAAACGTCGGGAATAAATATATTTAAGTAACGCGAAAAATCCGTAAATTAGTGGATTTTATATAAATATTTATTATTTCAAATGATTTATATGGCAAAACAACGTTTGTGGGGTCAGCTAGTAATCCTATAAAAATGTGTGTTTGTGTAAAAGGTATATCAAATATCAGTTACATGCAAAGTAAATCACAGTAATCGAATCAATTATTAGAACTTCAATACCATTAATAATGAAGAGCGGTATAAACAGAGTAACCGCAATCACAAATGTAAAATTGTTGGATCACTTCAGTTAGCGGTGAGATTAACTTCTCAAGCAAAACTCTGTCGGCTTTAAGGAACTAATTAAAGTTTTCGGGTCTTATTGAATTATTTGCCACTCACCTTCGCTGTTTACAGGTGACGACTACGGTTTAAAATAGTTTTAAAATGTATTGAAGGCTATTTATTATACATACATTATTATACATTATTATATTTTTCAGAAATTACAATATTGTCATAAGTAAAGTGTGTTTTTACTTTATATGTTGTTGATTTTTCTATTACCTTACTTACATTTAATTTGTCCAACAATTTAGCTGCTACATGTAAGACATCTTTTAAAGAAGATTTATGACCGTTTTAACCCCTGCGTACGTACGTTAAACGATGACTCTTGTCAATCTTTAAATTGACTGTCCAACGAAATTATTTACGCTCACTGGTGACAGATTAATGTTTATTAATGCGTCTATAAAAATTTAGCTCTGTAAATAATTTGCTCACACAATGCATAAAAATAGAATGGTGTTGCAGTGCTGTCATAGAATATACAGGATTCGCTACGCAGGATTCGAACCCACGACCTCCGGGTTCTGTTATAGAAAAGGTTCAGTTATAAAAAAATATTAATTATAGCTGTTAGTCGGCTGTGGATAGTAGCTATTCCGTTAATAACTTATTAATACATAAAAAAGATGTTTTTTATACTTTTATGTTGTTCCACTTTGAAACTGATTTAAATAATTGTCTCTAATGTTGTTATATTGTTTTTCTAATGAATAATAAACCGTTAAACATATTGTTGTGCAATGTATTTTTACCGGTGGTAGGTTCCCTTTTTACAAGTAATCGTCTGGGTGGGTGCCTATTTCTACCGTAAAGCAGTAGTGTGAAAACACTACTGTGTTCCGGTTTGAAGGGCACCGTAGCCAGCGTATGTACTGGGTAAACGAGACTTAACATCCTATGTCTCACGGTCGGCAGCGCGTTGGTGATTCCAGTATTGCCAATGTCTATGGGCGTCGGTGACCACTGTCCATCAGGTGGCCCCACTGCTTGTCTGCCTGCGTAGGCAATAAAAAAAATTATGTTCAAAATTTCGATTGCGATGAAGTTTCATTATATCAAGGAACATTGACAGTATTTCTAATTATATGACCAGAATTCTTTGTTTCTGCAAATTTTTGAAGTATTTTAGCTGTTTTGTGTTTCTTTCATTAAATAAGAGTGATATTTTCACAAAATTCCAATGAAAATAAAAAAAAATTGGCGTCACTTTAATTAGGATGTCTTCCTCGCAAATAATAATTCCTCCGGAGAATACTTCGAACACAAAATTCAGACGCCCGGCAAAAAAATATAAGGATGTCATATATATATATAATCATTTTTTAATAATTCTATCCGAATACAAGATTGTTTTTTAAATTATATGCAGGCATATGCTTAAAAAGACTGACATTGTCAGTAGTAGCTGTATTATATAGTATTGATATGAAAATATAATATAGTAATAATATTTCCAGACAATTGACACAACATTACTTAGTCCTAAACTAAGCGAAGCCATACTATGGTACCAGATGACTGATAAAAACGTAGACTTACTATTCTTTTATAAATAAATTCATATTATATAGATGCAATCGACCAGACACGAGAAAAACACAATAATTTTCCCGTTGCGGGAATCGAACCCACACCCTCTGGCGTAACAGTCGGAATACTGTAGTGTTTGTTGTAGAATTAACATGATATTGAATGATTTATTAATATAACTAGCAAACATAATTGTAGAAGTTGTTTTCTTAAGGATAGGGCGCATCACTAAAACGTTTGGTAATAAAAAATCTATTCTAGCCAATTATGATCTTCCTTCGTAAGATAAAGAGACGATAGTCATTCAATTTTTAAACAATATAACTATAGTAAAAAAATCTCCTTAGTTTTATTACAACTTCGTGCTCAGATGAAAAATAAACAACAATGTAATTTATTATTTTAAATTAACGATAAGTATTGTAGTACGTGTAGCAGTGGTAAAATAGAGGTTTAAAGCTTACTTTATTTAAATTTTAGGTACTTTGTTTGAACGCTGACACAGACAAGGAAAAAAGTCGCGTTAATTAGGACTTCAGCTGAGCAAACAATGATACACAAGATAAAGTGCATTTTATTTGCCCCTATGCCGCTGTTCTTTGTCAAAAATATATATTTCGGGACCCAATGTTCAAATGTAACTGACTGTAATTAAAATGTTAAAATTGTACCATTAAATATAATGAGGTATAATAACGTAATCAATTATGACATTAAAAATACAATCTATAAATGATTATCTGAAAAATCAAAAAATGTTGCGACAAAGTAGCATTTATTACGGATTTGACATTAAAGGGGAACGATAAATTTTAATTTATATAAATCAGTCTATTAATATTGTATGTAAAAAAAATCTGCTCAAAATATTGTATGTACCATTTATAGTGACGTAAAAAAATATAACCCATCTAAAAATTTTACGAGTTACTTCTTGCAAAAATGCAAGTTTGCATCGAAAGCTAGTGCTGATGCCATAGGCATTATCTACCATCTAACCTTTAAAAATTGGTGACATCCGGACAAAATATCTGCTAGCACAGTACTTTTTTTTCTATTACAATTATTGTAAAAAAAATATTAATGTATAAGTATTGGTCATAATCTTTATTTTATTAACAAAACGGCTAAGTTCCTACAAATGGTTAGTTACTTTTAAATATTTCTGAAGAAGGCAGAAAATCGTATTTATTTTGCTGAATTCCCTTTGAAAACTTATTAAAGTAGGAGACAATGAATAGGTGGTACTGTAAACTAATATATGAGGGAGGGAAGGAGTTTCATGTGGGAGTGAAAACGTTTAGAACCAATATTAGCTTACCAACGTTACGTGAGAGACGTAGGAGGAATTAAGCTGCCACAAATATAGATGGATACCTTTAAAAATAATACATTAGTTTTCCCGTAAAATTAAACGTTATGAATGTTTTGAACCAGAACCGGTGATTAATGAAATATTATCTCCAATTACGGCATATATTTTAATCAGCAAACAATGTCGAAAACTTTTTACGATTTGAAATCGTATTAAATTAAAGATTTATTGATTAATTTCACCTGCAGATGTTGCTTTAAAACATTTAACAATACATAAAAAACATAAAAGCTAAGAGCGCATCCAAATTATCGCTAAACAATATTTATGCAGGAACAATAATAAAGCTCTACACAAGCGACATTCCAAAACCCGAAGATGTCATGTCAATCAGGCGCTTTTCGCCGATGACACCACCCTCTATTGTTGGTCGCTAAGACCAAACCATATCAATAAAAAGCCCCAGAACACGATCAATCGTTTAGGCCAATGGCTCTTACACTATATTAAATGATATTTTATTATTGCAAAGGATTATTAAGGACTAAACAGTTTAATTTAAATGTATATAATCATATTACAACCTTTTGCTAAGTTTTATAAATATGGTAATAAGCATATAAAATACAAATATAAAATTATTTTTGCAATGTTTGGTATATTGCAGAAATAATAGTCGCAGTGATCGACGAAATTTTTAATCTCCGTCAGAGCTATTAAATGCTGTAAATTCTTTGAGCATGGTGCGAATCAGGCAGCAAGTCATGTATTATCATTGTTTTCTGATTTGTTAGGGCAATGTGGACCGATCAATTAAAATGATCAATGAGTTCCATAGCCATGGAATAAGTTAAGGTTAAGGAGAATAGAAGTCGTTGCAGGAAGTCTACATTTTATCCATTCATTGGATGCAAAATTCCTTTTGGTTTGTAAAGCACACATTTCTCTTTGCGTAAAAACTATTATTTAGTGGATTCTGGGTGTATTAAAATCCGACCACATGATATCTTGGGAAACAAATTATTTAATTAACAGTAGTTTGAAGGCAATTAATAAGATTTTTTTTATTTATTTTACGCCATAATTGGTTATTGTTGTAACAAAATTATTTAACGTTTTACATAAACCATTTGTCCCGTAATCTTATTCCATGTTATCAGTTCGAAATCTGTCCACTAGAAATAAAAAGTAACATACTTAAAAAACCCTCAAACGTTATCTCCGATATCCAAATAACTACTGACTAAATAAATACCGAGTCATCTTAAAAACGTCGATAATATTTTCGGGAGTGGAAAAACGTGTAAACTAAAAGATAAGGCCATATATTCTTTTGTCAGCGAAATCCTTTGTAATAAATGTTTATCTAACGATTACTTAGATAAGTGTACAGTTACAGTGAACAAACATAGCCTTATGTACACAAAAATTTTATTTAAATAGGCTATGTTCATTTCGAGAAAACTTTTTCTGACTTACCCTCTTTCACTCTTTAAAACCCTGAAAAAGAATCTGGCACAATACCAAGCTATATGAAAGTAATTAAAAACTTACCACTTTCCATTTACAACCAAGAACTGTAATATTATAACATTTATTCTTTATTATATTATACGATGAAATATTCTTAACAATTTTCAGTAATTACGGACCTATGCCGTAAATGCCTACACCTTAAATGCTTATAGTCGCAATTTCACCTTTCATCGATTTTCTTGCTGGTATATAGATTTGGCAATGAAGCTCAGGTGACGACAATATGTAAATACAGTCATAAATTTTTTGACGTGATAATCTGTTACCTGTCCCCCGTAAAGAATTTCGTAGTGCTTTCTACTGTACCTTTGTATCTGATTATTCATTTCTTTATGAGGGGTTAAACATTTATATAAAATAGTTATAAACTCTTATGGATTCTTAACAAAAATGTCATTATGTTTTTGATGGTGGTTGGTGGGTGAAGCTGTTTTGGATTAGATTTCCTTTGTTAAAAACTCTTCTTACTTTCTGACCTAGGCCTATACTTTTGACATTTAATTTTAGCCCGAAACCAATCCTAATAATGTTTGTTACATCTTAACAATGCTAAAAAACACTTTTTCATTTACAATACTTGTAAAGGGTATGTAATTATTATTTTTAGTATTTTTATTCTATAAACGGAATTCTTTGGACTGATTGGAGATCATAGTTAGGTTCGCCTCAATTGAATTTAAGAATCATTTAAAATCATGGCTAAAATACAATTAAAACTACGAATTAGCAAGAGATATTCTAATGATTTTCTGTAAGTTAAAACTCTCACCTGGTTTTGCAAAAAAAGGCAGAATAAAGGCAATAAGTAAGGAAAGAACTTTACATTATTTGATATCTTGAAGTCATAGCTTAATCTATGAAACCAATGTCCATTATTGTACATAACATTAACGCAGTGTGTATTGGAAAAGCGCAAATCAATTAGGAAATTTTTGTTTAAATACACGAATTGCATTATCATTATTTAAGCTTCGTGGAATTATAGGATATTATTTCTTTTATCTTCTTTTAGTACATTGTATCACTAAATGATTAAACATATTTAGACAACAGAAACAAATGAAAATATTTTTAGGTTGCAAAGTGTGTTATATGACAAGCCTTAGCAAATTAACTATGCAGCGTCATCTATTCATTGCAACATCGATTCACAGGTACGAATATGCTGCGTCAAACGAGTCGACACGAGGCAAATGCTTCATCAACGGGAACGGTTTCGACGAACCCAAGGAGGCCTGCCATCCGACGCTGCACTTTACTGGAAGTTTCCATCGTGTTGAATTACTTCATTACGATAATTTCATTGTACCTCGGTCATTCCATTTCTCGCATCGAAAGGAGTCAGACTAGGCTTAGTTTGATGTTAAATTGTAATTTTGTCTT
Source organism: Lamproptera curius (assembly GCA_029286875.1). Classification (NCBI taxonomy): domain Eukaryota; kingdom Metazoa; phylum Arthropoda; class Insecta; order Lepidoptera; family Papilionidae; genus Lamproptera; species Lamproptera curius. The sequence continues at coordinate 1,329,247 of JAGSMT010000041.1, read as the reverse complement.
AATTAAATTTATATCTAATAATTTTGAGTTTTTTTGGTCCTCCGACGGACTACCATAATTGGCAGTTAGATACCTAGGTAGCTTAGGATCTAGAATAGATACTCAACGCGCCGGTATCCTGGAACCTGGAGTCCCGTGCTGGAGGAAAATCCGAAAATCGATCCCGAAGAACCAGAATGAAATCCATGTGAGTACACTTAAGATTATCCTTGTGTGTTGCCTCAATATCCTTATAAGTGTCCTTTTAGTTTCCAAGATTTTTCATCCTAAGTACACTACCCTAAAGGCCTGACGTGCCAAAATTGCTCGTAGGCTCAACTTGGATAGCTATAGAAATATTATGTAGATTTAGAAATCGAGATTCCTCGATAGACTTGATATTAAATCAGTCCCTCGAGATGGCTTGACGTAGACGCAATTTTTAAAGCCCTACGCCTGGTAAATGATTTTGACGGAACCCGCATATATTACCTAGATTTATCCACTTATGTGACCAAATAGTAGCGGAATATTTAATGCAAATCCGGCAACGAGCTAGCTGTTATGCCTGGTAAACGGTATACTTAATAAAATTACCGGGTCAGCTGACGGATAATTAACTCAAATGGCATTTCTGAAAGTTGGATAGAAAAGAATATTAATTAATTAATTTTCGGACCAGAGAATGAGACCCTTTTATTAACGACCTTTATGTTGGCTACGCAGGGAATAGTTCCCGCAAGAATTTTACGATAAATGTTTAAATTTATTCAGTACCATTATGACATACGTCCAGCCTACATGAGAGTGTCGATACCACATTGAAGCTAAACGTACTTTGTATAAAAGTTAACAATGCAGGCATTTGGGAGGTTTAAAGAGCCTGGCTCTCGTATCAGATGTATGCGTCCAGATAGTGCTGAAAAGCCTTAGAGTTCGTGTAAGAGGAATTGAATGTATGTATTACAAAACCGTAATGATTCAATTTCGGAAAAGACAAGGTTTTCAATTACCCAAACAAGTTCCAATAGTTCCTAAATTCACCGCGTTTAAACCATTCAATTCTGCTGCCGACCACCACATCCAATTGGCCCCTAACAGACGTGGAAGCCTAATTTCCAGCAGCCCTGCCATCTAGACCAATAATATATTCCGCACGCAACAAATGGGTTCCTGGCCACCGCCAACTATAATGGCTGCAAAATAAATTCCAAATTGCCCTAGGTATAATACCAAAAATCAAGGCCCTAAGCCAGAGTGGTGTTAGATACGTTACCCGAGAAAGGCCTCGGGTAAACAACTACGGTCATGATTGGCCAAATATGGCAATCCCCCCCCTTCGAACTATTTTTAAACGAAAGAAATGAATATTAATGTTGATAACTATAGGATCTCTATTACCTTGATTATTATATACGACCCCAGTATTATTTGTGTGATCCTTACAATGTTTATCCCACAGGAAGTGATTTTTATGATTGTGCAACCTCGAGTAATTATATCGAGCCCGGTTATGACGGATTGACGAGTGCCCCAGGTAACTCTGAGTGAACCTCAGCCCTCTAGTAGTTCGGGAGAGAGCAGAATTTCGGAATCGTACAAATTGAACAACTTAAAATAGAAATTGAATTTGCAAACTCAGAGACAGCTTCCATACATACAAATTTTGGATCCACGTTAAAACTACTTATAGATACAGGCGCAAACCAATCATTTATCTGCCCTGGTGCTATCGAAATGTTCTATTCGAATTTGCCGCTTAACTTTGACCGTTCGAAGTAACCAATGTTCATGCCATTCAAGGAATAATTATTCTATTAATATTCCTTGTTTCCAGAGTTCAATGAAACGGACGACATAAATTATACATTTATAATTTCATAATTATTTCGACGGCCTTATCGGGTTTATTTGGAAAAATTTAATAAAATCGACTTAAAGGACAAAGTGCTTATCAACGTAACTCGACCAACCATTCATGTATAATTATGCAATGAATTTACAAGAAATTATCCCTAACTCATCTAAATATTAGAATTCGATAATTTACATGACGGTGAATGTTTAATACGAACAAACTATTTCTAATTGTATTATAAGGAGTGTCTAACCACCGTATGCCAATTCGTGGATTTTTAGAAATCACTAACCCGACGCAGCACGATTTAATATTTTCCCTAGACCAACCAATTCGCCGAGTCCTACAACGTTCAATGTTCTCAATCCGTCAGACTTCGCGCGGCCGATGTCCTATCCTCGCACGGGATCATTTGAACGTAGAGGAGCGCGCTAACTTAGAGCGTTGTGCAAATTATGCTGATGTATTCTATATGATGGTGAAAGTTAACCTTCACTAACAAAATTAAGCATAGCATTAAGACAACTGATGAGATACCGGTATAACAAAAGTTATCGGTACCGTATATACAAGAGATGAAGTTAGGGACAGATAACAAGATGCTGAATCAAGGATTATCCGACCATCGGAATCCGTGGAGCTCACCTAATGGGTGGTTCCAAAAATCCGACGCATCCGGTAAAACTAAATGGCGTGTCGTCATAGATTTCCGCAAACTAAACGAGAAAACTTATGACGATAAGTATCCATACCAAATAAACGACGTCCAGATAAACTTGGTAACTGTCAGTATTTTTCGACTTTGGACCCAACTAGCGGGTTCTACGTGAGATGAATCCCGACGACATACCCAAGACAATTCAATGTCGAGAATGGTCACGAATTTTTACGCATGCCAATGGGATTAAAAACTCGTCCACCTTTTCAGCGCGTAATGGACAAGTTCCAAAGACCTACAAACACTATTTGTTAGTTTATTTAGATGATATTGAAGTTTTGTAATTCCTTCAGGAACATATGGTTAACCTGGAGAAGGTGTTCCAAAAGCTAAGAGATTCTAACTTTAAGATACAAATGGATAAGTCTGAATTTCTGAAACTTGAACGGCCTATCTTGGGCATATAATTAGTAAAGATGGTATCAAACCAACCCGGATAAGATTTCAGACAAAAAGTATCCGCTACCTACTAACCCAAAGAAAAAAACAGTTTCTCGGTTTAGTAGGTTTAAGAAAATTTATTCCTGATTTCGCACACGTTACCAAACCCTTAAGCAAGTTTTAAAGAAAGGTAGGAAAATCAATTAAGCCGAGTATACAGTTGTTTTGAAATGCAAGCAGCTCCTATTAATGGACCCATTCTTCAATACCCAGATTTTCTAAAGATTTCATCCTTACAACTGACGCACTAACGCAATAGGGCGGATTATCACAGGGCTCTAGGTGGGATAAGCCCGTATGTACGCGTCGCGACCTAAACGATAGCGAAACTAACTATAGTACTATCGAAAAGGAACTTCTGCTATCGTTGGGACTAAATATTTCCGACCTTATTTATTTGGACGAAAATTTAAAATCGTAACGGACTTAAAACCACCCAGTGGGTTATGAATCAAGGAGCCTAACCTCCGTTTAACCTGTTGGAAACTTAACCTCGGAATACTTTCTGTAGTATATAAAAAGGTATAGTATTGTAATGCAGACGCTTTGTCCGCATCCAAATTAATAACAAGAAATCAGTTCAGTTGTTGCAACCCGTCAGAATGCCCACCTTCTGGGAAAATTGTCACAGCCTCGGCTCATACCAGTTTAGAAAATCCAATTTTAGAAGTCCCAATCGTTGCCGAACCATTAAATAAATTTATAGGCAGATATTATTAGGGATATCAAAGGACTACGGCTTAAACCCTTCGATACGCATACTAGGACATCCGACAGGTGTCCAAGTCCAACTTAGAATCAGATGGTGAATGAATTAAAGAATATGTCAATCCAAGAGAAAACCGGTTGCTTATTAACCCACCGCTTGCATTTTACGATATCATACCTATTATTCAAAATAAGTTTAAAAACCCGCTATGAATTTAGTGTTATCAAATTGAAGTGGAAAATATAAAAGAATACCTCAGGCAACAAGAAATAATAAGATTACCATGAGGGTAAAAACCACCGCGGAATAAACGAATGTCATCTCGCGTTATCCGTCGATATTATTGGCCTAAGATGAAGGACGATATCAAAATTTATTAATAGTTGTAGGCGGTCCAAAAATGACCGTAATCCCATTAGACAACAGTTCAACATAGTTCCCGGCACGAAACCGTTAGTTGTTCATGGGATCTGCTCAATTCAAAAACGAGAAATATTTAACTTATTGTCGACGTATTTCTAGTATGCTCAAACCCATTCGACGTACAGCAATCAGTACCTTGCAAGCTTACTTAAATTTGTACGCATCACGGTTTACCGCCAACAATAGTATCAGATAACGGCACAATTTACGAACCAGTTGTTTAAGCGAATTCGTAACTCTGCAAAAATAAACCATCTAAAATTTTGCCACATAGTCCAAACGATAACGGGATCGTAGAGAGGTTTCACTTTACATTGCTGGAACATCTTCTATCCTAAAATTAACTCCACAAAGATCAAGATATTTCCAATCAGTCCCATACGGAATCTAGCTTACAATAGTTCGATCCACTGTTTACAGCGTAGACGTTGAATAATAACCGGCCACTTTGATCCGCGCGATCCTTTTGATATTGATATATTAAGCATTTAATGCAAAATACATGCAAAATCACCGAGATAGTATGAAATTTATACAATACATTAATGAGTCATCGTTACAATCGCACTAATATCATAGAAAATTTAAAAGGACCCGAACCAGAAATCGAATACCAACCTGATCAGCGCGTCTTTATCAGCAACCTTTGGCAAACCGTCAAAATTAGCGCGGATATAGTCAGATAAAGTTCTTTGCGAATCTACCTATACATATTTATACATCCAAAACGTGGCCTGTAGGAAAAAAATCGATTAAAACGAGTCCCTAAGTGCCCAATTGTTGCAGGGTGCTACTGGTCCTGATTGTCATTCGATAACCCTGGATATCAACAGGATAACGCTGAGAGTCTCGGTGATGGCCCCGATACTTCCTTTCGACTAGGAGCAACCAGCTAATTACTCACCACCATGCATTTTTACAGTAATTGAATTTAAAGATATAGCGATAAAGCCATATGTTGCAAATTCAATTATCATTTCAAAAAGTCAGTTGCATAATCATACGTACATGCTATAAGAACTCCAAATAGAATATTTATCGTCTAAATTAAATAAAGTTTATACTATTTAAAAACATTAGAACCAATGCAAAAAGAGGTCTCTTGATGGTTTAGGCTCATTAATTAAGACTATCACGGGCAACCTGATTATTCAGATGCAGTAGATATGACAATGTATAAAATTCTTCAGAATAATGACAATAAAATTGCCAATCAAGAAATACGCGTAAGTCTAAACACCGAATGGATGGCTCAGATTGAAAATTATAACTAAATTAGTAGAAAATTCAATCCAAAATTAATGTAACTGCAGCTCATCCTAAATACCCAAGCTCAACGGGATTCAAGTCTTATAAAATACATGAGATTTGCTCAAAGCTAAGTATAATTAAGAAATGTAGATGATATAATTAGCCGAGTTAACAAGAATAGAGAATATTTTAGCGTTTATTCGTGCATCAAGCACACATCATTCTATTATAAGTATTGAGGTTTTAGGTTAATGGTTAAGAAATTGAATCAATATATAAAAGCAACATATGTTGACTTAGAACTAAGAGAATATTACGAAATAATTAAGCCAGGGTTATTTTCGGAGACAGAATAGTTATAATTTTAAAATACCTATATTTTCCGCGGCACGTTGACTTATATAAACGTCCGTCGCTCCAATAAATACTGGCAGGCCCTCATCCTCCTTATCCATTGATAGCAACAAACAGGGATGGTTATGTGTACATGGAGGCTGAATGCCCGAAGTACGGTAACTGGTACCTCTGCGGAGATAAGATGGACCATCAACTCGGCATCAAGGACTGTACCCACGCGCTCATAATAACCATCTTTATAGGGAAGCGCGAGATGACCACCGTAACTCATATAGCGATCGCTTTGAGGAACTCGATCAGAACATTACGTCATATCATTCCTCTAATATGACGAAGATACGTGCAATGCTCACGTGAGGACTACAACAACGTCATCGGTACCTACCGGTACACATCCGGCTAACTGTTACCAATACGGCGTGAATTTACCATCACCAACAGCAACGAACAAGTTGAAGAACGCCTGAAGATCATGGAATACCAGATGACACAACGAGCTACGTTAAGATCTTCCTGTTCACCTGAAATCAATTGATCTCAAGAGGTTGCAGAAACTCAACATCATATTCTGATGCAAACGGCTCTAAAGTCGAATTCGAATCTCGTCGAATTTCCATACCATACGACGATACCATTGTATGCTATTGTGTCCATAAGCTTACTCATCATCCTGATCGTAGCTAACACTAAGACATTGTGGATGTTGCGATGCTCTAAAGAGCCTCTGAGGTGCCAGCCGAGAGGACGTCTATTCGCAGCCTGCAAAACCTGGATCATAAGACAGCAATACTCTCATCTCAAGTCTCAGAAGTAGTTGCTGTTCAGGGGAGGTGTTATATGTACAAGCCCTAGCAAATTGCAACATGCAGCGTCATCTATTCATTGCAACATCGATTCCAGGTTTACGAATATGCTGCGTCAAACGAGTCGACACGAGGCAAATATGCTTCATCAACGGAACGGTTTCGACGAACCCAAAGGAGCCGCTGCCATCCGACGCTGCACTTTACGGGAAGTTTCCATCGTTTGAATTACTTCATTACGATAATTTATTGTCCTCGGTCATCCATTTCGCATCGAAAGGAGTCAGACTAGCTTAGCTTTAGCATAAGTTAAATTGTAATTTTGTCTTAATTAAATTTATACTCATAATTTTGAGTTTTTTGGGTCCTCCGACGGCGACTCACCATAATTGGCAGTCGGTAGGATACCTAGGTAGCTAGGATCTAGAATAGATACTCAAGCGCCCGGTATCCTGGAACCTGGAGTCCCAAGTTGGAGGAAAAACTGAAAATCGATCCCGAAGAACCAGAATGAAACCATGTAGTACACTTAAGATTATCCTTGTGTGTTGCTCTCAATATCCTTATAAGTGTCCTTTTAGTTTCCAAGATTTTTCATCCTAAGTACACTACCTAAAGGGCCTGCACGTGCACAAATGGTCTCGTAGGCTCAACTTGATAGCTATAGAAAATATGTAGATTTAGATAAGACGTAGATTCCTCGATAGACTGATATTAAATCAGTCCTCGAGATGGCCGACGAGACGAATTTTAAAGCCTACGCCTGGTACCCGATTTTGACGGAACCCGCATATATTACCTAGATTTATCCACTTATGTGACCAAATAGTAGCGGAATATTTAATTGCAAATCCGGCAACGAGCTAGCTGTTATGCCTGGTAAACGGTACTTAATAAAATTACGGGTCAGCTGCACGGATAATTAACTCAAATGGCATTTCTGAAAGTTGGGATAGCATAAAGAATACTCTAATTAATAATTTTCGGACCAGAGAGATGAGACCGCTTTATATAACGACCTTATGTTGGCTACGCAGGGAATAGTTCGCCGCAAGAATTTTACGATAAATGTCAATTATTCAGTACCATTATGACATACGTCAGCTCATGAGAGTGTCGATACCACTATTGAAGCTAAACGTACTTTGTATAAAAGTTAACAATGCAGGCATTTGTGTGAGGTTTAAAAGAGCCCTTGGCTCGTATCAGATGTATGCGTCCAGATAGTGCTGAAAAAGCCAGAGTTCGTGCAAGAGGAATTGAATGTTATGTACTTACAAAACCGTATGATTCAATTTCGAAAAGAAGTCACAAGGTTTCAATTACCCAAACAAGTGCCAATAGTTCCTAATATCTTACCCAGTTTAAACCATTCAATTCCGTTGCCGACCACACACTACCCAATTGGCAGCCCCTCAACAGACGTGAAGCCTAATTTCCAGCAGCCTCTGCCATCTAGACCAATAAGTATCTCGCGCACGCAACAAATGTTCCGTGCGCCACCGCCTAACCATAATGCGCTGCAAAATAAATTCCAAATTGCCCCTAGGTATATACCACAAAATCAAGTCCTAAGCCATGAGTGGTGTTAGCATACGTTACCGAGAAAGGCCTGGGTAACCAACTTACCGGTCATGATTGGCTACAAATATGGCAATCCCCGCCTTCGAACTATTTTAAAACGAAAGAAATGAATATTAATGAAGTTGATAACTATAGGATCTCTATTACCCTGATTATTATATGTACGACCCCATGGTTATTATTTGTGTGATCCTTAAATGTTTATCCCACAGGAAGTGATTTTTTATGATTGTGCAACCTCGAGTAATTATATCGAGCCCGGTTATGACGTGATTGACGAGTGCCCTTCAGGTAACTCGAGTGAACCTCAGCCTCTAGTAGTTCGGGAGAGGGCAGAATTTTCGAATCGTACAAATTCGAACAACTTAAAATAGAATTGAATTTGCAAACTCAGAGACAGCTTCCATACATACAAATTTTGGATCCACCGTTAAAACTACTTATAGATACAGGCCAAACCAATCATTTATCTGCCCTGGTGCTATCGAATGTTCTATTCGAATTTGCTGCTTAACTTTGACCGTTCAAGGTAACATAATGTTCATGCCACCTCAAGGAATAATTATTCTATTAATATTCCTTGTTTCTCAGAGTTCAATGAAAGGACGACATAAAATTATACATTTATAAATTTCATAATTATTTCGAGGCTTATCGGGTTGATTTATTGGAAAAATTTGAAGCTAAAATCGACTTAAAGGACAAAGTGCTTATCACACGTAACCTCGACCAATCCTATTTACATGTATAATTCATGCAACGTGAATTGGTACGAAGAAATTATCCCGCCAACTCATCTAAAATAGTTAGAATTCCGATAAATTTACATGACGGTGAATGTTTAATTAACGAACAAACTATTTCTAATTGTATTATAAGGGATGTCAACCACCGTATGCAATAATCGTGGATTTTTGAAATCACTAACCTGACGCAGCACGATTTAATATTTTCCCTAGACCAACCAATTCGCCGAGTCCTACAACGTTCAAGTTCTCAAATCGTCAGACTCGTCGCGCGCGCCGATGTCCTATCTCGCTACGCACGGATCATTTGAACGTAGAGGAGCGCGCTAACTTAGAGCGGTTATGTGCAAATTATGCTGATGTATTCTATATCGATGGTGAAAGTTAACCTTCACTAACAAAATTAGCATAGCATTAAGACAACTGATGAGATACCGGTATACACAAAAGTTATCGGTACCCGTATACATAGAGATGAAGTTAGGGACCAGATAAGCAAGATGCTGAATCAAGGCATTATCCGACCATCGGAATCGCGTGGAGCTCACCTATATGGGTGGTTCCAAAAATCCGACGCATCCGGTAAAACTAAATGGCGTGTCGTCAGATTTCCGCAAACAAACGAGAAAACTTATGACGATAAGTATCCGATACCCAACATAAACGACGTCCTAGATAAACTTGGTAACTGTCGATTTTTCGACTTTGGACCTAGCTATGGGTTCTATCAAGTTGAGATGAATCCGACGACATACCCAAGACAGCATTCAATGTCGAGAATGGTCACTACGAATTTTTACGCATGCCAATGGGATTAAAACTCTCCGTCCACACTTTTCAGCGCGTAATGGACAATGTTCTCAAAGACCTACAAAACACTATTTGTCTAGTTTATTTAGATGATATTGAGTTTTGGTACTTCTCTTCAGGAACATATGTTAACCTGGAGAAGGTGTTCCAAAAGCTAGAGATTCTAACTTTAAGATACAAATGGATAAGTCTGAATTTCGAAACTTGAAACGGCCTATCTTGGGCATATAATTAGTAAAGATGGTATCAAACTAACCGGATAAGATTTCAGCAATTCAAAAATATCCTACCTACTACACCAAAGAAATAAAACAGTTTCTCGGTTTAGTAGGTTATTACAGAAAATTTATTCCTGATTTCCACACGTTACCAAACCCTAACGCAATGTTTAAAGAAAGGTAGGAAAATCGTAATTAACGCCGAGTATACAAGTTGTTTTGAAAATGCAAGCAGCTCTAATTAATGACCCAATTCTTCAATACCCAGATTTTCTAAAGATTTCATCCTACAACTGACGCATCTAACGTAGCAATAGGCGAGTATTATCACAAGGGCCTCTAGGTGCGGATAAGTGCATGTCACGCGTCGCGTACCTTAAACGATAGCGAAACTAACTATAGTACTATCGAAAAGGAACTTTGCTATCGTATGGGCGACTAAATATTTCGACCTATTGATTTGGACGAAAATTTAAATCGTAACGGACCATAAACCACTCCAGTGGGTTATGAATCTAAGGAGCCTAACTCGTTTAACCTGTTGAAACTTAAACTCGGAATACGATTTCTGTAGTATATAAAAAGGTAATAGTAATTGTAATGCACGCTTTGTCTCGCATCCAAATTAATAACGAAGAAATCAGTTCAGTTGTTGCAAACCCGTCAGAATGCCCACCTTCTGGGAAAATTCGTCTACAGCCTCGGCTCATACCAGTTTAGAAAATCCAATTTAGAAGTCCCAACGTTGCTGAACCATTAAATAAATTTCTAGGCAGATATGTATTACAGTTGTCGGATATCAAAAAGCGACCGAGCTTTCAAACCTTCGATACGGCACTTAGGACATCCGTACAGGTGTCCAAGTCCAACTTAGAATCAGATGTAGTGAATGTAATTAAAGAATATGTCAATCCAAAAGTAAAAACCGCGTTGCTTATTAACCCACCGCTTGCATTTTACGATATCATACCTATTATTCAAAATAAGTTTAAAACTCCGCTATGAATTTAGTGTTATCAAAATTCAAGTGGAAAATATAAAAGAATACTTCAGGCAACAAGAAATAATAAAGCATTACCATGAGGGTAAAACCAACCACCGCGGAATAAACGAATGTCATCTCGCGTTATCCCGTCGATATTATTGGCCTAAGATGAAGGACGATATCACAAAATTTATTAATAGTTGTACGGTGTGCGGTCAAGCAAAATATGACCGTAATCCCATTAGACAACAGTTCAACATAGTTCCCTGGCTACGAAACCGTTAGAAATTGTTCACATGGATCTGCTTTCAATTCAAAACGAGAAATATTTAACTATTGTCGACGTATTCTCTAAGTATGCTCAAGACACACATTCGCGACGGTACAGCAATCAGTACCTTGCAAGCCTTACTTAAATTTTGTACGCATCACGGTTTACCGCCAATAGTATCAGATAACGGCACTGAATTTACGAACCAGTTGTTTAGCGAATTCGTAACTCTGCATAAAATAACCATCATAAATTTTGCCACATAGTCCAAACGATAACGGGATCAGAGAGGTTTCACTCTACATTGCTGGAACATCTTCGTATCCAAAATTAACTCACAAAGATCAAGATATTTCCAATCTAGTCCCATACGGAATCTTAGCTACATGTTCGATCCATTGTTACCAAGTGTAGACCGTTCGATATAATAACCGGCCACTTTGATCCGCGCGATCCTTTTGATATTGATATGTTCAAGCATTTAATGCAACAATACATGCAAAATCACCGAGATAGTATGAAAATTATATACAACTACTATTAATGAGTCATCGTTACATAATCGCACTAATATCATAGAAAATTTAAATAAGGACCGCGAACCAGAAATCGAATACCAACCTGATCAGCGCGTCTTTATCAGCAATCCTTGGCAAACCGTCAAAAATTAGCGCCGCGATATAGTCAGGATAAGTTCTTGCGAATCTACCTCGCATACATATTTATACATCCAAAAACGTGGCCCCGTAGCGAAAATCGATTAAAACGAGTCCCTAAAGTGCCCAATTGTTGTAGAGTGCTACTGGTCCTGATTGCTCATTCGATAACGGCTCTGGATATCAATCAAGGGATAACGCTTGAGACTCGGTGATGGCCCGGATCCTTTCGACTAGGAGCAACCAGGCTAATTACTCACTACCATGCATTTTACAGTATATTGAACTTAAAGATATACGCGATAAAGCTCATATAGTTGCAAATTCAATTATCGATTTCAAAAGTCAGTTGCATAATCATACGTACATGCTATATGAACTCCAAATAGAATATTTTATCGTCTAAATTAAATAAAGTTTATACTCATTTAAAAACATTAGAACCAATGCGAACAAAAAGAGGTCTCATTGATGGTTTAGGCTCATTAATTCAGACTATCACGGGCAACCTGGATTATTCAGATGCAGTACGATATGACAATGCTATCAAAATTCTTCAGAATAATGACAATAAAATTGCAATCAAGTAAATGCACGCTAAGTCTAAACACCGAATGGATGGCTCAGCATTCGAAAATTATAACTAAATTAGTAGAAAATCAATCCAAAATTAATGTAACCTTGCAGCTCATCCTAAATACCCAAGCTCAACGATTCAAGTCTTATAAAATACATGAGATTTGCTCAACAGCTAAGTATAATTACAGAAAATGTAGATGATATATTAGCTGAGTTAACAAGAATAGAGAATATTTTAGCGTTTATTCTGCATCAACACATCATTCTATTATAAGTATTGAGGTTTAGGTTACATGGTTAAGAAATTAGAATCAATATATAAAAGCAACATATGTTAGACTTAGAACAAGAGAATATTACGTAATTAAGCCAGGGTATTATTTTCGGGAGACAGAATAGTTATAATTTTAAAACCTATATTTTCCCGCGGCACGTTCGACTTATATAACCGTCCGTCGCTCCCAATAAATACTGGCAGGCCTCATCCCTCCTTATCCATTGATAGCAACAAACAGGATGGTTATGTGTACATGGAGGCTGAATGCCCGAAGTACGGTAACTGGTACCTCTGCGGAGATAAGATGGACCATCAACTTCGCATCAAGCGGACTGTACCTCACGCGCTCATAATTAACCAATCTTTGGCGAGCTGCGGATGACCACGAACTCTATCAAGGATCGCCTTGGAGGAACTCGATCAGTAAGCATTACGTCATATCGATCTCCTCAATATGACGAAGATACGTATGCAATGCTCACGTAGGACTACAATCAACGTCATCGGTACCTACCTGGTCACCATCCCGGCTAACTGTTACCTAAGATACGGCGTGAATTTACATCACCAACAGCAACGAACAAGTTGAAGGAACGCCTTGAAGATCATGGGAATACCAGATGACACAACGAGCTACGTTAGCAATCTTCTCATGTTCACCTGAAATCAATTGATCTCAAGAGGTTGCAGGAAACTCAACATCATATTCTGATGCAACCGGCTCTCATAAGTCGAACAAATCTCGTCGAATTTCCTATACCATACGACGATACCATTGTATGCTATTGTGTCCATAAGCTACTCATCATCCTGATCGTATGTAACACTAAGACATGTGGTGTTGCGATGCTCTAAAGAGCCCTCTGAGGTGCCAGCCTGAGAGGACGTCTATTCGCAGCCTGCAAAACCTGGACCTACATAAGACAGCAATACTTCCTCATCTCAAGTCTCGAAGTAGTTGTGTTCTAGAGGAGGTGTTATATGTACAAGCCCTTAAAGTCAACAACTTTATGCAGCGTCATCTATTCATTGCAACATCGATTCATTACGGTACGAATATGCTGCGTCAAACGAGTCGACACGAGGCAAATATGCTTCATCAACGGAACGGTTCGACGAACCCAGGAGGCTGCGATCCGACGCTGCACTTTACTGGGAAGTTTCCATCGTGTTGAATTACTTCATTACGATAATTTCATTGTACCTCGGTCATTCCATTTCTCGCATCGAAAGGAGTCAGACTAGGCTTAGCTTTAGCATAGTTAAATTGTAATTTTGTCTTAATTAAATTTATATCTAATAATTTTGAGTTTTTGGGTCCTCCGACGCGACACTACCATATATTAGGTACGTATTTTGTTTTGTTTGTTTCATTTACAATAATCAAATTACATAATAATATTTTAATATTATCCTCATATACTATAAACTGCATTTTAGTTTTTATAAATATTTTTTTTTTTTTTTTTTTTTTTTTTTTTTTTTTTTTTTTTTTTTTTTTTTTTTTTTTTTTTTTTTTTTTTTTTTTTTTTTTTTTTTTTTTTTTTTTTTTTTTTTTTTTTTTTTTTTTTTTTTTTTTTTTTTTTTTTTTTTTTTTTTTTTTTTTTTTTTTTTTTTTTTTTTTTTTTTTTTTTTTTTTTTTTTTTTTTTTTTTTTTTTTTTTTTTTTTTTTTTTTTTTTTTTTTTTTTTTTTTTTTTTTTTTTTTTTTTTTTTTTTTTTTTTTTTTTTTTTTTTTTTTTTTTTTTTTTTTTTTTTTTTTTTTTTTTTTTTTTTTTTTTTTTTTTTTTTTTTTTTTTTTTTTTTTTTTTTTTTTTTTTTTTTTTTTTTTTTTTTTTTTTTTTTTTTTTTTTTTTTTTTTTTTTTTTTTTTTTTTTTTTTTTTTTTTTTTTTTTTTTTTTTTTTTTTTTTTTTTTTTTTTTTTTTTTTTTTTTTTTTTTTTTTTTTTTTTTTTTTTTTTTTTTTTTTTTTTTTTTTTTTTTTTTTTTTTTTTTTTTTTTTTTTTTTTTTTTTTTTTTTTTTTTTTTTTTTTTTTTTTTTTTTTTTTTTTTTTTTTTTTTTTTTTTTTTTTTTTTTTTTTTTTTTTTTTTTTTTTTTTTTTTTTTTTTTTTTTTTTTTTTTTTTTTTTTTTTTTTTTTTTTTTTTTTTTTTTTTTTTTTTTTTTTTTTTTTTTTTTTTTTTTTTTTTTTTTTTTTTTTTTTTTTTTTTTTTTTTTTTTTTTTTTTTTTTTTTTTTTTTTTTTTTTTTTTTTTTTTTTTTTTTTTTTTTTTTTTTTTTTTTTTTTTTTTTTTTTTTTTTTTTTTTTTTTTTTTTTTTTTTTTTTTTTTTTTTTTTTTTTTTTTTTTTTTTTTTTTTTTTTTTTTTTTTTTTTTTTTTTTTTTTTTTTTTTTTTTTTTTTTTTTTTTTTTTTTTTTTTTTTTTTTTTTTTTTTTTTTTTTTTTTTTTTTTTTTTTTTTTTTTTTTTTTTTTTTTTTTTTTTTTTTTTTTTTTTTTTTTTTTTTTTTTTTTTTTTTTTTTTTTTTTTTTTTTTTTTTTTTTTTTTTTTTTTTTTTTTTTTTTTTTTTTTTTTTTTTTTTTTTTTTTTTTTTTTTTTTTTTTTTTTTTTTTTTTTTTTTTTTTTTTTTTTTTTTTTTTTTTTTTTTTTTTTTTTTTTTTTTTTTTTTTTTTTTTTTTTTTTTTTTTTTTTTTTTTTTTTTTTTTTTTTTTTTTTTTTTTTTTTTTTTTTTTTTTTTTTTTTTTTTTTTTTTTTTTTTTTTTTTTTTTTTTTTTTTTTTTTTTTTTTTTTTTTTTTTTTTTTTTTTTTTTTTTTTTTTTTTTTTTTTTTTTTTTTTTTTTTTTTTTTTTTTTTTTTTTTTTTTTTTTTTTTTTTTTTTTTTTTTTTTTTTTCTATCATTTTGTGATTTTAATAAAATAAACATTAACAATTTTTTTTTTATAAATTTTAATTTTATTTAAAAAGACCCAAATAAAAAATTTTTTTAAATAACTCTTACAGGATCCTGGGAACTCGATCAGAAGCATTACGTCATATCATTCCTAATAGACGAAGATGTATGCAATGCTCACGTGAGGCTACTACAACGTCATCGGTACCTACCTGGTCACCATCCCGGCTAACTGTTACCTACATACGAGCGGAATTTACTCATCAACAGCAACGAACAAGTTGAAGGAACGCCTTTGAAGATCATGGGAATACCAGATGACACAACGAGCTACGTTAGCACATCTTCTCATGTTCACCTGAAATCAATTGATCTCAAGAGGTTGCAGGAAACTCAACATCATATTCTGATGCAACCGGCTCTCAAGTCGAACAAATCTCGTCGAATTTCCTATACCATACGACGATACCATTGTATGCTATTGTGTCCATAAGCTTACTCATCATCCTGATCGTAGCAACACTAAGACATTGTGGGATGTTGCGATGCTCTAAAGAGCCCTCTGAGGTGCCAGCCGAGAGGACGTCTATTCGCAGCCTGCAAAACCTGGACCACATAAGACAGCAATACTTCCTCATCTCAAGTCTCGAAGTAGTTGCTGTTCTCAGGGGAGGTGTTATATGTACAAGCCCTTAGCAAATTGCAACTATGCAGCGTCATCTATTCATTGCAACATCGATTCACACGAGTACGAATATGCGCGTCAAACGAGTCGACACGAGGCAAATATAGCTTCATCAACGGGAACGGTTTCGACGAACCCAAAGGAGGCGCTGCCATCCGACGCTGCACTTTACTGGGAAGTTTCCATCGTGAATTACTTCATTACGATAATTTCATTGTACCTCGGTCATTCCATTTCTCGCATCGAAAGGAGTCAGACTAGCTTAGCTTTAGCATAAGTTAAATTAATTTTGTCTTAATTAAATTTATATCTAATAATTTTGAGTTTTTTGGGTCCTCCGACGCGACTACCATAATTAGTGCTACGTATTTTGTTTTGTTTGTTTCATTTACAATAATAAATTACATAATAATATTTAATATTATCTATATACTATAAACTGCATTTTATTTTATAAAATTTTCTTATCATTTTGTGATTTTAATAAAATAGAAAACATTAACATCATATTTTCTTTTTTAGTAACATCACAAAGTAAGTTTCAATTGGCACAAGACCCAAATAATATTAAAGTTATTTTGTATGTTAATTAAACAAAAAAAACAACTACTACGAATTAAATACAGATTTTTAATTGAAATGAGATAAGTTTAAGTTGGGTCAGTTTTGTTTTATAGGACTTAAACTAATGAAAATAATATTCATATCTATAGCATTTTCATAAACAATGAAGTCATATTATTTATCCATTCGAAAATAATGTTATCTTATTGATTATTCAAGCATATTTTTCTATCATTACCGTCGAAAATGCGTTGAAACGGTTATTCCTACTTATAATAAATATTTAGGCAAATGCTAGCAATATTTAATAAAAAAATATAGTATTGTTATAAATATAATATTATTTTAGTTCGCTACTATTAGATCTCGAAAGCGGTCTAATTTTGATTTTATATATCACATTTTGACTCAAATCTGAGTAACTTTTTTGCTGATTTTTTTATTATTTTGATAGAAAATATTTGTTTCGAATGTTAACCATTTAACACATATCACGATATGACTCACATCAATTAATATAAAATTAGTTAAGGAATAGAAACGTGATTTATACATATTTTGTAAAATTTTGGGAATCTGCCTGTTTACAAATAAAAAATCCAGGTACTTAAGTTAGATGCCTTTTGAAAATATTATGCGGAGCATGAAAAAATCTACAGTCAGTGAAAGCAGTCCCTCACGACATTTTGAGGTTTTCATTAACACAGTACGGGATTTGTTTTAAAAAAATTCTTACACACCCCAATGCTTTTTCTTTGCATATTTAAAATTTTAAAAAAATATATGTTTATATGATGTAAAATTACGGATATTTGTACGTTCGTGTTGCATTATTTTAATACTATGTAATACTACTATTAACTACATGAATCTAGAACTCACCGTCTCTCGTTAATTCTCATGGCTACTCAAGTGGCATAGCTGGGGCGGAGTACGCCAGTAGCAGCATAATTCATAGCATGCAGTGTATATTACGTAAAGACAAAATACTTAAGAGTCTTTAGATACTGCTTGCCCGCTTAAGAGCACAGCGGCATTTTATTTCACACACTCTTAAAAACAAGCTTCTCTGAAATATTTTTACAATTTATATTTGATTACAAATTTTCTGATGTTGTCTTTTCAATTATATTATACACATTTTAATTTTTTACAGGGTGGTTCCTAACTATCCCTGAGGGTTAACCAACATTTTAAAGGTAAATCCGCAATTTTCGGCGACCACGACTTGACTTTAATCAGCGTTTCTTTTTTTTATTTTCTAGATATCTATAACGCTTTTACAATATTAACAAAATAATTATAAAAATGAAACTACTAATACTATATATGTGTAATAATGAATGTGAAATTCCTCTAAGGCAATTACGACTTAAACGCAATATAATCCATGTCAAGATGGTAACATAAAAAAATCCGTGTGTTATATCTACATTGTATAAAACAAAATCGCTTTCTCTATCCTTATGTATGCTCAAATCTATTAAACTACGCAATGGATTTCGATGCAGTTTTTTTTAATAGGTAGAGTGATTAAAGAGAAAGGTTTATATATATAACACATGCTAAATATATTTTCTATCAGCACAGCTCGCGAGCGAATTAAATATACACCTGGTAGAACTAGTTTCTAATGAATTTAAGACGTTCGGCTTAAAAACTGTATTCAAACAATATTCACTTGGAAAAGGACTCCCGTTATAATTTAGAGTACATTGCTTTGGTAGTAACATTAAACATTCCATTTCAAACTAAGAAGTACAAGTACAAAGGTGTGACATTCCTTTGTAGTTCATACAACTCGGTCTTAATAGGCCACTTGTTCATAATTTTCTAAGAAATTTCACGTAGAGAGCAACTACTCCGCAAAGCAACGATGTCATCATTAAAACTTTATTCAGGTTCTTCATCATCAGCCTTTGTTAGTCCACTGCTGGACATAGGCCTCTCCGAATGCATGTCTCCTTCATTAGGGGGTTTTTGGACCGTATCCTACGACGCTGGTCCAATGATTTTGTAGGTGGACCGACTTTTTACATGCCCATTCGACGCATGGATCATCTTATTTTTTAGACAATTGCGTGATCGCCTTTTTTATCCATGATATCTTTTAAGGTGTCCGTTTACTCAAAATAAATTCAATTACGTAGAACATGTTTTAAGTCTGTCTCTTAAGGTTGAGCTAGTGTTTGCAATTTAATCGCAAGAGGGTCTTACATATCTATTAAACTTTTAATCACAAAATTATTTAAAAAATTGGAGACTAAATGACAACTAATTTCTTCCATCCAAAAAAGGAATAAACAAAATAGGACCACTAGGAGCGAAGTAATGAGGTAACATATATAAAAAAACATACGCTCCGAATCGAGCACCTCCTTCTTTTGGGAAGTCGGTTAAAATGAGGTGACCAGCAGATGAGATTCTGTTCCAGGGACAAATGGAACTGATTCAAGTTATGGGTCTCCACCATAAAGCAAAAACAAAGGTCACCCGATCCGCAGAAGAAAGACCCACTTGTGCGACAAAATTTCTCTTCCGAAAATGTACCCTCGAACTCTGCACTATCTAACTTTTGGACCTAATTACTTATTATACTTTTCCTTAAAAATGGTTACATTTAACCTTTTATCGCACGTATTAAATAATGGATTTTTGTCACCATTTTTCGGTTTAACTAAAAACGTATACATAACTCTTTTTCCTTAAGAAGAAATAGATTTGAGTATTGTAAAATGTGGTCTCCTGCTTAGATTTTAACAGATGCTAAGAACCATAAGGGTTACCAAAAAGAGCATTAAATACAAGCAAAAGCAAACTAGCATAGTTGTTGAGTTTCGAAATACTTATTAATGCTGTGTTCAAAGAACTAAGAAGCATAAAATAGTATGAGCGTATTAGATACGGCATTTGTACTTAAAAAAACTTTTTGTAGGACTATAATATTTTATCTACTTTTTTTTGTTTGGGTGCTGTGTTCAAATTAAATTACAAGACCAAATAAAACAAATTACTAAACGCAACCTTTAAGTTTACAATAAGACGTTAAATAATCCATTTTTTTTGATAAACTGTCCATCTAAAACCTCACCACAGTTTTTGTCTATTTATAAAAATGTATATCGATACTCTTATACAATATTGAGTAACTTGCAATAGTCGTCTTTTGCACATTGAATTTTCAAAAACCTAAAGATAGAGAACAAACCAAGAAAATCAAAAGAATATCTCAAGAAAAGTCACTTAAATATATAATAAAAAAATGTTAAAAAATTAACATTTTTAAAACGAATAAAGACTGTATCGGGCACAATGCCCTTATTGTAGAAAAATTCACATTTTTCGATTCTATTTAACACGTTCAGTAGCAGCGAGTTTCGGATAGATTGGCAAGATTTCATTATACAAGATGCAGCATTCTCAAAGCATAGTAATAGCTTACGACGTTTAACGCATACGTTATTACATTAAGGAATATTAATTATGACTGGCCTAATAGCTATAGCGCACTGTAAATTCTGATAAACAATACAAACCACAGTTTAACAATATACAGATAACAGCCATTACGTGTCGAAATTAAACGCCTAAAGAAGCTCGCTTTGTTGACCTTTTATTAAAAAGCTATTTGCATTTACTAGTTTGTGGTTAATAAGAAAAAGCAAGTGGTCATGACCACAGGAGTAACTCGTTCGTTCACTAACTTTCAGTTCGTTTTGATACGAAAACCAATTATCTGAATAAAATTTGAATGCCTTAGAAATTGCAAAGAAGCTCTAATTTCGGCTCGGTAGCCCAAATTTGGAAAAGAACCCGCACGCCCGACGTACGAGTTTTCGTGAATTTATTAACTACAATAAACCAATTTGCATCCCAGGAAAATTTGAGTTTTTATGAGGTAGCAAAAAAGTTTGGGGTTACTATTTTTATTGATTTTTAGTTAAAATTGTACGAAATATATAGTACGTCAAGAATTTATATTCAAGATTATCAATATTCAATGTAAGTTATACCTATAATATAAAACCTTTTTCAAGGTAATGTATCAAATAATGTATTATGCAGCAAAGGACTTCCTTAATCAAATTAATGCTTGTGGCATTTTTACGTAAAACCATTTTTCAATCGTAATATACAAAAGTACCCCTTGAGCAAAATACGGGAAGAGTATTTAGGCTAAACCAATTTAGTATGGTAAAGTTTGTCGTAATTGCCCTCGTTGAGTAAATCGAAACGGTTCTTCCTTCCCAATTGGTTTCGCTTTTCTCCATGTAGCAATCCAATTATTTCTTTTTACCCTGAATTTTTAAACTTTAAAGTTCTAATATTTATCGATTTTACTGTGTTTGATCGACATTTTTTTAAATATAGTTTGTGGACGAATTAAAGCGAATTTCATTTTTAAAAACACAATTGTAGTAATTCTTCTAAAAATGCCATAAATCTTATGAATTATATATAGTATATGAATTGATAAATTCATAGAATAGTGTCGCCAAAACAAATCTCTATGCAAATATTGCCAAAATATAATCGACATCTAACATCCAATTGGTGAATGTCGGTTATCGAACAGCAATAGAGGATGGGTATTAGAATTGTAAAATATGCCAATACTAATAATAATAACTTTTATGATGCCATTTTCTGCAGCAGTTGCTGTCTACGTATCATAACGGTTTATTTATGTGGTATTTAATAGGAAAATATGTGTTCTGGCTGACTTTCCCGTGATACAGTTTCTGCAAAGTCGTCGCAGTTGTCGGTGTATCAAGAAATTTATCAATCACTTAAAAAGGTCAAACCACGTATAATAAAAAATCCTTAATCAAAATTGGCCTGTCGCGCCATATTCCGGTAGAATTTTTTCATCAAACACAGAACGGGACATGTGCCCAAAAATGCCTACAGACCCTAAAGCGTCGCTCTCAATTACGAGAAATGATGTCATTGGAAAATTTGTTACTAAATCAAGTGTATGTACACTAGACGTGGGACGTTACAAAACTTTTAAGAAACGAAACAGAACCAGTTATGTGGACGGCGTCGCTTGTTTTATAACTAGTTATTTTTATAACTAGCTACTTTCATCCAGCTACTGTGCTATATTATATATGCTATATGCTGTAGTATAAGTTCCACAACTATACAGTTACGTACGTTTTACACCTATACGGTTACATACGAAACGAAAATCACGGTTTCGTGTATGATGCCAAATAGTTAAATCAATATATTTACTTTTCTGCATACTTTATTTCGGTTTACAATTATAAAATGTTTTATTGATTGATTGGTGTTTACTACGAAACTATGATTTGAATAAAAATATTACTACTGGCGTACTTTAAATTAAATTTTATTATTCCAATGACAATGATTAATATTTACTGTTTATTTACACTTTTGTTGTGTAAAAAAGTGTAACTTTTGAACGATTTTATTATAACTATATTTCACTCTTATATACACCGTTCAGTTTTAAATCAAAAGTTAAATAAAACAAAATAAAAATCTTTATTTTGTTTTGATTTGATTTAAATAACTGCTGGTTTCCCGGAATCGCAAGACATTATTTGCCAACAGGGGTCACTCGAGTGTGGTATTTATGTGTATTAGTCATAGCTATGAAAACGAAATGCTTTACTCACAGCGAGTGACACATTTAGTCGGCTCTCGCTTACTCGTTATGTTTCGATCTGCTATCTCTCTCGCTCGGCCCGTTGGTAGGCAAGATGCGAAAGAAATATAGCTTTACGCTCACTCAACTGACGAACGAATGACGACGTTCGAGTTCGCCTGAATAACGTGTTTACAGAAATAACTACTTTTAATTTGACGCGAAACGGTTATGACGTTTCATATCGCGTAACTACTTATTGTAACTGATGACGTGAAATAACGCTCACGCCTAATGTACACGCACACGGGAATATATCCGACGATTCTTGAGGTGTTTAATAGTAGAATTTGTTAATGCTGAGACGAGGAAAACAAGTAGCGGTATATTTAAGTAGTTAAAAGCAACGCTTTGTTTAAAGGTTTTTATAAAGTTTAACATAAATATATATTTTTTTAATTCAGTGTCTAGTACATTTATCATTTCAATTGAATTACCTTAATAATCTCTATTCAGAAAGTGCGAGCAATTTTGTTGTAAAATATTACGTAAGATGATTGTTTTAAAATTTATATATGTCGGCGCCTCAATAGAACATCACTCGAACATAGTATTTTTAGTGAAACCTTAGTTTTACGTTATTACTTTATAATTCATAATTGTAATATTAATATTCCTAGTTATTTACTTAAACGCTTCTTGCGTCGTCCATGCGTATTAACAATGAAGTTTATTTTATAGGTACGTCAATTGATCGTAGATTTAAACGGTACCATCTGTATGTAATTATTGTTTAAAATTACAATAAACATTGTAATATTCCTACTTATTTATTTAAAGATTTATATCATTGTCAATAAATTTAATAAGTAAGTTTTATTGTAAATCTTCTCCAACCAAGATTTTCCCAACCTATTCGCCCTAGAGGGCGCCATTTTGAGATATCGTTGGCTTGGAGGGACCTGCTCCTGGGCGAGAATACAACAGCCACTTGTGTTCTTTTTTTATGGCATACGCAAGTTAAGACCAGCGGCCACCTGATGAAAGTATCACCGACATTCTAAGCATTAAATACCAGTGTATCGCCAACGTTTGTGCGTAACAGTAGTTAATAGGATGTTAAGTCCGTTACTCAGTGTTTTACTGCTACGATGAGTCTCAAATCGGAATCCGGTATTGTTTTTCACACACTTCGCGGCAGAAATAGGCATCCTTAAGTTTTGTCCAAACCAGACGGTCTCATTTAACAAGGACCTTACTCGTAAAAAATAAGTCAACGCTACAGATTTTGCAAACCATCCATTGACATGGGTGATAATCTTCTGTTCGTTACATAAGTATTTGAGCGCAGCGCTAAATTCGAGACAGTTCAGCTTCGAGCGGACCCCACATGAGGTTAAGCAGACTGGCCGCCTGTACTTCGATTCGGTTGTTGGTCAGTTACTGTCAGGGACATAGATTGTGTTGAATAAGTTGTTTGTTTTACCTTTACTGAAACAGTTCGATTGAAATCCGTTCACCTTTTTAAAACGCTTCTGCAAGCGGCGATTCGTCATATATAATTTTGTAAAAAGCTACTTTAACAAGTTTGTCAACATAATATTACCAAAAGTATTTATTCATTAAAAAAACAAAGTCAACTGAAAGATCATAGCAAACCATACAAGAAAGATGTGGTGTAAGTGAACACTAATCTGCTTGACATTAGACTTCAAAGTCCCATTTTGAGCGCCTCGCGCCTAGGGTGGTGAGAGCAGCGGCAGCTCTCGGCAGACTGCTCCCCAACATTGGAGGACCCAGCAGCTCCTGTCGCCACCTGTACGCCGGAGTCGTTAGGTCCATGTTCCTGTACAGGGCACCCGTGTGGGCCGACACCCTCCAAAAGGAGAGTACCGCGGTACTGAGGTGAACCCAGAGGGTGTTGGCTATCCGGGCCGCACGGGGCTACCGGACCATCTTTGGCGAGGCGGCGTGCCTGTTGGCTGCCTCCTTGTCCTGGGACCTTTGGTTTTTAGTGGGCTACTCTGGCGGCTGGGAATCCGTAAGCTGGATTTTTCCAACGGCAAAAAAAAATTATATCACAATAACTGTACGAGGCAATTTTCCGTGCACTATCTAGGATCGACTAGATATGGTACATTGTCTGTTGCCTGTAAATATGCAACCTACAGTGGCACACAATGGTTACAGTGGTTTTTATTGGATATTGTAATGTTTATTTAGCTGTCACCAAGTTAAGGCCATGTCCTGTTCACCATTAACCTAAAAATATTAATGCTCGCGTAACAATTTTATTAAAATGTGAAAAGTTTAAAGAAGTAACCAATCTAACAATGTATCTTGATATAAACTTTGACGTAATTCTTATACGAATCTACGTCAAGATGTTAGAAATACTGACTATTAAGTATTACTGCAAGAAACTTTTACAACTTTTTGAATCGTTATATCTTAATAACGGTGGCTCGTATAAAAAGGTATTAATTATTTTTTCTAGACAATTTATGATCTCTAATTTTTGGTTGAAATATTTTTATGATAAAACTTACCGTTTTACTGAAAATCGCGAAAAACTAATTTTATTTACCTTTGACCTTAAATATTTTTTGAGTTATATCTTTAGGCGCGTTATGAAAAATGATGAGAGTGAAATTTAAGATGCGCGATTTATAATGAAAACGGTTTTTATTTGCGATAGTTAGTTGAAGTGCTCTATGAGTTGGGATTAAGGTTCGTTTTGGTTGGTTTATTTTTGAAGTTATACTTCTTTAGCGCATTATGAAAAAATATGAGTGAAATTTTAAGATGCGCGCACCTGTGACACAAAATTAACAGTATGAAGCCGTCGGCTTAAATATATAAATATAATATTTTTTAATGATGCCAAAGTATATCTCTCACGCGACATAAGTAACGCACCCATTTTTTCCTACAAGGAAAGATGGAAATTAAATTTTGTTTTTAATTAGATTTCAAAAAATCTTACCGATTTTCAGCTTGGTAGGAATTTAGATAACTTTACTCTTATTTTTTGTCTGATTTGACCGGACTAAATAACAATATTCCAGTCCAACTATCAGACTAAAAATATGGAGATGGTTAAGCCTTACTGTTTTCTTAATTGTTTAAACCTCAAGGTTTTGGCATGTTAACTCATATCTTTTAAATTTACATTTAATAATGATATATAAAACATTTATTATTATTATTATTTTTATAGTACTATAATAATATTATAAAAAAAACACTAATAGTTGTAACTGTAATTGAAATATAAAGCTTAAATTTAAAATATGGAGTTATTTCTGTGAAATGCTTACAGATATGTTTCCTAGTAGTAAATAGAATATTTGATGTGATGCAAAGAAGGTTCTTCTGAGTAAAAGAAACTACGTACTTTGAAACCACATTTTTTCAACCGTAATATTTTCGCCTAGTGGCAGTCGGTCTTATTTTATACACATTATACGTAACACATTTTTTCAATAATGTAAAATTAGTTATCAATTTTTTTTATTATACGTTATTTATCTAATATTTTATTTAATTTAATCACAGCATTGGTGACTTATTAACGGTTGTACAAGCGGTGCATAAAATTAAAATTTTTTGTTTTAGTTAAAGAAATCCATAGTAATATTATGAATGCGAGTAACTATGTCTATCTTTCTGTCTTCCGTCCGTCTCTACTGTCTAAAACGTTGAACTAAATTAAATTAAATTTGGTACATACTTAGAATAGATTCCAAGAAAGGCCGTAGGTGATAAATATTGCGATTAAAATGGTTGAAAGCGTTGAAATTGTTGTAATAATGTTGGATATAAAAGGTTATATTCTGTGTCTAAATACTCGAAACCAGCCAAAGGTGATGTTTTTGTAACAAATTTGTGGTTTCAAACTGTACGACTACGATTGTACCCTTACCTAAGATTGGACTTTACACGATAAGATGTGAATGTGTGCCAATACACGCTTCGTGATTCCCCTTCCAAAAAGTCGCATAAATAACTTCAAGCAAAGTATGAAAAAATTTACATTCGAAAACGACCTCTAGTGGCATATCGCTGTTTAGTTTTCATTAAACAAAAAGGGAGAATTGTGCCTAAAATGTCTAGACCCCGAGGCGACTCCCTCGCATATGAGGAATGTTGTCTTTGGAAAATAAGATCATAAAATAAATTTATTTAATCTCACAAGGGACCAAATGTAGCGATTCTTACTTAGTTGAAATATCCTTGCTCTTAAATTAATTGTATTATTTATGTAGAGCTATCAATAATTTCTAAATTAACTCCAAAAAACAGTAATAGAGTTCGTTAAAAGACAGTTTATTCGAAGTCGCTTAAAAGGTAAAGAAAGAGTATACGTTATTTAAAAAAAGAGAACAATTAAAGACTGATAAATAATATAATTTAATAAGTCCTTTATTTTGTTTGTGCTCATATTTTAAAACGCTATGAAACAATAATCAATGACGTGGAAATTGTTAGATATAAAATCTTTTAAGAAAGAAAATTTCAAAATGTTTAAAAAAAAGATTTTTTTTCTTTTGTTTATGCGAATACTATATTATTATTAATAAAATGACTTTACGGATTTTATCGCGTTTGTTTAACAAATTTAAATTCCCGACTTTCTAGCGGCCGCGGTCACGGGGTAAGTAAGTGTTCGAAACGTCGGGATTTTTAATATGTAAAATAAACGCGAAAAAATCCGTAGTCATTTTATTTAATAACGATTTTTTGTTTTAAAACCTACCAGTTTTCAGTTGTAATTGTATAGGGTATTTTAACAATTCCTCTTTTTAATAAATGATGACTTTCAGACTCCATCATCGTTTAGACTCCATTTAAAACCCTATATTTGAATGTACATATGTCTGCTATACAAACAAAGAAAAAAGGCGAGTTAATTAGAATGTCAGCTTGGCAAATAATAATCCCTCAGAGCTCATTCTGATGCGCCTATGCGGATTTCAGCGTCCAAAATATGCAGCAATTTTTATTTCGACACCGACTACTGTCGCAATAAACATTTCACAATTGCACCTTAGGCATATAAGTATATAGTTCTTTATTCACTTTCAGTAAAAATAGGGTTTAAATAGCACATATCTAAAAGTTTTCATGGGAACAATATTTTTGAGCTTTCAAGGTTCTCTCCGAAAAGGTCGAAGTCAAAAACGAACAGAAAAAAATAGTATACCTAACATTGAATAAAACTCAATTACTAAGCAACAAAAAGCTATCGAGTTTTGTTTATTCTATTTATTATATTTTTCTTTTGGTTATAATTGTAATCCAAATCTGCTACAAAAATTTTGACGTATTTACAATATTTGCACATAGATAGCTTTTCTTTACAATATTTGCACTAATAAAACAAACTATAAGGACATCTAAAATCTCATGCAAATTTTTTTTAAAGCAGCTTAAGGGCATCAAACATGATTGAAATGTGAAACGAATATGTACTTATGCACGAACAACCATACAATCTTTCAGTACAATCTAGAATTTCATGATTTTTTTCTTGACATAGAAACGACTTTCGAGAATGGAGCCGGCGCATTAATAAAACCTCGGCAGTTTTTCGGCATTGAAGCACAGGTGACGAAAATGTGTAAACACGGTCATAAATTCTTTTGGCATGGTAATCTGCCACTTGCCCCTCAAAATGTCTACCGTAGAGCTTTCTATCATGTTCGTACGTTTATACCTATACACTCCTCTTTTTAACCTCGTCCTGACAATTTTTACGTCATGTCGACTTATAAAGCACACCAAAACATATGTACAATAAGCTCACAGGTCCATCGCAAAAATATGATCAAAGTTGTGAAAGAATTACGACTATGGCTCGCTTTATCCTCTTTCGGTCATGTATTCATTTTTTTTTATTGCCTACGCAGGTAGACGAGCAGTCGGGCCACGTGGTGGAAAGTAGTCACTGACGCCCATAGACATCGGCAATAATAGTAGTATCACCAACGCGCTGCTTACCGTAAGACATAGGGTGTTCAGTCTCGTTTACCCAGTAAATTTGCCGGCTACGGTGCCCTTCAAACCGAAACACAGCAGTGTTTTAACACTACTGCTTTGCGGCAGAAAAATGCACCGCAGTGGCACCAACCTAGACGGTCCCCTGTAGGGGATCTACCTCCAGTAAAAGGTTATCCTTGTATAGGCAATATTTGTACAGAAATCCTTTTTTTAATTTTTACTGGGGTTTATAAATTTTCATGGGTACTTCTAAATACAAGTAACACAATCTGTACCTTACCTTCAAATACAAAGAGAACATTATATTTTAAAATGCAAAATTCTACGAAAACATACAGTTAGTCCAATTATTAACAGCAAAAGAATATTAACGGCCATCTCAATCTATCCGGGACTATGAAACCTGCAAAGGATCTAAATCGTTTGGAATATTGAAAACAATTATGCTTAAAATCCGTGAAGTCTAATATTTAAATATGTGTAATAATCCTGTAAACTCAAGAAAATATTGTGAGGCAACGCTGGAGAAATAAAAAAATATCTTTTTAATTTTACGTGGTGAATCACAACTAAATATGCTGCTAGAACGTGAAATAATCTTTATGTTAATGGGACCGACATCCTATTAATACGTTAGAGTTGCCAAATGTACAGTAAACTTCCGTTATGCTGCCAATGACGTACTGCGTGTACATCATTGGCATAATTATATAATATATATATATTAATCCAATGCATGCAGAACATATTCCCCGAAGATTTAATTATAAGAGAGCTTATCGCTTTAGGCAGAATAATTAAATTGCTTACGTGCTCTTTTAAAAAACAAACTCATTCCATTTAATTATGTTAACATTACAATTGTGATAAAGAATGATAATTAATAGAACGTTGTTTTGTTCATAACATTGAACATACCATTCTCTTGCCAAGACTTGCTTTACATCTAATGAGTACTAAGGGGTGACATTCCTTTGTAGTTCATACAGCCCGGGTCTTAACGGGCCATATGTTCATGAATGTCTAAGAAACTTCAAATAGAAGGCATACTCCGTGAAGGAACAATATCTTTATTATAACTATAGCCAGTTTCTTGGAACATGGCAATAATGGCTTTACGATTCATGGTTCAATGAAATAAAATTAATACAAGACAAAGAAGAATACAGTCAATATCGTGATAACGATAATATTCGAGACATAAGTTCATTGCTTTGAATTAAATGTTATTAACATAAAATTACCTTCAAATTTGACCCCGCGAGCTGTTCCCTCAAAGTAATTATTTAAAGTACATGTGACAAAAAAATATTTTGATACTCTTTATCCTAGGTTATTGCTTCTTCGATAGTTTACTTAGAAGACACGTAAATTAATATTAATTTGAGAATGGAATTTATAGTAATAAATATAAGCTTTATGTTATTTTTCGATATAATATATATATTTTATTATATATTATATATTTTATTCTGACTCAACATTTTAAAGTGGCAAATCAATTATTAATGCGATAGCAATGTTAACCTATAAAAATATGGCTGAATAACTTTTTTAACAGCAATTCTTAAAAATGACATTAAAGAATACGCTACCGAATTATAGATAAGAGCAAATTTGAAATTTAGGTGCCAAAATTTTTGGGGTTTTATTTTCTTTAATGCATATTATTAACAACTGCCTACGTAGCCTTGTGGTATGGGCGTGTGCCTTAGAAACCGGAGGGCGTGGGTTCCTGTGGAATTCCGTGGAATCCTGCGGGGTCTCAACAACTTTTTAATTGTTGTTTTCTAGTTGGTTCGGGCAATTTGCAATTTTCTGAAAATTGAGATGATCCATGCGTCGGATGGGCATGTAAAAAGTTGATTTACCCACCAACCCGCATTGTACCAGCGTGGTGAGTTACGGTCCAAACCCCCTAATGGATAGGGGTGTATTAAAGGAGGCAGTTTTAAATTTTTAGGCAGGACTATGTCCAGCAGTGGACTATCACAGGCTGATGATGATGATGATGATGATTAAGGCAATTTATTAAAACAAAATTAAGTCACTGAACCAGTTCATGAAAAATTGCAAACCTATGTTTTTAAAACGTTAATAATTGTAAAGCTTTCTAAATGCAAAGTAATGGCTTAAACTTATGATGTTTAGCGCTTACGTTTTTAGATTAACGGATATTAATTATGATTGGACTATTAGTCGACGTGCGCTGTAAATTCTGATATAAATGACATTAAGATTACATAACGAAGTTAAACAAATTATAACGCAGAGCGATTTTCTTTCGAAACTAAAGATGTATACAACCCGTATTTTGATCTTTTATTAAATAGCTAATAGTTAATAGTTAATTAATAGTTAATTATTTTATAATTTATTGTCTCATAATTAATTTTCTTTTAATTAATTACCTCAAAAATAATTACTTTCATGGTTTTTTATGTAAGTAATTGCCCACGCAGAATAACGACGAGCACTTAGGGCCCTCACCACTCTTTTTTCTTTCCTTGATTCGCCTTCCTCGCCGTCGTACATGTCGCCCCATTTACAATACCTCAGTGATAGAAGTCTCAACAATCTTCGTTCGAAAAATAACCGTCTTCTTCTTTGTCCCATTCATCGCACTGATTTCGTTCATAAATCCTTTCATATACAATCCATTCTTCTGTGGAATGCGCTACGTCTGGAAGTCAGAATGGCTAGTAATTATTTTCAATTTAAAACAACAGTGCACAAACATCTTTTGTGTGAGGCGTTAGCAGAGTAATTGTCATTTGAATTACTAATATTTATTTTCTAGTTATATATATATATATGTTATATACGTATGCATATATATATATATATATATTTATGCAAGTATTTATTTGTGTATAGATGTATATACTTATAGCTGTTAATATATTATATATTTATTTTTATCTTATGTACTTTGTTTTATAAGTTATACTATATTAAGGTTAATTAAAGCTGTAAGTAGTTATGTAGTGTATTTAAATAGAAAGTTTTACCACGTAATTTAGTATTTTATTGTGCAACTACTCTGAATTTTTGTAACCTCCCTAAGGTTGGCTGTTAGAAAATGTCTAAGGCATTAAGCCCGCCTATGTACTGTGTGTTTATTTGTGCAAAAAGTTTAAATATTTAAATGAATAAAGGACCATAGGAGCCGAGATAATCATGTCACTTCATCGTTTTGTTCTTCTTTAGTCACGATTCATTTTGATACAAGAAGTTGTTACCTACATTACATTTTTGAAGCCTACTTAAAATTACAGCATCATATAACTAGAGTTTTGCCAAGTTGGACTCAAAATTTTATATAATGAAAGTAACTCATGGCAACGAAGTGGCGTCATGGATCTCGCAATCTTATTGATAAAGAATCACTCAGTGATAATGGAATAAGAACCACACTATAAGTACGAAAATCTTTGACTACAATTAGGGTCATAGTACCTACCTACATAAATAATTAAATGTTCATAACCGTTTGTAGCGATATTAGTGTGGCAAATATTGGATTAAAAGAGACGAAGATACAGTGGAGAGAAAAAAAAGGTGAAAGATTAGATATTCAACAAATGTACAAAGTATATGAAACAACCTTATTATTTTTAAATTTATATTTGTGTTATGATATCGAACAAAGTTAGGTAAAATGTATCAAATAATTTGTTTTAGTTATTAATCAAGAAACTTTCACATACATATAGATGCTTGCGGCATTTTTGCGTACAAACAATTATTTCGATACAATATGCGAAAGTATTAGCCGTAAACAAAATATGGAAAAAGTATTTTAGCTGAACCAATTTCGTACAGTAAAGTTTGTCGTAATTGCTCTCGTTGAAAAATCGAAACGGTTCTTCCATCGAATTGGTTTTGGTTTCTCTCAAAGTCCCAATCCAATTAATTCTTTTTACCCTGAAAATATGAACTTCAAAACTTATGCGACAAAATCAAGTCTTGATATTTATCGAAACGTTATTGTGTTCTAACTATATTTTTACAATGTAGGGGACATTACGAAATCGTCGTCCAAATTACAGGAAGGATTTGAAATGGATATAAATTTTAAAAGACCTTCAAAAACCCGAGTTATTTGTCCTTTATCATAACTCTCTGAAATACGGCATAAATCCAGAAAAATAAGTTTCGTTTAAATGAAAACAAAGTTTCTTTGGTGATTTGCTGTTTTCATTTTCTTTTGCTGCGTTTGTTAAGCTCAAATTATTTTAAGTCTGTTGGTTGTTAGCAAAAATAGATATAAATAAATACATGCCTCTGTAATTTTGTCTCTTCTTATTTCATCTCTCCATTTAGAACATCTCTCTTCGAACATTCAACAAAGCAGGTTTATTTAATTATTTTATAACAATAAAAACCACAATACTATATCATAAACACAATACTATATTTAAAAAAATATGTGCTATAAAACAGTTTTCACTGTTACAACCTCAATTTTACATGCCCATATTGAGAATGGTTGAAATGGGTATAGTGATTGTGGTCACTAAGCAATTTGTCGTACATAGTAATTATAATTAAAGGAACTTTCAAAATAAGAGTGAGTGGAACGCTTTGGCGGGACAAAAGCAGAGCTTATTGCGAATTCCCGCGCTCACCTTGCGTCGCCATTAGGCTCCCCGCGCTATACTACGAGTACGATATTATAATTTTCCCAAATCTCTAAATGCAGCTCCCGAAATTTCTTACTGCCTATCGTCTCTTTTTGTGTCGTTATTAGTTATTTCGTTTTTCATTTTATAGTTGGAAGTTAGGAAATAACTGATTACATTTATGGCATAAACTTGGTTGTAAGTTTTCAAGTTTCAATTATTTAATAAAATGACTTTACGGATTTTATCGCGTTTATTTTAAATTTTTAAATTCGCGACGTTTCGAACGGGGTTTCACGGGGTAGACGGTAGATGGTAGAGTAATTTTATGTAATAATGTATAATATTCGCGTAAACAATAGAAATAATTATATTCTATATTTATAAGAAAATCTTTTGTAGTACAACTACGTTTTACGTTATAAAGCATGACTTTTTATTAGTTATTTTTCAACAACAAAATATTTTGTATAGGAATCAGGATCAGCGATACAGTATTAGAAATTTAAAATATGCCAATACTAATAACAAAAACATTGATGTTGCCATTGTCTGCAGCGGCCGCTGTCTACGTCTCATAACGGTTTATTTATAGCGCAATTTAATAGGAAAATGATTTGCTCTACTTATTTACTTCGTACAGTTTCTATAAAGTTGTTGCAGTCATCTGTGCATCAACTAATTCATCAATCGAATACTGCTAAACGATTACTTTTGGTAATTATATGTATTAAATTTTATTAGTAAATACATTATTGCCTTTGTTTAAATCCATAACTTATTTCCCAAAGAACTAAACTCGGTTAATTATTTACCTATATCGACTACCGTATGCTTACACAATACACTAAGATCATAAGAATGCCAATACCTGCGTCACCGGTATGTATATGTACCGGTATAGACTTTTCAATTAATATAAGGCGGATATGTACCCAAAACACGCCTACAGACCCAAGGCATCTTCCTCGCTCATGAGGAATGTTGTCATTGGAAAATTCGTTCATAAATTATTTAACTATCCGCACAAGGAATTATATCCACCGCTTCTAAAAGTGTTTCATAGTGGTTTGTTACGAATACTGACAAAAGCAATATATTATATTTTAATTCAAGCGTTTTCTTCAAAGTAGCTGAAAAGTTTTAAATTTGTCATTTAATAGATTCACCGTATACCAAACATTCTATTCAGTTTAAGCAATTTTAGCTCGGACTTTAATTCTCAAATAGTTAGTTGATTTTTGACATGAACTTGTCATGTAAAATTATATCGTATAGCCACTTCTGCAAAATTGCCAACAAAATATCAACAAATTTATTCAAGAAGTGACAACAAAGCCGACAGATCATCTGTCAGCAATCCACACGGGGATCTGACTTGATCATGAGACTTGTGGTGTAAATCAACACTATGATTAGTGTTGATAGTTGATAGCTGATGCTAGACATAAGCCTTGAAAGGCGTCTCAATTTTCCTAATTACTGTACGAGCTACTGCCCTTAAAACTTATATAGAACATAGCATCGCACAAGCTGTGCAATGTGTAGTTGAGTTGTATTAGAGTCATTTCGTCACGTTCACCATTAACCTAAAAATATTAATGTTTTTTTCAAAATAATGTATAGGTTCATGAATAATTTTTATACTCGCATTATAATTCACTCAAGTTTGCTTTATTTCTTATATGAACCTATTTCAAGATGTTTGAAGTACTAACAATTTGGAAAAACTGCTCTTAAGAATTTAAGCTGCATTATCAATACAAATACAACCGTAGTGTGTAATGGTTCTGTAACCTAATGGTCTTTCTATATAAAATGTTTTAGCACCGAATTGCTAAAACATAAGAATGATTCATGTATAAGACGATCATATACTTTACAGAGACCGGAAGAAGGTCCCCTTTTACAGGGGGCCGTTTGGGAAGGTACCAACGCGGTGCCTATTTATGTCGCAAAGCAGGAGTGTGTAAATCACTACTGTGTTCCGGTTTGAAGGGAACCGTAGCCAGCGTATTTCCCGGATAATCGAGACGTAAGATCCTATGTCTCACGTAGGCAGCGCATTAATAATACGCCTGGTATTGCCGATGTCCATGGGCGTCGCTTACCAGTATCCTTCAGTTGGCCCGACGCTCGCCTGCCTCTCGTTGGTGTTGTAGAAAAAGGGCTGAGAGTAGGTGTTATTTGCGTGAAATATTTTTGATGTTTTTTAGAATTTAATACGAAAATATTGTGATATTACCATCCAACCAGGGCAAATTAGACTTAAATTTTGTACGAATAGTCTAACTACGTTTGTCCTTCGGTTTCACCCATATGACCTTTACCTTAATAATAATAACTTTCTACGTAAATCACAGTTTTTAATACATTTTTATAAACTACACTTTATCATCGTAAATTATATCGTTTTTTTCAATTTACGAAGATAAAGTGTCAAAGAGTCGGAGAGTCAAACGTTAAAAAATTCTATAAAGCATTTTTTACGGGTAACAAACATTTATGGTTAGAGGCTTAGTTTTATTAGTTTGACTAGATGATTATAAAATCTAGATCTTATTAACCTGGGTCAAACCTGGTAATGCCAATGTCCGTGGGTGTTGGTGACCACTTCCCATCAGGGGGTCCAACTGCTCGTCTGCCTTTGTCGGCACGAGAAAAGAAAACAAGGCGGAAAAAAAGAGTCAAATTAATTAATTATATTTTACTTTTTACGGACACTACTCAGTTAATAATGACGACCCCAATAAGAATGTGAAAACAGTTTAAAATATTATATGCTAAGTTATATTAAAAAATAAGATAAAATACAAATGAAATTTTGTTCATAAAATATGTACAAAACTTTCTATCGTTAGGTTACATAGTTAACTTTTGCAGCTTATGGACAACAATTGTACTCTGACCTATGATTGGACTTTAAATATAAAGATGTGAATGTGCGCCGATATAAGCGTCGTTTTTCCCCTTCCAAAAAGTCTCATAAATAACTTCAAGCATAGTATGAAAAAATCTATATTCGAAAACGACCCCTAGCGGTATATCACTGAACAGTTTTCATTCAACAAATAGCGGGAATTGTGCCTAAAATGTCTTCAGACCCGAGGCGACACCCTCGCTCATGAAGAATGTTGTCTTTGGAAAATTATTTCATAAAATAAATTTATTCAACCCTCACAAGAGACAGAATCTAGCGTTTCTTACTTAGATAAAACATTCCTTGCTCTTCAAAAAATTGTATTATAGATGTTGAGTTATGAATAATTACATAAAGAATTAAAAAACCGTTCATGAAAAGACAGTTTATTCAAAGTCGCTTAAAAGGTAAAGAAAGAGTATACGCCGGTTCTTCTCAGGTCAGAGGCTTCCATTTCCGACACGGTGGTAGATTATTTGACAATCAATAAGAAAGTGTAATGCTTCCATATTGAATAAAGATATTTGACTTTGAAAAAAAAAAAAAATACGCTATTTTTTAAAAGAGAACAATTATAGACTAAAAAAATATAATTTAGTCTATTCTTTACTTTGTTTGTGTTCATGTTTTAAAGCGCCATGAAACAATAATCAATGACGTGGAACTTGTTAGACATAAATTCTTTTAAGAAATAAAATTTTAAAATGTTTTGAAAAATGATCTTTTGTTTCAAAATCTACCAGTTTTCAGTTACAATGTCTGTCGGTTTTTTAACAATTCCACTTTTTAATAAATTCCCTTCGGACTCCATTTAAAAGCCTTTATTTGAATGTAAATATGTCTGCTATACAGACAAAGAAAAAGTCGAGTTAATTAGAATGTCAGCTTGGCAAATAATAATCCGTCCGAGCTCATTTTGATTTCAGCGTCCAAAATATGCGGCAATTTTTTTTTTCGACACCGACTACTGTCGCATTAAACATTTAACAACTGCACCCAGGCATATAAGCATATAGTTCTTTATGCACTTTCAGTAAAAATAGGATTTAAAAAGCACATATCTAAAAGTTTTCATGGGAACAATATTTTTGAGCTTTCAAAATCTCTCTGAAAAGGTCCAAGTTAAAATGAACTAAAAAAATTAGAATACCTTACGTTGAATGCTACTAAATTACAAAGCAACAAACCTGTATCGTTCTACAAACACGAGTTTTGTTTATTCTTTTTATGAAATTTTTCTTTGGGTTATAATTGTCCAAATCAGATACCAAAATTTTGACGTATTTTTTTTAATTTGACTCAGATAGCCTTTATTTACAATATTCGCTTAAAATAAAGGCATCAGACATGAAAGTAATGTAAAACGAACATGTACTAATGTATGAACAACCATACAATCTTTCAGTAAAATTTATCAACAATTTCATAATTTTTTCGTCAAATAGAAGCGAGTTTCGAGAATGGAGACGGCGCATTGAGAAAATCTCGGCAGTTTTTTGGCATTGAAGCAGAGGTGACGAAAATGTGTAAACACGGCCATAAATTCTTTTGACATGGTAATCTGCCACTTGCCCCTCAAAATGACTACCGTAGAGCTTTCTATCACGTTCGTACCTGTATACCTATTCTTTCCTCTTTTTAACCTCTTCCTGAAAATGTTAACGTCATGTTATCGAGTTATAAAGTACAACAAAACAAATACACGATAAGCTCACAGGTCCATAGCAAAAATATGATCAAAGTTGTAAAAGATTTACTACTATGGCTCGTTTAATCCTTTCCATTCATGTATATGACTTAAGGTTTTTTTCTGATGGGTAGTGGTCACCGACGCCCATAGACATCAGCAATAATAGTGGTATCACCAACGCGTTGCCTACTAAGTGTCGTATATATAGTAAATTTGTTGGCTACGGTGCCCTTCAAACCGGAACACAGCAGTGTTTTCACTTTTCGCTTTCGCTTTGCGGCAGAAATAGGCACCGTGATGGCACTAACCCAAATGGTCCCCTGTACAAAGATGACCTACCACCAGTAAAAGGTTATCCTTGTATGGGCAATGTTTGTACAGAAATCCTTTTTGTAATTTGTACTGGGGCTTATAAATTTTCATGAGTACTTAAAATGTAAAAGTAACACAATTTGCAACTTACCTTCAAATACAAAGAGAACTATTAACAGAAAAAGAATATTTACGGCCTACTCAGTCTAACCCGTGACTAAGAAACCTGCAAAGGATCTAAAACGTTGGGAATATTAAAAAAGTAATATTTAAAATCCGTAAGTGTAATATTTAAATATGTGTAATAATCCTGTACACTCAAGAAAATATTGTTACGCAAACCTGAAATAAAAATAACAATTTTTTTTAACATTACGAGATGTATCACAACTAAATATGATGCTAGAATGTCAAATAATCTTTATGTGAATTAGAACGACATCCCATAAGTACGTTAGTGTTGCCAAATGTACAGTAAATTTCCATTATAAATCTTGTATTCGATCCATTATTTTACAACATCCACTAGCTTTTCACTTTTAATTCTTAAGGCTGCTCAAGCTGGGATGCAGTACATCGTTGGCAGCATAATTCATAGCATGCAGAACATATTCCCTGAAGATTTAATTTTCAGAGAGCATTTTATGCTGCATACTCTTAAAAGTAACCTTAAACTCTTTAAAGACGTTTAACAAAATCATTCCATTTGATTATGTTAACACTGCAATTGTGATGAAGAATGATAATTAATAGAACGTTGCTACGGTAATAATATTAAATACCATTCTCTTGCCAAGACTCGCTTTACAAACTAATAAGTACTAAGGTGTGACATTCCTTTGCAGTTCATACAGACCGGGTCTTAACAGGCCATATGTTCATGAATTCCTCAGAAACTTCATATAGAAGGCATACTCCGAGAAGGGACAATGTCTTCATTATAACTATACCCAGTTTCTTGGAACACGACAATAATGGCTTTACGAAAATTCATGGTTCAATGAAATAAATTTAATACAAGACATCAAAAAATACTGTCAATATCGTGATAACGGTAACATTCGAATGTTACCGTTCTGTATGAACTGCAAAGGAATGTCACACCTTAGTTAGTTTTTCGAAATATAAGTTAATTTCTTCAAATTAAATGTAATTAACATAAAATTACCTTTGAATTTCACCCTGCGAGCTGCTTAATCAAAGTAATTATTTAAAATACATGTAATGAAAAAATATTTTGATACTGCTTATCCTATGTTTTTGCTTATTCGTTATATATATATATAAGGTTTATATGCTTTTTTCGTTATAATATATGAAATATTTTTTCTAACTGAACATTTAATGTGGCAGATAAATTATTAATGTGATTGCAATGTTACCATAATATTATTATTTTTTTAATATTATTTCAATGCAATTTGCAAAAGTATAAGCTGTAAGCAAATATGGAAAGAGTGTTTCAACTAAACCCATTTAGTACAAAGTTTGTCATAATTGCCCTCTTTCAGAAAATCGAAACGGCTCTTCCATCGAATTGGTTTCGGTATTTTCAATGTACAATCCAATTATTTCTTTCTGCCCTAATCAAATGAACTTTTAAAGTTACGCGACCAAAATCGAGTATCATCTATTGTATCTATCGAAATAATAATGTGTTCTAATGATATTTATCAAAATGATATTGTGTTCTAACTACATTTTTTTAAATTGTACATTTAAAAAAAATGACGTTCGAAGTTACGTGAAAGAGTTGAAGAGTATTTAAATTTTAAAAGACCATTCAAATCCCGAGATACTTGTACTTTATTATAACTCTCAAAATAAATCCAAAAAAAAAGTTTCGTTTATATTATAAAAATGTTTCTTAGGTGATTTGCTATTTTTATTTTCATAATTTTATTACTTTAATAGATTCCTGTTTATTTATTGTTACATATTTTATTAATGTTTGTTAAGCCCAAATAATTTTTACGTCTGTTGGTTATTAGAAATAATAGATATAAATAAACACACCCTATAATTTTGTTTCTTCTTATTTCAACTTTTCATTTAGCAACATCTCGGTTCGAACATTCAACAAAGTAGTATTATC
Source organism: Lamproptera curius (assembly GCA_029286875.1). Classification (NCBI taxonomy): domain Eukaryota; kingdom Metazoa; phylum Arthropoda; class Insecta; order Lepidoptera; family Papilionidae; genus Lamproptera; species Lamproptera curius. The sequence goes on along the minus strand of JAGSMT010000041.1, from coordinate 1,289,185 downwards.
AAATTATTTAATAATAATTTTATTTTTAATAAAACACAATACTACATTCAAAAAAATATATGCAATCAAAACAGTTTTCCCTGTTACAATTTTAATTGTATATGCCCATTGTTGAGAATCGTTGAAATGGAAGTAGAGATTGTGGTCACTCCACAATTTGTCTTACATAGTAAATGTAACTCAAGGAACTTTCGAAATAAGGGTGAGGTAGAACGCTTTGGCGGGACAAAGGCAGAGCTTATTGCGAATTCCCGCGCTCACCTCGCGTCCATTAAGCTCCCTGTGCTGTACTACGAGTACGATATTATAACTTTCCCAAATCTCTAAATACAGCTCTGGAAGTATCTTATAGTGTCTCTATACGTATCGTGTCTATTTGTGTCGTTATTGGTAATTTCATTTGGAAAGTTAATTGAAAATAGCTGATAACATTTAGAGAAAACTTGGTTGTAAATTTCCAAGTTCTTTATTTATAATAAAATTGTTTGTAGTACAACTACGTTGTTAGAACACATGACTTTTTTATTAGTTATTTGTCAACAGCAAAATAAATATTTTTTTACTTTTTTTCATTTTTCTTTTTTATTGTTTAATAAGATTTATGTACAGAGTTTTTTTTTTATATGAATCAGGATCAGCGATACAGAAACAGTATTAGAAAATTAAAATATGCCAATACTAATAATAATAACTTTAACAATGCCATTGTCTGCAGCGGTTACTGACTACGTATCATAACGGTTTATTTATAGAGCAATTTAATAGGAAAATGTGAGTTTTGCTCTACTTATTCACTCCGTACAGTTTCTATAAAGTTGTTGTCTGTGCATCAACTAATTCATCAATCGAATAACGCTAAATAATTGCTTTTGCTGATTATAATATATTTTTTTGATTTTATTAGTAAATACATTGTTGCCTTTGTTTAAATCCATAACTTAAAGACTAAAAGACTCCTAAAAGAACTAAACTCGGTTAATCTTTGACTACAAAATTTGTGTTAAACAGTTCACTTATGAATAAACTTTTTAATATTTACCCATATCGACTACCGTATGCTTACTCGATACACTAAGAATTATCATAAGAGTGCCAACTCCTGCGTCGCCGATTACCCAGAACGAGAACTTGCACATACATGACCAAGCGATGTACCAAAAAAATCAACAATGAAAAGTGGTCCCCCGCGATTTATTGCGGTGCAGACTTTTCAATTAATACAAGGCGGTATATGTGCCCAAAAATATGCTCAAAGACCCTAAGGCGCCTCCCTCGCTTATGAGGAATGTTGTCATTGGAAATTTCGTTCATAAAATAAATTTATATACCCCACACGGAAACATATGCAGCGTTAAAGTGTTTTATAGTATGGTTTGCTATGAATGCTGACACAAGCAATATAAGAAACATTGTATTTATTTGCAACGTTTGGGCTCTTAAAATGTTACACATGTTTAATTGAATTTTAATAAGTTCACCTCATATCTCTATTTAAACTGTCCAAGCAATTTTAGTTCGGACGTTCAATTCTCAGTTAGTTGATTTTGTGACAACTTTACTGTGAAATTATTTCGTATTGCCACTTCTACAAACTTGCCAACAAAATATCAACAAATTTATTCAAGAAGTAACAAAAAAGAAACCCATACGGGGATCAGACTTATTCATGAGACTTGTGGTGTACTTGACAAAATAAAATAGTATATATATACGTGCATGAGTTATTTTAATGCTCACATTACAATTCGTTACAAGATGTTTGAAATACTAACAATTTAGAAAAACTGGTCTAAACAATCTATGCTGTTTATTATCTTTTAACTATAATAACTTAATATAAAATTATTGCAAGAAACTTGTTCATATATCAAAGGAGAATATAACATGCTTATAGGTATGTTTCCTTATAATAAATAAAATTTTTGGTGCGATGCAAAGCAAGTTCTTCTTAGTAAAAGAAACTCTAGTGAATTGATCTCGGTGCCTAATGGCAGTAGGTCTTACTATATAAAATGTAATTTTGTTTTAGTACCAAATAGCTTAAATAGATGATGATCCATAGATTAGACAATCATATACTTTATTATACTTTACACAGGCTAGGTAGAAGGTCCCCATTTACACCACCACCGCGGTGCCTATTTCTGTCGCAAAGCAGTAGTGTGTAAAACACTACGGTGTTCCGATTTGGAGGGCACCGTGGCCCGCAGGTTTACTGGGTAATCGAGACGTAAGATCCTATGTCTCACGTTGGCAGCGCATTGGTATTGCCGATGTCCATGGGCGTTGGTGACCACTTTTCGTCAGTTGGCCCGACTGCTCTTCTGCCTCTCGCTGGCAGTGTAAAAAAGGGCTCAGATTAGGTGTTATTAGTGTGAAACATTATTGATGTTTTCTAGAATTTAATACACGAAATATTGTTATTTTACCATCATTATCAGGGCAAAATTAGACTTGAAGTTTGTAAAAACAGTTTAACTACGTTTGTCCTTTGGATTCACTCACATGGTCACCGTAATAATGATTGCATATTAATAATAATTACTTGCTTCATAAATTACAGTTTTTGCTTTATTTTATAATGTACAGTTTATCATCTTAAATTATAGCGTTTTTATAATTTACGAAAGTAAAGTGTGAAAGAGATTAATTCTGTTATATAGGCAATGTTGTCGTTAAGCGTTAAAAAATTCTATTAAACTTTTTTTACGTGAACAGGTTACACACATACGTCCATTTTTAGTAAACTTTTTTATAAAACCATTTTGTGTTTATATCTTTAATAGGACGGAAGGAAATCTAATTGTACAGACGGTTTGACGGTTATAGGCTTAGTTTTATTACTTTTACTAAATCATCATAAATTCATAAAATTCACAAAATCATAATTTCTTTAAACTTCGCGATATGACAAGTCTACCTTCAAACGAGGTAAATACCGCCAGTATTAACGATGTTCTGGGCGTTGGTGACAACTTCCTATCAGGTGCTCCGACTGCTCGTCTGCCTTCGTCGGCACGAAAAAGGAAAAAAAATTATTACATTTAACTTTTTCCTGACACTATTTGGTTTATAATGACGACCCCAATAACAATGTGAAAACAGTTAAAAACATCATATGCTAAGTTATTTTAAAGAATAAGATAAAACACCATTGAAATTTTATTCAAGAAATATGAACAAAACTTTTTATCGATAGGTTATATAGTTAACTTTTGCAGTCTATGAACAACATTTGTACATTTACCTAATATTGGACTTTGCATACTAAGATGTGAAGTGCGCTGATACAAGAGTCGTGTTTCCCCTACTAAAAAGTCACATAAATAACTTCAAGCAAAGTATGAAAAAATCTACATTCGAAAATGACCCCAAGCGGCATATCGCTGTACAGTTTTCATTAAACATAAAGCATTGTGCCTAAAAATGTCTACAGACCCCGAGGCGACTCCCCCGCATATGAGGAATGTTGTCTTTGGAAAATTAGTTCAAATTTATTCAACCCTCACAAGAGACAAAATGTGGCGATTCTTACTTGGATACAAAATTCCTTGTTCGTAAATAAAATTTATCACAGATTTTTGGGTTGTAAATATTTACGCAAATAGTTCAAGAAACAGTTATGGAGTTCATTCAAAGACAGCTTTTTCGAAATCGCTTAAAGGGTGTCAATCTACGTATGTTTTTTAAAAAGCAAACCCTTATTAAAAAATAAGTAATACCGGTTTTTAAGTCCGTTCGTTGACAACACGTAACGTTAAATATTTTTACTGTTATGTAAATTATATTTTATAATAAATATTAACTTTATATTTACTTAATAATAAATTTTAAAAAAGCATTCTTTTCGAATTAGTACTGATCAATGAAATAATGAATAAGTTAATTTAGTTTTATTGCTTCAACTTTTATCGCGTGAGATTACAACTATTGCAATAAAATAATTTACTATTAATAGAAATTAATGCTAGTCTCGGATTATGTAAAATATCAATTGCTAATAAAAATATTCTATTTTGTAATCTAACTTACGCAAGAAAATTTAAAAAAGATTCATCTAACAAATTTAAGCACTGATCCTTAAGTTAAGAATAAAGTTTAAAGTTACGACTCAGAAAAAAGTATATTTAAAATTGATAAATATTATTATAAATTTTAAGAAGATTAATTGCATATTAATCTTCATTTGACTTTATTGATCTTCATGTTTTAAAACACCATGAAACAATAACAAATAACGTGAAACTTGTTAGATCTTTTGTGAAAAAAAAAATACATTTAAACAGTCTAAAACGAACTTTTGTTTTAAATTCTACCGCAATTTTTAATTTTGAGTTGCAATGCCAGTGGGTTTTTAACAATTCTACTTTTTAACAAATCCCCTTTAGACTCTATTAAAATCCCTTTATTTGAATGTAAATATGTCTGCTATACAGACAAAGAAAAAAGTCGAGTTAATTAGAATGTCAGCTTTGCAAATAATAATCCCTCAGAGCCCATTTTCTATGCGCCTATGCGGATTTCAGCGTCCAAAATATGCAGCAATTATTTTTCGACACCGTCTACTGTCGCATAAAACATTAACCAGTAGTACCTAGGCATTGAGGTATATAATTCTTTAATTACTTACAGACCGTATAGAATACAAAGCACATAAAATGCTTTTACAGAGCATTCATGGGAACATTTTTGGGCTTCCAAAATTCCCTACAAAAAGGTCCAAGACAAAAACGAACTGAGAATAAAAATATTTAACTATAGTTGGATGAACCAAATACACAGGAAATAATCAATATGATCCAAATCAGTTCCTAAAATATCTATAAATATTTGAGTACAAATTTGCAATAAAAAAAAATTATAATGACTTCTTTAATCACACGAGAAAGTTTTAAAGGAACATAAAGACATCAGACTAAATAGAAATATGAAACTAAAATAACATATAAAGTACTAACAACCGTACAATTTTCCAGTAAAGTTCGAATTCCGTGAATTTTGTCGTGAAATAGTAGCAAGGTTGGAGAATGGAGACGGTGCAATAAGAAAACCTCGGCAGATTTTCGGCATTGAAGCGCAGGTGACGAAAATGTGTAAACACAGCCATAAATTCTTTTGACATGATAATCTGCCACTTGCCCCTCAAAATGTCTACCGGAGAGCTTTCTATCCCGTCCGTAGTTTGGTACATTCCTCTTTTTAAACTCGTACTGATAACGTTTCCGTCATGTTATTGACTTATAAAGTAAAACAAAACATATTTACGACTATGGCTTGTTTCATCCTTTTTCATTCAACTCGTTATCCTTGTGTGAGTAATAGATATATAAAATACTAGCAGACCCTGCCACCTTGCTGCGGCTAATATTTACAATGTAAAAATTGTAATAAACAATTTAAAGGCTTAAGATAAATAGAAAGAGAATATAAGTCATAAGACCACCATTTTTATTAGATAAATGTCATTTGTAAAAGAATAGTAACCTCAAGGATGCCTAAAAACATTTGAAAAATAACACTGGTATAAAAATCGATTGGATTGGTATTTAAAGTGGTTCCTTCTGTTGATATCGTGCAAAATTCTATACAAAACAATTAGTTTTTTTCTATTATGAATGTTATAATTTGTATGGATATGGAGCACTACCACCAAAAGCATAATATTAATGTTTTAGTTGCATGGTTATTATAAACTAAAGAAAAAAAGTTGATTACATTCGTCGCAAGCGTAAGGAACCAACTATCGTATGAAACAACGAATATACAGTACCTTCAATCGTATCCGCGCATGAATATGTCATAAAAATATTTCATTTATATAGGATACGTTATCAGTTTTATTAATATTGCTCTGTAAAAATTCATTTCTAATTTTAACATTTTATGTTTTTGGCGCATGTTAGGAAGCTATTTTATTTATTACTTTTTTTCTTTGACATTGCATTTTTGTTTTTAACAATAGATAATTATTATAAAATAAACTGACCAAAATAATTAATTTTTAGCAATTACTTTTATCGTCTCAATTCATATCATTAAACCGCGCCATCTATTGACACACTACGCAATTATCCGTTCACTGTCACAATCGTTTTGTAACTAACATTTTGCATCAAATAATAATAGAAAAATAAATTGTTATAAAACATTATTGCGATTATAAATTAAGATGTTAGCTATTCTATCTTTTAAGTTGGATTAAACTGCACATTATGTGCAACTATATTTTGAATCGGTTAAGTATTTTAGAAGTTCATCCCGGATAAACATCGTGACACGAGATTTATAAATATTAAGATTGTAACTTATGTGTACATTTATTTATTTTAGATATAAATTTGCATAAGTTTCAATATAAGCGTTAAATATTGGAACTCAAGAAAATTATTTTTACTCAATATTATTATAGGTAGGTATATCGGGAAAGATACTTTTTTAAGACCGTTTTATTTTAAATATGAAATTTCACAAAAAAAATCATCTTTAAACAGCATATAACGTTTCTGCGCAATATAAGACTGACAATTTCCGCCTCTGCATTTTTTTCATCACTAATATCGTTTTATGCACATGAAATGAAGATTTTTACTAGTGAAATAACTTTTATGTTAACTTAAACAGTATTGTCTTAATTGAGATTTTTTTTTACAAATGTTTACAATAAATGCTTACCTACCACTACCTACCTACCTACCTGTTACTGTAATATTCTTACAAAAAATGTCCCCACTGTACAATCCAAATGAAATAAATGGATAAATACATGGATAAATCATATATACCATAGCCGCACGTAGAACCGATTTCTGGCGAATGCGACGCATGCCATGGTATATGACATGACTGTATAAATGCAGTAGTGTGTACAGTTTGGCGACGACACCATGCGCAATCGACTGCGGCGATTCTCTCCCACTCGTTCTCAGAGGCAACATCGAAAATAACTATTACCGAAGTCACTAATTAATCTAATTTAGTAGTCATAATTTGAATTAAATTCGATTTTTTCTATTTAATGAAAATAAATGTTTATTCAGTAAATAGTCATCGTTATCTGGAAAAATCGTAATATTTTATTTTATCATTGTAACATAATTAGTTCCGGTAACCATCTGTTCTTTTCTGAAATTACTTTTACAAAATAATGTCGATGTTTCACATCTGCTAAGCGTCCCGTGACGGCTTACTTTTCATTTACTATACTTTTTATTTATTATACTATTTTGTTTTTGTCTATAGTGTATTAAAAGTAAATAAGAACGACAAAGGTTTATCCAATGCGCTGTACCATATGTATAAAATAGCAAAATTTTAGTTTTTGCTAGATGTATTAAACGACATTGCAAATTTTTTGCAATGTAACAATGTTTAGAAACGGATTATATTTATTTAAATTTAATAACAGGAAATATATCATTATTTAAATATTACTTGTTTGAATTAAAATAAAATACCGTCATATTTGCAGGCCTTATTAATAGTAAATTTAATTAATATAAAAGTCTTAGATGCTTTTACGTTATTTTATGCTGAATGCAGAGAAAATATTTGTTTTATTACTTCAATTCTGTTTTTCTTTTTTTATCTGTGGAGCAAAAGATGACAAGCAAATCGTTCTGTCATTTATACCGGATCGCTTTTAAGTTTATACTTTGTCACTAAAAAGTATACTTGTTAGGAAAATTACTACTTAATTTCGTAAAATACTAAGAATTTTAAAATAAATATAGTTCAAAACAAACATGAGCTCTATAGGAACCGGGGTAAGAACAAAGAAATCACTATTCACTAACTAACTTTACTAATAACCATAAACTTTTTATTAATGCTGACTGTTTGTACAAATAAATAATTAATTGTTAGTTGACGCGTTACTTTAAATTAATGATACTTAAAAATTACAGATTTTATGAGCTGTTTGCAATTTTGCTTATTCATTGTCACAAATATTTCCAGTACGATCTTTCTGCTTCACAATTCTCGCCCGACGGGAGAGTTTTTCAAGTCGAATATGCCGCTAAAGCAGTCGAGAATTCAGGAACGGTTATTGCACTACGAGGCAAGGATGGAGTTGTGTTTGCCGTCGAGAAACTAGTAACATCAAAGTTATATGAACCTGGTGCAAATAAAAGAATTTTTCATGTAGACGAACATGTCGGGATGGTAAGTATTTGATATGATGCACATTTAATTACAAGAATGCATTTGTCTACAGTGTCTATACTTAGCATTCTATTATGAAAGTGGATCTGCTATGTGCACAAGATAATGGTTTTATTTCAATCTGACCTGTTTAATAGTTCATCATCAGCCTGTGTTAGTCCACTGCAGGACATAGGCCTTCCCTACGCATATGCACGCCTCCTCCATTAGGGTTTTTTGGAATGGTCCAAAAACCCCTAATGGTGGAGGCGTGGTGGGATATGGATCCCTGGTCTTGTCCAATGTGGGTTGGTGGGTGGAATGACTTTTTACATGTCCATCATCATCATTCAGTTCAGACAAATTATAATAGTTATGTACATTAAAATATTTTCTATGGTCTAGTGGTATTGGCCCTTGCTTTATTAACCAGAGGTTGTGGGTTTGAATCCCCTGGGAAACAACTTTGTGTTATTATTGTTTTCTGGTTGGTTAGGACAATTTGGGTCGATCACCCAATTGTCTGTAAAGTAAGATGACCCATCCATTGTATGGCCATGTAAAAAGTCGGTCCACCCACCAACACGCATTGTTCTAGTGTGGTGGGAATCGTTCCAATAACCCCCTATTGGATAAGATGTGCATTAGGGGGGCCTGTCTAGGAGTGGACTACAGAATTATAGTTCTGGTACAGCAGTCTTCTGAAACAGTTTTTGTTAAATAATAATACATAAAGTAGCTTATATAAAAATATGGGAGCAGCAGCTTATATAAAAATATTTAAATAATATGCTTAGATTTAATTTTGTTTTTGACAGAAATAAACAATTTATGTTTGTTAACACATTTATAAAATATAGTTAACAAACATAACAAATAACTATAACTGTTTACAGGCAGTTGCTGGCTTGATTTCTGATGCAAGACAAATAGTAGAAACAGCGAGGTCAGAAGCTTCTAACTACAGATCACAATATGGAATGCAAGTTCCCCTTAAGTATTTGAATGAAAGAGTAGCTATGTATATGCATGCATATACACTCTATAGTGCTGTCCGTCCGTATGGCTGCTCTGTGGTCATGGGATCATGGTCGGAATATGATGGACCACAAATGTACATGCTTGACCCTAGTGGTGTTTCATTTGTAAGTATATGAAAATACTTATTTGTCGTCTATAAAATTTTAGTAGTAGAAGTATAAGTTAGAGATAGTGAATATCTGTAAGTATTAGATATCTAATAGATATATTTTTAACTGCACTTTATACTTTCTTAATGTTAAGAAAAAAACAAAAATTACTCTATATTTTAAGTCCTCAATTACTTACTGCAAGATAAAGTAAACCTTATAAATAGGAATAAAAGGTTTTTTTTATATGAGTTAAAGTTGTTTTGAAGTGTAAGATGTATAGCTAAATCACATTTAGATTCCTTTGTTCATGTTTAATTTAATTATTACATTTATTTTTTTGCAATGAGAGAAGCAGCATGTTCACTTTGTGGTAAATGATACACAAATTCATTCACCGATCCGAGGCATAAGATTTTATGTCTTATTTACCCAGTAATAGTCATCTAGTCATGACAGTTGACAACCGATTTAGGTCAGAAATACGTACTGTGTTACCCAAGACTATCTGTTGAAAGAAAGACCACCTTAAAATGATTTTTTTACAACATTGTTTGTTTATATTTTGTATATATTTCCAGTCTTACTTCGGTTGTGCTGTAGGAAAAGCAAAGCAAGCTGCTAAAACTGAAATTGAGAAGCTCAAACTTGCTGATATGACTGTCAAGGAGCTGGTTAAAGAAGCCGCTAGGATGTAAGTGGAATTAAAAGTTTTGTGTTTTACATGTCTACATAGGCCTTAGATACATGTCTTTGTCTTCTGAGTAATTTCTTAAGTTATTATAAAGTTACTTTCTGACCAACCTATATCTCTGGAGTGATAGATGTAATGCAGAGCGAAAAGCAATTCCATGCAAATAGCAAAGATTTAATTTTAAATTAACAATGGATGATTTTATCAATTTATCAAAGGGTGCTGACACAGCACCTGTCAAAGATGGTTTTTACAACAGGGACACACATTGTACACGTTACATCTTACATTCCAAGTAAGGGCAAATACCTATGTCGGTTTGCAAGAGGCAGATTGATTAGTTCATACCTTTACATATAAATCAGATTTCTATTGTTAAAGCTATATCTTTGAACCAAATGAACTATCTTACTTAGACTTTTATTATGTATCAAAATAGATAATAATTTTCCTTTGATACTTTTCAACTTCAAATTGACGACTTTAACCTTAAACCATACCCTAGCCAAATAAGTAAATTCAAATATCAAACAAGCACAAAAAATTGCATTTCATTATTTATTATTAATTTGCTTTGCTAAGTCTTATAATCCAAATGACATAAGCAAACCTGTTACAAAAGGACGAAAGTATAAAAAAAGAAAAGGAATGAAAGGGTGATGTGAGGTTGGGAAGTGGGAGGGTGAGTTTTTACGGGTAAAAAACGATGTATCTCGATTTCTTAATTTTTGAAAAAATTCGGGTTTGGGATTTTTTCGTTTTTTTGGATTTTCCGCCAACATTTTTCATAGCAATGTATATTTATTTTATAGCTTACAAAAAAGCGATATTGACGAACCAAAAACTTCTTGACGTTTTTTTAAAAGGCTGATATTTTAACGCGATAATTTTTGATTGATAATTTAGGATGTTTTTACGATGTTAAGTCAAAATAATATAAAAAAATAAATATTTAAAATCACAGTGTCTTTAAGACATAAAAAGATAAGTTTACACTAAATTTCGTAAAAAAGAATTAATGCATAAGATAAAAATAGAAAACTAAAAAATTGACTATTTGAATCTTCACATTGATTTTGAGGTTATGTGAAAAAAATGTAATTACCAAAGCTGTAGATCTCTTTATTACCTACAACTTTGTAATTTTTTTTTTCGATAGAACTTGTAGTTTTGCCGGATTTTATAACTAACCTAACATAACGTCAGAACTTCACATGTCCTGAAATTATTTTTCTTTATTTTCGTCTTCATTGTCTTCATTTTGCATCTTTCTTTCATTCATCCTACCTTTCATTGCTTAAAAAATTTAAAACCCTGGTCTTTAACCAATACCTGGAAAGTAATGAAAAAATACAATACATAAAAAGTTGTAAAATTAAATAAGATATCAAAAGTTTATAACAAAAGCTGAAATAACATTTAGATTCATATTTTAATGTGTACAATGATTATTGCTTTTGCTTTACACTGCATATAGGTTTTATTTACAAACAAATGACTGATTTATTGTTCCAGTATTTACCTTGTTCATGATGAATTAAAAGACAAGCAATTTGAACTGGAGCTCTCATGGGTGTCAAAGGACACTAAAGGTCGTCATCAAATGGTACCACGCGAAGTAGCAATGGAGGCAGAGAACCAAGCCAAACAAGCATTGGCCGACATCGAAGATTCCGATGAAGGAGAAATGTAAAAAAATATCTTTTCCTAGCAAATAAAGTTTTACTATAAATGATTGTTTTATATCTTTTGTATATGGTTTTATTTCTGTATAATATCTTGTTATGAAGAGTTCATCTAGTCCAGTTAGCTGGATAACATATTCAACAGTCAGAAGATTAGTTATGTATTACATGAAATATATTGATACTCTATTACACTTTTTTACGCATTAGTTATATATAATTATTCCCGACTCTAGCATCTCTTGCCAGGACTCTTCAGTTTATTTATTTATTTATTTATTTAAACTTAATGCACACATAGTACAAAGGTGGACTTAATGCCATAAGCATTTTCTACCAGTCAACCTTAGGGTGGTGCAAGAGATAATAGTTGGGAGGTGCACAAACAACATGTATTGGAAAGAAACAAAAAAAGAAATGTATATATTTACATGAATACAAATGCCAATATACATATAAATACATAAATATTAATATAATACATATAAAAAAACATATAATACTCCACAGTAAATAAGTAAATGTTTAAATGTAAACATAATATAATAACTATATAAATAATTTGATGACTACTTATCCCTTAATAAGTCCTTAGACAAATGCTTTTTAAGTTTTTTCTTAAATATTGCTGTACTTTGGGCCATCCTAATTTCGAGAGGTAGCGCATTCCATTGGAGAATAGATTGAATATAAAACGAAGAGTGCGTGAAGTCAGAACGGTGAATGGGGCATCGAAGGAGACGATTATGCGTTGAACGAAGATTTTTGTTACTGACTTCACATAGGTATTGAAAATTAGTTGATAAGTAAGACGGTGTGGATGCAGAATTTAGGATTGAATAAAGAGTGGTTAAGGCTCGTAAGGAGCGTCGCTGGCGTATAGGTAACCACTGAAGTTAAAGGCGGTACTTTGAAACATGTTCAAATTAACGGAGATTGAAAACGAATCGAATGCAGTTATTCAGAAGTTCAGTCGGTCAAGTTTATTGAGGTGATCTGCATTCAGGTCAAAATAGCACACGTCACCATAGTCGATAATTGGAAGGACTAGGGCCTGCACGAGCGTAACTTTCGATTGAATGGGTAAAAATTTTCATCCTGCACAGGCAACGCAGTTCACGGTGACTTTTGGGCCACGCTTGAAATATGGCTTTTCCAGCTCAGCGTTTATCAATTTGCAGACCTAGATTTTTACGCTATCGCTGATTTTAATAATATTGCCGTTATAAATTATGGGTGGAAGTGTAGTAAATCCACCTTGTTTAAAGCTCGCGTACTTCAATAACGATTGCTTGCACTTTGATGGGTTCACAGTTAAACCGAATCTGTCACACCAATTTTTATTAAGGCCAAATCATCGTTAATGGAGCCAATTGTTTGTGGGAGCTTATCAACGTGGTCTTGAGCGTATAACTGGAGGTCATCAGCATAAAGATGATACGCACATTGAAGATTGTAGGAAATAAGATTAATGAACAAAGAAAATAAAAGTGGGGAAAGTATACCGCCTTGAGGAACGCCAGATCCAAGACTCAGCCAGCACGAAGACGATACGTCAAAAATAACGGACTGCTGGCGTCCTCGAAGATATGAAGAAAACCATTTCAGTGCTTCATCCGAAATCATTTGGTTGAAGAGGACTGCAAGAAGGATGTCGTGACTGACGGTATTAAATGTGTTAGTAAAGTCAATAAGAACTAAAACCATGACCTTAGAGCTTTCCAAACCCGCTCTAATATCGCCAGTCACTTTAAGTAAGGCAGTAGTGGTACTATGGCCAGGTCTAAAACCTGATTGTAAAGGACTTATCAGTTTATTTCTGAATACAAAACAGGAATGTTGTTTATAAACACAAAACTCCACTACCTTGGAAAGGAAGGGTAAAATAGAGATAGGTCGAAAATGATTTAAAAGTGAGGGATTGGAACGTTCGGGAAGTGGACGGATAAGTGCAACACGCCATAATGACGGGATAGTCCCGAAATCTAAGAAAAAGTTAATAATATGTGTGAGCGTTGGTAGGAGAAAATCAAGGATAGGAACAATCATCCGTCGACCGATTTTATCACATCCGATTGCATTGGATTTAATAGATAGGACAGCTTTTTTAATCTCGTCTGAAGTAACTGAAGAAAATTTAAAGGTTCAATACTAGGACGCGACAAACCATTTAAAATGAAATAGATTCACGTATAGTTAGATGATCTAACGAAGAAGTGGAAGTGAAATGGCGATTTAAATTATCTAAACTTATAGAAATAATAGGTTTGATAGCGCGACTTACCGATACCTAGAGTTCCAAGGAATTTCCAAATATCGGCAGGAGTAGATTGAGTAATTTTTCGTGGATATAACGGCGTTTAGCATTGCGTATCATCTTATTGCATCGATTTCGAGCCAGTTTGTAGAGCGACCAATTCTCACTCAGTACGATCCCTTTTATATTTTCGAAAGGTACGGTTCCTACGTCTCATCGCCATACGAATGCCATTAGTTAGCTAGGGAGCTGGTGGACGCCTAAATTTAATTTTCCTAATGGGAGTATGAATGTTATCAACCTCAGTTATTGATGAGTTCAAGAGTTAATTTATCATTTATGGTCTCCCTTCGAATACAGATCCCATTCTATTTTACCAGCATCCTTGCGCAGTTGATCAATATTCAGCCTGGCAAAAGAACGCACGCGCAGGAACTTAGGCTTAGGTTTAGGAGGTTTAAGGAAATAAGAGAGGAAAATTAAGTCATGGAGTGAAGAACCAGGGGAAGGATGTTGTCCGTGAAAGGACACCAAGGAAGGATTAGATGTAAGGATTAAATCGAGCCAAGTGTCTTTTCCAGAGAGGTTTGAATGGGTTGCTTGAAGTGGCAAAATATGAAAAGAACTCGACTCGACTATATGCAGGAGTTTTAGGGTTCGGACCGAATTTGGCGAAAGGAGATTGGTGTTGAAATCACCCATGATGACATGATGTTTATCTCAATGTGTTAAGAATAACCGTCAGAGTTTTTTAGTTAAAATTTGAATTATCTTTCTATTCTCTCAATTTTGACCATTGCTTTGGAAAAAAGTACTTATGTTATCTTGTGGCTTTGTTGATTTTTATCTCTGGGCTTAACTTTTAAAATTATTGGATCGAACACAGGTGGCAAAAACCAACCATAATAAAATTATAATGTACGTCATGTAATGTATATACATACATTTAATCTCGTAAATAAAAGACATAATAGACGTTATTATTCTAAATCTAAGTGATAGATATTTTTTTTCAATTTCATTTTATTTGACCATATATATGAAATAATAGGGTAAGCATTTTTTTGTCTATTGACGCAATATTTCTGAATCTTTTTTTTTATTTTAGATTGCAATAATTTTTGAATATGTTCTACAATAATAATGTAGCGTTATTTTAAAATATTAAAAAAAACGTGTTCTGAAAGAGCCGAAAAACAAGTTATGTTATAAGTCCCGTAGGATATTTGTTTACATTAGACATTCATTTTGCGCACAGATCTAACACTATTAAAGGAGTTATAAAGGCCGGTAGTAACCAGTGGGTTAATATTAGACGATAAAAATCTTACAGCATCCAATATGTATTATTTTGTGTTAAACGTAGAGAAAATCAACTTTATTCATATAATACTACTGGCTGTTCTCCGTGACCGCGTCCGCGTAGTAATATTTATATTTTGTCCTACAAAAAGTGGCCTCAGTTACTCCCAGTCACATTGGTTATCCTGATAATGGATAAATAATTTAGGAGATAAGCCAGCACCAAACAGACAAACATAAAAATGAAAAAAAAAAAATGTTATATATGAACATAATCATTTAAAAACGATTACTTTGATGTTACAAATAGGCACTCCAATTTCATTTATTTGTGTATTAGCTTAGACACAGCGGCAATTAAATATTTGGTATATGCGCCATCTATTACTAAAATTCAGAAGTAAGTAGTTTACGTTTTCTCATTTATGCAATTGTCATTTTAGACAGCGTTTTACAGATGTCGCTGTTACTTATTAAAAATGTTTACCTCTTTCTTTCTTTTTTTCACTACTGAACCTATTTTAACGAGTAAAAATTTTAATTGAGATGTCGTTAAATTAGATATACATATTAGCGAAACTTTAAAAGCATTTATATATAAATAATAATGAACATGTGTTAAAATTTTGTTTTTAGTTCGAATCCTGCAGCGGAAAATCTTTATTTTTATATAGTTTTTACAAGCCCAGGACAATGTGGGCTGATCAATAATCGTAGAGGCCCTCTATATTACAGTCAGTACAGACATTATACAGTCTTTGAATTTACTGCCAACTAATACATCCATGGAATGCTAACAGACTTCGGCTTATAAGCAACAGGCTTGTAGTTAATCCTGCAACTTTATTTGACTATGTTAACTTTGGCTTTTTGCCAGATTCTTTGAGGAGCGATGTAGCGACAGTGGTAGGGGCATTTATGGTATGCTTGCATGGAATCCAACTATTTTATATATCGTGGTCATTTATCTTTTGGCTTATTTGAAGAATTCTCTGGTTATATATATATATAAACGAAGAACATGATGAAGGATATAGGAGCAGGATATAAGTGATCAATAAACAGCAACAATTAGGTATTATTTTGTATTGTCAATTTATGTGTAATAATTCACAATATTTGCAGACATTCTAAGTGTAATATACAAACTGTTTTACCAATATCTATGATGACTCACATATTTATAAAATGTACAATATAATCTCATTCGTTTGGACTCATTTAAATATATACAAAATATTAGCTTTGACAAAGTGTATACAATATCCATAATTAGATTACAGTGATATAAATACATAAAAATAATAATCGCTACGATATTTACAACTCGATCGCTTATATGCTAATTAGGCCTTAGACGTATCTTCTATTCCTGCTGTGCAGTTACCCTTGGATATAACTGTAACAATAACATAGTTATTAGAAATCACATCGTTTTCTTAGCATTTAGTAAGTGGTTATAAAAATATTTCAATATAAAGAAATTTATTTAAACGCTGCTAGTCATTATAATTAAATAATGAGGATGTTCAACAATTTAAATGTAAAGGATGATTACTTTTTTTAAATCTACGTATAGGTAAAAAAGCAAATAACTTATGGCAACAGAATATTTTTTAACCCAACCGTTTTCCCATGTTATTATGTCTTTACCACTCCTAACGAAATACAGTTGTGTTCGAAGTCAACTAATATCATAGCAGAATTAGCTATTTTTCTTTTGTTTGTCTTAGAATTGATTTACAACAAGTACAGTCACGTCCACACTTCCGGAACAAGTACAGCCGTGTTTATAAGTTATCCCATAAAAAGTTCTTCGTTAGTTATACGCTGAAGTAAGACAACTCTGAAGAGTAGCTACTTTTGCTTGCTTCAGTTAAAAAGTGGACTAACACAGGCTGATGATGATGATGACAGTCGCGCACAAAGCCAGCTCGGACATCTCGAGGATAATGTATTTTTTTGCTCAAAAACCGTTGATTTATAGCATGTACAGTCGCGTCGACAACTCTATAGTCTCGATATGATTGACTAGTGTTTTCTGGTTTAAATAGTTTCCACCAGTGATGATTTACAACAAGTAAAGTCGTGTCCGCTTACTCTTAACGAAATACAGTCGTGTCCGAGTGCAAACGTTCTAATTATCCCATAAAAAGACAATTACGTTGTAAGGGTAAATACAATAATGACAGTCGCGTTCACTCTAAACGTAATACAGTCGTGCACAAAGGCCACTGACGGCACAACATTACAGTTACTTTTTTGTTTGTCTCGAAAACAGCCGTCTTGTAACAAGTACAGTCGCGGCACTCACACACCAAACGTGATGCAGTCGCCTCAAAGATAACCACCATCTTGATATTATTAGCTTCTTTTCCTCAAATACTTTCTGTTGTTTACGCGAATAATAGCCATTATATATAAAACAGTTTCTACGGATTTCATCGCCTTTAATTATTATTATTAAAAACTATACCCGAAATTTCAAACTCTTCTTAGGGTCGAGGGATTTAATTAGGGATAAGTTTAACTAATTGTAAGAAATAACTTAAACGCTATGCAATCCGTTAAAAATAGACTACTTATCATATTTTTATCTTTATCGACATCATCATCAGCCTGTAATAGTCCGCTGATGGACATAAGCCTCCCTAATACACCCCTATCCATAAGGGGGCTTTGGACCGTATCCCACCACGCTGGTCCAATGGGGTTGGTGGTGGACCGACTTTACATGCCCATTCGACGCATGGATCACTTACTTTTCAGACAATGGGTGATCGGCCCAAACTGCCCTAACCAACTAGGAAACAACAATGAAAATTTGTTGCGTCCCCGCAGGATTCGAACCCACGACCTCCGGTTTCTAAAGCACACCCCCACTAGGCTACGGAGGCGATTTTTATCTCGATTGGTCCAAAAGCGATTGAACACCATGTACAGTTGCGTCCACTCGCTCCAATCGAAATACAGTCGCGTCCACTCATTCCACACGTAATGCAGTCGCGCTCAAAGACGGCCAGCGCGACGTTATTGTCGCAATTCGTTTATAGCTACGCGAAGCAAAGTACAGTCGCGCACCCCGAGCAGGTTCCTGGGCGCGTAGCCCTCGCGGCCTCCGTCGTCGCGGCACCACCACCACTCGCGCTCGTGGTCGTCCCCCTTGCGCAACACCTGCAGCCGCTCGCCGCTCTCGAAGCTCAGCTCGTCGCCCCTCGACGCGCCGTACGAGAACACCGCGTACACCAGCCCGTTGTTCATTATGCCCAGCTTCTCTTGGACGCCTGCGACGTGCCAAGTTATCGATAATATTAACGATCGCTTATGGTTAACTGTGTTATTTAGGTGTACAAGTTGTGTTAGGTATTTACTAGGAAATGGATGAGTAGTGGCTGAATTGTATCGGAAATTTTGGTAAGTTATTTGTTTATAAGAAACTGTAGTAGGAAAGTTGTGATTATTCGAGAAACGTGCTAGGTTCTTGTAAGAAACTGTGGAATAATACTTTTTTGGTTAAGAGGTTTCTTGGTTATAGGGAAATGTTTACTAGTTTTCTGAACTAAAGGTGGTAGAAGATTCCCTGTTTGAAAACGTAGTACAACTTTATGCACTTTACAATCTGTAGAAATTTCTACTAGCCCTGTCGCAACCTCTTAAAAAAGTGGCAGTGACAAAGCGTTTTAGTCAATAGCAAGGCTTAGAAAGATTCCAGAACATATTTCTTCTTTTACGACAAATATAGAACATGTTTGTATAGTTTTTCAGTTTTTATCGTGGATACAAACTTCAGAATTTGCATACCACATTCTAGAATATAAACATTTATAACTGGTAAATAATAGTATTATTGCTCTCAATTTTAATAGCAATTTTTTAAACTTAATTTTTAAAACCATTAAATAAAAATATAATTTTTATACCTTTTGCTTTACTCAAATAATCAAGTTAAAACTAGTTGATCAATAAATCACAATTCCAAATCTATTTTAAAGTCCTTTTCACCAAAACTATAAATAGAATTGGCAGTGTACCTTACTATTTTAATTTAACCATAAATAAGCTACACCTTTTTTTGTTCAATTTTATTTAAAGGCCCTTCCCCTGGACCTCTGCACTGTGCAGTCGCGAGTTCGGTTACACAATAAACTGCTTTTAAAAAATTTAAATTTGAAAGAAATGTCAGTGTAAATAATAGGAGTGCATAAGCAACGGAGTATTCATTGCAACAAGAAAGAACCACGCCCACATTCGACAACAACGCAACGAATTTACGTAATAAGTCATTAATGTGAGTGTAATTGTGAAAGCGGAACAACAACAGTGGATTTTAACGGCAAGTCGCAGTTGTTTGCAAAGGATAAACGTATTGCAAGTATTTGCCCTTGCCTTTGACCATTTTAAACTGGAGAGGTCAAGTTAGGCTGGCGACCAAATTTTTTGTATGAAATCCTCGATCGTCGACCAACTAATTGACCTGCCATATAATTTGCATCTTACTGTTGTTTATTGAACTCTGCTTGCCTAGTAGTCGACATTACTGAATACGCAAAGTAATACAAATTGATATAAATCATGCCCCTGCGTAGATCTCCTCCTCCTGCACGTACTGAAACCTCTAACCTTGACGTACAACATAAATGTGATTCGGATACGCAGTCAGAGAAAAGTGGAAGCAATGTGAATATACGCCCAAAACGAAGACGCGAACAAGACGACGAAATAACAGTATTAAGAAAAGAGATGAAGGATTGGTTTTCTTCTCTGTCTCTTACCGTTGAAAAACGTTTTAATGAAATCAAGGAGCAATACGACGAATTTAGAACTAGCTTAGAATTCATTTCAGAAAAATATGATAACGTACTCGAAAAACTGCATAATCTAGAGGAGAAAAAGCAAAGAGATGCACAACAAATTTTAATCATGGAGGAAAAACTTGAAAGCCTGGAACGTAAAATAAAATCTACGAATCTAGAAATACGCAATGTACCGCAGTTAACAGCCAATAAAAGTAGTGAATCAAAAGAAGATCTAAGCATGTTTGTAAGCGCTTTGTTCAAAACACTAAAAATGGACCTACAAGTTTCAGAAATTAATGACGTTTACAGAATTGGTTCCTACAAAAAAGTTATGAGACCGATAATCGTCGAGTTAAATAATGTGTTGAAAAAAGAAAAGGTGCTACAAGCTGTCAAGGAGTTTAATAGGTGTAATGAAAAACAAGAAAGATTAAACACTAAACACTTTGATATTGCTGGACCTCTTAATCCAATTTTCGTTTCCGAAGCCCTTACATTGAAAATGCAAAAGATTTTCTATATGGCTCGTGATTTCGCGCGTAACAACGGGTATAAGTATTGTTGGACGTCAAAAGGCATAGTTTACCTCCGAAAAGCGGACTTGTCGCCACTTCTTCGCATAGAAACTGAATCGGATTTGGGTAAACTTAAAAACCAAATTTGACTATCTAATGTTCCATTTTTATTTGTAGACCTTTTTCATTGCTTGCTATTACCTTTAGTGTTATTTTTAATTTATATAAACAAGTTCTCTTTACTAAACAATAATGTTTCTAACTGTAATTATTATACATATAAAAAAACCGAATACACATTAAAAAATACATATACATACACTTATTCAAATACACACGGGATTTAAACACACTCATTTAATCAATAAATTTCATTGCTACGTTAGGATCATAAATATCAAATACACTCTCTTTGCAAAACAACTAGATTTTAATTATGATTTACCGGTGCCATGATACAGGTAAAATGCTACTATAATATAATTCGATTCTGTTAAAAGCAATATTAAGTCTATTGACGATCTCAACATCTCAGCCTGTATAGATGTGAGCCTGAGGACGTGAATTATATTTCTGAAACTGATCAGTGTCTAAAAATCATAACACAGAATATATCGCAGTATATCAGCGAACATAGCGAGCTTTATGACTTTACTTTTAAGGATTTCGTAAACCAGGATATCATTATCCTTACAGAGTGCTGGCTTTCCTGTAATCCAAATATACCCATGCTTGATGGATATTATGCTAATTTCTCCAAAAAATTAAGCAATCAAATTGATGGAGTAGTTGTTTATATTAGAAAAGATATGTTGAATGTCACAATAATAGAACCACACGTCTCAGATGCCAATTGTTTTATAATAGAAATCAGTACTGATACATGCTTATTAGCGATTTACAGACCGTCATGAAAAAAGGATATTAGCAATTTTCTAACTTCTATGGATCAAGTTCTTACAACCTATTCTAGGTTTAGCAACCTTATAATAACAGGTGATATTAATATCGACATTACCGACCAAAACTCAGATATAAATTCCTGTGCATACCTAAATCTTATTGCTAGCCATGGATTATTACCAGGCCACACCCTAATTACTCATGGTAAAACTTGTCTGGATCATATAATTTTAAAAACAAGACTTACTGCTATTACAATTGTAATAGATTCTACAATTACAGATCACAACGCTGTTATGTTAGCCATTTATAAGACAAAAATAACAAAAGCACATAAAACAAGAACTATAATTGATTACACTAAACTAGAAAAAACTTTAAAGAATATAGACTATACGAATTTATATGAATGTAAAATATTAATATGGCAACTGAGTATTTCATAAATTCACTGTCCCGTGCCTTAAAGATAAGTTCCAAAATTAACGTCGTTCCTCATCGAATGAGGATAATAAAACCTTGGATTACACCAGGTATCTTAAGATGTATGAGAGTTCGAGATAGAATGTACAAGAAAATGAAACGTACTCCTCAAGATGAAATACTTAAAATTTCATATAAGCGATATAGAAACTTTTGCAACAATTTGTTGAAGAAACTGAAAATGCAGTACGAGAGGAAGAATAATTAAAGCCAAATCAAGTCCAAAAAATTATGGAACGTTATAAAGAAAGTAAGCAACAGCACCAAAATGACATCTTCTGCAGCTGAATTATTAAAACAAATGAAGATCCCATAAAATCGCTAAATGAAATTAACCATTACTTTATTAGCATTGGAAAAGATATCTCAAACAGAGTGAAAGCATTGTCTAATAACACAAATGTAGAACCATCTATATCTTCTCCTGCAGACTCATTTGTTTTGCTAGATACCGACGAGGAGGAAGTAAAACATATGATTGATTCTACAGTACTGACTGTCGAAGATTGGCGTCGATGGAATTTCATCCAAGCTATTAAAGTTAAACAAAATGATTATCGCGCAACCACTAACCTTTTTAATTAATTTGTGCATAAAAACGGGCGTCTTCCCCGACTTATTGAAAAAGGCACTAATTCTTCCAATACACAAATCGGGCAATAAAAATATGAACAATAGTTATAGACCAATTTTAATATTACCATCTATATCTAAGATTTTCAAAAAGATTATAAAGGACTGTCTGTAAAAGTACCTAGAAAGAAGTAACATTCTTTCTGACAGACAATTTGGCGGACAATCTGACAGACAAAGAAAAATCAACATGTGATGCAATTTATAAACTTACCAATTATATTGTAAAAGCCTTAGATGAAGGATAAAAGAGTTTAGTAGTTTTTCTTGATTTGGCAAAAGCCTTTGATACGGTATTAATTTCTAAATTAGTGAAAATTTAGAGAAATTCGGTATAAGAGGAACACAGTTGAATCTTTTTCAAAGTTACCGTACAAATGGCACTCAGAGAGTAATTATAAATGATCAACTCAGCAATGAACTTAACATAGAGCAGGAATTCCCAAGGAAGCATTATTGGACCTACGTTGTTTCCATATATATAAATGAGATGCAATATAAATCTTGCAGATGGTTCACTCGTTGCCTTTCGGATGATACGGCATTAGTCTTTTCTTCAGACAATTGGGAAAACACCTTTAAGATCGCTGAATCAGCTTTTGACATAATTTACAAATGGTTGTCACAAAACAAATTATCGCTCAATATCTAAAAAACAAATATCTAACGTTTAGTCTCCAACGAAAACAACTTAGTGGCGCGAGATCATTGCGTATACCTGTTCATAATCACGCTTTTGGAAATCCAAATGTATGTGACTGCCCTTATATAGAAAATGTTTCAACTATAAAATATTTAGGTATTACTCTAGATGAGCATCTTAACTTCGAATCTACATTCAAATTCTTACAAATAGGACAAGAAAACTAATGTATATATTCAAATATTAAGAAACATCGCAGAGCTTAATATTCTCAAAATGATTTACTTTGCGTTGTGTCAATCTATACTTGGCTACTGCATTCTAGTATGGGTGGAGCTGCAAAGACCCATATGATTAAATTAGAGAGCACAAAGAGCAGTACTAAAAGTAATAATGAAAAACCTTTCGATTCCCAACAAAGATTTATACAGAGAATGTGAAGTTTTGACAGTGCGTCAAATGTTTGTGCTTCAAGTTGCTTTGAAGCAACACTCTGATGACTCTAAAACTATACAAGACATTTCACAACGAACTGATAAACGAATATATAAAATACCTTGGACTCGAAAATGTAAAACTCGATTCAGTTACAAATTCTATTACTATCTAGGATGTTTTATATACAACAAAATTAATAAGATACTAAAATACACCACAAAATGAACATGATTGTCAAAGAGATAGTGAAAAAGTGGCTTTTAAAGCAGACATATCAAGAAACAGAAGATCTTCTTCATGGAACTCTATAAAAGAAAACACACATAGATCAAAACACTCACAAAAAAATGTAATTAATTATATATATTTTTTTTTCTCTTAGTCATCCAAAATACGTCATGGTAGGTACAAATTATTCGGTGTAACAGTCTTTTATTGTAATAAAATAATTGTCAATTGGAAGGTTGCTGGACTTTAGCACAGGCTACGCTCTATTTAAGTACCACTGATACTATTGAAAATTAATAAAAGCCCTGTGTGTCTGATCGATTTTCTTTTGTAAAACTCATTTATTTTGTACTAATAAAGTTTTTTATTATTATTATTATTATTATAAATTTTTCATACTTACTATACAAATACTCCGAACATCCATCGAAGCCCTCTTCATCCTCTTCACACTTTTCAGCGGCCGTTTCATGATCCGACAAAGTTGTTGCAAATATGCAAGCGCCTGAAATTCAACAAATGCAATTCATATTTAATAATAAACCAGAACTTGTTTACGTTGAAGGTTTTAAAAGAATTTATTAAATTAAAATGTTTATTCCAGCTTATTTTATTTAAAATAACTATTATGGTACATTTTATTTAAATAATATTGTGATATAACAAATAAGCATATGATATCAGTGGTGTATTAATTTTAGGTGTCATATAATTGTTAACTATTTAAAAGTTTTGTTAATGCTAAAATGTCAAGAAAAATCATTAAAACAAATACTTTTGAATCTCATACGTTTAATTTAAAATAATAAATCTATAGAGACATAGACATAAAGACCACTACCTAAATATTGCAATCATTTACCATGGAACGAACATTGTAAAATTCGTATAGCGTCGTCATTGAATCGCGCAGTTATTGAAGTACTAATTACCTAAAGGAGTATTAATTGTCTATTCACCAAAAAATAAATTGTCATCATTAAGTACATTTCCTTGCTTTTAAAGTCTTAATGCTTAATGTTTTGGAAACAATTATAAAGGTGAACAAATTTAGGCTCCTTTAAGCTTTTGTGAACGTCAAATCTAGTAATTCAAATACATTTTGGGCATCAATTTCTTTTTTTTCTGGTTTAATTATAAACACATACATAAGCATCGTTTGAAATATTACATATATATAACTTATTTCTTACCATTGTCGACGAGGAATCTGACCATTGGTAGGTTGTTGCAGGACGCTGCGCAGTGGAGTGGCGTCCATCCGTCCGAGTCCTGCGCGTTCACGTCGCAACCTAACTCTACTAGAAATCTGAAAAGAAAAGAAACTAGATATATATTAACGTTTAATTACATAGAATACGGACTTTACTAGAAGTAAAGCGATTTACAGTAAAGGAAAAATAAAACAAATATTAAATCAAGAAATCATTCTTTTACAAAGTAAAGGTAATGAAGAGAATCGAAGAATCAACACGTATTCTAAGATGTTTTGTCATTTTCTTTTAAATTTAATAATTAAGTTATCAGAATTTTTTATCAACGCAGAAGAAGTCACGTGTAATAACTAGCAGTTCTTTACTCACTTGACTATTTCGAAATGGCCCGCACAGATGGCGTTGTGTAGAGCTGTGATACCCTCGTCGTTTGCGGCGCTTGCATTTTGCACCTGAAATTTCGTAGGAAAATATTAAACTTCTGATAAATAATACCAGTTTTCGGCAAATTATCATAGTTATTAAAAATATTTGAATACATTTCTTTATTAAATAAGTGTTTACTAAAAGAGATAATATGTTTTATAGTGATAGAACTTTACATGAAATAACCTTGTTTAGTTCTTTACTAGATGGCGTTGAGTTTAGGAAAGTATTTCCTTTGTAAGTTTTCCCATGTAATTTTTAGAAATTCTTTACATCGGATGTTTAAAACGGTAATGGAGTACGAATGAATTAATAGAATTCGCAACTAGATCTTCTTATTTACTATTACCGTACTTATACTTCTTACACGGTTACACCTGTTATTTTAACGCGCCAAACAGACTTGCGAGGCGCCTCTTATTCTGTAGTGTTTTGTGTATCTGTCAGTCTTTTACCTGAAGGCAGTTAAAGATACTGCCTGTAGATGTAATAACTAAGAAGATTTAGCTGTAAGCTTAAATTTAAAAGTTATTAATATATATACATAAAAAAATATTTCAACGATTCACACTTACTCCATTACATTTTTAGCTGTAAAGCTACAAGCATGTAGTAAATTTGCTAAAACGTATTTTAGCCCCTTACTTTAACTGCGTCCGTAGCCTAGTGGTATGGCGTATGCTTTAGAAACCGGAGGTCGTGGGTTCGAATCCTGCGGGGACTAGACAAATTTTCATTGTTGTTTCCTAGTTGGTTAGGGCAATTTGGGCCGATCACCCGATTGTCTGAAAAGTAAGATGATCCATGCGTCGGATGGGCATGTAAAAAGTCGGTCCACCACCAACCCACATTGGACCAGCGTGGTGGGATACGGTTCAAAAACCCCCTGATGGATAGGGGTGGATATGGATATGATCCGATGATGATGATGATGATTTTAGCCACTCCAAACGTCATGATATAAACATGTCATTGACTCATCAGATTTGCCCCTACCCGAAACTGCCCAACGCGGCTAAAGCAGTTTTCATTTATATAAGAGCTCACCTGAGTCGCAGTTTTCTTGACCAGCTCCAGCTCGCCCTCCAAGCTGGCGTCCAACAGCAAAGCGAGGGGGTCGAAGCTCACCCGCCTCGCCAAAGGCGCCTTGCCCCCTTGCTTCAGATTGCCCTTCTTAGAGCGCCTCAGGACATTCTCAGTTCTCTGAGAATCCTGACCGTTCAAGTCGACGGTGCCTATCTGTTCAGCTATATCTGATATCCCGTTGTCTTTGACCTCTTCGTGTCTCTCACTTCTGTCCACTTCGTCCTTCTGTTTGGTTTTATTACCGTTCTCGATTACGTTTCCATCTAATATGAGATGGTCCATCTCGGGAAATAGGAACGCTGGCGGCATCTCTATACGGCGGTTTATGCTGACGCTTATTCCGTTCTTAGTGTTCAGGTTTCTCAGCTTCGGTTGTTCGCTGAGCGGTGGTTTCCTTATTGTTAGCGGTCGCGCTTTTATTATCATCTCTCCGCTGCCGTTGCTGGTTCTCCTTTAGGTTTTGTGGCTCGTCGTTTGATAGATCTTGGTCCGCTGGGTCGTTGTTCGCCGATTGTCTTGGTGGAGTCTGATAGAATTGTTAGGGTTATTGTTTTAAAAGTGTTAAAGCTGAGTTTTATTTGTATTAAAATTTTTGGTTGTCTTATTGTCATTCATTTTATGTAAGCTTTTTGCAACCAATTATACCGGAATAAATATCTTTATGCACATAAAAAATATGGTAAGAAGTAATAAAACAATTTCCTATCCCGTCATTTACTTAATTTAGTTGGAGAACTTGTTAAACGTATAAAATTACAAGACAGATAAAATATGCCAACTGTAGTTAATTGATCAATCAGTTGATGGATTATACCACACTTACAAAATACATCGAATAAGCTACACGATTGTTACAATGGACGAAATGAATAAAACGAAATGACGGTATGTTCGTCTACTCACTTTGATCGTCGGCTTAGGTGGTAGGGCCGGTTTGGGCGATTTGTCCGTTCCGCTAACATCGGGGGTCGATAGAGGGGTACTAGCGTTTTGAGGTGGCGACAACAGGATACTCTGCGAAGACGAATTCTGCCCGTTGAAGTTAGAACCCGTGGACAGACCCGAAGCGGTATTCCTAACGAGCTGTTGTTGGGAATTCACGTTACTAGCTATATGATTCGTGGTCGATACAATGCTCTGCGTTTGCACAGTCTGCGGCTGAACCGGCTGTATCTTTGTCGATGATGTCTGGTATATGGGTGATGGCTTCCCGCTCGATACCTGAACCGATGTGGGTGCAACACTCGATACGGGTTTCTGCAATGAATGATGTATGTACACGGGTGATATGGGGTGACAAGCGATAAAGCGTGATGGTAATAGTGATAGAAGTGTGAACTCACCCCGAAACCTATGGAACTACTGGCGGTGGTCGACAACGAACTCGGAGAGCTCCCTTTAATTATGCTCGGTTGGTTTTTACCGGATGAGGTTTTGGCTTCGTTGTTTTGATTGTTCTGACTTAATCTAGTGTTTTGTGGATATGCATGGTTCTCCTTCCCCTCCTGGTTACATCGGCTAGAAGAGTCCGATTTCTGCAGTTGATATGTATGCTCTTGCTGATATGTCGCTTCGGTCTGGCTTAATGGCGTCGCTAGGCTTTTGTTGACTACCGACAATGGCGTCGAATGCACCGTCATATGATTGATATTGGCGTTCTGTTGGTTTTTGGCGTCCTGCATTTCGAGAGGTTTTCCGTTGACATCGGGCTGTTTGAGCTTCGCGTTGCCGCTCTGAGGGAACTTCGTGTTGTACGGCAACGTCTGATATTTCGGATCGGATTTGCTGGCTGCGAACTCCGGTGGAAACTCCTGCTCGTTAATTTTAATCTCCTTCCCGGTTTGGTTGCTGTTGGAGCTGCTCGTACTGTTTGGGCTGTACTGCGGCTGTTTGTTGTAGTCGGGATATTTGTTCAGATGGTCGAACATCGCTTTCTGTTCGTAGTTGTTTGTTATCCCCTGTTGGACATGGGTAAAGTTGTTGACTTCGTGCTTGTTCTGGAATTGAACCTGCGGCGGGTACTGGTTGTCCTGGCTGGCCGCCACGTTGGGATAGTTGCCGTTGTACAGCGGGTTCATAATCTGTTTTTGGTGTAGGTAGTGGGCCTCCTGTTGCGTTAGATGGCCTTGTATGTTGTCGCTCTGCGTGAGCTGTTTTAATGGCACGTTATTTTGTATTGCATTCTGCTTCAGAGCCTAAAAAGCAAATTAAATTCATGAAATCGTTAGTGAATCGAAAACAATGCTAATGCTGCTGGGTTTTAAAAGAAATAGTTTGACATGTGCATTTTTGTACCTGATTGTTTCGAGAATTGTTAGTTTATGTGTAATTAATCAGCAAATACTAAATAAAAGTACCTAGTTTGAATGCAAACTTAATATACATGATATTATTTAGAAAAACAACTCACCTGGAAATTATTGTTATGGCTAAGGCTCGGCGCATGCGGCACATGGTTGTAGGGCT
Organism: Lamproptera curius; assembly: GCA_029286875.1. NCBI lineage: Eukaryota > Metazoa > Arthropoda > Insecta > Lepidoptera > Papilionidae > Lamproptera > Lamproptera curius. Next base: position 1,260,144 of record JAGSMT010000041.1, on the reverse strand, counting down.
CCACAGCGGCAACATTACCCCTCGCCTGTTGATTCTTTGGTTGGCTTATAGCAGCGCACCCAGCCGGATAGTTGGGTAGCTGCTGCATCGGCGTTGGGTTGTTTGTCCTGGAAGAATGTATTGGTAGTTAAATATAAATCATTCATTTGTAAAATTAGGTTTAAGTTTTGTCACATGGGTAGTGTTTTCAATATCTTTTAAAGTATTAATATCGATACATGCTCGCATGTTCGCTATATAATAACATCGAATAAGTGATATATATCCATAAAAAGTCCACTAAAAGGATACAAATATTCTGATCAGTTCCCTTTTCAAATAATTTATTTCTTTGTCGTTAATTACATTTAGAATCTTTGTTTTTTTAAGTCGTGTTCAGTTAATATTAATTTATTAAGACACTGGCGCGTTACATGTCCAAGTCGTAAATTGTTAACCGATCATTAACCCGATAAAATAGTGTTTTGTCGGACGTAACCTATTATAAATCCTTTCTCACAACATTTAAAAAAATAATCGCTTTATTCATTACGTTACGGTGTTATCAGGCATTTTTATTTGAACATCCTACATTAGCTGACGTATCAAAAGCGGCCGTACACGGTGCAGACTTCGCGGAACAAGTGAAACGCTCAAACACTGCCTTCGCACAAAGGGCACCGCGCATAAATCGCAGCATACACAGGCATGTTGAGTTTATTAATCGAAAATCCTGAAGTACGTGCCGTTGCATATGCTCAGCAAACTTTAATGGCATGCATTCAACTCGACTTTACACTGGCAACGGAACACTCTCTGTTTTCAGTGTTGACTTTAATTTCAACCGCGTAATGTATTTCACCGGCGGTGGATATATTGAATTTGTGAACGCCGGCGCGAATGGAAATTATGCCGGCGAACGTTAGAGACATTGCGATTTGAAAGCGTCGGCGGAACGGAATTGAATTCGCATCTGAGTGTGGTGGGTGTGTTTTGGCGCGTGGTAATGTAGCAGGGAACTTTTGTTTTCATTAAATGTACACAGGTTTGATTATTGATAGTGGCGGGGAAATACTACCGAATGGGATAATCTTTTTAAATACCCCATTTTAATTCACTATTATTTAAGGATAACAACGTTACCAATACAACTGTGTTTCGTTGTACTTACAGCGTGTCAATGTGATTGTGCTACATAGTCCTAGAATAGTAACAGTATTTCTAATGCTTATTTCAAACTTGGCATATCAATTCATATTTTAAAACTTGCTAGTATCCAAATACTTTGTCTGCTTTTACATCGTGATATCTTAACGCCGCTTATGTTATACGCAGGTTATATTGCCCACCATCAAATGCTTTACTCGGGTCGTAACTAACAAATTACCTTTGCTGCTGCGGTTGTCGGTGCGCGGCGGCCAGCTGCCTGTTCAAAGCGCGTTTCCTTAGAAGACGGGCCTGCAGTTCGGAGACCCGTCTGTCGATGCTCCTCATCTCCTCCTGCCTGGCACCCAGCGCCGCCCTTTGCGCAGACAACCGGCCGTTCTGTTGCTCGTTCAGCTTGTTGCGATACTGAAAGTGTCAAACCATTTTAAGTTAAGGTTCTAAGAAACGTAAAAGAAATGGTGATTACTTATATAGAAGCATCCGATGCTATTGATGAGAATTTAAAATGACGACGTTCCATTTATCAATCTGCATCTGCACAGAATTAATACCTAATTTGTAAAATAATGTCCGAACTAGATTTGTTTTTTCATTAAACAAAACTTAGCTATATATTTTACAAATCTTCAAAGGTATAAATGTATGCTACCTGGCAGGTAAATAAAATACTTCGACCTAATTCCAACTATCGGGTTCTTATACATATTAGCCGAAATATAGCGATAATTCAGTAAGCAAGAGAACATATCCCATAGTTGTGTACAGAGTAGCTTCAATGTGACCCAAACAGACTTTTTGTGTCTTTACATGTGATACGCCTAACATATCAGTACGCATTAAACAAATGCAATAAACTCCGCGGTTTTAGTATGCCGTTAAGTCGTAAACGAAACTCCATTAAACACCTAACTCTATTTCTCATTATATTCGTAAAAGATTACGATGTCGAACTCGTAAAATACTGTTATATACGATTATTACACAAACATTTTGCCAGAAACCAGAGCTTGTAAGAGAAAATTGTAATGACTTGTCATATTATCATATAAAATATATGCATTTTAAAGTTTTAAATCATTTAATGTATTCTAATCATTAACGATTGTGTAAATGATATTTGCAATATTTCGAAGCATAAAATAATTTTAATTACAAAAATTTTGTGTACTTTATGACCAATATCCGGCTAAAATATGATGTAGAATTTACGCAAACTAAATTAAATGTCAAAAACTAATGGCGACAAACATCAACGCGTTATTGGAAGAGAACTGTCGCCATATTAAATCTTTGAGCGATGTTTAACCAATAGGAGCGCTAAAAGTTTTTGGCCAAGTTATATTGACATACGAATTTGTTAACTTAAATTCTGTGCCTAATTTAGCTCCAGGTATAAGTCAACCATAGTGAAACACTACGTAATAGGAAATATAGAATAACGTAAAGACGAAAATTATATCTATATTGTATTGACACATGGTCGGTGTGCAGTCTGTACGTACGTCTTGTGCTTAATCAGCAAACCGCTAGAATAAAGGTTAGATTATCAAGTGATACCGAGGGCCCATTACTGCAGGGCCGATTTATCTCGCCACGAAAACATTCCAGTGCTAAATCAATTCCGTGCGAATGACTTTTTCCATGTCATTGAATTTTCCGCTCGGCATTAAGAGCCGTTCCTTTTTTTTACACGTGACGTGTGCGAACGTGTGGTGGATTGTTGGAAATTCGAAAAGCGAAATTCGACCTGTGCTTGATGTAATGTACTTGGACGATTCATTGTCCAATCGATGCCCGATGAGCTGGGGCGATTGATTGACGTCACGGTTTGCGGTTTGATGAGGCTTTTTTTTTAAATTTAATATGTCGATTAAACAAATTTCCTTTAAAATTAACTAACTTGAAACGTCTAGTAAAATATTTTCGTGACTCTAAAATATTTTTAGTTTAGTCCTTTGGCTTTAAAATTGCTTAGAAACCTTCTTAGGAACTTTTTTCAATTACGAACGTAATTTCGAACCTCATTGTTGGAAATGTATGTTATATAGTAATAATAACATTTTAAGCGTCAATTATAAACAAACACACGGTTTTATATAAAAAAAAGGTGTTTTCATTCGAATAAACCACACGCGTCAGCGGAGTGCTGCATAAAGAGGTTGGAGCGAAGACATGAATATACATAATTAAGTGCGAGCAAGGAGGCTTTTACATTAATCCATTAGGACTGCTAACTAAGTGGTTGCTTCTGAAAATTGTACACTGGATTTTTATCCTGAAAGTATATAATAGAAGACTTTATTCTGTTAAAAGCGCTTGCTTCAAGTACAACTATTCCTAGTTTAAAACAGTATTTTTAAATAAAGATTTGTGTAGTTAGTTGTAACTACTAATGTAAGGAATAACTATGTTTTATTTAAAACTGTTTCAGAACTGATACGATTTTTATTGAGAAAATTTTGAACTATATAACACATCGATATTTTTAAAGAAGTCACCAAAAATGTTTCAACAACAGAGAAAATTATAACAGGCGCATAATAGACGGGTGAGCCATCTAATGGTAACACAAAATTATGAAGAGTTACTTTTTTAAACAACAGGATGCTTTGTAGGTCGTCTCAATGAGTAATTTAATTATGTGTGTCCTGATTTTATAAGTAGATAATGATTTCTTCTTTTTCCTATGCCGTGACACGGTTTCATTTACGGTTTGCAACGAAACGCTTCATCATTCAATAAACATATATAGTGTACATATTAAGATCGGTTTAGATTCCCTAGCTAAAGAAGGAGCCTATTTTGTTAAAGAGGTTGGAAATTAAATAATTCTAGTAATACTAAAATCAAACAAGTTTGCATTCATTGATGTTTGTTGTCCTATAAAGCAATAACTACTTTACGGATTAAGAATAACTTATCAGGTAAAATCAATATTGATTTTAGTAACATGCTGTGAGATTCATGCACTTCCTACGATTTATCTTAAAAAGCATGCGTACTTTACTGGTATTTCTGTAACAAGGCCTATACTTGTATCTGCGGCAATTTTCATCGCGTAACCGACATAACCGATTGTATATATACAACACAAGCACTGAATGTACGTTTGTTTATCCAAAGTCACGTCGTAAGGTCACTTATCGGTACTACAGACTGGCGGGGAGTCAGTCGCGGCACTAACTAGTCAAATTGGAGTCTGAATCAAATCTCTGGCAACTAGTTCGGACGTGAAATTAGTTCAGTGACGTTGCGTTGCGAATATTGTCAGGTGATAATACTATTGATGATATGATTGTTTTGTTTTAAATATTGGCAGTGGGTTTTCATATTGACAGTATGTATTTATTACTCAATGTTAACACGAACGTTGTGTGAATTATTATTGGTACATAAATGTTTTCTAAAATAAGTGTTTTGTTTTGCCAGGTTGTAATTATAAATATAGTTGGATGTATTTTTCTATATTCGGTCATTTAATTTTGAAACATATATCCGATGAAAAGAATCGAATTAATAAAAAAGGATTTCATTGACGCGCCATAAAAACTATTTAAGACATTACTCATACATTTTGCGATTACATAATTTTAGAATAAAATACATAAATAATCAAAAACTTGATATAGCTTCGAAGTTAAAATATTCAATTCATGTCTGTTTACTTATTGCACTTGATTGCCATATTGAAGTCAAGAATTTAGGCTCCTAAGTTTAAATATTATATCCAATTTCTATATATAATAAGAAACAATATTGGATGGGCGTAAACAACGTAACCCATATTTAAAAAGCATCCGTTGTTTAATTGATGAATTGTCTTGGAGATATAAACAAATACAAAAACAAAATTTACTAATAACAACGCCATCTAAACGACGCAACTTGATCGCAATTAGCTACTTTGTTTTAATGTAAACAACAACCAGTTCTTCATTATTTGGTTCAGATATTGGTCATGCGTGGTCAACAAATGGGCGCAATTGACAGATTTATCCGCCTTTCAGACATTACTGTCGTTCGATAATACATTCTGTTGTGATAAACAATACATTTTTACGAATTTTCACGATTAATTACTTTACAATTGTTTCATATTACATGGGTCTATAGTCACAAGGCCAAGTATAGTAATGTAGGGATCATATATTATCATTATTATTAATATGAAATTAAAAAATATTACTGTACTATTTCTCAAAAAATATTATATTGGTTGCGCGCATTTTGACACGTCGGGTATTTAAACAATTGTAGGTAATAAAACGCGACGAAATCCTCAAAACTGCATAATTTATCATTACTGTCAATCGTTTATAATTATATAATGACGAGCGATACTCTAATAGCTCCCCTTGAGAGCTCGGTATCAAGTACAAGCAGAGTCCGACCTTGTCAGACCCTAGTTGGATCGGCTCCTTTTTAATTTTAATTTTCCCGGTTTGGTTGTTGTGGCGCAGTACGTTCGGCCGTCCGGCTGTTTGGTGGAATTTGTTCGATGGTCAACCGCTTTCGTTCGTGGTTTGTTATCCCCTGGGCGGGAGGTTGACTTCGTGCTTGTTCTGGAATTGAACCTGCGGGGTACTGGTTGTCCCGCTGGCTGCCACGTTGACAGTTGCCGTTGTACAGCGGTTCATAAATCTGTTTTGGTGGTAGTGGGCCTCCGTTGGTTAGATGGCTTGGCGTTGTCGCCTGCGTGAGCTGTTTTAATGGCACGTTATTTGTATTGCATTCGCTTCAGAGCCAAAAGCAAATTAAATTCAGAAATCGTTAGTGAATCCGAAAATAATGCTAATGCTGTGGTTTTAAAAGAAATAGTTTGACATGTGCATTTTGTACGATTGTTTCGAGAATTGTTAATTTATGTTAATTAAACAGCAAATCTAAATAAAAGTAACTAGGTTGGATGCAAACATTACATGATATTATTTAGAAAACAACTCACCTGGAAAATTGTTATGGCTTAAGGCTCGGCGCATGGCATGGGTCAGGGCCTAAGCCAACATTACCCCCGCTTTGATTCTTTGGTTGCAAGGCAGCGCACCCAGCCGGATAGTTGGCAGCCGCATCGGCGGGTTGTTTGTCCGGAAGAATGTATTCGTATTTAAACATAAATCTTCATTTGTAAAATTAGGTTTAAATTTTGTCAATAGGTAGTGTTTCTATATCTTTAAAGTATTATATCGATACATGCACGCATGTTCGCTTTATAATAACATCGAATAAGTGATATATATATAAAAAGTCAACTAAAGGGACTTATTCAGGCTTTAGCGACTTTTGTTTGAATACAAATATTCTGATCAGTTCCTTTTCAAAAATTTATTTTGTCGTTAATTACACTTAGAATCTTTGTTTTTTAAGACGTGTTCGTTAATATTAATTTATTAAGACACCGGTACGTTACATGTCCAAGTCGTAAATTGTTAACCGATCATTAACCGATAAAATAGTGTTTTGTCGGACGTAACCTATTATCAATTTTCACAACATTTTAAAAATAATCGCTTTACGTTACGGTGTTATCAGGCATTTTATTTGAACATCCCACATTAGCCACGTATCAAAAGCGGCCGACACGCGCAGACTTCGCGGAACAAGTGAAACGCTCAAACACTGCCTTTCGCACAAAGGGCACCGCGCATAACCGCAGCATACACAGGCATGTTGAGTTTATTAATCGAAATCCTGAGTACGTGCCGTTGCATATGCTCAGCAAACTTTAATGGCATGCATTCAACTCGGCTTTACACTGGCACGGAACACTTCAGTTTTCAGTGTTGACTTTAATTTCAACCGCGTAATGTATTTCACCGACGGGGATATATTGATGGTGAACGCCGGCGCGAATGGAAATTATGCCGGCGAACGTTAGAGACATTGCGATTTGAAAGCGTCGGCGGAACGGAATTGAATTCGCATCTGAGTGTGGTGGTTGTGTTTTGGCGCGTGGTAATGTAGTAGGAACTTTGTTTTCATTAAATGTACACAAGTTTGATTACATGATAGACTGAATGAATACCCCATTTAAATTCACTATTATTTAAGGATAACACGATACCAATACAACTGTGTTTCGTTGTACTTACAGCGTGTCAATGTGATTGTGCTACATAGTCCTAGAATAGTAACAGTATTTCAAACTGCATATCAATTCATATTTTAAACATGCTAGTATCCAAATACTTTGTCTGCTTTACATCGTGATATCTAACGCGTTTATGTTATACGCAGTTTATATTGCTCACCATCAAATGCTTTACCGGGTCATAACTAATCAAATTACCTTTGCTGCTGTGGTTGTCGGTGCGCGGCGCCAGCTGCCTGTTCAAAGCGCGTTTCTAGAAGACGGCCTGCAGTTCGAGACCCGTCTGTCGATGCCTCATCTCCTCCTGCCTGGCACCCAGCGTGCCCTTTGCGCAGACAACCGGCCGTTCTGTTGCTCGTTCAGCTTGTTGCGATACTGAGTGCCAAACCATTTTGTTAAGTGCTAAGAAACGTAAAAGAAATGGTGATTACTTATATAGAAGCATCCGATGCTATTGATGAGAATTTAAAATGACGACGTTCCATTTATCAATCTGCATCTGCACAGAATTAATACCTAATTTGTAAAATAATGTCCGAACTAGATTTGTTTTTCATTAAACAAAACTTAGCTAATATTTTACAAATCTTCAAGGTATAAATGTATGCTACCGGCAGTAAATAAATACTTGACCTAATTCCAACTATCGGTTCTTATACATATTAGCCGAAATATAGCGATAATTCAGTAAGCAAGAGAACATATCCATAGTTGAGTACAGAGTAGCTTCAATGTGACCCAAACAGACTTTTGTGTCTTTACATGTGATACGCCTAACATATCAGTACGCATTAAACAAATGCAATAACCCGCGGTTTTAGTATGCCGTTAAGTCGTAAACGAAACTCCATTAAACACCTAACTTATTTCATTATATTCGTAAAGATTACGATGTCGAACTCGTAAAATACTGTTATATACGATTATTACACAAACATTTTGCCAGACACCAGAGCTTGTAAGAGAAAATTGTAATGATTGTCATATTATCATATAAAATATATGCATTTTAAAGTTTTAAATCATTTAATGTATTCTAATCATTAACGATCGTGTAAATGATATTTGCAATATTTCAAGCATAAAATAATTTTAATTACAATAATTTTGTGTACTTTATGACCAATATCCGCTAAATATGATGTAGAATTTACGCAAACTAAATTAAATGTCAAAACTAATGGCGACAAACATCAACGCGTTATTGGAAGAGAACTGTCGCCATATTAAATCTTTGAGCGATGTTTAACCAATAGGAGCCTAAAGTTTTGGACCAAGTTATATTGACATCAATTTGTTAACCTTCTTGCTAATGCTCCAGGTATAAGTCAATAAATAAACAGTTTGACAAAATAAACATGATCATGTCATTGCCATAGTGAAACACTACAGTAAGGAAATATAGAAATAACGTAAAGAGGAAAAATATATCTATATTGTTCGATACATGGTCGGTGTGCAGTCTTATGTACGTCTTGTGCTTAATCAGCAAACCGCTAGAATAAAGGTTAGATTATCCAAGTGATACCGAGGGCCCCATTACTGCAGGGCCGATTTATCTCGCCACGAAAACATTCCAGTACAAATCAATTCCGTGCGAATGACTTTTCCATGTCATTGAATTTTTCCGCTCGGCATTAGAGCCGTTCCTTTTTTTACGTGACCGTGCGAACGTGGTAGTTGAAATTAGCGAAATTCGACCTGTTGATGTAATGTACTGGACGGTTCAATTGTCCAATCGATGCCCTGATGAGCTGGGCGATTGATTTACGTCGGTTTGCGGTTTGATAGGTTTTTTAAATTTAATATGCATTTAACAACTTTCATTAAAATTAACTAACTTGAAATGTCTAGTGAAATATTTTCGTCACTTAAATATATTTATTTAGTAGTCCTTTGGCTTTAAAATTGCTTGAAAACTTTCTTAGGAAGTATTTTCAATTGAACAATTTCGAACCTCATTTTGGAAATGTATGTTTATTAATAATAACATTTTGCGTTAATTATAAACAAACACACGGTTTTATATAAGAAAGGTGTTTTTTCATTCAGATAAACCAACGCGTCAGCAAGTGCTGATAAAGGTTGGAGCGAAGATGAATATACATAATTAAGTGCGAGCAAGGAGGGCTTTTACATTAATCCATTAGGACTGCTAACTAAGTGGTTTGCTTCTGAAAATTGTCACTGGATTTTTATCCGAAAGTATATAATAGAAGACTTGCGCTTTTAGCATGACTATTCCTAGTTTAAACAGTATTTTTAAATAAAGTTAAATAAAGAAAAAATAAAAGATTTGTGTAGTTAGTTGTAACTACTAATGTAGAATAACTATGTTTTATTAAACTGTTTTCAGAATTGATGATTTTATTAAGAAAATTTTAACTATATAACACCACACAACACACACCAAAAATGTTTCAACAACAAGAAAATTATATCAGGCGCATAATAGACGGGTGACCATCTAATGGTAACCAAAATTATGAAGAGTTACTTTTTAAACCACAGGATGCTTTGTAGGTCGTCTCAATGAAGTAATTTAATTATGTGTCCTGATTTTATAAGTGATAATGATTACCTTCTTTTTCTTATGCCGTGACACGGTTTCATTTACGGTTTTTATACCAGCATATATACCACCATTCAGAATTACAAACCAGTAGTACACATTAATATTGGTTTAGATTCCCTAGCAGAAGAAGGAGCCTACTTTGTTAAATAGGTTATAATTTGTTAAATAATATATAATCAAACAAGTTTGCGTTCATTTATGTTTGTTGTCTATAACAATACTACTTTACGGATTAAGAATAACTTATCAGGTAAAATCAACTGATTTTAGTGAATTAGACTATTGATTCATGCACTTCCTACGATTTATCTTAAAAAAAGCACTAGTTTACTGGTACTTCTGTAACAAAGGCTCATACTTGTATCTGCGCAATAGTCTTCATCGCTTGTAACAACATAACTGATTGTATATATGCACAAGTAACACTGAATGACGATTTGTTTATCAAAGTCACGTCGTAAGTCATATCGGTACTACAGACTGGCGGAGTCAGTCGCGGCACTAACTGTCAAATTGGGTCTGAATCAAATCTCTGGCAACGTTCGAGACGTGAAATTAGATTCAGTGACGTTGCGTTGCAGAATATTGTCAGGTGCTAAACATTGATTATGCATTGTTTTGTTTTTAAATATTGGCAGTGGGTTTTCACCTGTTGACAGTAGTAATTGGTTACTCAATGTTGAAACGAACGTTGGCAAATTATTATTGATGCATAAATGTTTTCCCAAAATAGTTGTTCATTGTGCCGTTGTAATAGTAAGCATTAGTTGAATGTATTTTTCTATAATCGGTCATTTTAATTTGAAACATATATCCGACAAACAATTCGAATTAATAAAAAGTTTCGTTGACATGACGTCATTAAACTATTTATACATTACTTATACATTTTGCGATATTATAATTTCAGAACAAATATCATAAATAATCAAAAACTTGATATAGCGTGGAAGTTATAAATATTCAATTCATGTCTGTTTACTTATCACCAGGATTTGCCATATTGAAGTCAAAATTTAGGCTCTAAGTTTAAATATAATATCAATTTCTATATAATAATGAAGACAAATATTGGATGAACGTAAATAACGATAACCCATATTTAAACATCCGTTGAATTGATGAATTGTCTTGGAAGATATACGATACTAAATACAAAACAGACATTTACTAATAACAAGCGCCATCTAAACAGCAACTGATCGCAATTAGTTTACTTTGTTTTCAATAAAGCAACAACCAGTTCATTCATTATTTGGTTCAGATATTGGTATGCGTAAGTTAACAAATGTAACGCAATTGACAGATTTATCCGCAACTTTCAGACATTACTGTCGTTCGATAATACATTCTGTTGTGATAAACAATAAATTTTTACAATTTCACGATTAATTACTTTACTTTACAATTGTTCCTCTATTACATGGGTCTACGTCCTAAAGCCAATGTATAGCAATATAGGGATCTAGTACATTATCTTGTATTAATATAAATTAAAAATATTTCCTGTTTTCTCAAAAAATATTATATTGAGTTACCTTCAGTTTGAACGAACGTCGGGTATTTAAACAATTGTATAGGTAATAAATACGACGAATCTCTCAAAACTCATAATTAATCAGTTACTTCAATCGTTCTAGTAATTATATAATCAACAAGGCGATACTGTGTAACAAAACTCACTTGAGCTCGGTATCAAGTACAAGCAGAGTCCGACCTTAGTCCGCAACCTAGTTGGCATCGGATCCTCATTCCCGCATGCCGACTGACTAGTGCGTGCCCAGGAGCGTTGCCATTGTAGAACTAAATACTAATGTTAGAAGTCCGATTTGGACTCTAGTAGCCCAATGTTGTTTTATTATTGTAAGCCGAGCTTGATTTTATTTATAGTCACGCGTACCTGTGCATATATCTTTGATTAATTACTGCTTAATTCCTCAGAATTCTTATACAAACGGAAAATCAAATTCATCATCTATCAGCCTGTGATTAGTCCACTGCTGGACATAGGCCTCCCCTAATACCCCTATCCATTAGGGGTTTTTGGACCATCCCACCAACTAGTTGGCCATGCGGGTTGGTAGGTGGACAGAGATTTTTACATGCCCATCCGAACGATGTTTGAAATTGCCTAACACTAAACAACAATGAAATTTGTTGACTTGCCAGGGATTCGAACCAACAATCCTCCGGTTGCCTAAGCACTATACCACTAGCTACAGGCATTAAAATTTTGCATATTGCATAGTAAAATATAAAAGTAACCATTAACAATTTTATTTAAATATTTTTACAGATATTTTTTAACGAATATTTTGTAAAAAAAAAACTATTCATCTAAAAATCTTATATAATCCTAGAATACAATTAATCATAGCTTTAATATAACTATTGTATTATCAAAATCAGTAAAATAAAGGTCATTCATTTATGTAGAAAATAAGTGCACGAGTATATGAAACATATTTTATACATGCTTTAAATTGCTTCTTATTTTTCTGCTTATTCTCTTGCTAAAAACCGCTTTAAATATCTATACGGTAATTTTACAGTTATGCATATCTCGAATAGGAACGTAATGATCTATTAATGTGATATTATTTATATAAATTGTAAAAGTATTTTACGGAATTTATGGTGGCACTAATTAAAACTATTTTACGGAATTTATGCGTTATTAGAAAACTGCTGTGTAAAGATTTCGTTTCAATTTATTTCTTTACATTGATATATATTTTCAGACTACATTTTCATGCCTATTTACAATGTATTTCATCTTAAAATAATTTACGACCCTCAGTGCATTAGCCACATTGCACAATACAACATTGATTGAACCTGCTATTTGTACAAAGTGTTGGTAGTTTTGATTCATTCCGTTCGATTGACACAGTTGATAAGTTTATCCGAAATTGGATTCGGTTGCATTTTATTTGAGGGCTTAAACGGACGCTCATTTTGTACACAGAATCAAGCTGTCCTTTTAACAATATTTCATGTCCTATATCGATTGATAATCATCATCATAGGACTGTGACCATGTGATTAGATATTTTGTGATCTGATAGACAAGTTTATTACCTTATCACGCCATTAGGGGGTTTGGACCGTATCCCACCACACTGGTCCAATGCGGGTTGGTAGGTGTATATATATATATATATATATCTGGTGGGTGGAGATTGTCGACTCGTCAATGTATAACTATCTTACTTTTAGCTCTAAACGGTCCTAGTGACCTACTATTTTATGTATTGTAATTACACCACTTTGTCTAAATCACGATGGATTGGTAAAATAGTAAAAAGACGTTGATGCAACAAAGTGGTTAAACAAATTCAGTCAAAATACTTTACAAACGATTAATCTTTCATTTAGTAAGAAAAAATTATAGACTGTATAAAGCCAGTTGTTTTTTAAAAACTGTAATTTTAAAACAAGACAGCTTCAATACAAATAATACATGGTACTATCTATAATACAAAGGACGTTATTCCATCATAATACTAAGATATTTTCTTGATATCGTATATCTTCATCAACAACTCGCTAAACGTAGAAGCTATTAAACTAGAGAAGCTTTTATTTTAACAAATGCATTGATAATAAAACTATCATAATTTCCTTCTAAAACATCAAGCAAATCTCTATAGCATAACTAGCGATTTGCTTCTTATGAAATCTGTCTCTTATGTTTGATTTCTTAATTCGACTATTGACGGAAGGGGCCTGATCACTTTGAGAAGGGACTCCATATAAGTTTATCTAACACGCTAAGGAGCCCGGGGAGTACTTCTAAATTTGATTGTTTACTTCCGAGCAATACGCTCACGAAAAATCCGATACAATATCGAAGAGGTGTATTCGATTGTTTACCTATTTCACAAATTTATTCATCGCAGATGGACCGTTATTCGGGAATGTCAATTTATTTACTCTATGAAGGCCGCTATATTTCTTCTTAGGTGAAATTGATTGCTTGAATAACAAGACAGGGGTGTCGAATTTTATAAATTTGTTTTATTGGTAGTGTTTTAGTGTGGCGATAATGTTTAAACGTTATATTTTACGAAACGTAAAATAATACTACCATAAGCTCACGTCGGAGTTTGTCCAGCTCCTGGGCGGAAGGTGGCGCCGGCTGGACCCTGCCTCTCCTAAGCTCTGAGTTCCTCCAGCTGCCTCGTCAGCTCCTCGACCATGGCCACGGCCACCGATAGCTCCTTTTCCTTTTCATTGAACAAGGCGCGTATCAACTCTAGGTCGCTGTCTGTGGAGATCAACAAAGTAATACGTTATTAAAAAGGTACAAAACGTGTATATTTTTACAGCATCATTGTGCATTAAAAACAATTTGAACGGATATTTGATCAGCATTAAAATATTAAATGACTAAAATTTGATAATTCAGAAACATTCGCTCTTTATAAAGATATTGTAAACCATAATTGAAAATAACCTAAACAAAATTCTGTAAAAATAAACTTCTTTCGAAGCTACCTCATAGTTGTGTTATAAAAATTAATAACAAACATTAAAATTTCAACGTTAAGAGGATTAACACTAATATGAATAAAAAATACAACACAATCCCTTTTTACAACTAAATCTTTGTTTAAATTTTACCATCAACATAAACATAAAAAAGCTCTCATTACAAAAAGACAAAACAAACGGGCACTAATCCAGCAGATCCCAGAGATGGAAACAAAGTCATCATTTACGTAGCCGGCGCAATACGTTACGCAAAGAAAACGCCATTTCACAGTTCGAACGGCCAGCTGAGACCAATTTGAGAGCTCCAAAGGAAATACCTGCGACCTTTCAATTACTGGAGACAATAAAGGGCTTTATCTTTATGGGAGGCATCGTGCCAGTCGACTCAACGTTAACGATATCATCGGTTCACCCTTGGAAGCCCATAAAAATCTTAAGAGGTCCCATGTGACGTTACATATCACTCAGATGTGAGACATGGACTCAGATTTGCAGCTCTAAAGTAGATTTTACAGATTTTTTTTATCAATTCACTATACATACGTCAAATAAGACGTAGCAATCTGTTTAGAAAAAATAACACTGGCGGCTAAACGTATAGCGTAATCACAAGTCTCAGTCAGATTCTAATAGATTAGTATGGTATAGTAAATAATATCATCTATGTATCAATGTAAGTTATTATCTTTAATAAACACTGAAATTAGGAGCTAGGATTCAAGTGAAGGTTAATTTAAGGAGTAACAAAGCTTAAGCGTATGATTACTGGACAAATAAGCCTTAAGTTTCAAAAGGCGATGAGTCTGCTCAATTTTCAATCATAAAAGTTAAACATTTAATGACAAACGGTTTTGAAAGTACGGATTAAGTACTCAAACGTGTTAATTTTGAACATAAAACTATTATTATAAAGTGTAACGATAATGTTTAATCAGAATTATTTATGACGTTTTTACTGAATATATAAAAATGTAACGCTGAATTGTCGAATAACATAATAATCATCAGCCTTTGTTAGTCCACTGCTGGATATAGGCCTCCCTTTCACGCACGACTTCTTCATTAGAGGGTTTCGACCGTATCCCACCACTCTGGTCCAATGCGGGTTAGTGGGTGGACCGACTATATGCCCATACGACGCATAACATAAATACTAGGAAATAATAAAAGTTTATCTATAATTCCCAGTCTTCATCCTATAATAGAATATATGTAGAATATTATATACGGATTAACTATGAAAAGCCTACAAAAAGTACATAACCCTACATATAAGCTAAAATATCGAAAACACATACTTCGCCCAACTTAAGAGCATCGGTGTCTCTGTGACCCGATAAAATTGATTTAACTTACCGCCTATAAGTGAATTCTTTTTCGCATTCTTCTTTTGATATACAGGGATCAAGAGCAGAGTGTTTTTTAAGATATAAATCCTATCATAACCCCAATACTTTATACAGGAACACTACAAAAGGCTGAATTCCATAATAGAGCTGATAAATCGCATGACTTGTTTTCGTAACAAACACACTTACATAATGTGTTTTGGGTATTGGTATTTGAATTTTGTATTAATATCAGCATATCTGACTCAAAACAATGTCAGTATTTATATAACCTCCGTCTCAATCAAGAATTAACAGACATAATTTTAAAAAAATTGCATCAATGAGAATGAACACGTAACAGCACGCACTAGTTTTTAAGTAAATTATGTGAAAATGTCTTTAACATTGGTAGATAATATGAAAGTAACTAGTCACAAAGCGATAACAATAAACTCATGAGATTTTAATCTATCACTTACATAATTATCAGCATGTTTTTAATATCGCACCGTAAATGGCAACAATTACTTATATCACTAAAGCATGCGCTACAGATCGTTAAGCTTTTGTTAAATGACTCATCTCAAAGCCAAATAGAAACTTTTACATAAAATAAATGGATATAAAGTAAATAGAATTTACATAGCAGTTGCCAGTGAAATTTATCGATTTTATGGTCGTTGATAGCAATGTTGTATCATTCGTTGACTGGTACGAGGGTTCTTTCGTTGCATGTCGGAAATACTACACATGCAAAGACAATTAAGAAGTCAAAAGTACGGCCAAATACCTAACAAAAATCATAATCCTTTCAGGGTGTATTCGTAATACACGCTGAAAGGAAAACCTGTTCAAGTTTAAAAAGTATAGATTAAATATAATCCTACTAATATTATAACTGCAAAAACTAATGGGTGGTTTTTAATGGAATATGTTATCGATTGTAATACATCGATAATTATCACCATCTGGAAGATGATACCAAAGGAAAACTCAATGTAAATTAATTTAATTAGTTTTCTAATTCTACATGAATAATGCACTCTATATTTATACGGCTTTCTACAGTTTTAAAGGTTCTTGAAATACTTAACGCATAAGATTTTATGCAGGAACAATCAACAGGAAACGTTGTGAAAGCTTCTCATGTACACATATTTATTACGTTTCAATGTTAACAGACGATGAAAAGAATATGTCTTTGTTTTTGGTTATGAAGTATAAAATATATTTACTATTGCTTTGATCGTAAAATATTTTGTTCGGCTTTGATATTTTATGCAAAAAGACGTCATGTTTTCAAAGAAGCGCTTTCAGGTCAACAATCAAAAGAAAATAGTGGAATCAATACTTATTTATATGCAGGGCTTAACTGCCTTCGTGGCCTAGTGGTTTGGGTTTGTGCTTTAGAATCCGGAGGTCTTAGATTCAATCATGCCGAGGGACAACAACTTTATTGTTTTCTGCTAGTTGCTAGGGTAATGCGGCTGATCATCCGATTGTCTGTAAAGTAGATATCAATGCGTCGGATGAGGCATGTAGAAATTGATCCTGTGTCTTATATCACTCCGATCGTATCGGTTGTCGTCTTATCAGCTTTAGTATATAGTCATGTAGATCACAGGATCGCACTTATCCTGCTTCTGTGTTTCAGTGCCTACCTTGTGCATCGTAAATATCTCTGCACAGTTGGCTGATCTCTGTAATATAGATCGGCCACCGTAGTTCAACGACTGGAGAACATTATAAATGCAGGGACTATGTTCGCTTTACTATGCATGCAAATTTCCAAACTATGCTATTTATTATTAATAGAATTACCGTTTAGATTTTATCGCGTTTATTTACATTTTAAATTTTGCATGGGTCAGAGTACAGATTAAAAATAATTCATAAAATTATAGATCTGAAACCGCTTCAGCTATTCAAGAAGACGCATGACATCTCAGTCACCCCGGTGACTCACAGCCGCTGAAAATTTCGAAACGTCGGGAATTTAAAATGTAAAATAACGCGATCAAATCGACTGAAGTAATTATTATGTTAATAATGTATAATATTGCTGCAAACAATAGAAATAATTATACTCTTTTATTTAAAAATAACTTTTGTTCACGCTTTTGACTACGGAATATCAAGCAATGAACTAAGACGGCTTAAATAGAACTAGAATTTTTTTTTTGCCTTTTTGTCATTTGAAACAAAGAACTTTTAATTTAGATATTGCAATGTACCATTACAAAAATACAAAAAAGTTTTGAAATATATATTCAAGTGAAGTAGATTAAATTGCACGCATCACTTAATAATTATGACTAAGGTACGTTAAAATCACGTCTAAATCATGAGTTCCTTATTTTCAATAAATGACTTTACGAGTAAAAGGAAAACGGATGAGCAACGATTTTATTTCTCGGAAGATAATCAACAAAACTTTGCAACTTTCTCCAAAAGATCTTATCTGAAGAAACCTTTTAAAGTTGCCTCGAGATGTGTCCTACAGGGGCTTTATTTTATTAAATTCTTAATGACTCCAATGATATCACTTGAAGATAAAGCTTTCCTTAAGTAATTGGATATTTACAGTTGGCCAGATAAATTGAATGGTTTTTTATAGGCGAATGATACATGAATATTCTGTATGAATGGTCATAAAACAATCGCAAAATAAAGCATCCAAAAACAAAAAATATTCAAGTTGTATAAGTTCTGAATTGCAATTTAACTGTATTTTTTTTTCTTAATTAGCAGTGATTTTATAAAAAGTTTTTCAATATATTTCAGTAGTTTTTACTTTTTAATATTATGAAGTCCTTCTTTACTGGGGACCGATTAAGACAGTAACAACATGGTCCCTTTTCTACTGCAAAGCGGTAGTGTGAAAACACTATCGTTTTTAAGTTCCAAGGGCATGGCAGTTACTGGGTAAATGAGGCAAAACAAAAGTATATGGCACCAAATACTGCATTTCTATTGGCGTATAGCCTACCATCAGATAAAACTTCTGCTCGTCTCATCGCACATTAGCTGGAAAAAGACACAAGGGATAGGTACTTTCAACGAGTATTTTCTATTACGCTGTTGTTTTTTTTAATGAAAGCAGGGATACAATGTGATGTCTCTTAAAACAAGCTTTTTAAAGTATTCGCGCCACCGCCTTTAAATCCTAAGGGGCCAGACGTGAATGGCTCTGTAACTGTCCACTTTCCGGTGAATTTATTTCAAATAAGAAATACGGTTACCCATTAGCGTACCTATGGGATTTGAACCCGCACACTCGCATAATAGCAATAATGACCACTGTTGCTACATCCCCGAGGTCGTTACGGTTAAAAAAGGAAAAATCTTTTAGTTGTATGAATTTGTTAAGGTAAATCTATAGATGGTATTTGGAATTTTGTTCGAATTGGTATGCTTGTTTAAATAGTGCAGCGTTTATAAAGTATTAAAACGTAAGCTAACTGCTAGCAAAGCAAGCAAGTCTTTGTATTAAATGTACAAATATCAAATATCATTAAAGTAAGTAATAAAAGATTTTTAAGTCAACAATGAGCAAAACTGGGACTCTGTCTATTCATATAGTAAATATTAAAAATAAACTAAGTATGGAAACGGCGTACTCGATCATGCGAGTATCATTATAATTAATTAAATTCCAAAACGGTACTTACTTAAAAACATGCTTCGTATAAAGCTTAATAAGCTAAAATTGTTTTAGTATTTCAATTTAGATCCAAAGTCGACATCTGAAAAGCGTAAGCCGCGTATTTATTACCGCCCGTATTTTATTGCCACAGATCTCATTGTAAGTAACACGAAGCAGAGTGAATCTCGACAAAAAGAATTCTTAGGAATGCTTACAATTGAATTGAAATGATAAATCGTCGTAGAAATAGACTCCAAGACTTACAATGATGGCAAACTTTAACTGCGAAGTTTTCCTAATCCGTACACGTATTTACCTATGTACTTAGCCAAATAAAAGATGGAATAATTAAAATACACAGCAACAAAGTTGCGTTGCGTATAGCGTTGTTAGTAGTTTGATTTTTGCTTAGTGATTGACATTTTGATGGCATTGCATCAATAAGGCTAACGGTACTTGATTTAATATTCGCGTAAACACAAAAAGTATTATGGTAACCCTACTTGGTTCATCATCATCATCAGCCTGTGATAGTCCACTGCTGGACATAGGCCTCCCCTAAGACACTCCTATCCATTAGGGGGTTTTGGACCGTACCCCACCACGCTGGTCCAATGCGGGTTGGTGGGTGGACCGACTTTTTACATGCCCATCCGACGCATGGATCATCTTACTTTTCAGACAATTGGGTGATCGGCCCAAATTGCCCTAACCAACTAGGAAACAACAATACAAATTTGTTGAGTCCCCGCAGGATTCGAACCCACGACCACAGGTTTCTAAGCCACACGCCTATACCACTAGGCTACGGAGGCAGGTACTACTTGGTTATATGTAGGCTTTTCCCTACTTACAAGGCCACATTCATTAAATATATTAAAGCATAATTATGTATGCTATGATCGCCTGATTTTTAATATGTGAAGAAAAGAATTAAATATTCTAGATTATATAGAAGTGTACAATGAGATTAGAAAAATTACCAGGACAACATATCAGATAAAGTATGGCAATAATTCGTACTTGTAAGCTTCCACTCTTCATTCGTTTATAACTAGGTCACAGCATTGGATCAAGAGCGATCTATTTCGAATCCAGACGATATCTGACATTGGACTTGTGCTCACAGTATGATCTCGATACCTTTTTTACGCATTTACAAAAGTACGTGTCAAGGAATTCTGTTAATATAAAACGAACTTTCTTCTTTTCCTTCTATTGATTGTAAATACGTATCAATCAATCTTTCTGATTTAAAATGCGATGGGAAAAGGTATGGCTAGAGCATTAAAACTTTAAATCAATTATTTTAAGAATATTTTTATCGTGTATTTTTTAACACATTACTTTTAGTTAAGTTTCCAGGTTAAAATAAAATCTACACAACACGGTTACATTATAACACTCTTAACTGCAATAGATAAATTGTTACACATATTATTTAATATATGATCACGCAAAACAACGAATATAATAATGTAAATATTTACTACTAAGAAATTTGTGAACTTTCAAAGCATATTTAGACACATGAATTTGAAACAAGCCACTTTTGGGAAGGTCACTTGCCCTGGGGAAATAGAGCGACCCAGGGCTCGTAAAAATCTAAAGACAACTATAGCCATCTGACAAGTTCATGATTATGGCTGTAAAGGGACTTGATGGGGCGATTGCGATCTTATTTATATGCAATGCTGCAAACACGTAGGAGTAAGTAATAAATATAGCTCTCGGTAACTGTATTATGCTTATACAAGACAATTCTTCTGTACTTTTGTTGTTAATTTTCTTTAAATTTTATAAAAAAAATAACGATACGTTGTCTCCGGGCTGATCTAGAGAACAGCCTGCTACTCAGGACGCATTATAATGTACAAACTGATGCAAACTCCAACACAATCACACCTTTCATCTAATAATCCTATTGAGAGCCGTTTTACATGCCTATCCGGCGAATCTTAATTTACGGGAAATCAGGTAATCAGCCCGCATTATCCTAACCAACTAGGAAACAACAATGAAAAATTGTTGAGTCCCTTGAGGATTCATAAGCACGACTTGTGGTTTCTGAAACGAGAGCCCACTAGGCAGAAAGTAATAAATACATTAGTGCAATTTTTTTTTTTAGAGAATTTAAAAGAATCGGAAAAAACATCGATAAGCTCTTATGTTTATCGCAACTGAGTAGTTTACTTTGTTTCTGCTAAGTTGTGATTTTACTTTTAAAACTATATGGCCGACATCTCTAGTGTATGCAGCGTGTTAATGGCTGTGGGAATTGTGGTCTATCAATTTGGCCGTGTATATAATGTAATAATTAGAAAATCAGGACTAAAATTCGTTTTCTATTTTTAATTAAGTATATGATAATAATAGTCTTCTAGCAATCTATAACGCAGTTTGTTACAGCATTGAAGTTACTTAGGTTTATATAGGTAACTTTTTTTTATTGATCTACGTCATAATATTTATATTTAATTACCTTAAAATCTATATTTACCAGCGTTCAATACATAGCTTTTCAAACGATTCAATTAGTAAATAAACAACAATGCGTGATATTAACTGTTTATTATTTCTCCTATGGACGGTTCCTAATGAGAATGTCGGTTCGGCTATTTCGGGATTTAGCGATGGACCGAACGCTATCTAAATAGACAACTCGTCATTAAACGGGCGACCGAATTGTTACCATAACACGGAAACGATCCCTTGAATGAAACTGACACAGATATGTGCAATAAACTTTACGCAAAAGTTATATCATACTATGATGCAATGTATCGAGATGTATTACCGTCTGTTGTTCAAGGACACATTACGTGTAATGAAAGTATAGGTGTAACGTTAATTTAAAATAAGTTGATCACTTTGTTCATTTGTTCGTTCATTTTATAGGGAGTTGAGATACAAGCTACGCTAGTTCAAGGCCTGTCGATACTAGTGTTCGTAGAGTGGTCTTATTGTTATGAATAAACTATTATTGTTATTATTTGTTCTGTCGTACCATTTTTTGTGATAGTAATATCTTGTTGTCATAATATATGAACAGTAGGCATACTAGACGTATGCCTCTTGTATGCCTATGTGTCAAATCACATCTACGATGTGTAGAAGGTTAATTAAATTAAAAATAATTATAAAACTACTGTTGACATTTCCATTATTAACATTGAATCACTCATTATTTCGTGTAGTAGTTCCTTTGAATGTAAATTCGTAGATATTTTCAGTTATTTTTAGATACCCATCAGTGACAAGAAATTTTCACTTACGGCCGTATACAGGGTCCAATTTAAATTTATTAAAGGCACGTCTTATTTTTTAGGTTACCTTTTAAAAAAGCTTTTCTGAAGATATAAAGCTGAAATTTGCGGTCCCAGTGTCAGTTATTATATTTGAACTCCCAACCCTAGGTTTCTTAACACATTTTTTAATTAAGAAAAGCAAATTATTTGAAGCCATTTGTCGTAATTAACGGCGACAGCTGAGAGCGTTTTGTGGAATATAGAACGACAAAAATGCTAAGGATTACTTTGTTACGCACTGTTAATGCGACAAATGCTGAGAAATATATAAATTACGCTAAAAATGTAACATTACAATGTAGGTCACGAGTCATTATAATTTACATAATGTAGTTTAAGTAGAAACATTCAAAGTCAGAAATAGAGTTCATTACTTAGCCTTAATGATCGACTATAAAACTAAAAATAGTAATTTCTTTTATTTACGCGATTATTATACATATCCAATCCACTAATTTACGGATTTTTCGCGTTACTTAAATATCATGGATGCTGGAAAGAATTCGAAACGTCGGGAATAAATATATTTAAGTAACGCGAAAAATCCCTAAATTAGTGGATTTGATATGTAAAAATGGTAGTTACAAAAGAATATCAAATGTAAAAGACCTCTACGATGGAATATTGATCGCATGTCGGGTTGTCCACTAAATAATGGACAAAACCTATCGATTTGTTGCCTCAAGGGCGTTGCATGTAATTTAGTAGATCGAAGGCTTTGTTATTCCTAGAATAGGTACGCTTTTGCGTCATCCATAAATTATGACTTTTGTTATGTCACAATATTAGTTGCTCTTATATGTTTATAATTAAAATAGATGGTAAATTAAATGCACTCCTTATGTATTTAATAATTAAATGAAATTTTAACGAAGCTTTTTACCCTAACAACTTATTTATGTTAAAAGCCTAATCAGATATAAAACGTCGAATGTCAAAATCTTTTTGAATTGATAATTTTGGTTCAAGAGAAAATTTACTCGACGATATTTTGTTGGACCAGCCAAAGCGACCAGCAACCATTATACATCACAAATTCGTTAACGTAGGACATTAAATCGTAACATTTTGTTTACTCATTAATTCTTCTACCTACGGTGCTCTTTAAACCAAAACACAAGAGTTTTTTCACACAACTGATCAGCAGTAAAGTAGATGCCTCGGTGAAAATTCACTTGGTGACTTCTCGTAAAAAGAGATATAACATCATCCAAATAATGTAAAAATTAATGACTAAACAAAACTGTAAATTAAATATAAATTAATCATAAGGAGGAACATCAAAAAACGTTGTAAAAACCCTAAAAAATTGTCACATATCTAAGATGACAAACCGATACACTTATAGATAGATCAGCAACTCATTTAACCTATTTGAAATATTGAAACCAGCAGTAAAAAAAATATAATCATTAGGGTGATTAGATAAAAACACGCACAATGTACACGTAACGTAATCAATATCAGAGCAAAAGATGCATGTAGAATACATATGAACTCTTGTACGGGTTGATTGCTGCCGCTATTGTTGTCAAACGTGTCAAGTGACGTCGCAGTTATCGAGCATAACAAATAACAATAGATTAAAACCAGGTCTATATATTATATGGAGTGACGACATTTGCAAAGTGGCCGGTGTGGGCTGGATGAGAATAGCCGAAGATCGGAAGCGGTGTCGTGCAATATGGTGGCCTATGGCCAGCAGTGGACCGACACGGACTGATGATGATGATTTACACTTTATTTATGATATTTACACTTTTTGTGCATAGGTACGGTATTTTAATTTTTAGTAAGTGCACAATCTTATTGACAGGAAAAAAGTTTAGACTATATTCATAAATAAACGTTTTTATGATTTCTGCTTCGGATATTTAATCCAGCAAGTACTAATGAGTTTTGCTCTTTAAACTCCATTAAAGTTTTAGCTGATATTTCGATAATTAAAAAGAAAAACTATATACCTACATTTCGAGTAGTGACAAGTTTAGGATAAACATAATAACGTACAGTTATTTTCTGAAGGATATATCGATCAGCCAATATTTTGATATTTTTAGTTTTCCACGAGGCATCAGAGATACTAGTTGCTTAATGCTCCGTTAGCAATTAACAGAGTGCACGTCTGTAGGCATGTGATCTCAGGACGATAAGTGAATTGGTTATCCACTAGAAAATTCTCATCGTGACTTTCATAATATCGACATAGTAAATTAAAGTTCTAAATCTAATGATAAACTAAATAGTATAAATTAGTACCCAGCTTAAATAATGCCAAATAGTCCTCTACAGCAGCTAATAGAAAAGCGGATTACTTACAAAAAATAATTGGAACGATTCACAGTAAAAAATACTCCTGTGAGTTATTAGAAACTTTATTTAATATCACGCAATATACCAAACCAATAATGATCAAGAATTATAATAAAAATATATAATTTTAGATGAGACCAAAAGCATAAACTATGTCAGAAGCTGAAGCGATAAATTAACACGCGAAACAAATGAACCAAGTTTGAACAAAGAGAAATTCCTAAACCGCGAAAGATAATAAATTTGCTTTTGGCGTTTGAATGATAATAGGTGTTTATGGAACTCGTTTATTACTTGGTTAACTGCCTAATACTTTATGCCAATTACTAACAGAAGTAAAACTCACTGCTTTAAAACGTCTATAGTCTCCGATATTGGCTTAAAGGCGAAATGCTAAAAATCAGAATAAATAATTTTAACAAAATTTATCGTGAAATGGCACATTTTTTTTTTAAATTATTAATATGGCTAAGGAAGTATTTAATGGCATTTTAAACTTTTATCACAAAAAGGTATGACGGAGATTATTAATTAAAATAATAAGCCATTCAAGAATTATATCATATCATACATATTTAATTTATATCATTATTTGAAACGTATATTGAAAATAATGCATTATGGTAGAAAATATAATATGGTTGGAAAAGGAAAACAAAAACACTTTTTTAAGATATTGGTATTTCATTACAATAGAGCTACTTCGTATTGAAGCATAGTGAACTCTTGATTTATCAAAAGCAATGAATATATTTTGTCTGAATAATGAGTACTCGGTATTACAATATGCTGTTTTGTATTTTATTGTCCAGAAAACATGATTGTATGTATATTTCATTATTGAAGATTTTTTGTCCATATCTTAATATAAAAAAAAATAATTATATACCAAGATTTTTTTCCTTAAAGGGAAACTTATTCGGCCTTTAAAATTATTAAACTCGTATTTCAGGAATTCGTTTATTACATAATAAAAATTATTATCACTTTCCTTCTTGTATCTAAGATTATATTATGAATGATTGAATATTATGGCTTAAATGATATTGGCAATCAGCAAATAATTTTAAATTAAATTCAATCTACATTCTTTACAATCTAGTTAAAATTATAACTAGAAAAAGCTTAACATCAGCGGTCCTATTACTGTTAGAAACATTTGCATGCATAGATGAAGTAATAGCGAGATGTCACTCTTGAATATTCAGCTCTCGTAGGATCATTTATTACAAGATATGCTATTTGTGGTTCTCAATTAGAAATCTTTAAACCTAAAGCTTATGGTTAACACATTCTAAAGTTAAATTAAATCGACATTGGTTTATATCATTTAGAATAAAGATTCCCGACGTTTATTTAAGGTAGGAAGGTAATAGCTTAAAGCTCTGAGATAAGTTAACGGAGAAATGTTATAAGAATTATTTTTGCATACATTAAGCACAACAAAAACGAAATTTATGAGTAAAGTAAGATTATTAAAAAAAGTACATACAGACTAAAGGTAACAGGCATTGACATGTTCCGTGCATTATTCAAGTAAATATAAAAAGGATGAAAAGGACTCGCAAGGTCTAAAACAAATTCGAAGCTGTTAAACTAAGAAACTCGCGAGCAAAAGTTATAAACATGATTGTTCTCCAATAAATAGTTTCTTTACGAGATGACGCCGAAAGGTTTTAGGGGTTCACTCTTCTGTGGATTCTTATAGAAATATAAATCTATAAATAAAAAAAGAGATTCCCACCTATATAATGACGCATCACGATATCTCTGGAACCATAAGGCGTAGCGACTTGAAGTTTTGGTAGAAATAGAGATCAGCTAAGAACGAATTTTACAAAGTTCCACCACAAGAGTTGCTGCTAGTATAATCAAAGTAACCTTTTTGAGTCCACTGTTTGGACATAGGTCTTCCCCTAAGTACAATCTCTATCACATTACGAGTTGGATACCATATCATCACGCTGGTCCAATTTGGGTTGGTGAGGCTCAGTATATAATGTAAAGTTAAAAAGTAATCCTACTTCATTTGGTGTTCAAAGCTTATGTATTTAAAGGCTACAAGAATCTGTCATAAGTATTTTTTATATTCATCATCAACCGTATATACATAAAACTTAAAGTTTTAATTCGGTGTACGTATTATTTTCTTGGGAATGCTTCAAAAGATATAACGTTGTAGATTGCTGTACAAGTGACATTTATAACAATTGAACTCCCGACCCTAGGTTTCTTAACACATTTTTTTAAGAAAAGCAAATAATTTGAAGCCATTCGTCTAATTAACGGCGACAGGTGAAAGCGTTTAGTGGAATATAAAACGACACAAAATGCTAAGGATTACTTTGTTACGCACTGTTAATGCGACAAATGCTGGGAAATAAAAAATTACGCTAAAATTGTTACATTACAATGTAGGTCACGAG
This sequence comes from Lamproptera curius, assembly GCA_029286875.1. NCBI lineage: Eukaryota > Metazoa > Arthropoda > Insecta > Lepidoptera > Papilionidae > Lamproptera > Lamproptera curius. The sequence goes on along the minus strand of JAGSMT010000041.1, from coordinate 1,232,814 downwards.
TAATTGTAATTTACATAATGTAGGTTAAGTAGAAACATTCAAAGCGAGTATAATGCTGTTGATAATTATTTAATGCTCCTCTATGAAAGTTGAAAACGTTTACAAACGAATATTAAATGTGTAACGCTACAACGGTAAAATATTGATCGCATGTCGGGTTGTCCACTAAATAATGGACAAACCTATCGATTCCTTGCCTTAAGGTCGTTTTATATAGTTTGGTAGTTTGAATGCTTTATGTTATTCATAGAATTCGCTTTTGCGTCATCAATAACTTATGACTTTTATTGTTTTATAAAAATCAACATTTTTAACAGTTTTCACCGAGATCGTCTGTTTATAATTTTAAATAGGCGGAAAAATCATAGTACTATTTATACATAGTTTTATGTAAGAAGTGTCTGAAGTTGAATCAATTCTTAATAAGAGTTTAAGAGAGTTTTATATCTTACTTGTACCTATTCTATGTTTTTATACGATCGTTTCTTTCGTCACTCTTGATGTTTCTACGATATATATATATGTGTTAAAGCTCCTACTAAATTGGTGCACAGAATGAATGCAACACGTTAAACCTACTTACGTCAGAAGTCTGCTTTAAAATGAAACACTCTATATGGCACGTCGAATCTGACGACGAAGCGGAGGCCACATACGAGGATGTCTCCGTAGGCCGTGCATCATCACCTATAAGGCCCACTATGAATGGTTGTTATGAGAGTTTCAATGCCAAAGTGGAGTGTACAAACTGGCGAATCGTGTTTAGAACCATCACCGGTGTCGTGAGTCGATAATCGCAGGGACAAATGCTGAGTCAATTTCCTGGAAAGAAGGCTCTTCTTAATGAACTCTACAGAAGCCCACAGGAAATGACTGGAATCCCGATACTGTGACAGGAACGAGATAGATTTATCATGACGGACCGAAAACACATATTCAGGGATGTCTCTGTGATCAATGGTTTAAAACCGGTTGCGATCATCGATTGTTTAGAGGCACCGTAATGGGTTTCCAGCAAACGGGCCCGCCTGATGAAGTCTACTCCCGACCTAACTTCCGAAAAACGTGATGGCTCTGAAAATTTCAACTGGAATTAAAAACGATTCGATGCCCAACTCGGAAACCACAATGGCAGCTTGAGGGCCTGAGCCGTACTGACCATACGTGACTGTGGTAAAGGGTTTGCGGGAGTAAGGCTGGCAGGAATCACTCTCCGATGGACGCTTGGTCTTATGGATGATGTGAAACTTCTTTCGAAGCGGATCCCGATTGATACGCCGAGACCTTCGCTGCTCAAATACGCAAGGATAACTGAGCGAATGAGCAGAATAGAGGTCGAAGGTTTTTGTGGAGAAGCTTGGGAGAACTCATCTGTCAAGCTTAGGAACTGTTCTGGTTCGTTGTTTTTAAGTCTGAGATCTTATCTGGGATCGAGTTTCTATCAAATGTACGCATCTGGGTTCCTCAACTGATTACCGGGGTAACGATCCGTGCCAGTTGACTCGGCATCTCCGGTGGTTCCTACAGTCAGCATTGATGAGGTTGTCTGGTTTAAGCAGCTCAAGGGGAAGAGTCTAAAGGATGGAGTTACTGAGCTCCTAAAGCAGGGAGTAACCCCGTTTTAGGTGAGTTCGGAAGTTATTCGACTCCGTTCTTCAAAAATCTCCAGGCGTGAAGCTTGAAAGTGAGGTCGTTCTGTTTTTTAAGAAGGCGACAATACCCTAAAATTTACCACCGATCTCACTTTAAGCCGTAACAAGCTGTTCTCGAGGTCATGAGAATCGCCTCACCAACAAGGATGGATTCCAGCCACCGGAGCAGGCTGGGTTTCGCAGAGGATTGCACCTAGACCCATTTCACCATAAGGCAAGTTGTACAAAAGACCTATAGTACAATCAGCAACTGCCTTCCTTTTATTTATTTTATTAAAACTGTGCACCTAAAATTACAAGGCGAACTTAATGCCAAAAGGCAATCTACCAGTCAACCTTTGGGTGGTAAGAGAAAATTGGAAGGTGCGCGATATTTAACAAACAAAGGAAAAATTTTAAAGCTTTGAGTTTATGTGGTATACATTAAAACCAAATAACTTATATCATTAATAAAATTACGATAGGAATATTAATACATATCCTATACGTTAACTTACTTAAGTTAATACAAATACATAAACATAAATAAATATACATATAAATATATACATACATTGTAAATATAAATATAATATTTTAAAGTTTAAGAAAAATACATTCGTTCATACTATGCCTTTGAACTTTGTCCGCAGAAAAATAATAAAGAGACCTTATACTCAGGTGACAGTTTTTTGACAGTGTTCCGAACTTTATTTTTAAAAAGGGGACTCTCTGCCATCCGATCTCGAGAGGTAACGCATTCCAAGAAGAACAGATTGAACAAAAGAAAGAGGGTGCATGACATCCGGCGTTGAGGACAAGAAAGTAGACAGTTATTTGTAGAGCGAAGATTTTTGTCGTTAAGCGGCAAAGATATTGAAAATGGGAAGTTAAATAAGAAAGAAGTGGTAGCAGAACTAAGGAAAGAAAACAGCGTCGTCAACTCTCAATGACCGCCTCTGGCGTATAGGTAACCGACAGTTTGGAACGATATGGTGAAACGTGGTCATATTTACGTGATTAAAAGAATCAATGCAATTATTGAGAAGTCGGTCTAATTTATTGAACTGATCTGCATTCAGGTCGAAATAGCAAACTCACCATAGTCGATTATAGGAAAAATTAGGGATTGACATTACCTTGGTCTTGATTGCAAAGGTTTTTAAGCCGTACAAAAGTCGCAAGACTCGTTACTTTGACTTTGACATTTGACACATTCCAACGGGTTTCTAATTACCCAACAAATTTGTGACAGTTTACTTAGAGGTATAGTGAGATTATTATAAAATTGGTGGGAGAATTAAAATCCACTATACTGGCGTTCCACACTGCCAACTAATGAAACGACATTTTGATGGATTTGGTATTTCCAAATCATTAGACCACTTTTATTTTTGTCAAGGTCCTGGTTTATCCGGTTTAATGCCTTCAGGAAGCTTTCGATGGTGACTGGCTGTAAAGCTGAAGGTCATCAGCTTCCTCCGCCATACACACCGCATCCCGAAGTGGAGACGAGCTTTGAGGAAACCATCTGCCTTGGCTTAGTCAAAACTCTTGAGTGATATACCTGAACCCTCAGCTTGATTTCAGTTTCAGACATTGAATTTAATATCAATGCCTGTAAATCTAACCAAGATAGGCCGTTGCTTATTAACTACTCCAAGACGATGGCACACCTTAATAGAGGACGCGGATACCTCAGTCAGGCCCAACTTCTTGTTGAGAACATAAAGCACCAATTTCGTGGGATCCTCCTTATCCTGTTCGGGTATGCCAGAGACAATGAGTGCTTTCTTCTGTTCCGCATATCAAGCTCTATCAACCTGTTTAGCATCAATCATGAATTTGCTGCCGCAGAAGGCTCAATATTCCGAAGATCAGCTCTCTAAAGTTCCGCAACTCCTCAGCAACTTTTGCCACAGTATCCTTGAGGAACCAGCATTCTGTAATTTGTGCCTGAAGATTATCCAGCCTTTTCGAGATATTCTCCTCAAGCCTGTGCTGAGTTGTCATAATTTGATCGATATTGGACATTTTGGCAAGTTATCAGTGTTTAAAAGCAGTGAAGTAAATCAAACAATGTGCTGTGCAGGTGGTGTTAATTAAATAATGTAAATTACATAAATTTCACTATTAATGTAAGTAGCACACACTTTACACTTTAGGAGTTACTTTGCATTGAATTTAATAAGTCTGTAATGTTATAATTATAAGAATTTTAATTTTAAAATACAGAGCTCTTTCAAAATACGTCTAAACTTTTACACCTACTCGCCTGAAAAAGTGGAGCCTTTGTGGACTATGGAGAAAGCTTTTGACTCTGTAGAAACCTGGGCTGTTCTGGAAGCTCTTCAACGATCTCAGGTCGATACGTTGAGGTGTTAAAAGGTCTGTATAGCGCTGCGTTTATGTCCGTTCTCATTCCGAGGAGTCAAACGCGACCAATCCCGATTGCATCGAGGAGTGAGACAGGGGATGTAATATCCCCGAAAGTGTTCATTAATGCATTGAAGACGTCTTTAGACTGGACTGGACGTGGCATAAACATTAACGGCGAGTACCTTTCACACCTTTGTTTCGCTGGCGATATCGTCATAATGGCTCGAGTCGTTGGAGTGCTTGCAGGAAATGTTGATCGGCTTAAATGAATCGTCCTGGACGTATCGGACTAAGGATTGAACTTGGACAAGACGAAAGTCATGTTCAACGAACACGTTCTCCCGAGTCCGGACAATGTCGATGGTGTTACTCTCGAAGTTGTCGATGAATATCTTTACCTCGGGCACATATTGCAGTTGGGAAGACACATGCTCGAAAGGGAAGCCAATTGGAGGATTCAGTTGGGCTGGGCAGTATTCAGGTAGCTACACCACATTCTCACTTCGCCGATACTGCAGCGTTTAAAGGCAAAAGTCTTAAACCAACGCGTACTCCGCGTCACTGACCACTGGGTCAGAAACGTGCCTGACTATCGGACTGGTCCATCAAGTTTTCCGGTAGCTCAACGTAAGCTATGGAACGCGTTATGCTGAGTTTCTCTGTCGGATAAGATTCGCAATGAATTCATCCGACAGAGAACAAAGTTACGACTATAGCGCAAAGGACTAGCTAGTTGAAGTGGCAGTGGGCCGGTCACCTGGTCCGAAGAATAGATGGCCGATGGGCCCTATAAGGTTCTGGAGTTGAGGCCCGTTTAGGGAAACGGAGTGTTGGATCAACCCAGACCAGGTAGGATGGCGATCTCCGTGCAGTAGCCGGTTCAGGTTGGCAGCGAGTAGCAGGGGATCGACCGTCTTGGCGTTCACTGAAAAAGGCCTACGTCCAGCAGTGGACTGATAAAGGCTGATTATGATGATGATGATATGGCACGATACGTACGAAAATTTAAGTCACAGATATTTTTTAAAATTTAGAAACAAAGTTACTCAGGAATATTATTATTGTAACTTTTAAAAAGTTATATTGTATATAACGAAACTAAAAATATTTCGCGTGACCTATTAGACATATAAAGTTATGTACCAGCAGCAAAATTTATACGAACATAAATTGATTACATGCATGACGCAATTAATACCAGAATAATACGTGTAGTTAGATGTGGAATACTTATAAACTCTCGTACGGGTCGATTGCTGCCGCTATTACAGTCAAACGTATCAAGTGGCTTTGAATTCATCAAGCATAACAATAGATTGAACACAGGTGATATTTCCGTCAGATATAAAGATAAAAAAATTAATAATTGACTAGGAACTTTCAGTGATTTCTGAGTACGTTAAATGTCTGTGTACACAAGTTTTCTAAATGAAATATCGATTCACGAACATCAAGGTATTTCGCTAGGCACCAGAGCTACTAGTTGCCTAATGGAAACCGTCAGCTATTAACAGAGTGCGATATTCTGTTTCAGGATGAAATGTGAATTGGTTATCCACTCAACTTTTCTCTTCACGACATTTTTGCAATTGACCGTGAATGTAAACATTTAAATATTAAAAATAACAAAAAATTGAGTAAGGCCTTCTACTTTTTATAATAATTGTAGATTATCACCTTATCAAATAAATTCTTGAACTCGACTAAATAGCGTACTTAGTAGATCAAGTATTGAATACGTATAAGTCAGCAATATATGTCTCTACAAGGATATAAACAACGATCATTATTTCAAAGGATTTAACTTACTAGAGATTTCATTTCACGTTATGTAATTTTTTTAATCTTTGCGCTTAAATTGGAAAAATCACACTTATATATTTAGAAAATGGAAAGAGATTTTACTTGGTAAGGTGTTAGTATGTATGACATACTAAAAAATATATGGAATATAATTGTTACTTGTTGATATACACTTCGTAGAATAATCTGTTCGCATATATCTAAGGGTTTTGAAATGTACAAATATATTGGCTAATTATAAATAAAGATATTAAAACTTCCGTATAAGATATATTTGGTAATGAAATGTATGCTCCAAGATACGTGTCAAATATTCTAGGAGATTTAACAATTATTGTAATAAAATTACTATATTTCACTACACATAATGTATACTAGACAAACATTTTCTCTTAACAAATATGTTTTAATCATAATGTATGTCATAATTTAATTTCAGGAAGTTATCTAAATTATGTAAGAAGTTAAATGCATTAAATTAACACGCGAAACAAATAAACTAAGTTGAAATAAAGAGAAATTTCAAAAAAATAAAAGCTAAAAAATCTGCTTTAGGCATCTTAATTACAATAGTTGATGATGGATTTTACTATTGTTTAAACAGCTAAACTAAACGCAATCAGTTTTAAAAACTAAACGTCTAATTGGATTTCTATTACGTTACATATTTAAAAAATATTAAATAATGGAAAGGTAAATACAAAAAAATATAATAATGGTATTTTATCACAATAGAGCTATTTCGTATTGAAGCATAATGAACTCATGATTTAACAAAAGCAATGAATACGTTTTGTCTGAATAATGAGTACTCGGTATTACAATATACTGTTTGTCTACTTCATGTCATGATTGAAGATTCATTGTCGATATGTCGTTTATGATTAATAAAAATGTTTTTTCCCAAGTAAAAACTAATTGTGTCACTTTGATATTTCTCTGAGGACAGACATCAAATTAGTTACACTATCGAAATCAATATGTTGGTGATAAATTAACAATGAACAGTTTTGTAAGTTGATGATGTTATTATACAATAAGATTCATCAAAATTTTTGAACTTTTTTTTCGATATTCGTAAGAACAGACGAATAATCTGCATTTCGGCAGATGATCTTATATTTATCTTGATAATTAAAAAAAAAATGCAATCAAATAGCTACAAGTTTTGGTTTGTTTAATGTTCAATAAAGCTTACATAATGTCCAATTACTGTTTACAAGCAATTAACGTGCACATGCGAAGTTATAGCGAGTTAATACTACTGAGTGCTCAGCATCTCGTAAGCATTAATTGAGAGACAAGCCATTTGTAGTTCTCAATTAGAAATCGTACTTCGTAAGTGGTGTGTACTTGAACCTAGTTTACATGTTAAACACATGTTTTAGTTAATTTATAATAGCAATAACGTTTATATTAGCAATATTCGACATTTATGCATTATACAAGTGCCGGGATAAGGATGGGAAGGGATTGGAAGATCTCAAACAAGTTCTAAATTGTTAAACTAAGAAACTCGGGAACAAAGGCAATAAACATGATTGTTCTCCAATAAGAAGCTTTTTAATAGATGACATCGAAAGACTTAGACGTGTCTGTAACCTTCTAAACATTCCAACAGAGGTGTAGTTACTAAAATTTTCTTAGTTTTATCAGGGCTCAAAGGAAGGCAATATGTAATGTACGTATAGATACAATTGTGTAAACAAACAGTAATGTGTAATTTAATCAAAGAAATAGTATAACAAACATCAAATCAAATTAAAAACAAATTTATGCAGAATACGTAGATTAAAGCATAATTATTTTAGTATTCAAATCATAACTTATTGCTCTTATATTTTTCTGAGTGTGTTTACGTTAATCAAATGGATTTTTTTATGTTAACTAGCTTGTTCCTCGATTTCACCCATGTATAAATTAAAACCTGTACTGCCGCTATCTTCAGTAAAGTCGGTCAAATCGCTCAGCAATTTCGAGAAAATTACCACAAAATCAGACAAGAATATAAAAAGAACTGTATTGATATATTAATCAGTTGTATATCAAAATTACTCATTAAAATCGGCAATTTAATGTTAAAAACGGTCATTCCGATATTGTTTATTTGTATTGAGCATAAAGAATCAAATGGGATCAGTACTATTTGTACTTATTCGAGCGTGAAACTTTTTGCTATCTGTAATAATAGGAAAAAGTTGTGAACAAAATGTTCCGACCTTCTCACAATGCCACATATGGACCTTTACCAAGCGATGTTACTTGTTATATCCATAAAAAGGTTAAACAAGGGGCATGAAATGAATAAATTATACGTGTTTGCACGTTAAAGCAAATATTATATCGCTGGATTCGACTGCTTCGTGAATTGAATTAAAAGTTAAATACAAAGAAAGTCCTCATAGTTTTATTATTTGATATCAGTTTATGTATATGATAACAAAAAGACCTAAAATCTATTGTAGGTTGTACCAATTACGCCATTAGCTGCATGTCTGCAGATCTTTTTTTTCCTTAGTTTTATATTTGATTTATAAATCTAAGAAACATTAAATTAATGTGTTTATTCACAGAAAATCTAAAACAAAGGAAAAATTTACAATTAATTATAGCCAAAATATTATCAAACGAAAGGGTTTTACGTTTCTACAAGGTTTTCAAAGCCGTTAAGAAAAAGTTTCGCAATGATATATTTTGTTCATGGCGACCCACTAATATTCATATTGGCTTGACCATTGTTATAATCTATCAGAACGTAGATTGCACACACAAAAGCATAATAGGCTATATCCAATGGAAAGCTCAATAGCTTATCTACAGCTAGCCCGCAGGGATGGACCAGCATTAATTAACGGTTTAACGTTGACAATTTCCCAGCGAATGCTATGTGCTTGTCTTTTGGCAACTACAATAACCAGCTATATGTTTGCGGAAATAATTGCCTGGATGTGTACATGGATTTAATTTATATAGGTACTTATGGATCATTACATTCACATATATCTTTTAAGTTAGGAAAAAACATATATTAAATATTCATAAAAAACAACACACTTGTAACGTTTCAAAGTATCAAACTTATGTTGTCTTCCTGTATTTGTTGTAGTCTTTGCAAAGATTAAAATAATAAGAATTGAAATATACATTATTTACTATAAACATACTTAATTATTTCTATTGTTTGGCTGAATATTATCATTATTAAATAAAATGACTTTAGGATTTTATCGCTTTATTTTACATTTTAAATTCCTGACGTTTCGAACACTTTCCAGCGGCCGTGGTCACGGGTAGACTGAGATGTCATGCGTCTTCTTGCCAGTGCTGAAGCGGGTTTCAGATCTTAATTTTTATGAATTATTTTTAATCTGTACTCCGACCTATGCAAAATGAACTGATTTTATCTGTACAGCCGGCAGTGGTATTATGCTTGGGTTTAAATTTTAATTTATTAATTATGGGATCCAAGCAGGTGGTAGAACCAACCATCTTCTCTATTGAAATTTGGATGTTTTAATCTCAATAGCCTCACGGATCATCCTTGGTAGGAATCGGTGTTCTTTAGCGAGGTTTGTGGTCGATCAAATCTGATGTAATGGTTTGGGTGATTTAAGGTATGGTCACACACTGCCGACTTGTTGGGTCTTCTATGTTTAATGTCAGCTATATGTTCCTTCACGCGGGGATTGCTCGCTTGCTTGTCCAATATAAGAGAGCCACAGTCACAATCTACTTGTACACTCCTTGGTCTTGTAGAGGAATATTGCATTGACAGGTGGTAGAATTTAAAATGTAAAATAAACGCGATAAAATCCGTAAAGTCATTTTATTTAATAATAAACATACTTAACAAAATAGTAATTTGAAATATTCTAGACGCATCTATCTTGACATACCAAATAAGAAAACAATATTACTCCAAGCCTAATGTAGATATACCAAGGCGGGCGGTACATTTACGATGCGCCTTAAGGAGTAATTTAATGAATTTCCCGGCTAACAGGATTTAAGACGGCACATTTAATATATTTGCATTAACGTTAAAAAGCAGAGGGAAACAAAAAAGCCGGTGTGCAAAATTTTGACTATACATCAGAATTAATTGTAAATATGTAGTTACAAACTGTTTTCTTTTACTGGGTTATGTGTTATGTTACGTACAAATTTGAACCATTTATGCTTGACTAAGCAGAATATTTAACATTTAATGTCTATAGATAAAGATAGACCGTAGAATCTTGATATGCAAAAAAATACATAGCACGTTAAAAAAAGCATTCGATATAATCAATTATATCAGCTCGAAATAGCAATAAATTTTAAGTTTATATTGCCATTAAGCCGTACTTGTTACTATCGACACATCGACCAGTCAAAGTGATAGTCATATATCTAGAGCATCAATTCTGCCTGTCGTATTAATCGTGTATCATACAGATGACAAATAGAAGTGGTTAACATCTATCGGAACCCCTGTTTGTGTTGTATCATGATTAATTTAGCGACACAACTCGAGTAATGTCATTACGATTGCAAACTTGGCAAACGCAGCTTGTATTGCGAGATTTGAGTAACAGTAGTGTTCGCGTTTTCTACGAGCCTAAATAAAACTTCATTTAAACGTTGGTAATAAAGTTGATAGGCTACCAAAGCTAAAATATATATACATATAGATTAAAAATGTATTAATATAAGGCGTGAAAGCTTCTGTCCAATTCGAAGTTAATAGAAATTTTAAAATTTTCTCTAGGATAAACGAAATATTAACTATTAAATATTATAAAACCTTTACATTAATGCACTCCAACAAAAAATTGTACGCTTATTCATTTTACAGGATGAATAATGGCACGTCGTTTTAATATTATTTCGCTTAAAACGATAACTTTTATTTATTTATTGTTCTGCAGGATGTATTATTATATGTTATACTAATGTTAAGTTGTATTTTTTGTCAAATATGAAAATTTATTATCAATCGATCACAGATTTTGTTTAAAATGCCAAACAACTTAGCAATCGTTTGGGATTAGAAATACTTCCAGTGCCCTTATAATGCGAAACTTAGGCCGCTAACTTTAACCACATATACTTAAACATATTTATTTATTTCTTAACATTGATAAAGTTGATCAAGAACTAAATAGATTATGTTTTAAAAGTCATTTCATATCTTCCTATTTAATTATTTCGCTCCTAATCTAATCGAGAGCTACCAATATACTTGTGTTGCATTAGGTCAAATATAACTTACTCAGGGCAATGTTCGCCTGCTTGTTCCTATCCAGTTGTCCCCTCAAGGCTCTTAACCTACGCAATTTCTGCTCCTGTGCCTCGACTCGTTCCCGTAACCTTCTCAGCCGCTCCCCTTCCACCGCCACCTGTTGGCAAATAATAAAGGTTAATCCAAGGGCAAACAGACCCGAGCGTACTTTCGGGAACACTATAAGTAATATACATACAGGTGTAACAACCGCCAATGGAAACCTGGATTAGGTATTCGAAGTTGAGGCTTAACTTTACTCCGAGCCACGTGTAATTTTATACAAGCGGTATTAAGTTAACATCTTCAAATATACAAAAAGTAGATATTTTTTTACATTTAACTCATTACAAGTTGAACAACTGCACAATATCCATGCTTATATTTATATTTCAATTGCTTTTAAAAGGTACTTGCAACAAAACATAGAAGAATGTAGAAGATGAAAACCACCATTAAGAACAACACGAAGAGATCAGAGATTAAAATTTCAAACATACAGCAATAGCGTCAGCTTAAGATAACACCGACAAGCGATATAAGGCATTTCCTTATTACGAAACGACGGAAACCTGCCATTATCCGAAAATTTCGTATACAAAACACTCGGTTATGCCCTACATGCGCTTTGTTATACGCTTCCACGCTCCGTTTGAGGGAGCGCTTCGAAACGCTGACGTGAACCGTATCGGGGACCGAATGCCGCAGAGCTTTGTACTTTTTAATCCTCCTTAAAAAAGTTCCGAATACAATTGTCGAGCGTTTGACTTTCGTCAATACCGATCTCTGCTTACGACAAATCATGTAAAGTGGTAGGCAAATTGAATATCGAAATACGTTTGCCTTTTCTGAATCAAATTAATTATTTAATACTTTTTTCTATATCACTACATACTTTTTCTTATACCGATTCTTATAGGGAAACGAATCTTATGAATGTACTTTTTCAATTTATGAAGGAGGATCGGTCGCGCTTTGGCAAAGTGTCCTAAGCTTGCACTGACAATACGAGTAATGTAAATGATAGTACCTACGAAGTAACTTCGTTGCTAAGGGTAACCCATATTTCTTATATACGTTCAGTTACCGGATTATCGCTTAGTAAATGCCATCTCAGTGACAACTCTTCAATAAGAACGCTTAACGTATAACCTCACTTCGTTGCTATGTTTCACAGTCTTAACGTTAATTCTATACCGCATTTGGCCTAAAATGTATTGAATTATGAAACAAATGACCCTTTTCAAATTTACATTAGACTTTTTGGAAACGGAAATTTCATTTTTAATTTCTTATTATTTTCTTATTATTAAAGTATCAATTAATAATATTTTATAATAACCCTGAACAAACCCAACTGAATTTCTTTTAGCATAATTCAACTATGCCTGTGAACAGTTTTACGTTTGTTACCAAAAATTTTAACTGTATTATAAGAATCATAGAAAAACTCTTTTACTTATATCTCAATCGGAGTTAAGGGCGACCGAGTCAATTTTATTTATTTTATAGGCTTATTTATTGCGTGAGAGGAGTTTATTTCCTTTAGTAGGGCGATAAATATCGCATTAGGCTAACGCGAGTCCGGGCCCCGGCTAAGAGATTTATTAACAGCGGGCACGAGAATTTAATTTTTCGACCTTATCTCGCATTAAACTCCTCGGAAGAATTGTGGGACGGTCTCGATAAAACCAGTGATAATATCGCCGAAGTAATTCATACAATGTTTAAAGAATTTGACTTGTGGTCCATTATAGCTTACATGTTATTAAGGAATGTTAGTAAACAAGAAAAAAAAAACGAACAGTAGCAAACATATAGACTGTAGAAAAGATATGAGTCAGAATTATTATATGAATAATAGTATAAATTAAAGTATTTATTAAAAATATTCAGCAAGATAGATTGTCATCATCAGATAGGTTGTGTTTACCATCCATTATTATTATTATCATTCATCCCAAAATGGAACCTTTGTAATCGATTTATTTCCATAAATAATACAGAATCTCTTTGCAAAAGAAAATAATAAAAACTTTCAATGCCTGTATAATGCGAAACTCTGGCCAATAACATCACAAACGTGAGCCTAAACCAGCTTTAACGAAAAACAACATGCTCTCGGAATTGAGCACCTCCTCGTTTTTGTGAATTCTATCAAAAACTCAGTACATTGTGTTACGAGAACTAAAGTACTAGAAAAAAGATACATAAAGCATTAAGAAATGAATATGCTGATGTATAACAGTATAACATTATAACAGTATATAAAGCAGTAAAAACAATTTAAGGCCCATAAAACATTATAAAAGTATTATATTATTATAACATTATTTATTACTAGAGTAAGTATATATATTTCTTACTTATTCTAGTAATAGATAAATAGCGATCCTTTGTTGATTTAGTGTTAGCGCAAGCTATGAATATTTTGTCACTCCTACTATAATACGGATAAGAGGATTAGTCAAAATCACAGTATTGTTAGGGAGTTAACAGCGTCACTACATGACAAGTATTAAACACAAGGTATAATCCGACTAGGAACCCAAATTCTTACTCATGAAAAAAATTAAAGGCAACAAGAAATGATAACGTTAATAAAAATATAACAGATAAATACTCGCATACACAAAAAGAAAAACATTACGTTGTTTGTACATGTTCCCTTTTTGGAAATTAAACCCACGTCAATTCCACCAACCCACAGACAGTTCTGAAAGTATTTCACGTTTAATAAACATACATAGTCTGTAGCCATGTACATGTTGTATTGTAAGCGTTATTTTGCTTTTCTTTCTGAGAATAATTTCACATGTACTAGCTTTTACACTTGTGGAGTACTTCGAACTGATAGAACTTTAGAGAAAAAAGTTTTGCACCTTATACCTTCTCGAAATCCAACTATTGAACACTAAAAACAATTCAATAATCGGTGCAATGGTACCTGAGCATCCGTTTTATTAGCAAAATTACCTATTTTGCTTTGTAATATTAGTGACGGAAAAGAAAGCATTTTCATTTTATATATTTTTTGATGATGTAATTCGATTGGATCCGTTTACGACACCACAAGAGCTCTAAAGGTGAGATACAATAATGTAATTAAGCATGCGAGATACGGAAAATTAAGTTAGACGCTTTGACATTTGATCGAATTATCACTCGACTCAAATTCGCTCTGACATATTTTTTTCTATAAGCATTTTTACAAGAAACCTGTTTTAAACTTGCTTGTTTCAAATTCCTGAAATCCTTTATAAAAATGTAATAACATATTATGTAATGAAGAATAGATAAAGTTTTGCTGCCCTTATTTGTGTTATAGTATTACAGTTGTTAGAACTATGAACAATCCACTTATAATTCCAACTCTTATTTTCACTTAGATTACAACATTATCCGGGAGTCACTAGATGTACTTCGCAAGTTTGTCTGTGCTAAACATATACTCACGACATCTTTTTATATCTAGCCTCTTGTGATCACAGTTCAATGTAAATAACATTAAGTAAGTAAGCGAGTAGTTCCTGCATGCATTTAGCGTTTAATATAAGAAAATCTGAAGATTTCTGCATGATTAAATAAAAACAACATTACTGCAATTCTAACACCTTTTATTGTGAAGCACATTAAGGCCTACAATTAGAAACAAATTTACGTTATTAAAATCTATTTTACATCGTTAATCAATTCCTTTGCACTATTAAAACAAAGAATCAGTACATTAGAGTGTATTATTACGGCTTAAATTCCCCCCTCATACATTACTACGATAAAAGATGTGTCCCTATTTGCAGACAAGAAAAATAAATCCAAAACGTCACAGCAAAGCAATCAATAAAACGAAATGAGAACACTTCGTAGCACAGTACAGACTTGAGACCGAATCGTAAATCGCAGAGCGTCTCGGCTCAGTATTTAAGGCGACACGCTTCATCGCCTTAATTAATCCAAATTAAATGTATTCCACGCGACGCCAAGGTCGCGCGTAAATTAGAGAAGTGGCAGAGTACCTTCAAATATAAACAACATTTAACATAGCTTTTATTTCATACCTAACAGGAAAAGCTACTTACACTGCCTTTTAGGACACTGTTAGAAAAATGGACACTTTCTTATGTTATAAATTTTGGTAACCATTTATAAATGGAATGCATGAGTTATGACGCGACTTTTTTGTGTAACATTGTTGACATTAAATCCATTTTTCAACTAACTTAGAAACAGTGTATAGCAAAGCAAAATATTTTCCGTGCACGAAAGAATTATGTGTGTCATTTATTTTTAATTAATATACATTACTCGTACGGATGTTACGACCCCACGTCCATTGACGGCGGATCTGCCTTGCAGTAGGAGTAAGACAGATCCGCAGTATAAGTGTCAATCCGTCGTTCCGTGGCAATTATGAGCAACGCTCTAAGGACGCCAACAAAATCGACCGTCTTGGCGTTCATTGAAAAAGGCCTATATCCAGCAGTGGACTGCTAAAGACTGTTTTTGGTGATGGTAATCATACAATATTCAATACCTTGACCGATTTAAATTAATCGCAAGCTAGTTTTCTTTCGTATAATATATACTTTTTTCAATTTACAAAAGCGCTTGTTTACGTAACATCGTTCCACAATTCAATATTCTATTGCTACGAAACGTTTCCAAAAATAAAACAAGACACAATCGCGCGAAAAGGAAGTCCAAATGACAAAGACAAAAGGGAGTTCTATTTACATCTCCTAGTTCTGCCCCCCCCACGTGAGATTTCCGCAATTTCCCAATTCAAATAGGGATTTCGCACGTGCCACGCCGGAGGCGAATAATGCGGACGCTTTGATACCAGCAAATGGCTCTCGAGATGTACACAAACCGTACAGAAACAGTGCACAACGAAAATCGAGCTACAAGACGTATCTTCAACCGAGAAGGATGATGCTTGTTGCAGCATCTCGCTGAAAAGATATGTAAAGTAACGTTACAGAAGAAAAGTGTTTTTAAAGTGTGTGCGAAAGTTTTATCCGATCATGTTATTTTCGGATTTTCGTTATTATTTTAAAAAGCTAAAGACAAATTAATTAAAAATAAAAACGTTTTTATGTCCTGACGTTAAGAAACCGATGTAATCAGATACAGGAACGAAAGTTGGATTTTCCTAAGAACATGATATAACATTATACAACCCACTCAATTGTTATTTTAATAGCACTAACCTTGAAACAAGTAGTATTTACTCATAGCAGTCTAAGTTAGAAACTGAAAATGTATATATTATTATCACATTTAACATAAAGGAAAGGAATATATAAATTGAAAAAAGAAAATTAAAGTAAATAATAACAGCTCACCATTATATAACAGTATAAAACTGGAGAAATATAAAAAAAAATCCACAACAATCCATTACCGTACCGACAGTAATCCTTGAATGAGAATTGACTAACCGTGTCTCAAGAGATTACAATGTCAACAGATTCGATCGATCATACGCTGGGTTTAAAAAAAAATTGAAAACGAAAAAGATTATCCATTATAACTACAATACCTAGACTAGAGATAACCTAGAAATGAGGAGCTCGTTTGTTTAAACTACAAATGTTATATGTGGAACGTGGGCCATCCATTTTCATTACTGCATACATCTACGCTATATCCGAACAAATGTAGTGTGGTGGGTTGTGAGTCAGCTAGCTACAATTCTATATAACTTACACCTACAGAATGTACAGTTCAAATAATATACTACCAACGTCAATTTAGAATAAACATATGCAAAATATCATGTCTTAGTATTCAATTTGTTTGTTCGGTGTGTCCCTGTACATTACTTCATCATTATCGTATTTTCATAACGAATCAATAATCTGTAAATTATGAAAAAAATATTTCAGTGTTTATTTATTCATTTCATTTCATTATATATTGAAGCATTACTTTATTTCTTTGGACTTTACACATTAATGCTGCAATGATTGATTGTTTATAATTTCAAAAGTATTGAAAACCTAAATAACGAAAGAATATTAGATTTCGGTTTTGTAAAAAATTAAAAAATTGGACCTGAAATTCATCAGTCTAGATAGCTGTTCAGTATTTTAAGTTTAACTTACATTTTTATATAAAATATAAGTGAAGAGTTTAACAAAACGGCTTGGTACTACCTCTAGATTTTTAATGAAAAGTAAATTCAGCAAGTTCCTCTTTAAATGTAAAGAGAAAGTCAATTAGAGAAATGCAATTTGTCTAACTGAGACGGAGCTGCATTTTTCAAAATTATTTTACAACGTTTTGCATTCAAGCTAAGACGTTTTTACTAGGCTATATATATTTTAACTAATTAACTAAGTAGGTTAAAGTTTAATTTTAATATCGGTATATGGTAATTGTGTGATTTTACATTACAATACTACATAGTCAATGGGATCAAGTATATTCAAGTAAGATTCGACAAATGTTATTTTGATCCATAATATATTATCAATATGATCAGCTCGAAAGTAAAAGTAGACTATGGATGGACGTGTGTTCAAAAAATGTAATGATCACTTTGTGTTTTTTTTTTTGCGTAAATAGGTGATTCCACGAGTAAGAAAAGATGTAGTATATATAGTATGAGCATTTAAAAAATAGGTCACGTTTGTCAAGACCGTACTTAGTAGTAGTTTAATCTCAACATTGATTTTCTAATTATATAAATAACCTATCAAAAAAGTAGAATGATAAAGACTGCTTTAAGTGATTAAATTGCGAAATTTTATAAAACGCTGTTCTTTATGCTATGATACAATAGTCATCTGGTAATTAAACATTGGACATACGATGTTCATTCTTATTTACCCTGAAATTGCATTTTCTACTTGACCTTTAAAAGGGAAACAGAAGCGTTCCGTACTTTTTCACAGAAATGCTCACACTTTTAGTAACTTTAGAGGAAACCTTAAAGTTTATAGTGGCCTTAGATAGTGTAGTTTCTTTGAAAAAGGAGATATCCCAAAGACCAATACAAATATACGAAACATTCGAAAAGTATTGCGTTCACAGCAGTTGCCTGGATGAATTGAATACTGAAGCCTGGGTAAATGGAATATTAAGGAATTGTTCAGATGCCCTAGAATTCTGATATTGGTAGTAATATTTGGTGGACAACGTACATACTGAATAGAAATTGTACTTGGTTGCATTACTCGCTTTACAAATACCGTAAACAATAATATATATTATTTTGTGTTTATTAATATGACGCATTTATACACTTATGTTAATGTAAAATTCTATAGGTACTGTATTATCATGAAATTTGAGATTTCAGAAACTTTCCAAAAAGTACATTTTATAATTGACGATAGAAGAACAGCTGTCATAGTACTACTAATTTATTAGGATCACCTAATACGATCAGATCTAAGAAAGCCCAAACAATGGCTTATATACAAAGATGGCTGCAGCCGTACGCAACAAGTAACATATATTTAACAACTGAAAGCGTTACAATGTACCCTCAACGCCATATTAGGATAAATTAACGACGCTAATTACGTCAGCGGTAGCAGCTCTTCCGCCTGAATTGAAATGCCGGCGCGCATTACGAAATTGTCAGCGCGCATAATGAGATGTTTAAAATGTATGTACGGTAAATATTTTAAACCACTAGCACATAAACCATAGTCAACAGTGTCGTACTAATAGGGATTCGACTAAGAAAATGCCGTAATGTAATCATAACAACTGAAAAAAAAACGTAATAGAAAAACGGACTATCATTTCACTTCTCTTTTACTAAACTAGATAGAAATGATAATATTAAATGGGAGATCCCTGATTTATTTCTTTAACGTTAACGTTAAATTATGTATCTACTATAATCGGTAATAACATAGTTTTTGGTAAATAACTTACATTTTGCCGATCGATTTAACTGTATTATACACACACAATGCGAAATCCGAACTTGTTTGTTCTTGTTAATAAGATTGAGATTTTAACATTTAATTTGAAACTATTAACATTCATTTTAAAGCTATTGAAAACTTGATGTAACTAATAATTAGTTTAAAAATGCACAAATGTCAATTTATCAACTGCTTAAGTAACATAATATAGATTTAAACAATTGTAATGTTTAGGAATTGACATGAGCCAAATTACGCTTTTATTACAAAATATCTGAACAAGAATAACATAGCATCGCTTTGACAATAGAATTGTTTAATGTAATTGCCAGTAATTTTAAATACTACGATAGGACACAGAGTGAACACTGGTGCACAAAAATATAAGTATTATCGAAAAACAATCGAACACTTATTGTTCTATCATAATCGATAGACATGTTTGCTTTTAATAAATCAGTAATTTATTTATTAGACATGAAGTTGATCGTTACATCTCGTATACTTGGATTTAAGTCTAGATTACACATAACTTATTCAACAATGGGTTCATAACAGAGTCCAATAAATGAATAACTTTTTTCAAAAGACTCAACGTATTGTATGTGACAACTTACGAACAGTACACTAACTAATTGAAAACATATAAGTGTTAACTGATAGTTTTAATGTGTTATAAACCATTCTGTATACATAGTATGTACTTTGCGAAATAAACGTTAACAATTTTTAAACAATGTCTGAGGATGTATAAATACTCAATTGACGGAACAGAAATGAACTGACCTGCATATGGAGATGATATAGTTACAGCATGTGTTTACACAATCGACAGAGTTCACGCTGACATATCTAACTAGTTTATCATTATCTTTTTTCTCGCTATGAGTACTCCAAATTGGTTAACGTCATATTTGAAACTATTTTGCAGCACTAATTATATGTAAGATGTATAATAAGAGATGATTGATCAACTATTATATACGTTACGATTTGCACTAAAAGTTGTATTTTGTGATAATACCAATCACTACATACATATTACCTGTAAATAAGTAATTTAACAAAGTTCAGGAGTTTAACTCAATGAAAAAATAGGAGGCTACTGGATGATTGATATTTACCTACGACACGAGCGGTTCTACGCTTGAATAATAAAATTTTGATCTATTTTAACCACATGGTTAACAATTTTACATACTAGTTTCGTTCTGAATTAATAATATTTAAATAAATAAAAATATAATTATTATATGTTTATCATTGCTAAAGTTGTTTTATGTTAAACATGTCAATTCTCAATAATTTACTAAGTATAAATAAACCATCAAATGTTTTGGTCTCACTGTATTCGTAGCAAAAATCAAATTGAAAATCGATCACATGGCACCATTTAGAATCTCTATTAATAATCCTAAGGAAAGATTAAATAAAAATATATAATAATAATAATGTGTTTCGAAAACTTAGACGATTTCTAACTCAAAATATTTTAATAAAATTTTGTTATCGATCAGATACTATACTAAAGATACTCTGCATAATTTTGAGTTTGAGCAATACGAAGCATTGATAAGCTTTAAATCGAGCTTCTGAACAATCTATAAGGATCTCTTTTGCAGTGAGTATATATAGACTAATGTGAAAATAATGCATTTGCGGACACTGAGTGTTGACTATGTATGAGAAACAAAGAGTACGAACAAATAATATAATGATAGAGATGCACGTGTTCGCAATATGTAAAGGATGGCTGTTTTATATATGTAATGTAAACTAGAGATCTATTTATTATAAATATAAGACACTAAAAATTAGCTGTTAGGAAACATGTGCACTATAAGTTAACTAAAAATAGAAAATAAGCTATAATATAGAGATGCTGTTGATATTAATTTTTTATCATAATTATAATTTTTTATATCTTAGAAAATTGTATAAAATAATGTTCTAAAAGAAAACCCCATTTTAATATATTACATTCAAATGACATTTAGTTTTTTGTTTATTTTGTTGCACATACCTTATTATGTCTTCCCCGAAAATGTTAACTAGCGAACAATGCCATCAGCATTCGCCTATGTACAAATTTTGTTCATAAAGATTAATTATACGATGTTAAAAGTTCTAGATCGTTACTATAGTGTATATTGCCACTTAACATATTAGTCTCCATTAAGATGTGTACCGAATAATGAGCCATAAGAAATCATCAATTTTGATACAAAAAATCTATACAATAAAGCGGCGTATACGTATGAGTATTCACTGACAGTTGATTAAGCTAGGAATGGCATATCAGTGACAATTCATCAATTTAAACGCTTAGGCGCTGAACGCTACGTAAGAATAATCAAGACATATTCCATCTGAGTCTGTCCCGTGAAAATGGAAGCAGGAGAGTGTCCGAAACGTCAGGAACAAAATATACAACCAACGCGATAAAACATAATTATGCAACAACAACAAGCCATTGTTCACATTAATTGCGTCTTTTTTGGGTAATGTGGATATTACCTGGTGCTGCCTGGCTTCCTGCTGCTTAAGGTATCGCAGCCGCTGCTCCTTGGCGCAGAGCAGCTGGTGTTGGGTGTCGATCTGCTGTTGCTGACGTAGCGCCATCGCGCGCAGCTCACCCAGCGTCAGCTCCACCCCTTCCCCCAGCTGTGGGCAACAGATTAGTTTATAAGTCCTTGATTTATGTGTCAGTTTAACATAAAATAAAAAAGGTATGTGATATGCCCTGCCCATAAGGAAAGCACGTATCGCCACAAATCCACTCACTGCCCTAATACATGATATCGTTTACCCAATATGCTGAACATCTAGAGAACAAAATTGTATATTTTTAATTATAAACGATTTACTAATGGGTAGCAAGTGATGTTAATATAATCATGATATTGGATTTAGGTTTGGAAATAGTTATATTTTGCATATATTTTGGAACCAATACAATGTATTTTAGCTAAAGAATGTTATTTATCGATGCATATGTTTAACTCAATATGTGACAATTTTTAAAAGATATAAAAGATCAAAAGGTGAAACTTCTGTTCAGCTATTTAATGATCCTAAATCGAAACGTGAAAATGCTACTAGCCGTCCCACTAGCGTTTATGGAACGGAAAAGTTATCAACTTTTCTGTGACTACTACGTGGAATAAGCCCCCGTCATAAGTTAAAGCCCGTGCATTCGTTTGAATTAAGCCTATATCGACTCTTTTATTTTGGATTTAAAACAAAATATAAGTCTTATCAAATCTTATCAAATAAAGTATGACTTATATGTTGCTACTTTTTCTCGTACGTACGGATGCTAACTCTATTTAGTAAATGCAATTTCATAAATGTTGGAACCGAAGCATTTAAAATTAATATGAACTGCATATGACTATAATTAAAAAAAGTCACTAAATATTGTATGAACAGCTTTCCTATACATCTCTGGAAAATGTTAAATTAAGAGAATTTATCTTTCCACGGTATAAATCTAGTATAAATGCATAACCAAAATTTCAAAAAGGATTATGTAAAAAAAACTTTATAACATGATGAACATGTTATGACTTACAGAAGTAGTTTGTTTGCAAACAAAATTAATCATTTATTGAAATGCGACTAAATTAAAGATAAGATCGTATAATAGAAATAAATCGTAGGGACATTTTTTAAAACATAAAAATAGTGTTTAAATATTGTATACAACATGTGAGTTCACATTATAACATCGAGAACATCACCATAATATCAACACAGCGACACGTAAAGAAGTTTTCCAGCTGACTTTATGGAACATTATTATCATAGAAAACAGATTGTCGAGTCACCTCAATATCGTCAAAGGAGAAACTTTGGCAATTTTTCTCCGCACGCAGGCCTACTCAATTGAAACTTTTCCCTAACCAGGATAAGTAAAGATGTATGAAATCGAATGGAAATGGTTTACGAGAATTGTCATCTGCTTTTCGATATTGCGGCGGAAAATGTTTTATTATTTAAAGTTACAAGAACTAGTTACAAGAGTAATTATATGAAAATACCATCCCATACCATACTATAAGCTTTAAAGAGCCGAGTGATATAAAGAAATAACATAAATAAAGAGACCGATAGTAACAAAGCGTATCGTCCTATTTTTGAATTGTCACTTAAACATCTACTGCCGAACGAAACCATAACACCACTAATAATAACGCCTTACGTACGACGACACTTAGGTCCCATAGCTAACCATGTTAATACAATTTTCATATGTACTACACTACACCTGCGCTAATACTGCGCCCAAGCTTTAATACTTTCTTAAATCTAAAAAAAGTAATAGTTTGTCCAAGTTAAGGCTATGATATGATGAACATATCGTTTAATGTAGCTACATAAATAATCAACCCTAGTAACTATAATATCATCAACTTACAATTAACTGAAATATTTGACTCCGTCGCCCCAACGCAAATAACATAAAAAATAAGCACATTGTTTATTTCAATACAACGTAATAAGGTCCAACGGCCGTAAAAAACATAAAAAAATAATAAAACGTATTTTCGAGATGGCAATTGAAGTGAAAGCGGTCGATAAATTAACGTCAGAATTGTGACAAAGCCGGCCGTTCTCGCAATTTATACACACATTATCCGTGATACGCAATTCTATGTGTACAAGAAAACCCAATTCCGTACTAAGGATAAGCGCTTGAAGCGGGAAATATGAGTGGCTCAAAGAGATAACTACGGGTCAGTATGAAGCGCTGGATTATCTACAGCTTTTTGCTTTAATGCTCAATTGTCAGCTACGATTGTTTTAAACTGTCCCCATAATTCAGTTGGGCTGCCATTACGCAACTTGGGCTATTCTAGTTGCCTTGTGCCCCTCACCGCAGTGAAATGAATTTAAATCTTTTCTGAATTAAGCCGGTGATTTATTTAACCTTCACGGATCTCACTTCTCTCTGTGCTCAAAGAAATTTACTGTGCCTTTTGACATTACTAAAAAAGCTATTTTAGTAACTAAAAGAAATGTAATAATAAATATTTAAAATGTCAATGATGACAGAACAAAGCTTCTTTCTCAGTAAAAGACTTAAATATTTCTAAAAGTATAAATATTAACATAAGAAAAATAACTACTTTAAAACATTTAACCATATAAAAAGAAAGAATTATTTAGTAAACAAAACAAAATTGCGTTTTAACCAAACAATATTACGTAAATAATGGCCAAGGGAATATAGGAAATGGGACATTCAATTTGGAATATATCGTCTCGCATTGCGCGTCAGAAACAAATGGAATGTCTTATTTCATGTGGTCGAATAAAACTGCCGGTTTCGGACCTTTCGGGCCGCCGTATCGGTGGAATTAAGGCCGGCCGCGGTCGGGATTTATGGGTCTCGGCCACTTGTTGATAGCGCCATCGCTGATGTATCGGCGAAAAATATCAACGCCGGTGGCTAAAACATGGTTGTTGTAAAAACTAAACGTTTTATCTCATGATTGACTATCAGTCGACAAATGACATCTATGTGTAGAAAATATTGTTTATTTTTAGGTTTAGAACTATTGTTCCAGATCGTAGACTTTTTAGCACCTCGTGGTATTGTCTCTTGCATGTTCCGTATTCGATTTGTATCGAAATTCGTGTTTTATTTTATCTAGGAAACGACTTTAAGTTAGTTTTTAATCGCTGCTTTCTCGTTGGTTATAGTAATATGGGACGATCCTACTGCTTTTAAAATAAAATCACACATATGTCGGATGGGCATATAAATATTCGGTCCCGGTTGTTACGACTATCTTCGGCAGAGGATATAAAACGTCAGTGCCCACGGTTATAACTGTTATTCAGGTAATCCTGATTAGAATTTACGCCAAGAAAAATGGATACGTAGTAAAAGACAATTACAGTTCTTTGTAAACATAAAGGCACTCTTATTTTAAATCGTGTTTTAAACCTTTACACATCTTGAGTTCAAATTTCTCTAAAAACGTGTTGTAGTAAGTAAATTAATTTAATTAGCTTAAGTCTCCTTAAGTATTTACACTTTTAATTCATTCATTTAGCAGTTCGAAACAAAAGCTTGTCAAAAGCATGAATTCAAATCACGCCTTGAATTGAACTTTACGATATGGCAATATTCCGTGTTACTATTTGAAAAAAGAGGATACCGAATATTGGAAAATCAGTATGCAATCTAAAGCGCTATTCAATAGTAAAGAATCTATCTACTTTGTTCTTATTAAAAATCTATATATAACTCAAAAATATCAAGAAAAAGATTAAAATGTTGTTAGATAATTAAATTTATTCAAGAATTTACATAGAAAATCGCTTGTTTTTTTATGCAGTTTATGGCGTTATCTTTATGATTAAAATTTAAGACATGACGAATGTACTATCATTTTTTTATCCTTTTTCTTATATTGTATATACACAAATACATAAAACTCAATTTCCCTTAAGATTGCTTTATTATTATTAACCATTAAAAGTAAAACATTAAAAAACGAAGCTCAGTTACATTAAACACTACGATAATAACAGTTAAATCATCAGATGTATAAAAGTATAATTACAATTAGGCAATACAATGGCTTAAATTCTTTCCTTTTACTAACTTTCGTCGAGATATCAGTGTGCCGAAAAGAAATATCATAATGACCCTGAAGGTGCGACCACAATGAGGTCATAAAGCAGCAGAGGTCACGCCCAAAACTGAATTTACGAGCAGCGCGTGTTGACGTTATTGCGCGGCCAGGTTAATGTTGGACTGATTTCATCAACTGTTTTATATCAACGCAACACGTAAAAGCCATTACACTGTTATTAGAAATTCTTCGCATTGTGTTGGAGAATGATTGGAATGTTTTCTATTTGAAACAACACTGCCAACTACGTTCGAATTTGATCACAGAACTAGCTGGAATAGAAAGTTACAGCTAAAATATAATTATGAATAGATATAAATAAGAATTAGCAGCACTCTATCCTATTAATATGCGAAATAATGTCAGAGAAAAATATGCACGCAATGGATATGTAACATCAACTAAAGGCAACCACGCGAATTACACAGCAGAAAAATAAACATTTCTATTTGACCAATGAATAAAATAAATTTACTCCAAATAGATAACACAAAAGGTACCGTTGAGTTACTTTGTCGGTTTTTTCAGGTCGGATGCGTCTTAATCCGGTGATAGCATGAGAAATGTAACATTATGATTGATGAATAAAGCAATTTGAATTAAATATTTTCAAATTTAAACGTGTTTATACGTTAAATTAATAAGTCTCAAATATATTAACAAAGTCTCAAATAGATTAAAAAATACTTTGTTCGTTCTCCCTGCAGTTAAATTTTCATGATTGGAGAAACCTAGCGACTGTGGTCAACGGAAGATTAATCGAGAACTTTCCACTCCGCAAAAGTATTGTTCACCGCTCTTCCAAAGGTTCGGCTCCAACAAAGTTGTGTAAGGGAATGGTCAATTCAAAGGCTGCGGTCGACCGAGCCAACTGAACTTCGAACGTCGACTTTATTAGACGGAAAGTATTACTTTGACTTTGAACGGTATGCATTATTCAGAAGTTCTTGTATTCTTATTGCATACAAAGAATGAAGTCGGGCATGAACGCTTTGAATATTTAACGTCGTTGCCTTTTGCAATGTATTAACTGAACGTGGGATATAAGGTTCATTTATATCCGCGAATAGTTAAGCTATTTTATAAAAGTGAATTGAAATTTAAGTGAACGTTATTTAAGATGTTATTAGAATACATTTATTATTACACAAAAAAAACATTTTGTTACTATAAATGTACAACATTATGTACATAATGAAAAAACATAAATTGTGTTACTGATTTTATACTAAAACCAATATATAATTTATTTCACCAATCACTGATTGTTTATTAAGTTGATCCAGGCTTATGAATATAATTAATATGTCAAATGAATTTATTCATTATTTATACTTTTGTAAATCACGTGGAAACAAAATGAAAATTTTGTGTCCACATTGTTTTATAAAAGATACATCAATTTACAAAATTCCATCGGTATATAAAGGTTTTAAAAAATTAAACTTATGACCATATAATATAAAAATGTTAATATCGTAATATAACAGACAAACGGACACAGAGATTTATCAAGAAAGTTTCCCTTAGTGGCACATTAAACTCGAGTCAGAGTAAAGTGTGTCGCGCAAGTCATTTAAGTTTCACCCGCTGGTTAGTACATAGTGCCTTGTGGCATATGTTGGCAATAGTTCTGAAATTGTTAGCCGTTTCCCTCAGCGACGGGTGCTGCAAAGGCTGCCCAACGAATCAAATTCTAGCTTCAAAACTGTTGCTTCGCTTAAATCTAGTTTGGATCAATAAGCTTTTTAAATGAAGACTCGCTTGGAAAGAGTGTGGGTTCGATTCCCACCACAGGAAATATATTATGTGATGAACATACACATTTACAAAAGTAAGTATATGTATTAATCAGTCATCCAGTTTCTACATCACAAGCTTTGCTTAGTTTTGGACTAGACAATGTTTTGTTAATTGTCCAGAAAAAATTATTTTTAAATTAAGAAAAAAAACCGCTTGCATTGACCGCTAACTGTATTACAGAATCATAGACTAGAGTAAAGACAAATTGTATAGTAACCGAAGATCACGAAATAAATTTTTTGCAGACGTCAAAAGGTCCATATTTGTATTATTTTTAATTCGGTAACCGCCGACATAAAAAGGTGATGCGCTAAAATAAAGCTATGGTACATCTACCGTATTTGTTTTTATACTATTGTTACATAATCAGAACCAGTAAACACAAATGTTACTATTAGAATACACTAAAAGAAAATATTATACGAAGAAAATTGGAATAAGAGCTCGATAAAATTTAAATTTGAAAGTCAAAATTAGTCACTAAATAACGTTAACTTAGTTTCAACTCGTTTAGGCATCATCAAATACATTTTAGTCGACTTCGCACCCTAAATAAATCCAGCAGTCGTCTAACGAACGTTTAATAAACGTTTTCAATATGCAGGAAAAGTTAATCAAGGCGCTAATTCAACACAGAATTTAATAAAACCAACACAACTCGCGTGTGCGTGTATGAAAAGCCTATTTCGAGAGTAATTAAAGCTATTCACAAGCATAAAGGTTTTAACGAAGGAGGTAAAGTGAACCGTACATTGAGCAATGAATAAAACATGTGTGTTAGGGTGGTCTTGCAATGCTACAGATAAATAAAAATCACAATTTGGACGGAACGTCCTCATACTTAAGGTTTACAACAAGCGAAATTTTAACCAAAAAATATTACCAACTTCAAACTGCATAGAACCATTTTGCGTAATAAAAGCGGGTATCAACGTGACCTCTGCAAGAAGCTACCCCGCGATATCTGCAACTGCATTTCAAATCTCTAATACTTTTAAGTCTATCTTTTATGGTTTTGGCAGCGTTTGCAATTAATCGCACGAGGTTGCGATTATCGACGCTGTTAATTTCTTAATTTCTTTAATATCTTTTAAACTATGTATCATAAAATTATGTTAAAGTTATGTTGAGTACATAAAATGTAAATATTTAATGTTATCAGCTTTGAATCTCATTTAGCTTTGGTATAGATGTTTGATAAATTCATAGCACCATTCCATTATATTATAATACGTGATAACCCACCATGCCAAGTGTATGATATCAATACACATTTTTTTCCAACCAAAACATTAGTATTATCTAATTCAAAACCGAAAATGTTGGTAGGATCCTACTTTTATCACAACAAAAAAGTGAATAAGAATGAGCGTTTGTTTATTGCTGTTTCACCTAAAACAATATATATTATTTTTATAATAATGATGTCCTGTACGTAGGAAAAAAATGTCATCTATTTAGGCGTCTACCGCAAAATCCTTTGGGCTTAAAAGTAAATAATGTGTTTCTTTCTTCAAGAATGCATATATTGTGTTATTTTTATGACTAAAATAATAACACAGCTGAAACCGTGGTTAGATACTATAATCGGTATATTTGATTGAACTAGGAATCAGTCGGTTTTAATAAAAAAACTAAGTGTTATAATATAATAACACTAAATAACGTTATTCAGATTCAAATAATGCGATTATCGTTAATGGGCGAGATTTGAAAATTAATAACTTACATATTACAACGTGAATAAATAACACTAACAGTATGCAGAAGTCACGGTACAGATATAAATTATCACAACTGTCCTCATGGCTTTTCTGTAAAAACTTAAAAACTTTTATTATATTTTAAACAAAACAACTTTTATGTAACTTTATACCTATGGTTTATTTTATTTTCATTTCTCCATTTTGATATTCTTTTGTTACCTGCGATCGCTAAGAAATATTTACGATTTGCCGAATTAATCTTATCTCAGAATGACAATAATTTGGAGTTTATGATTACTTCGAGCAAAATTTACGGCCACAATTAAGAGCGGTTTAGTACGTGTTAATTAAATTTAATTGGATGAACGTTTTGTCAGATTTTGCATACAAATTTGTTGACGTAAGCGCACATTGATTCGCTTTGATAGACATTTTTTGTGTTATCTGAAGAATAGTTGATTATCAAATGCTTAAAACTTTTGTATTTTCATATGCTATAGAACTCCATTAGAAAAATTCTATTCCGTAAGGAAATAAATGAAAAGATGTACATGTTAAAGTTAATAAAAAAGGTCCTGTAGAAAATACAACCTTTAAACAAAAATAACACAAGAATTTAAAGTACTATTATAATAAAACATATAAATATAGCCAGCTTTCTTCGGGTATATTATGCATATAAAAATTAGTATCATAATTCACAAATACAAACAAGATGTAATTTTTGCGTCTCTACAAGTGCCAAAAATTACTAAAATATGAGTTCTGCGTGCATTTATATCAATACAAAAATTTCAAATCTTATCAAATGTAACATTTGTACCTTGGACATTTCTTTATATAGTCGTAAACGTGTATTATCAATATCAAGTCGTAAAATTTTCCTTTACATCAATTTTAATACAAAATTTGGTAATTACAAATTAGCGAACTCCCTCCGAATTGCCGCCATTCAGGCGCAAATTCATCAAGATGTCGTTGATAACTTAATAACGGATATTAAGCCCTATTGACTGTCAATCTTTCAGCGGACTGCTTAGTTGAAAATGTCAAAATCGAATTCGTGTGCTCTGTGGTTTGGATATAACATTTTATGTATTACTAGCTACCCGCCCTGCTTCGCACGGGAGCTATGCTGATAGAGAATATACCTACAATATTAAGCATGTGTTATACATATAAACCTTCCTCTTCAATCACTCTATCTAATAAAAAAACCGCATAGAAATCCATTGCGTATTTTGAAACATTTAAGCATACATAGGGATATAGGGACATAGAAAGCGACTTTGTTTTATACTATGTAGTGATGTTTGCCACATGCGTTAACATAAAACTGTAACCAATAACTTTTTTCTTCATGTCTAGTACTGCTCATAAATTTGTGACAACATTTTAAGATACGCCAATAAACTTAAACGTTTTAACTTTATTCCTTTTGGTTTTCGACACTTAGCAACATCAGGGTGACGTGTTACAAACTTTTCCCTTCTATCATTTATATTATTTGCAAGTCTGATCTACGTATGCAGAACTTATAATATCTTAGGGTGTAGTAGTAAGTTCATGCTTATATTTATTATGTAAATATAAATATAACATATGACTACAAATCACTAATTTAGATTTCGCGTCTTAAAATATGCTTTATTCCTTTGTTCTTTCGATCATGATCACGGGCGACTAAGTTGGTATGTCAAGTTTTCCAGCATCCAACTATTGCTATCTGATGCGAAGTCGACTATATTCAGAACTCGTAAATCTAGTGGATTGTAGTATAATAATCGCGTAAATAAAAGAAATAATCATATGAATCTAGTTGTTTCTATTAATTAGAATATCATTTTTTCTACCTAACATATTTTGCATGGAAATTGACATATTTTGGTGAGGATTTGCCTGCATTTTTAATGATTTATGAACTAATTACATTTGATAACTCATTAGAAGCGATGAAATTCATTAATTTAGTTTTAGGTACATGATATTTATAGGTCAGGTTTTTTTAGACATTTAAAGACGTTGAAATAGCATAAATGACTCTTCTAATTTCTTTTAATGATTTTTCGTAATAATTAAATACCTGCTTAATAAGAATGCACGAATTAATCAAAATAATTCAAAGCTACTGAGAATCATGACACGAAAACTTAATCCATAAATATTTATAATATGTAAATAACCCGTAAATAATACATTACACTCCACGACAAGGTTGAACGCTTACAAAATCAAAACATATAAATTGATACCATTTCTCCGGTACTTTAATAAAATGAAAGAAACAAAATTTACCACTTTCAATTTACGAAAGAAAACAAAATACTAAAAAAATTTCTTTAAAATTCCATTTCGCATCAGTATCATGAATTTAAGTGAATGACCCTTAATGGATTGGAGTTTTTCTTTTAAATTTCGTGCGTCATTTTAGACTTGCCTATCATTAATGTCGTTATTAATATTTATTTAGATTTTGAAACATTTTTACAGCAGTGGTAGGTTCCGACGTATCTACAAGCTTGATTGTTTTTTGTGGTTAAATAGTTTATTCGTAATTCATTACAGAGACCGCGTTTCGTCGTTTTAGATGTCGAGAAATCTTTAACATGTTAAATTCGATGTTTATATATAAAGGGTAGTTCGCATTGTAATAAAGAAATAGTATATATACGAAACGTGTATTTACCATTCAAAGATCACAATTTTAATATCTACGTAAATACAGTATAAATGTGTTTTTACTTCAGTAATTAAAGATTCATATAATTATTGAAGTTAAACTAAGACTAAAACTGGATAAGAATTTAAATCATGTCTTGATCTTATTATACACATGTGTGAACTCGTAATAATAGAAACTCAATGATCTGAAGGTGTGTCAAGTTCACAAGAAAATCGTTATAAAGGGATGGCTCGTTGTATCTATACAAATTCGGCTAACATCCATTGGATCGTCAATGCTATCGTAAGCGAGGCTGGTACACATTTACTGCCGCTGTAATAGTATGTATGGCCGCCTTGCTACTTTATTGTGGTGCGATAAAAAGGTAATAAAGATATAAAAGTTCTTTATCGCGCGCTATAACTCGTACACAGTAATCAGACCTATAATAGGAACCTTGACCGTATTATTCGGCGGATGGTTATATTACGGTGCTATACAGTTTCCAATATGAAACATTTTAGTATAGTTTTGAAAAATTTGCCCCAACAGTCAGAATATAATAATGACAATATGTTAACATGGTCTAACCGCCTTCGTGGTCTAGCGGTATTGGCCGTTGCCTTATAAGGCCACGGGATTCAAACCCATGACGGGTTTGCGTCTCGCGGGGAAACAACTTTGTGTAATTGTTGTTTTGTGCTTTCCGTTGGTCATCCAAATGTCTGAAAAGTAAGGTGGTCCATGCGTCGGATGGACATGTAAAAAGTCGGTCCACCCACCAACCCGCATTGGACTAGGGTGGTGGGATATGGTCCAAAAACCCTAATGGAGAGGGCATGCATTAGAGGAGGCCTATGTCCAGCAGTAGACTAACACAGGCTGATGGTGATCAAGACTTTACAATTATGATCGAAGTTTCAAACCGATCCGTGAGGGTCCATGATCACGGGACGGACCCTAGGAAGTGTTTTAAAAAGAAGTAAGGAGGTTTCCCTTTCTAAAATTTGTAAAGAATGATTGTTTATATTCTTAAATCCGAATTTAATGTTCCGAATGTTCAGTATATTTGAACATTCAACCAAGTAAAGCTGTTGATAAAGTCTAATCTGTGGTATTGGGCAAAAATACGGCTGAGACGAGATTTAGGTAGCCTAGCCCAAAAGCGTTTAGATGCCGCTTCTGTTCATTTCCCTAGGGAGCGTAACAATTGCGTCGAGTAAAATATAGTAACAAAGTTTTGTGAATAGACTGGGTACAGTCTATTCGGCTTGCTCTTTTCTGTGTTACGAGTAAGTATATTAGAAGCGAGTGTATATATGAATACTTTTCACGAACTCGGAATTATATTACAAACTTGTTATATAAAGTAGTTATTGTGTCTTTTAATGGAACCTGATAACACCTTAAAACTGTTTAAACGTAAAGTTATATGACTTACGTTATTAAAAGAGAATTACTGTATTCGATCGATGAATAAGTAAGCAGGATACTTTAAGATCTCACGTTCAACAAAGAGGTAAATGGCATCGTAGTACATTTCTATGCCTTTATACGGTAAGAATCACCCTTTATTTTAAATGGGTAACAAATTTCCGATCCACATTTAATTAAAAGTAAGAAAAAAATACAACAATAAAATGTTGTACCATGGAATTGAAGCTCCAAGTTGTTTTAAAAACGACCCAAACACTACAGCCAAGAACATATTATTTCATCACAACATCAAATCGTAAATCTTTCCTTATTATTAGTTTCTTAGAAAGAAAAAAGTATCTAGGAAGTTAATTTAAAACTAGAAAAGAGGAATAAGTGATTATATTAGAAAGGTTTTAGTTTTACTGAAGTATCAAGTATTTAAATAGCTTTCTTTCAGGACTTAATAATACAGACAGTAAAGTTTCAACGTGACATGGGTTTTGAGGTCACGAGAAGACATTGTATTGTCAAGGAATATTTGGTTTTTAGAGTTCGAGTAGGTGATTGCATATTTTTCATGCTATTTCTTCGTATTAACTTCATTAAATTATTTTAATGGATTTCTAAAATGTAATCCTTCTAAGAACCAAATTTACCAACGGATTTGTCTAGTTCTAAAAGGTCTAAAAATATTTCAATATAATTTATTAATACTGCTTAGTTTATTTTTACCTCGCTTTATTTAATAATAAAAATGATTAATGCCGTTGTATTATAAACATGTAATACTTTTTTCAGCATTATACTATATTGAGATTGTGCGAGATCCAGGTCAAATTTCTTGCTATGATATTAAAGTAAGCGCACCCGGATGGATTCCTAACTTTATTAAATTTCCGTCAAGTCTCCAACCACCTTAAGGGGAAATTACGTAAATGCATTACCATAAATTCAATCATTACGGTTCTCTGAATTAACACGTTTGCTATTTCACCGCTGTTCCCTATGGAAAGGTGCTAATTTATGTTGATATATTATTTACGCGAGTGTTGCGTTGAAATCTTAAAATTAAATTTTACCTTATATAGTATTTCAAAGTTTTAATTATTTTTCTATAGAATCATCTTTTTAGTATCTACTATGATAAGTTTATCATTGCATTCAAGTAAAAACAGGTGTATTTTTAACTTATTTACAGGTTCATATTGTAGTTACCAATTGGATAAGCTGTCACCGGAAGTCGTAAGTGTAGATTTTTAGGTATTGTAAATACCGCTTTTTCCGCTGAGTTTTTCAAACCGGTGGTTGTGTGTTAGGCAATCAATAAACAAGTGTAAACTTCTATATTGAATAAAGATATTTGAATTTGAGTTTGAGCCACAGGAGCGTGTGGTCACTTACAATCAATTAAGCCACTATATTGATTGCCTCTTGTTTCATAAAATATCACCGTATAATAATAGATATCATTAATATACTTAAACAACAAACAATACAATTGTCATTTTTATAAATGCCAATTGTATTGCATATTGCATAACCTCACGAAAGGTTTACATCGCATATTTTACTGGCCCATAACGCTATGAACGCTGGAGACTGTGAAATGCAAACATAATTTATTTAATAAAAATATGTTTGTAGCATTTCCAGATACATAAAGGCGAATTTCTAAGAGCATTACAGTATTATCAGTTTTCTTTAAGAACACTGAGAAGTAAACCTTTTTTTTATGATAAAAAACTACGTGAATGTAAGTCGTGCAGTGTTACGTTGTATTTGAATAACGATTTTTCATTTGGTATTTTTGGTTTTGGTTTTGGTTTGGTAACTCAATTGATATCTCATTTGATTGTTAACTCAACAAAACCGTGTAGGTCCCCTGTTTACAGGAGACCAGTCTGTGGACCACCACGGTGCCTATTTCTGCTGCAAGCAGTAGTGTGAAAACACTGCTGTGTTCCGGTTTGAAGGCGCCGTAGCCAGCTGTTACTGGAGTAAACGAGACTTAACAGCCTATGTCTCACGGTAGGCACGCGTTGGCGATACCACTGGTATTGCAAGTATCTATGGGTGTCGGTGACCACTTTCCATCAGGTGGCCCGACTGCTCGTCTGCCTGCGTAAGCCATAAAAAAAAAACAAAAAAAAAAACGTTTATTTTCTTTTTGCCAATCAACTAATTGCTTCTCCGACATAAAGCGACATACCTAGTTTTATAAGTTTGAATAGAAAATTAAAAATAGTGTATAAAGTCATTCCTTAAATTCCTTGCTCTGTTTTGTATGAATATTAAATGCTTTTTTGTATTATTAGCTAAAGCATGCAAATTCAAACATTCTTGGAAATAGAAAAACAACACGCAAAGAAAGCGAATAAGGTCAAACTTTTGATTTTGCTAGTGTCGAGTTACGAGACTGTTTAGGCTTAATGCATTGTATTAAACAACATGAAAATAAATACGTTACCCTAAATATATAGCATTATAAGTGCTTATCTAATATGATTAATATAAGTCATTATTCAACTTATTCCAATTCTGTACTACTTTTCCTATTCATACGAGTCCATCAGATTGTTCATAATATTCCAAGCACCAATTGATAAAAATAATAGACAAAAAAGCCCGGTTTAATAGTAAAATATAAACTATACGTGAACTAATTAAGACGCGTAATTTAAAAAAAAACAATTCTTTCGTCAATCACAACTTCAATAGCGTCAAAACGTAAAGAGTTCCTATTGGTTTTGCGCTACGAAACGTCAATTGCCTTGCATTGATTGATCAATTGACTTCCTCCACAGCCTAGTGGTACTGGCTTGCGCTTTGGGATCCGGAGGTTGTAGACTCGAATCCTGCAGGGACAATAACTTTACGTTGGTTAGGGCAATGCGGGCTGCTCATCTGATTGCCTGTAAAGTAAGATGACTCATACTTTGCTAATCGGACCAAAGATCTCATCGAATCTTTTAAATGGGAAACTCTAGATCATCCTCTATACAGCCTCGAGACTACCATTTGTCAAAGCTATCGCAAGAGACAACACCTGGGTGTTCAGCGTCTTCAAGACGATAACGAAGTCAAAACATTTGTCGTGCAGTAGTTACAGGCGGCATAATTTTATGAAGAGGGCATTCAAAGCTGTCGTGCCACGTTATGACATTGCCTCAATATTCACGAAATTATGTGAAAAGTATATTAAGGTACAGGCTTTCATGTAAAAACTCTTGCGATATCTTTGACGTCTTTTTAATTCTAAAACGGTACTTAATTAAAAAACATACCTCGTACGTCCTGCCCGGTTGGCTGATCTCTAATATAGATCGGTCACCGTAGCGAAATCTAGTTGGGGGACATTATTATTTAATTGCCGAATAAGAGAGCTAAATATTTTGCCCATATTATATAGCTATAGGTTTTGCCCATATTACAGTTTCATATTTGATTGGCTTACATAAATTCCGAATCTGATTTGACTTTGATAAAGGCAGTGATGGCAAAACAAGGAAAATTTTCAATAATGTCATACACAAAAGATTACAGAAGAACATAAAAATCCCATGTATTTTCATACGCCCCGGAACAATAATTCGCAGGCGTTTTTGATAAAGGCTCGCATACATGGAGGTCGGGTTTGGGATACCCCTTTTTTGAACAATGGCCGAACCTTTGCTTACTTCTTCACGCCTTTTTGTTCTAAGCGAGTCTACCCGTTTAGAATTATAATACGGCTCTTTGTTCGGATTTCGTTTATGAGATATAACCGCTACGAAAACAAAATAAATGGGATACTGTGGGTTTACGGAATTTACACTTATTTAATTATCTTTAAAGAGTTAACACCTGATTTTAAATTAAGTCTATTTTGTTTGACCATTAAATAATACTACTTTTGTCCTTTTTCGGCCTTAATGCTTTAAATGTCAATAAGGCTTTTTTGTTTATAAAAAAAATAATTAAATACGAATGTTTCTGAAAATATGATGATGGTGTAACCTTGTTACCTAAAAATTAAGAAAAGAATCAACGTAAAATACATCCGAATAACGTATAGATTATAATGAATGAAATCACAAAGGCTGTATGAGAATAGCCGAATATAGGAAGCGGTGGCGTGCATTAGGGGAGGCCTATGTCTAGCAGTGAACTGACACAGTCTGATGATGATGATGAAATATGAATAGTTATATATTATTTGTATTTTTTTCACAATATATTCTTCTTTTCGAACAGCAGCATGGTATTAATTTTGATAATGTTTCACGATGTAATATATGACTGAAAAGCATTTTTTAACAACCTTTCTCAATTAAAGAAACAATTTGTTTACTATCTTATATCACAATATATTCTCACAAAAATTATTATTTTACTATTAATTAGAGATGATTACTTCTATCTAGATTCGCTTGAAAAATGTTTAATCCAACCCTGATGTATCTCAATAAGTCGAAAACGAATATAAACTAAATTTAAAGTGACGACATTTCAAACGCGAAATTGCCCGACCGAGTTTCATTCACACACAAACCTAAACGAAGTACGGTCAGAAGGATCAAGTCGAAAGCTACGAGCGCGTCCAAAGGGGCTAGTGGAAACACTAAAGCGGTATGAAAGGCGAGAGCACTATTGCGTTCATCGGAGCAAAGCCGGCGCGACACTCTGCACTTAGCCCCTAGAACGTACGCCATCCGGCCGCAATTCATTAGGGGAAAATGGGGTGAAAATTTGTCCGGAAAACAAATAGCCCCCATCCGACGCCCGTGATGAGCCAATTTGCTGTAATTAATGAATTTGCTCGCGTAGCTCGCACTTGTATTGGTTTTCACGGCGGCCAATGGGAAGTTAATGTGTTTCATTATGTAATTTAATATCGATTTTGACGTGTTATTATGTGAAGTTATTTATTAAAACGCTTTTTTGATGTACACGCATCAGGTTATATGATATGTATATATTTATGCGTTACGTGTTATATGACACACTGGGTTTTATTACAAACTGATCTGAATGGTAGTGGTTTTCTCTAATAAAAAAACTCTAACGGTATTATAGTGTACCGATGTCAATACAGCATTTATTACATAGGCACAATTATTTTCGTGCTTGTTACTAATATGTAGAACGTTTTTATTTCTTTGTCCTTTATTTAAACAATCGATCTAAGCTTCTTTTCCCAACATTATGTATGAGCTTATACTAATAGGACTAAAACGCGCCACTGAAATACGGAACGAGTGAAATATTAACTAGAGTTCTACTCCCACTGCGGGAAAAATATTATAAGATTAACATAGCATAAAGTACAATCTTTAGGTAGTTTGGGACAAGAAGGTTTTGGGTTATAGTTTCGAATATGGCAACATTTTTATATTCATCATCAGCCTAGTGATACAGTGATAGTCCACTGCTAGACATAGGCCTCCCCTAATACTCCCCTATCCATTAGAGGGTTTTTAGACCGTATCCCACCACGCTGGTCCAATGCGGGTTGGTAGGTGGACCGACTTTTTTACATGCCGCCCTTTTACACACGCCTATACCACTAGGCTACGGAGGCAGTTATTTTGCATGCCTGTAATTAATACTGCTGCCTTTAAGCTTATAACTAATTCCATGTTTTCAATTCCCAGTAAATTCAGATGTAATGTTAACATGACGCACAAGTCAATTGTGGCATAGCGGTTGAGACATTTGTCACTAATTCAACTTAATTACGGGCGACTTTAATTAAACATCACGTGCGAAAGGACTTTAATTAAAATGTTAATAGGCTAACTATCGCAGCGTAGGCGTAAGTG
Organism: Lamproptera curius; assembly: GCA_029286875.1. Taxonomy (NCBI): domain Eukaryota; kingdom Metazoa; phylum Arthropoda; class Insecta; order Lepidoptera; family Papilionidae; genus Lamproptera; species Lamproptera curius. Next base: position 1,193,811 of record JAGSMT010000041.1, on the reverse strand, counting down.
CCGAAATGAGGACGGTTACGATACTAGCGGAATATTAAACAACGGGCAATCATTTTCATTCTGTGGCAGTTTCAATCTCGTTCGGTGGACAGTTATCGGAATAAAGTATATAGACTTTACCTGTGTGTCTATAAAGTTTATTGAAGAAGTATATTTTAGATAGTAACAAAAACATATGATTAAAGTATGCTAGTAACAGTTAGAGTAGTAATGATACAAAGGTCAAGCCCTCTCAATAAAAGTTCATATAAAAAAATTGCTATACAACATTAAAAAAGTTTAATATTAAAAGCTACTTAAATATAAAAAAATATATAATATTAGATATAACCGCGATTCAGCGGTCCTAAAAATATTTTTTTTGCCTATTAGAATGCCGTAAAACATAAAATATATTCACAATTATTCAATAAACATTCTGGTGTGTCAGGGTTATAGCCCCTTTTGTTAAAAAATTATGATTTCATAAATAAAAATAACCAGTCCGCATTGGACCAGCATGGTGGGATAAGGTCCGGAACCCCCTAATGGAGAAGGCGTGCAGTAGGAGAAGCCTATGTCCAGCAGTGGACTAACACGGGCTGATGATGAAGATGATGATAAAATAAAAATTAACAAAATTATCTTTTCTAACATCTTATTTTAGAAAAAACAATTTATTTCATTATGTTATAACATTTTCTAGTTCATTTTATTCGACCTATTCATTCATTGGAATTTTTGATCAACTTAATTAGCAATTGATTTGATTGCACGTTCGTAATGTGTTTTACAGCGACCGACGTGTTACGATTTAATTACTTTGTTTAAAACAGGTTTATATCTGGATAAAGGTGTCATTGTGGACGGTTGGAACTAAATATATAGATATCTGAGATGACACAATGCCATCTAGTAAGTAAACTAAGAAAAGCTTAAAGCTTACTCAAAAGTACACTTATAACACATATATATTAATATTTTTTTGGCATAAAAAATATTAATTAACCGAAAACTAAATCTCACTAACCAAAATTGAAGTTTACTGACTACAGATCCAATAAAGTAATATTTGTTAACCTGCAAATACCATGTTTAACTAAACTATTTTTAAGGCCTGTCTTGGGGCAAAGTTGGAGTGACGACATTCGCAAAGAGGCCGGTGTGCGCTGGATGAGAACGGCCGAAGATAGGAAGCAGTGGCGTGCATTAGGGGCGGTCTTTGTCCAGCAGTGGACTGACACAAGCTGATGGTGATATAATGATGATTTTGTAGGTTTTGTTCGTATACATTTCAGACGTTTATCCATATAATCAGTCAGTTATTATTCTAAAACTATTAATCAAAAATGATAGACTTAAAGAGTGCTGTTAAAGCAGTCTATAAAACTGAAAAAAAACTGTATTTAAATATATTATATGCTAGGCGCATATTTATTCAAAACAGTTTGTTTTATCCTTTTACAAAGTAAAAGTCGCTGAATTTCTTACGCCCGTCCTTCCCGGGTCAGTGATTTTTATATCTGAAACGGTGGCACTTTCGACAATGTTTAAGAAAATGTAATTCATCATGTTTTAACTTATATTTAATTTGAGTAAAGTAATAAAAATGTTGGACTGATTTTAATATATTCGAATTCAATCTCTTTACCACTTTTAATGTGTCGTGCTCTATTAAGAGATTATAAAGTATATAATAATGAGCAACTTAACTAGTATATTCAGTAGTAACTTATTTTAACGCCATTTATAAGCTGGTATAAAATGGTTTAATAAAACCATTTTTAATATTCAATTATTTACGGTGTTGTACCACTTATTTCTACTGTTGTATCAATCAGTTTTGTTATTGCATCAATTAATTTTGCTGTTGTTTTAATATATAGATATTTTTAAAATATTAGTATCGCATCCTTTTCAAAGAAAGTTACAAAACATTCGATTAACCCTCTCGTATTTCAACATTAATCATTCCTAATTTGAGAAGTAAGAAATCTTATAAAGTAGACTAAGTTGAGCACTTGGAGGGAGTTGACCAAAATTAGATTATTTCAACATTTTTGATGAATAAAAGTTGGCGAATTGAATATTTGCATGGTTTCCGTTTCCTAACAAAATTTAGCTGAAAGTATCGATATAATTATACTGTCGAAATCGAATAAGGATACTTAATAACTGAAAACGACGTGCGTTATTTTTAATCATTCCCTAAATATTTAAACTAAAACTTACAAGTTCGTACGTTCTCTTACTACAAGGAAAATATAAACAAGTACGTTACAATTACTACACAAAAGAAATATATATGAGCAAATGGTCTTCGGGCACGATACAGTCAGCCATTATTTACCTTAAACTCGAGCAGAATAAATAATTTCAAAACTTTTGGTCAAGTCTACTAGCAGACTTCTAAAACTCAAAATGTCTTAAACTATTGTTATATTTGTGCCTTAAAACTGTAATCTTTTCTTATCGAATGATCACAACCATAATCAATTACCATGCGATGTTTAAACATTAAAAAACCCTACGCTTTGACGGCAATACATTATGCCCTACTTTCCTCAGGTATAGAACTAGTTTTAACATTCCCGAAACAATAGATTTTTAATGTTTGTTACAATATAACAAGTTTTGGTGCTCACTATTAAGTAAAATATCGATCGAACCATAAAAAGTCGGGCCCAATACAAATGCCTGAATAAAACGAGGCTGAAATATGCCGAACACAATTCTCTACTCAGCTCGCATTACAGTGTGACCTCAATTTGTGGTAAAAATTTAGGACGCTTATTTGACCGGAGTAAGGTATCTGTGTGCAAAGAAATATGGCCGCTTGTAGCGGATCCAAAATAAAGCCTATTGTTGGTAGCAATTACAGAAACCTTAATGCGGCGAGCGTCTTCGGAGATATATGGGTCCCCCATTTTTCTAAGGAAATCCCTTGGAATCTCTTTTATGTGACGGAATGACTTTAGTGCTATGCATTCAAATGACAAGTATAAATGAAGTAATATAATTATTTCGTTCATACTGTGAATAAGTAAGTTTTTTTCGTTGGTCAATTAATTCGACTACCAAAGATTGCGTCCATACAACGTGCAGTCCATAACAATTCAATTTGAAAGCAAATTTGGATATATGTTAATTTTATAAAGCTTTAATGTATTTCTTTATTTTCCATACAATGTAGTAAGACTTTCAACTAGCCATTTTTGCATGTTATCGAGTCGGCTTCTAATTAAAACATGCAGATTTGCCTGAATAACAGTTTTCTGTATTCTCACCCCCACAACCCAAAGGGTAAAGTGCATTCGAAAGATGCATTAGTTGTCAGTATATTTGAAGGCATTGACTTCCTGTCACGACTGCCAAAGATGTGCTTGTCAACCGGGACCGACTTTTTCCATGGCCATCTCGACGCATAAATCATCTTACTTTTCAGACAATTTGGTGATCAGCCCATATTGTCCTAGCCAACCAAAAAATCCAATTTTTTTTTTCAGTTGTTTCCCTGCGGAGTTCGAACCAACGACCTCCGATTTATAAAGCAAGGACCATTACCGCTAGGCCACGGAGGCAGTAAGTAAGTGAGTAGTGGTAAGTATCAAATTCTAAGCAAAATGATATTTATAAATAAAACTTACAACGACGAATAAAGCGGTAAATTACGCCTTCCACGGCTACAAAATGGACGCTTACCTGAAATAAAAAAGGCACATTAAGTTATGTAAATTCAAATGAATTGTGTACTTTAATGGTTAGTTTTAATAGTTTTGTATTCCTTGAAAATATTATCCTTAAATATCTATCCAGGAGATAAATACGTCTTTTATTTGTGTCAAAACAAAAATTAAATTGCAATAAAAAAACGAAAGTCAAATAAATAGTACTACACTCTAAAAACTATTCTACAATCATTAATGGAGGATTACATCAATTGCAAAATAGATAACGTACATTCAGTAATGTAACATAATCTAGAATTTTAGGCTAATGAAACGAGGCACGGCATCCCTATAGTATTTACAGTGAGTACGCGAATTAGATATGAACAAACATAAAATCGCACCGGCCTCGAGCGCAAAATGTTAGTTAATTCCGAGCGAATTTCATATCCTACCTATTGCCCTGAAAGCACTCATATAATTACTTAACCTGAACCGCATTTCAGGTTTATTCGTTTGATTTTCATGAAACGGCTATTGCGTTTAACGTTCAGAGTTTTGCGATTTTAAACTTTATTCTGCCTAATGAATGGGCCCGAGTGGAGCTCTTCAGTGCTTTTATATATATTTCGAAGAGTTCGTAATTTTATCTGAACATATATAAACGGGCAGTTTTTTAGAATCCTGCTTACGATCTTTTAAATTATATTTTAAAGCCGATACTTGAAACAAAACATCGGCTATCTCTAAACGAATTATTATACAAACCAGTTATCTAATCGAGTTACCAGGGCCACAGAAACGGGACTAGTTTATTCAAGGCTAACATATTTTAATGTACTCGAGTCGAAATCGTTTGCTTTTGAATGGTCGACCGTTGGAATTTTAAATAGTAATGCAAAAACACACACATAACCAGTAGTGTGATCACTATCGGTGTACATTAACCGACATTGCAACACGATATCTACAATTAGCGATCGCACACACCTTGCTATGACAGTTAACGCTAATTAAAACACACACCAGGCCCCATTACTAAATAAATTAAAGGGTTAATTTATGAATATGTTTATAGGAACTCAGGTTTAGGATTACGTAGAGTAACTAGGGAATTACCAACGTAGTGATCGTTTCTACTGTATTAGAAACAGTCACTACAAATACAATCGTTCAGTTGCGTCCCTCATTATTGTTATTACGTAAAATGAGGTTAAGCTTATCGCCAGATGATTTTACTTTTCGATTGCTTAAATTTTTTCTTATGTTTTTTCGAAAATGTCCTAAGAAAGGTAATTTATAGGAATTAACAAAATAAGTTTTCAATCAAAATGTGTTCTTTTAGTGGTATGGCTATTAGCCTCATTAAAGTGTGTAATATCAGAAAGAATTTTTTCAGAAGTGTCATGATAGCATAATGATTTACTCCATGACGTTTAAATATATCCATAAGCTAAAAGCTTACGGATTTATTTAATCGTCATGGACATAACATAATTAAAGGAGTTGATAAAAGCGGTTAAGTTTTCTATTATTGCTGAACAAATTAATGACGAATAAGTACTAGTGGAGGCGAGTTAACTTTATAACTGATTAAAACTGAACGAAGTTAATCCTCCATGCACAACACTGTAATACAATTACGTCCGTGGATCTCCAAAATATGCTTTCAAGTTTTAACACAATTAAACTCTGAGGATTTTAAGATAATGATGTTAACAGTTATATTTTTTTATGTTAAAACCAATGATCTACAAAGGTTCCTAAAATGTTTTATTTAAAAATATAAGGTATTTGTATTTAGTTATAAAAGGTATAATTATAAGGTTTAAAAAATAATAAACATTGAAATTGAATTGTGCTGACATTGTAATGCAGCCATAATACCACTTGTAGAAAGAATCAATTGGCCGTGGCATAAATATTTTTCCTAAGTATGGCGATAAAAGAACTGAGTACCTATTCGTTAAATTAATGTTTTATTGTGCCATGCAAGAAAACTATCAACATTTTTAATGTGAAGAGTTGGTATTAGAAATTCGTTTTGTAATTTAACTCTAAAACATTTTTGCAAAAGTAAAAATAATTATAATTCTTGAATAACATTTTTACGAGAAGACAAGCACAAAAGAAAACCTTGCTTTAACAAAAGTATTATCTCTTCTTTTAGTTTTTGTACTTAATGTATATTGTAAATACCTTTTTACAAAATCGAATACATCAAAGTTTACTTTAGAACTTTTTCATGTTTCTGCCACAATTTTAGATTAACTATTTAAACAAGCTAATCTAGTTGTGTAACATGTTACACACTGTATTAACACCAAAAAAAATACTAACCAAAATAAGAGTAAATAAGTGGTTTTTAAGTCTATTTAATACAAACATACTAACCATTCCTCTAAATAATATTAGTTCAGATTATTATAATTATCACGAATGGCCATCACCACAGGGCAAAGAGAGTTCTTTTATAAGAACGTTGGATAAGCAACACTGTTTGAACTAATTTTATTTATAATTTGGTATTAATATACCATTGTTTATCCTATTGATGTTTGTCTTAATTATCAGAACAAATGTTAACATTTACGTAGAACGGGAAACATTTGCATTGCGCTAATTGTTGCAGTAAATTTGTTTTAGTTAATTAACATGCGCGTTGTTCATGATTAAATCTAAGCCAAATTAAAACGCTATAGTACCATTGATTTGGGTGTATTACTTATTTATTAGCATGCCAAATAACAGTTTGTTTAAAGCTGTTTTTATTTATTAATTAGCTGAGTTATACGAAATATGAATAAGGAGTTGATGTAGTACAAGAATAAACTGTGTTTCTAGTCTAAAATTAAGGAAACATAGAACATTTTATTTTCTTATGAAATAGTCTTGTGAGGTTATATAAAGAACATTAATGATTTGCTTCGTATCTTTTAATTCTGTCAGTTTTGTGGCACGAGGCGCGTATTTTTCTAGAGAATGGCCAACGGATTAGTCTGTCGGATTACGTAGAAGGCTTGCACGTAACTATACGTGAAAATGAAAAACGAGGGTAACTCAAAATATATTTTCCAAGAAACGAGAGGGAAAAGTTGAAAAGTTTTTGGAGCGTATTAAACGGCAAACAAACTCACCGACTGTGTCTGAATTCTCTCAAAGAGGGTGAGAGCCAAGAGCACTATTACAGATGTTTTGGCCACCTTTTAAGACAAGGCTTGTGCGATTTTTTTTCGCTACAGTTGCGAGCTTACATTAGCAACGAAAAAAGATTCTGTATACAATGTACAATAATTTATTTATTCTTTGATATTAATACCCTTATACACAATTTGTTTATAACTTCCGGTTTTGCCTGCGTACTTTCAATTATATTACTTTCATAATCTTGTATAGACTACTCGTATACGACGGTAAGTTTTTCAATATATAGCGGGACATATGTATAACTACTAGCTGGTAGCCAGAACTTTGTCCGCGTGACAGTATTGGAATATAATGTGCATGATTAAAAAAGGTGACTTAATTGTATATGTCTATAATTAGGCGGAAAGTTTCATTATTTTATGCTAGCAACCGCCCACCCCCCTTGTGGGTGGAATTTCGTAAAATCCGTTCATAGCTGACCTCTAATTGGCGAAAGGACTATTCTTACCAAATTTGAAGTCGTAGCGACTTGAAATTTGGTATGGCTTGGCTTGGCCTTATGGACCTACGGATATCGTGATGAGTCAATATATATTTAAAAAAGGACGAATTTCGATATTGTTTATATGGAAATACGTCATTTTATCCTCCCCTTTAAACCCTTTAACCATTTTGTTGTAATAATAAGTAACATATATCCTTTCTTGGAATCTTATCTACGTATATACCAAATTTCATCAAAATCTCTTCAGTGGTTTAAACAGTAAAGATGGACAGACAAACAGTTTAGTTTTTTAGACTTTTGCAATAATTTGGCCAATTAAACTGTTCGCAGTATGGATGTTACGTTATATAAAAATAATATTTACTATACTATACTTTAGAGCAATTCATGGTTATTTAATTTCTATAAAAATATCTAATAAAATAGTTTTAACTCAAAAACCGAGCGTTCGTAGTTTAATTACCTGGCCATGCTATTCATGCTTAACGCTTATAAACCGACCGTAGACCGATGGGTTTTTACACGTTGGCCGATTAAATATAAAATGAGTTGCTTGGTTTGTAAGAATCAGAAACAACTCCAAACATCATTATTATTAAAGTCCATTGCTGAGTAAAGCCTGCTCCATAGCTCGTTGAGCGACATGGAGTTTTCTGATACAGACAGCAACGAAGTACAAAGATTTTGTATATATGGCAACACAGGTTTGTTTAATACCCGAGTCTTCAGAAATTGAGGTTACTGCATAGTTTAGAATGAAAACTAATGGCTAAATCATCTCATAAATATTTCTCACAATAGGATATTTTTAAGAAAGGACTTTTACGGATTTTATTGCGTTTATTTTACAACTTAATTTCCCGACACATAGAACACTTCCAGCGGCCGTGGTCACGGAGTAAACTGAGATGTCATGCGTCTTGTTGCCAGTGCTGAAGCAGGTTCCCAAATTTTAATTACTCAGTACTCCTACCTATGAAAAATGAACCTATTTTATCATTACAATGCCTCATAATCCGTTTCATAATTATTTGAAATACGATAAGATATAAAAATAACAAAAAAAAAAAGTTTTAAGGAATGAATACTATAACAAGGTAATATTCAGTGCAAACCCTTATAACGGTGTCACCTGAGTGTACAAGGCCGCGACCTACAAGCAACAAAGTCACCACTAGACACCCGCCCCGTTTTCTTTTCACGGCATTTATAAAAGGTAAAAATGACTAGCGGCTGAAACGTAAATGAGCTTTTTTTCACAGCTTAAACGGCGAGAGCGTTATGAAAATAACGATTACGCGGAGAATTCTCCTACGTCGGCGTAAATAACTCATTCGGAATTTACTTTAGATTTTCTTCGGATTTTTGTTGTGTCATGTGTACGATATACAGACATTGCGAAATTTAATAGTTACTTGCAAAATTATAATAACTATAGGCTTCTTAAATGGTTTCTGGTATTTATTATAATTATCTGCACCTAATTACGGACCATACTATGAACCTGGAAAGTTATTACTTACTTATGAATGACAGGGGGTATTAGGATTTTATGAAACTGTGCATAAATTATTATCGATCATAAGTATATAATTCTGCGAATATATACCTCTACGCAATGTTTACAAAGCACAATAACATTGAGGGTAAATTTTAATTAAAATCTTAAGGTATCACGTGCAGTTCAAAACACGATATACATAAACGTGTTTAATTCTTAGTGTTACAAAGCGCTGACAGCTCATCGTGGGCGTTGTTAATTCCAGCAGGTTTGAAATGAGAATCTGTTTCGTTCTATAAAACTTAAAGGTTCATTAGGCAGAATCAGGGCTGACGCTTTGGAGTTAGCTTGAATCCAAAGCAGCTGTCTTAGACGCAGAATGACTGGCCTGGTAACCTACGTCGACGTTTCAACCATGCCGTTAAAACGTCTATCGCATTGGTGAAAACTATACGTCATAACTCTTGAAGAGTAACTAGTCGAGTAGCTTATCTGTTCTGCCCTCGACGCTAACAATGTGACTGCCTGAAGAACCACTTGAAATGTATTTGTCTCCAAACTCCATTCTTCTTACTAATATTATAACGCCTTTGTGTTGCTATTCGCAACAGGCATAATGAATAGTAACAATAGTCGAGCCCAGCCTATCTGTATTCTAGTGCAAAACTGTTAAGTAATTACTCGATAGTAGCATTAATGTTGCATTATAAAAAAAGTATATTAGTCTGTGATTCATCCTGACACACATGTGAACTATATTTGCCTCATAACTAACACAGTAAAAGGACTTGTATATCAACATGCTTAACAGGAATATTAAGAATGGCAATCTTAATAACGAATCACAGGCCTAGCCTCATGTTAACTGTTTATAGGATCAATAACTATTTTGATGTAGAAGAAATTACCGCATCGGCCAACATGCTTAATCTCTACTTATTGTTTAAATCAATTAAGAATTTAAAACAATACATATCTTAATCATTACATCACAGGAAATATATTTCAAATTAGCAAGTTGACAGCAACTCGAAGGGACTGAAACTAGCTAAATTAAACAGAAATGCGTATTCACACAAACGCGTCCATGACATTTCTTATCAATAAAATGTCCACTATTGTCATCATGTCTAGAATGTTATCTGTTTATGAAAGATAGAAATAATATATTTTTGCTTATTAACTTGCATTTGCACATATAAATATGCAACCTTCTACTATCTTTTTTGTTTTTAAATCAATTACGTGCCATGAATGTTAAAAAAGTAAAGATCTAATAAATTATCATTTAATAAAATTATGCGCTACTTGAGAGAGGATTCAAGAAATACCTGTCACATATGTAGTACATGGCCTCTTCAAAGAAAAATGTTTCGTTATCTGGTCCGCATAAACGCCCTGACATTTTACTCAAGTCCCAAATACCTCTATTAGTGACAGAGTATGTCTCGAGATTGCTTCTAGCTCATTTATATGAAGATAATGTAAACACAAAATCTTCTTCCAATACTCACCATGCGTTCAATTGTTTAGTGCAACGCACTCGCGTTCGACCAATACTATTCCTGGATTTTTATTGGACGCATGCAGACGAGCAGTCGGGCCAGCTGGTAGACAGTGTTCACGACGGACAAGACATGGCAATACCAGTGTTATCACCAACGCGTTCCTCAACGGGAACTGGGATGTTAAGTCTTGACTAACCAGTAAATACGTTGGCTACGGTGCCTTTCAAATCTGGAACACAGTAATGTTTTCACACTATTACTTTGCGGCAGAAATAGGCACCGCGGTGGTAATCTCCAGATTGTCCCTATAATACCCCTCTAACCTACCCACGAGTTATCGTCCAAAGCTTGCTCAATTGCTTGGGCGTTAATGAACGCAAATTCTCTTCCGGTTGAAAAGACCACACCTTCTCCAATAACCTCATCCCAGACGAGCAATTCGGTTTTCGTCCGAAGCACTCCGTGAACCCACCAAATTTATCGCCTGACGGAATTCATTCTGAATGGCTTCACCAACCCAAACCCCGTATCACAGGGGCCGTCTCTTCGATGTCGCAAAGGCATTTGACAAAGTCTGGCACAACGGCTTGATTTACAGCTGTACATTCTCAAAGTGCCGGACAGGCTGGTTCACATCATCCAAGCTGCTTGTCAAATCGCTCTTTCCGATATCGAGTCGAGGGCACCCTGTCCACGAGCCGTCCGCTCCAAGCGGGCGTCCCTCAAGGATCGGTCCTATCACCTTTATTATTCGCGCTCTACACGAGCGACATTCCGAACGAAAAGTGTCAATCGGGCACTTTTCGCCGATGACACCGCTCTGTATTGTTCGTCGCTTAGACCGAACTATATCTATAAAAAACTCCAAAACGCAATCAATCGTTTAGGCGAATGGTTTCGTAAATGGAGAATCGACGTCAATCCCGAAAAAGTGTAGCAATACACTTTCATCGGTCTAGATTACGTCGTGATTACACGATACCCCCGGTCCTCAACCCAGGCGTCAGGATAAGGCCACGCGCTGGCCGACACCAGACACTAGGGCAACTAAAACTTTACGGCCAACCGATCCCATGGGAAAGGAAGGCCAAATACCTAGGCGTGACCTTCGACGTTATGAGAAAGGCTTTGTTCGTTTCCACCAGACTCTATCACCTAACGAATTCTAACAGTAAAATGTCGCTAAAATATAAACTTTTATTGTACAAGGTATGCACGACCAATCTGCGTATGCATGCCAAACTTTCGCTCACGCATCCTCCACACTCCTAAATCAACTACAAGTAGTTCAAAATAAATTCATCCGCCGCGCCACTGGGGCGCAGTGGTACCAACGAAATGTAGACTTACACAGCGACTGCAAATTGCCGACACTCCGCAGCACTTTAAAAGTTAACTCGCAAACACATGGATAAAGTAGTCAACCACAGCAACCCTCTGCTGGTAAAAGCAGCAACGTATACGGCCGATCCAAACGCGTCTAGCCAAAGCGTCGACCACGAAACGTTCTTCTCGACCCGGACGAGGAAGGGTCGCCGAGACTCCGGACCCAACGGGGTCCCTACATCAGACCCTACACACCACACGAGTAGGGATAGACACACTCACCTGTAGTTCGCCCTCGCTTCGAGCACAGCGACACACACACCGCGTATACTAGATACACCCGCGTTCCAGGGCGGTTCTCACCGCCCCAACAATCGATTAATACAGTCGCCAGACCGTCGGCGTCCGGTCCGTAAACCGATCGTCGACGATCCTTAGGAGACATAAACTAATACCTAACTGACGTACCTTCTGACGTGTGGCCTCCATTTTAGCAAAAATGTGGGCCACCTAGTTCGTGGGGACGGAGCTTCTCGCGAACTCTGTGTTAGATGAAGCTACTAAAGACATGAGTCTGGAAGCATAACTTCAAGGATAAAAAAAAATCCCTATAAGGGGACCTACCACTTTCTACTACGACATAACTACATAATCTATTTGTTGACTAAACTTCTACAATAGAATGGGGTTGGCGATGGCAAAACATACAACATCATCATCGTCAATCTTTATTAGTCCACAGCTGGACAATGGCCTCCATGCGTAAACATACATACAACTTTATACATAATATTATACACTATTTTTTCCGAATCTGAGCATGTTTTCTGTATGCAAAACATCTTGAAATTGAATAACATAACTTTAATAGTTAATCGTTACAGATTCTTGCTTCCCTTTAATTCTAGTTAAGTTTTGTCGTATAGAAGCTTAAAATAGAACGTTTTCCATTCAAAGAATCGATAAAACGGACTTGGGGAACAAGATACCTATATAATTAAGTTAGGGCAGAATATTGGGTATAGCTAAACGCTTCCCGGGAGCAAAATTAGATCGTACCCGCACATTTTTCATTGAATCTGAAAAAAAGACTACGAAGTAACCAATGTTTTACTTTAAACAGATACTTTAAAGGTCTCCTCTTCGTATTTACTTACTTATAATAGTATAATCCACCTCTGTGGCTATATAAACCGGAGGTCGTGGGTTCGAATCCCGCGGGGAAACAACTTTGTGTCATTGATGTGTCTAAAAGTAAGATGATCCATGCGTCGGATGGGCATGTAAAAAAGTCGGTACACCCACGAACCCGCACTGGCCCAGCATGGTGGAATACGGTCCAACAACCCTAATGGAGAGCGCGTGCATTAGGGGAGGCCGTGGCCGCAGTGGACTAACTCTGGCTGATGATGATGATGAACACTATAATGAATTTCATTTGTATGGTAATGACTAAATTGTATCTATAAAAGAAAGCTAAAAATTTTTGTCAAATTAAATATTTAACATTGGCAGATCTCCGAAATGATAACAATCAATACGCGATGTATTACGAAACAGAACGAAGTACTTTTTACTACTTTGTTTTAAGATAATTCTGTTCATATTTAGCGCAGATACAATTCCTATCTTGCGCAATAACTCCTTGGTGACCGGTATACTGAGGCTGAATATGAATTAATTATGTAGAATATGAACGTGTTTTTATAATTTATATCTCGCTCCCTACCCAACGGCTTTTTAATTATTCAGCTTGATGCGGGTCACCTATGACGTTGGGACGTCAAACACCATACACTCTGACCCCGTGTAATTTCACTCTCTAATAACGTAGAAAAAGTCGGGTAAAGCTACGTAACATAAACAAATACATCTTTTATGTTTAAGTTTTATAAGTAATTAAGGACTATTAATTATTTTACTTAAACTGTTCTGAATCTACTGCAAGGCTGATGTATTTTTGACTACTAATATTTTTTGAGTTTGTTAAGAGTAAACATATTTAAATAGGACAAAAATGGCTCTTTGTGATGTTGATATACTGAATTTCATTGCTAGTCTTTTAGGTGCACAAAAGACTCTGTATTTTTTATGCAATAAAATTGACAAAATTTAACATACGACAGGAAAAAGGAAATCTTTAACTTTGAGACTGCCTTCTTGATAGTGCGCTTTTAAGATTATTAAACGGAAGCAATCTTAAATATATGCTTATGTCAGAAGAAACAAGCTTTATGCGGATAGAAGGGTGTTATTTTGTAAGAACTTCGGGGGTTCTCTTCGCCTGTAAATGTCGATAAAATAATTGGTTCACTCAAGGACACCTTTGTGTCTAGAGTTGATCGAACACCGCGCCCTTACAGTACACAAAACTGATACCTGCTACGGAGAAAGCTTATTACGTTCTACGCGTTTCAATTATACGCTTGACAGTGTATGTGAACAGAAAAATCTAAATCTTGTGTATTAAGCGTTGAAATACTAATAATGATGAAATATAAAAGACCACCTTAGTCATCCGTCAACCCTTGCTTTACAACTCGTAGGTAATAGGCTCGGATATAGCAGACGATTAAAGATATTGATAAGTGCAAGTAAGTAAGATTCTCTATGTAAAATGGTTAGGACGAAAATTATAATGTAACAGAATCATCTTTAAGGGCTTTAAAGCAAATAACAAAAATATTGGCGAATAACCTGAAAGTATTAACAATATTAACAATACACACGATAAATTAGTCATAAGAGTAAGTTGTGGGGTACCTTTAACAAATATGATATTATATACATCACCAAAAAGTAAACAACTAGACAAGGTAATCCTTTGGAAATATCTTGTTAGACATTACTCTACTAAAATTAAAAAGCTAAATAAAAGAAAACAATATACAAAAGGCATTTTACATTTGAAATTAATATTCGAGTGACAGACTCTAAAATGTATATTCTCCTTTACGATACTTGACAAGCGCCGGGGTTGCTTTTATAACAAACATTAATTAAAATAAGTTACCAGGAAGCAAGATAGGATAAGATTTATTAGTGTAAGATAATGGGAAGTGGTTGTAGGAAAACTCTTTAATGGCGTATCTTTAAGATATTTCAATTTTATCAGCAATTAAACGGTGTACATAAACATTATCCGAACATTAAAATAATTAATGAAAACAACGATTATTATCGAAATGGAAACACAGTAATGAACGAATTTCTAAGCCAATTTGCAGGAAGTTTGGAAGTTTAGAAATTAATTACTCCGAATATAAGTTTTGTTTTAATGAAATATCAATGTAAATATTCACAATACGGTTGTAATCAATTTGTAATAATAATGATATTATCAAAAGAGATACCGCGCGCCGTGGTTTAATCTAAATTTATTACAAAACTCGATTAAACACTCTCCTAATTGAAATCGTAAACCTATTAACATATTCATTAATAACATTTTACGCGGCATCAAATTATTTAAATTTTCAACATACATTAAAAGCTTAAGCTCTGCATAAATGTGAAGCGTAAGTAAATACGTAACGTTACGTGAAGTTTTAACGATTTTTGTAACTCGGCGCAATAATTCAATCATTTTATATAAAATACTATACGGCTTTATTTATTTAGTCTTCTGAATTGTATAACCGATTAGTTGTACTCTTTAAAATTATTATTCGTGTAACAACTTGAGTTCCAAGATAAAGGTTAGTCCACTGCTGGGCATAGGCCTCCCATTAGGGGTTTATTGGACTGTGTCCTGCCACGCTGGTCAAATGCGGGTTGGTAGATGGCCCAACTTTTTACATGCCCATCATGCATGGATCATCTTATTTTTAGACAATCGGCCCAAAATGTTCTAACCAACCAGAAACAACGATAACACATAGTTCTTTCTCCGCGGACTCCACGATCTCCGGTTAATAAAGCAAGCAAGTAAATAAATCACTCAAAAAACAAACAATCGTACCTTTCTGAAACATTGCAACGCATAAAGCGTACAATCAAAAAACATATACCGTTATAACATTGTGGACATATACCGTTTTATTAAGTTCTATAAAAATCGAAGTCGTTTAATGCATATAACTTCTAATAAAAACTAGTAGGGAACCATACGGAGGTTAGTCGGTTGCCGTAGGGACTCCCAATTTATTTCAATTAGGATTGCAGCCAATGTTACACGCTAATAGCTTAGTTTCTATGCGAGAAAAATAATTAACATGTTTTTGAAGGTTTTACGTTTAATTATCACAATAAAATCAATTTGCAGGAGAGAAAAAATTGTTTGTGCAGTGTTAGCAGTGACAGTTTATCACTTAAAATGATTATATTTAACTCCTTTTTTTTCATACACGTATCGTTCAGTACATCCAAAAAGAATATATTCATAACTGCATTCAGACTTTTGCAGGGTAGTGTGGGAGAGTTAGTGAAGGCAAATACGGAGTACACACTTCCTAGATAATACATCGTTTCTATAGGCAAATGCGCTACAGGATACATTATGGTCGCCGGATTAAAAAGTTGGAAACGCCTCTCTGATTGATATATCCCTCATCCTGTTTTGAAGTCACCTCTGCTGCTGGTATCAATAAGTTTATGTTTTATTACTAACCAAAGGTAATGTAATTCTTTCACAGTCTATATAATTCGCAACAGTCACTTAAGTTATAAGAACATGAAGCAACTACACACAAGAATTGTTATTACAGGCGACATTTTCCACACCTACGAATCCTGTATTTGGTAAGGATTTACACAGTTACGTCGACCTCGACTAAGAAATCGGTTTAATGTCATGAATAAGTAAGCGTGAATTTACGATTTCGACGAAACACTAAGGAGATCTTGTGATTTTAACAAGGGCTACTATTTCCAAACGTATTAAAATAATCTATCGTTATTTCACGTTTAATTAACACAGTGTAGGCCGCTAATTACAGAGTTGAAAGTGACAGATTGGATAAACCCACGCGGCTACTGTCCAGTACGCACGTATTCGTTATCTGCAATGGACGTATACGGGTGATCGATTTTGTTCATACAGGAACCATTACAAATAATAATTTTATTCTGAAAAATATGAAAACAGAAAGTATAACCCTAAATAATGGAAATGAAGTGAAGTATAATGAGTTATTGTACGTTACTTCTAGGTTATTCTAGAATTACGCTAGCTACGATGTACTTCATACTACGTATAGTAGTGATCACACACTAATGTACATTACATCACATACATCACATCATCAGCCTGTGTAAGTCCACTGCTGGGCATAGGCCTCCCCTAACGCACCCCTATCCATTAGGGGCTTTGGACCGTACCCCACCTCGCTCGTCCAATGCGGGTTGGTGGGTGGACCCACTTTTTACATGCCCATCCGACGCATGCATAACTGTCTCCGTAGCCTAGTGGTTTAGGCGTGTGCTTTAGAAACCGGAGGTCGTAGGTTCGAATCCTGCGGGGACTCAACAAATTTTCATTGTTGTTTTCTAATTGGTTAGGGCAATTTGAGCCGATCACCCAATTGTCTGAAAAGTAAGATGATCCATGCGTCGGAATGTACATTAGCAGAAGTAATCACCGCGGATGTACTACTTTAGTACCAGGTTCTCTGCAAAAAGTCGTCTACTACCTCAAGATGAGTGTACACTAATAACTGGCGAATGATACAAATAATGTCGTAAAAGCACTCGACAGCAGTACAGAACCCTTTATATATTTAGTGCGAAGCGTCTAACCACTTGCGATTGTGTATCAGTGTAATACAGACAATATTTTCTTCTCCATAGGTAAAATAGAGACCACTTAGACTTATAAAGTATTTGTAACCCTTAAATGTTATATGCTACTTATTAAGTTAATAAAAACCAAATTACGTAGACATAAACCCAACTATGTCAACGCGATTCACTGAAAATTGTATTGAATTAATGTTATGAATAAAATATTAAGTTTTGAATTTAATTTAAGGTCTTGTTTGACCGTTTTGATATGTAAAACTTGAAATTATCCCAATTTCGAACCTTCCCATCAGCTCTATGGTACCCAACTGGCAATATAGCTGTTTGCTATTATCATCATCATCAGAATCATCAGCCTATGCATTTGGGGGTTATGGACCGTATCCCACCACGCTGTTGCTATTATACTAAACATTAAATATAGAAAAAAACGCTTCGTTATTTATAATTTATACTGAATTTCCATCTGACATGCCTACTAATTAGCATTGAACAAACATTTTCCAACGACCGCAGCACAAACTTCATTGTTAGCGCGAACGAGCATAATCCTCGATGCATTGCATATAATACCAGTTGACGTTTCGTATGCATGAAACGTTGACTATAAATATTATAATACACTTTGAATTAGTTCTATGCTGACGGGCGAAGTCTAGATCTTGTTTCTTTGGCTATCTCACAAGGCGCCTTGGTACACAGATTTTGTGTTTCAAATAGAGTCCGACCGAAACTGTTTTTCCGGCCGAAACCGAACCGAAACCGAAAGTTCGGCCTGGCTTCAGTTTCGGCCGAAACCGAAACCGAAACCGAAACTCACGTGATCAAGTATAAAATTTCTTAAAATACTAAAATATGGAGCTTTTATGCATATTATTTTGCTTTATTTTAGTCATGGAATGGAGACAGTATATTAAACGTGTGGTAATCGTTTATTTCAGTTGCTAAGTAATATTTTTAAGTAACAAAATATTTAAAATTTATCATTTTTTATAAACTTCTTATAGCAATATCAGTTATTAATAAATAAATTAATAATTATGACTGTTGCATTAAAGACTATATTGATAATAAAATTGAAAATAAAATGATGAGTACTTTGGTTTGTGTTTGTAGTTCCGAGGGGACCAAAAAGTTGTAAAATGAGTTGAATGATTTTCTATATAATCTCGGAGTCCACCAACACACCAAGTCCAGCGTTCCAAGTTTCCAATGCTTCAATGCCTTTAAAAATGGATTGTCTTGGTCCTGCAAAAGGTCTCCACGGCATCGTTTACTTGTTATATATAGTTTAAACACATGTTTCCTCTCTAAGTATTGTATCAATTTGGAGAAAAGATGAAAAATAGCTAGGCGCCAGATCTGGTGAACAGGGATGCTCGACCAATTGTACGCTAGCATGCTGAACGGTGGCCATCGCTAATGTCAACCCTATGCGCTGGTACGTTGTCAAGATGAAACAGCTGCCCGTTCAAAGTTTGCCTCTATTTTATCATTGACGGCATTTCTCAACCTCGGTATTAAAGCTGCATAATCTGTAATGATGGTGCCACGCTCCAAGTAATCAATCAACAGTATCACTTCTAGGTCCCAAATATTGAGTCCATACCCTGGCCAGGCAATATACCACGGCCACGGCATGAGATATCCTTCGGGATAGACCCGTGTTTCGTCCATCGTCACAAAACTAGAATTAAAGTTTTTAGAATCTTTTTAAAACTTGTCCAACGATATCTTCGAATTGTTAAGTCGATTTGTTTCTGATTCTCCTTTGCACCCATCATGCTGGAGACTTTCTCATATTTAAAATTTAGTGTCAATATGCGGTGAGTACACTCTATATGAAATGCTCGTTTCGTGGATTAGGTATCAGATGGTAATTCTTGAATCGCATAATAACAGTTTTTTCGAATATGGCAACATATTTTTATCGTTTCTTGTTGATTACTAAAGCTGATGGACGGCTGCAACATGTTCGTCTTCTGTACGTTCTCTCTACTCGAAATTAAGAAGCCAACTTTGCGACAATTGATTATGCAAGCAGTCTCTTCTCATATTGCCTTTTGCGCGATAAATCCTTGCATTATTAACTTTTTATAACATTGGTTTTTAATAAAGACGCATGGACGATACGGTGATCGAACCATTAAAATAATATTTATTCTGAAAATATGAAAACAGAAAGTATAACCTAAATAATGGAAATGAAGGAAGTATAATGAGTTGTTGTACGTTACTTCTAGGTTATTCTAGAATTACGCTAGCTACGATGTACCATACTACGTATAGTAGTGATCACACACAATGTACATCACACTTACATCACATCATCAGCCTGTGTAAGTCCACTGCTGGGCATAGGCCTCCCTAACGCACCCCTATCCATTAGGGGCTTTGGACCGTACCCCACCCGCTCGTCCAATGCGGGTTGGTGGGTGGACCCACTTTTACATGCCCATCCGACGCATACTCGCCTCCGTAGCTCAATGGTTTAGGCGGTGCTTTAGAAACCAGAGGTCGTAGGTTCGAATCCTGCGGGACTCAACAAATTTTCATTGTTGTTTTTCAATTGGTTAGGCAATTTGGGCGATCACCAATTGTCTGAAAAGTAAGATGATCCATGCGTCGGAATGTACATTAGCAGAAGTAATCACCGCGGATGTACTACTTTAGTACCAGGTTCTCTGCAAAAGTCGTCTACCTCCAAGATGAGTGTACACTAATAACTGGCGAATGATACAAATAATGTCGTAAAAGCACTCGACAGCAGTACAGAACCCTTTATATATTTAGGTGCGAAGCGTCTAACCTACTTTGATTGTGTAACGGTGTAATACAGACAATATTTTCTTCTCCATAGGTAAAATAGAGACCACTTAGACTTATAAAGTATTTGAACCCTTAAATGTTATATGCTTATTAAGTTAATAAAACCAAATTACGTAGACATAAACCCAACTATGTCAACGCGATTCACTGAAAATTGTATTGAATTAATATTATAAATAAAATATTAAGTTTTGAATTTAATTTAGGATCTTGTTTGACCGTTTTTATATTAAACTCGAAATTATCCCAATTCTGAACCTTCATCAAGCTCTATGGTACCCAACTGGCAATATAGCTGTTTGCTATTATCATCATCATCATTATCATCACCATGCATTTGGGGTTATGGACCGTATCCCACACGCTGTTTATTATAATAAACATTAAATATAGAAAAAAACGCTTCGTTATTTATAATTTATACTGAATTTCCATCTGACATGCCTACTAATTAGCATTGAACAAACATTTTCCAACGACCGCAGCACAAACTTCATTGTTAGCGCGAACGAGCATAATCCTCGATGCATTGCATATTATACCAGTTGACGTTTAGTATGCATGAAACGTTGGCTATAGAAATTATTAATACGCTTTGAATTAGTTCTATGCTGACGGGCGAAGTCTAGATCTTGTTTCTTTGGCTATCTCACAAAGGCGCCTCGGATACACAGATTTTGTGTTTCAAATAGAGTCCGACCGAAACTGTTTTCCGGCCGAAACCGAAACCGAAACCGAAAGTTCGGTTGTGGCTTCAGTTTCGGCCGAAACCGAAACCGAAACCGTAACTCACGTGATCAAGTATAAAATTTCTTAAAATACTAAAATATGGAGCTTTTATGCCTATTATTTTGCTTTATTTTAGTCATGGAATGGAGACAGTATATTAAACGTGTGGTAATCGTTTATTTCAGTTGCTATTAATATTTTTATGTAACAAAATATTTAAAATTTATCATTTTTTTTTATAAACTTCTTATAGCAATATCAGTTATTAATAAATAAATTAATAATTATGACTGTTGCATTAAAGACTAAGTATTGATAATAAAATTGAACATAAAATGATGAATACTTTGGTTTGTATTTGTAGTTCCGAGGGGGGATCAAAAAGTTGTAAAAATGAGTTGAATGATTTTCTACATAATCTCGGAGTCCACCAACACACCAAGTCCAGCGTTCCAAGTTTCCAATGCTTAAATGCCTTTAAAAAATGGATTGTCTTGGTCCTGCAAAAAGGTCTCCACGGCATCGTTTACTTGTTATATATAGTTTAAACACATGTTTCCTCTTAAGTATTGTATCAATTTGGAGAGAAGATGAAAAATAGCTAGGCGCCAGATCTGGTGAATAGGGGGATGCTCGACCAATTGTACGCTAGCATGCTGAACGGTGGCCATCGCTAATGCCAACCTATGCGCCGGTACGTTGTCAAGATGAAACAGCTCGCCCGTTCAAAGTTTGCCTCTTTTTTATCATTGACGGCATTTCTCAACCTCGGTATTAAAGCTGCATAATCTGTAATGATGGTGCCACGCTCCAGGTAATCAATCAACAGTATCACTTCTGAGTCCCAAAATATTGAGCCCATTCCCTGGCCAGGCAATATACCACGGCCACGGCATGAATATCCTTCGGGATAGACCCGTGTTTCGTCCACTGTCACAAAACTAGATTTAAAGTTTTTAGAATCTTTTTAAAACTTGTCCAACGATATCTTCGAATTGTTAAGTCGATTTTGTTTCTGATTCTCGGCACCCATCATGTGGAGACTTTTCTCATATTCAAAATTTGTGTCAATATGCGGTGAGTACCTCTATATGAAATGCTCGTTGCGTGGATTAGGTATCAGATGGTAATTCTTGAATCGCTAATAACAGTTTTTTCGAATATAGGCAACATATTTTATCGTTCTTGTTGATTACTGGCTTCGATGGACGGCTGCAACCATGTTCGTCTTCCGTGTACGTTCTCTCTACTCGAAATTAAGAAGCCAACTTTGCGACAATTGATTATGACAGAGCAGTCTCTTCTCATATTGCCTTTGAGCCGCGATAAATCTCTTGCATTGTTAACTTTTATAACATTGGTTTTAATAAAAGATCGCACTTGGGTTTTCTCTTCTCGAGAACATTTCGCAACACATAGCAAACAAATGACTACATTCAGAAAAAAGTAAAGAGACAAGAAGAATTATTTATGTACACAACAAGTATCTGAGCTACGCTTTCCAGTATTATTTGTATTAATTTTTATTTTGTTCTCACTACTATTTGTTCCTACTCGTCTTTCTAAAAGAATCATCAATTTCTTTTGTCAAACTGTTGAGCTCGATTGTAGCAATGATGCATTTAACTTTCGCTACTATTTTGAAAACACTTCTAAAACCAGTTTCGGTTTCGGCAAAAGTTTCGCAACGCAAACTTTGCCGAAACTCGAAACCGAAACTATGGCCGAAACTTGATTTTTGGCGAAACTCGTGCAAACCGAAACCGAAAGTTCGGTCGGACACTAGTTTCAAAGCAGAGCTGCGGCAAAACGTTCGAAAAGTTTGTATTAATGTTAAACTAAAGAGAAACTTCGAAAAAACTTCGAACACAGCTCTGTTTTGTGTAAAAACAAATAAGTAATATTGAGCTATCCTGCATGATTCTACAAAAATATAGCTTTCAAGAATGAGATAACTAATATTTATAAAAGTAATAACCTCCATATGACAGAAAAAAATTAAAATAAACGCGTACACTGTTAAGATATTTAACAGAAATATTATAGAAAACTATGTATATAAACATGGAACTAAAGTCACCGACGAAAGATTAGCTCGTTTAAGTGGCAGTGGGCCGGTCTTATAGTCAGAAGAACGAATGATCGATAGGCCAACATGGTTCTAGAGTAGAGGACGCGTTTGGGAGACGGAGCGTTGGTCGACTCCCGACCAGGTCCGACCAATCTCCGTGCACTAGCCTGTTCAAGTTGGGACCGAAAAGCAATTGATCGGCCGTCTCGGCGTTCATTAAAAAGGCACAAGTCCAACAGTGGACGGATAAAGGCTATTGCTCATGATGATGATTATGTATATCTGTGTTTTAGACGCTATATTATATGTATGTACTTCTAATACATATTGTTGTTGGCCGCACCAAAAAAAGAAATTTAATATTTTCATAAACTTATTGTAGTAGTGGTATCGTACAAAATATTTTTGTAGAATTAAGTTTACATTGACAGTGTATAGAAGATAATTATGAGCGTGTAGCTACATAGAACGCAAGTGGCACTCTGGTTCTTGTTACATTGAATGTTGAAGTAGGTAAAGTTTGCACATTTGTGACAAATGTTATACATTAATATTATGTATGTACAGTATTCCGAAGTCACTAAATATATATATGTCTGCTCAATTTACTAATAGAGCACCCTGTCTACTATTTGTAACAGTTACCTTATGACTACAGTAAAATATAAGTTTGGCCATATGAAGAACGATATAAAAAGAAATATTCGTAAATACCTCTATTTTTAGGAGACAAAATTGAGTGGTTAGTATATCAATATATTTAAGAGACAGTTTCATTTAAAATTTTAATGTCGCAATGAAATATTCTTTACTTGTCATTAGAAAGTTCAAACTTGAATCGGCACGTGAGATTTATTTTTTACGTAATCTTTATTTTCTTTTAAAAAGTAAAGTTTCTGGTCTTGGAATGTAATAAAATGATTACGTCATAATAAATAAAAATAATGTATTAAATTTAATTACAGAATAGGTAATCATTCTTTGCAAGTTAGGCGAACAATAGTTTTAAACGCGATGCAAAGGCGTTAACAATGTTTTGAGACTATTTTGCGGCACAAACTCGTTTATCCGACCGCCGCACTTTAATATCATTTCCTTGACTACTTCACATCAAATAGTATAAAATTCGATAAAAGAATAAAAATAAATAATCAGAAAGCTAGTACTAATTTATTACTAGTTATATTAATTAAGAGGTTATACATATCTTCATCAGTCCACTGGTTAACATAGGCCTCCCCTAATGCCCTGCTTCCGATCTTCGGCTATTCTCATCCAGCCCGTATATTTTTAAACATATATTTTTTCCAATTACATTAATAAACAAAATAATTTCTGAAAGTTTTTCAATATTAACACCGTTCATATATAAAATAACTAATATAGCAGATAAATGAAAACATTTTGCATATACGCTCTATGCATAATAGCTGCAAAGTAAAAGGGGATTATTTGCTTGGAAAAAACTTGAGAGAGTTTCTAAGATGCCATTCACATTGATTTGCATACAAATTGAAATGCGGTACAGTGGCGATTGAAATAGTATTTCCAACGAAGTCTATAGTATAAGAACCAGTAGTAGGTTATTTGATATATTTTTATAGCATTAAGTGACAAAGCAAGCTGCATTATCAAATAATGGTACGTCTCATGAAATATAACGTGAATTTTCCTAGTAATTTATTTCATTCTTCATTTAATTTGTATGAATTGAAACACGTAATTTTCTTAATAAACCTCAGTGGTAATATGAACTTCCGGTACCGAACCCTCATACACATGAAAAATTACACACTGATTACGAATAACGTCTATAAAAGTTTCTAAACAGGGAGAAAAAATATTTAGCGGTTATTTCTTTTAGATTTGATTCAACCAATAAATTTGCTTAATAGCAGGCAATGATCGCTACAACGTGATACTATTGCGAACTTCTAAGTCATTTTTACCGGTATATATTATTGGTATTCAGTTACTCCTTTTGTACTAAAACAAACAAAGTTTAAGCTTCGGCAAAAAAATCTTTGTGCTAGACCAAGTACTTACAGGTTACGTTAAGATAAAGCTAAGCTAAGATAAAACGTATAGCCCAAGAAAAAGGCGTTAATTTTAATCGATCCCTTACCTCAAATTGGTTGCTTGCTCCACATTCAGCTTTCATAACAAATAATGGTTTCTTTTTAACTATTTCCTCATCGGTCATTGTATGTTTATCTATTAAAATATCAACAGGTTGTTTCTTAGTGTGGTTTATTATATCAGGTTTAGCAAAAATATTATAAGATTCATTGTTTTGAGTATAACTCTCATCTATACTTTCAATGTGTTTCTTTTCATCGGAGCTTTTGATTTTGAAGCACGACACGGTTTTCCTATCTTTCTTAGCTTCGTCTCGGTTTTGGACGTCTATTTCATTCAGGTCATCCCTTTTATCTTTCGCTAACTTCAGACGTTTTTTCTTACCGTTCCACTTAGTTGATCGAGATCGGTTGCTATCGTCACTGCTACTGACACCGTCTATACAAACTGGATTCACAAGTATTTTCGTCGATTTAGTTTTACGCTCTATCTTCCGTAAGCTGAGAAGATTCCCAGTGGAGTCCATAAACGAGGGGATCGTGTTGAATGTAATTAAATTGTCCTTTTCGTCCGTATTTAAGGCTTGGTTGGAATTGGTAAGCAGCTGAATATTTTTAACGAGCTCTGGCCTGTTGTGACGCATTTTTCCATTGGCCCCCAGTGGACCCATATCGACGGGTGCCCTCCGTTATACAATAACGCCGTCTCCATGGGTTGACACACACAAGCTAACATTTTCAACTAGACATTACTTAACACTACTATCACTTACACATATTGGTGTTATCGGTTCATGTTTTGTTCAAGACACTATCATTCTTGATTACATGGCTGGAAACCTACATGATTTTATTTACGTTAGTAATATAAGCTGTAGCTCCCGTTCTCGCATCGAGTTCTTACAAGGATATTAACACCCGTCTGTTAGGAGGAATTATTATGCATTATTCTACGCCAAGAGATTTTACCAACCTATTTTTGTTAATATAATGTAACGTAACTTTGTAATATAACAAATCATGCCAGAAACAGTATTGTTAATAGATAAAAGTGCATTACAATTTTTTATATTGAAATAACAACAAATTTCATTTTTAAATTGTTAAAAAAAAAAACTTATCGTGATTAGAATCGAATTTTTTCCTTACTGTTCAACGTAACATTCTAGCAAAAAAAGGTGCAAGCGACACAAGCTACGACCGGCCGAATTGCCTGTCAAAAATTTCCAGTACAGCGTCAATCACACAAAGTATTGCAACTATGTGGAAAATGAAACAAACGAATCGACCATTGCAAAACGACATTTTTAAAGTTTTATATTTAATAAAACTATAAAAATAACTAGCAGGAAAAAAATATATGCTTTTTAAATATAAAATATATCGTTGATTGTTTTATCTTTTTCCGCACTAAGACGTATTGTTGCTTTTCTTCCAATAAAAGATAAAGAAGTAAGTCTGAATTATATTGTTGGTTTAATTGTGTTGAACTAATATGAAAATAAACGACTATATTTTCCTGATGTCACGACACATTTTGATCCGCTTTCTACATTAATACGAAGAAAATTCAATTATGGTAAAACCGTGTATCCTGTTTACATGAGACCGTTCGGGTACCATGCGGTGCCTATTTTCGCGAAGCAGTAGTGTGAAACACTACTGTGTTCCGGTTTGAAGGCACCGTAGCCAGTCCATTTACTGGGAAACGAGACTTAACATCCCATGTCTCCGGTAGGCAGCGCGTTGGATACCACTGGTATTGCTAATGTCTATGGGCGTCGGTGATCCCTTGCCATCAGGTATATCAGGTAGGCGTCCTCGTCTGCTGCGTATGCCATAAAAAAAAATTTGCAAGAACAAAAGAGAAGCATACATAGCTTTGTTTAACGTAATGCAAAACTTAAATGAAATCTGTGAGTTGATTTTATTTATAACTAAAAAACGAACACAAAGGAAAGCAGAAAACGCAACTAAAAACCGAACCGCTGCCCACAACGTCCTTTTATAAGACGAGACGAGGCGACTCGAAATTTAATACCAGCTCGACTCTTGGAGTGGATTTATTTTAAACACGCGAACTACTGGTATTGGGCCTGTTTGACATAATAACAAAATAAAAGGGTCTTCTTAAACTTATTAAATAACTTAAATACAACAACATACTAACTCAAATATACTTTATAATATAGAAATTTAGAAAATAAATAATGTGATATATAGATAAACAAAGAAAGACCAAAGCATAATGATTTTATCTTTACGTTGTACTGTATTAATAAAATAAACAGAAAATGTAGACCTACTTCTAGTCGGTACTTACATTATAAAATGTGTACCGCGAATACGACTAAAACCTTAATGTTTTATTTTTCAATTCTAATTACGTATTTTATGTCTTGCATAAGTTATAGTTTATAATGTGCTCACACACTGATGTGAACTCATGAAGTAGTAATAATTAATTTCAACTATAATAATTTTGTTAAAAATCATATCTCACGGCACGGACGTAGCATTCAGAAAGTTAAAAAATTGCCTCGGCCTAACCGAATCACGGATAGTGAATATTGAGTCCCGAATCTAGAGCCCTTACTTTACAATACGAGTTCTAAACGCGGATTCTAATCGATGAAAAAATTCATTTTGTTTCAGTTTACTAGCTAGTCAGTGCATGTGGGGTCATCCAACAAATTCTTAAAAGTACTAAGTAGATAGAAATATGTCTATGATACACTTCATCGTATTCAACTTAATAGACAGTTTAATTTCGCACACACAAATGGAAGATGTTCGTCAAATTACTATTGCATCGTTAGCTAACGAGCAATATCGCATATGTGAATGACGGGAGGTCTTTATGAAATATTGAGGATGATGCACGAGCGGCTTGATCGATCCGTGCCCAATTAGAGCAAGATTTAATTATCGACTCCGCATTGAGTAGTCACTTGATATTCATCGGAACCCACCTAGGATCGCTAACGGTAACAAGTGAAACCGCTCCCATTATGTTTAAGAGGAAATATATTTGAATAAAGCAATAGAAAATTTATGGAAGACTATGGATAAGTGGAATAGTTATAGAAAGGTCTTTTATCGGCTATCTTTGAAAGTAAAACAATATGTTTAGCTAAATGTGAATGCGTTATTATTCTCGCTGAATGTTAGCAAACAGTAAAAATTGTTATGTTGCGTTGTCTGGCTCATAAAACACAATTTAAAGGTCGTGTATTATTATACAAGATGACCATATTTAATCTTATTTTAATCACTTTAACATAAAGCTAAAATATATCTGAAACCTGATTCTATAAATTAGTAAAATATTATAAAAAAATTAATTATATTAAAAAAGTTTCATAAATCTTTACGCTGTTTTCTTTTCAAGTCCTTCACAACCACATATACCATGATTTTAATTATTACAGGCGTACAATTCACCTAATCATTTTCGAACGTCATAAATCGTTTTCGGTCAACGCAATCCTTTAATAAACTTTGTCACACTCAAGGCTAAATAAATTTGTTTAAAGGGAGAAATATAGCCCTCTCTAAATTAAGATTAACTACAGTTCATAAGAATATCCGAGTCGTACGCTCTTAACGTGCGGATAAACTAGACGAGCTAAGCGTTTATTGTAGTTCATACATTTTCCTCATACTTAAAAGAGATATGGATTATTTTTAAAATAAAACACTTAGCAACGACGTGGTCTTACAGCAAGTGTTCCTATAGTTGCATTCCCTTATCTGCGACTCACTAAGCGGCAATTGACCAATCATAACGGTGTACATACCGTTTATACAGTGAATGGCATTATTTATTTCACAAGTCTATCGAGATATCAAGAATTCAAATCTATTACAGGTTAGAATTTTTTACTTTTCCACATTGGAACTACATTTTTATACATCGAAATCATTTTGGTAATGTTCTATCAACAAGTTACGAGTATCATTATTATAAATTAGACAGTTACTAGGAATTTGTAGGTGTAGATATAATAAAAACAATTTATTGCGTCCTTTGGTTCTTTAGTATATATGGCTTCATTTAAAGATCTTAGAATATTTATTAAGTTTTTACACAATGTTCATTCAAATATATTTAAAAGTTATCCTTTGGATGTATTTAACTGTCACATACTTAGGTTAATCAAATCAAAACAAATAACCATCGAGCGGCATCATCGATCGATTAACAAATGTTGGTTTGCAAAAGTTCGTCAACAAAACATCGTAACCGAACTTTGAATGGGCCTTCGGCTGAATTTGGTTAAGCATCCGCACCTCAATCTAATAAAATTTGTTTCCCTATCGGACAAACGTGTTGAAAACAAGTTCAGCGACTTAATTATTCATAGGTTGTTAATTGAAATTATCAAGAGCCAATTACAGTTTATGCTTTGAGCACCGAAACCTGTTGAGTATTCCTTTATTGTATACAGGATTTGTTTGCATAAATTATAATTTAAGGAAATTCAAATTCTCTGTGATTGTGAGAATTATTTCTAATAATCTAAGTTTAACTTTATTATGCCTGGTGCGAAAATTATTTAACCATACAGTTACAGTATTTGTATTTAAAGAAAAACTACTAGTAAAAATGTGGACAATGAAATATTTTACTTAGATTTTTCAAGCATAATATAAAATAAATATATTTATTACGATATAACTATATAACACAAATTGTTTGATTGAAATATGTCGTAGGAGGCGGGAAAACTTTGCCGATGACATCTAAGGGGGCTTAAATTAGTTTGTAAACTTAGGTTGATTATCTACTTAATTGTGTTGCTAAGAATATTCTTAGGGGTGGCTGTTTTAAATTAAAATAGAAAGTTTAAAGTTTGTAAGAGGTAGGCTGTCTAGTTTTCTCATTTATTATTCAAGGTAAGGTAAAGTAAAAAGGTCTAGAATACTTTAGTGAGATAATTTTAAACTAAACTTAAAGTAATTTTCAGAATTAAAACCGAGCAATATTTAATTTTTTTTTTATCTTTAAAAAATATAATAGAATTAAAAGGGTTAAGTAATAGAATTCAATGAGACTTTTTGGCAAAAGAAATATTTAAAAAATATAATAACTGTTTATAAACATAATTAATATATAAATCAACTAACATTGACATATAATCATATTTTATCATAGCCCATACAGTGAATACACTACAAAATGCCGAAAATTAAAGTCGAAATTGACCGCGATATATCTATAAAAGTGTTTTAAACATAAAGTGTTTTTCGTATTAAAATCCTAGTCTAAATTATTCTCAATTAATGACAAACTTTAGCCTACAGCAATCCATTGTACCGAGATAGCTCATTCAGATTTATCTGTCTCCACCCTAACTTTGTTATACAAAACTATGGAATGAAGAAATTCAGCTTCCAGCGGCCAACCCTAAAACATCCCTTGAGGCCAGAACAAACTTAGAGCCGCCCTCGGCAGCCGCAGGCACGACTTCCATGCCCTTTAGATGACAACAATAATGATTTCGAAATTAACATCTAATAGGGGAAAATAATAAATAGTCATAAGCTTTGTGTTATCTTTGTTTTCTGTACCGGAACTAAATTAGACATGTAGTTTACGTTTACGATGTTACCCATACCGCCGAAGTGGTTCCCATGCTTATTATGTTGTACATTAAATAATGGAAAACTTATAAATAATCATAAACTTTGTCTTGGTTTCGGTTGTCTAGTCAGACCTAATTATGACATGAAATTGAAGTATACAACTCAACCTACAGCAACGAAGTTTACGCGCTATACCTATAATGTTCTTATTAAAGGATTGCCAAAATTAAATTACTAGTTTATTTGCAAATACAATACCATGTCCCATTATCATCGCTTTAGTAAAGCGTTTTTAAAGCAAGATTATTGCCACTTCATTGCCTGAAAACTAAGAACACCTTTTAAAAAGCAATATCGAAAAAATGTCATAAAATAGACCTTTGACTTACGTTCAACGATGTTGGTCCCCTGATAAGTTGCTTAAATATTTAAGTTATCAATTAAATATAATTTGCGTTGCCTGTCAATGTGCGTTCAAATGCATAAAATATTAATTGTAACAATTGAAATTAAATATAAATATATATCCGACTTCTAATAGCTTATAACTATTTTACGCAATATAAGCAGGTTACAACGTGCTCGCCGTACGAAATTGCGTCGCGTTTCTGCAAGCGCATTTTAAATCTGTGATAGCTTTTATTCATATTCATTTCATCGAAATGTCGTCGAAGAGAATAAAGTCAAAGAATATTTTAATGCAATAATTTTTATGTAAACTTAAACTGTATTATGTTAAATAACCTTTGAATGTAACTGATTGCACTTTTTAAAAATGTTTACATTAAAATGCTTATTTACTTTTCAGACTACAAGGTATCCGCCCATATTGCCCTAGCAACTAGAAACCAATGATAACACAATAGGGGAAACTATTCCCACGCGATTCAATCCCACGACATCCGGTTTATAAAGCAAGGGCCAATACTGGTAGGCCACGGAAGCTTTAGTGTTTTTTGAATCATTTACGGGTTGAATAAAATATAATTATATTCAACCCGTAAATGATTCATGAATATGTTTGATACATTATTATATCAAATTAAAAAAAAACTTATAATATTATTAAAAAAAAGATCGTAAGTTAGTCTTTTTAAGAAACCTTATTATACATGAGCGATTTCATCGAGAAACTATGTTCTCATGCAAGAAATCCTTTAACACAGACTTTTATAAATAACAATTATGAGCTACGGAATCACCATGGAGAGTCCATAACTAGAAATTAAATAAAATTGGCGAAACTTACTAAAATTAACTTCTTTATAATGTAATCCAATGATAACTATATTAAAAAAAAATCTTATTGCTTTGTTATTCATGACTTATTAGTAATAACTTTTTTGCGTCATTTTATCTCAAGTAAATGTAGAAATTTCTTCGTTACTTACTAGAACAAGACAAGTGCAGCTTGCTTTTGGCAACAACTTCCGCAATTAATTCACAATACTCTCACTAAATTGTTCGGCAATTTGTATCAAACAATCGTTATAAACGTTGGTAAAATACAATACAACGTACTTGTCAAATTAGATTTTATATCAACTTTGCGAGTAAGTAATATCAAGTGACACAACTATTGGTGGACGCTTGATGTCAATCCAAATCAATTATTCAACTGTGAAACATCTTTATAAACATATTCACAATTATAAACATTCCAAACCATATTTTGAGGGTTCATTACATATACATTCATTTTCCAAAGAACAAAAGTAGTTAGACACAACCGTTTTCGATTTACCAGATTGCTAAAAATTACCGTGAAAGTATTCAGTAAATCTGAATTTTTCTTTATGACTCAGGGAATCCACTATACGTGCCTGCTAATACTCTAATGAATGAAAGCCGACTGGCTTATCATTATCTGTTAGAAGAAAATAATTACAAACAGGTTGACGTTAAAAAATTATGCGCAGGTTTTATCGCAACTCGAGTTTAACAAAGCGAGGAGCGTCCCTGACATGCTAGCTTGTAACGACTGTAAACATAGAACCATTAATTATGTCGACGTCGTCTCACGAGTATACATAAATATAATATATATTTAGATAACTTTAATTTAACTTATTTAAAGAACTAGTAAAAAAAATAAAAGAGGCAGAAATGAAATGAAGAAATGAATGAGCAAGTCAAAACGCTTTTAAAAAAATTCAGTCTGTGACAATAAATTAGATTGCAAAGCAAAAGGATGTTAGGCATCGTACTCTACACGCAATTAAGCTCCGATTCATAATGAAAGTCCACTTTTAAACGTATGATTAAACTTATAGCAGTTGGAACTAGTTCGTACTCAAGAAAGCAGTTAATTGGCGGCTATCGATATGAAATGCAATTATATTTGTAAAATGTTTACATTAAAATGCTTGTTATGCGTTATTCTAAAACGTGGATATATGCTATCGCGCTATTTACTTTTAGACCAATTCAAGTAATTATGTAAACCATACTTTATCCCTACCAGCGTTTGTAATTTAATCGCACGAGGTTGTGATTTTGGTGCCGCAGATTTTTTATTTCTCAAATATCTATTTAACTGCCTATTGATTTTAAAAAATGGGACTTATTAAAAGCTAATATCAATAATTTAAAAAATAATGAACAAAACCGGAGCGCTAGGAGCTGAGAGACGAGATATCGAGTTGAGACCTCCTTATTTTAGGAAGTCGGTATATAAAAGCCGACTTCATAACAGTAAAAACTTTTAAATAAAAGCTAGAAGACGAAAAAAATACTTTGAGTAATAAGTCCTTCTAGCAGATTAACGGTATTCGTCATCACATGAGCGTTATAAGACATAAACATTCTGTAAAATATATTACAAACATACATCAACATATCTAAGTGCAACTTTTTTCGTCTTTAAAAAATTTGGCTAAACGCCAAAACCCAGAGGTCAGCAATACTCTCTTCCCTAATGTACGACAAAGGCTTTCATTACTCAAAGTAATCCCGGACCAACCTTCTTGCCAAAAATACAGCTGTAAAAGCACCGACAATAGGTACCGCCTAATCAAATCAACACCTTCGCGGGGGCCACAAATCGAATATCAATAAAGGTACTCGTACGCTCTCGCAGTTCTTTATATTCGTCACGTTACCGTTATGTAGAAAATATCTGGTTATATTTAATAAGAAAAGAGCAAACGCCCTTTTAAAAGACTGGCAACGCGTTTGGTGTTGCAAAAAACCATGTCCATTGTTTATAACTTACCGCCTACTCCGTAATAAAAAAAACGAAAAATTATACGGTACGAATAATTTTCTCTAAAACGTCAACTGTCAACGAAAATAACCTTCGGAGACATGTCGAGTGTTTAAGTGAAAAACTTCTTAGTATTCGCAATATAGCTAGATTCTGCCACTTCCAATAACGCAGGAATTCGTACCGTACCCTTTCTTTATGCCTTATACAGAATGTAGCATACTTATATATTTTGGTATTGTATACTTATATATTGTGCTACAGCGATATTTAAATATTACCATAAAAAGTTCAAAGTTGGTAAAGCGTATTTGCGTTCAATTTAAATCTTGATTTTTATAAGGACTTCCTTTTGTATGTTACGCATAATCAGTACCACTGATTACATGCCAAAGTATTAGAACTATAATAATTTTTTTTACCTAGCCATTTTCTCAAGTTATCATAGTCGTCGGCTAGGCTTCTAACCCATCATTATCATTATCTGTTATTCAGATACGATGAGTGTTTTTACGCAATTGACTAGCATGGGACCTCCACAACAAATTGGCTCGTTAGTTCTCGAATTAGTGCCTCGAATACATTAGTCGTCAGTAAATCAAAGTCGCCGACATGTTTTTGAGGATCTGAACCGACTTTTTACATGCCCAACCAACGTATGGATCGTCTTACTTTTCAGACTATAAGGTAATCGGCCCATATTGCCCTAGCAACTAGAAAACAATGATAACACAATAGGGGAACTATTCCCGCGCGATTCAATCCCAAGACATCCGGTTTATAAAGCTGGTAATACTGGTAGGCCAGGAAGCTTTAGTGTTTTTTGAATCATTTACGGGTTAAGTAAAATATAATTCTAATAATGTTTGATACATTATTATATCAAATTAAAAAAAAAAAAAAACTTATAATATGATTAAAAAAGATCGTAGTTAGTCTTTTAAAAAACCTTATTATACATGACCGATTTCATCGAGAAACTAAGTTCTCATGCAAGAAATCCTTTAACACAGACTTTTATAAATAACAATTATGAGCTACGGAATCACCATGGAGAGTACATAACCAGAAATTAAATAAAATTGGCGAAACTTATTAAAATTAACTTCTTTATAATGTAATCCAATGATAATTATATTTAAAAAAAATCTTATTGCTTTGTTATTGATGACCTATTAGTAATAACTTTTTTGCGTCATTTTGTCTCAAGTAAATGTAGAAATTTCTTCGTTTCTTATTAGAACAAGACAAGTGCAGCTTGCTTTTGGCAACAACTTCCGCAGTTAATTCACAATACTCTCACTAAATTGTTCGGCAATTTGTATCAAACAATCGTTATAAATGTATTTAACTGTTGGTAAAATACAATACAACGTACTTGTCAAATTAGATTTTATACCAACTTTGCGAGTAAAAGTGATATCGAAGTGGCACAACTATTGGTGGACGCTTCGATGTCAATCACAAATCAATTATTCAACTGTGAAACATATTTATAAACATACTCACAATTATAAACATTCCAAATCATATTTTGAGGGGTTCATTACATATACATTCATTTTCCAAAGAACAGAAGTAGTCAGACACAACCGTCTTTCAATTTACAAGGTAGCTAAAAAATACCCGTGAAAGTATTCAGTAAATCTGAATTTTTCTTTATGACTCAGGGGAACCCACTCTACCTGCCTGCTAATACCTGCTAATTGCAATACAAGCCGACTGGCTTATCATTATCTGTTAGAAGAGAAATAATTACAAACAGGTTGACGTTAAAAAATTATGCGCAGGTTTTTATCGCAACTCGATTTAACAAAGCGAGGAGCGTCCCTGACATGCTAGCTTGTAACGACTGTAAACATAGAACCATTAATTATGTCGACGTCGTCTCACGAGTATACATAAATATAATATATATTTAGATAACTTTAATTTAACTTATTTAAAGAACTAGTAAAAAAAATAAAAGAGGCAGAAATGAAAAATAAATGAGAGTCACGCTTAAAATTTGTCGACAAATAGATCAAGCAAAAGGATGTTAGGCATCGTACTCTCTAGCAATTAAGCTCCGATTCATAATGAAAGTCCACTTTTAAACGTATGATTAAACTTATAGCAGTTGGAACTAGTTCGTACTCAAGAAAGCAGTTAATTGGCAGCTATCGATATGAAATGCAATTATTGCTACCGCTGGTAGGTACAAATTAGGTTTCGCGGGGACGTATTGAGCTATTATTTTAAATTGACTGCTTTCTAATTTATTACTTCTATATTATAATATAATAATATACACAGAGTTTTTGATTAAAAAATTAATAAGAATAAAGATTTATCACATACGATCAATAAAATATCAATTATTGATAAATCAGGTCTTTTTTGTTAAGTAAATTGAACGTAGACATACAAAATATAAAACTATTTTATAAAACAAGGATACTTTGATAAATCATTTAATAGGGTCAATCATATATGAACAAGTATAAATTACAATTAAGTAGTAAACCGAAAAATATTTCTACCTATATTGATAGTTTCCCTTTTTTGACGTACAAAACAGTAAAAAATCCTATCTCCTGCATTTCGTTTTACCTGACCAACGTTTAAAATCCGGGGATATGCCAAAATTAACGTTGCCGCTCATAAATATTCATTTACACTTAGAATATCTAACAAAGTGTGGTAACATGGTAAGTGGTTTGTTCGCGTCCGATATACAAATACGCTTCCAGCCAAATAATTCCATTCCTACGTGGGCAATCGTAAATATAAACTACGAAAACAAACTTCACTCGGAGGCCGTGCGATGTTTGCGGGTGCGGTGACGCACAACCAACCCCTACGGGGGTCCGCGAGCTACTGAATTGCCGCAGACTTAGGCCGTCCGTACAATAGAGCCTCAGCTGCACCCCCCACGCCCTAGCATCAGAAAAATGCACATACCCCCGTAGTGGAAGACTACACCGGACAAAAGAATAATAAAGATGTCACTTGTTAAATACACCACTTGTGAGATAACTCTACGTCTTTGTCTTTTGCTCTGTGTAATGAGTTTTAATAGGCTTGGAACTTTGCTTGTTGTAACACCGTTGCATGGTAATTAGTACATTTTCTCTGCTTCTTTAAAATATAGATAAAAATTTAAATTGCCATCCATTAAAAATGTATGGAAATTTTCCAACGCCAGTTTACATTTTATTACTCGTTTTTATCAATTAAATTTAGGTCTCGTTCCGAATTGAAATTCAGCGTTTTCAAACTTGGCGAATATTCCACTCGGGCCGTATTTTTTTTTGCTATTCACTTCAATACTCCATCGATGCAGTGAATTGGATGAACTATTTGTTAATAATAAAATATTTCCAATAACATGATCGACAAATAACATAAAAATTTAAAAGCTACTACAATTTATACTCACGTAACAGGCTTCTCAAGTTTTTGAGTGTAAAGATATAGAATGTATGAATTCAACTTGATTACACGTAGCAACTTGAAATACAATGCCTCAACTGAAATCTGTATTCAAACGTCGTCGAATCAGAAATAGTGGAGTTGTGCGAAAGGAAGTTTTCAGTTCTGTTTACACAATGCAACGTCGGATGTTGGAGGTATTTGTTTGCAATTTTTTTATTGTTTACATAACATTTTTGGATTGTATACGAGTAAAACGAGTAGTTGCTGTTAATTGAAAGCAAACTTTGATATAAGAAAGATACAGCCTCACATACAACATAAATTTTTGGACTATTTATAGATAAAATGTATCTTGAATAACATAATATTATTTACCACTTCTCCTAAAATAAACAATACTTAAGTGTCAAAAGCTGTAAAATTGAAAATCTATAAAATATAAAAAAAAATACTTAAGCCACAAATTAAGTAGAACCACAAACCTTAAAAGTCTCTTAACAGACTCTTAATAATTAAAAATGTGTAATAAAACAATCCTTCATTGCATTTTTGACCATTTTATTAACAACTACTTAACTTGTGTTATTATAAGGCAGCTCAAGATAAGGCTTTTATCCATTCATGTTATTATAAAGTGGATCGTAAAAAGAGAAGAATCCTTTATTCGTCGAGATATTTTTCGGCATCACTTTATTTACACCTGTCGTAAAGTTCATCCTTCGACCTAAATTTACGTCGCGCGACTTGATTGTGTCAGACAGTTAACTGACTGACATCTCAGCGGGGTTGGGCTTAAAAAATTGGATGCGAATTTAGCTACGTTACCGGGTTTCCGACGCGCGTTCTACGCAATCACTGTAAGCTGTGTAAATTACCTGAAAAATAAAAGAATCCAAGTTAGTTTAATTTTCAGATTAACGGAATAGTTGGTTTGAATCATAAAACGGAAACAATGAGACAGATTAAAATAGTTGTCGGAGTAACAAAATTCTTTAAGTATATCTTTATTAACACCATAACCTTTTTTTATGAGAACCTC
Organism: Lamproptera curius; assembly: GCA_029286875.1. Lineage (NCBI taxonomy): Eukaryota > Metazoa > Arthropoda > Insecta > Lepidoptera > Papilionidae > Lamproptera > Lamproptera curius. The sequence goes on along the minus strand of JAGSMT010000041.1, from coordinate 1,155,481 downwards.
CAATGACCTCTATTGTTTTTTTAATAAGATCTCTGAGTAAAGCATCTGCTATGATGGATAGTGCGTCATATGCAGACTATTGATTTCAGCTTTACAAACCAAAGGTTTTATTTGTATAATCGATGTTACATGTGGTAAAAATTATTGTTGGCTCTCAAATACAATGAATTTTACCTAATAATGGGTAACCAGATCAGACACCAAATTTTATTTCGTAAATATTGTTATTGAGGATAGGAACAACAGCTTTAGATGATAGATGTAATGAGGTTGCTGTGACGTAGCTATTACATTAATAAGTATTGAAATATTTACCACACATAAAAGTATATACATGTCATAAAAGAGAGTTCTTGCAATTGCGCGGTTCGTGTAATAGATTTTGTTTTGTATACTCGGTAGTTGTAAACAACCCTTTGACGGCAGTCATGGACGGAAGTCTCGATATTGCCTGCTACTTATATAAGTATTTCGAACATGATGTATTCAATAAAATGCTTCCAAGAAGCAAAGTATATTCGTCTATGACGATCTTAAAAACAAACTAGACATAATCGAAGGGCACGGTTCAGTGAAAACGTATAAGCATAGGTAAATAAATGTTAAAATGCTACCGATTTAGTTGTCAAGAAGATATTTTGCACGTAATATTTAATCACACAAAATCTAAAATTCAAAACAATATTAAAGTTATTACATCACTAAAACTGTTTTGCCTGACAACTGTAGATCTATACATTATGTAGCTAATGCATAATGTCACTGAGTCGACTAAGATAAATATTTAAAAGCTAAGAAAAGCTTTATTAATTGACAAAGCTCCAGGCCATTAAACAATTATGGATTATGATTGGAACTTTCATTACAGATTAAAGAGTAAAGGTGGAAAATAAATGAAAAAAACGTAGAATACATTATATTTGGGCATATTTAGCAAGTCAAATCAGTTTACAAAGTACGGGATTAAATTTAGCATCGAAACTAGTTCGCTTACAAAGAGACGTATGTATGTTTGAACAGGCGAGACCGTGTTTACTTACGGGGATAATTCCTGAGCATCAGAAGGACCGGGCGGTGAGAATGGGAAGATTTAACGGGACCCCTTTCCCTAACGACGTGCAAATATGGGGTAAATACACGGCGCGAGGATAGCCTCCGTCTCATTTTTGCATGTCGTATTTTTTTATACAACACTTTAGTGGCCTATATAAGCGTTTGTTACTAGGGCAGTGATCATGATTCTTTTAAGGAGTACAGGTCCTTCGGAATGAGTTTTTGTTGTTATTTCCTAGATGATAAGAGGAATTGTCACCGTATTACTTCGGAAGTAACATGATTTATGCATCATGGGCATGTAGAAAGTGTCCTTAATCGACCGAGCTCCTAAATATCCTGTGATTCTTCCTTTAAACATATAATATCTCAATTGTAAAGCAGGATAAAGTAACGTGTCTGGATCCGTGTTCTCTTTAATAATCAGTGGCTTATTATTGAAACGCTGTGTTAACCTATAATTTAAATACATTTATATAGAGTTTAGTTTATCTTAAGTTTATTATATTGTAAATGCTCCAGTATGTTTTAGGTGGTGAGCCATTTATAAATAGATAAATTAGGTCCTATAATGTTAATTAGGTCTGTCATTTAATTTAAGCAAAAAAAGATTAGAATAACGCACATAATCCAAATACGATCAGCATCAGCATGGTAATACCTCGATCCACTACTAATTTATCAGAAAATTTCGTTGATGTTTCCATTAGTTTATTGACTATAAATAAAAACCGATAAGCGATAACACTCAACTTCGATATTGTTGGTAAAAGACCGTATAATATTAGTAATATTTGATCGAAATTTTCTAGTTATATAAATATTATGGGTAAATATTGTAAAGTTGAAACGAAAACGTAATATATTTAAACTCTTATAACGAAGTAAAGTCAACCTGTATATAATATTGTTTAGACATAATAATTTTTTTCCTATAGAGCTTTGTGGACAAGCTCAATGCTGTCTCCTTCTGCTGCAGAATTATGGTGTGTGCACACTAAACTTTTTATAGATATTCAAGAACTTTCAATACAATAATAGTAAAAAGGTCAATGTTTAAGAGGCTATATTATTCGAAGCGAAGCGAAAAATAATAAGGGAATATTATCATATCGACATAAAAACAATTTTATATTCATATCGTTAACATCATCAGTTAATCTACTGCTGGACAAAGGCCTCCCCTAATGCACGCCACCGCTTCCGATCTGCGCCTATTTTCAACCATATATTACATTATATATTCATATACCAAAAGTATTACACAACATATACATAACGTAAACTGTCACGTTAAAACTAAAACGATATGAAGTGGGTATAATCGAAATCATTGCATAGAAATCTCAGAACGCAGTTATGTTTGGAGTTTTATCGCATCTTTGGAACATGTGTCATTGCGCATGAAACAGATGTGCCGTTCCCAATTCCGTCCATCTAATAAAATTCAAACAGCTCATTTTAGTTATAATCTAAAAAACATAAATTTTAAACTACATAGTTCATACTAAATTCGTAAAGCTGAAAAATATAAGTATTAATAATATAATATGAAAGAAACAAATGATTTATGTACATATTTAATCGGACTTCTATTTCTTCCATGAAGACAATTGTAAGCAGTAGCTTCTCAAAAATATATCATTTCACTGTAACTTCTATACATACTTTTTAAAGGACTTACAACATTGCTAAACTTTCGAATTCATACAAAATCAAAGAGATTTATTTTATGTCAATTTCAAGCATATTCTGAATACAGTTATAGCGTAAACAACTGTTCAAGTCTAAACCGCTTTTAAGCTTAACATGTAAACCTTTTTCAAAAATTCAACAGTATTTCTTAATGTCACGTTCTTCAGTTATGCGTAGAATGCGTCTAAGTGTTTTAACTAGACTTAAAATGACCTGAAAGAGTGCCTTGTTATGAGTCTGGTTAAGGTGACATTTAGGATGTTTTTACATTCCTTAAATTCCACTCTCCATAGAAATCGTTTAACTCAATATGCGCGAGCATGTCTAATTTGTATTTCTTCTAACGTGTGTATCTCGCTTAATTTACCTAAAGCCTGAAACCAAAAATTCAAATTAAAACGTGGCGTTCAGATGAAAGCATTTTAAAAGATCTTTCAATGTATCAAATCCACTAATTTACGGATTTTTCGCGTTAGTTAAATATATTTATTCTCGACGTTTCGGATTCTTTTCAGCATCCATGATCACAGTCTGCCCGTGATCATGGACATATTTAAGTAACGCGAAAAATCCGATAATTAGTGGATTTGATATGTATAATAATCGCGTAAATAAAAGAAATAATTATCTTCCAATGTGTTCGGAATTTCGATTAATACTGCAAATATTTATTGAATGTTAAATTAAAGGATAAAATTGTTAAATTTCAAAACTTTAACATTAACATTACCAAAACGTTAAACGATACGTTTTATTAATTTATTGCTATATGTAAAACAGTTTATATAAATTTCATATCTGGTTTTGGTATGGTTAAAATTTTATTGAACGATCTATTTAAATAAAAAAACGATATTTTATCAAAAGTCAAAACCATTTACGTAAAACCATCAATACGAAATGAAAAACTTAATATTTTCTCATCAGGTTTATATTAAGTTATAAAAATAGCTAGATATCTGTTGTCTCGGCTTTCATATTTTTATATTAAAGTTTGGAAATATTCGCTCCGGAATGTGCCCGTGCTGCGTCGTTGTATTATATAGATTGAAATACTTCAAAATTATTATATACAATAAGCGACTAGAGAAATTCAATAAAGAAATGAGTTCGCTGGGATGTTCACAATGAAAAATTCAAAAGAATTCCAGGAATTCAGAATCTGTTCCCGTTTATTATAAACGGCGAGCTTACCCACGCAACTTTTGTCAGCGTCACTAAAATATAATCCGGTTTAAAAAAAATAATGCTACTCAGACCTTATGAGTTGTAGGCCGCAACAACGAGTGTTTTGTAGTTTTAAGTCCTTCTAATGGACTCAAAGATGACTGAGATGATGATTATCGAGAAGACGTATATGTTATGATTATCGAGAAAACGTAACTATAAAAGAATTTAAAGTCTACAGACAGTAATTCTTGACATTATCGGGTTCATCCAAACTTCAACTTTGCATATTAGTATAGATTCTTACATTTATAAACATATCCCCATACTGAACATTCCGTCTCATGTGTCTGTGAAATGAAACGGAGACGCAGAAAAACTAACTATTTTTGTGAGGATCAAGTGTTTGTGGCACCGACCGAATTTTTTGCCGACTCGTTACCTAACAAATTAAGCGTTCACAAAAAATGGTTCGGTAAGCATATGTTCGTCCGTATGCGAGCTGATGGATCGATTGACAGACAGTTGCCTATTTAATACTTGTTCCTTTAAGAAATTAAAATGCTTTGTACATTATTAATAATAAAACACAAGGGTAACCATAAATTCAGTATGGTTATAGATGGGCAATGCAATAGAGAAAATACTATAAGTTAGAGCGGGATAAAAAATTACATTGTACCTATATTGCGCTTATTTTAAATAATCTCTAAGAATATTTTGTTAGTTCCAAATAGCATTTCATTAAAGTTTGTAACAAAAATATTTGAAAAAAAGAATGAATGAAATATTTATTAGACACATATGTTAGACGAGTTGAACACGTCAAGTTACTTATACATAAATAAAATTGTTACTTCTACGGCGCAATAAGGGAAGAGTTAAATGACAAAAATAGTACTTTAGTATCAAATTATACACCGATTCACCCTTTACTTTTTTAAAGTTACGATTAATGAAATAACTTTTGAGATTTAAGTAGCATATCGGAATATCTTCGGAATGACTCGATCAATTTGTTCAGTCCCACTCAGAGATTACAAACTGACGGCGTAAACTTTTACTTTATAGGTTTAGTTGCGACGATCCGAAATTCGGACTGCACTCGCTTTCCGGCAAATGCGACCATCACGTCTTATCACGGCTTTAAATCAAAACTTTAGCGGAGTTAAAACGGTTTTCGGATTGCAATCAATTCGCAAAAAGTTTGGAACTGATGCATTAATTGCTTGAATCGATTGATTGTTAGCGAGCGGAACAAATGCTTTAATACTATCGTATTACTAGGACAGTGAGTAATGTTTAAAGATAAAATTAACTAGACTAGGTTATTTTACCTTAGTTCCAATAACCCGAGTATATTGCGAATATGTATGTTCATATGCAGTCTTTAATATAAAAGGTAATCTAATAAACAATCTTTTCTAAAGAGGACAACGGAAACAGGTAATAAATAATCATTTCACATTAACGTCACTTAAAACATAAACGCATTAAACACAAAGCGACCATAAGCTCGCAGGACGTAAGAAATGTATTGGGCCCCCAAAGAATTTTAATTCCGTCATACTGCCATTGTGTGAACTGACGGCATGATGTGGAATTTCACGCTTCTTAATTTATGCTTCCTTGTCTAACTGCTAGTGGTCTTTTTTTCAGTTTGGACCCGTTTGATTGGTTATTGGTATGTTTAGCAGTTACACGTGTTAACATGTTTGTACAAATGATAGTGGAGAAGTAGTAAACGTGTTTAGTGAAACTTATTTTCATACAAAATTTTAATGTATGCAAACATTTACTTTACAGTAGGGATTAAGCACACGGTGTTATATCAAATCTATTCGCAGTCTAAAGACAACATTAATGACGCCACAATTATTTTTTTAAAAATCAACTATGGTTTAATTAATTTTGTCTAGGAATGGGCAAGCAAAGTAACCTATGACAACGAAGTGATGTTGTACGTACGTTGTTGTTATTATTCGACTGTCACTGTGATTGACATCTCGAGGGATTGTAATCAATAAGAACGCTGGACACTGTTTACACCCACTTAAAGTGTTGGTTAAACTATTACAATATTTGCATAGAAATCAGTGGTGTTCACGGTATTTGTTGATATAAAAATGAAATTTGTAAAAACACCTACGATAAAAGTCCAACAGAGCTTGATAAGCGTGGAATACATAAAAAACGTGTTACAAACGTGTTACCATAACATCAGGACAGGTCAGAACCCGTCACAGAACACTCGTATGGATGATTGAATAAATCCAAAACAAAATTTGTTATTTCAAAAAATGAGATTGCCTATTTGGTCGTTTATACAGTGAATCTATAACAATCGTTGCCGAGTAATTTGAGGCTTCATTAAAAAACCATCATGTTTGCATGTCCGTTCGGTATTCGATAACGTAATAAAGGGAAGAATGTATGAGAACGCTGATTGCGTTTCGCTTCATTGCCGCCGATGCGAATAGTTTATTCTTATTTATAGCGAAACATGAGGGGTGTAACGAAGTGATAAATAATTTATATAACATCAATATGAGAATTGACGTTATACTATTGCCATGCAAATAATATAAATGTAAATAAAACAAAGCTTATTCTAACATCAAATTATAAAATTACCTTGTTTTGTACTCTCAATCACACAAAAATCTGTAAAGAATTAATTAAATTTAAGGATCTATTCACGTTAATACTTAAATTAACCATAAAAATCGTATCGGAACTGTTTATAACAATGACGAATATAAAAAAATAGTATTTAAGCAGACGCAATAAGTCGACAATTACTTTTTTGATGTCCTTCGTCGACTTCCACTAAGATTCGAAACAGATAAACAGTGGGGCTTAAGATTAATTTAATGTCACCGGTGCCCGCCGCTCTTTAAGCCCGATGGCAAAAACTCAGATCGTAAAGCACTTTCCATTTCCAAGCCGGATGGGCCGGATATTATTAAGACGGCTTTGAGACTAAATTTAATATCATGCTAATATTTCAAAGGGTAGGTGGGGTGTACAGATGTTTGTGTAACGAGAATATTGTTTCAACATTAATAATGTACAAGCTTTCTTAATATTACAGAGTATTTCATAGAAATTTATAACAACAAGTAAAACGTTAGCTCGTTTTACTTGCTGTTTAATTATCAATAATGTTGTGTTTTTTAATGTTTCAAACACGTTTAGTTCAATATAACTATAATAATATCGAAACTAAATGTGTACAATAACAAAAATAAGTCTAATACGTCTTAGGAGATACTCAATTTCGGTAAAGTTAGTACAACGATTTTAATACTTGTGTATTTCTATCACTTTAAAATGCTATTAATTTGTAATATCATTGCAGTGGTCGGATTGTGATGCGTTTCGCTGCATTTTTACAACTATATGACTGTCCTCATATCATATTCAATAAAAGAAACAAATGTTATATTTTCGTCACTTTCAGTTGCTTTTAAGTATACTATTACCATACAAATTATCTTGTATTACTTATACTGAGCAATTGATCCCGTTATAGATGATACGAGCACGATCAATTCAGTTCGCGGAGAGATTTATACCATGGGAGCAACTTCGCTTACAAAAGCTCTCATGGGAAATGACTCCGGTCGAAATGCAAATACGGATAGAGGCAAAGCCAACAACATTCGTGATTGGTATTTAACAGTCGTAACTGGTTGACGATACTTAATGAATACATTGTTTTTATGTGAATGATGGCGAAAAATAATAACTGTACAAAATTGTTAATTATCATATATTTAATGTAATGTGATTTACTATATAATTTTTAATTGAGAATTTTATTAAAGACAAGCAAGGAGTTCAAACGAAGTCTTACTAGTAAACATTACGTCCACTACTTTTGACGCACTGTGATGTACTAGTGCAATTGCGTTTGCAATCTGAACACATCGGATGTGTCGTCTTTATTAGTTGTTAGCGAAACTGTATTGCCCTTTAAGCCGGAACTGATATATTTTTAGGTCCCTGGATGCACCCAGATAAACGGAATACCTCAGAAATAACTCAGCTTTTTATTCAAGCACCAGAACGGTATATATTAGTTTTCATCAGAAAAAAATACGTTAGTAAAATCACGATAAATAAAATGCACTTTACGTTGTTTCAAAACGCCACTAAATACCTGACTAATATACTAAGTACTAAATCGCTAATAATATAATACTGCCTCCGTAGCCTAGTGGTACGGGCGTGTGCCTTAGAAACCGGAGGTCGTGGGTTCGAATCCTGCGGGGACTCAACAAATTTTCATTGTTGTTTCCTAGTTGGTTAGGGCAATTTTGGGCCGATCACCCAATTGTCTGAAAAGTAAGATGATCCATGCGTCGGATGGTCATGTAAAAAGTCAGTCGACCCGCCAACCCGCATTGGACCAGCGTGGTGGGGTACGGTCCAAACCCCTTAATGGACTATCGAAGGCTGATGATGTACTAAGATAAACACAGTAGGGGTAAAATTGACGATACTTTTATTAAAAAAAGTTATCGATGCTCATTTTTTTAAAACAGACAAAGTAAAAACACGTGTAATTCATTTGAATGCAACCGTTTGCACTTTATCGAACCGTCGGCGTGCACTTTCGAAAGGGTTGCGAGCGCTTATCACGCCAATGGCGTTTCCTTCAGTACTATTAAAATGTCATTAGGGCACCGTTTCGGTTGACATCGGTGCGGCCGTTATTTAATATTGCCCCACAAGAAATACATTAACCCGTATGGCCGCTTACAAAACACCTTATCTTTATTATTGAAAACGTAAAACGCGAACGCGTATGTGTAATGATACTACGGAGATGTATACAATTCACCTCTACCAACTAAAACGTTAGAAGTTAACATTTTAGCTATATACTATTTCCTTTTACAAGTATTGAATATTTAAAAGTTTGTTAAAAGATACTTTTTGAACGCTAAAACTATGATATTAATCAAAGTTATAGTTATATAGCTTTTAGTAGATACGACGTTAGCTAAAAGAAGTTCTTTACAGAATTTTATCTTTAATATTCTAGATTTACGAATGATGATGTGATGTAAATTACACTAAACTACTGTAAGGCTGTAACATACTAATTTTAAGAACAACAAATAAATAAAGCGCATAAAATTTTTATCTTAATTGGGTTTAACATCATAAGTGTACTTGAAAAAAGTCGCACACAACAGCTAGTTATGTATAATTAGTTAACTTGTATGAGGCTCCTCTTTGAGTTTTAGCTTTGATACAGTCGCTTATTAAAAATATCTAGTCCATTCGCTGCAATTACGTTATTAAAAAGCGCTGAAGAATTTCTTGTGAAGCCTTTGTTCTGCAACTAGGAAGCTAAATCAAATAATTGCAGGGAAAGCCTTTTGAAGAGACGATAAACGGTGTTAGTTCTACAAGACTGAGACTAGAGCGTTATGTTGGAGTTCTGTTATTTAAACAAGCTTTTTTTCGTTTATTATACTTGTCAGAATTATAAGTTCAAGTAAGCAATGTATAGTTAAATAAGCTAAGCTATGATGTTAATAAAAATGTAAGAATCAATATTTATCTCAGGTCTTTTTTAGCTACCAAAATATTCGTTACGGTCGCCACATACTATTAAAGAAAATAACTAATCTTTTGTTTCCCCTAAGAATCGAAGTTATTTTAGTAGTTAAAACCTTGAAAGGTATACTGTATAACAGTTTGTGGTCTGAACGCATGCATTGAGTAAAGTAAGCTATAAACGCTATAATAATTTGACTAATCAGCTCCTGTAATACGTTTAGCTAAATTTTTTTCAGTTCATTACGTTTCAATAAACATAATTATGTTAATTCTAAAATAAACATTCATTGCACGCTAATGAATTCAGCTAATGATGATCTAAATCACTTAACAACTAACGCGATCGGCAAATAAAAGTACTAATGAAGCATCGGCGAATGAAGTTAGTATACATAAACAGAACATTTACCCGCTTCATGATTAGATGCATGTCGATTCGTGCGATATTTGAGTTGCCTTAGAACCAGAAATACGCGAGATTAACAACACGACAGGAACGTACAAGTTATTTCTAGATTAATTGGTTTTCAAATTAAATATATCTTCAAAACTATGTTTTTCTAAAACGTAGGAGGTTATAGTTTCACTCGTTGTACTTATACAAGATGTCGTCAGTCCCTTGACGTTTGAAACTCGTTATGGAAACTGACGCCATAAAATGTCACGGCTGATCGTCGTGAATTCTTTTCGTACCAATTTGTAACAGATAATCTTTCAAAGAAAATCTTAGAAAGTCAGTGGAATCGCTTTGGCATGTTCGTTAAGAAGTCGAACTTTGACTTGTTAAGCTTTGTTAAATATGTTCAGAGTTTTTGTGAGTTTCTCTTCAATTTTACCCTTTCTTGCGTTAACGGTCACGGTCCAAACTGCAATTGTATCTTTTCCATCGATCAATTAAATAAAACGCGATAAAAACCTGTAAATCTGTTTAATATAGCACATGTCTATTGAGTAAAAAGTATTATGTTAAAGTTAATAGAATTTTTGAGTTTCTTTTTCAGTTTCGTATTAAGATTCGACTCTATGATTTTGATTGCTGTGTTGTTTAATATATTTCAGTAATATGTTACAATATAAAGGGAGGATATTATTATTTTGACATTTAACGATTGTTTACTACAAACAGTGGGATTTTATCGTCTCTACGACTGATAAGTTCAAGCATTGTTCTCCGAACTTATCACTAGTACACAATCGGAAAAGGATATTTGTTGTTGGCTAAAAGCCAAAGTGAAACCGACAAACGAACTGGTTGATATTTGAACGGCGCGCCGCAGCGATTACAACATTACAGAGTAAATGATTGGGGGAAGACTTGTAAGCGCCTCAAACGCGCCGGCAACATTCCGACAAGTGAAAAAGGTACAAAAAGTCACTCGGCCATCAAACACGTTGATCTCGGTTTCCTTCCTAACGGAGTTTTTTTAGTGAAGCCCTCTAAATATGTGTGCGACAGTATAAATTTCACGGTCCTGAGAATCATTGGTTTGGACAGCCGATGAACTGAGTTATGTGCTTGTGGAATGTGAAATACTTTAAAACTTAGGAAGATACAAAATAATACTTAACCATAGTATGTGTGGAGATTTGTATGTATAAAGAGATTACACAGGTTCGAATTAGATTTGAATTTAAATAATTTTCTGAAACAAAGTAGTCGCTAGACTGAATTTATGCATGGGAAATGCAAATTTGTTTTACACATGAATTTTTTAAATGAAGAATATAAGAATAATTTATAATATTTTACTAAAATAATATCGTAAGTGGATATTGGAATTGTGTTATGGAAAATTGCAATACTAATTATTTCTATTGCTTGCGCAGAATATTATACATTATTAAATAAATATTAGGATTATCGCGTTTATTTTATTTTATTCGACGTTTCGAACACTTTCAGCGGCCGTGGTCACGGGGTAGACTGTTACACGGGGTAGTGTTCGAAACGTCGGAATTAAAATGAATAAACGCGTATCTGTAACTTTTATTTAATAATTTAATCTAGTTCATAAAATGTCACTTTATGGTAATAATTTGTACGTATATAAATAAAATTATTTGTGTTATTAAGAAAAAAAGTAATTTTCAAATGTTGTGTTATATTGTCTTGATAGAAATTACTTTAACTAAATGTTAGACAATGATTATGAATCCGTGAATTATTTAATTGTCACGTAATTTCTTCTTCTGCCATGTTTTGCTTTCCTTGTTTTATTTTGTGCCAGCCTTAGACTTTCTCCCTCAGACAAAATTAATTCCAATTTAGGTTACAGTTCGATACCATGCTTATTGTAATATTTTATAATAAACTTATTCAGTTATTAACTTAAACTCAACATATTCTATGTTGATTTCTTTCTTGTTAAAAATAAGAGATTCGATGAAGAAAACGATCAACACCTAAAAAAAGTAACATAATTTATATTTAACGCCGAAATATTTTATAATGCATTTTTCATGATATAAAAGGGCATATATATACATTATATGTTCGTATATATGTTCCATTACACATAAAAACAAATGACTAAACTCAATCTTAAAGCTCCTAATATGTCTTCTTTTACGAAGATTCGCCGTAATCCCAAGCTAAGTGTTATTTATCGCAAAGTAACAAACTCTCACGCATCGTGAAATACTGAGTCATTACATACCAAGATGTGATAAAATAAATTTGAACATTCTCGAACAAAAAGAAACAGTAAATAAGATGTAGAGTTGATTATTGTAAGCCTTATACTTTATTTTTAATAAGCTAAAATTTCAAAGCTATTTTTCGATTTATGAATTTCGTTTTCCTTTGGGGAAATTAATTATTTTGATTTAGTTAAAGGTAGATCTTAACCTTTAATAAATCATATAATGTTTAAAAAATACAAGGCCATTTCATTCTATCTATAATCACACAAACAATGTTAAATTAATTTATATTTATTTATAACTACTAGGATTATAACAACTAGGACACAAAAACACACATTAGAATGTCTTATGTTTGAGTTACCCAAAACAATGATTATTTCTTTCTATCAATACTTTGACTTCTGCAAGTGTACTTACATTACAGGCACAGCGCGATAGTATATGTCTCTTATAAATGGAATTATACCTTTCTCTTATAAATGGAATGGATTTTGAAACATTTAAATACTATTTTAAATGAAACATGTATATTCAAAGAATTACAAATTCAAACAAAAAATAATACTTTTGGTTCAACTGTCCCTGAAGATGAGTACATAGTCATTGCATTTAAATGAAAAGTGTGTACAAAGCTTCGTAGTACTTGCTGGGCAGCTCATGTCTCTGCGATATATTTTTGGAGTTATAGTGGATTTTCTTGTTACGGGAAATCTTCAAAGGGGTCCACGCGTGCCTTCCGGGGCAAAGGGATATAAAATACACCCCCATATACTACACGGCCAACATTCGGAGATTTAGTATGTGTGATAAATATTCAAGACTTTTGAAGTGGGTTGACGTAGAGTTCGGTTAGCTTTCGGCAGTTTGCCTGCATGAACTTGTAGCGAATGCAGAAGTTAACTAGACTACTATTAACGTCAATAAATATTGAAAATACTAGTTCGTAATTTTTACCTAATTCAAAATTAAAACGTTTTTGTCTTTGACAAGTACATGAAATATTACTTGAAAAAAATTATTTAAATAAGGTAAACACAATCAACACATAAGGAGCAATATCGGTAAAAATACATCGCATAAAAGTTTTAAGTCATCCCTAGCATGTTAATTTACCTACCAATAAATTATATTGAAATAATTTAGCAGCTTAGAAACATATAAGCGTATATAATTATACTATCAATTAAAGTAACTTTGAAAACGAATTTCCTTATATAAACAAACGTTTTTATATTTGTATACCAAACGATATACAAATATAAAACAAAAATTAGCAATCATAAACTGCCCCGTACGCGGCGCGAGTGAAGCGAGCTCGTAGATCGCATCATTACCCCATAACGCTTGATCAGTGTCGAACGAAGTAAATTTTGATCCGTAAACATCTCGACGAAAATCCTCCCCACGTAAAATTTAGGTGAGCGTATTGCTTAGCACAGTCTCCCAGCATACGGGAATTACGGGATTTCGCGTCGCGGCTAAGCGATATTAATGTTATTAAAATGGTAACGCTGAGCGAAGGTTTTTACTGGGGCGAAAAAATAGCGCGACTTTCTGCCGAACGCGTTTTAGAAATGTGCACAAAGCGAGAGATAAGAGATTAAAAGGTGGGTAAAATTGAAAGCGCTAAATTATTATTTTTTTTTTATAAATGACAAACGGTTTTGATGATAATGTTCGTAAAAAATTGTGTAAGAAATTAATTATAAAAAACGTTATTGCACTCAATTTTCTTAAATAAAAACATATATCGGGACGATAAAACAATACATTCTAGTCGTAAACTTAGCAAAGCTTATACTGTGCTGCCAATTAAATAACTGACAAAGATATACACTTACATATTATATGTTTTTACTAATATCCTAGGTAGGTATGAAAATAAATACATAGGTATATATCAGCAGATACCATAATATAACCAGTTCATCACAAAATTATCCTTCTTCTGGTTGAAAAATAACCTCCTTACCGCTACCACTTTATACGCAGTATCCGTATGTGGTTCTATGGATAAGAATGTTTACAGTAATTCAATATTCCCTAATAAAGAGGAGAACTCTTAAAACTGTGCACAGATAACGTAAGAGAGATAATAACAAGTCGTAAAAATTTAAGTACTTACACATAATATAAAATTTTTAATGCTTCATATTTATAGGTTTATTCAACACCTTATCCATCATCGTTGAGCACATAAGACATCGTCACATAAAATGCAATGAGCAATTTCAATGGCAGTGGCGAAGATTACAGTCGCTAAACTTTTATATTCTATCTTCCTGTATAATCTAAATATAACACCAATTAATAATTATTATAACAACCACTAAACAATTCTTAAAAGTTAGTAGAGTAGGGTTACATGACATTAAGTATTTTCAATCAAAGAATCAATCAAAACAGATATCAATAGAAAAAAATGTTTGTTAAATACATCGATGTTAGTTATTTGTGGGATACGGTCCAAACACCCCCAAATAGAGAAGGGGAGGCTTATGTCCAGCAGTGGATTAACACAGGCGGATGATGATGATGGTGATAATGATGATGATGATGTTAGTTATTTCGATCAAAGTGACAGCCGATGAGGCAACCACCTTTGTAGTGGGAGCCGAAGCCATTTGTAAAACAAAAGAATTGAAGATAAACAATTACATCAGAAAACGGAAACACAGGGGCGATTGTCTTTCTAATGAATAGATGGACCACATAATAAGGAAGTTGACCCTTTTCCACTTTACGTGAGAAAATAATACAATGAACAAGATTAAGTGACTATGAGGTCGTCAGTATGAGGAAATGTTAGGTGATGGATCTCAAGCATATTCTAGGTTAATTTTCGCTAATAGAAACAAATTTAAAAAAGTTTTAAGTTTTAATTTTCAGTACCTAATCCGTTGTTAAAGTAATAAGAAGTAACGTTTGAATTATCAGTGTGTATATCACGAAAGTAACTGCTTGCTTCGACAGGCTTCGAAACACTTTTAAAGAAATAAAATCAATTTTGCTATAAATAATAATATTTTTAGTTATACCACGCGGATTATAAATAGCAAGTAAGGCCGAAAAACCACAATATACGGCATATACATGATTAGGTCTATAACAGTGTCTCTATAGTAGCTTATATCCGATGCTATCCGCATCCCTAGATTACGAGTAAAGGTGACGGAAAAAGGCGATAAAACGGGATGATACCATCAATATAAGCCGTACGTAGTTTCTTAATCAAGGGCATCACGGCTGTAGTAAAACGAACTATAAACCTATAGGTTAACGGCACTATTATGTTGTTCCGAGGCAGGTGAATGCCACAACGCGTTGATTTACAGCCAACGATCAAAATGTCGCACGACTCAAAGCGATGTATTACGTCTCTCGGGGTTTACGATATTTCAACTGGAAAATATAGAATTTATTTTTAAAGTAACAGTACACAGTTGTGAATAAATATAACAAAGAAGTTATTACTATATTCCTCCATAAATATAGAACATAATATTGAAATTGAGAAGAAACTTAGATGTTAAACTTATATTAAATCATGTGTAGTATTCGCGTAAGCGCAAGAAAGTATTAGATGTAGAAATTTTAACTAGAACGCGTTAGATAGAATAGTGGATCTAAATTAATTTTTATGTTCAAAAGAATTACAAAATAATTTTTGACATTCAACCAAAAGGCAAAATATCAAAAAAATTTGCTTAAACCAATGAGGTCATCAACAGCGCAAGCACCAAGTCGATAGCTCTAATTGGCTAAAAATCGCGTGACTATACGGGTGTGCGACCAATTAGAATGCGTTTACATTTAACACCATTGGTGTTTAACATAAAAATTCGTTTGCGTAAATTCCACTTCTTTTTTGTCCCTAGTAAATTTAGCGCTTCGCAGTGAAACAAAACTTTCGGAAGCACTTAAAACGTAACAAGACCAAGAAACACTTTTTCAGTTCTATATCGACGTATAAAAAACGAGGGCAGAGCCGCAACCGTTTCCCGCTAGTGCGTGTTAAATTTTAATGACGACTTTTCGAGCTTAAGTTAGCATAATTAAGTTCCCGCGAACGTATGAAGACGTATGGGGGCGGCCGAGAAAAGTTGTAATGTTAGGAAGTGAATGCGCTTTTCGCATTATCGAGTTAGACAATGTGATATTAGATTTTTTTTAATTTGTTTTAGCGCTTTTCGAGGAAACTTAGCTCACAAAATAGTAGGAAATAACGTTATATTTTTTTACTCTTGATAAGATTCGTACGGGTGCGTAGTAATTTATCACTGTATGTTAAAATGAAGAATTATTCCAGCGTATGTTGGAGGTAAATACTAATAATTTCCATTGTGCATACGTTCATATCTTGTAATATACTGGGCATTCAATGAAATTACCATTATTATCTTGATGATACTTAATAATTCGTTTAATTTCTAGATATATATTTTTACTGTCTGACTGTATATTAAATGGATCAAGTAAATAATTTTTCAACGATTACGTTATGTAAAATACCCTCTCAGTTTTAATATATTGGCAGAGAACAGTGTAAACGCAGCCTTATGAATTTCCTTTCAATTAAAACTCTGTCTCCTCGAGCTCTTAGATAGCGACGCCTCATTTATTATACCAGGCCTTCCATTCTAACGGCAGATCTATTAAATAAACTTTGCACATTGTATCACTTAGACTACTCGATGTAGAGTACTAGCAGTACCCTACATCGAGTAAACCTAATGTTAAGCATACGTAAGTTATTTTTCAAAGCGTACTTAAGCTTTTTTTGTGTTTATTTTAACATGTACAGAAAGTTTATGACGTGAAAACTACAGCTTAAAGTCATTTTTTATATGAACACGTGTCTTAAGAGGATAGATCTTTTGTACTCGTTATGAGGTCAAAGAAATATCAAATGCTATAGGTACTAAGAAAACAGATTTGTCATATTAGATAGTATATATATGACATGTATAAATAATAGGGTAAGGAGATATATTGGTGATATAAGTAATGTGTGATAGTTTTAAAACACTTTGTATGACGGTTAGCTGATTACAAGTGTAAACGGTATAAAACATTTCAGAGAAAATACCGGCGAGTGTCGTAATTTTCTCAACGTTATACGAACAAAGCAATCGCTAATGCGGTCATAAAGTGTTAACTATCACCATTCATACATACTTCTAACATAGCAAATTGTAATAGTTAAATTGTAAACTGTTAAATTGTATCTTATACCACAATTGCAGATTTAGCTGATTACAGTGATATGAGGAATAATCAGTACATAATTCCCAAAAATACCTACTTATCACAAATATATTTTTTCATGTACTATACAATTATCGCCCAACAAATACGATTAGATGGACATTAATAGGCTGCCACTTGTGTTGTTACAACACCAATATCAACCGCGCTTTATCCGTGAGATGGCTGACAGAGTAATCTTGTATATTGCCGTTTTAATTTACATAAAGACGACATGAACGAAAAGTCTGTTGATAGCATCTTCGTCGAAAGTTAACGTGCGTATACACTAAGCGAGGCAAGACATAAATTGTTTAACGCGCACGATGGAAGAGCAAACTTTGATGTTCGATGACCTTTAGTTTCTCGTTTTTGCCTTGTGTTACGTTACACGTTCGGTTCGCCAACGTGTACGCACCTTAACTCGAGCGGTGACATAATGCAGCGTCGATTTACGAGCATTGTGGGAGACGCAGCAAACGTCGCCGGAGATTATAAAACTTCCTAGGAGCATGATCCGTTCTACGGACGCTGAGTTCTCTTAATGTATAAGTAAACCGACGACAGTGAAGAATTATAAAGAAGAAATTCCAACGGTTAAATTTTCACATCTTTGCATTAATTTAGTTCTTTCTCTTACCTTGCCATTTTTCCCAAGTTACTGTGGGTCGGCTTTTAATCTATCCCGATTTACTTTGACCGTTTTTACGCAGAGCCTCTTACCTTCACAATCCAAAGGGTAAACTGCATCCCAAGAAAAATTACAGGCTCCGATACCATCTGAATATTGTTTTAAATCATTAAGTTACATGAATTAATTTAAAAAAACCGGTCATTTTCATGTAGTCATCAACAATCCTTAAAAAAACATATCCATTACGAGTCCAATATGCTTAAAAAGTGACACTTTTAAACATTCAAACAAATCGAATGGATTGAATTTCGGGGCTGAATTTTAAATTTGTCGTTTGACTAAATAATGCGATTCTATTTATTCGGCCGAATAAAAATGCACCCGAGCGCCCGCATCCATCGTTCACTGTAAGCATCGACGTATTTGTCAGACTGATACGCCAAATACGTCTTCGATTGGGGTCAGGGTGAAACTGGTCACAGAAGCTATTTTTTTTAATAAATACGAAAAATTAAGTGGAAACTCTGTTTCGAGGTTTTAGACATTTGTAAACTTTAACATTACCTGAAAAACAGTCTACATAAAGCGACAGTCGTCTTTATTAAAAAACAGAAACAGTATTTCGGTATATTTATTTCTTAAGACATTTTACTAAGAATTTGTTTATTAACCTTAATATTATTTTTACCGCGTTATAAACAATGATAGGCCTTTGTTTTTTTTAAGAATAAAAATAATAATATAATATATAGTAGAATAAATTCAAGATATTTTGGTATAAAGATCTAAACTAATTTGAACAGATGGGTTCTATCAGATGACTGTGGGAAGTAAATTTTAGACGTTGGCAAAGCTCCCGAATGTAGAAGATCAAAGTCTTAGTCAAATATTTCGGTAATTGTAAAAACTCACTATAAAGTAGCAAGTACTAACACGAAACCAATAATATTATTTATTAATAAAAGTTGAGTTAATAATTTATTACTTAAAATATATACGGAAAGAATGTTGGAAATATTACAATTTTCTTGCTTTGACTAAAAGAAAGAACAAAAGTTCACAGTGCAAAAGGGTAAAAGAACAGATCGCTTCTGCTCGGTGCAAATGATCAATACATTTGCGCAATTTGAATGCTTTCAAATGATGAGAAATGGACTGCCTGTAAATGCATTCCAATAGCGTAATGTAAGTTCTTTTTCCTTTGTCTTTTCAGCGGATCGACCATTAATGAAACGTATAATAATATAATTTTCTTCTAATTTCTCTTTAATTTTAATTTCAATCATCTTAATTTGAAACCTAGTGTTAAACGCATTCAAAAATGCTTCCTGTGAAAGAGTATTTTCTTTTCGATTTTTCTAAACTAAGTTAGAGTTAGTTATCATGTTATAATAAAAAGATACCTTTATTGTATTATTAAGAGGGGTTGACCGGTGGTAGGATCTCTTTTTACAGGGGGATGGGTACCACCGCGGTGCCTATTTCTGCCGCGAAGCAGTAGAGTGAAAACACTGCTGTGTTCCGGATTGCAGGGCACCGTAGCCAGCGTATTTACCGGGTAAACGAGACTTAACACCATACCATTTGTATTGCCAGTGTCTATGGGCGACGGTGACCACTTTCCATCAGGTGGCGCGACTGCTCGCCTGCCTGCGTATGCTATAAAAAAAAAAAAAATGGTGTATTTATATTAAGACGTTATATTGACGTAACACTAATAAGCTCTCTGTTATCTTGTTATACCCAAATCAATAGTTACTAAAAGGTTGTCGTGCGCGTTTTGGTAGATTATCTTCAACCGAAAACAGTGTTTTTCAAAACCTTTAAACATTCGCGCCTGGTCACAAAGAAGTCTTATTTAAAACAAGCCACTTTTTTCTAGCACGAATAAGAAAGATTTAATGTTATATCAGAGTCATTACTTTATCGGGATTTAATTGAAAGCTACATAAATCACAAATGGTAATATTTTGAATTACGTCTGATCCCATTCTAATACTTGGCTTGTAGCTGGAACTTATGAATAACTTTAAGTCGGTCAAAGCGATTCAATTTAGCAGACTAATCTTAGGTTAGTTCGGTCTTAAATCAATTCAATGGCTTAATAATTCGTTTGAAAATTTGATATGAATATTAGAGTATAACCAACACTTACGTGATTTTGGCGTATTGTTCGCTAAATAAGAAATAAATCTCCGTCTGCGTATGCTGATGCACCACTTACCTGAAACAAAATAACATCAAATTAATATATTACAGGAAACAATTATTTGTTACTATACCTACATGTTTATGATTTAGTTTTTTTTCACAAATTCCATGGGAACTGGTTTAAATCCGCTCAGTTTTACCTAAACAACATTTCTAACCTGCACCTACTAGTTGCTCAGCTTAAAAATGTTGGTCAGGTAAAACAGGTAAAACCTCAACAATCGAACGGGTTCAATAGATAACAGCCTAGATTGGTCTATATTGCCGTAACAAACCAGTAAACCATATTAACGCAAAGTTTTCTCTCCGCAGGATTCGACCTCACGATATGTCCTACGAGCAAGCAATCAAGTTGGTTGGTACTTCCCGAACTGTAGCACTATTACAATTACAAATCCAAAGCCACTGCGAGCGGGCTACTTATGTTGTAAATAATTTATTATACCTTTGCTGTTAAGCTGCTACAAGTTCAATTGGAATAGGTTTCACTTATTTGAATCATAACCCTCATTCTTAAAATTTTAATTTGCATATTATAAAATGTTCTATTTGCAAAAATTATACTAAGTTATCTCATGATGCAGCAATTTTAAGTCACTTTTTTTTATTGCATCCATCACCGTACAAAGTATTTCATTAAAGAAGGAAGGAATAAAAACGACCGTAAGCTTCGGCCTGTCGTTCTAAGCGGCCGTACGACGGACGCTTTGCAAATGAGCAAAAATTAATTAGTTTGTAACAGAAAGCACGCTTCACGTCTGATGTCAAAAAAGAGAAGATAATTGGGTAATGCGAATGCCGAGAGATTGATGATCTAATAACGTCATGTTCGCATCATTCCGTCTAATTTCTGTTGGCGTAATGGACATACCATTACGCGAACAAAATGATAATTGTGTTTAAATACTTATTACGTACAAAAAGTTAAAACACCGATCAAAGTATATTTTTTTTTTTTATTTACGCTTAAGCACTATAGTAATAAACAAATCGAATTTCTTTATGTTATAATTAAATCAGTAGTTAGAAATAGAACCACATAACAAGACAAAAACGATTACACGCCTTTCGAGTTATTTCAGATAAAACAAAAGAATGTGTCTTTCGCGCGTTTTGTATTGATGCAAATTAAATTTGCGTGAAAACAAAAACGTGCATGTATCTAGATAGATCAGATAGTTGTCCTCTCAACGTAAGATCACGTATTAAGCGACGACGATTGAAACTTTACGATGCCGTGCAGCTGTTCATTTAAAATCGTGCCGGCTACAACTTCAATATGTGATTTATGTACAGTTATAAAGATAAATAATATTTACAGGGCAATTAATGAATTATTTTTTTTTATATATTATAACGTACATAGTAAATATAACCAATAAGTATAATTTTAAATTGCATTATAAGTACGGTGATGCATTTAAGTGTTGTTCCGTGAATCCATTTTTTTTATTTCACTTTGAAATCATGAGCGCTGGATAAGAATAGCCGAAGATGGGAAGCGGTGGCGTGCATTAGGGGAGACTTATATCCAGCAGTGGACTGACACAGGCTTGCAATGAAAACTATTTGGTAACAACAGTTATAAATGTAGTAGCTACGTAACTCTGATAGATTTTTTGTAACAATTATATTTTAAGAAATAAGATAATTAAGAATATACATATGCATATACGTTTCGGTTGTTAAAACAAACATCTGACTGATGGAGAGTTACCTGATATTTGTTTTACGAAATGTAGGTGTTGATCCTGTAGGACAGTAAATTATTCTTTTGTCAGTGATGGATTGAGCTGGAAAAAGTGCGGCCGCTCCAAGGTTAACGTCGTTTACTTAATAGAAAAGCAATATCGAAAAACAATACTTGTATATTATATTATCGTGTTAACTAACACAAACGTTATCTTGACCCTAAGATATATAATCTACTGAAGTATCAGGGTCAGTAAAACTATAAATAGAATTGAATTTTTAATTTTTTATTTAAATCCTTACTTTTAATATAAAGGATCTCATCATCATCATCATCATCAGCCTGTGATAGTCCACTGCTGGACATAGGCCTCCCCTAATACACCTCTATCCATTAGGGGGTTTTGGACCGTATCACACAACGCTGGTCCAATGCGGGTTAGTGGGTGGACCGATTTTTTACATGCCTATCCGACGCATGGATTATTTCGCTTACTTTTCAGACAATTGGGTGATCGGCCCAAATTGCCCTAACCAACTAAATGAAATGTGCAATTTAAAATTTTTTGAGTCCCCGCAGGATTCGAACCCACGACCTCCGCTTTCTAAAGCACAGGCCCATACCACTAGGCTGCGGAGGCAGTCAGGATCAGGATAAAGATCTAAGGACATTAAATATAAATATATTGAAAAAAAAAATGTCTATCGGCATTGATGTTTTAAATGAGCAAATATTTAAGTATTATAAATAAGAAATAATTATTACACACAATAAAAATAGTAACTTTAATAAGCTAATCGACTTTAAATGATAAGTTAATTGTCATATACAGAAACAAAAACGTACAGTGAAATTTAGACATAATATGACAAACGAATAAACCGTAGGGGGCTTTTTCTATATTTTTGCACTTAAAATCTAAAGCGGAAAATGAAGAGATGGCAAGAAATCCAATCGAGAAAGTGTCTCATCAAAAATAATCAAACAAATAGGGTGAACGACACCGAAACGGGCAATTTTCAATTTTATTTGAAATTTTGCCAAAACGCAATTGGAATTCTCTGAAACGCTTGGCCCAAGTGCTCCCAAATTATAAATAAACCTCATTATTCGACTACACAGTTCGTGTGAATAGCAAAGACAACTTATTGATTCTAACCGGTATTTAGAAGGTGATATAATTATATATGGTTAATTTTAGATGATGACCTTTATCTCTTGAATGATCGCATATAATTTTCAAAATATAGACGTGTATTATTTTTAATACTAATTTTAAATACTGATGTAATATAAGTTAAAAGTTGATGTAAACAATGTTACCTGTAGCAACCAAGTGGCATCGTATGGGTTAATTTCTTATAGATGAATCGTAACTGAGATGTAAATCATTACAGTTCACTAATACTAAATTTATATAAACGTGAATCCGTTGCTATTAGTTACACTGTTTATATTAACTACAAGTCTTTATTGGCTTTGCTATAGTCTTCTGTGGACATATATAAGAATCAATTTAAATTATTCACATCGTTAAAATATCATAAAAATATTTGTATGTGTATATTTATATGTTTAAAAGGTATGGTTCAGTTTATACGTTACAAAGATCATATTAAAAAAAATAGTTCAAGTCTCAATTTTATAAAACGAAATATATAGTTTTATTAATGCAACTTACGCCAATTAAATATTGTAATCTTAAGATTAGAATCAGATTTAATTTAGAAGCATCTTTTTCAAACAATCACCAAAAAACTTCTAAAAAACTGCTCAAACGGCCAACCAAAATGGCACAGAGTATTTAAACTGCTTGACTTTCATCTGAAAGATGTTAAAACGAACAAAGGGCCAACAGGGTTGTATATTAACAAATTAAATGAGAACGACTCACACGCGCCAGCTGTTAACGGCACAAAGTGTCCATTGTACCATCGCGGTTAATAAAGGAGTTGAATTAAAACTCGCGTTTCGTTATATTGCGCTAAATTTCATTTGCGCCCGACATTTCGGTATTTTGTTTTGTCAAAAGGGGAATAGGGGCCGCGGTGTGTGTATTTTTTGGACCACAAAAGCGTCCTACGGACATAGCTCTTGACTTCTTTCATCTCGGCTTTCATCCCGCCACTGGATGAGACAATGAAACTTATTATATACAACTATGATTTACGATATAATGCTGCTATGAGTATCTCTTTTGTTTTTAATTATTATGTTGATACATATTTCACTTTTATTTAAAATTGTTTTTTGAACATTGATAAGAATATTATTTTTTCATGTCTATCATATTACCCGTGCTGTAATTGATTAAATAATTATTTCTATCGTTTACGCGAATATTATATATTATTAAATGAAATGACTTTACCGATTTATCGCGTTTATTTGTTAAATAAAATCCGTAAAGTCATTTTTTTTAATAATTCGTTAAAGTCTATTGTATTGTTACATTTATTGACAGGTCAACGTATGGGGAATGTAAAACCGCTTGATTTCTTTCGGCTTTCATCCCGTAGACGCCACTTGATAAGTAAAATCATAAAACGTAATGACGCTAAGTGTAATATGTTTGTTACAGCGTTGAACATGGTTTTAGGCTTTTAGATTTGAGCTTTTCTTTAGTTTAGGCACCTATGGATACTGAATTTTAGTATAATGACAACGAGCTAATTGATTACGCAACGTCTATAATACCTTAAAAGCAATTCAAGAAAGTCTACTGTATTGTATTCATTGACTTGCGCAAGTTTAACTTCCTTAGTACAATACGAATAAATTACTCGCGTTAAGGAAGTTTTCCATGTTCTCTACTACTATTTAACGAGTCGTGAAAGGCTAAAGCCTTCGTCGATAAAAATGCTTTACAAAGATTAAAAAAATATTATACTAGAACCAATATTTTCTTATTAACGCTTAGTTTATTAGGGGAGCGATAAATAAATTGTTATTTCAAAAATCGTTCAAATATTTATTCGTGTCCATTCCTTTCTTGCAATTGCAGCGAAATATTGTAACCCATTCTAATTGCATGAAGAAACTAAATATGAATACATTATGCATTATTTAATATAAATAACAATATTATAAAACAAACAATCAATCAATATACTAAAATACAAACTTGTAACAAGTCAAATTATGACTTGTTATATAATTTACAAATTTTTATTTTAGGTATTCACTTTGTTTTAAATGTTTCAGATACTGTTTCAAATTTAATTTCAATTGATATTGGGAAAAGCTGATATAAAAAACCTTATACAAGGGGAACGGGTGTTATATTATAGAATATTTAAAACGCACACACAGAATTGAATAGGGTCTTGTAAACGAAGCAATAAAAGTTTATAGTCTTCGGTTATGGTATGCATGCCGCGAAAGAAAATTTCGAGAGAAACGCTGAAAATACATATATTATTAGGTATTTATCGAAAATAACTTTCTAAAAGAAAAAGCAGGCTAAATTCAAATCGAAACGTTTGTTCGTAATGTCTTACAGTTCATTTATGTAATATTATCTGAAAAATGTAGCTAAAAATGTTTCCCAATTTTACTCCCTATTAATAAAGACATTTTAATTTGAAACCTATTACACTTTCAACAACAACTATGGGCAAATATAACATAACTGAAAGAAAATCATGTTTACATTAACTGTAAAATACAAATAACGAGCAAGAAAACTGAAAAAAAATGTAATTATCACTTGAAAAACAACCTTAAATTAAAATAAAGTAGGAGATTCGTAAAAATGTTAAAAATATAACGTTTTAAGAAGAAATGATATCTTGAAATGGTGAATTTTAAAACTGCAACGAATCTTAAGAGCGGTATTCAAAATATTTCAAGAACGCGTGAAAAGTGGACTTAAGCGCCATTGGACTTATTCCTATCACAATTTCGAGTACGTAAGAGGCACTTCAAAGGCAGAAAACATTTGAAAGACAACAAGTCAATGATCAGCATTTTATTTAATAAAAATGCGATTTTTTTAAATATAGCTGAGTGTTAAGGAAATAATGGTTTAAATTGAATTAGTCATGCTAAAGAAAAAAAAACGTTTACAAATTTACCTTAATTGACCGGAAAACAGTGAGTGATGTGCGTCCTATTATTGTTAGTTGTCATCATCACATCTATTTATTATAAAATTAACATAGACAAAGTATGAATTAATCAATTACCTTCGAAGTTCGATGTTCGCGTGGGAAAACATTCGATTTAACATCGTTCGATACTCGAAGCATGATAACAATCGTTTGAAAACCGTTGAATGCGTTTCACGTTATACCAAAGAGATCCACTAGCCGCGGGCGACGGGTATATTCCATATCGATGCCAAAAGTGGGATGAGACTATCGCTTTCCTTTCAGACGAATATAAACCTTAATGTCTTGCTTTTAGAATGATAATTTAAATGAGGTAGTTGAAGATGTCTACAGGTTACTACGTCACAGGAAGTCGGTGTCTCCTCTCGGGTGAATGACTAACGTGTTTTTTTTTGAGACACGTCAATGTGTTTTGATGTAAAATATATCTAAATGAATATTGCTGCCAAGAAGGCAGAGAAATGATACGACTATTGTATTGTAGTTTTGGAAACTCATGCTAGATTTTATTAAAAATATTATGAACATTATTACATTGATAGATTTTTTTTATACCCAGTAAAATCTGTATTTAGTTCTTTTGTTAAGCGCCTTATTTTATTTATCTCAGTGATTTCGTAGAATTAAACGACATGTCATACTACTATTGTGAGTTATCAACCAAAGTTAATAATATACTCACAGGAAGATTTACTAATAGAATTGTAAATATTCGACTGAGCAGTCACAAATATCGATTTAAAGTGAGATACGACTTCACAAAAGAGACAAATCAACTTTTTATTTAGGCCTTAAACTGTACCAAAACTAGCGTTCCAAACAAAACAGGGTAATAATTACTAGTTTTAAATAGGCCACAGCGTACGTTAATTAAGGCTGTTTTACTACTGCACTCGAAGTTTATAAAAGCGAATTTCTGCGACAACTACAGTCGCGGTGCGACAAAACACAAAGTTGTTCCTCCCGTTCACGAAAGCTTCCTCGCTTTTACTATAGATATTTCAGACGTGTCGCAAGTTTTCACGGCAATCAAAAGTATACGCTCTTTCATTTAATTCGGTACATTTTAAGCTTTATTGTGAGTTATTTTTTTATTCACCTGATATTTTAATAACAGATTTATTTTATTCTACATTGCACTAAAGTGGTGAGCGTTATATAGATGATGTGAGAAAGATATATTACAATGCATATTATGCATATGTCTCATTTACTGTACGCTGTTCTTTTGGTATAAATAAATATTATTATTATTTTAATCTTATATACTCAAATATCTTTCATAATCTTCAATTACAACATGTCTACAACAAAAAGCTAAAGCATAAATATTAGAGCGGCAAGTTTTAAAATTTTCTTATACCAGGCCGGAATAGATTTTGAATTTTTGTAAACGATATCTAATATTTAACTAGAAAATATCTATCCATGTCGTTGTGTTCAATATCGCGGGGTGAGGGCGAAAACTGAATAGCTAAATACGTTTTGGTGTAATATTTTTTGACTTTGACAACTTAAAGTTGACTTAAATATTAGAATTTGGATTTAGCAAGGTCTTATTTGGCTCTAGTAGCTTTTAAAGATAGTTTTAATATCTTTAGAAGAAGCTTAAAAAAATAGAAGCTAAGAATATAATTTTCAAAGTAGGCTGCAAGCCTCGACAGATTGAACCCGAACTCTACAGGTAAATAATATTTTAGTGTTGCACCATTGTAACCATGGGCTAGAACAACATCTAAATAGGTATGTAGTAACATATGAGTTATATTTTACTCTGCTGTTACATGTTTTTATGGGTGGAAAGTCATCAAAACTAGTTATATAAGTATCATTAACGAGTAACAATCATTGTTCACAAGCTTTCCTACTCAGAATTACGAGGTTTACTTTTAAAATACTGTTTTGTATTTAAAACATATCGTGTTTGGCATTTGTTACACTATTTGAAATACAGAAATAATAATTCTGTAAAACAGATCTTGATCCAATCCTGTATCTAATATTAGGATATACCTAAATGCATTCCATACGAAGCGGTGTAAGTAAGGTAGACTTTTGTACTGAGTTATCAAATAGTAGGTAATTTAAAAAGATAAAGCAAACATAACGAACTAAAATAAATATTCAAACATACTTCAAGATTTAATATCAAGATTCAGTCCATGAATAACTTATCACCATTATTTATTCTGCAAAGTTCGTCTAAATCCATTAATTTTATACATTTCTAAGCACACCGACCAATAGATAAGTGGCAACTAAATGTATTTACTTACACAACGATAACCTAAATTGTAACACTCCAGCGAGGTGATTAAGTAAACTTCTTTGATTGAGTAAATAAAATCTGTACAGTTACAAATGTAGCGCTGTTTACGATATAACGTTGCGGATATAGTTGACACTGTTCTATAATAATTGTAATAAAAGTAATATTAGTAAATCTAAAGGCTGCAAGAAAAGTACGTCAATGGTACTAAGAGTAATCGTATCGATATGCTATAGAAAAATAGTGACATATAAGAAACTTTCGAGTATATTTATATTTTATTATCAATTAGAATATTCAATAAATGCTAAACGGTGTATTTAGTCAATCGCGTAAGCTATAAACGTTTTACTAAAATGTAAAAAAAATGACTTTTTACGGATTTATCGCGTTAATTTAACATTTTTGAATACCGACGTTCCGAACACTTTCCAACGGCCGTGATTAGGGGCTAATAATTTTATTCAATAATGTGGAGTATTCGCGTAAACAAAACAATAAATTAAATGGAATTAAACTGGCTATGGTGCGTTTTCACGACAATAGTGTTTATACACTACGGCTTCGCGGCTGTAATAGGCACTGCTGTTGTACTTGCCCAGGCGATCGCCTGTAATAAGGGGACTAATCACCTTTTTTAAAAATGTTTTTAGATTCCCTAATACCATTATGCCCATAAGTATAAATGTATGATTTTAGGAATATGGTGAAGATTTCAGTTGCTATATATTGATACTTTGACAAGCATTGGACGGAGAAAGGCTGCTGATGATAATGATGATGATGACTCGGTAGCAAATTCATACGTTCGTATTCGGCTCGCTCGTATATCCGCACTTGCACAATTACACGGTTCTTATAAATAAATATAAACCGGCCTCGTTTCCTATGAATGCAAATTTTAAACTGGCCGTTTTATAACTTTATCATGATTTATGCGCAGCGTCATTGGAATACCTCGAGCCGAAACGTAATTATCTCTGGACAGAGCTGCTATTAACTAAACAGCGATAACGATTATTCAGTTTGCATTTGCACGCGGCCACGCTTTTCATTTTATATGCCAATTTAGTGCTTTGATGGACATTCAATATTATATGAAAAATAATACATAGACGTAGCATCCAATTGTCCTGTGCTTAGGGCAGTTATATCAAGTGTAGGAAGTTTAAAACATGCACGACTTGATTATACCCTAAGTATAAATAAATCTGCGTCGGTTACAGTTATTTGAAATTGTGATGTTTTTATCATATTCCTAATTCCTTATAATACGTAAAACGTATTATTATTACGTATAATACGTAATAATAATACGTTTTATATACAAACTACGCTTTAATCAACATCAAGACAGTTTTGTGTCAACCACTTACGAAGGAGCGGCTACTGAAACATTTACAATGATACCCAATAAACTTAAATATTGGCTTACTCAAAAATATTATTTTGTTGTCAATTTACTTCAAAAACACACGTCAGCGTATCCTTGTCACCTTAAATGTATGAAAGGTATCTGTCAAAAAAAAATCGGTATTATAACTGACAGCTTCCCATTAGTCTAAAATGAGTTTACGAATGATTTTTTTTCGTTTGTTTTGATACTACCAGTCAAAAAAATATTCTGCCTTCATTTTAGATAATTTTATTTTTAAGCAGTTATAACTTTTCCAATTAACATAAATCTAAAACGATTTTTCGAGTATTTAATAACAGTAAATGTTCTTTCGTATCAAACAACATATATACATTGTAAACAAACCATACGTGAAACGCTTAAAAGGGCACTGGAAGCGGAACACGCTGTGCGCGTTTTCCAAGACGGAACACAATGCGATGGAGTAAAGGAACAAAAGGAGCCTTTCTAATTGGAGGGCCCGTACTGTTTTAACGGAACGAATGTCCACTTGTGCGGATGGAAACTTTTACAACTGATTTCAAAGAATATACTTTTATGATTGTGTGCTTTGAGTGTTTTATTTTGTAAATATAAATGAATAAAACTTAAAACCGCTCAGATGATAGTTTGTGGTTAATATTATTTGCGATAAGTAATAATAAGGTTATTTGATAACATAAAGGCATCGTTAAAAAAAGTTTATTGTAAATAAATGGGTAAGGGCGTAAGTGTTAGGTAAATAATATAATAATAATTAAAGGCACAACGCGAATAGTACTTATAATTAGCCACTTAGCAATATTATTACATACAATTTAGAGACCTTACTGCGTTCAATATCTTAAAGCATTGAAAAACATCAAGCAAATAACTCGACCAAAAAGAAAAGCTGAATAGAACCGTTAATAGGTCATTCTTCAAAAGGCGTGCATAAAACAATTAGCGTTGAAATTTAAAACAAAAACAACAAGATTATCTAAGGAAAGAAAATCAATTTTAAAAAACAAAGCGATGTCTCCATCGCACAAAAAACCAACCATAAAATCCATCAGCAAACTCATTTTAGAATAACGTAATAATGCACCGAAAAATGTCTCCGCGCCGCCCTTAATGAGCTGTCAAAAACTTAACGGTCGCAACAACAGCTAACAAACTTCGAGGCGAACTGGCAACTAAAAGTGACACTGGAAAACGAAAAAAAACAGCAAACCTTTTTAAGACCGGCCAGTCGCAGAGCCCTCTGCAATTTGGCGGCCCGCGACGTCGATAGGTAAACTATGGGAACCGCCTCCCCGCCCTCCAGCTCAATGTCGAAGTCGTTAACCGCCTCGCAGAACTTGTACTCCTGAAAGTTTTCGCTCTTCGTTGCATCTTCACTCCCTTCATTTGTCTCGTTCAATATCACATCGTGGAGACTATCCACGTAGTTTAAAGCCTCAACGGGTGTAGTTGATTTGTTATGAGCTACATCTGTTTTTGCACAACTCGGTTCAATATCACAGTCTTCTATCACTACTGACGGTATACTAGGGTTGGATGACGTGAAGGAGTGTGCACTCCACCTCACCCCGTTGTCCAGGCGTCCGCACTCCATTGTAGCTGATGTAAATAATCGACGAATGTTATTTCACCGTCTCTTATGTCCACGCAATATGGGTCCGCGGTCGGATTACAAGAGCAATGTGTTAACACTTCGAGTACGTATAGTAATGTATTGTACGAATATTTATCTGACAGCATTGAATAACAGAATGCAATGCTCACTCTGTTGTTTTACTAGTTTGAATCGGTAAGCAAATACTGTTGAATGTTTATGAGTTTCAGTTTACAGGGATACCAGTTAGAGTGCAGATTCGTATAAAAAACTTTTTTTTTAAGAGCAATATTATCATATTTCAACACTTGCTTTCTGTTACTTCTTAAAAAAAATACGTTAAACACTACGTGAAATAATGTAAAAGTCATGTGCATCATGGAAAAATTACATTGCGATTACAATATTAAGCGCAAAATGGTGTAACAAAGTCGTTATTTAAAAAAGAATATACATTAATAGATTACTATTTATAAAGTAACGACGCCATTTTGAATTGTTTCGGTCCCGCCGAAAGCATGAAAGGCGTAATCTCGCGTGAAGGGCAGCAGTTAAATTGTTAAGTAAAAAGATAATGCGCGACTACATTAAAATTTCGCAACTTTTACCATATTATTAGATACTTCATTACATTTAGTTGAATAAAAATTTAAACAAAGTATAATACATGTGTGCTAAATGTATTTCGGATATTAAAAAAGTAGTTCAGACGATAACCTTACGATTAGCAAAAATAACCGAACATAAATATTATCTTGCATAGCGACTGTTTTTTGCAATATTATCTTCTGTTCTCTTATTACCTAAAAATAAATATTACTGCTGTTATTTAAATATATAAGTTAGTAGAAGAAACCATTTTCAACACTAAAAGAAAACTATTTATTTATGTCATTAATTTTTCTATTCGTTTAACTAAACTACGTACATATTATTACATATAAGAGACACAAGATATAAAAACAACAATAATGTACATAGTACACGCGATATACGCAAAAAGCATACTAACATAATTTAGTCACTTGCACTGCTTACATTTATGAACGCAAACTCGACATATACTTATTGTAAAACGTTTAAAAAAACCGTTACTTTTTGCATAACATGGACAAAAATTACGATACATTGTTCATTTTTACAGCAATCAATTAAAAACTATCTCTAATGCACAACATTATCCAACATGTCGTAGCTATTGGACGTACATATCATAAGTCTTCCGGCTTTGAACTGTGGTACCAGCTTTTATACATTATTGACGAAAATCTTTGAGCCCGACTGGCCATTTACGCGGTTTCAAAATAAATCCAGACGCGGCGAACTAAAACGTTAATGTCACGAATGTAACAAAACATCTAGACGGAGTCGTTGCACTCCGCCTTATGCCGTCTACTGGACGTTTTCTGCTATAATGGGTGGCAACATCTGTCACTAAACGGCCATGCGATTATAACGTCTTGGACGATAGAAGTATGGACGATAATCGAATGTAGATATGGCCGATGACAGAATAGAGGAAGCAAATTGCTAACTATTAGCGATGCTGATGAATTCCGTTTGTTAGAAAGAAAATTGAACATTCGATAATTGGATTCTCTTGCTAGTGCTTATCTTAGTCTGGTTTATTCTTTGTCTGATCTGTAATAATTATTGAATCTTATTTTTTTAAATTGCATTACCCTTATGTGTAAATTAATCACGTATATTATTACTGTAATTTTATTTGTTATTTCCGTGTATGTTTGTCTAAATTCAGATTAAAATTCGAAAGATCTTAATCAATGACGTGGATTGAAATGAATTACTAAGCAATGCTAAAGCGGATACATGTTGAAACATCATCTTTCATTGATAATCTGTTTACGCCGTATTAAGTATCTCAAAATCATTTATTTCTATAAAACGTGATAAGAACTCGAAAAACAGAATTAATCATAAAATAAGCTATTTTTATCAAACACATACGAAAAACTAATTAATAACTATAATAAATCGGAATAAAACGCAATAAATCTCAACAATGCGTTTTTCGAATCTTACGACGAAATGATATTTGATAACAGCAGTATCATATGTACGATAAGCACAACAGTAAATCGAACTGCTTTATAAACATCAAACAGCATTACGCACAAATTTAACCAATATCTTTCCCTTTTTACAACAAATTAACACCACATAACAATATTTATTAAGCAATGTTACATTCAAGTTAATAATAATTCGAAACAAAGTAAAATCCTACTTATTTCTAAATAAATCTACAGCGTTACAAACTAGC
The DNA here is from genome assembly GCA_029286875.1 of Lamproptera curius. Taxonomy (NCBI): domain Eukaryota; kingdom Metazoa; phylum Arthropoda; class Insecta; order Lepidoptera; family Papilionidae; genus Lamproptera; species Lamproptera curius. The sequence continues at coordinate 1,121,900 of JAGSMT010000041.1, read as the reverse complement.
ACAATTCAGCTTATTGTATAACGATTGTTACTCTGAACTATTAACGAAAACGTCTAAATAACTCCACATTCGCGAACATCGACGCGACCGGCGTACGCGCCGCGCGGGTTGAGTCGAGACTGAACCGTTCTAAATTTGAAATGAAGTGGGCTTTAATAACATTGCATATATTTCCCGATTTATTTGGTTTTTTTAAGTCTTCTGCCGATGATTCAGCCATTCATAATTTTTCCGTTTGAAATTATTTTCAGCGTCGCTTTTTAGTTGAGTTCGTTTCGAGAGCACTGCTCGCGTTTGATTAGTTTTGCTATCTGAATTATTGACATGTATATTTTCGATTTTTTTTTAACTTAACGTGTATTTTTTTCCACGATTCGCGTTGGTACATTTAAATTTTAAAATTGGTTAAATTTCCAATTTAAAATTACAATTTAAAAGAACTACTTAAAATTTAAGCTTGGCAAAATCATTATTAAATAAATACAGTTTTCAGTAAAGGTTTTTCATATATGTCAATTTCTTGACTAAATTATTATTTTAATCCCAAACAAAAAAGAATCATATATGAAATGTATTACGGGAATTTCCACGACCTATTAATAACACAAACGCATTTTTTCCCGCCCTGCCATTCGGGACATAATTTATGTAGATTATAAAAGATTTAATACCATCACGGCGCATAAACAACGCTGGCCAGCGACGACCTTGCCTTGATTTTGAGCGCTACAGTTTGATACGGTGCCAAAACATCTGCACCGAGAGGACGCGTCATGCTTTTACACTTACTCCCAAGGTGCAACGAAATTAAAAAACAACAAATACCATACCACAGGTTTTAATTTATGCCGTAACGTAATATAATAAAGTTAATTACAATAAATATAGTAATAATATTTTGAATTATATTCGTCAAGATTATAATTTATTTTGAATGGTCGTAAATAGAATTAGGCATGTAAAAACTCGGTCCAACCACCAACCCGCATTGGACCAGCGTGGTGGGATACGGTCCAAAACACCCTAATAGATAGGGTGTATTAGGAGAGCCCTATGTCCAGCAGTGCACTATCAAAGGCTGATGATATATGTATGTACGTGATGTAAATAGAATTAGTAGTGGCGTCGACAAAAAGTTATTAGTTATTTCGCTTTCGAATCAAGACATACCTTCGTTAGGTGTAACTTGTTGGTAACACTTATCGCTTTACTATTAGTGCCTTTATTGAATTAATATTCCAATAAAGGTACGAATAGAAAAGTGATAAGTGTGCTCTCTCTTTTATCAGGAAAATAAAACTTTATTTTGTGTCGTAAAATAATCACCTAATACACCTATCCATTAGGGGGTTTTTGGACCGTATCCCACCACAATCGGTCCAATGCGGGTTGGTGGGTGGTGGTCCAATTAAAACCCTAGTAAACCTAAAGTAAATCTAATTATTATTATTTATTAAACAGTACTTAATAACAGAGATCCATATTTTGTTAGTTGACAAGTTTTTAATTATACTTTAAAATATTAATTTTGACAAGTTTAATTATATTATCAAATATTAATTTCACGTGTCAATCTTAAGCAGTGCGAAACGTTAAGCGTTCCAACAGTTGTTCATACATAAACCAAGAAAATAATACAGAATATATACAAATATCGGCGGCTTCCACGCATTCTATATTAAAATGCAGTTTTATTATATGTTATATTCTGGTAATAAAAGTTTTTTAAACGAATCGCAAATCGCTAATCGTTCGTTGCTAGTATCAAAACAGACAAGCGTACGAAGGTTTTATAGTCTGTAACCCGTTGTTCAAATATTAGTTCTGGCGCTAACAATATCTATGCCGTGCCAGGGCCGTATGTCACAGGAGTAAGCTGAAGGATTTAAATGTACCCGTACCCCTCACATGGGTCGTGCATAATGAACACCAGTGTTATTTTACAAGCGAAGCTTTTATTTGGTCCAAACGTCGGTAGTGTGTAAAATTCTAGCACCGTTATGGTTTACGGTTACGATGTGTAGATTTAACCTTGAAATTCTTAGTGTTAATTTTTTTTATGAATTTGACTTAAGCCATTTTTATTATGCATAGACCTGATATCCAAATAAATATTCTATGCTCCTGATTGTCAATAGCTTAAGGTTCTGTTTCATATTATTACTTAGATACAGTTAAGATCCTAGATTGCGTAATTTCTATATACAAACAACAATAAAACAATCAAGGGATTTATAATAATTAAGGTCTCTTCAACGCCGCATCGAATAATTACAATTAGCCCTCAGAATCTTACACAGTTACCCCTTTTCGAAGAAAGGGAACATTATTGTACGTTCAAGTAGGGCAATTCCTACATTCATACCCACCACCAAATTCCTATACCATATGTAGACATCTCCACACAATTAAATTAAACATGTACAAATCGTCTTCCCTAGGGACGAAAGCTTTGAAACAAGCGGTCTTTCGTATCAAAATGTTCATCAAATTACCTCAGTAAATAATTTTAATAATTAACAATTACTTCCGTTACACTAGTTCAAACAGATTGTTGAAATAGAGCAGTGATTTAAGCTCAAAAAAATATATATTTCACGTATGTAATATGTCTTTTTCTTAGCCATTTTCCAAAGCAATCGTGAGCATGAGTTCAACATTGTATTTGATTTCTCATTTGAATTCGAACCCACGACGAAGAACATAGAACCCTGCAATATAAGCCATAAGCGATTTTAAAAACATTCGGATTTAGAATCTTTGTACATTTTTAGACGTCATTTACTCCACCTCAGACGTACAAGGTATGGAAAAGATGTATTAAGAGGTTTCATTACCTGGCCTTACTTCATTATTATTGGCACATGTGACCTTTTGCCAACAATAGACTAAGTAGCAGACTATTGCATATAAAGCTTTAAGGTCTCTTTAAGGCCTTAGATTAAAGAAAAAACAACTCAGGATAAGTAAACACATAAACAAACCGAACAAGCTGAGCGTGGTTGGGATCCAGCTTTCTCGGTATGAGTCATCGGTTCCCTTATATCGCGTGAGCATTCCCATAAACTGCCCAATTTGAATACCATCTCGCAAGCTCGCAGACAGTAGCGCCTAGAAATTAGGTTGTCTCGGCGAATGCCTCAATAAATTGTCTGGACACGCAATCGGATACTGCACGCACGACTTGACTTTCGCACGCCAGTTTTGCTCTTTCACGGCAAAGAAAATATTTTTGCAAACCGAATGCGTTAATGCGACAAAACATGAAACCTCTTTGGAAGCTCGACATTAGCCTTTTTAGCAGATAGTTATAAATTGTGGTGTTAAATACGTTCCTCTTTTATGAATATTCTAATAACGCAGACCAACTTTGCATCGAATAGACTTTCAGTTTACAAACCGGAGAATGCGCTTAAATCCTGCATAATGAACACAATAACTTTTAATTATATTGTGGCCTTTGAAATTTGATTCTGCGTCTGATCTGTATAAATAAATGGTTCTCCGTCCCATCACACTATAATACGCTCTAGTACCGAAGCTATCATATAACATAAGTTAAGAATATACGCATTAAAATACGAACACATTGAAATCTAGCATTAGCATAGCATTCTTTACAAATTTAGTGGAAAAGTTCGACCTTATTTTAGTAAAAGGATAACAGTATAAAATGCTATTGCGTCAGTAAAAGCAGAGAGCGTAGTTCGAATCGAGTCAATCATCGGAAACGCTTGTCGGGTTTGCAGTCATCAATCATGCGAAAAGAGATCCCTTTGAAGGGAGAAAAAGCGTTGCCACAGTCTTGTGTACATATTTATGAAGTGGCAAACCGATCTGCAATTGATGGGTGGGCAATTCATCAGTCGGAAAAACTGTCGTCTCGCTGAAACCCTCAAGACAGATGATAGAAGCCCTCAGTGCGAAGTGACAATAACAGACGTCATTAGGGCGGCTTTCTTGTGCCACAAACATCGTTTAGGATCGTCTCCTTGCGCGGATTTAGCAGCTAGTGTTCGGAAAATTGTCAGAAATTAACAATTTTACAGTAACACCGATCAATAAAAAAGATAATTTTTCTGCGTACTATTGGGCAAATAGCTAACATTGTAGAGATTGAAAACACAATGTCCTTATTAATATCAGACTAAATTACAATAGAATATTTTTGGTAAAAGGTCACAAAAATAATGTAACAAGAAACAAATAACTATAAGATATTATATAATGCTCAACATTTAATGTTGTAGCTAAAACTATAAGTCACAACTCGACATTTATATTGAGTACTTTTCTTTGTATCAAGCAATGTCGTTTTCGGACTCGTCCAAATAACATAGTTTTTATTAGTTTACATAAATATCAAGAGGGACCTTATAAGTAATTTGTCTCTGCAAAATACAGAACGCTCTATTTAGGTATGTGGGGTGTGTGGTGTGTGTTTTCTTGCACCCGCAGTTACTCTCGATATTATTTTATATACACTATATTTAGTACTTAACATTAAATAGTAATAATCATGACGCGATGATTTGAATTATTGATAACTGGTGATAACTCATTACCTAAGCCATTTTATTAATAGAAAAGATTTGATCAATTTAAAAGCGTTTATACAGATTTTTATTTTAATGCTATAATCGCACAAATCTATATAGTTTTACAAACAAATAAACTACCTTTCACCTCTATAATGGTAAGAAGTTTATTAAATGTTAATAAAGAAACATTTATTTATTAACATTTAAATTTAGCATATCACCCAAACTCTCACTAAAAGCCAAGAAAAGAAATACGCTTCCTGAAATTAAGAAAACGAACCTATTCTAGGAATACATAAAATAGTGTTAGATGTATACAAAGGCAGCAGAAAAAGCCATGATGCTAATACGTTTCTCCTCCGAGCTGCCCCTGTGATGGCAACGCATTTGTTGTGCTCCCACAAATAATTCCATGTGTCGGTCCTTTACGGGTCGAATTCTTGTCCCACTCGTAAAAGCGAATTCCCCATTTTCATTCCGGCTTTTAATTTATTCAAGCGCCCGTGCTGCCTAGTGTTATGAGGATTTTGGGTTATTTTTCTACGTCGTACTTGGTTCTCGTTAAGTCGTTGCGAATCTCGTAGTTCGTAAAACAAGGTATTTCTATACACCGAACTTAATTTTATTATATCAACATATTTTATGCAACCAATTATAAAAAAATAAATAAAAAACAAATAATAAAAGAAAATATAATTTGTATTTTTTATTGATGGGTGCGAAAAACAGGAAACTAAATGAGTATAATAAATATAGTACATCAATGAATAGATGATAAAAATAACACAATATATTTTTTATATATATCTATATACAATATTCTGATATCCTTAACACGAGCGGAGTGTAATAATTGACACAAATTGCACTTTCATAAGCTAAATTGAAGCGTCGAGGAAGAATTCCCCGGACAATTTTCAGAGTATTAACCGTATGTTATCCGCCCACTTACTTCACATGGCGCTGTAATGAACCTCAAAGTCAATTACCGGACATTGCGCATAACAGACTCTTTTTTTCTCTTTAAAAGCAGGATATTCGCCCGATGTTTAACGAGGTCTTGCTCATAACAATTTGGTGATTCAAACAACAAATCCGCTGACTACCTATAAACAAGCGAGCTATATTTAGTAAATAATTTAAGCAAATTCTGTTTCTTCTTGTCCTTTAAAGTGTAGCTTGTTTGGTTTAGCTTAATAATATTGATAGATATTTGGGTACCCACTGTACTCGCTGACTGCATGTAAAATTTACGTAACTTCAGTACTTTCATAAGTATAAACGTTTACGTCAGCGCTTTATTTGGGCTTCTTCTAAAGTTTCATCATCATCATCATCAGCCTGTTATAGTCCACTGCTGGACATAGGCCTCCCCAAACACACCCCTATCCATTAGGGGGTTTTGGATCGTATCCCATCAAGCTGGTCCAATGCGGGTTGGTGGGTGGAACGACTTTTTACATGCCCATCCGACGCAAACATCACCTTATTTTTCAGACAATTGGGTGATCGGCCCAAATTGCCCTACCCAACTAGGAAACAACAATGAAAAATTGTTGAGTCCCCGCAGGATTCGAACCCACGACCTCCGGTTTCTAAAGCACACGCCCATACCATTAGGCTACGGAGACAGTTGTAAAGTTTACGAACGTCAAATCTCACATTAGGTTGAACGTTTTTACTTGCCCAAAACATAACCTCAAAATGCTTTTAAAAAAAATAAGAGAGCAATTTCCCATTCGGATGTGGAAGTTAGATGCTAGTCACTTTTTTTTATTTGCTACGAAAGCAGACGAGCAGTCAATTTATAGAACGTGGTCACCGACGCCCATATACGTTGACGATACCAGTGGTATTATCAACGCGATACCTACCGTGGGACATAGGATATTAAGCCTCGTTTACCCATGAAATACGGTGGCTATTTAAAGGGCACCCCTTTAAACCGGAACACAGTAGTGTTTTCATACTACTGGCTTGCGGCAGAAATAGGCACCACGTTGGTACTGGCCCCATAGGGGACCTACCATCATGACTGTGAAAAAATTATTAGTAAGGTAAATCTGGATGGACATTCTGCACTTATCACATTTTATTTTTAATCACAAAGTACTATCATTATAAATACAATATTACGGAGACCGACCTCGTTCAGTAAAATTCGACTGGTCTTTTATATAACAGAAATTATTTTATTTATTATACAATATACGAACAGACGATGCGTTACGACACATTGTGCTATGGTTTGTCTTAACATAAGTAACAAAGAGTTCGTTCTGCGATTACGATCAAATATGCAATACTAATGACTAATTGGTTAAGGTTATTTGGACCGATCACCCAATTGTCTGAAAAGTAAGATAATCCATGCGTCGGATGGGCATGTAAAAAGTCGGGCTACCCACCAACCCGCATTGTGTGGGATACGGTCCAAAACCCCTTAATGGATAGGGATGTATTAGGGGACGCCTATGTCCAGCAGTGGACTATCACAGGCTGATGATGTAGGTATGAATGATTTATGCAATAGACAGTATCTCACATATAAGCTGTTAATTCAAATTATCCATTTGCATGTACAATAGCGCACAGCCGTATTAACGGATATTTGAGTGAGAAGCCACTGAAACGAGACCACGATGAGTTGGATCACGCTTGCTCGGCCCTCTATCGCATGCCACTGATGGGAATAATCCTCTGCCAGCGTTCTATTACGGTAAATACAAGCAAAAGTAAACCTTTATTTTTTAACAATAAGACTCCAAATAGCACGGAAAGCGCATTTCAATGTAAATTACGTGTGCAGAATTTCAAAAAGCTGAGCTAGTTGTGCGTTCACTTTTATCGAACTTTTTTCGCACACAAATGGAATAAACAGGCTTCCGTGGGCAACATATTTCGGGGTTTCTTAAAGTTAATAGAGCGTTATACAGATTATGTGACATGAAATATATTGAGGAAATACTTGTTGTTTGATGTATTGTATGTCAAATATTGTTATAATATTTTTTATAATATAACAGTGATACAATTTACCTTACATGTCAAATGGAGTTTTAAAAACGTAAGTAGTTCATATATTCTTATACAAAGCTTGTCAATCGCGAAGGGTGGACAAAAGCTCCATTAGAAAACAGGATCGTTTTTGAAAACAAAATTTTAATCAGAGGTACAAGAATGAATTCTTTGGTAATAATAAATACTAGATTTAGCCGCCAAACCGCTCTGTTCGCAACAATCGATTCCTTCGCATAGCGCGGTCACGTGCCGAGTACCGTCAACACAATAAGTTGAAAGTCCATCAATATCGCCGCCGAGCCTGTAGGTTTGTATGACGTTCAAACCACTCGCTTAGTCGGGACACACCCGTCTGGATGACCTACATACGACTCGCCACTCCGCACGACAGTTCGGTAAATACGGGCCTCGGTTACTAGCATAGTTGCCTGTGTTTACGCGAACAAATTGTCGGATGAAACGACTTCATGGCTAATAGCCCTTTTTATTATTCTTGTAATTAAAACGTGGTAAATGTAACCATTTCACGGGTTTAGTTGCCTCGTACTTTAATTGCAAAAATCCCATGACTTGAAACACTTTTGCATAGTACCTAATACTTGATTTAATATGATATCTCATATTTCATCAGAACAATAGAATTGTAACTAAGCACTATAGAAAAAAACTATACGCAAAATTCCAAGATAAATCCAGAACATCCAAAAAGATAAATAAAAAAGGTCCATTTCCAATCCTAATTAAATAGGATAATATTTCTTATTATACTTCTGACACATTGTGTTTAAATGTTTTATTTAAATTTATTAAATACATTTCGTTTGCCAACATCGATTGTTTGTAACAAGTGATATCTGCTCAAATAAATGATAAAAAGAATACAATACACATAAACATCTTCCAACAACTCGTGGTACCGATGTTAGACAATATTTATACCGGCATAAAAACGAATGCCTTCGGTCGTACCGCCTTTACGATATTGCTTAATAAATTGCTGAAATGACATCCAAAAATAATTTGCGACCCGCGCAACATGTGCTTAACTTTTACACACATTATAGCTCTTGGGAGAGGCAGCTTGTCGTGGAATTTGATACATGACGTCGCCTAGGAACTCGAACGACTTTGGAATTTTGTATACACAGTGGCTTTACTGTAACTAAAGAGACATTTTAGCGTATGACATTATGTAACATAATATTTGCACATCAGGATGCATTGATGAATCCGAGCAATTTCATATTCACGTACAATTTAACATAATAATCACGGGTCTTAAATTATAAAAGTGTCATGGTTTTATTCAATTTACGTAAACAATTTTTAATTTCTGATTTGACAAAACAACATCGGAAAATATTATCTGTATACAACTGTTACATAAAATAGTGCTATGCTAAAGTATTAGTATATTATAGTACTCCGAAACGTTAAGCGTCTTAGAGACGTGTTCTACTTAGGTCTAATTACAAAGATAACCACGTAAGCTGCCGTTTTTTGCCATTTAACAAAATAATATTCTCAGACTAAGAACGACCTCATAACCCAAATATAACTTGTGCGAAAAGAAATTTTCTATGAATCACAAACACTAAACTGGAAATGTATTGACAAACATTTCTACAAAATACATCATGTCATTATTTATTATATTTAAATGTATTGCACACTTAAAAGTAAAATGGGGATATTTATTTCGATCCAGGATAGCTTTTTTATGATTCGGACTCAATATATTTGTGATTAAGTAGTAATGTGTAATGACCGGCAGTAACGAACACGACGGTTGAATATTCGAAAATCACCGAATTTTAATTCTAGGGTTTAAATTTAATTTTTTTATAATCGATTCCTTTAAAATTCTGTTTCATATTTATCATTCTAATCATATGCATTGTGGGATGAAAATTTTCTATAAGAAACGATTAAAAGATTTTTTTTATATTTATACATTAATCAATAACTACACGGCACAACTTCTAGAACTAAAAACCATAGATAACAAAATATTAAAACAGCTTGCTACAAAACTTGGAAAGAGTAACGTATTACGTATAGTTATGCGCATAAAAAAGATTATCTTTATTAATATACATATCAACAAGCCGTTCTCATTTCATTTCTATGAAGATATACGTGACAGTGTAAGTAATAGCTGCGTTGATCAATTTATACGGTATTTTATTGATACAGAACATGGTTTTAGAGGATTACAAGATATTCGAAACACGTATACAAATAGCGTGGTATATACAAATGATACTATATCAAAAGATCCATGATTACTTTAGTAATGTCGAAGAAATAATATATTAAGTACGGCTCTCTATAGGCAGATCAACTTAGTAAGCATTCTAAATAAAAATATTTAACGTTATCGCGACTTCTTTAAGTTAGACGCGAAGTTTTAATTAAAACAAGCGCCAGAGACGCGAAACTTTGAAATAATTAATGTGCGAAACGATAATACAAATTGAGTATGCACATGGTTCTTAAACGTTGTGATTTATCTGTTTTGTTTTAACATTCTAAAAGAAAACAAAACATGATTGTTTAAGTACAAAGCACTGGTTGGTGTAATAACATTTTTATATTGAAAAAAAAAACAATGTCACATCGATTACTCAATAAAAATAACAGAATATAGCGAGCTTCATGTTGTTACATATATATATTTATATATAGGGTAAAGGGAATATATTGGTGATATAAGTAATTTGGTGATATGTTTTAAAACACTTTGTATGACCGCGTTAGCGAATTGCTAAGTGTAAACGGTATAAAACCTTTTCACTCGCTCCGGTAATTTGTCTCAGCGTTTGGCGAACAAAGCAATTCCTAACGCGGTCATACAAAAGTGTTTTAAAACTATCACCAAATTACTATATCACCTATACTCCTTACCTATTGGGAATAATATGCATCGGTCGTCATGTGATTTAGTCTTAAAACTAATATTTTCCATTTTTAAACATCATATACTGTATACTACACTGCTAAAGCGGTTACTTCCATATAATCCATAATCAAAGCGATTTGAGACATTTTGATTCTATGTTAATACGGCAGCGTTTTAATAATTAATATCTTACGAGACTATATAAACTGACTACAAATAATGACTTCAATCCCAAAGCACTCGTTAACAGGGTTGAGTTTGGACTTAACTCTCGTCTAAACAAGAACTTACTGGCTTTGCATTTAACCGAAACGGCCACTATTCGATAGAAATGTTTGAAACTGGATTACAGTTTACACTGTCGCTCAGACACTTCAATGGCTTTCGAGTATATCGTTACTAATTGATCTTAAATGATAATCTTGATAATAGGTACTGTTTCGAATTATTTTTGCATAGTTGTGCGATCAATTTTTCGGAAATTAATCTCGCTATTTTGTACATATAACAAACGTATTTTTTACAAACACTCTATAAAATACAAATGTTTTATAATATCATAGTTAACTAGCGAACAACAAAATATATAGGTTAATTGATTATTTCTAATCCGGTCATAATATTGTTTATATAATGTTATTATTATGTTTACAGAGTTCGTATTTTAGTCGCCAAACGGTAATGTATGAACACCGCTGTGGCGTATTGTTTATAAGGATACCGTAGCTTTTGTAATCATATAATTTATAAAATATATGTATAATGATTAAATTCAATTTGTTTTTGTAATACGAATAAGTTTAATTAGAGAAGGATCCATTGTTTAGACGTGTGTATCCAACAATCAAAAGTACTATGTTTGTTCAATAGATTCAAAAGAAAACTTGAGCAGTTTCTAAAGTAATTATCATTTGATTGGTGGTAGTGTGTTGACAATCAATAAGCAAGTGTAAACTTCTATATTGAATAAAGATATTTGAATTTGAATTTGATTATTACTTTACACACTGTCACATGTGGATTTCCACATTTTATGGATTTTTCACTTTAGTTATATACACATATTTATTCCCCACGTTTCGGATTCTTTCCAGTATCCATGATCACGATGGTATGTGCCATCTTAGTCTGCCCGCATAATACCGTCAGTTAAGCAAGTGCACTGATTTACTTAAGTCATGAACTTCATCTTATAATCGCAACGATCAGTAAGCAGCAAGGCGTCAAATACTGTGAACAAATTGCGTTGATTCAATAATCCCTATCGTCGAATCTCATTGGGCATTGTTGGTCCATTAATGTGCTTCTAAATTAGTGCTCTGATACAGATTTAGGGCTTCGTGATTAAAATTTTAATGTCGAGGTGAATCGCATCCAACTGTTCGCATTGTTGATCCATTAATCGTTTCAAATTTCATGTTCCTGATAGTTTATGTTGCCGAGGATTCATTTAAATTCAATGTTCAAATCAACTGTTTTCGAATATACGTTATTTACAAGTCAAGTATAGTTCAACTATGTACTTTTATTGTTTAAATGTCTTAACCTATGGAGATAAGTTAACAATAGTCATAAATTCCTTGCGTTGAAACGTATCATCTATTAGACTTAGTCACCGGAAGTCCAAGTATACGTGTATAGGTTATGATAGCACATTCTGAATTGGTTGTAAAATAGACAACTTACGTAACCTATTGGATATCGTTGTATAGCATAGTCATTAGTCAACTGTCGCTTAGCGATTAACATCTTGATCATCATCATCATCATCAGCCTGTGTCAGTCCACTGCTGGACATAACCCTCCCCACTGCACACCTTCTTCATAAGGGGGTTTCTGGATCACATCCCACCACGCGCAATGCGGGTTGGTGGGTGGACCGACTTTTTACATGCAGATCCGACGTATGGATATCTTACTTTGCAGCAAATTGAGTGATCGGCCGAATTTGCCCTAACCTACTAGGGGTGAAAGCTCGTTGAGTCTATTCGAACCCACGACCTAAAGCATACGTAATTGTTTCAAAGCACAAGCCCTTACCACTATACTACGGAGGCAGCAACATCTCGATGACAATTCATCAATAACAGCATTGCATGAACGACACTACTTTTTTGCAATAGGTAACGTTGTTTACACAAATTGCAAGTTTTATTTGTCTCTTGCAATACATAATTAATATGTTTTAGAATAGCTGTAGCGCATAATGCAAATGTATCAACATAATTTTCTAATTTAATACTAATATTTTTTATTGTGATGAATTATATGCATTGTATAGATAAAAGCTAAAATCACAGTGATCTAATCAAATATCAACGACCGCGATCCGCACTCGATGAATTCGCAGAGAAAACCGTACAAGCAGATGGGCCGGCCTTTGTCAATTTTTACACGAGCACCCTTATTAGCGATTAACCCGGGTACCAAGTGGGGGCCTATTCTGCTCGATGGGCCTATTCTGCTTGATGTCAAGTGCTCGCCAGTGATAGATGGACTGATGCTCGCTTCATATTTATGTTTAATTGCCCTTGTTTGCGATATCGATACGCCCTTTGTGTTTGAGTAATTAAGATTGATGGAACATGACGCGGTCGCGTTTCGTACAGTCGATGGATTTGAGTTGTTTCCTGCTTCGGTTCGGTAATCAATGGTTATTATTACGGCACGTAATCGTACGTAAAAGGAATAGAATAGGAACACGGATTACGTATAAAATATGAATGTAGATTTAATAATAAATTGGTATATTTACTTCGTCGTCGAAATCTCACCCTCTAATCTCAAATGATAGTGACATGATATAATCTATCGATATTATATAAATTTTTATAACATTATGTTTTTTTATTACTTTAAATAAAATAAATTCGAACGTTAGTTCATCAGCATCAGCTTGCGTTAGTGTACTGCTGTGACACAGGCCTTTCCTGAATGTACGTCTACTCCATGAGGGGGTATTTGGACCGTAACCAATTTGATAGGCCCAAATTGTCCTAATCAACCGGAAAACAACGTTAACACAAGGTTGTTTCCCCGCGGGCCTCGAACCCACGACATTCGGTTTGTAAAGCAAGTGCCAATACCGCTAGGCTACGAAGGCGGTTAATATTGTTATCAGTTATCATTTTATCGTGGGTTGTGTGGGACAGCTGTCATTTGGCAATTCGACTTATGGTTAATAAACATTTAGGTACTTTCCGCGTGATTGAAAAACTTCCATTCTGCCTCGCTCTTATACTCTAACGATTGAGTTAGGTGAAAGAAATGACTTTCGAACGTCGTCCCATTGACGCCGAAACGAAAATAAAATTTCGAATATATATAAGAAAAAAAACGTCTCTTGGAAACATTCCAAGTGCTTGTTGCAACGCAACACGAATTCCTTCAAACAGGTTCTTAAGGAAATGAGGTAATAAAAGACGTTCAAATTTAACATATTTTCAGTCACAAATCTTTTAACCGATATATACACTGATAGTAATGAATGGAAGAAAGATGTACTAAGATTTCTTCTGTGTAAAACACATATCTTAAATATATCACAATTTTGTCAAATCTTGTATATTTTACAGCTTTATCTTTAATATATATTCTTAAATTATTGTCAATTTTTATATGGACAATAATTCTATTAACTAAAAAAATATAAATTATGTGACTCTGTGAACGCTTGACGAACTCTCTTACAGATTCAGCTCAATTTTTAACCTAACTTAATACCTAAGAATAGTATTATCTAACTTTTGGATAGCTTTTTTTAATATTAAACTGATTAACGCTTTCTACGCTTTCTACGGATCGCACTCGCCACACCTAAGCGCAATTACAAAAGGCTGAAAACATTCCATGTTCTTAATTACTTAACCAAAAGGCCCATATTTTAGCCTTACGGTACTAACATAACATTACTAAAACAATAGATTTTTATCTTTGCAACAGCAAAATAAGAGTATTTTATGGTATAGTTCTATAAAACAAAAAATTTATTCATGCTTAAAAATATTTAAAATTTCAAAATTGGTCTAGCCTAGATTTCTGAATTATAATAACTACACTGTTGAATTCCGATGGTTACAAACTACAAATTAGTTTTTTAGAAAAAGGATAAAACTAAGATTAGTGAATGAAAGTCGAAAATTATTTAGATAATATATATTTTACCACGTGATTTATTTAATATTCTTTATTATTCATTGATAAATATACTTATTAATCATTTATAAAACTAATTTATTGATAAAACAACACCATAGTCTCTACCAAAAATTTAGTACCATATTATTGTAACATTGAACGAAAGAATTTTATGGTAACCTCAAATCATTTTCATATTTAGTTCAATAGTGTCTGACACCACTGACTGACTAAGTAAGAACTATTAACTACCACAGTTCCGGTGTGAAATGCGCCGTGCGTAGTGGTTACTAACTCTATTATATTTACTATAAAGCGGAATCATGACACCTTAAACGGCACTTCTTATAAGCAATGCGAACATTTACCTCTATTACAGATTACTATTAGATGAAAGTTCTCTCGTATCAATATTCCGATAGTAAAACATGCAGAGCTGAAAATTGCAAACGTTGTTTTAATGAAATCAGCGCACGTAACAATATTTTAATAAGTTTATTTAATTAGGTCAAATTTAATTGGTAATGATGTTATAAACAAATTGTGAATTTTGCCGTAAAACGTAGCGTAAACTTAACAGTTCATATACACTAGTATTCAATTTGACCCATTTAATACAAAAAAAAACTTCATTGCTGGTTTGTCACCTATTGCCATAACCTTAAATTACGTAATGTTGCCATGGGTTACGTCATTTAATACAAAAATAATTCATGACCTTTTATCTTAAAACCTTTTTAATAATATGTAACAGTTATGCTAATACTAGATTAATTATATGGTTAAAAAAATAATTAACTAAAGTGCGAAAATAGCTTCCGAACTAAAGGTATTTATAAAGGCTTCAATCAACACCCAATAGTTTATGTTAGAAATGAAACAGAGAGTTTCGGCAGGCGGCCAATAATACCAAACATTACTGTTAGGGTCTGATTAGATTAGAGAAAATTCTGTTGAATAGAGAAATTACTTTCTTTAAGGTATATTACAACGATATTAGCTTTATCATCATCATCAACCTGTGATAGTCCACTGCTGGATATAGGCCTCCCTTAATACACCCCTATCCATTAAGGGGTTTTGGATCGTATCCCACCACGCTGGTCCAATGCGGGTTGGTGGGTGGACCGACGTTTTACATGCCCATCCGACGCATGGATCATCTTACTTTTCAGACAATTGGGTGATCAGCCTAAATTGCCCTAAGCAACTAGGAAACAACAATGAAAATTTGTTGAGTCCCCGCAAGATTCGAACCCACGACCTCCGGTTTCTAAAGGACACGCCTACACCACAAGGCTACGGAGGCAGTTATTAGTTTACAATATTTAACAATATTGTAATAACTAGAGCCTAAGTTGACTAAGTTTCCACTACATCCAAATCCACCTGCTATGCATACAAGTAAGTTTACGCGTCCACTATACCGGACATTTCTACGTAATACCTTAGTAACATGTCAAAATTGTTGTGTGGAAGTTTAAATTACTAATAGGAATTTACATAGACGTGTACGTGACTTAGGTGTATGGTAATAGTGAGGTTTCCGACGTCTGATTTCAACATACTCTACAATTATGGTAACGGTTTCAATCAAGTTTTGGTATCTACTACCCATAGATTATAGATAACGCTAATAAGCAGTGGACAAGCAAATAAACAGCGATTAACAAAATATAGTTAAAAATTGTCAAATAATGCAATATAATGCTAATATTAATAATACGCTATTATTTTACTGCCTCTGTACCATTCTGTCTGGTTCTGTCGTGGTTTTCAATCCTGGAAAGTTTTAACGAGTTTAATGGTAGTTTCTAAGATTATTGTTTCATTAGCACGCTATTTCTGTAACCATACAACAACACACAGGCACTTATATATTCTGTTATGAAAGGCAGTTACATCACGACAGAAGTTATTTTAGATCTTTTAAAAGCATTCTATCAATTAAAATTATTGAGCTGGATAAAAGCACAATTCGACATAAAATTGACAGCATCCGCAGTTATAATTGGATGACGCATGACAGAATTTCATCGTCAACTAAATTTAATTTGGATCCGTCGCATGTTTACTAAAAACTTGAAAATTGCTTTATGAATACAAAAACAATATAAAATTTATCGATACCAGTGTCAGAAATATGATCCTGAAACTAAATAACTTCATACAAATAAGTAAACATTTACCATGTTATCAAATCAAAAACATGTTCAAATCGAACAATTGACGATAACAAAGGCCGGCGAAAATATAAAACAGGAAATGCGTACACACAAGAGCACAGTACTTATAATATTTTCTTTCATATTAAAGTCGGCAGGAATTACTCCCGTGCGGAATGGAAAGCTATAAAGCGGGCACCGATATAATTTACGACGCATAAAAAACATCAAACGCCACAATAAAACATAATCCGAATACCTCGGGTTCGGGACCCGCAAACGAGTCATTCAATTCGATTGATTTGTGATGCCCCGACAATTCCCCCCCGCTAAGGATACGTCCAATTGGACGTCCCCGATGTTAGGGATTATTATATCATTTGCGAAAGACGACCAATTCGTGTATCTGTCTTCAGCCGGAGATATTCGAAATTGTGAAAGAGTTTGCAACAAATGTGTTCCAAATTTAGGTTAATTTTTTTTATAGTTTCTCTTAAGAATAGGGGTTTGTTATTATAGAATTTAGAATCTATAAAAAGTAATGAAATTTAAAAAACTGAAAACCCCGTTTATATTATAGTATATTTAATTATTACTAATATACTTTTCTTGTACTACGTAAAATCATTTATAAGCCACGCAGCTTCATTATAAGCGACGTTTTTCGGTATACCGTTTCAGTTTTTTTTAAAGTTTGCAGAATATTTTTTCAGTTGCTTTATTTAAATTTTCAGTAAAAAAAAAAATATTTAAACTTGTAAAATATAGAATCACTTCTTTCTAAATGACAAAACTTCAGAAATAGGCGACTGTAGTTCCCTATAGTTTCAGATGCACCACATTTAAATTTATTTGGTTTCTATTATTTTGAATCGAATATTAGTAACTTAGTTGTCATTCAAGCCACAATTGGCCCTCGCGGAATTCTTATTAATTGTATTGAAATGACTATTATAACATAATTGAATTGTTTTGATATCAGTATCCTTACCAATTCCTCAGGTGATCCCGGTTCCTTCATACCATTGCTCTTATCCGTGCTCCCCGTCTCTGCAAAAAAAAAATATTATTTAATAATAATTATCATAGAAATTTATACACTACACTTAGCAACTTTCGAAATCTTATTAACGTAAAATAATGATAGCTTCAGTGGCAGCTATCATTTTAATCATACCGCGATGCACCAAGCAACTAATATTTTGGCAAGTAACACTAGACTTTGGGTAAATACATTTAAGATCTTAATTAGCGGTACTATGAAACTTCTACTATAATCTAAACACATATTGTTTATAGTTAAATTTTCATCGTATGTTAAGATGACTCGTCACTTAAAAATTAGGATAGAAAAATCTTGGAATCGGTACTTTACGACTGTCATTCATATGACATAAAAATGGTTGTTTATTTTCTATTAATAAAATGCATCGCCAGCCAAGTAATTTAACCTGTCTTATATTTCACGCACAATCACGGTTGACGTGTAATCTTAAAATGAAATGTTTCCAATATAAAACTACACACAACGTAAATAGAAGTTAAACATTATTTAGTCAGCAAAGTTACGTAGATTTTAAAAAATTATGATGACACCAAGAGCTTAACTTTAATTTAAAATCAGAAAAAGCGTGTAACATGCCTATTCTATAATTTTCCAAAATATTAATTTAACGTATCCATAAAATGTATTTTGTTAGTATGTACTAAGAGCTATATACAAACACAAAGCTATTTTAACAACATTTATAAAAATATAATAAGCTATCGTAGACAGTTAGCGTTAAATAATGTTCCGAACACGTATGTCAATATATTTACTTCATAAAATATATTATTTTTAATGAAGAAAGGTCACTTCGGCATAAAGCCTGTCCGTTCACCGACTCCATCGAAAAAGTGTAAAAAACTACTTTTTTAATCAAACAACCAACAAAGATTCACAAAAGACACTTCTTTAATAACATCGACAACGTTTCTAAATCGTTTTCCCGAACGCTCCCGTGAGTAGGCGCGTAGAGGCGGCTGATTGGGGCATGTGACGCAATCAGCGACGATGAATCGGTACAAATTAATCACACGGCTTGTTAGCGCCCGGAGCGGAGTTTTAATACGCGACTAATTATTACACTACCAAAACACTGCTGTGTTCCGGTTTGAAGGGCACCGTAGCCAGCGTATTTACTGGCTAAACGAGACTTTACACCATACGTCTCACGGTAGGCAGCGCGTTGGCGATACCACTGGTATTGCCAATGTCTATGGACGTCGGGGATCACTTCCCATCAGGTGGCCCGACTGCTCGTCTGCCTGCGTATGCGATAAAAAAAATTCAGGGAGTATCGGGGAATAACCTGTATTATATTATAGTCGAAACAAAAAAAAGTAAAGTGGTAAGTAAGTAAGTACATTCGCAAAGGGATGAGAATAGCCGAAGATCGGAAGCGGTGGCATGAATTAGGGGAGGCCTATGTCCAGCAGAGGTTTACACAGGATGATGATGAGGAAACAAAAAAAATAAAGTGAATAACAAATCGCTTAGGAGTTTAACAAAAATAATAGAAAGTAGACGTGGATGATCGTTGATCGATGGATTGTTACGGAAAATATTTCTTTGTTTACTTGACCAACTGCTACCAACGGCTTTGGTCGCTTAATATCATCAGAACAAGTAAGCTATTTTTGTAACGTTATTCTGCCATTATTAAATAAAATGACTTTACGGATATTATCGCGTTTTTTTTAAATCCGTAAAGTCATTTTATTTAATAATGTATAATATTCGCGCAAGCAATAGAAATAATTATGTTATTCTGCCATGTTTTCTTTTCATTCAGTTACGCAGTTTTTGTCAAACTAAGTTAACGTTAACACAACTTCTGATAAATAGTAAATGAAGAATAGTTAATAAAAACATTTTAAAATAATAAATCGCCGCGTATACAGAAACTACTCATCAGAGTCTGTATACGCAGCAATATTTTTTTACACTACAAAGCAAGATAAAAATATTAATAAAAAGAAGCGGGCGTCTAAAATACCGAATTTTAGCCACGTGTAAAAAATTAAAAAGATATATAAGCATTTAAACAATTGTTTACTAGCAAACTAACTTACTTCGCTTTACGCAAAACTTTCCAAATTAAAATAAAAAGAAATAAACGGCAATATTAGACATAACCAGTGTACTAAATAAACATTAGATAAGTCTGTAGCGCGTTTGTTTGGCCACCGTCAAAACCGCATCGTTATATCAATAAACTTCGTTAAACACCAAATCCGTGTTGCGACAGTTTCAAATAGATAAAATAGACACACACAAATAGGATTATGAGCAGTGTTGTTCGGGATGAATTCCAAAATAATATTCATTAAGATTTATTTAGATAGGCCAATAGATGTGATAGGAAGCGATAACTTTTGCTAAAACGCAGTGCCATGTTAAATGTAACTGTAGATTCGAGGATGCTTTATATTTCTTCGTTATTATATGCTGAGACAATGAAATTTTTAGCTACGGTGCATCCCTGACTAAAGCCGATACTAATTCGACTTAATATTTATATTTGTTTACTACTTGTAAAAATATTTTGATCCAAACATACATATTTTTTTTATCTGCCGGTTTTATTAAGGGTAAAAGTTGTAATGATAAATAAATAAATATATAGAAACTTAGTAAATAAATTCATCATGCGGTGATTAGCCACCATGAGTGCAAGGGGAATCCTGCCTATTTTGCTTTTCCTCCTCCCATAAAACTCTTACCAAAGCCTATTTATATATCAAGCACTACAAGTAATAGCATAAATGTTTATGATGTGTAACCCAATCAAATATCGTAACAATAAAAATCCTTATACAATATCAAATGGTACAATATTATCAGTGCGATAACTAACAATGAATCACTGAACAATTTCAGAGATTTTATCACAATACAATTTTACCCGAAGTAAAGTATTACACAATTTCCACGGAAATTGACTATTAGACAACACTAGCCGGTCGCTCGCTGGAAGTTAATCACGGAGTGCATTGTCCGGTGACAAATTGCATTAAACATTTTGCACAGTAGCGGATTATTGTGACACGCGGATATTAATCACAGAAAAATTAATCTGGACATTTAATTAGTGGAGTTCTGTAGAGCGTTGTGATTCGCCATCGCGGCATAAATTAACGATACGTTAATTAAATTATTAATAACTGTATTATTGTTATTTGTGAATATAAAATGTAGGTGCGCCAAAAAAGTTCTAAAATTTTCGCTCAAACCTTTTAGTTAAACGCTTTTTATAGGTGGGCCACCGTTAAACGCTTATGATTTTACAATGTTCTAACAACAGGAGCGCATTTGTAAGTCTTATTTTAGATAAAGATTCAAAGATTTTATACATAAAGTTCTAATATAACTTAAGTGTTCAGTTTCCTCAATAAATAAAAATAAGTCTAAGTAAGTTTAACAAAAACTGATGACGTAGAATACAAAATAAGCGTACCATTTCCGTGTACACCTTTTGAAACGTTTAGGTATATTCTATAAAAGCTTAACCAACTAGCTATTCATGGAATTTTCCTTGCACTGTCGCTTTACCCGAGCGAAAATCTCATCTGATGAACATACTTTAAATGTAATTACGCTCACCGACGCTGCGACGTAAAGATTTGAAAACGATAAAGTGCACTTATTTCACATCACATAATAAACTTACTTTTTGAACCAACTATTTGACTTTTAAAATTTCGTCATGGAATCATCATCAGCAACTGTTAGTCCACTGCTGGACATAGACCTCCCCTTCTCCATAAGGAGGTTTTGAAACTTATCCTAGCACGCTGGTCCAATACAGTTTGGTGGGTGTACCGACTTTTTACATGCTCATCCGACGTGGCATGGATCATCTTACTTTTCTGACAATTGGGTGATCATCCAAAACTACCCGAACCAACTAGGAAACAACAATGAAAAATTGTTGAATCTCCGCAGGTTTCGAACCCACGACCTCCGGTTTCTAAAGCACACGCCCTTACCTCTAGGCTACGGAGAAGTGCAAATTTAATAGTGTTTCGTTCTTTCTTTAAATCAAAACATGATACGAAGCAATGCTACCTTATTGTTGAGACATTTATGTTCATGTTGTATATAGTTTCTATATGTATTCAATAATTTACTAGAGTTCAGATACTATAAAGCTGACAAGATATTAATTACACACTTTACCTCCTTGACTCTGCTAAGCCTGCTGTAAACAGTAAGACCTATAAAGTAAAATGTAATAAATAACTCTCTCGTAAACATCAGTTTACCAATTTATATCGAGGTTTGCTTCACACGGTTTATAGTGGTAGTAAGTTTCAGACAATAAGGAACTGTAATCCATCTATCTATCCTAATATTATAACGAGGAAAGATTTCTATATTTGTGTGTATGTTTGTAATTAATAAACTCAAAATCTACTATGCCGATTTTAAAAATTCATCTACCATTAAAAACTTCTCCTTGAGTAACATGGCAAATTTTTTACCAAAGGATATTCAGTTTAAAAATCTAAAATAACACGGGCAGAGCCGTGGACGTACTGCTAGTATGAAATAAAAATATTTCAAATTTAATGTATTAACAATCGTCGTAAATAAAACGTTATTGCTCAGAAAATTTGGACTCTGAGAAAATGTTATAAAGCGAGCAATACGAAGTATGCTGTTAGTCGTGAATCAGTGATTGACACCTCGAAAAACGCTAGATGTATGACTACTTCGATGCCATAAGTTTCTTTTTTTTAGAACCTTTACCGGTGGTAGGTCCCCAGTTTACAGGAGACCGTCTGGGTGGGTACCACCGCGGTGCCTATTTCTGCCGCGAAGCAGTAGTGTTGAAAATACTGCCGTGTTTATACGTGCGTACGGTTTGAAGGGCACCCTGCCCATGCGATCTTACATAAACGCTGCTGAGGACCAGCGTATTTACCGTTAAGACTAACGCCTATGTCTCACGGTGGCGGCGCGTTGGCGATACCACTGGTATTGTAATGTCTATGGGCGTCGGTGAACACTTCTCATCAGGTGGCCCGACAGCTCGTCTGCCTGCGTATGCCATAAAAAATAGAATCCAAAAAATAAGTCTAAATAAGTAAATTCGTAGTAGCATTATTGTGTAGAACGCTGTATTTTTATAAAAGTCCGAAGAAATAAAAAGCGTTAAAACTAGTTATGAGATAACGATTACGCAACACCGGCTAATGTGATTTTTCATCACTTTCAGAAACTTTCGCGGGATCGGCCACCGTTGTTTAACCAGTTGCCGGTCACGTTTCTCGGATCTCGGTGGCTTTTTCGAAATTGCGCGTCGCCATTGTCATGATGTCTTACCATTTAAATAGACAAGTAAACTATCGAAGCAGCAAACACTTGATAACTCTTTTATAGCGAAGCCATTTATATGAAAAAAAGCTATATTTCTCTGTTTCCATGTCTAGATCAAACTAATAATACTATGTTTTGCAACTTATTTCAAGATTGTCTGTAATTTATAAGCCTTATACGTACAGAATATATTTTATCATCATCATCATCAGCCTGTGTCAGTCAGCTGGACATAGGCCTCCCCTAATGCACGCCACCGCTTCCGATCTTCGACTATTCTCATCCATCCACACCGGCCACTTTGCGAATGTCGTCACTCCCACACTACGTTTTTTATCAGCTTTTGCAAATATAACATGTAGATCCAAGTCCTTAATACAATTTAAAAGAATCCTCAACTCCAACGAAGCGTGAATCGGGATCAGAAGTATAGTAACTTTCTCGTAATTCCTCTTTAACATCATTTAAATGTAAAGCTTGCAACGAATCAGCCGGGTAGAGAAATTAAAAAACTTAAATTAGGTTTTTCTTTCTTAATCCAATATGCCACCTGTATGAGTATTACTATGTGATTTCAAACAAGGGTTTTAGTTCTAATGTAAAATCGTTCAAATTTGCTCACAGAGGGTAATTTTAAATACATTGAGACTCTGCAGATAATTAGCAAGTCCATACAAGGATAATTCTAAAATTAACTAGCAGAGTCTCACATATATTAGATAGATCACAAATTTATGTAAAATACCTAAATTCGAATAGTCACTATGAGTCTATAACGCTGCCTGAGCCTAGTGGATAGCGTGTGCTTAGAAACCGAGGTCGTGTCTTGAATACTGAGGACTCAACAATTTCATTGTGTTTTAGTTGTTAGGCTGAGCTCCGATCACCAATTGTCTGAAGTAGATGATCCATGCGTCGTGTGGCATGTAGAAGTCAGTCCACCCACCAACCCGCATTGGACCAGCGTGGTGGGATACGGTCAAAAACCCCTAATGGATAGGGGTGTATTAGGGGAGGCCTATGTCCAGCAGTGGACTATCACAGGCTGATGATGATGATGATGATTATGATGATGATGGTGATGGTGATGATGATGATGATGATGATGATCACTAACTATAAAAGAACATATTCTGCTAACTTTTTACATAAAAACAATGCCGTATTTTCCTACGGCATGAGGAATTGATTACGAATGCTAGTAATCGATACATAAAAAGGTATAGTGTTAAAATTTTTGAAATAATTATCTAACCCGCTCTATGTATACATAGCCCCATATATGGTAATTATTATTTTACCTGAAATACTTATTGACTGTTACCACACACCTAATAATCAAGCGGGATTTTATTATCATCTTTAAAACGTTCCTAGTTTAAAGTAACTTGATTTACTTATATTTTAACTTATTCAGTTGTAAAATGTTTCTAACTTGATTTACTTATTATACCAAATGGCAACAGAAGCCATCTCACCAACCGAATATACGTTGTTAAGCTTTACTATTTACCTTACTTAAACTTATATAAGTTTAACTTCTAAATTTTAAAGTTACCGCTGTCCTTAAGTACAGCTGCGAACACATGAAACGTGCCAGTTTCTTAACTGCCCAATGTGAAAATATAAACCATTCCCCATAACTAATTACTCAGGAAAGCGTATTGTTAAAACAAACACGCTCAAGAAATACCACGTACTGTTTGTTATGTCGAGGAGTCGCTCTTTTCAACACTCGCTTGCTGTAAACTCTACATAAAAGACCCATTATAAAATTATAACGAAACAAATTCCCCGTAAAGCCATTACAAGTTTGTTGGAATATTTTTACGTCCAGTTAATTAATGCGATATAATTAATTATCTGAATTTCCAACGCTGTAATAAAGAGTGTCTGGAGGTTATTACGATTCGGTACATTAAAGATTTATTCAGTGAGCCCTTAATTAAAAATAAACAAGGGCAGCCTTAACCCGGTCGCCGTTCGACGCAAAGTAGTATACTTTGATACAGAGAGCTTTTGCGATTTCGCGTTACGCAAATATATTTGAAATTAATAATCGATTCGCAATTATAATAGCAATACTTTGTTTGTTACAGGTTTTAAAAGTGGTAAGAGTAATGAAAAGGAATAAAATGTTTACTTTTGTTTACTTATCGTATACAAACACCTCCTTGCAAACTATTGGCACTAAGGCAAATAGACCACTAAATATAAGGTAGACTAATTTTCTTTTGTTATGTAATTCATTCCATTAAAAATTACAAGAAAAACACGTCCAATGGTCAATATTCAACAGACACTTTATGTATGCAAAAGATATTCCTTTAACCGATTTTTATGTTACTTCATTATAGAGGATCATCATTACAAATCAATACAACATGTGATTAAGGTAGGTGCTAGGTTTCTTGTTTACAATGATCCGATTTAGTAAGTGTAGTACCAACGCCCACAGTATTGGTACTTTAATTCCACCGTGAAGTAGAAGTCTACCAACACTAGTAGCTTCTAGGGGAGTGCAACTAGTGTTAATACTGGATATGATCTAAGGGTGTAGAGCGGATTTGTATTAATTAACACATACATCTTTTTAACCATCAGGAAAAATTTCGTTTTGCCTCGTAACGAAAAAATACATTACTAAAAATATATTAGACGCGGTGCGCCAAATTACTCTAGAAAACTACGCTATAACAATATTATAGACCAAAATTAAATCACTTTATTAATCACAAGAAGCCGCGGGCCTGTATTTCGTAAACTGTAATTTGAATTATGAGCAAACTGATTGGTCTGTCAAAAATAATGTACTTCACGGAATAATGGCTTTCGGGGCTATGAAAGCGATTGGTCAAGGTCTTCGAGGTAAATTAATTTAGCTATTACCTTTAATGCAATACCTATCGCTGAATCAAGACAAAGGTTTCGTTATGTATGAAGTGTTTAGTAGATGTGATGTTAATATACAAATTATTAAAAAAGGCAGTGTTTTTTCTTCAAAGCATGCTAAAAATCAATTTACTGTTTCAGGACGACTTAAGTCCTGAAATAAAATAGTAAATGATCCATGATACACAAATAAGTTGATAAACTATGTTTCGTAAATAATTATAGAAAAAAGAGCATCGAAAACCATGGTAAAGAAAAATAATATATGATATTATAAAATAAAAAAATTGCTAATATTATTGATAAAATCACAAAATAGTCATCTAAAAATACAATTTCAACGTCTATTACAACAAAAACATTTATACCATTAACGAATTCGCCCATATGAAAGTCAAAGAACAATTTTGCGCTGTTAAAATTTGATGTTACCCGCCGGTTGCGTTAATTGGAACACCCTTTTCACGGTTTCCACGAGACCGGTCGACCGCGAAGCCTTGTTATAAGTCTACAGGGAGTGCATACTACAGCGAGATAACGGAATTTCGTCTGTCATAATTATATACAGGGATAGGTTAAGTGATGAGTTATTTATGTTTTTTTATATATTTCGAACTGGAAAATGTGAAATAATCGTGCCGCATCTCATTAAGATAATTTCCTTGTGTGAATACGCTGGCTAGCTCGTGCCTTTCAAACCGGAATACAGCAGTATATTTATATTGTCTCTGAAATAGGCATGGTGGTCTTGCTTCCTCGGTAAGAAGACGGCCTATCACATAAAATCCGTTTATTCATTGATAACTTATACAGTTTCTTTATTAAGTTAGTCTCTGAATATTTTAGAGCCTACTAATATACAAAAGCACTTATGACCGTCATGTTATATTTAGTACCATAGGTTTAAAATTAGACCGCCCGAAAAGAACCGTCGAGGAACTCAGGGGACAAAAGTGCCTACTTTTATTTTCGATATATTGTTTCGTAATTTTATTGATTAGGTAAATACATACAATCCATATTTAGGTCGTTTTAGTCATTTCGTCAAGTCCTTTGCGTAAAGCGTTTCCCCTAACAACTATGCATTATAACGAAGATGGTTTCATGACCAGGCATATTTATAAAACATATTTTATCACATGTTATTTTACATAATTGATATGTTAAAATAAAGAAGGACTGGACATGTAAAACAGTTTTTTAAAATTCGAACTACAAAAGCGGGAACACATCCCAAGGGTATACATCGATTTGTCACCGAAGTTTTACCGCCGACCTATAACCACGCCGCCAGTTTTTTTTTTTAATAAAGCTGTCACACGAGCAAAAGCCAATTTCGAACGGCGTTTACTTTATTTTGATAAAACGAACGAGCACTGCTCCCAATATTTACGAAATCCCGCCAACGCAACATAAGATAGTCTGCTAACAAAAAATATTATCTTTGTGCATTATATCCATAATTACAAAGAAATTCACATAAAACATAGAAATGTATCTGATATCTGTCATATGACTATTTGAAGCAGATTTGTTACGGTGCGAGTAAATAATACGTAAACCATATACGCACATCTTACTTTCAAATACTTTTTATAGGATCTCTATAAATATCAGGAAATATTTTTTGATCATTAAGAATTGTAGAAGCAAAAAGTTACTAAAGATTAATCATTTCATCAAAAAATAAAAATAAACGGGTGGATCACACTGGGTAACATCAAGTTTGAGGAGTTATAACTACAATATTAAGTGCAAATTATACACTAGACACATTTTTGCGTGTAAACTGTTAGTCCACTCACCAACCCGTATTGGACCCGTGTGGTGGGATACGGTCCAAAAACCCCCTAATAGAGAAGGCATGCATTGGGGGAGGCCTATGACCAGCAGTGGACTATCTCAGGCTGATGGTGATATGACATCTTTCAATTCATTTGCGGAAGGGTTTATTTATTTATTATTTTTGCACAAAAAGCACCTTGGGGTGGTGCAGTGATTAAAAGTCGGGAGATGCAAAGAAAAGCAGTGGTTTGGTTTCGGATACTCACGGCGTTACGAAAATAACATTTTGTAGCGCAACGACTGGCCTTCATTAGTCGTAGAATAAACTGCATTCGAGTGATAAATTGATGATTATAATAAATAAGTGGACAAAAGTTCAATTATATAGACAGTCTTGAAAATCGATTCAGACTATTTAGATTCCTATAAAGATTTTGATAACTTTGGTTTTTAGGAAAAGAAGTATTATTAATTATTAGAGTAATAAAGTTGCACTTAATTAGGACGAGACGAGGTCACGGATTTTGTTTTTTCAATCACTTCACTGGCGAAGATAATAAGCCTACCTAATTAGAGCTCTCGCTAGCTCGGTAGTTTATAGATACGAGAAAAATGTTAATAATTAGCCGTGATACTTATTTCGTCCGTAATTGCAAAGTCAATTTAAATCCGTCCCACTTGTGCGATAATTGAACTTGTTACCTTCTAACTTTATCGTGAATGGCAAGAGCATGCTTCCAAATTGTGAAATACTTCTGGTAATATGAAAGGGCATATTAAACAATTACACAATATATTTACCAACTTTACTGAGTCGTACTGTAAATTTGATTATAAAATTGTTTTGCTAATTCGTGCGTAATTTTTGAGAAATATATAAACTAAATTGTGCTATGAAATATGCAAAAAATTACTTATGACCAGTCGAATGGGATTTAATAATAAAAATTAGTATCGGTTTTTTTATCGAGCTTTCTTTCTTTAATGAAACTAAGAAAAAGAAACTTTAGAAATATTGCTAAAGCTATGACCGAATGATGTTTTCTAAGTGTGCTGGAATAACTTTTTTGTAGATAAATATGCTGGAGACATGAGAAAAATAGACGGCAAATATTGGCTGAAAGTCAATCACAATTCATATAATAAATATGTGTAACTTATCGGAAAGATCTATCATCATCAAATAAATTGGTCCGTATCGCTATGGCCGTCTCACTCGCTTGACAGCTTTGCTTTTTTCTCTACGCCAGTTTTTGTTGGATAACTATTTATTATTCTATATTATAAGAGAATTTTTTTAAACACGTATCTTTAGCAAGTGCTTGCAAGCCTGAAATATTAACGCTACAATTTTGATTAGTGGGAGTTTTGTTTTTAAACCAGCTATTAAATAAGTGATAAACTTTTACTTTGAAAGTAAGTATAAATGTTAATTTTGCTCGCATATTCAACACAATTTTTTTTAGTCAATTTATACCTTATTGCCATCCAATCGGAACCATTACAGGTCCCAAACAGAGTCCAGCCAATCTCGGATGGCAGATAAGGATTATCTTTTCGCGATAAAAAGTGGTCGCAATTATCTCCCCTACCATGTACACGGGTACGCCGTCTAGGAATGCTGCGTAGTCAGACGACTTCATAAATATGGAACCTGTGATTAAATGACATACTTAAACTGTTTTTGCCCCGTTCCCCCCCTTGGCTTCGCTTGAGGCTGACTCTTGACGAAAGGCGTACGTGACGTGTGCTCGAGAGAATGTTTTTACTCTTGCGTATATTTTTAGACTTAACATTATAACTGGCTTTCCTACAGATGTGCCGACTTTTTGATAGCAGAAGGTATAATTAAAAAAGAAATAGATGAATAATATTATATCCTACAACCGGCTTAACAGACGTAAAATCAATATTGGTGCCGACTAGTTTCGGACTTTTCTTTCATCAGGACGGCGTCCTGTAGGTAGTTGAATATATTACTAGTGCAATCATTCACGAAAGTTTTAATGGTTTAAATAGGTGAATATGTAAAGATCTAAGTATTACATAATATCAAAGATTTTAAGTAGCTCATCTTAACACAATTTTATTTTATGAAATGGCGAAAGACACGTTGAATAAATGAAAATACATATTATTTACATATTACATCTCAACGTTACGTATTTAGCTACGGTGTCCTCTAAACCAGGACAAGTGGTAACGCAATACTGCGATTTGAAAAAAGGGACACTGCTATAGTTCTTCATTTGTCGGTCCGAAGAGCGAAATAAAGAAATAAAGTAAATTATCGCCTCGTTTGGTTACCGCCAAACAAAGAAGTAAAAATATTTAATTAAAATTTAATCTCCTTTGTTATTTAAAGATTTGATCACAAAGTAATCGTCTTATTTTATAATTCCCTATAAATGTAATAAACTTGCAAGCTTTAAGAAAGCAACGCTTATCGAGCATCTATTAAGTATGTGGAATAATAGCGTCTCTGTTGCGTAAATGTTTGTAAGTGCCCATCAATGGTTAACTTAATCACGAATAATGTAACTAAACTGGATTCAAACGTCACCTTAATAGCATAGTAGCGGAAGGGTAATTACGATCATGATTTTGATTTTCTGTACAATTATACCACTTAATAATTAGTTATTACACCACGTTTCAGACACTTTCCAGTCACAAAGTTAAACTAAAACTACTGAGGCACGAAACACAAAAAAGACAAGGACATTATATAAACAAAACCCAATGGCTCCTAACCATAAGGAGGTTAAAGAGGAGGTAAACTTTATGGTGCAATATGAGACCGTTAAGTTCGACATTAGACTTCCGTGACTTCCTTCCGACCTCCATTCGTACACTGCACGTAACAATTTATCATGAGTGCTCAATGTGAAATATTGAACTTAAATATATTTCGTATTTTTACCAAATGTTTTTTATTCAATTTACACGTAGATAAATCAAGTTTGGGTAAAATTTTACTTGAATATGAGCGTGCTTAACGTAACTTCCCTAAATTTAACGTGTCACGATTTTAGTATGCTGTATGGGTGTATCAAAACATGTGACATACATGAAATTTGAAAGCGTATAGTGTGCTTTATAACGTCGCATGAAAACTGTATCAACTTGGTGACGGGGTTAAACAGGGCCCCCGCATTCCCCTCAACGTACGCCTGGCGGCGAGACGCAATTTGCCGAGATTCAGCTTTCAACTTGTTTCAAACTCCGGTAGTCAAGAATCAAGGTTACAATCGATAGTTGGCCAACTATTGTTTACGACGGCGCGGCTTTTCCTCTCCTTTAGACGAGAACGGGGTAAGTTTTAGTTTACACCTACGTCTACCTACTAAATTACAGGTTTTTGATTGTGGATATAGCAGTAAAATTTATGTTAGTGTAGATTAAATCAAGAAAACAAAATGTAAAAATAAAACCATTTAAGATTTAAAACGAGAAGTTCACAGTTGTTGAAATTGAACCACAACGACTACAATTAACGATTTATTATTGCTTTCAAGGACCAATACACAAATGATCTCATTAGGCATATGATACATCAACAAGACAATTTAATCTTATTCAAACGAGCTACGCGTAAACACAAACATGCGCACAACGAATCCAAATGAGGCGTCTAATGAATGGGACTTTCGTCGTAATTTTACTCAGCGACCGACGCAAATGCGCAGAAAAATACGCCCAACTAATGCGCGTAAACGTACCTAGTTGCGGCGTATAGAATTATCGTTAATGAGGTGAGATGCGTCCATGACCATTCGCAACATTGTTTGCGGGTTGTCGGCAAAATGGCGGAATATGCGCCCGGTGTCTTGATTCTATAAAAGGTGATGGAAAGAAATAAAGCGGCCGCTGTGTTTATTGCCGGATAGAAAAAGTGATTTATTAATTCTGTGTCTCTGTGTGTCTGTTTGCTGCTATCCTATATTTAAGGTTAAAACAACTCAAATTTAATGGACGCGCTCTCAGAGACACATTACATGAATAGACATAACTATAATAAAAATTTTGTTTAATTTAATAATACATTATACATAGATAACACTAACGTTTATTCTTACATGATACTTGTTATTAAGATATGTTAATATAAAATTTAACAAACATATCCATCTACCGTTTTATAATTTAGAACTCCTATTTATTTCGTAAATCTAAACTCGCAAAATGTGATCAAGTCGATCGCATATTCACAACCAAAGCCGCGCTCGAAACTCTCACAGTACGTAGGAAAATTTCACGACGCGTTCCTACAGACAATACATAATAGCGAAGTTCTGGCATATTCGAGTCGGTATGCGCTCGCGTGGAGTGCCTCGAGGGCTCTAGCTCGGCCCCAGAACTCGTTCTTTACGCGTCTTCATCACGGCTTCGGACTAGAAATATGAAAGTATCTCATAATTCATTTGAAAGGCTCGTGAACACGGTTTAACGTTGATGGCTTATATTAATATATTTTAGGATTAGAATACAGGTAGCCTGTATTCTATAAAATACTAAACATTGTAGCGCAGAAAATGTAAACATAACTATTTATGATCTATATAGTGATCATGGATGCTGAAAAGAATCCGAAACGTCGGAATAAATATATTTAAGTAACGAAGAGTCCGTAAATTAATAGATTTGATATAACTATTTATTAAGAGTTTTTATAAATATTAATCAACATAACAACATCTCCTTTAAGCTTTAATAAAAAAATCATGTAAAATTACGAAGGCAAGCAAAGATTCAATTTAGTTATGTACCCAGTACTAATAACACAATATCAATCTTTGAACATTTTAAAGTAATATATAATGCAGTTACCCTGTAGAAGCCATGCAAAGAGAAAATCATGTTATCTCTGTCATCAATGGAAACCAAAAGTATGACGACTACCGGTTCGTGTCTGTTTCAAGTGGTTTTACTTTGACAGAATGGCCGGTGATTCTTTCTTCTTAGAGGTGCAAACCTCTTATAAGAAAGAATCACAGTACACTTTGTTTCTAAATTATTTGTAAAATTTTATTGACATTGACATGTTCAAAACATAGGCCTACAATTATGTAGAATACAACGTTACTATGTTTGCAATATATTGAAAACAAAACATAATCCCTTAAAATCAGCAGTTAACCGAAACTTAAAACCCGAAAAGATATAATAAATTTGCTTTTCGGAATTTTTACTAATTGAATTACTAAATGATTAAATGACGCTTAAACTTTTAAAGTTCCAAGTTAGTTTTTCCCAAAGCTTGTATTTCAATATAAATTGTAGGCGAAATTTTAAATCAAAGAGGGCTGGAAATCGGTTTATGGTACCCAACTATAGCCGTAGGCTGAAAAGGTGTCAGTTTTGACACAAGACATGTCGCACGGGTTGACGGTTGTTTACTTGGTTATTAACGTTGACAATCGTTACATTCCGAAATGTCCTACGCACATACGTATTTGAGCTTTGATAAAGGTTATCTTATTGTATATTCCTAAAACTATATCGTAATATACATTCCAATTATTTAAATAAAAGGAC
Source organism: Lamproptera curius (assembly GCA_029286875.1). Lineage (NCBI taxonomy): Eukaryota > Metazoa > Arthropoda > Insecta > Lepidoptera > Papilionidae > Lamproptera > Lamproptera curius. The sequence goes on along the minus strand of JAGSMT010000041.1, from coordinate 1,088,552 downwards.
CCTTTATCAGTACAGTTTGCTCTAAAAGCTTTATAATTTTGTGTTGTCGTAATGAATTAATACATGTACCATTTAACAAATAAATAAAGTACTATATATTGAAAAGATCATCATCATCATCATCATCAGCCTTTGATAGTCCACTGCTGGACATAGGCCTCCCCTAATACACCCCTATCCATTTGAGGGTTTTGGACCGTATCCCACCACGCTAGTCCAATGCGGGTTGGTGGGTGGACCGCCTTTTTACATGCCCATCCGACGCATGGATCATCTTACTTTTCAGACAATTGGGTGATCGGCCCAAATTGTTCTAACCAACTAGGAAACAACAATGAAAATTTTTGAGTCCCCGCAGGATTCGAACCCACGACCTCCGGTTTCTAAAGCAAACGCCTATACCACTAGGCTGCGGAGGCAGTCATATAGAAAAGATATTTACAAAGAATTAAGATTGACGCGTGAAGATTTCGGTAAACATGGACAGTTCTAATAATTATGAAAGCGTAAATTAAAATTGTCATTTTATGCGACTGTATATTACCAAATAATAACAAGACACATCACACGTCAGTTTTACCTCACAAAAACTCAATTTCCTACAGCGAAATACGTCATTACCCGGCACTGGAACCCATCCGACGATACAATAACCTAATGACAATAGTTGGATAACGTGCAACCGGGGCACACCAAGACGAATGACTCCGGGATCGTGACTAGACGATTCGGTTTCAATACGAAAGTTATTACCCGCATATTTATTTGAGTACGTGGGTGCTTGCACAACGGTTGCCATTATACTATATACATAGCTTGCTTACTCCGCTTGGTGTGGGGCAATGAACTTTACACCGTGACTCAGTTCGCTTAAATACGTATAAATTACTTTGGGAGGTATTGCCGATTAAGCTTATGTGTTAGGAGACAATATCGCTAAGTATGACCAATCTTGACTAAAGTTAGGTCGTACTGTGCCGTGTAAATTAACGAAGATGTCCATAACCCTATTTTAATATGTATCAATCCATCCTACTAATTATTTTACTTATAATCTTTTGTACTCTAGCACTTTCTATTGATTCTCTCTAGAACTTTAGTAGTAGTAGCATTATCTGAATAATATTGCTTGTAAAAATATGTTTGATATGATTCTATGGTCACGCTACGCGCTATACGTGTAACTTATCAATAACGGTTCAGCAACTTCTTTCAACGGGTCTTTTTAAAACTTTTATTTCCGTATCTTTAAAGCCATAAACCGTTCGAGGTTACAGACATAAAATTTGTCTTCGCGTCAATAATATATTATTCCATATTTTAAATTTACCATTTTATAATCTTAGACTGTTATGAATAAAACTAGAATGTTTAAGAAGACTTAAAAGGTACGCTTAGAAAACTTTGTCCTAGAACTTGAGGGTCATGAATTAAAAAAAAGCTGATCGGTATATAAATTATTCATCAACAACATTACAAGATCAATTTAAATGAGACTACATAAATCACTATGTCACAACTATGTGAATATACTAACAAGTCTAAATACGTCATATAAGATAGACAATATAATATTTTATTAAATGGTTTAAATTATTTTTAACAAAATTGCCTTATTTTTCCCAATACACACACTATTCGCATTTAAATAACATTTTTTTACTTACAATATCAGAATTACAGCATGTATGACACATGCTGTTAATATAGAGTAGGTATCATGAATTAAAGAAAGTTGACAGTTTAGCGGTTGAAAAAGCAAACTGTAACTTGAAATATCATCTGACCTTTACATCCTAACAGCTATCCTCACCTGGTCCTAAGTAAACATTGAAGTAAAAGCGACTAGCCTTTAAAGGGTTACGCTTGTTTTACATTCAATGTTGTGTTTAATTAAAAATTTAACAATTGCTCCTAAAAGGGACATGATACTATTAATTTGAAACTTTGATGACTTTAATGTGAAGGGAAGGATCGATGTATAGCCATTTTATATCAAGCCACATGAGACTTGTAATCGGTTTAAACATTGTTATCCATATATACATCTTCATACTACGCGAATAACGTCACTTCAATGGTATACATAACAATTCATAGCCGATATGTTGACAATAGACCATTCTAGATCATCGCACCATTACGTCGCAATTGAGTCATAAGAAAGCAAAACAACATGTGTGGCATAATATCCATGACTACAAAGGCCCTTTGTAGTCCCATCTGATCTGCAATTAACATTCTGAACGTAGCTGTTACAACGTTACGTACGTAAGCACGAATGGGCCAGGCAACACTTGGAGCTTCGACTTGGGTCGGGATAAAGAAAAGGTGCGTGTACATTCGACGAATTTTATAGTAATGTAACACATTCGGATTAGATTGGATGGTAAAACATTATAATCTGACTAATTTTGACATAGGATTAACGTAACGAAGTCTAATGTAAAATTCGATAGGAGTTAAACATTGGTTTAACATGGCGTAGGGGTTGAAAATTCTCGCATAAAAATATGTAAGCTTCTGACGTTATTATTGTTTGACATTGAATTTGTTTACATTTATTAAATAGGTGCATGTTTGCAGAAATAAATTAATCTAGACTTTTTTTACATCTTATTCGACAAAAAGTTCATTATATTTTTGAGCAATTGGGTGATTTTTGCCTTTACAAACAAGAAAACGGCAAAACAAAGTTGTTCTTCACAGGATTCAAATGCACGACCTTCGGAACTTAAATTAAATGGCAATACAATTTGACAGCGAAGGCGATCATAGTAAGTTTTTATATAAGCACCTTAAAATATTTACCGAGTCAATGGGAGCATTTCCAAGTGTGGGGCTTTCGGTTGTTTGCCGCGTCATTGGCTCAGTCGATTTATTGGCCGAATCTTTATTCAGCTCGGCCCTTATTACGTTGATTAAGCATTAGGGGTTTGCTTGAGTAGTGCGAAAATTACATAGTATATAGCGTCGGTTGCGAAGTGTATTACGTTTACAACCACACCTTGGGTATAATTTGGGCAAGACGTATTATTTCAGTTTATATAGCTAAATTAGTGCCGTAACAGATTTTGGTAGTTACTTTTTTGTTATGACACCATACAGTTATTACTTACTTTGTTGCGATATTGCCACCCTAATTAAACGTACAAAAAATTTTGTAAATGATAGAGATATTATCTAATTTTACATACAATATTTATTTAATTTCAACGAACAGTAAAATGTTATCGTTAAATTAAGTTTGACTAAAACTTTTTGCATTTGCTATATAATTTAATATTTAAATTTTTGTTTCGTATGTTTATGGAAAAATATCCATTAAGTTAAAACTGTCCGCTACAATTCAATTCAGAGTGATCAATCGAATTAATTAGTTATAGCCACAAGCCGCATGATTTTCAACGTACGCCAGCAGATTGGTTTGATATCGTAGCATTTAAAAAATGTATTTAAAAATGTTTAACCGGTAGAAAAACACTTAGCGTTTAACACATTCCATTTATAAATGAAAATTTTATTTTTAAACGATTTATTTGTATATCATTCTTCAACAGAGCAAAAGTTCTAGTTTCGATTGAGAATGCGCACAGTTATATCTAAAACGAATATAAAATACCATATTGTTCAAATTAACCGCCTTCACGGTCTAGCGTATTGGTTCTTGCTTCATGTATACCGAGTACCGGTCGAAATCTCTGCGAAAACTCAATCTTTGTGTTTATGTTGTTTGTATAGTTGGTTAAGGACAATTTAGGAGCAGAATCACGCAATTGTACTGAAAAGATAAAATCGATCCATGCCTGTCGGATGGGCATGTAAAACGGTGCACACACAACCCATTAAACCAGCGTGGTGTATACGGTCAAATATCTGATGGAAAAGGTGTTTATGGAAAGGCCTATCTGAGAAATAAGATGATCCAGGTTGATGATGATGACGTAAATTATATGCCCCTTGTGGCCGGGTATAGGTCAAAATTAAAGTTAACTCATATCTAATCATAAGTACCGAATACTTTATCAACACGCATCCAAAGGCCTTAGCTCATATGACTTTTAAGCCTACCATTGGTTTACAATCCTGCATTCGCTCATAAGGGTTTGCTATAAAACTACATCGACAAATCACTTACTTGTAGCCTTTAGAGCTCGACCTAATCCAGTGCACATAACTCATTGTAGCACATACCGCAAAACTGTAAATTTTTCCACGCGCCACACCAAGGGAAGTGAACGACCACGGAGCGAGCCGTTAATCATCGGGCACGCCTCGTATAATTGCGGTATCGTACAAAACACCACCTACGCCGTGTGACAGCGGAGTGGATATTCGCCTGGCGGTTCGCCGTGGGAGGTTGACAGAGAGGGGTATTATGTAGAGCATGAGGAAAGTGTACCGCTCATGTTTGACTCCAACTATTCGATTTTGAGAACGATATGCCGATTATAACGGGCCTTAAAAGAGAATAGATTTAGGCTTTGTCACGATTTTAAAATTAGTAGTAGAAAATATTCCTTGTTGCAAGTTAAATAAATAAGGGTTTTCTTTTGATTGATGTTTGACTAAAACCCTTCCTGTTTTGGCGTGACGAAAATATTGAAAAAACCACTTCTGCGATACTGTTCGTTATGGCTAGACACTGCAGATTTTACGTACAATTTCTTAAAGTAGTTATCGTAACAGTATTGGTTTGCAGTGCAACTATAAATTAGTAGAGTCCATTCATACTTTTACTTACGCCTATACTATCAGCGAAAGCTAAAAGCCGCTAAACAAACAACAGTTCATTATCTGCAGCTCAATCACACCTAATTGGCAAAGAACTAAGATCTAAACACAAGTCTAGACAACACAAAGCCGGCGCTTACACAGAATGACTATATAACTGGCTGCGGCTTAATCGCTGCGGTCGGCGTATTTGTAATAATTTAACTAAGCACTTATTGCCAGTCTGTTAAAGCACCTCGACAGTAATACTAGCACTTCATGCGGCTTGTCTCGCGTGACGTGCTAAGCCTTGTACTCGTGACACGGGTACAATGCAACGCGGCGCTCTACGGCCGATTTAAATAAACTTACTATGGTATGCGGTGTTGGAAATTTGTGTTACACCATCGTTATGAATAGGGTGTTGACGTGACCGATTGATATTTAAATTTAGAACCAGCTGATAGTTGCAAATATTTATGTTTGTACTAGTGAATGACAATTTTGTTTGAATGCAACTTAATGTATTGTACGCAAATAATTTGTATTATGTATATACATAACTAAATAACCACCCGGGTTTGACACGGTTGGAAATGAATAAGCATCACTAAAATTAACTAAAATACCCCTGTATAAAAGTTATGATAAAATTGGAGAGATTTTTAAATATTTATTGATATATAAAATATTATAATTAAAATGCATTTTTATACATCTGGGATAAGTTTAAGCATGCATATCTTATAGTTCTTATTTTTCCCTATTAAGAAATGTAACTTTTAATTGATGATAATGCAGCTTTCAAATGGATCTACTACAACTACTGAATCGATTTCTAATAAACGTTTATAGATCGTTTCAATAGTTCTTGCCGATACAAAAAAATCCACAAATCTGTCTGTTTTATAATATCAATGCAGAAACCTAATTCTAAGAGTTAGAATCCTATAAACCTTAAACAAAAGGGGGTATATTTATTACTAGTTGTCATGGAACGTCATGACGTATGTTAAATCTATGTTTATATTTACACACTATATATAAATCAAATTGAATATATTGAATCTAAACTATGACAACACATTTAATATATACATCGGCCCGTATCGTTGTTTATTAATAGTGTCACACTTTCTATTTCCACAATAGATGGCTTGAGTGACGCCGGAAGCTTAGACCGTGTCGTGACTGACATTAGCATAGACACTAGTTTGCAGCACAATAGAATGATTCCATACTCCATTAAATCCAATTAGATTGCTAGAACGCGTTTGAATTAAAAAAAGCTTTTCAAAGTAATTAAAACAGTTAAATAAGTTTTTTAAGCGTTATGTTCTGTTATTGTGTTCTGAATATAAACTATACCTAGAATTTGTCATTATATGACGTGAAAGCACATGTTTAACAATGAAAAATTAAAAAAACTTATACGTAACGTTGCTAAAATTGAAAAATCTTTTCTCTGATCATGGCAATACTAAGTCCGGTTTGTTTCCGGTCATAAACAAGAATTTTCTTACTTGTTTAAACCCTCCATTACGTATTTGAACATACATAGAGAGACTCTTACGCTTAAAGTATCGAAAAAATAATTATCATTACTTGTTAGTACTAAAAATATATGTTTCTAGCATTTATTGCTCTAGCTTCAAATATAGTTCTTCTTGTTTTGTATTAACACGCAAAAACGGAATAAAACCAATATTAAATATTAAATTGCACGCGGCAGTTAATAAATTGCTTTAATCAGAAAATTATTAATAACAAAACGCATGGTAACACTTCCTTAAACGCTTCCACCGTTTGTTGTTATATCTAAAACGCCGTTCGCATTGTTTGGCCGGAATCACGCCTCGTGGCTCCGAGGGGCCAGTGACGTCATATTAATATCCGTTATGGCGCTGTACGGTTTCCGTGTTCCGGTTTCGGTGCATCCGCTAATGGCTTGTGACTTATTACGGTCGTACGTGTGTGTTTTATTTTTGGTGCATGTTTGTGTTAACCAAACACGAAAGGTTTTGGGCAATATTTGGTTGCATTTGCGATGTCTATTTATATAGTTTGTATGCCATTCTAATATTACTTCATCAGACGACAGTTTCTAATGAGACCGACATCAGATCTTTGCTAACAAAATCTATGAATAGCATTTACTAATGACAAATAAGGACTTAATTAAACAATGCATCCTATAATAACACAACGAACAAACAGTCAAAACAATCAAACGAAATATATGAGTTAATCGATGACATAACAAGTCCTATACAAATGTTACCAGTATGCAAGAAGTGCGCGACATTTGAGATATTTTATTTTATTTTACTCATCAAAGTCGTTTTATATTTCTTCAGAAATGAATACCAAATATAAGGTTTCCTTTAAGTAGCATAATGTCTTTATATTTCTCCTACCTTATCCAATAAACATCACAATATATTTAATGTAATCGTAACGATAAAACAATAAAAGAATACTGGATTGTATTTCTCACTTTACAAAAATTTGCATATCGAATGTCGAAAAGTCGTCCCATTCAATAAAGATCCACTCGAGGGCTAGTAACCTCGGTCGATCGAGAACTGCCGCGTTTCATTCCCAAAGGTTACGAGACCACTCCAGGGTACGTAACTGACGCCGGTGAGTGAGCCCCTTGAGTGACGCAAGTGCAATATGCAAATCGACCACCCGACCCGTTTCCTAGGCACTTTGCAAGTTAACGCTATAACAGTGTGCCGCCGAATCGAAACTGTTTGAGATGTCTCGCTTGCAAACTAACCACGTTCGACCTACTATTCGATTACAAAGTTTACCTATTTTGCTTATTAGCATATAAATAGATAGCATGTATGTGATAGTTTGACCGTTCAATTTGCAAGTTTGTTATTAAGTGAACTGACTTTAAAATGTACCGAAGCTCTCATTTTATTAATAAAAAATATACAATTGTACGCCATTGCATTGGTATTACATATGTATATATATCAGCATTTAAAACAAGGTGCCAATAATTCTTCCGTCACTAAAGGTTGATTATGATAACATTGTAGCTTTGTTTAAAACATTTATTCAGAGCTGTTAGAAAATATTTTCATTATTTGTGCATGCAATTTTTAGTCTAAAGATAAAAATATAATCAGAGGTAGATAATATTTAAAAATTAACATTTCGTCTTTTGTTTTTATTAAAAGGCGAAATACAACGCAATGCAATTTAATATTTGTGATTAAAAAATAATGCTAAAAATCTTCTGACCTATTATACAATGTGATGACATTAAAACGTGCCCTAAGAGATAAGCGGACAGATCCATTTACTTACTTTTAATAAGATTAAACACATCATTCATTTTTATCACGGAGTTTTAATCTTCAGAAATATTCACGAGAGACCTTTCATGTCTTTATACATTCTTTATTCTGAATATTATGAGAACATTAAAATGCTTTCTGAACGTATCTATGAATAAAAATATTAGGGATTTTTTTAATGGAAAATTAGAAATATTTTTACAGAGTATTTATAGGATGTGGTATTTATTTACAAAACCTAATAAAAACGACTTTTAAAACAGAATCAAAGACCATTGGGCAACAATACTTTATGTTAGAAGCATAAATTATAGCTAGTGATTTGCGTGTGATCCGCTACTTAATTTCTTTAATAAAAACCTGCGAAATCAAGACATATTTCAACTCCGCTTACATTCCAAGTTACTTCTACACTGTTTTCCAGCAATGTTAATCAAATATACAGTCAGTGGTCAAACTGTATGTATGTAGGGCATAATTTAAACGACATTCGGCAAATTGCCCGTACTTCCATTACATTTGATGTTAATGGCTGTCGCGTGTCCACTTCTAATTTAAGTTTGGCAGTCGGTTCGTGAAGTTTCTTACGCTCCTTTGATGTGCCGCTTGGGTTTACTTTATTCAGGTTAGTCGGTCGTTGCTTAATTAGAAAAATCGTTAATGTTTGCTCATTACGAAATAAACGTAGGTTACATAATATTAAAAAACTACAATATATATTTTTGATGGGAAGTGGTCACCGACGCCCCTAGACATTGACAATACCAGTGGTATCGCCGACGCGCTGCCTACCGTGAGACATAGGGTGTTAAATCTCGTTTACCCAGTAAATACGCTGGCTACGGTGCCCTTCAAACCGGAACACAGCAGTGTTTTCACACTACTGCTTCGCGGCAGAAATAGGCACCGTGGTGGTACCGAGAAATACCCACCCAGACGGTCTCCTGAAAACAGGGGACCTACCACTGGTAAAAACAATTTCGTATCGCAAATTTAAAAAATTGCAGGATACAATAGTATTTTACGAGGAACGAACACAATAAAAGCAAATTAAGAATATTTAGTTTGATACACGCCATATAAGTCGCGTGTAGCAGGCGAAGAAACAAAAAAGCTACAGAGCATTGCGTGATCAGTAATATAATACAATAATTTGGTTCCATAACCATTATACTAATATAAATTACAGTCTGTAATAACTTTATCGCAATCAACATAATCTATGTTACAAAAACAAAAAGTACTATTACGAACAAAGCAATATGAGTAAAAAAAACTTGAAACTGCTGTTTTAAAATATTGAAGCAATACAAACTACGCGAGACAAGGTCAAAACTTATTCATTTAAGTAATTTTCTCTTTCTACTCAATTAACATAATCCGTGCATTTAATTAAAGGCCATCTCTAATTCGCTTATCTCAAAGCTCATTCGCAACTAAAAGTCGAGATAGTATTATCCGTGTGAAATTTTAGAATTTCGCTTCAAATTATGAGAGAAAATAGAAACATAAATGTAAGTTGTTGTATTCTATTTACATAAAATGATAGTTAGTAAGAACGGCGGAATAGTTGTTATAATATATAATTTAAATATTTAGCTTTCACACAGCCTAATAATAGTAAAAATATTATGGTTCGACGCAAAAACTACCTGCTTTAAAGATTTTACAATGGAACTTTAGAATAACGATAAAATTGTTATGTACATCAGAATTACAATTAGGTTTTTATTTATGGAGTTATAGTGTGAATAGTAGCAATATATAATCAACGTTTGATTATTATGAATAATATTCATGTCATTTCATGAATTGTTTAAATTTGTTGAAATGGAAATTTGGCTAAATGTATACGTACTATATACACATATGAAACTGTCTTAATCGTTATTTCACACGTGCCTGTTATAAACAATCTCCCGATTTTTACTATTTAATAGAACAAGTGCCTAACTATATTTAAGGATGCTCGATCGGATAAGTACCACATGTTATTAGCATGCTGATAATAACAGCTTGCTGAATATTGAACCAATTTCATTGATCCTATCTATTATATATCAAGCTGCAGATTAAACTTAATTTTTTATAATGAACGTATTTGGAAAAAGTGATAAAAAAATGAGTATCTCAAGAGATTATAAAATTGTATTTACACATTTAAGATATATGTACCTATATAGCAAATAATAATCGCTTTGTCTATGTGTTTTTAATACTTTCTTTGTTATTTGTTACATTATTTCTATTAAATGTTTAAATATATGTGATCAGTACTACTCGCACGTTAATGGTAGGTACGACCTATACCAGTACATACAAATAAGACCTATACATTTAGTAATTTATTGGATTAATATTAGTTACTTATAATAATTTTTTAAGAAATTATTAATAAATTACTAAAAATGTAAATCCAAATACTATATTCAAATAATAAATGCCCAGTTGGCCCTCAAATACCTATTCAATTCGCAACTAATACGATGATATTTAAGACACATATCTCCATTATAAATTACATACGTGTAATTACAACGCTTTTTGCGACGCATGCCAAAATATTTTGCACCCGGACGATTTATTCCTACACACTCATTGTAAAGTTTTGAATATTTTACACAATATAATTAAAAAAATATAGCCTGTAATTATTTTAAAATTATGCCATATTATCCTGATGGATGATCTATTTTATGAACATACATGATTAAATAAAATCCATCAAGTTGCCTTAAAAAGTAACAAATATACATTCTTAAACATTTTGGTAGTAGTAATATTAAAAACATTCATAATTGAAAAGCTCAATGGCGACTGGCGAAGTTTTTGTGTTTTCCATACAAACATACCAACCTATCGTCTGTGTTTCTCATTGTTCACCCATTCCCATTCACCACTTCCTCATATCTTAACGTTTAGACTAAACAAACACTGGGAACCGACACGGTGCCGTGTAAGTAGGTTGTGTTGAGCAACAGCGCCATATTTCGGCTCTCAACAGTCGTGCAGGAGCAAAAGGGCGCAAGTGGGGAACAACTCGTGACGTACGAAACGGCGTGACCGCACTCCCATAGTAATAACTCTCCGGACAACTTAAGCGTAATTGCATAAAATCGCTTTTGTCGGGAATTCGCTTGCTCAATATGCGGTGGGTCCGCGCATTCTTTGTGTTTCGTCAATCTTTTTGAATCGACTACCCGCGGGATAAAGGGATTTTGTGACCCTTGCAATTTACTTGGAGAATACAATTTATGAATTGGATTTATAGTGTAGTGCGTGTGAGGTATAAAAAGTTGTACTTAAAATAAAATTGTATACAGAAAAGACACTAGATATGTCAGTAGTGAATTTATTTGCCGCAAATCTGACTTAATATTTATCGTGAATAATTTAGAACTTAGGATTTCACTCCCTATACTAAATACTAACCTATACTAAAAATACACAATCATCTTAGAAACTAATCTCATATAACAAAAAGTGCCATTTATCAAAGAATATGTCTAATAATAGAAATCTTTTATGCTATACAATCTCTTGGTTCACGTTTCAATTAATAAAATTTAGATATAAAAACGATATAGTAAACCACCTAAAAAGTTTTCAATGACACCAAAACGAGTTTCATATCCGTAATAACATTTGCATACGAGATGCGCTTAAGTATTTTTAGAGTTTCGATATATCTAAGATATGCAGCTGTAAATGTGAATCTATATTCAATTATCCAGTTTTCTATCTGTTCTATGCCTATTTACATGCAAAGAACTTCTAACAGTAATACAATACACGACAATAAATCCTTATCTTTTGATGGCACGGCAGTTCACTTTCTAACAATCGCCGGTTACGTCACGAGACATGCATCACTCGTGCGTTAGACTCAGGAGACGGAGTTGCGCAACGCAGTAATTAAAAGTAGTTTTTTATATTATAATTACACGTGAAAGTCGCTCAATTAGCATTGAAATGTAAACAACACCGACGGTCCGTGCGTTAAATGGATATATGAACGCGGGAAGAAAGCTATTAAGAGTGTTAGAATAACTTTCTGCTGTTAGCCGTACATTCACACATTTGCATAGATGCTGTTTGGCAAGTCATTTGGGATAATAAAAATAGTTGTTACTTTGTCTACGTCTTATAAAGTTAATATTTCCTGTATGATCTTACGTACCAGTTATACAGCTAACTGCCTCCATAGCCTAGTGGTATGGGCGTGTACTTTAGAAAGCGGAGGTCGTGGATTCGAATCCTGCGGGGACTCAAAAAATTTTCATTGTTCTTTCTTAAGGGAAAATTTGAATACTTAAAATCGAACCAGAACTTAGAGATAAGATAGCCTTATCCGTTTCCGTGTACGCAAAAGTCGAAAATTGTGTAAACAGAACTGAACGCAATAAAATACAAAGTAGTTTTATTAAATAATTTATATTTATTAAATAACTTGTATAGTGCAAGAAACTGTTTTCATTTTATTTATGGTGTATGGGTTTGAATGATGCAACTTAGGGATATTTAGGCATATTTAGGGCAACCCTCACGAAGCGGAATGAGTCACGTATAGTTCGGGCACGCGACTAAATTGTCAATATGTCAGGTGTGAGCTACTAAATGAAGGATTGATGATTTTCGTCACAAGGTATTGACAATAGAAGCAGAGTAACGGATAATCTTCAGTCAGACATGTCTTTTCTTAAATGACTACGAAGCCCGAAATCATTTATTAAAGTGTATTAGTTTTTATAAACACATACAAATAAATATATATATATATATACATTTAAAAACTCAACTTAGGGTATCAACAATATATAAGTAATAAGTAAGTACTTGCTAAATGGATATATAACGGTAAATTAGCAAATCTTATCATTGGCTAAAATTAATGACATATAATACACCCGCTACATAAATACAGCTAAGGAAATGTTTCTCAGCGTAATGCTAATCTAACTGCGTTCCTCTTTTGGTTATACGTAGGTCTATCAAGACGATGGCAAGAGGGACGACGGCTTGACTTTGATCCCCCGGGAGAGGCGAGGCCCTTATTAGGAGGCTACTTGCGTAGACACATTGGCGGCCTCTCATCTGAGGGGGCCCGAGCAAGCAAATGATGTGTCCCTTTAGACTTCGTGGAATTAGCTGTTACACAATATTGATGTGAAATGTATATATAAATTAAAATCGTGAAATATAAATATAGACATTATTAGATTAAGTTTTTTTATTACGTACGCAGAGGCGAAGTGCAGATGAAAAAGAGTAATATCTTGGCCACTGTATGTGTATGGCTAAATGAACCACGTTGATCCTTCCTGACCCCTTAAGGGCTGGGGTTTCTTTAGGGATGTTTTCACACTCTTCTATTCGAGCAACTTTATAAGGTAACTCTGTGATAAAAGAAACCTCAGAAAAAACCTTTAAAATCCTTGAATATTTTCTATTCTAAGACCTATTACGTGTTGTAACGAAAAATTTAAGTATATTAGTGAATATAATGACAGACAAAATTTAAATTTTTCCTTAAATATTGAGAGAGGTAGACATTACTTAAAAAATAAAAGAGCGCAAGCTATGTACCTATTGTTCATGGAAAAAAGGATTACAAAATATATTTGGGGCGAAGACAGACGTAATTGAATTGCATCCTAAAACGTTTAATAAGTTTTTTGTTAAGTATGCTTACATGGCTTAGTCACCATATTTAATTCAAACTCGACACATATTTTTAATACATCATTTGTATTAAAATTTTCAAACAAAACATTTTTAGCTGTTTAATCTAAGGATTGAAATAAAGACATCAAAAACATACTTTTCAAAAGAAACGGTTTTGTTATATTTCCTGGAAATAAGGATTATCTTTCTTGTTCAGAATCAAATGTTCAGATATATCGTCACGAGATCGCGATTGAATTTTCATCTGAATGATTGCTGTTTTTTTTTAGAAAATACGTTGTCGTTTTTCGATCATTATAAATAATAAATATCAGACGATAATGCACGTACTGCTCACTTGTTGGCCATGAAACGAACTTCGCTGCATGGTTTTCTTGTTTATTTTTAGGCGAAACTCGTAAAGTACAAACTTAAGAAAGAACTTACTAAAATTATCATTACTTTTTAATAATACTAGATAATATACAAAACAACATATAGATAACACAATTAAAATACTTTTTTAACTGTTTAAAAAAACTACTTAAAGCTATGCAAAATCTTTCTACGGCTCTAGGTACATTGTTTTACTCTCTATAATTACGCTTGGTGTATAATATCAGATCATTAACTATAAACAGACTATATTGGGCACCGTCGAAACTTGGTTGTGCAATGGCCGACCGGCCTCGGACAATTAACTCAACGATAACGTAACTATGGGACACCAGCGCTCTTTTAGCAGCGTGTCGACATGATAAAAAACGCAGGTGCATTTATGGCGTTTCCCAGACGTCGGTGGACCGCGTTCCACGGCGTTTAAGGTTACTTGCCTGACAACTATAACGAACTTTCTTAAAGGCATCACATTTCAGTATTATTCACCTCTCATGCAAAGAGTTTTTGAAGAGAATTTTACTCATATTAACCCAAGTGCTTATTAATGAGTATGCAAAATGTTTATATCCTTTTATAATTAAGGTAATCCGTAAATGTTTTATTAGATACTATTCGTAAACGAGAAGTTCTTTTGGCATTTTGGAATTTTTTTGTGACGTTAACCGTTGAACCAGCTCTATATATTCGACACCATTAATATATTAAATTTTATTATATATGCATAGAATATACTGTTACGACATGTTTCAAGTTAAATAATACTCATTTTTGAAGTTCAAAAGCGATTTAAATGTTGTAGTCAAAGTTAAAGTTTTTGTAACTGCTCGACTGGTATCGGCTACTGAAACATATTGTTTCATTTTTTATTTAGCTAGATGCCTTGTTATTTATTTTAACGAAAATATATAAACATTAATGTATTGTGTAGCGATATAACAAGAAGAAAATTCTGTACCACATAACAAACACACGTAAGCCAAACGAATATACACTTTCTCCCATAACCTTCCATAACTTAAGGAATAAATCACAGAGGAGGGAATAGTGCGCGCGGCAAGTGCATCATTAAATTCGGATTCGAGTCGTATTTAACGTATTTCAACGGCAACACTTGCTATGGCCCGTAGATAAAGTGAATGGAATGCTGGGAAAAATGGCCCCAGTCTGTCCCACAGATAAGCCGTGGTAATCCCCGACGCGTAATATTATATTTTTAAGATTTACAGCGCAGGCTCCGTGACCTTATTAATTTTATGGGACCGCTCGGTTCGGACTGAAACTTGTTTCTGTAGCAACACTTGAGCATACCTTCCTAATCATAGGGATGTTATTATTGTAAGAATGTTAATTAATTTTCCAAAAAAAAAAGTGGGTAAGATTTTGAGTATCTATTGTGTGTAAAATTTATTAGGTTTTGTAAACAAAAATTTTCTACACGTAACATATTATAGCAAATAATTTTATCTAATGATCTTTTAAATTTTTTACTCGTGATTAACGTTTTAATCGTTTTCTCTGGTAAATAAAATTCATTGCAAATTTATGCATAACTTTCAGATAAAGAAATCGGTAGAATCTGTTATAAACATTCGGCACTGTTATTAATAGTAGTTTCGATAATTCGTTTAGGTATTCAATACAAAGAAAATGACATTTTATTGTATTTATTAACGCAGAACATATACAATAAGTTCTGTCCTTTATTATTCCAAATAAATCTTTTTCACAGAACGTACTTTTCATCTATATAGCTTTAAATCCAATAGGGACCGCGCACGGTCTTAACGCCGTATATTTTGTTGTCTTTGATAATATGTATGACTTTGCTTACGGGTTTCTTATTCTATTAAATTCAGGTATTAACAGTTCGATCATGAAACTGCGAATTTATCAGGCCGCAAGGTTTACTCGGAGGGTTAGAGTTCCAATGTTGGCCTAACAGGGCAATTGTCGTGAGATCGCCGATACGAGCGACAATGGACCGCAAAGATTTAACGTTGCTATTAAGCCGGGAACAATTCACAATGGCATTTGAGACCGCATGGGAGTTTTCCTAAGGCCGAACGGACCGACATGCTATTGTAACTTTTTCGCGGATACGGATGTAACGAGCTTAAAAATATTGTGTAATAGGTATTTAATACTTTGATTAACTGGTGTCCGAAAAAGTCAAGTTATAATTAGGCGTTTATATGTACGTTTGATAGATACGCCGACTCTACAAATCTAATTTTTACGCAGTTGTAAGGATATAAGAAATGTTGATAACATTGTGTAACGGGAGAGTACTGTTATGTGTAACAATTGTTATATCTTATAGTATAGGTAAAAAAGGGTAAAGAAAAGCTTAGAAAAGGAGTAAAAGTGTGTAATAAATAAATTAGTAAAGATATTATACATATTTAGAATAATATGGTAGGAATATAAACAAAGGTAAACCCGCGACCTACCAACCCGCATTGGACGAGCGTGGTGGGATACGGTCCAAAACCCCCTAATGGATAGGGGTTAATTAGGGAGGTCTATGTCTAGCAGTGGACTATCACAGGCTGATGATGATGATGAAAACCCGCGAGTCCCAGAAAGTTATGTCATATTTTTACGCAACCGCATTTTCTGTTTAATGATACACACGAATATCCATTCTGATATTATTCACCGTTACTGTGAACAGTTATTTATTGCGTACATGCGGTAACAGCTAAGTAATACGTCGATAAATTGGCCTTGATAAAACATATAGCATCTGATAAGCGCTTGAAAGCTCGGCCATCAGCTATGTGGGCGTGACGTAACGAGCGCTAAATTTAAGCAACGAATATATGAAATGCATTACTATCGCCAAGTATTAACATTACGCGTAATGGGTATTTCTGTTTTGTTTGTGGTGGGTTGAATTGTGGTATAATAATTTATATGCACGGATTTATAAAAACATATATAAACGGAAATTTAGTTGTGTATTCTTCTGTATTTATTTGACTAGGGAGTTGGTCGCATTTTCAGAATCCCTTGTGCAAATTTCATGACAAACACTTCCGTGATAAATTATTCTGTTGTACATAAGATTCAGCACGCTGTACATTATTGAAGACAAGTACTTTAAACGGATTTATATTGGCAGTAAGGCGCATGTGACCAGTGACCACGGCCGCTGGAAAGGAATTAAAATGTAAAATTAACGCTATAAAATCCATTAAAAGTGTTTCATTCAATAATGTATAGTATACGTGTAAACAAAAGAATTAATTACGGTTTACATTATCTATAATAATAAATTTTGTATACAAGTAAACCAGTGGCACTCTACATTAAAAAATAATAACCAGAGACATAAATAAGCATAACTGCTAAACCATATATTACAATCGCTTCATCCCTAACTCTCGCTCACGTAGAGGCCGACGTGGAAATGGGCTTGTGACATAAAACCCGACGCTCTTTAGAAAGCTAAGCAGCAAACATAAAAAGGCGACCACGGAAAGCGTGGCCTAATAGCCCCTTAATTACCGGTTATAGTAGTATAGGAGTAGACATCGACCTACTTAAGTGCACCGACGAAACAATACCTTGGGACGTGTTTGTTTGGACTTATTTCATCGCTTAGCGCTTTATTATTTTAAGGGAACGCTTACACGGTTTTAACAGAAGTGCTTTCAAATGACGCTTTAGAAAATCGCACCATTTAATATGTGGTGTCAAGTTTATTAAAATTAAGTTTGCGATATACTGTATGCCTAGGCAAATGCGATGTGAGATGCTTGTAATAAAATAAGCAATGACAGTTAATCTTTTTGTTGAAAAAACGGATATTTGTAGTATTTTAGGAAGTTACTTAAACTTATACTGTATTAAGTGCAATAATCAAAACCGAATTAAACATACACATAGCTCATCGAAAAATTATCACTAAGATGCCATCTAACAACGGACGACTAAAAACGCACAAACGTTAAGACTCGTCGCTGCTTTGCTTACATTGTTAACATAAACTTTGGGTCTAGTTTGACTTGGATATATGTCAACACACGCTTCCAGGTCACAAAACTACCAACCTCATACATATTACCATAGATTGTGATCGGCCCAAACGACACGGAATGCGGTGGAGTTGGTACAAAATCGATCACAATAACTTGGACCGAATCGGTCAGCCCGTACCAATCAGTGCGGCCCATAAAAAGAACATAAGCGGGCCTATCGTAGAATCTGGAACTAGTTTGGCGTCCGACGTTTCCCTAGACGTTGTACGGTCGCCGATTCACGAAACTGGTTCCCGTCCACTTGATCTTGGTGTTGGCCAACTTTCTCGAGATTCCGACCGGGGCCGCGTCAAGCGTGTGACGCCGTTGAACGAACTTTTCGCCTCGCCTCGCCTCGCGAATTACGTTACACACAATCATAAGTGTACATCTATCTAACATATAAGAGATTCCCACCTATTCTCATCACGATATCTCTGGAACCATAAGTCGTAGCGACTTGAAATTCGGAAGGAATATTCCTTTCGCCGAGTAGAGGTCAGCTATGAACGGATTTTACGAAATTCCACCCACAAGGGGGTTGCAGGGTTGCTAGTATTATATATATTAGATAGAGTAGGCCTGTAAGGTTTTATGCACTGATATTTTTCGATGATTAATGAGCGATGATAGCATTGTATGTAATAAACCACCGTAATGACCTACTTATATTGGCCCTATTGCTTTAGAAATGGGATGTAGTGCAATCCTTTGGAGATTCAACTTCGTATTATAATTGATTTCTTGGTTGATAAGTAACGATGGGCCATTACTAAAAAAAATATGCAAGAGATGGGCATGAAAATTTTATTGAATCAAGTTTACTTTTTGCATTGTCGAAGCCCAGTCACTTTAGAGTAATAACTGAGAGAAACTTGTACGATTGTTAGACAACACGTTAGTAAGTATGTAGTAACTTAGAATATTACATAGCTTTTGAAAATAATAAAATAATCTAGTAAATGAGTATTACAATAACTGAAATAATAATTAATAGACTCAAATTATTTGCAAAAGCTCGCACTCTGCCTATAGGTCAAATAACGATTGTATATTTGAATACCTAATCTTACTGCACTTTAGGTCGTCAAAACATTAATTATAATTGTAAAAAAAGACAAGCTACGCTTATATAATGTTTATAATCATACTTATTCAAAATTCCTAATAAAAAAGTTTAATAGACCAATTTTTTTAATTTGTAAATTATATTTACTATATTGCACCATCACAAACTATTAATTTAAACTCTGCGCAAAAACGATCATAATTATAGTTCTTAATATTTTTTTATTTATCTTTAAAAGGGGATCTTACATTCTAAGTCCTATATCAGAGTGTTAAATTACATAACAAATAGAGAGAATTATTTTTCATTAGAAACTAACAAAAAAACGTACCGTCTCATAATCGAAATGGACAAATTCCTCGTTTAATTAAAACGTGTACTGACAACATCTGCCCGTGTGGCATTTAAGGCTAATTCGTTCGTTACAACTAACAGAACGGGTTTTGTTAGAAGCGATACACTAAATAGGCTCTATGGCTACAGTTGTCGATAGATGTTCTTAGAATTATTCGATACAATAAAAATTCCTATAACTGCACAGCTGGAGATAAATTAAAAACGCCATCTAATTGCCCAGGACTTGAAAAATGTGCTCAAAGATGGCAATTACAATTATTTGTCAACGGAAGGATGACTTACATTTTAAAGTAGTTGATGCTTAACATTGTTGAAAACAGAAGTAAAGAAGAAGTTTCTTAATAAATGAAGCGTACGAGGTGGTTTAATTAAACGCAACATAATTATATATACATATTCTCAAGAACTTCTACTTCTTTATTAAATGAAGCGATGACACGGGAAAGAAGATTACGTGATGGTAAGCGTAACATATATGCAGTTCTTATTCTTTTAATAGACACTACCACTAAGCTTAAGTTAAGACTTGTTATATTGTCTTACTTACCTAGTAATTTTTCCACACTTTACACACAGTAGTGTTCTCAAAACGCTTTTAGCGACAGAAATAGGCATTTCACCGTCACTTTGGTTTAAGAAGAACCTTTGATCATTGATGAATAAAATTTTCAGCTAGCCCAACAACATCTTTATTAGAGAAGGCGACGAATTTTTAATATAAAACACCGATCGTTACTTTATCACCTAATAAGTATTTAAACCAAAAGGTCGATGCAAATAACCATAAAGTCATTTTTATAATTTAAACATCGTATTGCTTAATTTTCGCACGACGATACTAATAGAAGCAATTTAAAATTTAAGGTGCGTGTTTTTTGTTTATTACATTTCTTTCATTTCGCATAACTTTATATCTTTCATTTAAAACAACAGTTAACTTAGTTATAAGATACTATTAAATATAAGCACAATTAAATGCATTTTTAACGTAGTTTAAAACAACATATCAGTTCATGGCCATCAGAAAACATTAAAAAGTAGCACATTTCAACTTACTTTAAAAAGTTATAATGTAGGTTTTATCCTAATAAAAAAAAACAGTTTTTCAACTAACTAAAAAAATGCCAACCGTCTAAAAAGCTTCCTTAATGCCTTTTCTCTAAAAATAATTCCATCCAATAAAAATACTTGTAACGAGTAACGGAGGGGACGCTCGTAATTTCCCGCTTCGGCTTAGCAAATAAAAGTTTCTAATGGCGTAGTCGTTTTTCAAGTATTCGAACGAGTTCCTTGCTTTGGTTCGATGCTAATTAAAAGCGATAGGCAAAACTTGTCTGGCGGGATATTGGGTCTGTTGGAAGTTTTTTTTAAACTATACGCATATTTTTCCTCTTACAATCAAACCATGATATATTCAGGTCGACGGTTACGCAAATCGGCAAGCTATATACAAGTTAAATGAGATTAGAAATTTATATAAGCTTAGTTGTTCGACTCGGATGACACTAAAACGTAAAGTCCTTTTCCGATTGGTCGTTCGACAATAATATTTATTATATACTAGCAGTCTGTCCACGGCTCCGGTCGTATTATCAGCAGATGTTTAAAATGGATTTTCCTACGGTGAAAAACAGCCTATGACTATACTCTAGGTGAATATAGCAACCGATGTTGCCTACTTGTCTAGTCATAACACGGTTTTAACATAAACAGTTACACATTCGAATTAAATATCTTAATAAATTGAGACGCGGTCAATATCCCAAATGTAAAACTATAAAACATCCATAACCAAATCACTCTCAAGCTATCCTTTGAGAGGACAATGAATGTTCATTATTAGAGGGAACAGTTCAAAGTCAAGTGTTCGGAACTAACAAAGCTGCTTTATAATAGATCCAGCGTTATCTCCCATGACAGTCGCACAGACGGCTCAAACCAAACACGATAGCGTCCTGCTTAATATTCTATCAGTTATTTCCAAATACATAGCTAGGTGTACGTTCAAATTTAAATAAATTTAGTGCCCGCCTCGTTGGACAATGATAACAAAACGGGACGAGAGCAGGCGTGTTATGTTAATAGACACCTTTGAATGTAAATCACGAATCTATTTAATGAGTGCTCCGATGATCCGAGACTTCGCAATGTAGATAGGCCGTTTATTTTAATCAAAGATCGAGCTGTGCAGACTGGATAAGCGACGACAGCTCGCCACTTTTCCGAAGGGCTTAATTACGTAGATACGCAAACCAGTGGCATTTGTCAAATATTTTGAAAATTCTTTAAAGCTCCAAGAACCCTTATGCAGCTATTGAAATCAAATACAATGTAAGATTTTAAAGACTAAAGCTTCACTTAATCAGACCAGTTTTTGTTTAAATAAAGAATTTTCAAACGTGTTTGATTTTACCTACTGACATCACAAAAACGAGAAACTAGGTAGAAGGTATTTTTACATAAAACTAGCAACCAGCCCCTGCTTTGCACGGGTGCTATGCTGATAATAAATGCATCTACTATATTAAGCATGTGCTATACAAATAAACCTGCTGCTTCAATTACTTTATTAAAAAAAACTCACAAAAATCCGTTGCGTAGTTATAAGAATTCATGCATAAATATGGATATAGAGACAGAAAAAGCGACTTTGTTTTATACTAGGTGGTGATATAAAACATTTTTATACAAAAATACATTTTCACACATTCAATTTGTAGTGATTCTAATTGTTTACATACTTACACATCAAACATAAATTAAATGACACCCTATACATATTAAACATAAATATCATAAAGGAAACATCTTAATTTGTTTTTCAAAAGAATCTTAACTCAAAGAGGTAATTGAAACCCATTTAGAACTTTAACGAGCAATTACAACACGACGCTTTAATTGAACTGTTAACCAGCCATCCAACTGCAGTTTACCTTTAACTGCATATTTCATGACATTTCACCTAGTTCGTAGCAGGCCAGGCTTATGTTTCTCGTTATCCGCCGACCGCAAGGCATGACAGTCCAATACGGTACAACGCGAAATCCATTCGCCTCTTACTAAATGCAATGTATACATTGATCATAATCACAGAATCTTTAGACTCCGTAGGCGTACGAGTGTGGATTGTTTGCGTTTAAGAAGTATCGTCGTAGGTTTGGTTGTTTTAAAAGTTTCGTGTTTTGAATGTTTTAAAACATTGTTTATTAGTTTAATGTAGAAATATTGTAGCACGCTAGTAAAATTTTAATTTGTCACCTAAACTTTTATACAGAGCGAATATCATTTCGACTCCATGGCGCAACGTATTAGATAAAGAGATGAATTAGATGAATAGATAAGATGGCACAAAATTTAATGTACCAGACTTAATTTGTAATATAATCTCAATAGTTCAAAGTTTCTGACTGACCAGGACCAAACTCTGTACTCTAAACTTAGGTACTTCAAACCGGTTATATGACTTGACTCATCAACAGGCGGTAGATAAACTAAATATTACAATTCAAACTTATTATACATTTAATAAAAAGTTCCGATACTTTTAGACGTCCAAAAATTGTTATTTTCTAACCTTTCTGTATATTTAAGCATAAAAATTATGTTATTATAAATTGACAGCTTCAAAATAGGTATATAGTCAAAAGAGTAACTTAAATATGATATGTACGTTTACGTAAAGCCTAGTTTTACTTTTGAAATCATTACAACAATGTTATAACGTGTAATAATAACATTAACAGCCAATACATATTTTTACATGAAAAAGATATTAATTAAATAGATAAAGGCATTACAACACAAACTGCAGGTGCGATATACCAACAAAACAAATTAAACACTTAAAAAAATAACACAAAAAAGTTACACTAGTTAGGTGGCAGCAAATAAATTAAAAAACATTCTGTTCCTTTTTCAAACGATAAATATTTAAATTAAATCAAAAAGTTATCGCTGGCCAGAAAAATAAACAACAAATTCGAATCGTCGGCTTCATTTCCACACGCGCATAAGTTCTAAGCCAATAGAAATCTCTCAATGGCACAAACACTCCTCGGAATACTATACGCTCCGGTCGTTGAATTCGCTTTTGTTTGATTTCAACTTAAATGTCAAACTTACACGGCTGCCGGCCGCGCAATTTCCGACGCTTTTATCAATGCTACGGTTTTCTCATTGTTTTTTTATAACTGTTTAACGGAAAAACGGTGAACGGATCTTTTATAGTTTTTTTTTTCATGGATTACGTTGGCGTTGTTCTTTCTTCGAATAGACTCCATATAAAACTGTACCTGTGTTATTTGATAATTATGACGCCTGAAAGGAGCACGAAATACGATCGTTTTATCTATTACAGTTGATATTTTCAAAAAATCCAAGTGTCAGGTAAATTTTATCTCAAATCGATACAACAGCCATTTACAAAATCAACATCAACATTCAACAACATTGGACATCTAATCCTTTTTTTTTCTCAATTTAAGTAGGTAATTTGAACACTGAATGTTTAAATAAAAATTAATTCGATAATATTCGGCAATCGTTAATAAAAATCAGCTATATTATGGAATAAATTTTAACTGGCTCTATGTTCATTCAAGTTAATTATAAATAAAATGTTATTTGGCGATGCTCTCTTTATATTAATAGACAATTAAAAATTTAACATTAAATCATAAATATATAACCTATAGTATGTAATACGCGAAACAAGTTTGAATGAGTATTCGTTTGGAATTCGGGATCGTTTTATAATTTACAAAAACATTAATCTATTTGCTAGTCACGAAGCGCGTTGATGTCCTTTTTAAGAAAGATGCCTCGCTTATCTCAAAACAGAATGTGTCTGCGCATGCTGTATGCTTACAATGTACCAAATTTTATTTATACTCGCAAATCTTGGGTTAGCGCTATAGATCGTAAAGAGTTATCAGTTTTAATTTGGTACATAACGTAATACTATATTATGAAATACAATACAAATGCGAGAACAGTTCCCTGTTCAACAAAAAAGTAGATAATTAAGTGACATAAGTTTTAGTAATACACAATTTTTGTACTCGTAAATGTCTCCAAATATGTGTCTGCATAATTATACACCACCCTACATTTTTTGATAATGTTCTGACAGAAAGCCCGCAATTTTCAATTGATAAGTTGAACGCGATAACAATACCAAAACGGCAAACTCGTGGCAGAGAACGGCATTTTACCGACACGTTCGTGGGAGCCGTACTACCTTTTCGCCCCGTGCCATATTCTCTAGGCGCCTCTAAAGGCCTCCGCTATAAAGAGGCCCTACGTTATAACTAGAAACTAGAAAGCGGAGTCGGCCCGTCAACTTACCCTGTTTCACGTTGATACGAATCTCAAATCCTTTATGTGTTCACTAATATTCCACAGGGCACACGCGTTTAACGAAAGCACATATACTTCAGCACAAATTCGAACACAGGCACTTTAACGAACTTACGGTGCACAGAGGTCCATGGCGTGATTTAAGCCAACATTCACTCGAGCACCGAAGCCTCTCTAGGCGCATACGCAAAACGACGTAGCTCACAACGTACGCACAATGTACTCCCGGAACGATCCAGACGTCACAGTTAACGGATTGTGACGTGTTTAGCACAACATTGGTGAAAAATTGAACCGTTGGATGGCGAATAAACCAAACGGCGTGTAACGTCGTTAACTTAAAACTAAGTCCGCACCGCTAATGCGGACTGAAGACCGTTGATCCAGTTGTGCGGTCGATAAAGCAGTACGCTGCTTTACCGACGCACGCTCACTCAAAGGCAGCCGTCCCTTTCGCGTGTAACTTAAAGAGAGAGACAGCGCTATTACCATCGCTCGTAGTGGGAGAAGATACCTGTACAGCGAAGCCTCTCTCTATACATAGCAACAGGTGAATAAAACGGCCGTGTGCGTGTGTTATTACGAGTTTCTGTGGATGTGTGGCCGTTTCCTCGGATGTGTAGTGATAAAATGCTATTTTGTTCGATGCCATTTTATCTTGCCTCTGCGGCGGTAACGCTCCTGCCAATATACCATTAGGGCTGTTTATCGAGGTTAAACGTTGTTTCAAATGTATTAAGGTCAAATGTTTTAATTAAACTCGGGCGCTTGATGCATCGAAATGATTTGATATAGGCTTATATATATTTTAATATTTTAAAGTTTCTTATTGTAGATCTTTATTCAGTTTCGCAAGTTTTTACCTAATTCTTATATAACAAACTTATGCTATTCATATTTGTCTATTGATATCATATCAGTTCTATTTTATTACAAAAGTCGTGATTTGTTAAAAGGTAACCAGGATGTATCAATAATATTGCATTTGCTGTAGATAACTAATACAATATTAATTTTGATACCTAGTTATCGAGGTACATTACACATACATATCTAACTGGCATGTGGGCACGTTACGTGAATATATTATGTTCTGGAATTTGTCTTGGTCTATGATGTAAGTGTCACTTTTAGCGAAACCCAGCGCTTTAGCCATTGCTTCCTGGTTGTTCCCTGTTACGCATCCTGCTTTCAAGAAGGCGAAAAGGACTTTATGATCACAGACTTTAACCACCACGTTCCTTCTTGGTGGCTAAAAGGCGTGCTGGCCGCTTAGATAGCCTTATTTTTTTGGCGTTGGAAAAATTCAGCTTACGGTTTCCCCGACTCCAAAGTGAGGGGGCAGCAGGGTTATGTGGGGCCGGGCCAAGATGAAGCGGCTGGTATACCCATTAAAAAACCAACGGTTGGTCCTTTCTCATGTAGCTGTAGCCGGGGACGCGGGTACTGATAACAGTCTTCGGCGACTCCAATACGACGTGACCCTCGCCGGCCTCCTCCCTTAGGGTGTGTTGGGACACCCGGACCATCGCTTTAGGTGCCGTGCCGGTACAAACAGCACGGCACCTCTTCTCTAGCACTTCTCTGGGCGGCGGGCGGCCTCTTGCCGGCCGCCCAGGGGCTCAGTGTCAGGGGGGAAGGTTGCGCGCGTACGCCATTCTTCGACGCTATGACCTTCTTCTTCGGATAGCCAGGGCGCTGTTGGCCTCCCTGTCTCTTTCCGCGGCTTCCTTCGGGGCCATCACGTACTCGTAGAACGCAAGGACGGTGCCCCACGACCTTTCGCTCTATAACATCCTGCGCACTACTGCAGTAAGCGAAAGGTTGTGCGCTTAGACAGCCCTGTGCCAACAGATTTTAGTCCTTGTAGGTAAAAATTGAAAAAGGAATTGATCATAAGCTTCACCGCTAATCCTGAACTAATTCGATTCTTATAATATTTTTGAAAAAAAAACTTCGAGGGCCTCTACTCATAGTACGTTCCCGAGTCTCCTCTTCCCAGCGAAGCCATTTTACCGCCCCTTACCCATTTTTCGAAACCTCCAAACGCATTCAAAGCTGTCTTCTTTAACCGATTAAAGATGCATCCACAGCTGGCTCAACTCCTTAGACTCCTTAGTCCTGTTTCTTAGCTTCTCTTAGTGTCCCACTATTAATACATAGAGAATTTATTGAAAGGGTTACGATGTCCCTTAAACTTGGGCAATAATATGCGGTCGCTATGACATCGGTGACCTACCGCTATTTGGAGCCAAGCACTGCTATTTATAGCATTCACGTCATGGCATTCACGTCAGGATCGTCGTTTTTGGACTTTAAAAAGTTACACAGAATTTTAACAAACATATGATTGAAAGAGTACACTCCTTACGTATATATCGTAAAAACTGTTTTATATTTTATTATCAGTACTAATTAAGAAACTGAATGAAGGTACTTTCCTTGACAATTAAGAAACTATATAAAGGTAGTTGAAAAAAATTATATGTACACAATTTTTTTAAAGTACCTTTATATAAGTTCCCGCAACTAAATAAGTCGTTCCACTTAAGAGAGTATATGCGAAAAATAGTTTATTTCAAGTAAAATATAAATGTATTTCCTGATATGATAGAATTAAATAAACAAACTCTTAAGCATCATTGGCAATATATACAATCAGTAACTTTTTCATCTTTTAATCTATATTGAAAGATATTTATACCGAAAGAGGTTATTTACAAGAAACAAACTAGAAATATTTTGCATCCTTATTCCTGCCATAAAATATTGTCAAAATATCACGCAGATAACGTAATAAATCAATGATATATATATATATATGATGATACAATTTGTTATTTTATAAAAATTGACATTCCTTTCGATTGTAATTTTTTCACAATGAAAAATAGTCCTAGAATGAAGTCATTCTCCATTTATCTGAAATTTTACAATACGTGAAAGTAAAATTTAGGTTTCAGTCTACTATTAATTTGCAAACTTAGCGAGCTGCCTATATCTAGTATAGTTGCATTTAACTCGTGAATATAATCAACTTTCATCGAATAGTCTTTCAGTATACATAATTATAAACAAATCTTAATTCACCAATTCAAAAAAAAATTTGAATTGAAATCGGCCATTTGCAAACAACTGCTGAACCAGAATATTAATTTTGAATAGTCCTACGAAAAGTCCATAAATGTAGGTAGGTGCGCAGATAACACGAACTTTTGCAATTATAAAATTATTAATTCGAAAGTTTTAAACACTATGGATGTATGTTTGTTATACTTAACAAATCTGCATTCACTAGAATATCTCATTGATTATAGTTTACAGAGCTTAAGTATAAATTATTGAAATATGAAATTTATGCCGAGATGTTTTTTTATCCACCGTAAACAGAAAAATCAAAACCTTTGGACTGACAAAATGTAAAAATCTCTAATCATCCTTATCAAAAATTACCATCACATCGCAGATCACACGAAGCTAGAAGAAAAAATATTGCAAATAAGATACCTTTTATTACTCTAATTTACAATTCCATATCTCGGCATGAAATGAATGGAACATTAATAAGTAATACGTTTGAATCAAAGAACTGTTTTAATTAGTTGCCGAATATACAGTTACAGCGTTATTAAGTATTCTATAAAAACTAACTCGCCATTATATATGAAGAAACAAGTTTCAGCATTGCAAATGTTGATTATAATAAAATGAATCAGTCATAGAAACTGCAATGCACCTGTAAAACTCAATGTGACGCATACAAAGGGAGTTGCGACCGAAAAAAGATTGTTTAAAAATGCAAACAGACGTACGTTCCAGGCATACGCGAGGCAAATGTTTTATTTATATAAATAAATTATAACCTTGTTAATTAATTAACAGTTTTTCATTAATACCAATCCGCCATTCGTAAGTCGGCAGCGCGCCGAAAAAGCGCGGCAAAACCACGCCGAGGCGGCCGCAGAACCAGTACAACGAGACGGACATGTCCGACAATGCAACTTTTTCATTTCATAAACATAAATTTAAGTTTCCTGCTCGGTCGGTGTCATTATAAGAATGAAACGTCGCCAGTTCTCCCATTCCCACAATAATTCATGCGACTGTCGATAAAGACCAATTTTAATAACAAAACTTTCAACACTATTTAAAATAGCGTGAAAATAATAATAAACTACAATTGATATGAATTAATGTTAAACTTCTAAGTTACACAATTTCAATGTTGTATCCATTAATACAACTAATATAGCTGTGACATTTAAGTGACCTATAAATTTAAATTTTGACTTATAAATGACTTCGAAATCATACATACATATGCAAATATTATTACAATTACGCCTAAATAACGGAAATATATAGAGGCATGTTGAATAAAAAATTAACCAATTGTTATATACGAGGAATTATATACTCAGTTCAGATAGAACATTTAATTCTTAAACTTTTTAATTTAATCGTTAGACCGAGAAAAACAACGTTCTTTAAAAAAAAAATTATTTAACTCAACAAATCTTGCAAATCAAACCAATACCACGATTAGGACAGAGAGAACTATAGCAATCGTACGTATTTGAAGCTGAAAAAAACTTTTATAAAATTAATTTTAACAAAGAATAATTGTTAGTCCATATATTTTTAATTTCAATATTAGTTTCGTAACAAGATCCTAGCTTCCCTTATTTACCCTCCCTTTTAAACCGTAAACCTTTATTTAATTCATTGTTTCGAACAGTATCCGCCGTCGGGGGCTCATGAATAAATATTGTAATTAGATTCTCGACGCTAAAGCTCTGCGAATGAAGATAGCCGAGGCCGAGGGAAAAACTAATAATCTGTTAGGAAATCAGAGCGGACCAATTTGGAAAGAGTGCTTTCACCCATTAATCTTTATCCATCCATCGGCACGAGTAATTTGGAAAGGAATAAAAGTGAAATACTCCTGAAGGACCGATGACTTCGATCATTCTTTCGATTTTATTAAATTTCGTCCTCGTTTTCAATGGCGTTCGGGAAACTTTACGTTAATTCGCAACGGATAATATAAAAACGTCGCCTTTATAACGTTTCTAATATTACATTCCCCAGTCGTAAAGTCGTTACAGTATATCAAAGATTTTTAATACTTGATTTCAAGTGGTTGTGTTAGAAAATATAATTGTTTGCCCTATTTTGAAAATCTTGTAGGAGAGAAATATAGTATTTGTATTATATTCTGTGATTAAAAAAGTTTTTCTTATGTTCTTGGGCAATTAGACGGATGTTAGAATTGAAGTTACTTTCAAACCATGGCGTAGAAGATAGTACTTGTTTGATAGTCTGTTTGTCAGCAATGCTGTCATGTGACTAACAGCCCTATATTTTCCCTTACTGACATCTAGACCGAGTTAATCCCTCTGCAGTCGAGCAAATGTCTGTTATATTGCTTCGGCTAAGACGAGACATATACATTGCAAACCATAACTTGTTAAACGGTTGCTAGGTACAATAGGAATACATTAATTATCCGCCTATAGAAAACCTACTGCCAATAGAAAATAGAAAGTGATAATTATTACATCATAATTATTGCTGTAAACGTTATTTACGATCAATTATTAATCATATATTGTATTTACAAGAAAATACTACATATATTCAATAGTACCTACCACAATAACTTTTGAATCATATAAGTGATTTACAATTCACCTTTGAAAACGATAAAAATACAAATTTAATCCTAAATTTAAACGAAAAATCTTACCCCGAATTTTTGTTTAAAATAACATTAAGATTATAATTGTACACTAACGTTTTATCCACAAGATTATGTGATAACTTAACCTCGTTTTACGGCCTAAATTATATGGACAATAACAGGCTCTTGATAGCTGAAAATGAAAAGCTTAAACCATTAATGCTCCTCGCGTCAGCTGTGTATATCGTTTCAAACAAATAAACGAAGCAATTACTCGACAGTCAGGATGGTAAATAAATACTGCGGGCATTACAATGAAGCGTCACGAAACTTCGTGATAAGTTTCTCTGTGATTGTGGAACCGAGTAATGAAGCATTGCGTAGAAATGAACATAGATTGAAATAATATATCAACACTTTAGTAGTTAAAGGTAAGGTATTTATACGACAAATATGGCAGCATAGCAAACGTTATATATGAATTTTAGTTTGTGCAAGGTGCTCCGTGGTCTAGGGGTATTGGCCTGTGCTTTATATACCGGAGATTGTGGATTCGAATCCCGCAGGGAAACAACTTTGTGTTATCGTTGTTTTATGGTTGGTTAGGGCAATTTGGGTTGATACCCCAATTTTCTGAAAAGTAAATGATCCATGCGTCGGGTGGGCATGTAAAAAGTCGGTCCACCCACCAACCCGAATTGGACCAGCGTGGTGGAATACGTTCCAAAATCCCCTAATGGAGCAGGCATGCATTAGAGGAGGCCTATGTCCAGCAGTGTACTTACACATGCACATGATGATGAAGGTGTAACCTTGTATGTATACTTTACTTATAAAATTTCTTTCTGGTTTAGTATTCATTATTTAATATTCCCACAAATAATCAGCACTAAACTAGTTGTCGCTTATATTTTTATAATGAGTTAAGGAAATAAATGTCTTGATTTACAAAATTACTAGATTCCTAACAATAATTTATTAGATAGTAGGTACTCATCAATTTCTTATGCAATGTATATTATGTATATTTAAGCGACGTCTAGCTTTTAATCCTTTAGCAGTATTAATTTGGAGTATATTAATATCCCTTTTTCATCGCCTAAGATCTGAATACCTTATGTTTAAGTCGCGATTCATGTTACACTCATAATAAGAAAACGGACGGTTTTACGATGTTCATTAATCTGCCACAGTTTATTTGTAGAAAAGTTGATTGCAGGGAATAATATAAAATGTTATATAAATTCGAAACTTACCGACATCAACGTACTTGAGTACGAACTGGACGTCAGGGCCCAATGCAGCTGCGATCTCTAACGGTAACTCCGTATCACGCAAAACGTGCACTGCGAACAAAATAGGTATAATTAACAATTTAACTTTTTACCTTCTTGCAATATATGTTAATGTTTTTTAGCAATACATTTATTGATACATCTAAACAAATAACAAATATTAAATGTCTGTTTGTAACATTAATATAATGATATTCAAATAAGTATATTTTGGTATATAACCGGTATGCATAACAAAATAACATTTTTCAAAATGTTTGCCTTTCTGTGTGTTTGTTGTACGTAATTTCTTGAAAGTCTGGTCCGATTTTACGGAAAGCTCCGTAAAGATAACTAATGTAACTTGAAGTAACTTTGAAAAAAATACTGATTTTTTTATATGTTTATATTGCACATGGACGACATCGCGGGCATGTATTCTAAACGCCAGCAGAGTTGTATGGTTCAATAATATAGTTCAAACTTACATAAATAAACCTAATGAAAACCCGGAACTAATTTAAGAAAGTAGTATTAATTTAGCATTGATATTTGGTGGCACATACAACAGTTTACGTGAACGGAAAGGGCTTTGGTTGTAAAAAAATTGTACCATCAAACAAAATTGTGTCTTAAACTTAGCTTTCATCAGACCTACAATGGTTAAAAGATGAACATGTTTGATTTTGTAACAACGTTTTCCATTAAAAAGCAATCGCACGTATAAAGAAAATGTTAATTTAGCGTCTTTATTAAGCAGCGTAAGGTTTTAAAATGAATAAAGACGTTATAATTGAATCGAGCGTGCCGGATTAAATCTTTTAATACGGCAAAACGTAAGGGCCTTTGTTTTATTGTTACGCTCAAACCCTGCCGGCGGAGCACTTAACCTATTATTTTAATTATCGCGACGCAATTTTAGTCAACAATAGCAAGTTTATAAATACAACCATATTATAAAGCAAACGCGCGATCTCTGGAATTATGTTATCATTCAATAAATTATACGAATACACATTGAAACTAGCATAAATAAAAGAAATAAGAGTCTTAAATATTACTTTTATTTATTTTTAGTAACAAAATCACGTCATTAATTAACTCCTCCGTAGCCTAGTGGTATGGGCGTGTACTTTAGAAACCGGAGGTCGGGTTCGAATCCTGCGGGACCCAACAAATTTTCATTGTTGTTTCCTAGTTGGTTAGGGCAATTGGGCCGATCACCCAATTGTCAGAAAAGTAAGATGATCCATGCGTCGGATGGGCATGTAAATAGTCGGTCCACCCACCAACCCGCATTGGACCAGCGTGGTGGGATACGGTCCTAAAACCCTCTAATCGATAGGGTGTATTAGATGAGGCCCATGTCCAGCAGTGGACTATCACAGGTTGATGATGAAACAAAATCACGATTGCAATTTGTGCAATATGCTTTTTCAGTTTTTTAAGAAATGCAGCGTGTACTACCAGTCTCTTCGTAATCATGAGACATAGAACGTCTCGTAGGACAGGAGCTATTTAGAACATCGTAGTGTTTATACACTATTCCTTAAGGTCAGAGACAGGTAGTATTCCCTAATCGGTTCCCCGTTAACAGGTATCTGTTATATATATGAAAGAAAGAAGTACTTTTCTTAAGTATTAGTAGTCTAATGATGACTGCACACCTTAGATCCTTCCAAGATCAGTTACAGCGCGGTTTACTTATTTCTTTCTCACAGTATTGTTGTGTTCCGGTAAAGAACGCCAAATCTTACAATTTAATAACATTAAGGGCATAAAATTAACACAATTTTATGCCCGTAATATAATTGTATTGTTGTATAATTGTTTGTACTTAATATAATTGACTGTATCACACTTTATTTCCTATGTACATGGATAGCGGTTATCGCCTGTCTACATATAACGCGCTACTTGTAATAGTGTATTTTATTCAATGAAAAAAATATCTCATATCTTCGGTAGAGGTAAAAGAGCTTTCGAAAACAATTTAAAGACAAAATGTTCTACCATAATATTCCTATTATACCCGCCTCAAAAAGTTATCACAAAGGAATGTCAAAAGTATGACTCCGAACAATGACATTTTGGTCACAACAAACGTCCCACATTCATTACCGTCGAAGGAAATTATCTGTTTTTTTTTTAAATTGCGAAAGGAAAATAACTCCGCTTCCCGCGATCTCTTGGAGCTCATTACGCAACGATGGGGGCCGAGCTTATTCAACCCAGATTTCTGTCATTTTTAAAATTACGATCAAATTAATGGACAAAAGTTCAAAAATAATAGCTGTATTTTTGGATATTAATACAAAACAACTTTTAGTTTTGTAAATTTTGTAAAACCGTATTTTAAAACTGTATTAATTTTTTATTCTTCATAGGCCGTATAGCGTAGGTACATGTAATTTAAAAAGTTGATGCTGTCGACTGCATTGTCAGTATAGATAATCAAATAACTTTCAATTCTAGTGTTACATTA
The DNA here is from genome assembly GCA_029286875.1 of Lamproptera curius. Taxonomy (NCBI): domain Eukaryota; kingdom Metazoa; phylum Arthropoda; class Insecta; order Lepidoptera; family Papilionidae; genus Lamproptera; species Lamproptera curius. The sequence continues at coordinate 1,054,214 of JAGSMT010000041.1, read as the reverse complement.
GATCGTATAACGAAAAAAGTTCCCATGTCAAAACAATAATAAAGCAATTAATTAAAATCTCAACGGAGCGCCTGTGCAAAACATGAACGCAATAATTACCATAACTTACAACCTAATTGGCGAACTATTTCAAAGCTAACGGCGCTATAAAACAATTTTCTCGGATAACGTAACGAGCCATCCTACGGCCACATGAGCGTAATTATAGGTCTGTACGCGTAATAAAAATAAACATCGAGCTGAATGTGAAAGTGAACTTGCCATAAACGTGCGTATACATTAGTAGCCCTTTTCCGAATGATATTATAAATGTAAAGCAAGGGCCGATAACGCCTCCATCGTCTACCGGTATTGATCTTTGTTTTATAAACCGGAGGTCTGAGGTTCGATTTAAATGAAGCTTCACGGTGCTATTTGTTTAGTTTCGAGGTTTTTTAAAATCAACAGTGAAGTAGCAGGCGAAAGCTAAAATTATTATACATATTTAAATTTACTTTTCTTCTTTCAATAATAAGGTACAGGCGCCGATGAAGGCCCACTTAATTTCAAAACCTTGTAAAATCTTGCAGATAAGTAGAATAAGCAAAAAAACCTAATGGAAGTTGTAATATATTTATTCGAGAAACAAGATATCTAAGAAAGTAGTACAGCTTTTGGCATTTTAACACAAATGTAAACACTTTTTAAAAACATGGTATTGGGCTATCTGAAGATGGTCAAGATGGCCGAAAAATATTAATGAAAATATGTGCATTATAAGCATTTTAACACTTTTATCATAAAACATCAAAATAAAAACACATCTTCTCATAACATTATTCATAAAAGGTAATAAAATCAACTAAAAATTTTAATTTTAATTTTAAAATTTTAAATATATCAAAATAAAAATCAATTATAAAATAAGAACAAACTACTAAATAAAATAAAATTAAACTTGGAGATTCAACTTTGAAAGTAATTTATCAAAATAAAAATAAATTAGTTCTATTTCTTAAATATTTTTTTATGCCATTCATAGGTGGGCTATCAAAGGAATACTGAAAATTAACTTTGAGATCAATCAAAATATACTTTTAAAACAACAACTAACAAACAACTGTGTTTCGGTCTATTCCTACCGTTTCTTAGTAGAAGGTTCCATTTCAATCTGCGATAAAAAGAGTAAAACAAAAGAAAAATTGGTACCTCAATAGTTATTAAAATAAAATTGCTGACTTCAAAATTAATATATGCTTATTCAATCTCAAAACCACTTGAGCAATTTTGTTGAAACTTCTAATTCATGATTTAATGCAATCCAACATAGAGTCCGAAACGTGCGCAGACAGAAAATACAATCATACAAACACAAAATATACTAACACTATATCCAATAACCTAGAAAGGCCGGGCTATCTTTGGGAATTATGCTATGGGCCATGATAGGAAATTACACTTGGATTGAATATAATCTTGAAAAAAAAAAACGAAATAAAATAATAACATTCTTATGTAATTGGCTAATAAATGGATTAAATATAAATTTTCACAGTTTAAAGTAAAAAGTTTTGTTTTAAATTTGTTAATTTTTAAAAGGATTTAGGTAGTGGAGGTTATAAAACGTGTATCGTCTTGATATGAACGAGCAAACTGTCATCTGTCTTCAAAATGGCGACGCGCCGGTAATGAAATACACTTGCACTTTTGTGTATGGTACTACTAGAATACACCCACACAATTTCAAGTGTTTCGAATTATCATAGGTGTATTTTTTTAAATGTGGGCTAACCTAGGAAGTGGGCCATCTTCGGCGACACTACCTTAGTTATGTAGATGCCCGAAGAGAAGAAAACCGCTTTGTTTATCAAACGACATTTTCTTAGTCGAAGACGTCGTATTCACACCCTCTTGGGCAAAAGCTCTAAGTATTGACCACCACATAGTTCGATAAAGTTCTGTCGTGCATTAATGCGAGACATATTAGATACTATTTAATAATAATGAACGAATGAAATCTGTAATAATATCACTCCAAACGTTTGGCGAACAGTGTACGCATTATTATATTTTAAATTCGCGACTGTATCCGCACTTCAGCGATTTGACCCGTACCTAGAATGATTCCCAGACGAAACCAGTTGCCCCCTTTCGTCGTCGCGTGCTTACTGTTATCTTTGTATTTAATCGGATGTGAGCTCATTACGCCAAATTATGGTTGTTGAGTCGCAATTTTCAATTGCATGCTCCTTCGCTGAGCGACTTCATTATTATTTCCTCTGATAAGCGCTTCCTACGAAATAATTATGGGAGAATAAATGATGGCGGACAACGTATGGGTAGGGCAGAAGCACTTCGAAATGTACAAATTACACTTTAATTATGCTCACAAATAATAATTTTCGCGTTGAATTATTAACATGATAAATCTATTGTAATTATTTTTATCGAAGCAATTTTAGCACACTTTTGGAATTATTAGTTATCAAATGTTTGTATTGATTACATGTATTTGAATTAATAATTATGTTTAAGATTTTACTGCTTACATTTTAATTAAGATCTTCTTCAAATATTTAAAGCACAAACTAAATCCCATATAGACTATTAAATAATTTTTGTCTTAATAATGTTCCTTATCGTGGCACATACGCAGTATGTATGTATTAAATACATATTTGTTTCAGAATCGTATCCAAAACAAAATAATTACCTAGTTTTGTGCAATTACATCTGCCAATCAAGATCTCGTGTCATTCATATTACTAGCGTGATAAAAGCAACATTGTTCCTCATGAAAAAAAATATTGCAAACATGGATGCCGGCGGTCAGAACAAAAGAGGCGGGAAAAGCTTTACATCCTTAACGAGTATTGCATAATTACGCGATCCCTTCTACAGTCCTGCGCACTCGGGAACGGCGTGTAAATATGTATGAAATCTGTAATAATTGAGGATGCATTGACGTAGAAATTAGCCGGCCACGATACTGTGAAATTGCCTGTACTTCCGACGCCGAAATTTATTGAATAATTCATCACTTCGATTAAAGAAAAGGAACCATGCATGTAACATGGGCGGTCGCGACTAAAAAATGATAAAAGTATACATTGCGAAGTTAAGTGCCGTCTGAAATATATTACGTGCCGATAACGGTTACAGATATTTTTATTTATATTTATATATATTAATTTTCTCTTTTTAGTTTGAGGCAACATTAGGCAAATATTCTAATATGTGAAGTTTTTAAATTTAAGCATACATAGGGATATAGGAACAGAGAAGACGACTTTGTTCTCTACTATGTAGTGATATTAATATTGCAGCAAGGTATAAAACGTTTACACTGGTTCTATAGTAGGCGAGGCTATTACAACTTAGATAATACCTAAGAAGGAAGAACACGGAAAGTAATAGTCAATTCTAGACCGTGGTAGCTCGTATTGAACGCAACGATTCATTAGAAAAAAAATTCTATCAAAATGCTTTGGTGACTTGTTTCACCTCGGAGATATACGTCGAAACTATTTAATTTCGGTCCGTAAAAGTTCAAATGATATTTCAGTCATATTGTTCCCACGGGAGAGCCGATAGAATCTAGACTCGCCATCATTTACGCTACCTGGACTTGAACTATATCCTTAATACTTAAGGATATGGTTCAAGTAAAATTAGTTAAGTTTAATTTAAATTTTGTTAAACCATGGTCCGAATTGAACTCTTTGTGACAATGCCTTTTTATGATTTTAAATTTTATTTCAAACTTAAAATCTAAGCTTTACGTTCGTTTTTACATCAAAAGAAATCAATTATTTATTTGTAAAGCTCTTAGTTAAAGTAAGATTTAAAGTAAAGTCAAGTTAAAGACTTTTGTACAATTCCATAAACAAAATATACAAAATTTTTATTCGTAATTAAGTATTTTTCAGATGTGTGGCAGACATGCAATTCTATTTAAAATAGCGATTATACAAACTATCGTATATCCAACTAAAGTAACAAAAAGTCGCCACCGTGCTCAATTACGAAGGCGTCCCGCCTTTTGCGTCGAACAAATCGAGAGATGAACTCTGAACGGCGTCACGAACATCGATCTTCCAAGAAACAACAGAGTCCGTTGTCGCTACTAGCAGCGGTAGCGTTACATGTAAACAGCTGAAATCACTAGCAATTTGCCCGCAACGCTTGTTTACCGGCGCACTTCGCAATCTAGGTAAATGCTCTAGCGGACAGCTCGTTTGGCGAATGCTAATCAAATGCTCGTTAACCACTATGGCTCCATAACTTTGAGGTTAAGTTAAAGCCGTGATAATATCACTCGCAATGTTATTGGCTTTTAGGCATTTAAGTAGTCTTTATTAGGTATTTAAAGACAAATTAATATCTGTTTTGACGCTGAGCGTATTTATTTAGATATTAGAGGAATTACATAATATTTAATGACAACGTGAAATTACAATAGGAAGGGCTTAATAGGAGCAATAGCATTAATTGAAAGTTTAAAAAAAGTATTCGACCGGCGTGTGTATTTCATACAAAATATGTCTGGAGGAAATAGACAAAGTTTACTATTTAGTATCAATTCCGTTTAAAAAGTTGTGGTTCTCTTAAAAGGAATTATTAATAAAGTCATGGGAAAGAACCGTCGAGATCAGCAAATTTCCAATTTCAAATCGTATTAAATTAACAGTGAAAGCCGGACCACAAAGCGAGTGCAATTTCTGATCTCCTGCTAAGTATAAGAGCAATAAGGATCAATCAAAATCCACATTGTGCTGCAATGGCCACACAAAGCGGTCCATGACGAGCGTTTCTTATTATTTCCTCTACATTATATCTTCATAAGCCTATCCCACGAGTATGGCCGGAGTACTGTTAAAGTGAATTAAAGTAACATCTAGCTAACGGGTGATTTTTTACTCCAGCGGTATTCGGTGTCTATCCTTAGGCACCTGATAGGGGCACGGCATTTCTCAGAAGCACTGGTTCTGTTAGAAACGCGGGCATTCTTGTTAAGGATTGTGGTACAGCGCGTATAGGATGTGGAAGTGTAACGTACCGGTGGTACGGTTGTGGTACGTTTTGTAATGTGGATCAGTGGGAGTTATAATTAAAGAAAAAGTGGGAAATTTATTAGCGATTGAGTATTAAAATTATGTTTAAAAGCGAAATAATATTCGATACATTTCCACATCTTTTTTTTAAATAAAATTATTAATTGATAAAAAAATACAATGAAGTCGATGGAAGTTTTCTGATAAATAAAAATTACCTTGTTCGTAAGAATAACTTTTATAGGAATTTTTTTCCGAAGTTTCATTACTATTCGCATTTAATACATCTTCAACGCCTACGGTAACAGGACATAAATTCTACTATTAAAAATTTGCATTATTAATTTAACTATATTTGTTAAAAATGCATTTGAACCCCTGCAAACGTTTGTACATCTATAAATGATCCATTATTTATCGCTTAAGGTATTGGTTTGTTTTATTTACAATAAAGACGTTCACAAGTTTTACACAGTAATGATATTGGCTACGGTTGAAGTGTCCTTCAAACCTGAAGACAGTTGTGTTAGAAATTGGCACGGTTCTGGTACTCTACCCAGGTACTACACTGTAATAAAAATATCTACTGCCTAGATTCCAGACTCAATGTACATAAGTACAGTCAGTAGTTAAGTAGACTAAGTAACATAAGTCCTCACCTCCATGCGACGGATGCACGCTGAGCAGCAAGCAGGGCTCGTCACCTGGCTCCCGACAACACTCCAGCACATCACGTCCAGTGGTCTGAGGAGTCACCGGCACGTGGGTCGGCGACCAGCCATTTCCACTTTCGCACCACACACGCACTATTATCTGCAAAGACAAAAATAATGATCATTGTTATGGCAGCATCCATTACTATTAACGTGTTACATTATTATCCTTTATTTATGTAAGTTTCAAAAATACTTTCTGTTGCTTACGCGAACACGTTATTGCGTTTGCTTACTTTTTAGTAAGTTAAAACGTTCCTGATTTTTTGAGTTTGTCCCGTAGATGTAAACCCTGGGAAGGGTCTGAGTGCTGTGTATAATTTAAATTAATTATAAAGTAATAACATGATAAAGTCCACGTAACTTTAATATTTATTATATATTAGTCTGTTTTTAATACACATATATAATTAGTATTATTCGTAATTTAATTAAACGAAAACGGCGGAACGGATTTTATTGCGATTGTTTATGCAAAAATTATTTCCGATGGCGGATTTCAATTAAATACAGTAAAATCTGTTGTTAATAATCTGTTGTCTGTAACTTCATCTTATGATTTTTTTTAAACATTTGAATGGTATTAACTTTTTTTAAATAACGTTTAAATGTATAAAATCCAATATATAATTACATAAATATTTATAATCTTAGAAAATATAAATAAAATTACAATCCCAAAACCAAATAAGATATTAAAATCTAAAAATGTAACACGTTCTTCATGGTTTTAGCACCATAGATAGAAACCAGAAACATAAATATTCTGTTCTAAAAGCATTTATCACTTTAATTTTTGACAATTTTTCACATAATTCACGGAGTTTGCGCGTAATCGGATGAATAAATCCAAAAATCGTACGTAAGCTTTGAATATGTCGGCGCTTCAGATTTGGTAATCGCGTCACGGCTCTATTATACGGGAGGAGGCTTTTGAGCATTAAAGGCCGTGCTAATATTCTATCCCTCACACGCGGGGATGTTAATGTAAAAACGTTATCGCACCACGATTCTGTATATCCCGAATGAAAAACAACATGTGCTCGCTTATTTCGAGCCATTTTTATTTGATGTTAGTATAATTCAATTTTATCTTACGCCTATCATTAGCGCTACTATGAGGGGAGTGTATTCGCTGATTTTTATTCGGTGAGAACCTTATATGTAAGAATAATAAATGTATGTTATGTTTATATTTAATTTACAAAAGACATGACGGATAGATAATAATAAGTGTATACAAATCATGCAGCAGAAAGTGTAAGTGACATATCAAATCCACTAATTTACGGATTTTTCGCGTTACTACTATATCTTCTAATATATTTAAGTAAAGCGAAAAATCCGTAAATTAGTGGATTTGATATGTATAATAATCGCGTAAATAAAAGAAGTAAGTGACATGTTAATATTTTCAATTATTAATTTTCATTGATTTGATTGAATGGATATAAAAAATGCATTTAGATTTTTAGTGTGCTTGGAAATTAAAAAATATTTTACGGAGATAATGTTAAAATCAATATTATTAATTTGTGTTTGAGTCCATTTTTTGAAATTTGTTTTTGCCTATAAATTATTTGAGTTACCAATGCGTTCTAATTTACCATAACGAGTATCCCTTGGATAGTAAATTTTAAGCAGAGTAAATGGCTTATTACCTTTAGCGTAATAGCGTAGAAGGAATAAACTGCATTTGATGCATAGTTTACATGACTATTTATTTATAGGCATTGACATCATTTTGTCAAATATGTTGACAACTGTCCTACTATTACTCGGTCATCCAAATCTCTAATAATTTTCCTAGAAATCATTTTCTATACATTTTTAGTAAAATTATCATTGAATGCTTTATGAAGGCGAATACTAAGCATGACTAAAAATGCGAATACTAAAAAATTATATTATTTTATACTTACATTTACGTTGAATATTCACATTGAGTCTGAATTTAAAGACAATATTTCTCAAAGCAAATGGTATAACAGCGCTGGAAAGCAAAACGTAAAATTACGAATCTCATTTCCAGCGAAACTAACTTGTTAACTTTGTTCGTAAGTTACTGTCGGAAACTTTTGCCGCGCAATTACATATACGCGACGCTGCGAAGTTGTGCGTCAATAAGAAATTATACAGCTTTGTACGAAACGATCGAATGAAATCACATTATTAGCTAAATTTCTTTTGTTTTATTATCAGTCACCGTGGTCAAGACCGTGACGAACAGATGAAAGAAGCATTTGTAGCTTAAAATAAATGAATTCCCAATCTTTATTTATCTTCTTTGCCTATTTTATTCTTCTTTTTATATTGCATTTAGTAACCTTGGACATGGTGTACGTTTATTTATATTTATTGCAAAAACGTAACCTACAGTAATGTCATTACGGAATACTTACTTTTTTCTATCACCAAACCACCGTAAACGTACAAATCACTTAACAAAACTTTACCATTTTGATACTATGTAAAATTAAAGATATTTACTTTTATTTTTAGGAAGGATCGAAGTTAGGTCATGGACGTTTACGTGCCCTGTTGCCACCTTACATGTACTATGACTAGGCTACGGTGCCGTTTCAACCAAAACACGTTAGAGTTTTTATGCAATTACTGATTATAATCTCGGTGAAAATTCTTCTATAATAACACTTGACATATGAGCAATTCCGTTGATATGGACTACATTGCTTATTTTTTTTGTCATGAAGTCCGAGGAACAGATGGCCGATGGGCTAATAGTTCAAAAGTGGAGGCTACGTTTAGGAAAACGAAGTGTTGGTCGACCCCTGACCAGGTTTTGATGTCGGTGGGCTGATCTCCGTGCAGTAGCCGGTTCAAGTTGGAGGAGACTAGCAAAGGATCGATCTTCATGGCGTACATTGAGAAAGGCCTTTGCCCAGCAGTGAACTGTTAGAAGCTGATGATTTTATTTTGCTATACTTATATGTATATGAATATTAGAGTCCGACCGAAACTGTTTTTCCGGCCGAAACCGAAACCGAAACCGAAAGTTCGGCCGTGGCTTCAGTTTGCTGAACCGAAACCGAAACCGAAACTCACGTGATCAAGTATAAAAATTCTTAAAATACTAAAATATGGAGCTTTTATGCCTATTATTTTGTTTTATTTAAGTCATGGAATGGAGACAGTATATTAAACGTATGCTAATCGTTTTTTTCAGTTGCTAATAATATTTTTATGTAACAAAAAATTGAAAATATACCAATTTTTTCAAAAACATTTCTCAGAGCAGTATGAGTTATTAATAAATAAATTAATAATTGTGACTGTTGCATTAAATTATAAGTATTGTTAATTAATATTTTGGTTTATATTTGTAGTTCCGAGGAGGGATCAAAAAGTTGTAAAAATGAAATAAAATACCTATAATGACTATGATAGCTTAATTATTCATTTTTCTGCATAATTAGAATAGAATAAAACGACGTAATTTGCAAAATGACGATGTAAATAATACCCTCTTAAAAGTAAAATACTGGTTTAGTGCAAATAATTTATTGTTAAACAAAAATAAAACTAAATGTATAAGGTTTATAACTCCTAATGTTCCTCAAGCTGGGTGTGATGTGGTCGTAGATGGAGAAGCGCTAGACCACGTACATTGGACTGTATTTCTCGGCATCACAATAGATTCTAAACTGCAATGGGGCCCTCATATTCATAGACTGGCGAGTAAACTTAGCTCAGCGGCTTATGCAGTCAATAAAATTAGACAATTAACCGATGTTGAGACAGCCCGTTTAGTATATTTTAGTTATTTTCACAGTATAATGTCTTAGGGCATTCTACTGGGAAACGCAGGCTGATATTAATACTATTTTATAATTCAAAAAGAGCGATTCGAGCAGTCTATAACCTGGGCCCCAAAGAATCGCTGAGAAAAATGTTTACAGAAATTAATGTAATGACTGTTTTTTCTCAATACATATTTGAAAATATTATGTATGTTCATAAAAATAAAAATGATTTTGTAAATCATTGTGACACACATAATATAAATACTAGAATAAGCATAATTATGTTCTTCCAAAACTAGGCTCCGAAGAACAATGAAATCCTTCATGGGACAATGTATACTCTTCTACAATAAAATACCAGAAAACGTTCAGCTTTTATCTGTAAACAAATTTAAAAGGTTTTAAAGGAACGTTTGTGTGTTAAAGGATATTATTGTTGTAATGACTACTTGATACATAACAGACCCTGGTAATGAACTGTTCGCTCCAGGCTATTTCAAAGTAGTAAAATGTAAGGTTTTATGTAAAAGTTTTGTAAAATTTATTGAAGAAAAAGAAAAAAGAAAAAGTCCCGCTGAGTTTCTTACGCCGGTTCTTCTCAGGTCAGAGGCTTCCATTTCCGAACCGGTGGTAGATTATTTGACAATCATTAAGAAAGTGTAATGCTTCCATATTGAATAAAGATATGTGACTTGACTTGACTTGAATCTCCGAGTCCACCTACACCAAGTCCAGCGTTCCAAGTTGTAAAGAGTTCAATCCCTTTAAAAAAAGGATTGTCTTGATCTTCAAAAAGGTCTCCACGGCATCGTTTACTTGTATATCTTAACTTCAACAGGTTAATCTTAACACATGTTCCTCTTAAGATTGTATCAATTTGAAGGAAGATGGAAAAGCTAATGCGCCAGATCTGGTGAATAGGGATGCTCAACCAACTGTACGCTGGCATGCTGAACGTGCCATACGAATGCCAACCTATGCGCCGGTACTGTTGTCAAGATGAAACAGCTCGCCTGTTCAAAGTTTGCCACTTTTTTACTATTGACGGCATTTCTCAACCTAGGGTATTACAGCTGCATAACCTGTAATGATGGTTCCACGCTCCAGGTAATCAATCAACAATATCAACTTCTGAGTCCAAAATTTGAGTCTCCTGCACAGGCAATATTACCACTGTCACAAAACTAGATCTAAAGTTTTTAAAATCTTCTTAAAACTTGTCGATCGAAGATCGAAGTCGATTTTGTTTCTGGATTCTCGGCTCCCACCTTGGAGACTTTTCCATTTTCACCTAATTGTGTCAAAATGCGTTGAGTACCTCATATGAAATGCTCGTTTCTGGATTAAGTATCAGATAGTAATTCTTAATCGCTAAAACAAGAACGAATATGGCAGCATATTCTTATTGTTTCTTGTTGATTACTGGCTTCGATGGACGGCTGCAACCATGTCCGTCTTCCGTGTATGTTCTCCTACTCGAAATTAAAAGTTCACTTTCGACAATTGATTATGACAGAGCAGACGCAATAAATCTCTCTTGCGTTGTTAATTTTTATAACAGTGGTTTTAATAGCAAGATCGCACTTGGCTTTTCTCTATTTTCGAGAACATTCGCCACAACATAGCAAACAAATGACTACATTCAGAAAAAAAGTAAAGAGATTCAGAATTTTTTGTTATTAACATAACAAATATCTGAGCTTACGCTATCCAGTATTATTTGTATTTATTTTGGTTACTAGGAGTATATATTTTGTTCTCATACTATTTGTTACCTCCTCGTCTTTCTAGAAGAATCATCAATCTTTTTCAAACTTGGAATGTTTTTCTAAACTAAAATCGACTGATCAGAGCCTCGATTGCAGCATAGATACATTTAACTTTCCACTATTTTGAAATTGAAAACACTTTGAAAACCAGTTTCGGTTTCAGCAAAGTTTCGACCAAATCTTGGCGAAACCGAAACTGTCGGCCGAACCTGATTTTTGGCCGAAACTCGGCCGAAACCGAAACTCGAAACCAAAAGTTCGGTCGGACACAATGAATATACAATAGGTCATTAATAATCTGTAAAGAAACCAAAAAAAATGTTTTATAAAATATAAAAGAAGCTTTTGAAAAATTTAATTTAATTAACGTTACTTTTAAATTTACATTTAACACGTGGTAGTCCCTATTTGTGAGACGTTGGTTGATTCCACACGTGCTCATTTTGCCAAAGAAAGAGGAGTGATAAATCATTTGTTGATCCTTGAACAGAGCCGTACATTTGTTTACGGAAACAACATTATTAAACATGTTTCGATTTAACGCGTTACTTGGCGATCCACGGTATTCAATTAGTTTAGCTCGTGACCATTCATTCAGGTTCCAAAACAAAACTGTCGTCTATTCTTAGTTACAAATAAATATTTTAACTAATTTATTGTCGTCAATCCTTTTAATCGTGAACTGTAGAAATTTTCAATAAAGTTATTAAATACAGTTGATTTTGTTTATCAAATAGAATAGATGCTAATTAATTCTTTGTTTAGGATATAAACCATTATTGAAAATATACTTTAACGATTTAATCAAACTTATTTACATTTTAGATGCATGTGAATTAATTGGATTATAATAGTCAGGATATTAAGTTATCTCAAATACATTAATTTTAATATATGAAAATCATTACCCTTAAAATATTTAAAAAATTTCCACAAATCTTTTAAATCCGCATTTAGTGCCTGTAAAAAATAAGTTTAGTTTTAAGTCCATAAATGATTATTGTCTTTTAAACACCTTTTATCACTCATGAAGAGTCAATGGTATATTTTATAGAAACCAGGTTTGCTCTTCAAAACCAAGTTGTCAATGGTGTTGGATACTCTTTACAGCCATCCAAATTGATTGATCTTAATATCAGACAATTGTATCTTAAAAATTTAAGTTTACTAGATAGGAAAAAAATTCTGGACATTAAAAAAGTATTCAAAAACGACGGTAATTAAACCGATTTGAAGCCCTCCATAGAAGGAAACGTATTTAATTTATATTGATTCAATGATTCAATTTAAACCAATAATTATTCATTAAATTTATTTGTTAAAAAAATATATATAAATTATGTAATTATAATAAATAACTTATTATATAGTTGAATTACATGATATCGATAATCATGAAATCGCGAGAAACTGCTTATAAAAAGTTAAAACCGTTAATAGTAATTTTTCCGTAATTTAACAAAGATTCTTTCTAAATAAATGTAATTTAATGAAAAACAAATCCGTACAGCGTAAGGAAATTTCTAATTAATTTGTATCAGATTACGGTAACAGTTTTTAACAAGAATTCGCCAATAAATTTTAATCGTATTTGAATAACGCAGACTACTCAAATCCCTCAGGCGAATCGAGTGCTTCGATGGATTGAATATTTTGAATAGGTTTGAATAATCGAATTAAATTAAAATTTGCCGCAATAAATTTAACTATATTGGTAATGGCGATTGCTATGTACCTACACATGAATGTTTCGCAAATACTTTGATACTTCGAATAGGTAGCATGTCGTCTGGGTACAGTAAACTTAAATAAAAATTTTGCCTATAAGCTTGTGCTGGCAATAATCATCTAAACTAAATACTTTTTGAGATGCACAAAAATCAATATCTCACTCAATCCTTCAGTAAATTTATCAACTACGTCAGTGCAACACGTGGGAAAAGCATAAAATAAATATTCATAGTTACTGCAGAAAAGTACGAATTTCGCTATCAATTTATTTACTCGTTTTTGTTACATCTAGATGTATTTTTTCAGACGCTGATACATATATCATGAGAGAAAAGATTATTTTAAACAAAACGAGCAATAAATAATGTTAAATTCTTTTTATTATTATATTGATGCATCTAAAATAAGCTGTAACGTATTCTAACACACAATATTTATCTAGGTAATGCTATCTAGGTAATGCGAACGCGATTATTTAAATTGATTCTATGTAAGGCGCTGAAGGAATATTAAAAATTGTTTTTTTGCAAAACCTTTAATTAACACGGCTTTAGAATAAATCTAGATTTTACGCCTTGCGAAGTTGTGCTCCAAAACGACTCATTTTAAGTGACAATTTATATCTGCGAGGAATATACGGGTAACATTTAATATTTCCATAAATCGCAGAGTATTAAACCTGGTCTGTAATTGAATTTTAGAAAGTTGTTAGCAGCAAGTAACAATGGATCCTCGCCGCCGTCCTGTGCAGGTGTATAAGTGGAAAATCAAATTATCAAAACTCACACTTACAGTTGGAAGCGGCTTAACATCCCCCACAGGTGCACTTTATAGTATTTTAGTTGGCGGGTAACATACAATTTTAATTAAACTCAACAATTAATTCAGTAAGATGGAGACTTTAAACTATTCTCTGATGTTATAACTCTTTATTAAAATCTGTTTTGAACCTCATTAGTATCGCAGGTCGTCAATAATTAAATGTATTTTAAAATAACCAAATTAGTCGTTTAAACTGAAAATGTATTACGAATCAACAAACTTCTGTTTTAAAACCTAAAACGTAAAGTAAATTCAATGATACATTCGAAAATTTAGCTTTATTTACACCTTAAGGAAAGTAAATACAAATTGTTTGCCTAACCGGACTAGTTAACGGTTTTTTGTTATAACAAAAATAATTACCGCACAATTTGGGTAAATACAGCTAATTACTTCTAAGAAACGTTCACAACAAGTACCAAAATTTTAAGTTAACCGATAACACAATAGATATTGTCGTTAGTACATTGTACAATGTGTACACAAGTCATTACTCAACCCTTTTCCCTAATCCGAAGTACGGGAGCGTCCCGTAATTTGAATGCAGTGTCCCTAGACAATATGCCACGGTCCGGGGAACCAGAAACTCTTGTTAAACACTAAACAGGTTTAATCCTCAAGGTGCGTACACACGTGTGAGGTAGTTCTATAATGTAACGTCATACTGAGGTAAAATAGTCAGTAATTAATTAAACTGCCTCCGCAGCCTAGTGGTAAGGACATGTGCTTTAGAAACTGGAGGGCGTGGTTTCGAATCCTGCAGGGACTCACCAAAATTTTCATTGTTGTGTCCTATTTGGTCGGGGAAATTTGGGCGATCACCCAATTGTCTGAACAGTAAGATGTTTCCATGCGTCGGATGAACATGGAATTATTCGATCCACCCACCAACTCGCATTGGACCAGCGTGGTGGATACGGTCCAAAGCCCCTAACGGATAGGGGTGTATTAGGGGGATCTATGTCCAGCGGACTCACAGGCTGATGATGTATAAATGTATTCGACTAATAGTAACAAAATAACTTTGCGTCACAAGCCTTCATTCGATATTGACAGCTTTGCTACTACCAATTTATCCAAAAATTACGTCAATTCGTTTAATTATCTACTTATCTTTTGGGAAAAATATAGTAACATTATTCTGAAAAACGTAGGAGTAGACGCCCGAGCTTCATTAGTCGTTTATTAGTTCGTATTTCCTTAGTCTCGAAGTAAGATCAACAGTCTATTAAAAATTAAAAATGTTTTGTTAAGTTTAAGATGTTTGAAACTTAAGAACGTACCTAAATGAGTGTGGTAGTATTTGTTCTTTGACTTTTTCTAAATTATATTTACAAAAATTACTTAATACAGAACACAATCTTAAGGATGGTCAAGCAGCACCAGTAGATATGCAAGCGCAGTGGATGAACTATATCCATCATCTTGGCCTTTAATATTTTATGGTCAAAAGCTCATCATGGGCCGCATTTAATAATAAATACATTCAAAGTAGCTATGACTACAAAAATTACAGGTTTTGTTCAGCACATACGCGACTTCACCTAGAGCACGTCAAATCCGATTTTCGGCTCGTCGATGTATACGCACTTTTAAGAGATGGTGTATCATTTGCTAAGTCGTACATCGGATGAATGTTTAAAGGAGATACTGGGGCCAGTTCCAACATCGGGCCCTTGACATATTTATGTAAATAGTTCACGTTGAACGTTATGAAATTGAAAGTGAAAGGAGAACGTGAAAGGTTAAGCTCGTAACGAGATATGCCCTCATAAGTCTTTATTCTTGTTAGATATTCTGAGCTTTTTCCAGCAATTGTGTTAGTTTTGTAACAGAAAAATTATAAGTAGTTATTTATGGAGGTTTAATAATATGAATTAACCCTTTTAATCATAAAACGCGAATAATTTTTTTTATATCATTGTGTTATGACCTAAATCAATAGTATTCAAGTAAGGAATTAAATTTTGCAAGTTGTTTACAATATAAAAAAAATCAGTTGAAGATTTGAATTATTTATTATACAATTTTTCAAGTACATGTAAATTTAAGTTTCAATGCTATCATTAAATAATAATTAAATAACCTTTATAAAATTTTTACAAAATAATTACAATCACATGTTTTTTTTTAAATACTTTTAAGATAGACTAAAAATCAAAATATTCATACTGAGATTCCATAAAATTATTTTCTATTTAGAATTTTTGCAAAAGGCAGGAGAATATACAAAAGCAGAAATATATCATAACTTTTAACAAAATATTGATGGTTGGAGCTTATAAGTGAAAAACTACATAGACCTATTTCATATACAGAATATTTTATCATGTCACAAATAAAGAGCTGCCAATATGGAGTTCAAAGAACCAACGAACTCATAAACTTAATTTTTTTTTCTATAGTCTATCTAGCATCATATTGATATATTATAAAGATTTTACATGTTCGTTAATTTGAGTTGCCCTACAAACATCATCATCAGCCTGTGTTAGTCCACTGCTGGATATAGGCCTCTCCTCATTATGCCTTCGCATATATATCGTATATAGGGGGATTTTAGACTGTATACCACCACGCTGGGCCAATACGGGTTGACGGGTGGACCGACTTTTTACATGCCCTTGCGACGCGCGCATCACCTTACTTTTCAGATCAATTGGGTGACCGGCCCAAACAACTAGAAAACAACAATAAAATTTGTTGAGTCCCCGCAGGGTTTCAACCCACGACCTCAGGTTTCTAAAGCTGACGCCCTAAACACTGGGCTACGGAGGCAGTTACAGCCTACAAACATAAAAGTTGAAAATAATTAATTTTATATAAATAAATCGACGTACGTTTTACGTCGACTTCTTTCTCTCTTAAACATGAGTGTCAATTTACTAAAGCAAAATTTTTCTAAACAACGTCCACGCGATAAAAGTAAAAATTATGCCCCGTAGTGAAATTACGGGGACTTTTCAGTGCACCTCGGAGAGTTTTCATCGCCGTTGTTTATTTCGGACCTTCATAAGCCGAGCTTTTAAACAAAGAACCAAAACTAACACGCTTTCACGTAACACTTAAATGTGGAAGTGTTTTCAAGAAGCGTTCGCAGCGTGTTATTATTCACACGTTTTACAATGTAGCATTTTAACATTCAAAATGGGAATTCGTTAGTACATGTTGCATTAAATTTAAAAGGACTTTTTAAACTCTTTCCAAAAAGGTAACTTGTTTAGTTGTAGATATTAAATGTAGTAGCAATTTTTAGCAAGTATTATAATTATGTTAAAAAATTATAGCTCGCAAGTATGTCTGCTAATAAACTAGAAATTGTATTCTCAAGACTATTAGTCCTATGGAGAAGATCAATGCACAGGACTGAATTGTTTTATGTTCATCCGAAGGATGGATATTGTATATTTTGGGGAGGCTTGCTGCCTCAAAGCAGTAGTTCGCACCGGTTAAAAGAACACCTTATGCAGCGTAACTACGAAATAATCAGGAACGGTGGCGAGCACGAGTTATTCCCATACTAATAATCAACTAGGATTCGAACCTATAATCTCAGGGTTGTTACGCTCAAGTGCATAACAGGCTGCCGAATCATTTTTTGTAAAAGTAACCGAAACCAATACAAGGAGCAAACTCTATTCAAAGTAATGATTTATCGATGGATGGTATTTAATATTAAGTTCAGTAAATTTAATGAGAGAAATTAATACTGATTTTGGGAACCGGGAACGATTGTACATGTTCCTAACCATCCGCGGCATGGATCAACATGCTTTCAGTAAGCTTATACATTTTTCAGTAATTGACCAATCCATAACTATAACCTAGAGTATTTTGCACCTTCTGATCGTACATAGGCTGGACAGGTCTCCCCTAATGCACACCACCGCTTCCGACCATTTATAAAAATATGGTATTAATTTTTATTGCTATCCAAATCTTAACAGATTCTTCAATAAAATAGTATACCTTCGATGACTTTCAATCGATTGTCGTTATTTTAATCTTTCACAACCCTGATACTGTTTAAATTTTAAACGCAAAGAAACAAATTTTACGGCAACGGCACATCATTACTGCGCTCTAAATGACGCTTTAATTACAAAGCTTTACAAAGCGAAAGAAAATTGAAAGAGTTTTAACGATGCCACCTGAATAAATTATATCGAATTTGAATACATTAGGGACGATCGTAAAAGATCCACGAATTTCAACTGAAAGCGGTTACTTATTTTAGAAATTCACAAATAATCTACTCTTTCGCTTGTATTTATTTTTAATTCCAAGTTTGGTTTATAATTTTTGCTTTTTTTCCCTTGCCTCTAAAATAGCTTTCATTTTCTTTTTATTACAGTCAAGTAGCTAATTAAATTCATCGTGAAATTTAGATTATTATTAACGAATAACTTGCTTAACATTAAGTTTAAAATGAATGAATAATGAATTTAGTGTTACTATATTCTTCTTTTTTTTAATCAAATAAAAACTCGTAAACAAATAAAATGCTTACAACAAACGCTATCTATACATATTCTGTCGCTTAATGAAATCTTTATCGTAAGAGGAAAAGTATTCGAGAGAAGAATGCGACTGTATTTGAATATTTATATCTTTTCACTGCCGACGCAAAGTGGCGACTGTCACAACAAAATAAATCTTAGGAAAAGTGAAAGCCTTTTTATATATATCGATGAATTAATTACACCCAATTTAAATATATCCAATCCAGCAGAATATTTATTACTAGCGGCGATATAACAATTTCAAAATTAATTAATATGCTAATTGTATAATTAAATCCAACTTTTTTTGTGCATTTATATATATACGGTTGATACGTATGTTGCAACTCCTCACTAGAACGCCACATACTGAGACAGTTTTACAACGAATTTAATTTATTCAATTTTTTCCTACTTATAGAGGTAGCTTAAAACAATATAACATTATATGGCGAAACTTATGAAAACAAAATAATATTCTGCTGGCAACGCAGACGATGTGCCTTAACTTTTAATTACATTTTGGAATTGAACATGGAAGAGTTCAAGGAAAAGCTGTTTCATATGTAAAATAGGACCTTAGTCTTTGTATCAATGTACGTTTTAATTTTAAAACGTATGCTTCGTCATTATTTCTTTTCTATTAATAAAATACTAAGAAATATTCAAAATCAAAATTAATTTCGTGTAGTTTAGGCTTAAAACTAAAATAAAATAATTACTAAAATAACTAAAATAAAATAAGACTTATTTAATTAATAAACTATTGGAAAATCTAAGGTTGACAGTTCGCTTAACTTTCTTTGCACAATTTCAAAATTTTGGATATATTACACATAAAAAAAGTTTCGATGACATTTATGTGATATACGATAACGTTATAAATCGGTATATTTTGTATGCGACCATTTATTTCATTATCAAAATCTTATAGTTTGAAATTTTGTTATGTAGCAACAAATATCCATATTGAGGAACTTTCGAAACTCTTATTATATTAGTAATATGAAATCCTCTTACAACCATTGATGTATTTTAGGCCGCATTTAGTAAAGAAACTGTAAGCCACTTCCATCATTGTTCTGGTTAAGATCTTGTTCATTTGAAAAACAAAAGTTTTAAAACCGAATAGAAATTGAATACTTAGTGTGCTCGCTTTAAAATCATCAAAGATTTTAGATCTAGCTTCTGCATTTTATTTGCTACATTAATTTCCAAAAAATAATAGAAACTCTCCGTTAAAATATCAAAAACATATAACTAGCCCCTGATGCTTTTAATTGTAATTAATGCTTTATTCACTATATGTAATCAAATCGAAAGCTACTCTTTCGCTGTTTATTTTTAAACAGAATCAAAAAGAATTATATAAAAAGAGAATAGAATACAATATTAAAACTCTCTACTCGTTTCAACAGATTGAAAAGTACCTTAAATAGACAACTTTGTGGACAGCAAATAGTCTTTAATAAACCCCGCATTGCACAGCGACATCTTTACTGAACGTCAATGGTGGGAAAAAACTACGCGACCAGAAACTCGCAACGAGCAAGAAAAATACAACTTGAACACTAACGAGTTGCAAACTATCGCGGGAGTAAAGCCCCCGCCTGTGACTTCACCTGTGGGGAAGATGGGAAAGATGGGAAATCACATCATTAGAAGTTCCTAGCAGTCGGTTGTTGCAATATCTTTTGTTGTTGTTCAAAAATCATGGAAAAGTTTGAAAGTTTGCCCGATTTAGTAGTTTACGATTTTGAATATAAATATCATCCAAATTGATATAGTTAGCGCAAGATTGTTGTTAAAACTTTAATAGGAATAATTGTTGTACTAATACGAGGTATAGCGATTGCGTAGTTAAATATTTGAATATCCAAAACGTCAAGCGATTTTATTACAGATACAGTAAGTGTATCCAAAAGAGTATTCACAAGTAACAACAAATCTATCCATTATGGTGTATGCATTTTTTTAACATAAAATTATTTCCTATATTCTATGTACTTCTGATACTCTACAATTTTTATTCAATATTTTAGCCTTCACTCCTACTATTGACATAATGTTTTAATTCTGTCTTCTTCAGTGCAAATGTATATTTTTGTTTGCTTACTTTGAAAATAGTAATCAATGTCAAAAGAGTTTGTAAATGTTATTGACTAGTATCTTAATTTCGTAAACAAATGCTAAATATAGATTAAGTTAACATCATAAAGATTTAAAATTAATTGAAAAAAAGGAAACAGGCTCACTTTAAAAATAAATACTCTTAACTTTTTACAACAGTTAAGAGTATAACTATGTTTTTAAGAATGATAAAAATGCAAAGATACTGCACCACGTATACATTTTAAGATATTTAGTGCTATTTAAAAATCAATAACACCTAAAATACTATTTATACACTAAAATAATGCCTTTAAGTTCCAAATTGTAGTGTTCCAGCAGTAGCCAAACTTGATACGGAGTTTGATAAACTGTGTAACCCATAGCAACGAAGAGGCGTCATAAATATATCTATCTTCTTGAGCAATTGCGACTATCTTATTTCGATCTTATCTGCATGTCTTATTTACATGAGCAACTTGACGACAGATAAATAAATAAGATTAAAAAAAAAACATATTATATCAAGTGTGGTAAAGAATATATTAGCTATTGTTTAATTACCGTACAAAACGTCTAAACCGTTCTGCAATTTTCACTTCTCTCCCTTAAAAGCATCGCGTAAAGGTACTTCCGTTGCTCCCGACAAGGATAGCAATTGACTTGTCTTTAATAAATAACCCACGTAGTTCCAGGGACCGACGCCGAGAAAATAAAAATAGAGCACCTAATGATTAAACTGCTCATCGTTAAGAAAATACAAGGATAGTGTCTTATACGCTTAAGACAAATAAAATTATGGAATAACATATTAAATATTATTAATCTCCATCTACTAATAAATGTTTTTATACTATTATGAAAATCATATCTTACGAAAAACTAAAAGTATTTTTTTATATCGTTAATGTTTAAATATCGCTTAAATCGCCATCTGTCATATATTATAGGAGAAAAAAATAAATAAATCGGCTATCAGCAATACATAATGCATAATGGACTAAAAGGTTAAATAATGAACATTAATACAATAAACAATAGCAACAAGTTTTGTGAGAAAGTAAGGGTTATTCTTGCACAATTTGAGTTTGCCGACGCACTATATATGGAAGACCATACAAAGCCATATTTCAGACTAAACTATGTCTGGAACCTACGCAATGATTAAGTAGTATACAAGAGAGCGTAAAATGAAATTTGCCTAATTCAGCTTTGAAGAGATCCTAAATTATTTTGGCAGAGAGAACTTAGGTACGCTATTCTAGGTATCTAATATTATAAGTAACTTTGTATGTTACACTTTCGCGTAGGTCGCCGTTAAATAATAAAGTTAACGGTTACTGAATTTTTATTTAGTAACAACTTTATTAAATAAATAACTTAAATACACAAATTCACATTTTTTGCTCGTCAATAAATTAGAATTTCATTATTAGCCTTGGAAAATGTTTGTCGATTTAAAATTTTACTGATTTACTTATATTAAGAAATAGACTATTGTTATTTGATTTTAAGAGCAAATCTAAATGTATGCTTTCTACAAAAAACCATATAAGGGGTTAAAACTGTACATAAATTTTAAGATGTATAAAAAAATATTAAGCAACTTTAGTAAAAATATAAAATGACTTGAAAATTTTTGAGACTTAATAGTAATAAAGATATTATAGAAGATATATAAAAACTATTTAAATGGAAGAGAAAGGCATATTGTATTGTAATGAGAACGATAACAGGCGGATAAATATATTCTTCATTTTCCTAAGTTTTTTCTCATTTTATCTGATGAAGGTAATTTTCCGTATTTAATTTAGATACTTCAAGGTTAAACTTTTTAAACTTTGATAATGTTTATTGTTTAGCCTTCAACATCACAGCATTACTTGAAAAACAAACAAACGTTTTATAATATTATCAGAAGGAGTGGCCACTAGAAGAATAATCGAATATAACACCGTATTATTTAGGTCTATTATCATGAGTGCCGCTTTCATAGCATTCTGTACGCGTACATGGAATCTTGTTTTAAGTTGATCAAAACAAAGGGTAGAAAAAGAGCACGCCACAGGCATTCACATAAACGCGCCTGCTTCCTTTATTGCCCTAGGAATAAGTCTAGCAGCTGCCACTCAGCAGATGTTTGCGTAATTATTCCAAAAGGGTGGCTGGCATTTAGCAAACAGCTCATTGTTTAATTGTTTAACGATTCGCTAGAGGTCGTGGGGGTCGTGAGATCGAGATAATGTACGAACTAGGTGGCAGGTTTCCTGGTGACCGACTATCGTGACAGCGTACAGCTTAGCTGCTAAGCGTAAACGTGTTGTGTTCCGGTTTGAAGGAGTTCTTAGTTGAAATATCAAATGTTAGGCGGATAGCAACTTACCGGAATCATTTCTCGGGGACATGTGTGACTACAGCTTCTTGGCACTGCCTACCTGTAAAAGAAGGTTTTTTTTAGTATACACTACATCCTTTTAGAGGAATACAAACAGCTAAACTACTATAATTAAAAAGTTAAAGGAAACTTAAAAAAAGTGGAAGTGCAAGAGGACATAATCCAACTAATGTTAGAAATGCGAAACTTCGAGTACAAAATAAGTATGTGTTTGTGATCCGTTTCGACTTCGATAAATTAAATTACTTATACACCAGAACATCATCTGATCTAATTTGTAAAGATTGTGTGTTATATATTATTACACGCAAGCAAAGCCGCTGGTTCTGACTATTCTGACATAAAATGGCTAGCTATGACTAATTTTGCGTAATTATGTGTAAACATACATAATACATAAATAATACATACATAAACAATTGTTTATTTTAGATCATGTTATTTTATTTGAATAACCATTGTTTTAAGATTGTTGTATGTATTCTTCCATACAATTGTTGAAAGCGTCACGTATTCCACGTTAAAAGATGGCATCATTCAATCGTAGACTAGCATTGAGAAAACTAACCTAAAAGCAATGCAATTACACAGTTTCTTTGCGATCACGTAAATCTCTCGGCATACGCGTATCGCATAGCACGTGTACGCACACAATCTGAACGTGATGATTGTTATTTCTGCTATTGTTCTTATCGGCCAACCTTGGCCCTTCTACTTAATGGAAGAGAAAAAAACATAGTACCTTTTTATCCAACATATATTTACAACAGCTACAAGGTTTATATTATTTTGGGTCAAAGTTACAACCTAATTTTGTTGTTTCGTAGATTTGCTACAATTCAGATGTTTTAATATGAGTTTTCGCTAGTATATTATAACAAATCCCATTTATTTTCTTGCCATCTAAAGAAAGAAGGCACTTATGCATATGCGTGTTAATTTTTGTGTGTCTAAACACACCTATATTTTGACAACTGATTTGTCGTCACATTTCTATATGAATGGAGAGCATGCAATGTCTTTACAGTTTACTAAGTACATTTGACTTGCCACTAAAGACGACAACCAAAAGACGATTTAAAAAGTTCTTAACAAACGGAAATAAGGATAGGATTGTGCAATGGTTAGTGAACCTGACATTATTGTTAAAAAGTGACTAACTACGATTCATAACCATTTCGTGTGATGCATAATCCTTCTGGTCGACACGACATATTATTTTGCTTCAGGAAGCAACAAGGATTACCCGATTGTTTTTATAGCATTAATCTGACTGCCGCTTAATAAGAACATTGAAAATGATTTACAAAAATAACTTTATTTCAACTACCAGCTTAAACTATTTTTAAGATTTTACGTATAAAATACTTTTTTTCCATTAAATAGACTATTTTAATTAAACCTAAACGTAATCTATTGCACTGTTTATCTTTATGGATTTATTAATAAGGATACAATATACATATCATATTTGAAGTGCCTATATGATCTTTGCGGTAGACAAGAAGTACCTTTAGTGTGTATTTGAAACATAATCAAGATAATATCAAAGGTCATTATAATGACTTATTATATTAAAAAGCAACAAGCCCCACCTGTACAATGAGAAGAGTGACCTCTACCGTTATATTGGAAATATTAACACATAAAAAAGCCAACTCAAGATCTAAAACACTAACAGAAAATCTATTGTAGCAACATATCACATATATCACTAGTACCTTAATGTACTATTGGAATACTTCACGTGTGAAATGCGTCACGCTATGCTTTCTCAAAAGCGATGTGGGTTGTTGTACTATTGTTTGTACTCGGCATGGAACTAAGGCAATGTTAACGGTAATGAAGCTTTGGCAGCACACATATATTGATATTTTTCGCTTTATTGTAACGCTAATAAAACTCCTTTAATAAAATAATGTGAGGCAAAGAGTAACCATTATAAAATAGCAAGAATTTTCTGAACATCGAAGAGTTAAAGTAATAATAAACGCGATAAATAAGTTAAATTTCTAATGCCAATATATCTTCTAGTAGAATTATTCGTTTTATTATTTACGTCTATTACACAAAACAGCGAAACGAGCGGCGCCAAAGGTTATCACAGCAATAACACCAAAATAGTAAAACGTATTCATTACAAACATTAATAAAGCTCGGATATTATCCGCATCTATTAAAAGTGGCAAAGTTATACCCCCAACATATTTTACAGCCGCAATCATAGATCGTAATTCACACTTGTACATAAACCGCAGATACCCGCTCGTAAGTGTAGTCCTTTAAAGACTTAAGATATAAATATTCAATTGCATTCGCAATTAAGGTTCATTCAGAGTGCGCCTCGCTCGATCCTGCGCCGCATAAGAATCCGAGGAATAGTTTCACGCTGCTAAATATTCATAAATTCTAACTGCGAACGACTCACAGCACAGACGGCTTGATGAATGTGACGTACGTACATGGATATGTTTTGTCAATAAATATGAAATGTTTTCGTACATTACTCGACCGTTATTGAAAAAGATATGTTAAATCTTTCTGAGAAATATAAAAAGTTAATTTTAATTTAATTTTTGTATTGAAAGAAGGTGTTGAAGAATATATTTTAGATCATTTATGTTTATATGGTACTAAAATGCGCATTTTATCATGCGCATTATATGTGTTGGCACGTGTTTTCATTGAAAATTATTTTTGTTACCAGATCTAAAGCCTTTTACACATTTAGAAATAGCATGTAATATAGGAAAAAATTAAAGATAATGTAAATGAGCAATCCGTTAAGTAATGACATTTTCAAAGATCATTGGCATATAGCGGGATTTAAGTTTTTAAGCATCAAAGCGTAACTGTCGTGCGAAAAGTGGGAAAATGCGTCGCACAGTTCATATTACGGACCTCACACCGACACTTGAGCATTCAATAGACGAGTGTGAATTGTCGCACGTTAACATTTAAGTATATGGCGGCTGTGGAGAATTGGAGAGACTATGTGACGTCGCATAAAGTACCGGCAAAAGCAGCGAATTACGGTCGAGGCGAAGACAATGATGGGCTCAACGGCTCGGTCGCCGACTACGAATGCATTTGTACGGGTTACTGGATAATAAATACCTTTTTGTTGAATAAAAACGTTATTAATTTTATACTAAGACATCGCATGTCACATATAACATAACTTTCAACGTGTATAGCATTATTATTCGTTAAGAAATCTTCGTATGGTCTAATGATAATCTGCGTTTTTGGCATTTCTCTTACAATTATTTTTGCTTCCTAGTTTATGTATATATATATATATATGTGTATAGCTAGATATATATATATATATAGCTGCACGAGCTTTCAATGATAATAATATTGCATTTGTCAAGATCATTGATCATGTAGTAAAAGAGATGCGTTATTCTGACAGTCAGACTTTAGGCTGCACTATCAAGGCCACGGACGAAGGTCCAAAAAGGGCTATGCACAGATCTCAATGCTTAATATCTCGGCGGTCATCGATAGGCCCCAAGTATTCGGTGGCGACGGGCGTGCCGATTTGCATACAATGCGGGCCCCAACCGCGCGCCGATACAAATGCCTCCCACTAACATTTCGGAAGTACCGTTCCGGCGGCATCCGATTCCGCTCTCGGACCAACTGGCGAATGTTCTGTTCTTCGTACCGTGTGACGTCATCATTTCAAGTCACCAACAGGCTGGTCTAGAATATTCCATCACAATTATCGTGAAGAGTTCCCCCTCCACGATATTTCTACCATAACTAAGCGTTGTAACAATCGTCGAGACATAAAAATGTTCATTGCATTTCTATCAGTTTAGAGACTGATAGCTTGACTAATGAAATATCCATTAGGAAAAAGCCATTAAACAGAATCTGTCGCCTTAAATCTTTTTTATAGGCCTCAAACGCAATTACCGGTATCAATAGCACAATTAGCACAATTTAATTCAGGAAGTTTAGTACATTTTAAACATGATTATAATATCCATTATAAATTGTATGATATCTTGCGATCGATAGCGTTTCGTATTCAATCCTGTTATGACTCGGCGTTGTTCATTTAAAATGTCAAACTTGTAACGTACGAGCACAAAAAATTTACAAGACCTGATAGGAACGTACTGATAGAAGTTTTAATAATTTAAATGTTCTTCCTTAAAATTATCATACGCTCGGCTACTAATCCTTCCAGTAATAACTGAGTAAAAGATTTTAAGCTCAGATTACATAGCTGTATTAGGTAATTGCGTGACAGACAATTGTAAAGCACTAACATCCTATAAGGTTTGTAAAATGGTCTTAACACCTTTATAAATAAATTACCATCCGACTTATGGATTTTAGTATTATTTTTTTCAATTAAATCATCATCATCATCATCATCATCCTCTGATAGTCCACTGCTGGACATAGGCCTTCCCTAATACACCCCTATCCATTAGTGGGTTTGGACCGTATCCCACCACGCTGGTCCAATGCGGGTTGGTGAGTGGACTGGTGGTTTTTTACCTTCTGACGCATGGCCCAAATTGCCCTAAGCAATGTCAATTAAATGGTAATCCTATATTGAGATGATCAGTAAATGTTTAGTTTTATATAGAAAAAAATAACCTTTACAATTATGCCAAATGTTGCAGAATGACCAACAAACTAAAAGCTGCGGCTTGTGGTATGCTCAATAGTACGTGAAATTAATTCCGGTCAGCCGAGCTAATGAAAATTGTTCAAAGTTAAAACTATAATAATGCAATCTGATAAATGATGTCAGTTATCGCCGGAATGCACCTGTGGTTGCATTGAATGCCGATGCAGTATATAAAATATTTATCTTCTGTCATTAATGTACGTAATTAAAAATAATTGCATTTTTAATTTTCTACACAACTTTACACGATAGTTTGACCAGTTTATTTTTAGTTTAGATATTAGAACGAGACAAGATATTATACTTATGCTTTGAAGTTAAAAAAAAGTTTGAAGATAATGTTAAAAGAAGCTATTGTGTATTTCGTATTGAAATTAAAAGCCAAATATTAAAATAAAATCTAATTATATTTTAAAATAAGCCGTTTTAACTGAACATACAAACTGTCTAGCCTAATATGTTATTAAATAAATTATTATAATCCGTTTAAAAACAAACATTTGTAATCCTCATAGATCAATAGACGAGACATGGTATATGAGTAAGCTTCAAATTAAGCTTTATTGTACTTTCCGTCTATATTAGGACCTTGCCTAATTCGTAAACATAGAACAACGTACACAAACCATGACACATGGCCTAAAAAGAACAAAACCACTAACATTATATGGTCATCTGCCAATTAGCTATGGCAGAGTTCTAACAACAGATTATATATAACTATTGGACATTTCATGGAAAATAATTACTAAAAACTTTATACTTTATTTATGCAATACCAAGTAATAAATTGAGTTACAACTCATTTAAAAGTTTAAGTTGGAATTCATTGTGTTAAATTTTATAATGATATTGATGGGATGGAAGTGACGAATTTGACAATTATGGAATTGGTCAAACGCAATAACTTATCTATTTTACAACGTTTAGATACTAATATCACGTGGCTTTATATATATAATCTAGATGTATATTATATATACATAAGTAGCTGGTTTGAAGGTTTAACATTCTTTTATGAAGTGGAAAGACCATCGGAAACCGTTGTTAAGCAATACGTCCTAACTATAAAATGTGTTTTTGTTATCTGATACGATCGTTACGTTTATTCAGTAATTTCACTAGTTTTAATTTTTTTAATGAAGGGAAAATGAACTTTCTCCTAATAGTAAATGACACGGAAATGCAAGGGAGCACTACTAAGTTAATATTAGCTCCTGTGCCCTTTCAAACCAAGACATCCTAAACACATATTTTAACACTTCTGATTTGCGGCAGAAATGGTCTACCTTAATGGCTGGTATTTTCCCAGTCGTTCCACTGAAATAAGAAACTTACACTATTAGTTGCGGTGACCATCAAACCGGAAAACAACAGTATCTGTATTCTGTACACTAATGATTCGCGGCAGACATAGGCCTCATGGTGGTATTTTTTTAGTCGGTTTCCTGTAAACAGTTAACCTACTGACTACTACAATCACCTTGCAACATATATTTATCACTTTTCATTCATAGCCTACACAGTCAGCTATCTAAACGAAATAACGTTTCCAGCGTCGACATTTTCAAACTGTTTGCAGAATTCGCAACTCGATAAAGTATTTGCGAAGTGGAAATGGATGGGGCAAATGGCACGGAGCCGGGATTCCTTTTTCCGTATAAAAAAACTGCAATGAAAGAAATCCTCGTTACGCTACTATTCGAAGGAAGCGAGCGAAAGAATCTCTTATATAATGAGATGGATAGATTTTCCCCTCACAATCCACTCCTATTAGATGCGATTTAGTTTGAATGCTCTATTGTTTATTAAAGTCTCGTGTTTTATAATGGCAAACTGAATGCGATGAAGTTTTTAAATAAGTTTAGGCATATGCGCTACAGCATTTTTTAATTTATTCGTTAATATAAGATTTTATTTAACTTTTTTGAGATTATAGCGTAAAAACGATGTAAGAACTTTTAATGGTTATGTGGTGTCTTTGGTAACATCTATATCACATTAAATATATTGTAGTAAAATATTTGTATTAGTAATATTTAAGGGCTATAAATTTATTGGCGTAAACAAGTATTCTTAGCGAATATTAGTGGTATTTAAATTGGGGTAAGTTTAATTTTTTATTTTATTAAAGTGGCTGGCAATATTTATTATTGTTCCTGAAATATTATTGACAATAATGGTGTGGTAATTAGTGAAACCAGCTTTTGACCGAAAGAATGGGGATTCGAGTCCCAAACTAATTTATTCATCAATATGAGTAATTCCTTGGCAACTCCTTATAAACAGACAATCTGATCAAGCTCATGTCATCAGGGCCCCACTTACGTCATGAAGTATTATCCAAAAACGAACACAGGCGAAGGTACAAGGGCTCTACAGGGTGGTTCGTGATCGAATGCCAAATGTAATCGACCGGTGCAGCGTGCGCGTCCGATGGGACCACTTACGTACAATCATACTGTCGAGCCGTCAGACCATCCGCTCGTCGCGAACGCCCGTGGGAAACCCAAATACTAGAAAAACCACTAAAACCCCCACCATTTAACTAGTAAACACCCTACATTGCAATCGACGTCAATATGAATGTTCGAAGAATGTCAAAAGCGCGGTTACTAGCTATTGAGTGCTCTCGAATGAAACTCTGTTATGAATCGACGTTTACTGAATTAAACTCCTTCCTCGAGCGCAGTTCCATTTCCTTCCCTTGTTGACACTAATAGCTTTCAGCAATGGCATGAATACGACGGTAAATAATGACAAGCACCAGCTTACTATGCTTAATAATTCACATCAACGCATAGGAACAGGTAAATCTAGCTCGGACAGTAATTTATTCAAAAGCCTATTATATATTACCATAAGTCTGAATAGTTTAGACATATAACGAAAACTCAATTTAGATGTACTAATAGTCTAATATATTTCATAACTATTACGATAACTGTCTAATATACGAAATTATTAAAACATATATATTTGTTATACAGGGTTTATAAACAAACTTTGAACACGTATTTGAATTACATAAATTAATCGTATACCAAATTACCTTTACAAAAGTCTCTCATCAAAATAAGCAAATGATCCTCCTAAAACAGACATTTAATTTATAGATAACAATAAACAATAATGTGTACTAGAAAACTTAACCTATCTAAGTGCCGTAAACTATAAACGTTAAGACTTATCTAGGACCATTTCGAGGCAAGGTGTAATTACCAACAATAACGTGTACTAATAACTTCGCGAACTATTGCCTTTGTAGAGATGAAGGGAGCTATATGGTACTAAAATACAAAGTATATACATTGTGCCTCCGTAGCCTATTGGATGGGTGTGCTTTAGAAACCGGAGGTCGTGGGCTCGAATCCAGCGGGGACTCAACCAATTTTCATTGTTGTTTCCTCGTGGTTAGGGCAATTTGGGCCGATCACCCTATTGTCTGTAAAGTTAAATGATCTATGCGTCGAAAGGGCATGTAAAAAGTCGGTCCACCCGCTAACCTGCATGGGACCAGCGTAGTGGGTTACGGTCCAAAACCCTCTAATAGACAGGTGTGTATTAGGGAGGCCTATGTCCAGCAGTGGACTATCATAGGCTGATGATAATATTGATGATAATACATTGTTACAAATGTATATAGTGGCAGTCCACTATACTGTAACATTATAGTTATACATGTGACCAATTTAATTTAATTATAGGTATATTATACAATGTAGATTTATGCATTCAAAAGCTTATACACAACATATACTTTTTCAACTGTTTAAAAAACCTTTGCATATAACTTATTAAAGCAGATTACACTAATACATTTGTTTCCAATCATTTTTAATAAAAAAAGTGTATTTACAAAAACTTTATTAACCAATTGTAATAGGCTATTGTTATATTTTTTTTTGATGTTATTTACAAATACCACAACAGTTGTAAGAACACTACAAGAAATAATTAATGTGATACGTTACGCTAAGCGTTACGTTAAGCTACTGACCAAGTAATTGTATTACATTTTTCCATTTAGACTAATTAAGAAATTTATGCCGTATTGGTCACTAACTACGCATGAACGGCATCAAATATACTAAAAAACCTATAAGATATTATTTGGCACACGAAACAATGAATATTAGTACTAAAACAAATACTATAACGATCAGTGTGGCTTGTATTACTAATTGAGGAAATAGTCAAAAGCAGCCCCAAGGCCTCATATCGTCAAATGAAGGCAAAAACTACGAGGTCAAGGTACTTATGGCTGGGAATGTAAGAAGTTAAGAAAAACAAGAACAAAGAGCAATTGTGCGAATGTATTACTGAATATGTAATAGCATACATAACCCAAATGTTTCGCACATTAAAATGTTATTTTGGAAAAATAAATAAATAATTTCAGTATATAATACTCAATCTTATAATTTCGAGTGAATAACTCTGAAAATTACCGATAAGACTTTATGTAAAATACAGGTACAAAATAATGAATTCCAAACAAATTTTTATGCGCGTAGTAACGTGAAGATAAAATAAAAAATACCTTTTTGTTTATCAAGTATCTGTTACCCAGTAAAAATAACACATATCCAATTTAACTGACAAATTCTATCAAGTTCATAGGTATATGAAATAACAAGTAATCTTGGTATATGATTTAATTTATGTGTGATGGTAAAATAAATAGAAAGCAGCATGCACCGATTTTTCTTTCGTAATTTATTTAATTATTGTTCGATTTTACATAAATAAATCATTATATTTATTTCGATTTTAAATCATCACAACAAGCAAACAAAACAAAGTTCTCTCGTAATGTATATTATTAGTAATTACACGTCGCACATATGTACATCGTTCTAATTACACGCGCTAATGGTTCCTAATTGTGTACGGTGAAATATGATAATTGACTTAACACGACTCCATTTCAAAAGCGTCATTGTTGATATCGGATTGAAAGAGAGCAAGACAACACACCACAGGCCTCGGAGATAAAATCCAAAGCGTTGACTATCATGCCGCGTGAATGGAGCACAAAAACGCACATTACGAATTTTATTGTATTCGAAACAAGACGTCACCTTGGGGACAGGCAAAACAACCAGCGAGAGATGAACTATCGCGGGTAGAGAGAATGCGTGCCAATCTCGTATAAAAAATATGTGGTAAAGCGAAGGTCAGTAAATTGGTGCGGCGCTAACCGAACTTTGTTCCACTACAAAACTATCGTGGAACCGGTTTTAAAGAATCCGCCTTGCGTCAGTGAGCCACGTGTAAACATTTTAATTGATGATACATGGAAGACAAAAAGCCTCTATCATATCGCTCTATGTATGATTCTGGTTTACGAATTTATCTACATCGAATTCAATTGAAATGATTTGAAATTATTCAAATTGAACGCTAGTAGATAGTGATTATAATTATCGCTTTAAATTAATAGAATATTGGTCTATTTTGATCATTGAAAGATAACGTTAATGTGTTTTACAAATGGTTTCTGAAGATACGTATTGAACGACGCAAACGTTATGTGTGTCAGTAGCGAATCGATTAAAATGTCAGCGGTCATATGAAACTATGGCTGTGTCAAGGGGAAAATCTGCCACACCTGTTCTTAATCGAAGTCAGATAATTTACATATCGAATTTAAATGTGCCAATTAGTACATCTATGCAGCGAAAACTATTTTATACGTTTGCACACAGATGAGCCAATATTAAAAAAAGATAAGCGTATCGTCTTTTTAATTATCAGCATTAGTATCGCATTACAAAGAACAACAATAGATAAACTTTAAATATGAGTATAAGGCAAATTATATGTTTTCTTCTGAACAATTGATTTGTTACTTTTTACCTCGGAACGTAAATTTTTGCCAGTACTTTTTCCAAAAATATAAAATGAAAGAGAAGTTACTTTTAAACTCTAGTACAGAACCTCGAGGAAGTAAGAAATAGTTCTTTATTGTTTTACATGATATATGCCTCACATAATTATTCTCAACCAGAGCAAACATAGTTCCAAAACAATTTCCTTCAACCGTGTTTCCTTCTCGTACTTTATGGGCGTAATTTTATATTCATTTGACTACTTCATGTCATGTTAATGAGTTATGTTATTGATAAGGAAAAATCGGCAAAAATATAAAGAAATCTCAGTGTCGTGAGAAAATATGGAAGTAATTAAAAAGTTTCGGGGTGAAGTATTTAGTATATAAGTATAAATTAATTAAATAATCGATACAAATGAATGAAATTGCAGTGCCTGTATGTAGCATTAAATATCCGTTTTTAAATAATTAAATACTGATATATGAGCGGTACATATCATCATATGTACATATGAAACAACATTTTTAATTTTTTTTATCGGTTTGTTCAGGCTAATCGCTGGAATGGCTGGTCCAATTTTAATGCCACTTTCACTGAAAAATAGACGAGGTAATTTTGAGTAACATACAACAACCATTTAAAAACACGCGGATGAAGTCGCGGGCAACAGCTAGTTTCACAGAAAAAAGCTTAAAACGCGTATTGCTTCGTGCTGCTTAAAAGCTCCCATTAATTGCTTTTGATTTATATTAGATTTTTTTAATATGTATTGCCTTTGTCGGTCTGCGTTTAAGTTTTGCACTGAAATTGTTCAGGCCAACGAAGTAGGTAATTTAACTAATTGTGTTAAAATAATAATTGGGTATTGCCATTAAAAAATACACTATGCAAAGCATTTCAAAGTAAAAATTAGGATTAAAAAAATAACTCGAGACAACTAATCATCATCATCATTTATATAATTTGTAGTAATAAAAAGATAAAACTAATCTCAACTATGACATACAACCATGTGTTTCGTTTTTCTTGATATTTCGAAGAATAAGTTCCTAAACGTTTTATCATCAGAAATTAACCTGTAGCATTTCTCCGTTCAATTTAACAAAAAGACTTTCTACTATTATTAATTTTTTTTAAGTTTTTTAAAATAAATCAATTTCTTTTATTTCCTCCACTCATATGCTGGATTAAATTTAATATCTCGTCAATCGTCGCATAACTTTACTCAAATATGTTATTGTTATATAGACTTATTTACCGTCTATTAAAACTTTCCTAACAATGTCTACTATTTGGCAAAATATGAATTCAATCAATATGAATTTGTGCATTGCGAAAGATGATTTAGATGTTACGTTGGATTAGGCTGTTAGCAAATCATCTCGTTGCATTCCGTATACGTTTTTAACAACGCAGATATAATTCGACAATAGCACTTACCTGCTAGATATGGTATCTTTCATTTGATAAATGCAGGCAGAATTAGTGAGACAAATGGTTGCGTTTTATTTTTACAAGCGTATCACGTTGTAAACTGGCAAAATGCAATCTCTATCTTATTGTCATTGTACTCTACCGAAACAAAGTAATACATAGCGTCATCTTACCTCCAATAGGAAGTTGTGTTCACCTAGATTGGATATTAATATTAATCATCAGTTCATAACTAGATACATTATCATTAACCAATTAGTTTAAGATATAATTATAAGCTAACTATTCTTACATATGGTTCCTTCTTCCTACCAATATTATAAAGGCAAATTTTATACCTTTGGATGTTTGATGATACTTAAAATATTTTTAATGAATCTTCTTTATCTTCAGAGTGTTGTATCTCGAATAACCCAATAACATACGGTTAATAATTTGTATCGGTTTTCTATACACAAAACCAATACTTATTAATATTAATTATTATAGTATTATAATAATTAGGACCGCTGGCACATGTCAGTACTAAAATAAAGAATGCACACACAATGTAGGTATATTGCATTTGAATTACATTTCTTCTCAGTACGAATGAATGTTGAAGTTTTGAATGCGAACCACGCAGACCTGATCTCGTTTTGAATAACAAACAATTGAACGATGGTGACATGTGACAAATGAACATTTTTGAATTCTCACCGTCGCCCATACAGTGAAATACAATCGACATGTGTTCTGTACGAACTTTATATAGATGCATTTGAGCATAAACCATTTTGTATAGAGCTCCCATGTCAAATAAATCCTGACACACGTAATGTATATACTATTGTTTAATTATTAATTAATATAATTGTAACGATAGATTTTTTTTGATAATAGCAAAAAGCTTAATAAAAAGAAAAATATATTATAATAAAGGATAAATATAATAGTGGAACATAAAATTTATAGTAACTTGAAATATTGGCATCAAACATAGTTAAAATATAAGAATATTAAGTGCGAGTATTAAGTAATACAGTTTATTAAGCAAACTTACTAAATGGCAAGATGCGATGCACAGATAAGCTAAATGTAGAGTTACCTTACGCAGGATACTTACGTCAAAACCGCAGCCGTAACCGAGCACTTAATCTAACTTATACGCCCATCAAGGCCTTTGCGGTCTTTGAAACCTACTATGTTCAGCAAGGGCAATTTTTGTGTGAAAGTAAATTAAATTTATCAAAAATCTACTGTGCTTGAAGAGTCAATGCTAGAAACTAAAAAAAAGTTAGCTCTACTCCATTTACCTTGCATCACATATTTTGTTCAAGTCCTAAATATCCCAAACTAATAGCAATAGCGTTGCACAAATATGTAAACGTAGGATAAGATTAAACAAGAAGGACACTCCCGTTTATCGTAAGCGACACTTCGCACTTCCTTGCCCTCCTGAAATACATTAAGTTTACTTATTTATTAAAAATAACATGCTTAGAAAATATACCCATTTGTTAATATGAGTAGTGAAATTTCTAAAGTTATTATGAGATCTGCCTCTTATCCAACCAGCATCACTTCAAACTAATTTTTTGCAGAGAGAACGTATGATCAGTATCATGAGTCGCAAGCTTTTAATAGAATGAAGCGAAACGACGACCAAGGTAAACTGCACCTGATAATTAGCTATACGGACTGTATTGGTACGTGTTAGGTGTATGCATATATACCAGTACAATCCACACCATATAAACCCTCCTCTTCAATAACTCTATCTATTAAAAAAACTCGCATCGAAATCCGTTGCGTAGTTTAAAAGATTGAAGCATACATAGGGACATAGGGAACGCGATTTTGTTTTGTACTATGTAGTGATTAAACTAGACCCCATAGACTAGTGCAGTGTTCCCACTAGTGCTTGGCAGTTGAAATATAGAGTTGATAGAGTGGACTTTTTTTAGGTATTAAGATTACTATTTTTAATCGCTTTAAATATGTAACATCCAGCACTGCACATGCAATGAGAGGTGCACACTCGTATAAGTTACATTGCCAACAGCCGCGACGCGCTGTTGTAAATCTGTCAGCGGCCAAATTACAACTGCGAGTCGACTGAATGAAGGGCGTTTTGGATGCAGTTCGTGTCGCGGCTAGCACGTCGGCATGACCGCAGACGATGCTGCGAAATACGAATCGTGACGACTGTACTCTTATATGTCATTTGTCAACTGAACTCGGGGTACCTCTTGAATCGGAGGTTACCATCACATGTTAGTTATATCTTAAGCGGTTTTAGGTATTTTCTCGTCTATTCTCGAATATTTATAAAAATAAATAAAATGTAACATATATAGGGATAATTAGGAAAATAAGTATTTAGTAAACAATAAGTATATATAGACAGCCCAGCCTGCCGAAAGCTTGGGTGGGAGGCATTAATGTAAAGTTATTGGACAGGTATACTTAAATATACTAGAATTTTAACTTATTGTATGTGAGATGCTATTTTAGCGCCAAACGTACTTTTGAGAGAGAAAAGACATTGCATATGAGTTACTGTTAACTGTTAACCGTCACAACATGACCATGTAACGCTCATCTTTGAATCTTTAAAAAATTTATTATTAGTAAAATAAAACTGTTACACTTCTTTTATATTAGTAATTTATGTTCATAAATGAAAAACACTTTATTTAAGAATACCTATTAATCAATAATTTTTTTCGTGACTTTTCAAACGATATTGCATAAGTTCACTCTTGTCTCCACTTGGTGGGTGCCACTGTATTTTTTAATGTCAAATTGATTTTAAAATAGATGAAAAACATGGTAAGTATTCAACTATATCAATACTCTAGCATTATAAAATAAAAAGATATAGTAAAAAAAACAACGTTAAAGTTATCTTTTAGCTACAAAAAAAATTAAATAGATGTTATAAATATACAGAACCAAACGCTAAGAAAACACCTTTAATGAGGCCATTATTTCTTTTAGAAAATCAATATTGTATTTTTATAGTTTTATATTATCCATTAAAACCGGCGCAAAAAGAACTTTTCGCTTTGAACCTGGGATCAGAGAGGAATTTTCTGCCAATTAGTTTATATTGAAAAATATACCAATTTGACACACACATTCATGGTATAATATCATTTGATAAAATGGTAAACTTTCATGAAACAATTTATTTATATGTCGCCCTTTTATATAATCCTTCCAGCCGCCGCGTTTCGGCGTTCCCTGCTATAGTTTTAGTCAACGAGCAATATTTCCTCATCTAACCGCCGAATAGACAGGCTCGTGACAACGGAAACTAATATTTCATGCTTCCATATTGCCCGACATCGGCTTACTATGGTAGTAACGAACAAAATTCCTAATAAAATGAATAGGCCAATGTAATTTCGCTGAAAGCGTAAACCTTATACGAAATAACATTTGTACAATCTTACTCAGAGCTTTAGAGCCACGTTTTTGTCCTCTATTTGTAACTAAATAAGGAAGTCTAGCAAAACAGGCAATGAAATAAGCAATAGAAAATTTTATACAAATATTATACGTCACATTCGTAATCGCAGATCTAGTTATACTATATGTCGTCTAAAAAAACTGCCTCCGTGGACTTGTGCCTTGGAAACCGAAGGCCGTGGGTTCAAATCCTGCGAGGACTACACTACTTTTCTAGGTTGTTTTCTAGTTGGTTACGGCAATGCAGGCTCATCACCCTAGTGCCTGTGAAGTAAGATGATCCCTGCGATGGATGGCCATGTAAAAAGTCGATCCTGCTCTCTTTCCGGTCGTGTCGGTTATTTGTCCCATCGGACTAAAAGAATGAAAGAAGAGAGTACACCTTTGATTGCGCCTGCTCTTGTGCTCCTGCGCAGTTGGCTGATCTCTAAAATAGATTGTCCAACGTAGTCGCAATCGACTAGGCGGACATTATTTATGTCGTCTGAAACATTCTACGACACAATATATAGATATTGTGCGTAATGTATACATTTGAGTTACATTATACAAAGCAGGTTTTAAGAAGAAAGTTTTAGGATGCACCTGGCATCTAAAATTCCCGCGAATATCAATTTTCAACATCTTGCAACTGCAAAATCATTATTTTAAAAATTCTCTTTACTTATATACAGTTCAGTAGAAAGTTTGTTTCAAAGCAAATACTGCTAAAACCTAGTAGCAACATATGTATACATCATTTCAAAGGTAAGGTGCACATAATGAGTTACGTACACAATGAAAGTTCTTCACACGATTTCCCGAGAGAAAACAAGCACTGTTTTGTACGTTTAACCGTTAAAAGCATTACCGTGAACTAGTAACATATAATTCATCAGAAGGTCACAAGACAATTATAAAAAGAAGACAACTTCGTATCAAAGAAAAATGTTATACAGCGTGCAACAAAATTGTATCATACAACGTCATGTATATCTTAGCGATTAATGCATTTTATATTTTGTTTAGAAGTCAAAAATATCACTTTTTATATCTACCGCCGGTAAATAAAAAAGACGGTTAGAGAGGAACTCTCGGATAGGACGGTGTGGCCGATGTGTCCACAAAAAACTACCAGTTGCTCTTTTTTAGCCTAGCTTTTCTCATACGAGTATCGGGTCCAACAATCTTAAGTGACTTCGCCTAGAATTAGCCTTTCAGAGTCTCGTCTTTTCATGTGAGTTGGGCTACCCGGGCTGACATTTTCTTTCCCTTCCGAAGCATACAGCATAGCACCTCCTTTCGAGCTCTTCTTAAAACCACTGCCCAATAGATCAGTCTTTTGACGGTAGTTTTTACATGTAGGCTATTCTACTTGATTCTTTTCACAGCTTCCTTATAGACCATTACAATTTTGCGAAAGAAAAGTGAGCACGACTTGTTTACTATTTCGACAGGAACGATAAGGTACTTTCCCAATATACGGTAGGTCATGTCTCAAACCACAATTCTAATTCAAACATCTTAATTTAACATAGAAGTTCACACTAGCTTAATGATCGTCAAACACGCTTGTACCGGATCAGAATAGGTTTACTTTTCTATCGCCGGGGATAGAAACTCAGCGGCCACGTTGCAGACATTTTATAGTGGTATTCCCATCAATAATGCGACGGTATAAACACTGGCTTAACTGAACGAGAACTGTAAATTTGCATAATTGTTTTATATTGTAAAGTTGTTGTTAAGTCAAAATTCTAACCAGAAGTATTGTTTTCACACTACTGCTTTGCGGCATAATTGGGCACTACTACCCCAAACGGTCCCTTGTAATAAAGAGACCTTCCTTTAAAAGATATTTTAACCAAAAAAAAACGTTATTATAACTCGAGCTAAGGCTAAACACACGCCAACGTACACGTTTTTAATAATTTGGCCATAATTCTAAACAATGTAATCTCATTTGTTTGGATGACGGCACATGAATACAATGGAGTTGATAAAGAACAATATGGGCTTCGAAGCGGATTTCATAACCGTTACTTTAGAGTGTCGATTATATCACGAATGTCATCTTAAAAAACGATGCATATATATACATACATAAGACATTGCTTTATGGCTAAGAAACTGTTTTCCAATAAGCCTATGAGATAGATAAAAACATGAGAAAAATGGTTTTAGAGAAGTATGCATTTAAAGTTTTTTGCAGTAAATAAAAATGCGCACCCGGCAAAAATCAGTTGCGATATTTTTGCCAATGCGTGTTAACTATTTAAGTATTGACTAAAGTTTGTATAAACTATCATTTATGATAATGCTCCATTCCATTCGATTACATTTAAGTGTGAAACTTGACTGTTTAATAAAACTGAGTATTTAATGAACTTTATTATAAAATATTCTATCATTTTAATATTTGCCTGTTCTTTAATATTTGAGTCGAATTGATGAATCGTTACCATCAATAATTTGTTTCATTAGTTAGTTACTATTCCCATTTTCAGTTTACTATTCCCGCTATCTTCGCTCTATCATTTCGATTCTTGCGATGTCATAAATTTATTTATCAACGATTACATTATTAGTAATATATGTGCATCTAACCTAAGTTTATTGATATTTCTTTGTATTTCCTTCTCGTTTCTTATATAACTTTAGTCATACATAAGCATAAATATCTCAACGTATTTGTACGACTTACGGACCATGAGTCTTTAGGACTAGCAAACTTTTACATAAACTTTACGTTTTTTGTAATTTTATGTTAACGTAAATATCTCTGCCAATTACTTCTCTGAAGAGACCGACCGGCGAATGAACCTTTGCTTTGAATAACTGACGCCAAAATACGGAGACAGACAACGCAATTTATCATAATTTAGGTGCTGTTTGAGTTGTATTAAAATTACTGTCAACTTATCTAAATTTAGGTTTAAAATCTGGAAATTCCATAAACTTTTAGTAGCTATATAGTTAGAAAAAATTTAAAACGTGGCAGGTCTTATTTTTACAGGGAGCCGTTTGGGGTGGTACCACCGCAGTGCCTATTTCTGCCGCAAGTAGTGAGAAAACATTACTGTGTTTCGGCTTGAAGGGCACCGTAGCTAGCGCATTTACTCAGTAAGCGAAACTTAACATCTTATGTCTCACGGTAGGCAGCGCGTCGATAATAATTTTGGAACGGAAAAAAAATTTACACAACTACGATGACGGTTTTATAAGACTCCTAGTGAAACAGCATGATTTTTTTCTTTCGAAAGTTGCTAATTTATACATGCATAAGTAAATGCAACAATATTTAAAAATGTCTGTTTAATTCTACTTTATTAAAGAGGTTACTGTCAAACATTTACACTCCTAAAGATATAGTAAAATGAAAAGTTTGTTAACTAATTAGATCCTTTGAATATTTGCCGAAAAACATGGCCACCCTACCATTAAACAATACTGGCGCGAAATGTCAGAAAACGTGATGTTGTCAGACATTCGAAGAACAATAGATAACAGCAAGCTCTTATCCGTCAGATGTAACGGCGCCAGACGACTTTTTGCTAAGAAACAAGCACAAGACAAAGTGTTTCATACTAAATTAAACGGAACTACATAGATTTCAGTAACACTGCTTATTCAAATAACAATAACTTGGTGTAATTTAATTTTTCTAAGGCGAAGCTTTTTAAATTTCAGTATTAATAAAACTAACCTTTGAAAATACCAAAACTTGCACATTAGTGATGATTTAATCAAATTTTTTTTTTACTTTGAAAACAATAGTTAGTCAATCACAATCGTAATCATCGTTCACGTTCGTCAGGCTGAATAAAGTAATTAGGTAGGCAGGAATAATTCCTATTAAAGTCAAATATAAACTAAAGTCGTAAAGTAATAAAATAAGTAAAGCTTTGTTTAAAATAAATAAATAAATCATTATTTCTTATATACAACACCAACTTTAAAAATCTAAAAATCAAACGTATTCAAATTACGTACTAATGGAAATGTACAGATTTATAGCATATCAGCTTCCATTTCCTGCTTTAATTATACCAATTGCCGAAGTACAGGAATGGTTTTTATTACATCACAAAGCATCTCTAAAACTTCAAGGGCAAAAAAGTGTATGTTCGCGACAGAAGTGGACGTTGTAGGAGCGGTGTCACTTACAGCCGAACCTACCGGGATCGCCTTACCGTTTGCGGTTTGCGTCCAACTTTTAGCACGCCAAGTATAAGGTTATCGATTCTTTGTATTTTTTCATAAAGACTCGCGTCACTTCAAGTATCAAATGACAAAGTGATGGCGACAAGGCGGCATGTGACGAGAATCGGCTACCCTATACATGTTTTGTGACAGAGACAGTTCTGAACCTTATGATAATAAAAATCAAAGTAAAAAAGAGTATGTACAGTTAAAGAAATCAATATTATCTTGTGAGCAGTTTTTTTTAAGTTGTTATGTAAATTATAAATACTAATTAAAATATAAAATGGTTTCTACGTCGTCGATTTCGATGGAGGAAGACTTTGCTTGTGAATATTTTGCTAAGTCTAATGTCTTTAAATATATGTTATATGTCATATGTTTCACAATATAGTCCGCCAATTTACTTACCCAAACATTCAAGTATTAACCCTTTTGAGTATGACTATAACCGTAAAAGTAAATGGATATAAAATAAAAATACAATAAAAATTAATACTTTTAAAATGTCATATTGTTTATTAATGTTTTAAGTTGACTGCCTACGGTAATTTAACTCGGAATGTACTGCCTATATTTCTACACTAAACGGCAGGCAGATCTTTAAACCATATTTACGGGAAATCTGTAGACTCTTCATTGATAAAAAGAAGTTAAATAGATCAATTTATAGCTCCC
Organism: Lamproptera curius; assembly: GCA_029286875.1. NCBI lineage: Eukaryota > Metazoa > Arthropoda > Insecta > Lepidoptera > Papilionidae > Lamproptera > Lamproptera curius. The sequence goes on along the minus strand of JAGSMT010000041.1, from coordinate 1,011,132 downwards.
AAACAATTAGAGTCTATCAAAGCATTTGCTCTATGGGTGTGCCAACATTCCCATTTCGTATCATTACATGTGCTCGTTGAACAATGCAAATACGTCGGTGAGAACTTGCCATTATCAGATTAAACTTTAAACTCTTAGTTTGTTTGTACTGGGGCGAGCCGTTTATCCGTCGGTCTTTTGCAATAAGTATTTAAACTTGGTACACTTCCTGTGAACACGCCTTAATACTAATTAACACAAAATCCCTCTTCATTTAACGATGTTATGATGCTTGAAAAGAAAAGAAAAAAATGCTTTTTAATTTGATTCGGTTCAAAGAAAGACACTGTATAATTTGTAAGTTCAACTCAATTGGAATAAAAAACTTTTCTACCTTTTAGAAAGTTTTGATCTTTAGAAATTTGGGAAATACGACTTGAGCAGAATGCCAATATGCCTTAATAGTTGGACCCATTGCAGACTTTACGTGCTATCAAATCTTTATGCCTTAATCTTATCTATATTGGTCAGCAGTAATAACCCATTAAGGGTTGAAGGAAACACGCTATGAAAATTATACTTCAATAGCCACTCGTACAAAATTTCAATAAGTTCACGTTTTTAATACATTTTTATAGTTATTATTCTAAACTAGACTAGACGTCTGCATCTCATAAAGAGAAACCTTTATTTTTTTTTTAATCTTATTTGTAAACTGATTGACACAGACTGAAGTCTATAAGCATTAAGATGCATTAACAACAAAAATACAGAATATTGTTGAAACGAATAATGCAAAGCCGGGTGCGATTAGCTTGTTAGTGTGCAAATTGAGTAACTTAGATAATAATTACATGGTAACACTACACTATAGAATCCCTGACCGTAACAGCGTTCAGCATACGTTTAAAAGCAACAAAAGGTTGTAGAAATCGGCTTTTCATCGGAGGTCAACGCCACGCCCGTTCAGGATGTGCACAGAGACAAAACGAGTGTAACACAAAAGCCCGTGCCAGTACAACAATACGACACCGTTTTCAATCTCGCCACAACGTATCATATGCCACGGGTAAGGTTGCCAAGTAGAATACAAAGTAACACACAAGGGTTGTCAATTGTTAAAAAACAATTGAGCGGGGAAGACCTTTCATAGGGGGCGGAGAACATCAATAGTTTAAGAACGACGTATGCCATGTTGAATTGCTGACTCAAACAGGACTAAACGTTCCGAGTGTAGTTAACCTAGAAAATATGAGGTACACCTCAGGTATAAGATCTATTTTGCAGTCTCAAACTTCAATGTGGTGTAAGACTAAACCTTTTGTTCGGCTTTATAGACCTATGCACAAATGCTATTTATCATGGAGTAAACGAACTTAACACATTTGTTTAAGTCTAGCAGCGCGTTGGCGATAGCACTGAAATATTGCCATGTCATGGTCAGATGGTGACACTTCCATAGTGATCAACGACATCGTCCGCCTGCGTATCCATAAATACATATTAATTTAAATCACGATATTGGTCGTTGATACTTATGAATCAAAATATTACAAAATAAACGTCCGAAAGTGAGTATTAAACATTAAATAGTACAATAAATATGTATACGTAACAGTCTATAACAAGATATGTATATTTGAGTTTTCTTCAAACTATCATTTACAGTTCAGGATCTTTTTGAAACAATACTCTTTATTATTAATAGTGAATTTACATGTCGTCTGCCAATACTTCAAAATCTGAATATTTATCCCTTGAATGACTAAGAATATATATCTTACATGACAGACACGATATTTAACAGGTTCAGTAACAAAAACACCGTATTATTCTTGAAATACTTATATAAGGTTTATGTGTATTAATTTATCATGATACATATCTGTCTAATACAGTAAAAAATAATTTAAAACATTTAAATTATATTAACTTTATCACATATATAAATTAGTTTATTTCGTACAACCATTAATGTGTTCACCATTACATAATTGTATAATGGTAAATTTTCTAATACATATAGTAAATATTAGAATCTTTTTGTTTTTAATATGTTGTGTAATTCTTATTTCAAACGAAAAACTAACATAACAATAATTCTCTCCGATTAAATTGTAAAATTGTGATACTTATCCGAAATAAATGTTAGTAACATTTATTCCAACGCGAAGAGGAAGTCAATAACAACCCTGAAAACTCAAAGAAAACCGCAACATCGATATGTTACAGCGAGTTGAACGGATTGAAAATACGTTTGCATTGCAATTCACAAACCGAAACCGTAGAATACGATATAAAAATGGTTCATGCAACTTTAGACGACGATGCTTATCTGAAATGGGGCAATAAAAGTGAGTTTTACCGCGTAAAGGTATCTATAATTAAGGTCGTAGCTTTTAAAACCAACTATAATGTCGCTAACGTACACTAACTTTAAGTGAAACACGGTATTAAACGCTACTTTGTTGAGGAAATCCGCAATATTGCTTGTATTTTATTACATTTTTAATATAGCAAATCTACGTAAAGTTTATTATTAAAAATATACTGTTATTTTTTGCTAATTGTACGTATACAGGAAAGTATATAATATAAAACCAACTACAACCCGAGGCAAAGCAAAATGGAGGCCACTGATCTTTTGAAAGATTTTTGGTAAAAACCGTGGCCTTGACTTATCTGCTGTTTTAGTGGGAGGTCGTGGTTTAAAAAATCTGCTATGGAATACTCGGTACATAGTTGTTTTGCAAAGCGTTTACCAGTTCATTAAGGCAACTGTTGTGGTGTAGTGATATATTATCAAATTTTTGCAAAAAACAAACGGACTTCAAATCGATTGGCGTGATATTGAGCTATTAATTGTCCATTTGTTGAGCACATAGTTAATATAACTTTCAGACTTATTAAATTTTTTTATGGATGCCCCTGTCAGAACTAGACCAAATTGCTATGGGACCAAACGGGAAGCACCAACTTTCAAATAAAAAAAAAAACATCAAAATTAGTTCACCCAGGCGAAAGTTCTGCGGTAGCAACCAAAAAAAAATACAGACGAATTGAGAACCTCCACCTTTGTTTTGAAGTCGGTTAAAAAGTGGTATGAGATCCAGTCGAAATTGTAATAATTACAATTTTGGAAATATCTTATTATATTAAATACAATTATTGTATAGTTTACTTTATTAATAAAGTTGTTACATAATTTTTTAAGCTATTATCGCAGCGCAATTCAGTCTCGAAAAGTTCGTTTTCGCTGCCTTTTTAATATTTCCGGCTCCTACATCAATATTTATTTAAGTACGTTAATGCTTTTAGTTCTACCTAAACTCTTAAATAGCTTTAGTCTTGGCACACAGAAAATAAAAGACATTAATTCCCACAAGAAAGAAATGTACTTTTTCCATACCGGGGTTATCCAAACGTTATAAAAATCATTATTGAATAAAATTACGTTTTTACGGATTTTATCGCGTTTATTTTTACATTTTAAAATTCCCGACGTTTCGAACACTTTTAAGCGGACGTGGTCAAGGTACACTGAGATGTCATGCGTCTTGTTGCCAGTGCTGAAGCGAGGTTTCCAGATCTTATTTGTTATAAAATATTTTAAGTCTTTACTCCGACCTATGCAAAATTATCTTATTTTATCATTACTGCCAGCAGTGGTATTATGCTTGGGTTTTAATTTTAATTTATTAAGTATAGGGTCCCAGGTGGTAAAACTCAACCATCTTCTTCATTGAAATTTGGATGTTTTCTAATTTCAATAGCCTCACGGATCTTTCTTGAAAGTAATCAGTATTCTTTAGAGATAATTTGTGGTCGATCAAATCTGATGTATAATTTGGGTGATTTAATGTGTGGTCACACAGAACCTCGCTTCAGCACTGGCAACAAGACGCATGACATCTCAGTCTACCCCGTGACTACAGCCCCTGGAAAGTGTTCGAAACGTCGGAAATTTAAAAATGTAAAAATAAACGCGATAAAATCCGTAAAAAGTCATTTTATTCAATAATGTGTAGTATACGCCATTCTAGTAGTTGTTAAGACAACATTGCTAGCATATGTCAATGCCTATACTATTGTTGCCTATACGGATACAATTTTAATATCAAAGCATTGTAACAAAATCCAAAAGACGAGACGTTGCTCACATCAGTGAAATAAATAAGTGAACTTTATCACTTCCACGAATATCGAAGGAAACGCGGAATCGCAAATGATCTCGATTTCACTTTGATCTCATATAAATGTGACGAAGATTTTCGTATGTATTTATTTTCAGCCTTTTTTCTTTGCGAACGATGTCACAAAAGATTGCTTGGAGTGACAATTTGACGTTGTAACACTTGTGCTGTGGTAACGAATTGCGAAACTGACACGCTATTAGAATATGCGTACACGTGTAACCCACACGTCTTTGTTCACCTGTTGATAAGTGGAGGTGTACAAAGGCATGTGATAAAAATAAATGTTGACTGATTATTCATTTCTTAAGTTAGAATAATACGTTATAGCCAAAAGCAAGCCTCATCTCATCTCGTCTCATCATCAGCCTGTGTTAGTCCACTGCTGCGGACATAGGCCTTCCGTAATGCACACGCCTTCTTCATTAGGGGGTTTTTGGACCGTATCCCACCACGCTGTTCTAATGCGGGTTGGTGGGTGGACCGATTTTTACATGCCCATCCGACGCATGGAACATCTTACTTTTTAGACATTTGGGTGATCGGCCCAAAGTGTTCTAACCAACTAGGAAACAACTTAAAAAAACAGTTCAGTCCCTGCAGGATTCAAACCACGACCTCCGATTTCTAAAGCACAAGCCCATACCACTAGGCTACGGAGGTAGTTGCAAAATGAAGCCTACGAATGATAATTCAAATTCAAATATCTTCAATCAAAATAGAAGTTTACACTTGTTTAATGATTGTAGAACACGCAACCACCGGTTCATGATGACATGATTTATAATCTTTACATTTTTAAAAATTGACAACACCATTTTCTTATCAATTAAAGTGTGCTAAGTAAGCCAAAGCATCGCTCTATGTCTTCATTGATATACATAAATATATAATACCGCTTGCATGATCGTTATACTTGACATTTTTCCAGCATTTTATCATTATTCATCATACGTAACATTGACTTGTACTTTAAGTAATAAACTGTAACCAAACCATTGATAGTCTTAATAAAATCTTCACATCATTTAAATTACCAATCGTTTTTATTGCATAAATAATTGAATTGTATTTTATTACCGTAATTAATGAAATCTTTAGCTTGTTTGTGATTTTATTACCGGATATATCCGTCACACATTTAAATGTAACTTAAATATTTAGCCGTTTTATGTCAGTTTAAAGATAACATCTCTTAACTCAACAGATTTTGGGACTATCCCACGCACGATTCTCTTCTAATGGATTCTGAATGAATTTTTAATGGACTTTGTGTTTCTGCTAATCCCACGTGTAAATCACGAAGTTAGTTTTGCGTACCAAAGTTCAATTTGCAAACTATATCAAAACACACAATCTCTATACCAACCCTGAGAATTAAATTATACCGCTTGGACATATCATGTCGTATTTGTAAAATTGTGCAAGTGAATTGTATATATTTTATAGACGTTTACTATGATCATAATATTATAAAAGCTTCACTCTCAGTCTTACGCTAAGATCTCTATTATACAACATTACGCATTATTTTTAAAATTCTAATATTTACTACTCGTATTTTTATTATTTTTCGTCGCATGTTTATAAATTATTAATTTTTATTATTCAAATCAAAATAATATTTATAAAGACTTCTGACATAATGTATTATGTTTACTTTTCCACTATATCATATTGTTTTTGCTATATCGTAAACATTGCTTAACAAATGAAAATAGAGATTAAATGTTAAATTCGAAGCCACCACATTGCGACCACAAGCGGGTTAAATTCGTGCACCGTCGAACATTTTACCATTTTATTACAACGGTACGCTCGCCTGCAAGAGCGCGTGCCGCGAAATTGATTCGGCGTGTCATCACGTACATGACAAATTGCTATTGCATTATCTCTATTCCAATGGCGAACGCTGAAAAGCTTCACGTTTCGAAGCTCATATTCGTAGCATTCTCGAGCGAGGTACGCGATCAATCTGGAGCATTCGATGCAACGATTGTACGAGTTTTCGTGCAATACTTACATATGCACGATTCTATACTGATGGTTTGGTTTCCGTATCAAAAACTAATAAGCTTTATAGGTATAAAAAGTGAATATGTCCAGTAACAAATGATTGTATGTTCATCATCAGCCTGTGATAGTCCACTGCTAGACATAGGCTTCCCCTTATACACCCCTATCCATTAAGGGGTTTTTGGACCGTATCCCACTACGCTGGTCCAATGCGGGTTGGTGAGTTCCCGCAAGATTCGAACCAACGACCTCCGGTTTCTAAAGCACACGCCCATATAGCTAGGCTGTTGTTTGATGTATGTACACGCATGTACGTAATACGTATTAAAAGTACATAATTGTATTGGGAAAATGTATTATTTATTGCATTTATTTTTATATATTCAAACATAATGTACATGTTATATTTTTTAATAGCTGTTTTACTATTTAGATCATTAGAGTTTATTTATGATTTGTTTAAATCTGTCCTCTTAACAACCCTAAGGTTTAACCTAACGTTTCATTGCTGCTGGAATTGGCCTCCCCTAATACACCCCTATCTATTAGGGGATTTTGGACCGTAACCGTAACCTAACGTCGTAAAATACTAATACGTAGTATTTTTGGGAGAATTTTAAATGAATGAACAAATAAATGCCTCCGTTACAAACGAACTCGATAAATTTTCGTTTTCTTGCCGGGGCAATATGCTGATGATCCAATTTCTTCCAAAGTAATATAATCAATGCGCTGAACGAGTGTGTTCAATATTGGTTCGGGAAGTAAATATCGTCGATTGTAGAGGCGGGTGTAGTGACTTAAGAGCAGACGATAGGCGATTTATGCTATAATAATACTTTGGTAGTTATTATTTGTAAGTAACATTTTATTTATCATTACAAATTATTATGATGTTGAGATTTAATATCAAACGTTGGATAATTAGATTACATCATACTTCATCAGCCTGTGATAGTCCACTGCTGGACATAGGCCTCCCCTACACCCCTATCCATTAGGGGGTTTGGACCGACCTCTTTTTTGAGTTTTAACCTTATTGGTTTGCGTTTGACATACATACGAGTATGTGTGGCGGTTGTAATGCAATAGTCCTCTTTTATTGTAAAATACGTTTAAGTTTTACTTATTTAACATATAATACAAAATATTATTATATCAATACCATGATACATATTTTTCGAATTGTTACTTATCTCTCATCGGTTATATAGTATAGTATGTATATAATATAGTATATTGGTAACCAATTAGCGGCTTATTTATTACATTAATGTGTGTTTTGTAATATATTGTGAATATTTATATGCGTAAATATGAATTTTGTTTTAAATCTTCTAAAAAATCATCAATAACTCAATAAGGTAATGGTAAGGCGTTACAATTATATCAGGTGAACTATTTATCATCATCATCAGCCTTTGTTAGTCCACTGCTGGACATAGGCCTCCCCTAATACACCCCTATCCATTAGGGTTTGGACCATCCACCACGCTGGTCCAATGCGGGTTGGTGGGTGGACCGACTTTTACATGCCCATCAACGCATGGATTCTCTTTCAGACAATTGGGTGATCGGCCCAAATTGTCCTAACCAACAAAACAACAAGAAAAATTTGTTGATTCCGCAAGATTCAACCCTAGACCTCCGGTTTCTAAAGCACTAGCCAATACCACTAGGCTACGAGGCAGTTAAACTTTACTCTAATCTAACTATTTAATCGTTGAATAAGGAGCTAAAGTAAATAAGTAATTATATTAAACATTGCAAACATACCGATGTAAATATCTTGACATTTTTCTTTCGCAAAATAGCTTACCTACGTCTAATACCATAATGCCATCCCTTCGCAAGGGTTTACTGCGTTCTTGTATAGAAGCCGTACGGGTTTGCATATCCTATCACTAATGCTGCAACAAGGGTTGGTAATCGATATACCTTGTTGAAAGAAGCTTAAGCTCACAGTGCAATTTTTATAATTTTAACACCATGAAAATATAAATATACCTATATATAAAATGATATTGAACCACTTGGCATAGTGGTGTAGTGACATTAGCTAACTGTCTACGTGGAAGGTCTGGGTTCCGATTCACCACGGAAAAATATTGAGTGATGAATATGGCGTTTATGTGAGTTTATGTGAGTTTATGTGTTTATCTGTTATCTAGTTTCATAGCATAAACTTTATTCAGTTTGGAATTAGAAGATGTTGTGTTATTCGTCCTGGCATATTATAACATAAAAATGTAGTAAACTCATATTTAGATAGGCAATGAAAAAAGTTTTTGTTCGTGTGACTTGTTCTACAGAATTTTTAACAATTTTTAAAGAAAAGTATCTATTTGTTTCGCTTAATATCACGAGTATTACATTTTGGAAATCTGTTTATAGTATTTAAAATTAGTTTTGTCTGTTAACAAAATTATGCAAAAACAAAAATAACGTAAGTTAAATGCGACAACCCATCCAAGCTAATCCCGACACTTTAGATGAACTATTAAGTCTGCAAGCTGGAAATTTGTCACGAACGCTTTTAGCGCAACTTATCGCTTTCAGGTGCTCGCTAATGAGAAACCTAGGAGTGATGGATGAGATAATAGGTGTGGAGACGTGAGTTTTAAAAAATTAAGAAGCATCACCGTTAGTTTCAGTTCGTGGTATATAAATTTATTAAATTTTTCATGATGTTTTTTTTATGTTTAAATAATTTACATATCAAATCGCGTTAGTTATATATATTTATTCCGACTTATCGGATTCTTTCCAGCACCCATGATCAGGGCAGACTAAGTTGGTATATGTAACGCGAAAAATCCGTAAATTAGTGATATGTATAATAATCGCGTAAATAAGGTAAATAATTAAATTATTTACTTAAGATTATAAACACAGTTTTTGTTTTGATTTTAATTTTTTTATTTACGATATACATTAAAGACGAACTAGCCAATTGTAACAATTTTTAGGTAGATAAGAATTGTAATAGGTATTGCATTGCAACCAGTGACGGTTATGATTGTAAAAGCATTTCAAATATTATGAACGCATTCAATGATTGTATATCCGTAGGAGACAAATTTGTTTTGAAACGTGTTTATTGCGACGAAAGCGATGAACGACGAAACAAAAGACGAAGAAACTTCACAATCCTATTCCAATAGAACAGATAACAAAACCGTAGATCATCTAACTTTTTACATAATTGAGTGATCAGCGCTACTAGGTTTCCTGTCAATAAAACAAGCACGATAATGATTTATTCAATTTACAAAAGTTTTAAACACATAATTTTCGGATTGTTAAGCGCAAGCCGGACGAAGTCAAGACCTTGTCTTTTTTGTTTTAATAAAATAAAAATAAAGTCAGCCTACATTATTGCTTGGACGCGGTCTTTTAATCATATGACATTTATCACTTATTATTTACCAAACCTGTTGACAGTTCTATAAACTGTAATAATACACAGACATTAATTCGACATTAAAATACGAATATCTGTCAAAGCTTTGACTTGCCAATTAATTATTGTCTCTATTGCAATTATAACCGCACTATATAACTGTAACAAGCTTCACAATAACCCATTTATCAGTCCCTAATGTAACCTTATAGTTTTTCGAATAAAATTGATATATTTTATGGAGCCGCATTCCAGGCAATTTGTTACGTTACCGCCAGCGTTTGACATAAGACTTTTGACAAATGTCCAGGTTCAATGTGCAGAATGCATAGAGTTCTTAAACGAATCACTATAGGGCCATTTTAACATTCTATTTTACTCTAAACAGATTGTCCATCGTGTCCAAATCATTGCATATCTTTTAATGATACACAAATTTATATTTGATTGCTTATTTAACTTCTATTATAATTGCAATAAATTGTACTAAATGTATGCTAGAGCCTCAAGGGACGAGAAGTGTTTGAACAGAGGATTTCTGGCAGACAGAATATATAACGACATCATTTGCCGGAATCAGAGCATCTGACATCGTGAGGAATATTAGCAGCCTAGAATGAAAGTGGGTCAGCTTGCACGACGCGTGCACAATATAAAAAAGAAAGAAAACGTTTAATTTTGTCCTCTTTTACTTATTATCTTGCAATATTCGCCCTTTCTTAGTTTAAGCGTGTTATACTTCACATAAAATTATTTTTAAGGCATCCAAAAATCACGGAAGCAAGGCTTTTGCATCCACCTTTACGTTAAATACAATTCAAATGATAATGTAAATCAACAATTACTACAGAATATCAAACATGGGCTTCCAGACATGGTATAATAAATCTGAGACAAGATCTATTAATACTTCCTATATAAATAACCTATAAGTAACTCAGTAAGCTAAAGAGCAGGTTATGGTGCATATTGGAATTTAAAATACAAAGACAGACTGCAGATTGAGGCCTACCCGACTTATCAAATAATTAGTAACTAAAGTTTTAATGTATGGGAAATTTTCCTTCGACTCTTTCTTCATACGTACCTCATATTTAAGGTAAAATATCCTCTTACTTCCTCTCATACTTTCTCTTTCAATTTCAACCTTCACTAACTCTTCTTCTATGTAGCATATGATACTATGTAAAGTTGATTGCTGATTGCTGATGAGCTGTCATTTTTATATGGAGCAAAGTTTTTCAGTACTCCGGTGGTAACCCCATTTGCGTAGCATGTGTAAATCCCTTGCGTGACGTAATACTACAAACTAGGAATGGGGGTAATCAAAACTTTTAATGACGTATACGAAACGAGTTGCGTTACAACACGAATAAAACCCTAGCAGTCATTAGCACACTTTTTGTTATAGACTTATACGGCAGACTAAAACCGTCTTAACACATAGCACAAAACTATAGTTGGCTTTATGTATTAAATTACAACTGTTTACAAATTAATATCGTTAAATTTGTTCAAACAGAAATATTGATTTGTTCGTTTCGTATAAATAAATACAAAATATGGTGTATAAATTTAAATTTCTTTAAGGGTATTTTGATTGGCACTAACACTATGCTTTCATTTTATGACATCAGACTTTGTCTTGTTTATTAGGAAGTTTCTTTGCCTCGGCTAACTTTAAACTAGAAAACTATTAAAGCTCTCACACACACACACATCATCAGCCTTTGTTAGTCCACTGCTGGACATAGGCCTCCCCTAATACACCCCTATCCATTAGGCGGTTTTGGACCGTATCCCACCACGCTGGTCCAATGCGGGTTGGTGGGTGAATGCGGGTTGGTGGGTGGCTCACACACTTATAATGTATTGTTTTCACTGTCTTCACTATGTGAATATGAAATCTTAAAATAAACTAATAGTGGACATTTAAAAAAAAAAAAAATGTTCCATAAGAAATTTGCTAACAGGTTTCAGCTTTAAAAACACTAATAACACCGCAACAACTACACTAAAAAACACTAAAAACCTTAGTCTAGAGTTATGACAAAATGCTTATCTCTTTATATCTCTTCACCATATTGGTAATTAATTTCCTTTTACCTTTTCAGTGCCAAGTCCATATAACACTCGTACTATAAACGGCACTCTAAAATAGCACAGAAATTAAACGTATTAACAAATACTAATCACACATCAGTGCAAAAAACGATCCTATATTAAAAGAGTAAGTTAACAAAAGCATTATTTGTTTACACCAGTAAATACACATATAAAGCGTAGATTCAACCAACAGCTGTTATGCCATGACTAAGCGATAGCTATACATTTAAAGCTAGCCGCACAGCGAGAGCGAACCCGTGGGCCCGTGACACATTGACGATTATTCATACTGAAATCAACATCTGTCACTGATCGACGATCGCTAAGGATCAATTTGCATAGCAAACAGCTTTACATAAACCCATACGTGAGCCAGTGGCCTAATTGCGAACGGTTCATGCGTTACACAAACCCATTTTGAACCCTCCGTCGTTTATTACGTCGGCTAATATTTGTCGCGGGGCCTTTATTCGGCCATTGTCCATATAAAGGATTGTCGGATGAGTATCAGATTGCCATCGTTATTATATAACGATCGTATATCTCGTATCTGAGCCGACAAAAACTCTACTGCCTTTTTAATGTAACTAATAATATCGTACACGTATTAAGTTAATTCAGATCAGACTTAAATAATTATAATTTATTCTTTTGTTTACGCGAATACTACACATTATTGAATAGGAGAACTTTTTACGTATTTTATTACGTTTATTTTATATTTCAAATTTCTGACGTTTCGAACACTACAGCTTTGGTCACGGGGTAGACTGAGATAAAATCCGTAAAACGTACCTTTCTTGAATAATTATTCCTCTTATTAACGCAATTAATTTAGCATATATACGTTTCGGACTCTTTCCAGGGTCCATGACCTATCCTATCGTAGTCTGCGCGTGATCATGGACCCTGAAAAGAGTCAGACACTTCGAGAATACCTAAATACTAACGCGAAAAATTCGTAAACAGTTAAATTTAATGTCAGACTAAAAGTTAAATAATTGTTTAATTTGACTGGTTTTACTTTAAGGTACAAAAAACCTCCCACCATAATATCTTACACAATCAACCGGGCGCTCGTTACGTATTTGAATAAAAGATGAGACAAATCGAACAACTCTTGGCACTGTAAACTATTGCAAGTTATTGTGGCGATAATTCCTTACCCCTTTCCGACGCAAACAAATGGGCTACAAAGACCCATTTTCGTTAGTGCGCCACGTCAAGAAAACGCCTATTAACTTGCGCAGTGAGAAGACTGGCTGACATTTATTCGTGAGTTATGTGCATCCCTACGCCCTTAGGCCTCCGTTCACAGAAATCATAAATATTTAAAACAATACGCGGATATTTGCCGGCCGTAAATCGGGGGGAGTATAACCGTGCATACATCAATAATTACGCATAAAGTTGCCTTTTTTTACTCGTGAAAACGTTTCGATTATACTGTAAAAGCGATTTCGTTGTTTTAATATTTTTCGTGTTTTAATGGGCGTTGTTTATTTAGACCCTCCAATAAGACTTGTGTTGTACGAATATTTTTTTAAAACATTTAGAATTTTACGATAGCGGTTACGGCCGTTCAACATGGAGATTTTAGATTTTATACAATTTACATTGAATTATTTTTGGTATAGAGTTTTTACAATGGGCCCAGCGATATTTAGTTTCGTAAGTGTTATAACGGTGATGGCGCACAATATTTTGGGACGCCATTATTAAAGTTTTTGTGTTTTATAGATAAAGAACTTTCACTACCATATTTGGTACCTTATAATTCTTAGCTACATTTTTAAAATAACATCTTTAACATGGCCATCATTGTCCTGTAAGAATTAGCTGTGAAATATATTTTAAAACGTTTGGCACTCCTGGAATTTTGCAAAAGTCCACTCTGTTTGCTTCGAATGTTTCAACTCCAAGATTTTTTTTACACGGATAAGATATTTATCTGTAAAAACATATTTATAACATAATAAAATTAGGGTGTAATTACAAAACACTTTCAGACCCACACGTTTTTATACATTGGTACGAATATTAATAGAAATATAAAAAAAAATATATAAAAGTTAAAAACTTAGCTGGCTAATTTTGATTTAATTTCACATACAAAATAACATAAGAAACAAAAACAGTTTTTTTCTTTATATTCTTTCTATTACATTGACTAAATTACTTTTATTTTATTAAAATTTAATCTCTAAATATATCTTTCTTAATATATTATTCTCTAAATATATTATTTCTTACTTTAGAAAGCGGGAAAAATGCAAAACGGAATAAATGAAATGCAATAGAAGCTTCAACCAATTTGATTACTCACGGGAAACATGGAGCTCAAGTTATATCAGCCTTTGATTCGAGCTAAGTTTGCAATTTATATTGGTACCTTAACAGATCTATAAATTCAAAATCAAAGTTTAAGCTTTGCATTGACTTGCAAAGATTTGTCAAAGCCTATTTGGAGTGAAGTCTGTCTTTGGTTTATCGAATTTAACCAGTGTTTCCCTTTTGTTTCAGATATTCATTAATTTAGATTAATGTAAATTTTTCGTTGAGTAATTATGTAAAGATTTTTTTTCCTGTGCGTAATTGCCACAAGTTACGCTTAAAAATTTTATCGAGTCTCGGCCTAGACTTTAAAAAAAATACGTTTTATTGATTTTTTCTACAAAACTACATAACGATTTATTATTTTAAAGTTAACTAAACATTATAAATTAATTCAGGTTTAACGTATTTATTTTGATATGTAACTGATGGTGACGGACGTTGTAAAATGTCAAAAAGGCGGTAATGGCGGTAAATAACAATTAGCATTAACTCAATAAATTCGTTTTAAGTAGATTTATTACAATTTTTACGATTCGATTCAATAATTATTTTTAATACAGTCACATTATGACAACAGTATATTATTTATTCTCTGCAGCTGTTGTTCATAGCGCGGCATGAATTATGAAGATGCTTAAAAATACGAATCTGACAAAGCGTTCACGAAAGCTTTCGAAGGGATTATAACTTGGGTTGTTTTTAATAACTTTTTTAATATAACTGTTAAATAACTATCGCAGCTTATTCAATAATTTTATATAAAAAACCTTCATTTAGAAATTCTTAAGATTTTACCTTTTTAACAACACAAATAATAAAGCTACAATCATCTGGAATTTACCAAAATCTGTTTTTTCACAGCTGTTTTAATAAAACAAAAAGCTAGCTTTACCATAAATTCAAAAACATACTGATAGAAATATCCAAATTATTTATCCGATTGTCTCTTGCAAACAACTGGGGATAAAATATCAACTTAATGGTCCAATTCACTTTATATTTATTACAAAATACATCATATACCTTAAATGCCTGGAATTTGATAACGCTAACAGCTATTACAATTCAGCACAAATTTCTTATCGAAATTGAAATAACTTCGACCCTTTTAGGGTATCCCAATTAAACGCACCGCTTTTGTAGTTATTTCCCTGAACCTAGCAATATCTTGAATAATTGAACTGACGCATAGTTGTTAATATACTTTAGTGTGTCATAGAAAAGTTATTGCGTCGCTTTAACTCGATTGTCTATTCCAATACGGAACATTATCCGTTCGGTTAGTTTTAACACCAGTACAAAGCTATGCGTGGGCGTACACAAACACTAAGAGACAAAAACGTGATATATTGCCTTCAGTAATGAGACAATTTTGTTAACAGATACTAAATAATAAAGTTACTGCGTTTTTAGATAAGACAAATTATTGTAAATACTCCGTATTCGGTTTTATTTTGATCGTTGTGTGTTAGCCAACTGCCGGACATAGGCCTCCCCTATTGCACGCCTTCTTCATTAGGATTTTTGGACCGTATCCCACCACAATGCTTGTCTGGTGGGCATGCATCAACTTAGTTTTCAGACAATTGGGTGATCGGCCCAAAATGTCTTAACCAACTAAGAAACGACAATGACAATTTGTTGAGTCCCCGCATTCGAACCCACGACCTCCGGTTTCTAAAGCACACTAAGCTAAAAGCCGCTAGGCTACCGAGGCCACCAAAAACACTTTTTTGGTACATAACAAAAACAATTATATTGTACGGTGATTTAGCTTGTAACGTATTATATTTATGTGTTCATAAAAAAATTAGGTTATGTACTAAAAATTCCGCATACCAAAACATCGAAAACGCTTACCCGTTCGCTCTATACATTTCTAGAAATTTCTTAACTTCGTGAAAACAATTGAATGTCAGCCTCATAAAGTCATTGATCAATATTCTGCGTGGGCTGGATATATAACTTTCTCTCGAAGCTTACGAGCTCTATCTTTGAGTTGTATCATTGGCGGCACTGCAAATTAAACTAACTTCGAGTCGAACTAATTTACTGTTTCTTCTGACCCTACGCATTAGCGGAACTAAGTTGGAACAAAACTAATATATCAGGTGGAAATGACAACAATTGATTTAACGACTTTCCTTCGTTAACGAAATACAAAAGTATCTTTTTGAACACCTATTGCTACTATATTAAAAGGAGAGAAGTAAAAAATACAACAGACAGTTGCTAGCGCAGTTTATATTACAACTGTAATTTTTGTTGTTAAAAATATAAATATTTCTTTATTAATGTATATCTATAGAAATAAATATAAAAATCTGTCTGTAGTATTAAAATAAAGGTTTTTAAATGAGCACATTGTGATATATAACCGGAACATATAACAATTTTTTTTTAATTTTTGTCTGTCTGTTTCTGTCTGGCTGTTCTATTTTTGACAGGGCTTTTACTGGAAGATAGCTAATACTGGTAGTAACTTCGGCTATTTCTTTTATAGCACAAATCGAACATTGTTGTATCAATATTATTACCACGCGAACTAGTGATATATAACTATGGAGAAAGTGACTTTGTATAAAACAAAGTCACTGTCTCTGTCCCTATATACCTCTGTATGCTTAAATCTGTAAAACTACGCAACGGATTTTGATGTATTTTTTTAATAGATAGAGTGATTGAAGAAGAATGTTTATATGAATAATTCATGAATAATATTGTAGAGAAACACTGGTTTTTTTATTTTTTATATATATTCCCATAGATTTTACAGATCTCAGTATTGTAACAGTGCCGTTTTTTGCCGTTTGCAGTTTAATGCCGAAAAATCATCTCAAACCTTCTAATCGTAATAATTAACTAAACACTTCAAGATAAGTTAATAATTACTGATATAATTTATAACCAATAGGTAGTCAAAAAAAGCAGTGTTTAAAAAAAATAAAACAGAAGTAGTAATAAAAAAAAAGAAAAAAATCAAACGATCGTAGCGTTTCCACAAGCGAATAATAAACATCGCGGTGTACAAAGCGTATCAACGAGAGACGCACATATTGACTTTGCGAATGAATTCCGAATTTACATGTACAAATGTCAGTTTAATAGAGCCCATAGCGGCTCAATGGTCCGGTTCATTAGCCAAGCCCACGCACGGATCGTGAACAGTAAAAACTCACCATTGTTTTTGAGTTTCGTAACACATTCGAATGTACACCGTGACAATATGGCGGATCTACTGCGATTTTTGAAACAAACAATGCTTTTACAACGAAGTTTTTATGTAATTAATGTAACGTCCCGCAATTATTGAATTCGCTTTGTTATAATTAATTGGTTTATTTCTCTTTTTATAACTTCTAAAAGAAATTTTTCTTCAAGTTGGAAAAGTAAATTTATTCATTAATTAAATAACTGCTTTGTAAGAAAACATCGTTTGAATTTAAAATGTCTTCAGCTTTTCTTTATTAGTCATTCCTTCTGTATACCTTCTCTAGACTCATGACTGCACTTCAAAGCTTTCAACTTTTCCGCTTCCTTTAGTAATAAAGCATCACAACAGTATAAGGTAGCCTATAAAGTAGCCTGTAGTAAAATAATGGCTGGCTAATAGCTATGTTACGAGCTTTAGTTGTTAATGCTTATTTAAATGCGTTTTTATGTGTTGACAAATACAATTTGAATAAAAACATCACTATGTAATAATACGTGATAATGAAACTTTCATTGTGATAAAAATAATTTATTGCCTTTTCTTATATTTTTGCTCGATCGAATAATTTTCTGTACCGAGTGAAGTATTTGAAAAATGTGTTAGGATAAAAGTATCTGGGGTTTTAGTGTCATTTGCTCATAAAATATGTGTAACTATATAATTTAGGGAATAGACAATAGGTACGTGTTTGCGCGAATCTTAACTTAATCTGTGTCTGATTGTCAAAAATTTAATTATTGTACTATTTGACAAAATATATTACGCATATTTACGAACTAGAATTTGTGTTTTTGCTGAAACTTTTTTTACATGACAAACATACTTACAATATGCCCATTTACAATATATAATTTGCTATTTATAATGTGAATGCATGTATAGATATACTACACCCATAGAAGACATTTTACAATTGTTGTTATATATGATGAAGAAATAAAATCAATCTTGTGACCATTTAAAATTTATGTCTAAATAAAATATATTTATGTATGCAGTGTCGTAAATTGAAGAGTATTTGTGACCTAAACTGGTTATATGATGCTCAAATGGCATTATAATCGTCTTACCGGTAGGCAGAAATGCAGGCATATCGCAGTTAACTATGATTTATGGTAACAGTCTGTAACCATTATAATACGCGTAAGCAATAAATACTTCGGAATAAACATTAAATCATACGTTACACGCATAATATTTCCAAGGATAATTTTATATCAAACTATAAACAGATGTTTAAGCTTTCCCTAGTTAGCTAAAAAATAAAAAAAAGTTTACGACATTTACGCACATAACGACAAATACAGTTACATAAAACGTAAAATTGACTTTAATAATGCATCTTTTTGTAAGCAACATACATATCTAATTAAATCGATAAAGTATTCAGAACGACTGGTAATGATACATAGAATGAATAAAAGGCAGTTACTTACGGTCTATTGCGTTCGCAAAGCGTCGCACGTAAAAATTGCCCATCGATTCAACTCGACCGACACATCCGTTGTTACTGGCAACACTGACAATATAATTGCGTTCCGCACTATGTAATACGATTTTTTTGTGCGGCAATTCTTTTATACTATTTGGCTGCATTATCCATATGTTACTCGATCGATTTACAAGTCTTGAAGTAATTGGGCATTCATTTCGGAAGTGAACGTCATTCGTATCAGGCGTAATTTCGCTCTTTTGGTTATTCCCGGATTTTTTTATCTGTAACTTAATCTGTTTTGTTTTTACCTAAGCTACCTTAGTGCTAAAGTACCTTATAAGTTGTTTTGTAATTATTATATTGCAAATACGCGCATTATATTTGGTCAATTTATGTGAAAATTAATCGTACTATATCTAATAATATTCTAAACATTTATATTATTCATAGTATAACATATCAGGTTGATCAAAACACATAACTATGCATAACGGTATTCAATAACACGCAGTATTTGAAAACAACTCAATGACTGTAATAGCCGAGCTAGCGGCTTTGATATCGATTTACAAGAGGTTGCAAATCATATTTCAGTGGCTTTGTATTGTGTTATCTATACTCGTAACTGCCTCCGTAAACTAATAGTAAAGGCGTGTGGTTTAGAAGCCGGAGGTCGTAGGTTCCAATCCTGTGGGGACTCAACAAATTTTCATTGTTGTTTCTTAGTTGGTTAGGACAATTTGGGCCGATCACTCAATTGTCTCAAAAGTAAGACGATCCATGCGTCGGATGGGCATGTAAATAAAAAGTCGGTCCACCGAGCGACGTGGTGGGATACGGTCCAAAACCCCTAATGGATAGGGGAGTATTAGGGTGACCTTTGTCCAGCAGTGGACTATCACAGGCTAATGATAATGATGATGAATAATATCTGACTATGTCCATTACCCGTGTTCGGTCGTGTGTGTGGAGGTCTGTGTCCAATAGTGGACTAACAGGACTGATGATGAATACCCGAAACTTTCGTAGTTATATTGTTAATGTAATAATTTTTATGCCTAGGAATCTGTATTTAACCTGTGTGAGTCTGTGTAACCTGCGATTTGAAAACCTTGTCTTTACAAAAACCTACTGAATATGCGTTATGTGCTCCGAGAAACTATTGAAATCGTTAGCAATATTGCATAGGTTGACACGGTAAGTCTAAAATATAAAATTGTTCTACAATTATTTAATATAACGCATTTCCTTGTTACATCATATTGCAATATCAAATAGCACTATCACAATTTAATAGAATAAGTTTAATATAACTTTATACTTTATTTTTGTTATTCTCAGCTTTTTTTTAACTTTGGTTGTAACTTGTGTTCTATCGTAAAAAATGTCCAATTAATATTAATGACGGCGTTCAGAATATTTCAATTATTATCTACCGCAATGATTTCCCATCTGAATTGTTGCAGCCTTCGTCAGAGAGCTGCTTCATTGTTCAGTCTTCTTGAAAATTATTACGGAAAAGTTAAACATTCTTTACGTCATCTTTAAAGAATATAACAAACATTGCATATCAATCACAAAAATTTTAGCTTATCCGATTTATTGTGCATTTGAAAATTAACTATCTTACGATTTATTAACATGATTTTTTTTATCATACCTCCGAGAGCAAATACAATTTTTTCTCACACGACACACAGAAATGTACATTTTGATATGGCATGCATAAACAAGTAAATATTTGTTTTTGACCATTAAATATTTTTAAAATTAGCAAAAAAGAATTAATATCGGTTACGTAATAATATTTATGCCTGAAACAAATAATTTACGATTACATTTATATTTCTGTATAATATAATCTATTATCCATGCGTGACACATGGTCGAATTTTAGATTATAAATTAATAGTGGTATTATATATTACCATTATGAACCGGTATGTTTAACATTTTGTTACACTAGTGGCATATGTACAGCTTTTGAAATGCATCAAACTAGTTAGTAATAATCATCTGTACAGTAAAAAGCACGTGTTAATATCTATGAAGTGTTAAAAGTTAAAACGGAACGGGCTTTCTTAATGGTTATTTATCAATTAGCCACACACAACAATAAAAAGTACGGTGTACTGTGTCAATGACCCGTACAATGGCCCACAGTTTATAATTAAAGAAACAACGGTATTTGCCTAATCAATTGTGGCATGCGAAGTAGCTGAGAATTTTTCATTATAAATAATATGATATCCGACCACCTCGGCCTTGATGGGACTGACCAATTCGTTTGCCGATGGTAACTTGTTTTTTTTTTGGACCGTGAAAATGAAGGTCGGTGTTCATTTATTTATACGGTATCTATTAACAAGATTAAATGTCAAAAATGTTGATATTCTGTGATGATCATAACTGAATTCCTCTTTATTATTCAAGGTTTCTTTGATAATATATTTAGTCTGATTTATTATATAAATTTTTGAATCGTTAAATCGACAGGGTTATACAATAAACACGTTGCGTTTCTCCGACATTATGCTAGGAATTTAAAATGGCGGTATACATCATCCCACTGGTACTATGAATAAAGATGGCACTAAGCATACTTTAATTGTTAGCAGCCCACGTACCTACATGGCTAAGACCGCATTACGCTTACATCTAAGCCGTCCGACTAGATTTCACCGTATTTGATTACCACGATTATTTCTTGTCCTCCACCATAGAGATATAATTACTATGATAATCATCGCTCTAGAGGTTTTTTGCGTGACACCGCTTAGGGGAACAACAACTGGTTTCGCTGTTATCTAACTATTAAAGCGCTTTATGAAATTGTGTGATGTAAAATTTGACACTCTATTACGACCCTGCTAGGATACAACAAACATCTTAGATATGAATATTATCCTTTTGTATGGCATTTTGATTAATTTTTAACAAGCAACTGAGTAATTTACTTGCATATAAACAAGCTATGCTCGACAGGATGAAAGAAACATCGAGGATAGCTTTTTTAATATGAGAAGTGTTTGTTCATCGTCAACCTGTGGTAGTCCACTGCTGGACCATAGGCCTCCCCTAATACACACCTTATCCTTTTAAAGGGTTTTTGGACCGTACCCCGCTGCGCTGGTCCAATGCGGATTAGTGGGTGGACCGACTTTTTACATGCCTATCCGACGCATCATCTTACTTTTCAGACAATTGGGTGATCGGCACAAATTGTCCTAAACTTGTTATGAATGTTATTAAAGTTATTATAACATTTTTCTCATTATTCCTAAACGTAACGTTCTTCACGTTTTCACACCACTGCTAATTGTTAAGATAGGCTATTTATCTTATAAATTTTCTATCATTATTCCTCTATATCATTCTTCATGTCATAAACTATTATGCAGTAATATAGACAATTTGTGTTTTCTACGAAAGGCAGATGACCTATTAAACATTGAACGTTACTCACCGAAATTGCCGGCTAGTTTTGTAATGTATTAACGTGTATATGAAAACATCTTTTTTGCAAATAACAATTAAGTAATCGACCACTAAACTCTCACTTTGCAAAAGACAGATGACATTTATCTTTATTTTTGGTTTTTTCACAAACAGGAATGCTGTTATCACGGTAATCATTAATTTACTTCTGTCAAATTATTAGATTTTATTGTTAAAAGAATATCAATTTTCCTACTACAACTAAGTACTAACTAACACAGGGACTACAATTTTAAGAAATAAAAAATAAGATTTGTTGTTGGACGAATTTGAAGATAAAGTTAAATTAAAATAACTCGCAAAGAAAAAAAGCGTCTCTGCTGTACAAGATGAATATTATCAAAGAATTTAAACTCCGTATGCCACTTCACAGACTATTCCATAAACACACATGCCTACTATTTCAATTATAGACATTCGTGAATTGATCAAAGCGTAATTTCACAAGTCATCTGACAGTAATACAATACGTAATTAGGTGGTGGGGGGGCCAAAGTGCAACAATGGTCGCAAGCTAAAGGTGTCGTGGCGTTCATTAGGTCGAAGCGTGAGGTAGCTAATGAGGCGATGCTATCGTATCGCCGAGCGCACTTTCACTCGCAAGGGCCGACGATCGAACTGCGCGTACGTAACGCGTGATTGATTAACTCACATAGCGTGTTCGAAATTCGAATCCGTTTTTTTTAATCGGTTTAAATATGTTGCTATGATTTTTATGTTGGTAAAAAATATTTATTTTAAAAAATAAGTTATTCGCGAAACATTGGAAATTTAATTTATACACAATAAATATATATGGCTGGTATATTATGTAGACTTTAAAATTCCTGCGTTAAAAGCCCGTCACGACACAAATAAATTTGCTATTTCAAATGTACTTCTTAAGAAAAGCTTTAATTTTAAATAGAAAAGTTTACATCTAAGAAATCAAATGATTTCAAGATTCCTTCCACAATTCCTCGATTTTAGTTGTTTGCTTGATACTACGATTTTTAGTCTTTACTTTTCTCTAAACCAATTTAAAAATATAAAGAAAACGAATTTAATGACAATAATAGTATAAACTATTAGTACCATTACTAACATATATACTACTAATACTAGCATCTAAAATATTAACAAAAACACAACAAAAAGAGAAAGAACTTGTCAAAATAATTTGTTTAACTTTAGAAAGAGCGATTTCGGTTATTCGATAGTAATGACAGATTAATAACAATTTTACCACAATAGCCAGTCTGTAGATTTTTAGTCTGTGGTGAAATTGAGCGCAAATTATGAGCGCGGCGGGCCGGCCATATTTTAACGCGTGGTTCCACGGAAATACGATGTTCTCCATATTCGGATACGCTCTCATCTTTGTTTCGAGAAATTTATCTACTATTGCGTATTGCTTAGAATTTATGCCCTAGCCTGTAAGTTACGCTGGGAACGTGTTTTGCGTTTTATGTGACACACACGGCGACTGTGACTGGATATAACGATAAATTTATCATAATAAGCTATTCATATTATTGGCCCTGTTTTGGATAGGTAATAGAAGTTTACGCATAAATATATATGGCCAACACTATTTATTACTGCCTTATATTATCACGACGTAAATGGAGCACAATTTAGCGTTCTCTTTTGTGCTTTCGTCAATTGAGGAAGTTATACCATATGAACATAAATTAAGTTGTGAATCGGTTCCCTATATTTCTTTCTTTTGTTTCTGTTTCATCCATACATATCTTTCTCTTGCATCCAATTGTAAGTAACAAATGAAAATTTTAAAAATCAATGCATAGATAATTCAAAAACAATTGTTTTATGGATTTTATAATGTTTATTTAGTATTATACATTAAACATAGTCAGAGTCAAATATCTTTATTCAATACAGAAACGATACACTTTTTTAACGATTGTCAAGTTCGTTCAAGAAAGAAGAGTCTTTTTAGTCCTTTTCATAAAATTTTACAAAATTAACAAATAGAACATCATATTTTAACAGTTTGAAATAGCCTGAAGCGAACAGTTCATTACCAGGGTCAGTTATAAGTAATAATTACAGCAATAATATCGTTTGACAAACAATCGTTCCTTTGAAACTTTTTTGATCAGCTGAATGTTTTCTGGGATTTTGTGTAGTCTTTGAAGAAGCAAAATAGTGCTACTATACTTATGTGTATTACAACGTTTTATTATTTTTATGTTTATGAACATACATTATATTTTAAGATGTATATTCAGAAAAAAACAATCATGTTATTTATTTAAGTAAATATATAGTGATTCTTGGGGGCCCAGGTTATGGACCGCCGCCATTTTATTAGCCGTGTTTCCACACAGTAGGTTGCCATAACACATTATAAGAAAAAAACTAAAATATACTTATGGGCTGTCTCAACATTGGTTAGCTTCCTAATTTTTTTGACTGCATAAGCCGCTGAGCTAAGCTTACCCGACAGCTTATTAATATGAGGTTCACATTGCAGTTTAGAATCTATTGTGATGCCGAGAAATGCAGTCGAATCTAGGTGGCCTAACGCTTCTCCATCTAAAACCACATCACACCCAGCCTGAGGCACATTAGGAGTCATAAATCTTTTTTGTTTTCTTTTTGATCAACATAAAATTATTTGCACTAAACAAGTAACCTGCTTTCGAGATGGTATTTACATCGCCGCTTTGCAAATTACGTCAATATATTTTAATTACTTTGTCTTTTCTAACAATATTGACCTATTCCATCCATGTTCACGAAGTAGAAAATTTCTGGTGATCCTTTGACTTACTATGTCTTTTGACTTACGGATCACTATTATTCTCATCGTATTATTCTCTCAAGGATTTGAAAATTCGTTTTGTACAACGAATGCCTTTTTACTTGTCCATAGAAACACTACGCTTACTTTTTTTTATTTATCGTAATAAGTTTATCCTATACAAACAATCCTTTCCAAACAATTAACAATAGCTTTACGACATATTGTTTGTTGTTTTAAGTACACCAAATAGAATATCTGTTTTATTAGGAAAGGTCATGAGTAATTCGTTGATATTTATCTCTCAAAATTTGTTCTTGTTACATATACGAGCGAAAAAAGACATGGATTCTATTAAAGACTATATATAATGTGCTCGTTTTAGTTGCACGCGAGGGAATTACACTAATGAAAACGCAATATAATATGACTCCAACGATGTTCAATATCATACGTATTCTATGTAAATTCATGTTTTTGTTATCTGTTATCATCAACATCATCATAACCAGCCTCTATCAGTCCACTGCTGGACATAGGCCTTTTTAAATGAACGCCAAGACGGCCGATCCCTGCTACTCGCTGCCAACTTCAACCTTGAACTTGTTATCTGTTATATTAATTAATATTTCTTATAGTATATAAAGACATTTATTTTTAACGAAAACTGTACCAAAACAAAATAAAATAAACGCGTTGAACATTACGCTCTCGCTCCTTGTCCAATAAGCCATCTGTTACACGCATTATAAGCGCTCATGCAGCGTAGGAACATCCGACCTCTACATTTAATATATTACCCTGATTAAATGTCGAAAACTTTCTTTTCGAGTTTTAAAACATCTCGTGTAAGCAATTGATTCAATCAATATGAATTATGACATCAAACACTAATAACCGTAAAATTTATTTCTATAACATTTTTAGCAAACTTAATATATTGCAGTTTAAAACGAAAGAAAGTAAACCTAGGAAATAATAAACAAGCGAACTTGAAAAGACGTGAAGTTTTACAATTCCTTGATGATGTTTGTCGTTGGCTTTTTTTCTTCCAGTTAGATTGCTTTTCTTTGAATTTCACTTTACCAGACGACCAACTATCGAACAACCAACAGTTTACTTTAATTAAATCGTTTTTTTTAACAAAATCAATTAACTTGGAATAGATGCAACAAAGGAACGAAAAAACATATTTTGCAATAACTTAAATTATGTAATTTTTAAAAGTTATAATCTAAAAAGTCTAAGTTTGCTATAATTGAATTAATTCCGTCAGTGATAAATAAATATCTCAATATTTTAGCACTGTAGCACATTGTCCAATCTTTAAGTAAATAAGCGTCAACTCGTTGGGTGTATTGTAATTGCACGAAATTAACATCTCGATAGTAAAAAAACTAGTAATTTTAGCTAGTAGCTTAATATGCCGGAGGTTTATTAAAAAAACCGGGTTTGAACACCACGGGGAAACAACTTTTATTGGATTGGTTAAGACAATCAGGCCGATCACCCAAATGGCTGAAAAGTAAGATGATTCATGCGTCGGATGGGCAGGCAAAAAGTCGGTCCACGCATCAACCTGCATTGGACCAGCGTGGTGGGATACGGTCAAAAAACCCCTATTGGCCTTCTGCGTGAATTAGGGGAGGCATATGTCCAGCTGTGGACAAACACAGGCTTATGACGATAAAATTTTTGCATTGTCGAATTCAAACCAACTGCCACCGGCATAAGAGTCAGTCAACTACTACGCTAATCGAATTGTGGAAATATGTTACATATTCCTTATTTTGACAACATGAAGCGATAAAATTTCGTAACAGTAAAATCACCACTGCATAGAACACACCAAAAAAAATTTTGTCAAAATTCACTAATTTCCAGTTACGTCACTAGCAACTGTCAGACGAGCAGCAATGGCGGATAATTGGTGGCGTTCGCGCGGTAACTCACTAGGCGTAAAATTATTCCCAGGCATTGACAGGGCAGGTGCGCATTCTGGTTCCACATTTACGGTCAACGATGAAGAAATAAAAAACGTACGCACAACCGATGAACCGACGCGGTACGTGCCGCGACGTACAACGTTTAAAAACTGTATCAAGTTATAAGTGGGTTTTCGACCAGTGCAGAAAAGACCGAGATACTGACAGAATTGTGCATTTTCTTGCCTTAATTAATAAAAAAACACAATATTAATATAAGTATGATAAGGTGTAAAATGCCGTAAGTAATAAAGTAACTATAGTATATCATTTAAAGATATAAGTTAATACATTTTCAATTATATTCTGTTACAACATTAATGAAACGTTGCCTTCTCTAAAAGTTTAAGTAAATAAATAATATGATAACAGTTTCGATTAACAACGTAATCGTTAGAATCGTTACCCATGTCAAAGAAACGACGTCCATTCTTGAGTCCAATTAAACGTTGTCCATAAACATTAATGATATAAATAATAAAAAATATGGCATACCTTTTTATGGGTCATGTATTACATATATTATTTGCAATTTTCTTCACTAGCAGACGTTGTTTAAGAACTTCATCATGGTGGTCATAAAAAGCAACCATTATACGTTTTGCAATAACTACCAGTGAAGCAAAGCTAAGCTGTTTTGCATGCATAAGGCTTACGATGTCTGGCCACTTAGAGGATCGTCTACAACATCGCTGCACTCATTAAATCGGAAAACAAAACAACTTTCATTGTTGCTAATCGGTGAACAAAAACACAAATTATTGATTATATCCATTTTAAATGACACATAAATATTAATGTTATTTTGTTTATGTTAATTTTTGATGTATTGATCGGTTTTCATCATCAGCCTGTGAAAGTCTACTGCTGGACATAGGTTTCCCCCAGGTACACCCCTATCCACCATTTTTGGACCATATCCCACCACGCTAGTCCGATGCGGGTTGGTGGGTGGACCGACTTTTTACATGCCCATCCGACGGATGGTATTGGTCGGTTACTTAACGTAATTAATTACATAATTTATAAAATATCAGTGAGTTTCCAGGCAAAAAATGTCTAAACGTTGTTAGATTTATGAAACATAAAACGTACATTATTTTCTTATAAAATATGAAACAATCTTTTCTTTACACAACGAAGTTTAATATCATTGCTCGCGTCTGTAATGTGAGTAATTTTTATTTTATTTAGGTTTACGATTCTCGTACTTCTTTACGATCGTAATACGACGCCATATTGTCCAAATATTACAACCTTAGAAGCAAACAACCCATTCGGTGCCTCGGCAAATAGACGCTCTATTTGTCTAAGACTATGTGTACATAAATACTTGCCTTCTAGCGACGTACACTTAAAGCCTTTTGCAATAAATAAAAATGTCGAAATATATATCATCGATAAATGCTACGTTATTATCGTGAAGAAGGTAGTATTTACTAAAATACTTGTTTGAACATAAAAGTTTTAATATAAGCACTAATCGTTGCGAAAATACCATCATTTAATTTGAAAAACTGGATAAAATTAAAATCACCGAAGCGGTTCTGCTAAAATTATAAGCTATACGCTTAAAAATTTAAACTGTCTAAGGTAAATGTTGCAAGACAATAAAAATATTACACAGCACTTTATTTTATTTGCGAGAAAAATTATAATCCCTAACACCTTATAAATCCCCGTTGAAAGCTTGACAACGGAGTGACACTGGTGTTATTTCGCAAATGCTTCGAGTAAAATAAATATTTGCCCATTGCCACCAACCTGACAGAGCCCCTGAACCGCGGAGGCAATGTACCACACGTCGCTTAAGCTTTGTTTGCTATCGATCTTTAGTATTGAACAAAAACATTTTTCCATTTGACTACAGTGTGATAAGAATAAAACAATAGCAGTTTTTGTTCTAGCCAGTTTGCATTATAAATTAAACAGTATAGGTAATATTTTTTTATACGGTGACATTTGATTATATTTATTACTTTATAAGTAATTGAAGTTATGTTAAAATGTGACTTGAGTCAAAATATTACAAAGGTGTATTAAATATATTTATTTCTATTATTGACGATTGTTTTTAAGCGTTTAACTTATATGATTGTATTTTAAAATTGATTTATACAACTAGAATGGATGACTAGGGAAGTGCCACTCATAAGTTAAGTAAGGTACAGATTTAGACTCGATCTGCATGTAAAAAACTTTTACAGCAGTGTGATATTTCGTACCCAGTAAATCTATAATTATATGTCACAATCTATCAAGTTAAGATCAATGGTTTCCCGCGCTTCTATAAATTATATACGGCCTAACATAATTTCTCTACGCGTCGTAAAATGTAGGCCAACGACTGACAAACCAGTGTAAGGTTTAAGGGCAATATTAAATTCCTAACGCAGCGTTGTAACTGCTCTGTTCGTCGAAAGTTCTTTGCAAAAAAGAGAAAAAGTAATAGAAATGTGATCGTATTTGAAATTGATTTATGGACGGTATTTGAATTCAGGTCAAATCGACTTCAGCTTTTTATATGAGAACTCGTTTACAACTTATTACGATAACACAATGAATTCGACTCGATCTGAGAGGCCACCATGTGTGAATAAATCTTTATATGATTAAAATAAATGTTTTATGTTAATTTAAAAATCGTATCAACGTTTTAGTTTTTTTTCGCAACACACAGGCCGTATAATTTCGAAACAGATACAAATACTTACATTTAATGCAATAACTCCATTCCTTTTAAATATAGGTTAAAGTTATGGTTTCTGGCAGATTAAAAATATGAAATCATAGTGATACGCCAATCGTCAACGATGACAGGGTAATATTATGTTCAACGAGTGTTAATTGACAGTAAAGTAAATTATATACACGGATATTTTCCCGTTCACTGATTAAAAAAGAAGCAAATAGCAGAAATATTTAAAGGCCTCTTAAAACAATGCGAGGAAGTCGATACATCAGTGTAGTTAAACCTGAAATCATGTGAATCACTCTTGTTTACGATAGGCCACGAGCTGTTTTAAGTTTTTAATTTATTCTCCATGTCGATAAACGAGACCGCTTGAATGAGGCCGGATGCGCAGTATTGTCTCAGTTCGCGTAGAAAAGTATAGGGAGAGCACCATGGTACGTCCGATCCTATTAAAGGCGGCCGACAAGCAAACTAGTTTCACTTTACAGTTAACAGACGTTCGATTCTGCGACACTTAGACGAAGGTCGCTGTAACTCGAGCGGGACGAATTCGGAATTCGTCTCGCCGCTCGAAGCGATGGCCGTTGAAAGGGTTGCCATTATAGCTATCAATGCGGGGACGCGGAAGTATTAGTGATACGGCAATCTATGCGATACCTGAATAATATAAATGAATGTCAATAAAAACAAAGTTGCCAGTCAGAGACGGTTGTAGATTTTGTTTTACTTTGACGTTTGTCTTCTGCATCTTATTATTACCAATCGATTCCATGGAGTGGCTAAGAGAAGAGAACTACGGGCTTACGCGCCCGAACGGTGGAAAACGTAGTTAAAAAAAATGTGTATGATTGTTTTTGTGTTTATGTGCTCATGAAAAAGTGATCATAGCAAAAAATGGAACTCTAAAGAATCAATGGTAATTCGTGGATTCTTTTTTATCATAAATACAGACTTTTGTTTGTGTCCCAATTTGTTTTTGCTTGTTTTCTTATCATTTTGCCAAAATGAATAAAGTAAAATACACACATTGTGAGTAACAAGTTAACTGTGCTATTCGAATACTTTTCGAAAGTCAGAAAGTTCTTTATGCGACGCAGCCGAAGACGCCTAGTAGTAAAATATTTCCAAACGTATATATATTGAAACCTTTTTTATGATTGCAACAGTTTAAGTCAACAACTTCTCGGTGCATTGAACTACGAATCAAGGTAATACCAAGGCCATCACTAGATTTTAATGCATGACTACCTATGTCTAGAAAACAAATTTTAAAGTTTAAAATTAGTATGACTATTTTCTGTCCAAAAACAAAGACAGTAAGACGGCTGAAGCAGATTTTAATTAAGAAGTAACAAGTAGTCAAATAAAACTTAAACAGAAATTCAGCGAATACAGGCAACCGGGAATCCGTTCGTATAAACTGCCTTGTTTTATGAGGTTTGGCAATTAACCGTGTACAATTTTGTGATGGGGTCACGATCTTGTCTTATTGCTTGAGCGACGGCAAGGAATGACGTAGTTTCAACTAAATGTACACTAAGTTTAGTGAGCTTTACATTTTATAATCACATTTAAGGACGCAATACATTGTTACGATGTGAAAGATAGCTTTTCCTTAATTTAATCATTATAGGTACGGATCATGTTCCTTATAATCCTTACATTATCGCGATACAGATATTTTTGTATAAAATCAAAAATATGGTATACATCGTACTAGTTTAAGAAGGTACCTTAAAGTTCTAACTATTGTAGAATCTATATAATACTTAAAGCCTTTCGGATATAGAACATCATGCTAGAATAACAAGGAAAATATTTCTGTAATAGATTAAATATCATAATGCGACGTACCTATAATTTGAGAAAAAGAAGATAGCAGCGGTACATCAATATTTAATTTAGTATTCGTGTTTTACTACTTATGGATTATAACTCGGTACTCATCTAAAAACTACGCTATTACTATTTAGGTTCCAATATAGTAATATTTTGTATCTATTTAGTTTCTGAAACTATTTCATTTACAAACATTGTCCACGCGTAAAAATAAATTAAGAAAAATATTACGCATTTATCTTAATTCTATACAATTTTTACAATTTTTTATAATTATGAAATAAACAAATCATTAAGATGCATTAACAATTATTTTAAATAGTTTTACATATTATTATTAGTATTTTTTATAAATTTAGGTTGATATGTTAATAACAAAAAAAACACTTACTTGTGTTCATACACATATGTTCTTTCATTCAATCAAGAAACTTAACACACGTTAGATCACAGTGCTAAAGATACCAAAACACAAGGCTTAATCCAGCGTATTTCCAAAAAATATCACAGTGCATAAAACATACGTTCAATTAAATTTGAATATATTAACGTTACACCAGCACAGCGGGTAATTGGTCGTTTATTCGAAAAATTAAAGAAAAAAAAACGGAAAATTTTCACACGCACTTTTTTCTCAAAAAACCGGTACACCGTTCGAAAACGTGCGCCGCGCCGTAACGCGAAAACCGATACGAGAGCGGGCGTCGGTTGCGCGCGCGACTCGCGTGCATTTGCCCCATAGGCTGACAGCTAACTGAATCGCAATTCGGTACAATACAACGCAACCACAACAATAATTAGCAGGCTCCAATTTTTCTCAAACGATCACCGTTAGCCGTTGATTGATCGCAGTACTCGTAACGTGGAACATTAGATTTGCGATAGAGCAATACTTTCCGAGTTTTCAATAGCGGGCTGCCGAGCGGAGAACGATGCTAGAACAACGAATGCCGCACACCGTAATGTATTATAAATTGTACAGATTCACTACTGATGCAACCAGGTGTGATTTATGCATGGAACTGTGTCGAATTAACAATTGCCCACTTCAACGTTATGACGGCTGGACATAACTGTTATCGTAGATTACGTGAGACTTTTGTAAGGAAGGTGGGTATTTTATACGAGGTGAACATTGTAGGTATAAATTTGAATAAACCCTCTGTTATTTTTTATCTCATAACTTGAAATAGATTTATCGGTCAACACGTCCAGAAACTAAGAAATAAACAATCAGTCGTGTTTCCTTTTTTAGATTTATTAGATCGGCATGAACATAAATAGATGCTGAAATTTTTGTTCTAATGTGGGAACAAAAGCAAAAAGAGGTCATTATAGTTAATATCACGTTTAAATCAATAATGTTGGCAAATTTGCGTATCTGAAGAAGGCAATGACAGGAAACTGAGGATGCTTTGCGGCTGGAGATTAAAAATAATTAAAGGCGCCAAACCGTTTTGAGTTAGAAAAGATGAAATATACGATTGTCCAGGGTTAATGGAATATTATGTGTCTAGATGTTATATAAAACATGAACGGGCCTCTAACTCAGTAATGAGATCTAAAGCATCAAGACAGCTTACAGGTGACATTATCTTGAAAAGTCGCAGCTAATTGCACAGCATTATTTTTATAGCGCTAATTAAACTTATTTTCTGATAAGTGTCATTTCTTCATCTTTCGCGGCCAAAGTAAGACGATCGGGGGAACCATCAGATTATAGGTTTAGTGACTTTTTGTTAAAAAGCATTTTATTTTTTCCTGGTACCGATATTTCCGTAGTAGCATTCTAGAGATTCTGACATATATAATTGGTACGGGACAAATAACACCAATAATTAAAGCACACGTAGGTGGAAATACCTGACCCATAGAGCTGACTGCTCTTGCGGCCAAACGTAGTGGGATGAAGAGAAAGCGTGATTACGACCTCACAAAGCAAGCGGCAATGAAAAATGTTTTGGAGTATTATTTGTTAGAGTAATCCGTAAAAAAGAATATTTTATTATATAAGTTTAATTAATTTCTTAAAACTATAATGTATAGTGAAACATGTGTAGCAGCTTTCTTAAGAGTTGTGGAATAAAAGAGAACGGTATGAGGTAAACGGCAGGTTCATGAAGATCTAGAATGAATACCAAATTCGAAGTTAATTAATAGATACGTGGCTCAGAATTATATCTCTGACTATTTCAGATATCATAATATACATTAGACGCAGACAGGCTATTATGGTGATGGCGAAGAAAACACATTTATAGTTTACGATGCTTAGCATAGAAGACGCATATTCATTTTAAAACATGTACATTACGTAGTAGTCACATGAAAATCTGTTCTTATCTCTAGGCAGGCGCATTTAAATGCCAATTTAACTCATATGATAGCATTTAGCAGAAAGCCAATCAAATCGTCAATGACCCGCACTTACTGATCATATTTTACCGACTATTGTTCAATACCAGCTGTAATTTCCATAATCGTACGACGCGACAGAATGCCAAGTCGTAACTTCTGAGTGTAAGTTGTGTACTGTTGACACGTCACTTCTTACGGCCAAGTCAAGTGAGTAAAATTCACGTGTGCCCGTGAATTACTTGTAAAATCTGGATCGATACGTGTAAGGTTATCACTTAATAGGAATCTACTTTCCTAAAAGTAAGGAAACGCATTTGTAGCTCCTTTGGTATTGCTGTGGTCTGTGTGCTGTTCAAGGGCGGTGATCACATACAATCAGGTGAGCCATGTGGCCGTTCGCTATCAAAAGAAATACAAACTTATATTTTGTAACTGTCTTGAGACATAATCTATGACTTATAATGACTTAATTTGTCTTATACGTTCACGTATAGTAGATACGATTCGATACATTCTATTGTTATGGACTATAATACTGGAATTTAAAAGCAATGTTCAATTTATTCTGAAACACAAACTTGTATTGCAAAAGATATTATAAAGCAATAGGTATTCACTTCCCACATTGCTCTAGATTTTTAGATAAGTACATTTGCACATTACTAAGTTGCCATAATCAATTTGGGCTGATCACCCAATTGTCTGAAAAGTGAGATGATCCATGCGTCGGATGGGCATGTAAAAAGTCGGTCCACCCACAAACTCGCATTGGATCAGCGTGGTGGGTATATGGTCCAAACCCCTAATGGATAGGGTTGCATTAGGGGAGACCCATGTCCAGCAGTGGACTATCACAGGCTGATGATGATGATAAAGTTGTCATAAAATGTTTTTCCGTAGTACCACCACCTCTTTGTGTTACTTCTGATATAGAATTAATGACTGTTAATTGCCATATTTTGGCAACACAGAGGGTATTAAAATCATTACGGGGTGTGATACTGGATCTGTTGTTATGTTCAATATAGAACCATTCGAGTTATGACATATTACTAAATAAAGGTATTATTAGCAATGATTCGGTGTTTTGGCATCCCATTGTGCTAGCCACACTGGACATGGAATTGATGTAAACATTGAAACCTATAACAATTGCCATTCTTGCCTTGTTTTTGTGCTATTATAGCAAATATTCCATTGACGATTGTGTGTTTAGTTTTGACAGCATTCCCATTCCGATCGATAACAACGTTAAATATCTTGGCTTAAATTCGACAGTACACCTAACTACTGGTGGACTAGTTAAAAAATCACTGGTTTCATGCGATCTCTGTACAGATCTCTGAACTTTTTGCCTCCGCCAACCAAGGCACTGTTTGTGCAGACTGTTTTTTTCTCTAATCCGCTATGGTAACGTGTACTACTTTGACCTGAATATACCTCATCACAACTAACTTGAACGCCTTCTAAATAACTACATTCGACGAAAACGAATTTTTAATCTTCGTAAATTTGATCATGTGTCCCCCTATCGTTTTTAATTTCAATGGTTACCTATAGGGACGTTTCTAGGTCTGATTAACCCACTCCTCATCTGTGATACATCGTTCTCATGTGGGATGATGTACCTCGGAAATCAGGATGGCAAAATCACTGGTTTAGAGCAAACTAATATCCTACTTCAACAAATATCCTAAGTGCAGAACATTTATTACAAATTGTATAATAAATATATATGTAATAATTAGCAGTATATAATATTATATATATATATATATGTAACATCTGTATTAGTATGTATATGTTACTAACTACGTATTGTATAATCATAAATATTTGTATTTATATACATTAAAACTATCCTTTGTTGTAATATGTGTAAATTTGTTTTGTTTTTCACCTTCAAGAACATTGTGCACCTACTCAAAAAATATCTATATCACCCAATGGTTAACTGCGAGAAAATGCCTTTAGCATTCAGTCCGCCATTGAACGAAATCTGTACAAAAGAAAAGTAGTGTAAACGTGACTTTCATACCTGATATTATGTGACATTTCATATATTACTTGGGTAGATATTATGTGAATTTTAGGCTTTGCAACATCTAATATCGAAAACAACAGGACAAGGCCGCCGCAAAGGAGTAATGTGAAAACACTACTGTGTCTCACTTTGAAGGGCACCATATTTAGCGTATTTACTGGGTAAACGAGACGTATCATCCCATGTCTCATGGTAGGCAGCAAGTAGATGATACCCCTATCAACGCCGATGTCCATGGGCGTTGACCACTTTCCATCTGGTGGCCCGACTGCTCGTCTGCCTTCATAGCCAGTAGTCATCATCATCATCAGCCTGTGTTAGTCCACTGCTAGACATAGGCCTTCCATACTCTACGCCTTCTCCATTAGGGGGCTTTTGGACCGTATTCTCATCACGCTGGTCCAATGCGGGTTGGTGGGTGGACCGACTTTTTACATGCCTATCCGACGCATGCATCATCTTATTTTTCTGACAATTGGGTGATTAGCCCAAATTGCCCTAACCAACTAAACAATAATGAAAATTTGTTGAGTCCTCGCAGGATTTGAACCCACGACCTCCAGTTTCTAAATTACACGCCCTTATCACTTCGCTACGGAGGCAGCCAATAGTAAAATATAAAAAAGATATATATACTGTATTGGGACCTAAATTCACGAGTCTTTTTTCTTATATGATGTAGATGATAAGTGATGGTAAAAATTATTCCCTTTAAAAAAAGGTGATACATGAATAAAATAAAAAGATAACATAATATACATCAATATTATATTCAAATAACAGGTGTGAGTATAAAATAGCACTTATTAAGTCTTAGTACTAGGAAATTTTAAAAATCAGTCTCCAATAAAATAATACATAATAATTAAGCTTATTGGAATGATAGACGAAACAAATAACTATCATACCTTAACACTATTTTAATGATTTGTTAGTCAAACAAGAACAAAATATATAATGTTCATAAATCAATAACAAAGTTAAAGCATATGGATAAAGAAAAATCAAGCATAAGACTATCACTATTCAATTGGACTTTCCATACAATTTAGGCCAATTATTTGTCTTATTCGAGCAACAAAAATAATGTATCCCATACATAGTATTCGAAATTTAATTCATAAAGTTATTGTTTCATAGTTAATTTTTAAATAACCATTTTAAACAGAAAACGAATGTTAAAAGCATGGCACGCAATAACTATTTTTTACATATAAGCTAATTTGTAAAATCAGCTTTTATGTAAAAAATAGTTATAGATTATTCTTAAAAGAGTACATATTAAAAGCTAAGCATCTACTAAATAGGAATACATACAAGTATAAAGATTATATGTTAAATGTTAATACAACTTCTAGAACATGAAATTGTAAGTTTTTGTAAAATCGATAATTATATGAACATGAAAATACCATCATTAATACTACAATATTTAAATTGTTGTTTAATACATATTATAAAATTTAAAAAGCTTTTATATCGCCAATGGTAGAAGTTCAAGAAATAATATTCGAATAACAATTATAGATCTTATATTAAAGTTACAATGCTATTTAACTTTACATGATACACAAACATTGATGAGAACATATATGAATGGAATATTTAGTAACTTTTTGTTTTTAATTTAAGAAAAAATATTTTCATTCATAAGAGTTATAAAATATATACTTTTATCAGCAAATGTAATCAAAAACAATAACATATCAAATCCACTAATTTTGGTATAACATATACCAACTTAGTCCGCCTGTGATCATGGATGCTGGAAAGAATCTGAAACATCGGGAATGAATATATTTAAGTAACGCGCAAAATCCGTAAATTAGTGGATTTGATATGTATAATAATCGCTTAAATAAAAGAAATAATTAAAAACAATAACATTTTATGGCCTAATTGTATTAATAAATACCTTGTGCTACAATAAGTATCATAAAGAGTTCAAAACATAACATTTAAATGAAGTTGTAACTGGAAAAAAATAGATTATTCTATTACTCCTTCTCATTCTTATTAAAAAATAATATAACTGAAATTAGATCTTGTCTATTTTGGGAACTTTGCACCAAAAACATTTTTCTCACATAAAGTCCCTAAAACAATATACACATAAAAATCCCCAAATCATATTAATAACTTTTGGCATTTTAGTTAAGGAATATATGATCATGGAGAAAAAATTTATTGGCAGTTTTATTTAAGAGCAATTGGTTTTTTTTAATTTACATTCATTCCAGTCACACCAAATCTATTTTGGCCTCGACCAACATTAACAAAACCATTTTGCATATAATTACACACAAAATTATCATCCGATTCGTCTCTCGTGTTATCATAGCTGTCACCATTTGACATATTATCGATTGACTCATCGATGCAGTCTAATAGATGCTCGAAGAAGTTCGGGAAATTATCGTAACTCGGGAATACATTGATATCTATGACCGCATGATGCCCAGAAGTGTTGTCAATCACCACATCAAATCCTGCTAGTAATAGACCGATTTTGTTTCTCAACGCTCTGATGATCGTCTTTATTTTGTTTTCGTCCACACTCATCTTTAGGTCTGTTTTGTCATTGGGATCTAAAATAGACAGTGTGGACTGACTGTCTGCTTTGCAAACTTCACCTGTACTGTAGAATATTGGTTCTAAATCCTGTGAAGCGTAGAAGTTTTTAAGGCTTGGACGCTTACATATGTGGTACCTGAAATAATACAATATTAAGATATGTCAATAAATGTTTAATGTATTTTGCAATAAAAAGAAATCAAGTAAATTGAAATAAAAATTATAGTATCATTGAGGAAGTGCTTAAAAATAGATTACTAAACAAATGGTCATCTCAATCAGAGTCTTCACCATCCTTACTATAAAATATAAATAGAGTTTGTTTAGCCATTGAAACTTGAGGAAAATATAGTAAAACACAAAACAATATTATTTAAATATTATTCTATTTTGACACTTACCTATTTCCGATGAGGAAAACTTTGTGCAAGACTGCATTATGATTTACGAAGCTCTGAACAACACATGGTGGTTTGCATACATCCAAACCCCTTTCATTAAATATCAAAACCATTTCATGGGCTGATTTTGACCATAAAGCAAAAAGTTGAAATAAATTATAGTATCATTAGGAATGGAACCTCTTGCTCTAACCATGATTCTGTTCAATCAATGTGTATACTGCAAATTGAGTAAGTCCATTGCTCTTAAAATATAATGGTTCTTTATATTGAAACTTAGAATAATAGACTGAAACAAAAAAAATTATTTAATATTCGATTAATAATACTTAATTCATAGAAAATTATGAAGTTATGCTTTAGCCTTATTTTAACTTGAACACTTGGTACCAATTAAAATGATCAAACATTTATTGGCTATTGAAGTTCCATGAGAAAAGCTTTAAGTAAGAGATTGCAGCTCTATGCATCAAGCTCTACTAATCATGCTATGTTTACTGAATTACTTAAATTGAGTCAAACCTTATGAATGATCATTCTATGACAAGTTAACTATATACCAATAAGAAATTATTTTAGTTAACTTTAATGCCAATTAATCACTATTTTCATTTCATTGACATTAATTACAAGACATGACATTCATTGCTGAACTGAAAATAAACGAATTAAAGGTATTACTGAAATAAATTAAATATTTCATTGATCAATAACTAACATAATGAAAATTTATTTCCATTTCAGAACTATGAGGTAGTTTGACTAGTACCGCCTACATTATAAGCTATAATTTAATGCTGCAAGACTTAATGATATAGGCATATGAATAAATTAACATAGCTTCAGTCATACCTAATGTTTATTCGGAACAGGTGTTTAGACAAGCTGAGGTTCGGACGAAGTTTCGAACTCCTCGAGGGAGCGCTGAAACATTTACTTACATTAGTTGTTTCCTAGTTGGTTAGGCAATTTGGGCCGATCACCCAATTGTCTGAAAAGTAAGATGATCCATGCGTCGGATGGGCATGTAAAAGTCGGTCCACCACCAACCGCATTGGACCAGCGTGGTGGATACGGTCCAAACCCCTAATGGATAGGTGTATTAGGAGGCCTATGTCCAGCAGTGGACTAAAACAGGCTGATGATGTATGTATGATGTATAATGTATATATGAATAAGATTATAAATTGAAAATTAGTTTCATTATAGATGATATAAATTTCAACACTAATTCATATTTGTGCAAAAGAGAAGCAGACTTACCTATTTAATAGAATCCTTACATTATCTAATGGATCAATGACTGTGATGTTTGGATGATTTGATAAGTACTGCTCAATGTTTTTAATTGTGCTTGAGGCCTGTTTTAATGATAAAAATAGTTATTAGTAAATTATTTTGACCTACAAAAAAAAATTGTAAATGAAATATACTTTAGAGTCGCCTTGATCTGCTGCTGCTATCACATCAGTCAATTTGTGAAGAAAAACATGGCATTGCTCTTGATCTTCCAGAGGTACCTCTAAATCAAGCTGGAAATATAAAAAAAACTACTTTGTTAAAGGTTGCACAGTAATCATTAAAAAATACAAGCTTAAGAAAATCACCTTGATAAGGTTGTAACCGTGTGAAGTACAAGTCTTAAAAAGTTCTTTCCAATTTAATTTTTGGCTCTTTTTTTCAGACATCCAAATGCCTATATTTTTATGGCATCTACTTGGTGTTTTATTCATTATGATATTTTTATAGTGAAAAATATAAAATATTACAAAAATGTTTCTTAAATTTTAAATATCTCTTAGATTCAATAAAAACAATTCGATGAAAGCATGTTCTTAACATGTAAACACAAAATATTGAAAGTAAAACTATAAAACATTAATTAGAGACAGACATTCACACATTTTTTTCCTATACGATAAATTAAGTCGTATTAAAATAATGACTCAGAATTTACCGCGAAAGTACACAAAAAAGCATAATAATTCAGATTGTCTTCGACTCAGTGTCACCGCTGTGTGACAGATTCGAACACACAACCACAGACCGTATAATAAAGGGGACTACGATAAAAGTAATAAGTACTACAAAAAACGAGCCATGGTAGTAATAGGTTCGGCGTAGTACTTATTATTATACCTTTATTTACCTACTTCGCAAAGCATCTACAGTTCTCAAAGAATGTATCCAAATCACTATATTCTTCCAAAAGGGACACCTTGCTTTGGGTTTTTTGTTTTTCATCAAAATTTACACTTTAGAGCATGCTGAATTTATTTACGTTAACCTATTCTTGGTTAATTTCTAATATATACATTTTTTTACGTTATAATAGATTAAGATCCATATCCATTTCCATACAAACTCAAGTAAGACACAAAATTAACTTTTATTAATTAAAATCTACCTTCGTTAATAAAGATTCTTTATTTTAGATTGTTTGGGATCATCATCATATTCACATCTTTAGTGAAATTCAGTAACATTTTATCTAAACTTTGTTTAGTCAAAGATTTATTATGATTTTTACCGGAACCAATGACAAGCAAAGCTGCTTAAAGATGTATTCATATACAACCAGTAAAAAAACCTTTATAACAAGTTGCAAACATTAAATAATATTGTAAATAATGAAAATTAAAAAACAGTAAGATAAGACAACAGTAGTATTAATGTAATAATAAAAACTTTAGCTTCATCATTTCTGTCTGCACGCATCTGTAATAAAAAAGAGGCGGGTAAAGTTCAAAATAAAAGGGCGCCTTTTTTAAAGTTTAATTGAAAATAATACAAATAGTTATTCTTGAAAGTTTTATTTCCATATAAAGTGGTGTGTGGTTGTTGCCGCGATGTCCCACAGTAGAATACGACGTAAAAAGAAGGAGGATGCCGAGGGAGACTCCGAGGAAAGCGCTGCGCTGAGGGACTCGGAGTCGGAATCCATTATGTTTGAAGATGACGCCGATAAGTATCTTCCATTTAAGTAACCCAACTGTGCCCTTTTTTATTCTGAAGACGGTGGACGGCAATTTCGAATATATCGTTTTCCTGGAAAGCACAGACAAAGACAAACCAATAGGCTCAAGGGACATGACGTCTCTCGCCAACGCAATCAAACGCTATTATAAAGGCGTGAAACAATTAAAAAGAATTAACAAAGGTAAAGTAGAAGTAATATTTGAGAGACCCGCTTTGGCTAATGCAGCTTTAAATAATAAAAAGTTTCTGGATGGCCACAAACTATATGCAAGCATACCAGCTGCCGCAACAGAAACAATTGGCGTTATTAGTCATGTGCCGATAGATCTCCATCTATCTTCAAACAAGGAGATATACAGTGCCATGACCAGCACAAAAAATATAGTATCGATCAACGCTTCATGCGTAGGATTGTTGAGAACGGTTCTATAAAATTTGAACCGACAAAAACTGTGTCCATTACATTTTCTTGTCCAAACTTACCAGAGAGTGTTGACCTCAATAGCTGGAGATTTGAAGTACGTGTGTACATACCTCCAGTAAAACAGTGCCTCCGTTGCCTGAGACATGGTCACATAGCCAAATTAAAAAAAAAACGCTGAAAGGTGCTCCATCTGTGGAGAAAAACAGAATTTTAAATCTTGTAATGTTAATCTCAAAGAGGCTAATTGTTGCCATTGTAAAGGCAATCGTATTTCAACATCTTCAATTTGCCCTGTTAAAAAAGAAAAAAATCAGATTATTAAAGATAAATTTCAAAACAAAAGTTATGCACAAGCTCTTAATAGTACAAATTTTCCCTCGCACAGTAAAACAGACCAATTCATTTTATTACTTAATTCAGAATTAATTTTTAAAACCATTACTGAATCAATTGTTAAATTAATCACCCTCAACAAGACCAAAGAATCAAAAATTTGCTCCGAAACTATAAAAGACGTCCTAAAAGATTCTTTCAAAAAGCAAAGTAGTAAACAATCTTCAATAATGCCTTAATGGATACTTTAAATATAGTACAATGGAATGCTCAGAGTATATTGCACAATCAACATATTTATAACAATTTTCTTTTGAACCGCAATGTTCATGTGGCTATTATTTGTGAGACATGGCTCAAACCTCATCATAAATTTAAATTGCGTAATTATAATGTAGTAAGACTAGACTCTGGAAACTCCCACAATGGTGTAGCCATAATAGTACATAGATCTATCTTTTGCTCTAATGTG
Organism: Lamproptera curius; assembly: GCA_029286875.1. Lineage (NCBI taxonomy): Eukaryota > Metazoa > Arthropoda > Insecta > Lepidoptera > Papilionidae > Lamproptera > Lamproptera curius. The sequence continues at coordinate 968,098 of JAGSMT010000041.1, read as the reverse complement.
AATACTGTTTATGATAATTCCCTTCAATATATAGCAATTAGGATTAAATATTCAAACTGCAAGGAATTAACTATTGTAAGCCTTTACAGTCCAGGTAATTGCAACCCTCCATTTTCACCACATAAATTTAATAATTTAATTAAGTCTCCCTGAGCTAATTTTCTTGGTGGGGGATTTTAATGGTCATAATATTCTCTGGGGAGGCCAAACCTCTGATTGCAGGGGCAGGGACATTCTAGATGTCATTCATAATAACAATTTAGTCTTACTGAATGGTGGTCATATGACTGATGGCTCCACATATCATAGGAATCTATCGTCTTTGTAATTTAACACATTGTTACTCCTTCAATCTACTTTAAATTGCTGATGTCTACAATGATACCTGATGTAGCCTCATCATTCTTCTTGTAATTTAAAGTTGTGATTGGGATATATTCTATAAAGTTATCTTTATTTCTAATTATCCTGTAAATAGCTCAGATCATTTTTTGATAAACAGCTAAGTTAAATGTTTAAACTATTGCTTCTAAAGAATCTTTTCCTTGCTTTTCATCTGGTCATAATAATTCTCGTCTGAACCCAAACACAAAAAAAAAAACCACCCCAGTGGAACTCAAATTGTTTTAAAGCTCTTCTAGATAGTAAAATGCATACACTATATTAATAAAAGACCTAACTGAAGAATTATATAAAGTTTAAAAAGCTTGAAGCTAAGAAGAAATTCATTATAAGGTCTGAAAGAAGATCAAGTTGGAACAAATTATGTGAATCCTTCAACAGAACTACCCCTAACTATTTGGTCACATATGCGCAAATTTAACAAAACTTACACACCCTCATCTCAGCTTGATAACAATTATGATTGGATTACACATTTTCTTAAAAAATATACTCCAGGTACTGTTGAGCCAGCATCCTTCTTTGACAATCAGTATTGGTCTATCCCAAATCACAGCTACTTTTTGGAACCATTTACATTTGTCGAATTTATGTCAGCAATATCATCTAAAAGAGAACAACAGCTGGCCTAGACGGTATTACTTATTAAATGCTAAAGCACTTATCCGTACAGTCCAAATCAGTACTTTTAAACGTTTTCAATCTTCTTTGGGAACAAATTTTGATTCCAGATGATTGGAAGATTGATTGTTTAGTCCCCATACAAAAACCTAACAAGGAGAAATTTTATTTTAATCTTTGCTTGCTTTGACATCTTGTGTGGGAAAAATATTTGAACAATTATTGAAACAAAGATTAGAGAATTTCATATAATTAAATAAAATATTACCTTCTAATCAATTTAGTTTTAGAAAGGGCAGATCTTCGAGAGAGAGTATTGCTCATTTACATTTAGACATCTTCCAAGCTTTCAAATCCAATAATGTTTTGGCCTGTGTATTTTTTGATGTTGTAGGGGCTTTCAATAATGTAAATCATCATATTCTGTCTTCTGAGCTTGTTGCCATCGGTCTGCCTGTTAAGGTTATGCAATGGATATTTGATTTCTTGCATGGTAGAAAAGTCTTTGTTAAATATCATAACAAGATTATTGGTCCACGTTTCTCCTATAAAGGCACCTGTCAAAGCAGTATTTTAAGTCCTTTAATCTTTACATTGTATATTCACAAACTTAACTTAATTTTAGATCCCAATATAAATAATCTACAATTTGCTGATGATTTAGTAGTATATTACTCTGATATCAACTCCATGAATATAGCTCCTAAATTGAATAATTTACATAACTATTTAAATTTTCTTGCTTTAGACATTAGTATAGAAATCCAAAGTATTAGTCTTCAGTAAAGGAAGGCCTTTTCAGGTCAAATTATATTACAATAATATAGAACTCCCAGCTGTAACGGAAGCTAAGTTCTTAGGTGTGTTGTTTGTAAACAATTTATCCTGGGGTAAATATGTGGATTGTGTAACTAAGAGAGCTATAAAAGCGTTGAATATTTTGAGGTCTCTTGCTGGAACTTACTGGGGCTACTTAAAATTCTTTCAGCTCTATATAAATAAAAAAAAGATTTCAATATGGAATTGTTATGGACGCCCTCGCATATAGGAGTCTCAGGCAAAGAGTGAGTGGATTTCCTTGCACGCGCGATTGTTGACAGCGACAGCGGCAGCGCTGATAACAATGTTGCTATTCCGTACTCTGATTTACTACCACTTCTAAAGACAAAACTTAATCAGGATTGGAAACATGTTTGGCAAGAAAGTTTAGCGAGAAAGGGCACTTGGTATGCTGCAATCAACCAAGATATTGGAATTCCATGGTTTTGTTAATCCAGTAACTACAAAAGCAGAAGATTTTACACGATACTTTGCCGCCTTAGATTTTGACAATGCAGATTTAATTCATATTTACACCGCATGCGCATTATTAAGTCTCCCTCCTGTTCGTATTGCAATTCAGACGTCGATCAAATTATAGACCACATATTCCTCGAATGCCCACAATTCTATATTCAACGCCTTTGTTTGTCATCTAATCTGTTAAACTATCATAAAAGACATGAAAATATCCCGCGCTGTATTCAAGACTTGCTTATGAATCATGATATGCATGATATCATCTATGAATTTATTTCTAATACGGTTCAAAACGTTTAAGATGGCTGTACTCCCCGGACTTACCTTAACATCGGATTTGTAACAATCACCTGGAAATACAAATAATTTTTGTTTGGATACTACTATTATTGCTTATGGATTTGACTTCGACCATTTTTGACCAATCAACATCAAAGAAGTGGCTTAGGCCTTATGATCAAGAATAATAAGACAAGACATGGCTTCGACCTTAACATCAATAACAATGAAGACATGGCTTCGGCCTTTAAATCTATAAAAAATTTCCAAATATTACCAAGAACAAGACCTGGCTGTATGGACTAAAGTCCTTTGCCTTTCCCAAGGGATAAATTACAACAACAACAACAAGCATGCATCTGTAATATAGCTGTCATTTGTCATAACAGTTTCGAGATAAAAAGTTAGGTTAGGATAAGGGATATATTTTGAAATTAAAAATTGAATCCCATTTTTAAATTCTCCTTTTTTATTATCTTTTCCACTTAGACTTCGTGATTTGGGCTTTTTTTTAACTAACTCTTATATCTTTTTACTTACGAAAAATAAATAAAATGTCGGAAGAGGGTCTAGTTAATATAAAATATCAAGTTTTAGATCTGTTAACTGCACTTGACGATTCTGAACTCGATAATTTTGAACAATGGATTTTATCCCATACATACAGAAAAGGTATAAAATTTATAATGTTAAATAAAATTACATTTGTAATAATTAATTCATCTGCATTACCTTTTCCATAAAATTTAAAATATTTTAATGAGAATGTTTTAGATCTTAATCTGAAAAAAATATTTCAAAAAGATGAAAAAAAGCTCATCAAGATAGGAAACACATTGAAAAAAAATATACCTTTTGAAGCTGAAATGCCATCCTGAGAACATAACACCTCCCATTGTTGGAGATCAAGCTGATTGCAATACATTCAACACCTGCCATGTTGATGAATTTTTATATGATGAACAGGAAACAGAAGATTTGGTTAAGAAAGGAAAATTAAAGAAACGGTTTTGTCTTGATTGTAATTCTCGAAATGTTACAGTAAGTGTGACAACAATAGTAATGATTTTGAACATAAAATTTATGTTACAGTCTATAAATGGTCTCTTATATTTATTTATTTATTAATAGGTTCACCACAGTTAACATATGTTCACAAAAGTTATTTTACATATCTAATACAATAAAAATAGGAACAATTTGTACATAAACATGATTACACTTTATGTGTCGAACAATTACAGAATTTAGAACTTATAAAAATTATATATGTACAATTTACTATTTATATAAACTAATATAGTCTTTATTATTCTTCAGGATTTAACATTTATTTCTCATTCAATGTCAAGACAAACTATTCAATATATCTTTAAAGTGCTTCTACCTAAAGACTTGGATGACAAACAGTTTTTAGACGTTGGATCTAGAATAGGGGCAATAATTTATGGTGTAAGTATAGTTTTATTCACAGTTTCTTATTTTTACTTGTACAAATATAATATAACAATCAATATGTTGAGTACTCTATTGTTACATCTCTATTATTATTCAGTTAGTAATATGCTTTGGTATTGTAACTTGCTTTGTATTTCTGGTCTCATTTGGTGCTAGTATAGAAGTTATTACAAAACTGCCGAAACTGTTAACTGCCTTCGTAGCCTAGTGGTATGGGCATGTGCCTTAGAAACCGGTTTTCATGGGTTCAAATGTTTGATTGTTTTCTAGATAGTTAGGGCAATTTGGGCCGATTACGCAATTGTCTGAAAATTAAGATGATCCATGCATTGGATAGGCGTGTAAATAGGTTGGTCCACCCGCCAACCCTAATTGGACCAGCGTGGTGGGATATGGTCTATAGAAGTTATTACAAAAAATTTAAGTAATTTTAACTTTCAGGCTTACTACTTTTCAAATGTATCTACAATCATTGGTATTGAAATAAATAAAGAGTGCTGCGATATCCAAGAGAAAATCATAGGTCAATTTTCAATGGACGGGAACAGAATAAAAGTTATACACTCAGATGTAATGGATAGAAGTGATATAGTTATAAGCTCCAACATAATTGTTATAAATGTCTTAGATTTTTTTGTTGACATTGAAAAGCATAAACAGATGTGGTATTTTTTCAAGAAATACATAAGAAAAGGTAGTTATCTTGTGACTAACAGAAGTATGGCAGACACTTTGGGCTATTTAGACATTTTTGAAGAATTGATGAACTGGTTAACTATATGTAAACCTAACCAGATTGAAAATGAGATTTTTTTTGATATTGAAGATAACAGTGAAATATACTTGTATACTGTGAACTAAAAGAGAAGGGTGTTAACATTTTATTAAAATATTATGATTAAAGTATATTTGCTGCCTCCGTAGTCTAGTGGTATGGGCGTGTGCTTTAGAAACCGGAGGTCGTGGGTTCGAATCCTGCAGGGACGCAACAATTTTTCATTGTTGTTTCCTAGTTGGTTAGGGCAATTTGGGCGATCACCCAATGTCTGAAAAGTAAGATGATCCATGCGTCGGATGGGCATGTAAAAGTCAGTCCACCACCAACCCGCATTGGACCAGCGTGGTGGGATCGGTCCAAACCCCTAATGGATAGGGTGTATTAGGGAGGCCTATGTCCAGCAGTGGACTAAAACAGGCTGATGATGTATGATGTGATGTAAATTATATTTAATCCCCATTTTGTATATTCTTAATAAATTACCAATATTTGATTGTAATCAACAATTTTTATCTGTCATTTATTTTTTACATTATTTCGTTTTAAACCCAATACACAATAATTTTGTGTGAGTTTGCATGATGCTAGGAGACAGTTCCACTAAAATTTTATTCATATTACATTTTATGTAATGATTTTTCAAAAGGGTTTTAAAAAGAAAATTCATAGTTATGGAACCCTCAAAATTGTTACAGTAGCATAATTACTGGGTAAACAATAAATAATTACCAATGTCTAGAAAACTGTAGTTGTGATAGTTTCTTACAACACTTATCCTACTAGACTATCATGCTTTTTTCAATAAAAATAATCTTCCAGACCAAAGAACAGCAGAGACCAACCTTCAACAAAATAACAGTGTTTTATTAGAACCAGTATTTGTAAACTCTTTGGTTAAAAGTTAAAACTATTTCAACTAAACAACCTTTAGCATTGGAACATATAATACAAATAATAGTGGGGCATTTATAATCTCTGGTTCCAAGGAAAGAATGTACAAAAAAAAACAAAATCATATTAGGATGGATTTGTCGACTGGTGACTAGGGGGAAAAAGCGACCAAATGAAGTACCTACTTTATTAAAAGGCGCGAAAGAAGAGTTATATCTTCGGCATTGAAAACAAAGTTAACTTCATAAAATATAGGATAATAATTTTGTTTAGTGAAAGTTAAATTATCAGTTTTATTGTTTCCCTTTGACGAAAAATTGTCATTCATTTGACTATTGGCGGCAGTGGTCCGCTCAGCGTAATTTGGTTTTGCAACCAAATTAAAACAAAAACAGTGATAACGCGAAAACATCAAAGTAAATTTAGTTAAGGCATGGTATTAAAATAATATAGCTCGGTCGCCCAAAAGCAAAATTTCGGTCCGATACTTTTATTTATAAATTTACATCAAAAATCTCATTTATAAATTACTTACTTTTGAAGTATATTTTATATGCTTAAAAAGCAATTTATAAACTATATTATTTTTAATACAATGTAGAATTATATTGCTGGCATATCCATGCCTTAACCACTTACTTTAACACACGCAACAAAGAAAGTGTATGGTTATGGAACCCTTAAAACCAGAACAAAATTGTTACAGTAGCATAATTACTGGGTAAATCTCAAAATAATGTCTAGAAAACTGGTAGTTTTTTAAACCACTTTACTTACTAGAATATCATGTTTTATTCAATGGAGTTTCGGTTTCGGCCGAACTTTTTGCCGAAACCGAAACTAGTGTATCAACGTATAACGAAAACTAAGTGTATCATTGGAACAGTTGAGCTCAGATCACTCGATTTTAATCTAACAACCATCCCAAGTTACCTGAAAGAGATTGGTGATTCTTCTACGACGAGGGTTTTTATAAGTAGTGTGAACAGCATAATATATATACTCCTTGGTGACAAAAAAAATGGCGGGTTGAAAGGGTAGCTGAAATATCTGTAAAGTTATAAAGAAAAACGAAGTGCGGGCCGTTATTAAAAATATCTGTTTAAAAAATTTAAACATGGAAGAGATTCATTTCGGAGGCAACATTAGAGGAGTTTGCTCTGCCATATTCCATAGTTGTAAGCAAGAAAGACGAACATCGTTGCAGCCGTACATCGATGTTAGTCTCCCAAGAAAATGTTGCCAAATTTGAGAAAATTGTAATAAGCGATCGAATATTTATCTCCCGGTATTTAATTCAAGAAACGGGCATTTTATATAGAGGTGTTCAATCCATATTGAAACAATTTTTGACGTGACAAGGTCCTATAAATTGGTTCAAAATAGAGAGACACTCTCGAAAACTGTGTCACAGTGTTGCACACGAAACGCAATAAGCAACCATAAGAGAGATTGAGAGGCACGCATTTCTCGTACTCATGCGCGTTTGGTTGGCGTTTAGTTGGCCTACCTAAGTGAAAGAAAGACAGACAGAAAGAGAAAGAGGGTTGAACCTTCTTCCTACTGTACGAATGAATACCCACATTACAATCATCTAACCACTTAAAAACGTTGGCACGTATAACTTTCGCCCGTATACAGATATATCATTAGTAACGCAGGGGATTTGGGAGGAATGCGTGGAATTAAAAAGATAAGTGTGACTGCAATAGGCCGTCCAACCCCTTCATCATCATCGTCATCAGTCTGTGTTAGTTCACTGCTGGGCATAGGCCTCCCCTAATGCCCGCCTTATCCATTTAGGGGTTTTTGGGCCGTATTCCACCACGCTGGTCACCGCAGGATTCAAAACCGCGACCTCCGGTTTCTAAAGCAAACTCCCTCACCACTAGGCTACGGAGGCCCTAACATACCTTAATTATAAGGCTTCGTGACTAGCCGCATTTTAATTACAAAAGAAAAAAAGTCCATGGTTTGGGCATTGAGGTTTGGATCAGGGCTCAGTTGGATGTTGATTTGTCTCAAATAGTCGCTTCTTAATTATTTATTCCGCCACCTCCCAGGATTGTTGTGATGAATATATACAAATAAAGAAGTATAAATAATTAAAAACAATTGTTTCTATATGACAGGATCTTATTTATTTTAATTTAACCATAAAATTGAATGAAATCTATTAAAACCAGTTCTAATTGCTTAAGCGTTAGGAAAAATTTTACAAGAATGAAAAGCCTTGTAGTCTACGTTATTCGTATTTAGTCTCTGATTCAAAGTTTGACTAAAATACAAAATGGCGTTCTGATATGACCAAAAGACTTAGTGCGATATGAACAATTAAATGTCATTATTCATGTCATAAAATATATTATTTTAAATATTTGTGTTATATTTCAATAATGTGGCACGAAGCAAGAAAGCAAGAGCGCCTAATTCGGGGTTTGATTGTGGATTACCGACGTCGAGCAGAGCGGCGAAAGGATTTTTACGAAAAAATTGTGCGTAATATTATGCAGGCAAGAATAATGTTATCCTTTGTGTTTTATTACATATTATGCTATGTTTAAACTTTTTTAGAAATCGGAACCAACCCAATTTCTGCAACTTTATGGCCGCCCATGTAAAATACACTTGGATCCAGCGATTGCTGCAGCCGGAGAAGGTCCTGCTATTATGTCAGTATAAAACTAGCTAAAATTGTTGTTATTACTCAATTTCTCAAAATATAAAATAGTTCTACAATTAATAACATGAAGGGTGATTATTTGTGGTCAAATCCGTTTTTAAGTTCCTCACAAGAAAGATTATCGAAACTAAATATAAATTTTAATCTTGAAAAGAGAATTCATATTATAATAAAAGCAATACCGATTATTGTAGCGAAATAAATGTTATTTTTTGCACAGGATGCCCTGGCAAGGTGATTCTAGTAACTTAATAGATCGTTTCGACGTAAGGGCACATTTAGACTACATAACTGAAGTGAAAAGTCCTGATGTACTACCAGAAGATCTGAGTCAAGAGGAGAGACAATGCAATTATGAAAGATATAGAATTATTGCACAAAATGCATTTCTCGGAATAAGTAAGTTGTGTTATTGTCATTTTACTTTCAGTCATTAAGTATGTACAAAAAGCAAAAAAAAATGTAAATGATGTTATTCATAAATATATAGCTATTTTGTGTGTATGGTATGGTCATGAGTGAATAATTAGCTTGGTGATTGCCATCTTCATGGCATAGAGAGGAATGCAATATTTATAAGACTACTTAGTTGTAGTGTGTGACATAATTATTTCATTTATTTACACATGCATATGAAATCCACTTTTTACTGATTTTTCGCATTAATTATCATCTGTCTAGCATCTATGATCTTGGTCAAACTAATGCGATATGTCTGTATTTCATTGACAACATACATCCATAATAATGTGGATTTGATGTAATGGGTTACATTGACTATATCAATTCTTTATTTGCCTCTGGTACAGGGAGGGTTTGTCTATAGGTTCTATATTAGTTTTATATGCATATAAAAATAATAATTAGTACAAAAACATTTTAAGTAAAAATAAATATTTTAAAAATTTGTGTACAGTTCATGACAAAATTTATTGAATAATAAAAGGAGTATACAGAACTCTACATTTTAGGAGTTGTAATTTACCAATGATTGAAGTTTTTTCATATAACTAAATCATATAGGCTAGGGATAGAAGTTGTTATTGTTGGTGTGGTGATTGCAGTGGTTATAGATAGCTCCAAAATGGTTTATGCCATGTAAACCTTTCTTTTGGGTTACTAAAGGAGGAATCATGTATCATGCTTAAGTTTAACCAACATAGGTATGTGTTTTGTCATGGCTGTAACAGCTTTGAATAGATCTTAATATAATATATAACTATTACATGTTTTTCTAGAGATAAATACATTTTATTTAAGTGTAGAGTGTGTGGATACTGTAATAAAAATTTTCTTCTATGTTAATGGTAATCATATGTATGTATCTATATGGCTGAATTTATTGGATTATTATTTAAGGTGAGGATAAATTTCTACAACAGCTGGCAATTGAGGAACAGTTTGGTGTAACAATTGATGAGAAAGAAATGCATAAAGAGAAGTCAAGTGAGAAAAAAGGGTCTGGTGCAGCTATAGCCTACAATTATAATGATCCCGGAGCACAACCGTCTAGCTCTAATGGTAGACTCCACCCTATTTATTTTAACGTGAATCCGCTTGATGCTTAAGGATATGATTGCAAATTACCAATTAGGATAGTTTAATACTATGTTTGGGTTATTTTATGGCATTCAGTATTTTCCAGGCCCTGGAGGCTAAGAAAGACGAAAAAAGATTCTGATGATGATTCAGATCTGGATTATTGATGTTGACTTAAGCATTGCGTGAACAAGATGGAGGCTTACAGGTGTGTGTTATTTTTATTCTTTGCATAATGTTTCTATCCTTTTATTAATTCTAGCTTGTGGTTTTATTTGTGTAACAATGAGCATATTTATATAACAATATAGAAAGCTTTGACTTATGTATTATTTGCTATTATTTTTTCATATTTCTATATCATTGTCATTAAGTTATTCAATTAAGCATGTCTACTGTATTCTCTACATTTGTTTTGAAGGTGTTTATTAATGTAGCAATATTTATATGCTAAGTAAGGTCATATCAATTTATTTAATGTTCCAATTTTCAAGACTAGTAGTTTGCTAGGTAGTGAACAAAATTGTAAGCAATATTTTTTTTTCGATTCCGAATAACAAAAATTAATGTGTTAAATTATTAAAAATTTTGTTGCTTCTTACTTTTATAGTTTTCTGAATAATATGACTTTAATCAGACAAAGGTAGAAATTTCTTTCTCAAACTCAATAGATCATGACAATTGTTAATATCTCCAGAACATTTTGCGTAAGGTTTAAAGGGAATATAACTTGCTGTACATATCTAATTAGACATTAATGCATTTCTCCGATGAGTACAGGCACACGAGTTGAACGCCGTGGGCCCCTGTTCAGGATGGCGGGCTGCGACCTCTTCTCCTTCCTCACGGGCGACGCTGATGATGCAGAGCACCAGGAAGCAGATGCTTCCGAGGAGAAGGAAAAGCGATGTTCTCGGAGAGAAAGAGTGAGGAGAGACGGCGCATCGGTAAGGAAACGAATTTTGTAGCTAGTTATCGCTAAAGTATAGAATACACGTAAATGCTATTTATTGGTGAACTTCTGCATAGAATCCGCACGTTTTGTCGCAATTGACATATGATTGGACTTTGTGTAACCTCCATCTTTTATATGGTTAAGATTGCATTAGTTACATACTTATACGCATTAAAAAATTAAAGAATCCATGCAAATAATAACAAGTACATTGAAATGGGTTCTAGAACTCAGTGGTTAACCAGGGATTTGCCATGATCTAGCTAGTTTTAAAATACTTAGCGTTCGTTTTATTTTTTTTATAGTTTCCCAAAATTTCTTAATAAAATTGTTTAGTTACCCATCTTCACGGCATAGTTAATTTGATACTTGAGGTCTAATAAACAGCAAACGGTGTAATTGTTGTTTTCTATTGAGCTGGGATTATTTCTATCAATCATATCACTTAAAGAAATTTTACTTTTTCATACTTCCCGACATATATATTTTTACATGACATCATCAGCCTGTAATAGTCCACTGCTGGACATAGGCCTCCTCTAATACACTCCTATCCATTAGGGGTTTTAGACCGACCACCACGCTGGTCCAATGTGGGTTGGGTAGGTTTTTACATGACAATGCCGTTAAATTCGGTTTTGGAGTTCATATAGTCACAGTCGTTTGCTTTGTGTTCAAAGTAATGTGGTGCATATCCCGAAACGAGGCAGGAGAAACTGTCGCTGTATAAACACTACTCACATCACATCACATCGTCAGGCTTTGTTAGTCCACTGCTGGACATAGACCTCCCCTAATACACCCTCGTCCATTAAGGGTTTTGGACCGTATCCCACCACGCTGGCCCAATGCGGGTTGATGGGTGGACCGACTTTTAAATGCCCATCCGACGCATGGATCATCTTACTTTTCAGACAATTGGGTGATCGGCCCAATTGCCCTAACCGACCAGGAAACAACAATGAAAGTTTGTTGCGTCCCGCAGGATTGAAACCCACGAACCCCGGTTTCTAAGACACGCCCATACCACTAGGCTACGGAGGCAGTTAAACACTAACTAATACAGTAAAATGCATAGTAATGTATATTAAATTAAATAGTTTGTTAAATTCCAGCGACAAGAGCTGGCGACGCGCGTCGTCAGTCCGCCCAGCTACGCGCGCCCTCCCGCGCGCGAGCCGGCCCCGGCTGCAGTCGCGCTCCCGTCCGCTGCGCTCGGCCGTCGCAGCGCTTCCCCGACGATGATAACAGTTCATCACCTCCTTTGGTGGTGATGAGGATGATTCAAACCAGGTATTATGTGTAAAATAGAGTGAACTGATATTAAAATTATTGGTTTTTAAGACAGTTTGTATGCTCAAAATTTGTTGACTGATTGATCTATTACTTTAAAATGGTCTTAATGGGGAAAGATTTAAGCCTAAGTAATAAATATGCTAAAAAAATGAGAGTCTCATCAGCAAAATACTCCAAGGGAGGTGGTAATGTTTAGATTTGTGTAGATTTAAATTTATTATTCTCATTTGTGTACCACTGCTTTTGTAAAACTATTTGAACATTACCTATTATTGTCTTGTATACCGATAACCGAGGATATTACATATAGACAGGGAAACTTTACTTCACACTTAAGGGTTATTAGTCTATGCTCCGATGCTGCGTCTCATAGCAAAAAGTTTTCATTATTTTCTATTATTTTCTTCACCAGCTCAAAGTAATAAGACGTTATATGCTGATAAGTTAAAACATAACTTAAAAAAGGCCGAACTATACGCAGAAGTAGCCCGTAAGCCGCAAAAAGTGAAGTAAGTGTGATTGAAATATTTTTACTATATAAAAATAGGAACTGCTTCGTGTCCATAACAGTTAGTGAAAAATTATTTGGGTAAAAGTAATTTTCTGGCGGGAACTGGTGATGTTATATTAAAAAAATAAGATATGGAAATTTCGTAAGCAATTCAAATTAATAAAGATAAGTAATGTTAAGAAGATAAATATAAAGTTTTTTATTTAACTCCTTTAAATAAGTTACCAAAACTTGAAAAGTATTGGTTACTTCTTTGGCATAACTATGTTTTATTCTAATACTTTGACCATTATTACCAGTAGAAATAAGTGCAATGTTATTAGGAAACTCTTTTCATGTACAATTATATTATGTCTTTTAGCTCACCGGCGCACGAGAGAAATGTTTGCGACCCGGGCAGCGCCGCAAAGCGATCCAAAACGAGGTCGTCTTCCCGTTCGAGGTCAAAGTCCGCTCGAGGTCTGTTAATTATGTTAATCTTTATTTGTCTTCTCGGACGACATATTTGTTGCAAAAAATTGTGTACAGTTCATGACAAATTTATTAAATAATAAAGGAGTATACACAACTCTCTACTTTTTAGGGGTTGTAATTTACCAATGATTTGAGTTTTTCATATACATCTACATCATATATATAACTAGGGATAGAAGTTGTTATTGTTGGTGTGGTCATTGCAGTGGTTATAGATAGCTCTAAAATGGTTTACTAAAGGAGGAATCATGTATCATGCTTAAGTTTAACCAACATAGGTATGTGTTTTGTCATGGCTGTAACAGCTTTGAATAGTTATTGTTATCTTAATATAATATATAACTATTACATGCTTTTCTAGAGATAAATGCATTTTATTTAAGTGTAGAGTGTGTGGATACTGTAATAAAAATTTTCTTCTATGTTAATGGTAATCATATTTATATGGCTTGAACTTATTGGATTATTATTTAAGGTGAGGATAAATTTCTACAACAGCTGGCAATTGAGGAACAGTTTGGTGTAACAATTGATGAGAAAGAAATGCATAAAGAGAAGTCAAGTGAGAAAAAAGGGTCTGGTGCAGCTATAGCCTACAATTATAATGATCCCGGAGCACAACCGTCTAGCTCTAATGGTAGACTCCACCCTATTTATTTTAACGTGAATCCGCTGTGATGCTTAAGGATATCATTGGGTACCAATTAGGATAGTTTAATACTATGTTTGGGTTATTTTATGGCATTCAGTATTACTTCCAGGCCCTGAGGCTAAGAAAGACGAAGCAAAAGATTCTGATGATGATTCAGATCTGGATATTATTGATGTTGACTTAAGCATTGACGTGAACAAGATGGAGGCTTCACAGGTGTGTGTTACTTTTTATTCTTTGCATAATATTTCTATCCTTTTATTAATTCTAGCTTGTGGTTTTATTTGTGTCACAATGAGCATATTTATATAACAATATGGAAAGCTTTGACTTATGTATTATTTGCTATTTTTTTTTTCATATTTCTATATCATTAAGTTATGCAATTAAGCATGTCTACTGTATTCTCTACATTTGTTTTGAAGGTGTTTATTAATGTAGCAATATTTATATGCTAAATAAGGTCATATCAATTTATTTTAATGTTCCAATTTTCAAGACTAGTAGTTTGCTAGGTAGTGTGAACAAAATTGTAAGCAATATTTTTTTTTCGTTTCCGAATAACAAAAATTAATGTGTTAAATTATTAAAAATTTTTTTGCTTCTTACTTTTATAGTTTTCTGAATAATATGACTTTAATCAGACACGGTAGAAATTTCTTTCTCAAACTCAATAGATCATGACAATTGTTAATATCTCCAGAACATTTTGCGTAAGGTTTAAAAGGGGAATATAACTTTGCTGGACATATCTAATTAGACATTAATGCCTTTATCCGATGAGTACAGGCACACGAGTTGAACGCCGTGGGCCCCTGTTCGGGATGGCGGGCTGCGACCTCTTCTCCTTCCTCACGGGGGACGCTGATGATGCAGAGCACCAGAAGCAGATGCTTCGCGAAGAGAAGGAAAAGGCGATGTTCTCGGGAAGAAAGAGTAGGAGAGAGAGACGCGCGCATCGGTAAGGAAAACGCATTTTTGTACTAGTTATCGCTAAAGAAGTATAGAATACACGTAAATGCTATTTTATTGGTCAACTTCTGCATACAATCCGCACGTTTCGTCGCCAATTGACATATGATTGGACTTTGTTTGTGTAATTTCCATTTCTTATATGGTTAAGATTCCATAGTTACATACTTATACCCATTAAAAATTAAAGAATCCATGCAAATAATAACAAGTACATTGAAATGGGTTCTAGAACTCAGTGGTTAACCAGGGATTTGCCATGATCTAGCTAGTTCTAAAATACTTAGCGTTCGGTTTATTTTTTTTATAGTTTCCCAAAATTTCTTAATAAAATTGTTAATTACCCATCTTCACGGCATAGTTAATTTGATACTTGAGGTCTAATAAACAGCAAGCGGTGTAATTGTTTTCTATTGAGCTGATTATTTCTATCAATCATATCACTAAGAAATTTACTTTTCATCTTCTCGACATATATTTTACATGACATCATCAGCCTTGATAGTCACTGCTGGACATGGCCTCTCTATCACTCCTATCCATTAGGGGTTTGGACCGATCCACACGCTGGTCAATGCAGGTTGGTAGTTTTTACATGACAATGCCGTTAAATTCGGTTTTGGAGTTCATAAGTCACAGTCGTTTGCTTCGTGTTCAAGTAATGTGGTGCATATCCCGAAACGAGGCAGGAGAAACTGTCGCTTATAAACACTTACTCACATCACATCACATCGTCAGGCTTTGTTAGTCCACTGCTGGACATAGACCTCCCTAATACACCCTCGTCCATTAAGGGTTTGGACCGTATCCCACCACGCTGGCCAATGCGGGTTGATGGGTGGACCGACTTTTAAATGCCCATCCGACGCATGGATCATCTTACTTTTCAGACAATTGGGTGATCGGCCCAAATTGCCCTAACCGACTAGGAAACAACAATGAAAGTTTGTGGCGTCCCCGCAGGATTGAAACCACGACCCCCGGTTTCTAAAGCACACGCCCATACCACTAGGCTACGGAGGCAGTTAAACACTAAGTAATACAGTAAAATGCATAGTAATGTATATTAAATTAAATAGTTTGTTAAATTCCAGCGACAAGAAGCTGGCGACGCGCGTCGTCAGTCCGCCCAGCTACGCGGCGCCCTCCCGCGCGCGAGCCGGCCCCCGGCTGCAGTCGCGCTCCCCGTCCCGATCGCGCTCGGCCAGTCGCAGCGCTTCCCCCGACGACGATAACATACAGTTCATCACCTCCTTTGGTGGTGATGAGGATGACGTCAAACCAGGTATTATCTGTGTAAAATAGAGTAACTGATATTAAAATTATTGGTTTTCAAGACAGTTTGTCCGTCTAAAATTTGTTGACTGATTGATCTATTAGTTTAAAATGGTCTTAATGGGGAAAGATTTAAGCCTAAGTAATAAATATGCTAAAGAAATGAGAGCCTCATCAGTAAAATACTCCAAGGCACCTCCCTTGGAGTATTTTACTGATGAGTAATGTTTAGATTTGCGTAGATTTAAATTTATTATTCTCATTTGTGTACCACTGCTTTTGTAAAACTATTTGAACATTACCTATTATTCTCTTGTATACCGATAACCAAGGATATTATAAGACAGTGAAACTTTACTTCACTCAAATTAAGGGTATTAGTCTATGCTCCATGCTGCGTCTCATGCAAAAGTTTTCATTATTTTCTATTATTTTCTTCACCAGCTCAAAGTAATAAGACGTTATATGCAGATAAGTTGAAACATAACTTAAAGAAGGCCGAACTATACGCGGAAGTAGCCCGTAAGCCGCAAAAAGTGAAGTAAGTGTTATTAAAATATTTTTATTATATAAAAATAGGAACAGCATCGTGTCCATAACAGTTAGTGAAAAATTGTTTGGGTAAAAGTAATTTTCTGTCGGGAACTGGTGATGTTACATTAAAAAAATAAGATATGGAAATTTAGTAAGCAATTCAAATTAATATAGATAACTAATATAAAGAAGATAAATATAAACTTTTTATTTAACTTCTTTAAATAAGTTACCAAAACTTGAAAAGTATTGGTTACTTCTTTGGCAAAACTATGTTTTATTCTAATACTTTGACCGTTATTACCAGTAGTAATAGTGAAATGTTATTAGGAAACTATTTAATTTACAATTATATTATGTCTTTTAGCTCACCGGCGCACGACGAGAAATGTTTGCGACCCGGGCAGCGCCGCAAACGATCCAAAACGAGGTCGTCTTCCCGTTCGAGGTCAAAGTCGCGCTCGAGGTCTGTTAATTATTATTAATCTTTTATTGTCTTCTCGGACGACATATTTTGTTGTAAAAAAAATTGCGATTCGCTTTACCAATAATATAAAATACAGCTAACATTCTACTCACTCACGTAATTTAGGGATGCAAACGAGACGTCGATGTTTTACAAATATCAATGTATCAGTCATAAATCATTATGTTTTTGCCAACGATATATCATCATTACTTCGTTAATTTATTTACAAACACGATATCATTTTTTAGTCTTATGCATATTTGGTTAATATGTAATAACACTTACGTAACTATAATTTATAAAAATTTATTAAAATGAAAGTTTGTCAAGTAACAAGTACTCTACATATAACGCTCGCAAATTAGTTAAATTTACCAAACCAAATTACTAGCAAAGTTATAACAACAAATCCTTACGTATTTTAATTTATTGAAACTATTTCTAATAGTAAAATTTTGCAATTTTCTTTATAAACATTTTTACCGTCTGTATTAATAATTCTTTTTTTTTTTTTCGTTTTAAACTATATCCAGATAACAATAAAAAATTGTAATATATGTTCTCTCTTTTGAAAAAAAATAAACTTTTGTCATTAATTTATCAATTTTTATTATATACCATTGTATATTTATTGCAGGTCACGCTCTCGGAGGCGATCGAGGTCGCGTTCAAGATCGTCCTCTTCCAGCTCCTACAAAAGGTCCCGTTCCAGGTCAAGATCGAAGACCATAAGAAGCCGGCGATCTCGAAGTCCTTCCAAGTTTGTATTGCATCACATAATATAGTAGTGTCCGTCCACAGCCCTGCCGCTGTTATTTTTAGATTTTTGGAAAATATTGTTGTAGGGTAAAATTAATCTTTGTTACTCGAGGATAATATAGCTTTCTAGTAATTAAAGGATATTTCATTCTCAAAGAATACTTTGAATCCATTAACTACAATACATACACACAAAAATGTAAATATTTTTCTTTTAATAGTACTTTATCGATTTACGTAATTTTATATGGATTAAATTATCTATCGATCGATCAATAGTAACGTCATAGTGTGTGTGTGTGTCAACTCATAAAACATAAAGTTTTTGTTTGCTTAATAATGTTGTGAGATAATCTAACTATTCCCTCTTTACAGCAGCAACAGTGGTCCAACGAATCGTAATAAGTCCAGGTCGATGTCATATGACAGGTAAACTCTTAAGTCGATCCTATTACAAAAACACAATACAGGTAAGTTATACACAACCTTACCTCACCTACCAACAAATTTATTTATAGTTTATATTAACTAAACTTTGTTAACTTGACGATCAACGAAAACAATTTTTTAATATTCCGTACTGCTACTATCTACCGCAGTCATTAAAAAATCTTTAACTCCAGTATAGACTATCTGAGGGAATGATAATATGGAATTGTTAAATAGACACCAAGATGTCTGATGACTATTAATTGACTAATAACAATGTTATTAGTTGACCTTTTGCTCAGAGGTGCAACAGCATTTCATTAGGATCTGTTTTTAGTTTACATTAATTCCTTTTCTTTGGGTCAGTTACAGCCGTGTTACAGGGCCTTTTTCCTTTTAACAGAGTACTTACCACTATTATTTATTTCTTTATTAAACTACGGTACTAGCAAGGCTTTCGCCCGATGGCAAGAGTTACGCTCTGCCTATGAAAAATGCAGCATAAATTGCCATAAGTCTTCTCGCACCAATGTTACACTCATTTAATGTTATACATTATCGAAAATTTGCAGCTAAAAGTAGTACAATATAAACTAACAACCAGTGATAAGGCCCATTGCAAGTTCAATTAAATACAATTATTGTTAATATTATCTATGTTTCAGTAACGAAAAGAGCAACCAGAGCAAGCCGGCAGTGCCGCGTTACTACGGGCGGCGTAAGGAGGACAAGTCCTCCAGCGAGCTCTCCGTAGACACGGATTCAAGTGAATCTGACGACGACAAAACTCAGTGAGTCTATAATAAGTAATGTTTAATGCTTAACCTGGAATTTGTAAAACTGTAATGTGATAACTTCTATGTGTGACGCGCTTATTTCTCGAGTTCTGTCAAGTATTTTTTTTAATAATCAAAGTTATACCAATTAATCGCTATTTCATTGGCATCAGTTAATATTTCCATATTGAGAAATGTCTTTACTTTAATTATTTGTTTAACTAAACCTGAGATGTCGAGATATAATAACCCTAATATGATCATAGGATGTCATACATCTGTGTTTCAACGTTAAATGAAATGACATGAGGTACAAACGTGAAACTATGAGATTAGTAGGTATACTTTTATTATTATTTACATCCATTCTATGTCCATATCTTAATTATAGGTGTTTTATCTTTGATATAAGAAAAGTGGGACATTTACCTTATGGATGCTTAGCAAAATGTCGCCTAAATTAGGGTTGGTACTTATTTAAACTAGAACAATGGTTTCTTGCCTAAACATTAGTACATAACCATCCCATTTACTAAGTTTAAAACTTGTATGTATTCTACACATAAATACCGCATACAGTTTTCATAAAATTCAACGCTGATTTTATCAAGATTGTATTAAAGAATTACCTAAATTTAAGTAAATTGGATTATAGCAATAAAAACATAAAGACCTAGACTTTTTGAAATTGATATTCCTGGGCAGAAAGTGGCTTATGTTACTCTAGGATAATATACCCTTTTAATAGTGAATGAAAATTTTAAATTGGTACAATAGATTTTAAATTTTTTCGTTAAAAATGTACACAAACAATACAAATCTCTCCTCTTTATAACATTGGTATATAAAACCAATTATGGGCATTATATAGATTTGGTTTTATATAAATTAATTTTCTTAGTGAACAAAACTCCTTCCTTTTATCCTTTTAAGTGTTCAATAAATAAATGATGTATTTTCCCCAAATCCATTTTGCTGACAAGATGTTTTCTTTCATTCCAGATCATCGGTGGGCAATAAGTCAATCACAAACCAGAATCAGTTACGATTGTCTGGATCCAGCACCAAAGTCAGTAAGAATCATTTGCTTCTCCACTTGTATGCTTTCGTTTTTAGCACGTTTTCTTTTTTAGATGCCATTTTCTCATTTCAATTTTCCACTTGCAATATGAAAAACAACATTATACAAGTGTTTAGGTGGTGAATTTGAATTATTTAAATATAACATAGCCAAATAACATTCGGTTTTGATAAAACAAAGTCTGATTTTGATCTTGATGATGTTTGAATGTATGCCATCACATATTGGTGAAACATTGCATGGTAAATGACACAATGGTGGAGATTAATTGTTGATAATTATTTTGGTGCAATTAAAATTTTATTTTGGACTTTGTCAATATTAATCCCTGGTGTTGATTGGCTCTAGTATTGATGCAAAATTTAAAGCATTTAGAAATAATAAATAAATAACAAATTTATATTATGTTTAATGTTTTCAGTAAGTTTATGTATAAAATAGTATATAATTTAAATTTGTATAGTGTCACTAAAAATTAGATAGCTTCATCCGTGAATTGTGAATATTTAAGTTTACGTATCACTCTTATCTATATTTTGGATAAATTAGACTATGAATAAATGTATGACGTTGCTTTGATCCCATGGATTGCAATGGACGTCATAGTAATTTGAGTCTAAATTAGCTACTCACAATAGTTTTATTACAGTTACTTAAAATATATGTTTAATTGTACCTGATATAAACATTAACTACTGAACTAAAGTCGAAGTAACTTTGGTTCGATTCAATATTAAAAAAATTAAAATGAAATTCTGTTGCAGGGTCCATCGAGAGAAACACTTACACTGAAGGAAAAATTAAAAAGAAAAATGCAGGCCCAATTATCAAAGCAGTGTGAGTATCTTAATGAGCAAATAATTTTGTGTTACATGTTTTTCTGTTTTGTATGAGCAACTGAATGTTGTTTATATATTTTTTAATTATGACAATAATAAACGTGATCGGTAGTTTTGGTAAACGTCCTCATTTAGAGGAACATTATGATTTATGCCAATTTTCGTACATATCTAACTGGTGGCAGGTCTCCTGTCTACAGGGGACCGTCTGGGTTGGTACCACCGCGGTGCCTATTTCTGCCGCGAAGCAGTAGTGTGGAAACACAACTGTGTTCCGGTTTGAAGGGCACTGGGTAAACGAGACTTAACATCCTATGTCTCGCGGTAGGCTGCGCGTTGGTGATATCAGGCCCGATTTAATCGTCCGCCTGCGTAGGCAATAAAAAAAATCTGCTTGTACCGCCACCAACCTCAATCGTTAACTGAACTCGGAAAATTTTTAACATGTTAATACAATTTTTTTCAACTCAATTACAAATATTTCGGGATGGTAATCTCAAATTTAGCAAAGTTTGTTATCCTTACTTACTTGAGTATGGAATCTAGATAACTGACAAATACATAACCTTACCTTTCCTTCGTAAACAAATATATATAATATACATATAAAGAACAATACAATACTAATAGGTTCATCACACATCATTTTTCCCGCGGTCGGAATCTAATTATAATCTGTAACACACTAACCGTTATATCAAGTGGGTTATTTCATGTTAAGGTTTTGTTTACATTATCTATAAGTAGTTCGTATTTAATATCATGCTGATAGATTTTTGCATAATATCAGTGCGCGCGGACAAGCGGGCTGAGGCAGAGCGGCAAGAGAGGGAGAGCCGGCGGCAGGCGAGGCGCGACGAGGAGATGAGGGAGCTCGTCATCAAGCTTCGGCGCAAGTCTGTACAGCTTGTGGAATAAGTAGTGTCTTTTAAGATGAGGCTTAGCATTGGTCTCTAAATTTTAGGTCGTGAGTTCGAAAACGTGTTAAGACATCTGAAAGGATAATGAGTGCGCAAAATAGCGCATGTGAGCTGGTTTTTTTTTGTACTTAAATGTTATAAATTAAAATCAGGATTTGTATCATATCATAATTGCTTTTTGTCTTAAGCGACATCAATTTCACCATAACATTACATTATTCGCCCTAAAGACCTTGCGTTTACTTAATTTACTTGTATTTTTATATTTTGATGTAGGTTACTATTAATAATTAATTTATGGATTTGTAGGATTTTCTGATATGTATATGAATAGATAGCATTTAATTTTGTGTTGTATATTAATAAATTTTCTATTTGTATTTTCATAAGTACTTTTTTAATAAACAGGCAGCGCGAAATGCGGCATCAGCAGAATCGACGTTCCAGCGATGACAATTCCGATAGCGGCAGCGGATCTTCGTCGAGGTACATTGTATATTCAATTGGGTTAAAATATTTCACATTTGCTTTCCTTACATAGTAATTCGTGTTTCGTTACGTCGTTACCAATTTTTAACTTACTATGTGGTCCTGTTAATTTCTTAACTGTACCAATATTGTTCACTGTTACCAAAACTTCTGTAATAAACAATCCTTAATGTTTTAAATCTTTAACAATTTCGTCTGCAACCTTTTCGTTTTACCTGAATCTGAAAAAATGAAAATTTAGAACTAAAAAAAATATCTGTTCATACAGACAATCGCCAGCCGGCGACAAAAGGAGAGAGCACAGAAGTCGCTCCAAATCCGAGTCGCCGAAACAGAAACGCGTGCCCGTCTGGGAGAGCAACGAGGCCCCTCACAGGCAGAGGCACCCGGAGGCCGACGCCAGGAGGCGACATCCTGACTCCTCAGACGGCTATCACGGCCGAGATGGAAGACGACACGAAGATGACAGAGCGCAGAGTACTACGAACAGATTGGACAGAGACATCAGACATCCCAGAGAACACGGTCGTTATGAACAGAACGATTCTAAATGGGACCAGGAAAAGGGCTATAAGAAACGCCCTTTTAACCCCCGCTTCAGAAGTTCACATAAAACGTCCACGTACGATAATGTCTCCAACCACTGGCAGGGACAGAGCGCTAGACAAGATGGCGGGCAGAACGCGGGAAGCTACTCCAAGGGGAAAATTAAATTGGTCGATTATTGATATTTTGTATTTGTGGGGAGTGACAAACGATGAGTGAAATGTTTGTATCATAATTGGATAAGGCGAATGTATTAAAACATTGAACAGTGTAACTAACGTATTTATTTACATATACATCCTTATAAAACGTTATATTTATAAATTATGGTATAATACACGTTATGTTCATATCAGTACTTTGTATATATGTACTATTTAAGTGAAATAAAATAAATTTATATTTAAATTAAATATATTATCTATTTATATTATTATTTCATTTTTATAACAGAATCAGGCGCCTGATGTAATGCTAATTATTATTTGTCGTGCGTAATTTAACCGTAAGAGACATATTTGAAGTTTTTCTATCGTGCTAGTTGTTGAGTTTGAAGGTTAATTTTAATCGTAACGAATTGATTACATTATATAAACAGAAATCTACTCCTTTTTTAAACCTAATTTAATGCACTGGACCCAAAAATCTGAACTGTGCTTTAATGGATTCTTAATAATCTTGACAAAAACTACAATCTAATAATTTCGTCCTCCGCCAAAAGTCACCACAACAACGTTATGATCTAAGTATATTACGATTATTCGACTCTGGAATAGTATCCGAATTAAGCTGCTAATATAATAAAGAGCTAGTAATTAAATAAATTTCCTAACTTTTTCGTATACATACACTGATTCATCCTAAATTTATGTTACGACTTAGATTAACCGTTTTAAATATATTTAAAGCCATAATAAGTCATGTAAATAAATAACATTTACTTTTCTTCTACCACTTAAATATATATAACTAAATACGCTCCAATATTAAAAATATATATATTAATAAGAGTTTAATCGCTTAGGGTGTCGACATCGATATCTTCATTGTCGTCGTTGGTTATATTTGTGGCGTCTACGTCCTTTATCGCGCTCATATTGCCTCCGGCGCGGCCTTCCTTCGTGTGCCGCCATTTCATGCGACGATTTTGGAACCACACTTTTACCTGTAATTAACATTAGATTATTAGTTAATTGTATTATGCCGTAGCCAAGAAGACCTGAAGTATTTTTAAAAACGTAGTGTAACCCCGTCACAAATAACGCTCAACGGGGGTCCCAATATTTTTTATTGACTTGCAGTACGTTCATGGCTCTGCCGCGTCTTTTTAGATTTTCGTATTATTAAATAAAACCGAAGTTTTTTAATAATGTATAATATTCGCAAGAATGAATATATGATTTTCGTATATTTTATAAGTAAAAGGTAGTCTAAGTTACTCAAGGTAAATGTAGCTTTTTAATGGTAAAAAAACTTTCAATATCGACACAGTACTTTTTGAGTTTATTCATTATAAACATACAGACAAAAATACAAATCTTTCTTCTATATAATATTAATATAGATTTAACGTCTTAGGTAACAATAGCATTAAAGACTATTTTTTGAATTTTGCATAATATTGCTTTGAAATACAGAAGAATTGATAACCATATTTGAATCATCTTAAAAAAATATATAAAAAAGGACCGGTACAAACACATAATAGAATAAAACGCCGTTCCTTGGCGATGTGTTTTCAATAACACATGATATAAAGCTTAGATGATAAGAATAGAATACCTGAGCATCCGTCAGCCCTAGCGTTGCCGCCAGCTGTCGCCTGTCTGGTTTCGTTATATACTTCTGTATCTGGAATCTTCGCTCCAGGCCTTTCCTCTGAAGGTTGCTGAACACCGCACGCGACCAGGAACGTTTCCTCTTCCCGCTGGAAGTGACGTCACAACGCGGCGTCGAAGCCTGCTGTGGTGGGGAGCCCCTCGGAAGTGGCAGTCTGTATACTGTAATAATGAAAATAGTAAATTATCAACTTTCTTGCTCAATCTCTTTTTATCTTTGTTTGCATTTATGACAGTTTAACAAATGCTTTTAATGTCTGAGGAAGAGTATTTATTTGTGGGGAACAGCCATCGACGGAACTTCCTAAACAATGCATAAATCGGAAACCATAACACAAAGTTACGGCTGTCGTTTTAAATGATTTTACTTAGTCGGATAACTTAAATCAGCAGTAAAATGGAAGATTTTGCCTCTTTTCTAAGACTTTTACGCTTTGTACAGTTAGAAAAGATAGGATAGAAAGGAATTAAAGTGTTTGTAAAAAACAGTCAAGTTATAATATATAAACTTTAGGCGCGTACATATGCTGGCGAACAGCTTTCAAATTTGTTACATATTTTGGCCATGTTTTTCTTAAAGTTTAAAGTTTCTTTATGTAATTGCAATTATACAACAAAGTAATAAATTTCATTAAGATATACAATAATTATATAGTACATCTAATACAATTAATTAATACCTAAGTGGCTTTATTTAAACTTGTTTCTAATTAATTAAGTTACATTTTATGAAGTTAATTTTTCACTGGAAATGCCGCAAAACATCTAAAAGTTAATAAGTTATATAATTGTTAAAAAATCTTATTATCTGTACGTCAGCCAATTAAGACATTGAAATTACATAAACTAACGGGAGTAATAAGTGCTACGTACGACATAAGTTGTATTATTACTTACATGCGTAAACTTAATTTAATCTGAAACTCAATGATGGCGCAAGAATCTAAACATTATGCTTTTGCTTCTGGAGTTATTACTGTGTAACACTAGACATGGTTTATGTACATTCCATTCCTTAATTGGCTGTGGTATAGGCAAGTTTAGACGAATGGAAGAACTATTTTAAACCAAAGCTTTGTTGGTTATTGCGTGAATCAGAATTGAAAATACAAATATGACGACTTAGCTTATGATTATTTAGCTTATACAGCACAGTATTTTTCACGCACCTAAATCTCAATCTCTTATGATCTGGCTTCGTAGAATCAGCTATATTTTTAATAAAAACTAATCGCAGGTGACATGTGGGTAAAACATACACTAACAAAACAGTATAAACTTTTAACTCGAAAATATAGTAAGACCTTACTTGTTTGTATTTCATAACGATGTTAGAAAAACTATTCCTATTTCCTATCGGTCGGCCAAGACAAGAACGTTGACCTGATAGTAAACGATAAAATGTCTTTACAAAATGCATCGTAAAATACCCCCCTCCGAGAAATATTACGTCTCGTTTGACCTTTGAGTAATATGCCCTTTAAATCAGGACGCGGAAATGTTTTCACGTTACTGTTATATAATGATATTTAAATAATATGTACAACCTACAGCTTTTTATTAATTAAAGAATTACATATTACAAACAAGGGCTATACAATTCCATCATATTATAATAGTCCGATTTTTGACGCTGCGTAAATAGGTAAATAAGACGGTACTGCTTCTTTTTTGGACGGGTATATTTATGTAAGTTTTTATTGTATTATACTGTTTGTCTAAGATTTATAATTTTTTTTTGCGATTGTAAATTTGCAACTAATGTTTTCGTCATATTTCCAGCTACAGCCAATGCTAACTAATCGAAAAAAAAGTGTTCACGTTTTGATCATTTAATAAAAAGTAAGGCGGAGTTTTTTACAGCCACCTCTTATTCGCTTCTTATACGCAACATAACTTTGAAAATTACCGTAAGATTACCTTTGAAACCAACGTGAGAGAAATAATTAGAAGTGAGTGAAAAAGATACACCCCCGTAAGTCATTAATTTTCTTAAACGCATAAAAATAGCCTAAATATTCTTAACAGTACAATAATCACAAAAATCAGTTTTAATATTTTTTATGTTGTAGAAAACTTTATTTAATTTTAACTTTTACATCATTATAATAATTGTAAACTGAATTTCTCAAATTTATTCATTAAGTGCCTTAAGGATACAAATGTTTATATTTTCATATTTATTTCAGGTTTTTCAGGAAGTTTTTAAACTGAATTGTTAAAATGTAGATGAAAAAGCGATGTACCTAACATTGCTATTTCATATACTTTTTGTTATTGCAAACATAAAATTTTAACATTTACAAAATGTTTATATCTACGTCCACATCTTCATCCGCGATTTCCAAAATTTTCGCAACGACTTTAAACCTGGTGCGGGCGCGTTTTTATTATTAATTACTATCTTCAATGACCAATTTTAAAGTAACCCTTTGCATATAAATTCAAAAGTGTACTGTGTTGTGTTATAAGTGACATGCTCTGATTTGTGTCGAGATTTATAACATGGAGCAATTGTTTTGTTAATTTTGTAATATGCGGTGCAATTTCGCCACCTGCTATGTAAGTATTTAGCATTACTATGGTAACTGAAGTCTATGTGTAAAATACGGAAAAAATATTATGTACAGGTCCGTAGCTTAGTGGCAAGGGGTGTGCTTCAGAAACCGGAGGTCGTGGGTACGAATCCTGCGGGGACTCAGCAAATTTTCATTGTTGTTTCCAAGTTGTTTTTGCAATTTAGGCCGATCACCTAATTTTAATGATAAAAATTAAAATGATCCATGCGTCGGATTGGACCAGCGTGGTGGGATACGGTCCAAAAAACCCACTGATGGATAGAGCGTACATTAGGGGAAGCCTATGTCCAGCTTTGGACTAACACATAATGATGATGATGATGCAGCTCGTTAATAAACAATCTAATAAGGAACTGTTCGGAGGCTAAGAAAACTATAATATTGCTTTTTATAAAATGTCTCACAAAGTTTATAAATTTAATTGGAATGTTATTCTGTAGCAATCCGTATCCGTATCTGCATCGGTACATGTCAAAATTATTAACATCTGCAACCTTTGTTTGTTTTTATTACAAATCCATAAAAACTCCGCATTAATTGAGATGAAGGTTTTTTATCATTTCGAATATTTAAGGATATCCTCAAAACCCATGATAACAATTGTTAAAGACAACGCGTTTAACTGAGACGGATAATTTAAATGTTCATTTAAGGTCAAATAAATAAATCAAGTAAAACAATCCATGTTGTTTTATTTTATAAAAACTCAATTGATAAGTACCACATATCTCAAGTCAGTCGAAAATTTATGATAAGAAAGAGTTATTACCGCAAGATTCGAAGTCACGATCTCCGTTTGTAAAGTAACTACTACTTCTAGGGCACTAAGGTACTATTTTTTAATATATCTACATTCGAGATAGATAATACGATGAGCTGAAACAATAAACGTTCAAAATTGTCAATCATCTTGTCATGTTATTGACGTTTTGGCACAACGTAACAGTGGTGGCACAATTATCTAGTAATTATAGTTTATATATTTTTATTTATAAAAAACGTTTCTTTTAGTTCCAAATTGTTTTTTCTTTTAAAATGGCACTAGTTTTAAATTCAAATCTACGCATTGGACATCGGTAATGTTCGGTGCATCGTCTCGCGATATACATTCCTTCTATAGTTAGTTAGTAGGCTACTTTAGAAGAAAATTTTATCTGATTGTAACATCTCACACAAACTGTAGTACAGGTGCATCAGAGACGATTGACTTTTTATAGCATAATATGTATTTCCCTTTTGTTAGGTGCATAGTGCATAGACATAGTCAATACCTATTTGCAAACATTAAAAACAAATTGAATACTATTTTAGGAGTCGTTTACATTTATAAAATTTGCGTTAAGGTTAAGATAGAAAGAAAGAAATCCAGGACGCATCAGAAAAGGTCAAAATCGGAAATGCAAATCATTTCTGATTTTGGCTGATCCACCTTAGTATTTGACACTTTTACTTATATAGCGACTTAGATTTTTACATTTTGCACGAATGGAATGAAATCGTTGAAAATATTCATGTACGCAATGACAGTAAAAGGTGGATTTTACTGTAGTTATTTTATTGTGCCTATAAAATATATTACTACAGTGGGTACTGCCTATAAAATATATTAGGTACTTATAGTACAGCGTTACTTCAACGTCATCTTGACGTTCCGGCAAATATTTATGATATTTGAAATGGCAGGAAAAGTTGTCTATATACTAACGACCCAAATGATCTTAGCTAACCAGTTTTTGCGTTACATATATCAAAATCCGTCGTCTATTTGATTTATTAATTGGACAAAAGTTAAACAGAACAATAGGTATTCTAAATGCACAGAGTTCGTAATTAGGTAAACGACTCGATTATAATAAATAAGATTATACTGCCGTTCGGTTAAGGCATAAAACTACAAATTAAAAAAAATCTTGTTAAAAATGTCTCATATATCAATCCGCGATCAGCCGTTTTATGGGCCCCATGAGACCCCAACCAACTTCGCCGCACAATGGCCTTAGCCTTGTAATGTAAACTTTTTGAATGCATTTTTTCTTATTCCATAACATACATTAATATGAATTAAAACACTTAAAAAAGAGACAAGATTACACAAAATTTAACTCTAACCCTAGAGTCGGGCCATCTTCTGTACTTCAGGCAGGGAAAATCCATCACAGGGTGGAGTCGGGTTCCTTGTCAATAAATCCCTCATTGACAATGTGATTGAAGTATCCGGTGTGTCGGCGAGGGTTGCGTACCTTGTGATAAAGCTAACCAATAGGTACAGCCTGAAAATTATCCAAGTGTACGCACCAACGTCGTCATACCGGATGATGATGTCGAAGATATGTACGAGGACATCTCAAGAGCCTTACATACCACCACAAGGCTCACTTCAACGTTGTCATGGGGATTTCAACGCCAAAGTAGGAGTACAGGCTGAGCGAATCGATGCTGGGATCATATGGCTCGGTAGCAGAAATCATAGGGGCAAATGCTCGTCAATTTCCTCGAGCGAGAGGGCTGTTCTTAATGAACTCGTTCTTTAAGAAACAGCCCCAAAGAAAATGGACGTGGCAGAGCCGATACTATGACCAAAAATGAGATAGACTTCATTATATCGGACAAAAGCGCATATTCAGGGATGTCTCAGTGATCACAGGTTCAAGACCGGAAGTGATCACCGACTTCTGAAGGCACCCTGAATATAGATTTGAAGCTTGAACGGTTCCGATTGATGAAGTCTACGCTCAACCTAATCTGCTCCAGCCTATCATTGATCCTGGCACATTTCAGATCAATCTGGAAAATCGATTTGCTGCCTTGGAAAATACAATCGACGTGGACGAGGAACTCGATCGAGTGGTAGAAATTCTTCGGGACGAGGGTGCAAAACTCTGCGGTATGCGACGTACGGGCAAAAAGTCTAAACTTTCGGGAGAAACACTAGATCTCATGGCTAAGCGACGAAATGATCCAACCGTCACTTCGTTAGAACAGCGGGTTCTTAACAAGACCATCTCCAAGCTGGTAAGAGCGCGACCTCCGTCACTCAATACGCTCTCAATACAGAGAGCTATTGAGGCAAAACCAGAGGGTCCAAAGTCTTCGATACAACAGCTTGGAAGAAGCCATCTAACGAAGTTGACCAAAGAGAACGGAGAAGTCGTCGCTTCTAGACCAGAGGTTCTCTCGGAGGTTGAAGCTTTTACAGCCAGTTATCGCGTCGCATTCAGCACCAGACCGGATGAGGAAAGGATTCTCGAGCACTCTTACCGCCATGTGTCGGAGGATCTTCGAAATCGGCCTAGACGAAATCGAGGGGCTCTTGAGCAACTTCAAAATGGAAAAGCCCCGGGAGGGACGGGTCACGACAGGAGCTTCTGAAGGCCGCCGTAAACCGGTGCTGAAAGACTCCGCCGTCTATTTAACTCTGTCCTTCTCTCGGGAGAACTCCTGAGACATGGCATGAGGGGTTTGGTCGTATTGTTCTTCAAAAGGTGATAAACCCTTTTGAGAAGAACTATCGTAATATCGCTCTGAGTCATGTCTATAAGTTAGTTTTCAGGGTCATCTCGAATCGTCTTGCACGAAAACTTGACGAAGCGCAGCCTCGAGAACAGGCCGGGTTTCGGAGGGTTACAGCACCATAGACCACATCCACACAGTCAGGCAGGTTAAGCAGAAGACAGATGAGTAAAACCAGCCGCTGAGCATGGCATATGTGGAATATGAGAAGGCCTTTAAATCCATTAAGACTTGGTCTTTCCTCGAGTCTTTGCAGCAGTGCCAAATTGATTGGCGTTATATCGCGAAGCTGAGATGTCTGTATAATGCTGCCACTATGTTTGTCGTAGTCGAAAGTGGGCAGACTGTGCCTATCCGCCTGCACCGGGGTGTGAGACAAGGAGACATCATGTCTCCGAAATTGTTCTCCCTCGGGCTGGAGAATGTGTTCAGGACGCTCTATTGGATAGGACACGGCATAAATGTGAACGGCGAGTACATCTCACATCTTCGATTTGCGGACGATATCGTCATCATGGCTGAGACCGCTAAGGATCTGCAAGAAATGGTGCAAAGCCTGGCTGAGTCTTCTGCACATCGGTCTCCGGATGAACTTGGGTAAAACCAGGTCATGTTTAACGAGCACGTTGATCCGGGACCGATCACAATTGAAGCACCTCCCTCGAAGTTGTTTCGGGTACGTTTACCTGGGGCAAACGCTCCAACTAGGTAAAAACAACTTTGAGGGAGGCCACTAGAAGGATTCGGCTGGGCTGGGCGGCTTTTCAAAGCTTCGTCAGGTTTCTCGTCACCCATCCACAAAGCCTCAAATCGAAAGTCTTCGATCAGTGCGTCCTACCCGTTTTGACCTACGGTGCCGAGACTTGGACACTTACGGTTCGACTGGTCCACAAATTTAAAGTCGCTCAGCGAGCTATGGAAGAGGGCTATGCTCGGGTATCTCTGAAGGACCGCATCA
This sequence comes from Lamproptera curius, assembly GCA_029286875.1. Classification (NCBI taxonomy): domain Eukaryota; kingdom Metazoa; phylum Arthropoda; class Insecta; order Lepidoptera; family Papilionidae; genus Lamproptera; species Lamproptera curius. The sequence goes on along the minus strand of JAGSMT010000041.1, from coordinate 936,286 downwards.
GAAATGACGTGATCCGACGAGAACCAAAATCACCGACATAGCCCACCGGATTAGTAAGCTGAAGTGGCGATGGGCCGGTCATATAAGCCGCAGAACGACGACCGCTGGGTCGAAAAGTTCTGGAGTGGAGACCGAGGCTCGGCAAACGTAGTGTAGGACGCCCTGCGGCAAGATGGAGTGACGACATTCGCAAAGTGGCCGGTGTGGGCTGGATGAGAATAGCCGAAGATCGGAAGCGGTGGCGTGCATTGAGGGAGGCCTATGTCCAGCGTGGACGAACACAGGCTGATGATGATGATGATGATGACACAAAATTTTATAATTTACAGGTCAGCCAAATGAGAATAAAAAAGCACTGTACAAAGAAGCCAAATATTAATCAATCGGCTGCACGACAAACGTTTTCCATTCGTATCAAATTAATTACTTTCGATATTTTAAAAAGACGGCGATGTTTAGTAAACAAAAGAAGGTTTGCTTGATTTTAAAGACTGCGGTAGTGTTAATTTTTTTTGACATAGTTATGCCCTATCGTGTTAGCTGTTTTGGCTTTAGGTACCTACCTGTAATGAGTACAAGGCAGGATTGCAGAAAATAATAAGCTGGCCTAGCTAGTACCATACTTAGCTCAATCCTTAAATCTTGTACATGCCCTGATGAATGTCAAGGAAGCTATAAATCTACTTGTATTCAGAAAGGATATTTCATAACATACCTATCTAATAAAATGTTATAAAAAGTATGCTTAACCCCGTTGTAAAGTAAGCAGACAATAAAAATTGAAAACGGGGAAAAAACACGTTTCTATGAAAGCCTTGTTAAATAATTTGCCAGTAGTTGAGGCCTTAAAAAATATTAGCTGCCATATCCAAGAATAAACAATAAACTCAAAACAATTGTTTCTTGTCTCATTTTAAAAGAATGTTGTACAAAAGAACTTAGAATTTGCGTAAACAAATAAAAGGTGATGTCGATTTACAAACATTTTAGCCTGTTCAACTGTTCTCAGAACAAATAATCATGACATTTTATCGAATAGTATCAGAAATTCAAACGGGGCTTGATAGCTAAATTATACTGAATTCGTATTTTGTATTTCTCAATATTATATATGTTAACTGCAGTTCAAGGATTGAGCTGATCTAGCTCACAAATATGTTCCATATTTAAACATCTCTAAGGGTTGTCAGAAATTCTCTGTTTAAAGTAAGGAATGTTCACTTTTATTTATACAAATGGAGCTAACGATATCTATCTCTTGCGGCAGAAGAACGCGCGTGATTTGAAGGATATTTTTCAGAATATTTTTATTGCTCTCCTTATAATATCCTCGAGTTTAGTATAGTGTAAGTTTTACTTTGCAAATTACTCATCTAAAACAGCGTTCCAAACATTTACTTAACTTATAAAAAAGTCAATTAAGATCCTCTAGGAAGAAAAATATCGTCAAAACAAAATGCTATAAAGCAAGATAAGGAGAGTTTTCTGTTCCAAATGTGATTTTTTATTATAATTTTTATAAGTGTCTTTATTTAAAATATACTCACATATTCAAATATTATTTAATATAATAATAATACGAAAAATAGCTAAATATTCAATTAACAGCTCTAAAACAAATTTTCTAGAGTTTTTAGGTTAAATTGTTGAAATTATAGTAATGGATGATGACTTCGTCCGCGTGGTAATTAATAAAAAAAAATTAAAAAATAGGGTAGCCTTGGTTACTCCTAGTTACCTCAGATACTTTTTAGTGAAAGTCCCATCAAAATTGGACCAGCCATTTAATAGGTTACCCAGAACAAACAGACAAAAACTAAAAAAAAAATGTTATTTGGTTATTTATTAATATGTTGTCATTAAAAACGGTTATTTTATTGTTACAAACAGACACTTTAATCTTAATACTTGTATTGATAAAAGAAGTAGTACTCGCGGGCAAGAGTTATATTGCCGAATTGTTAATAATAAATAGCTAAAAAAATTTCCGAAACATACTGTATTAAGGTGGCAGCATAAGTACTTGGAGGGTGAGACTATATTAATCCTCATAAATTATTAACAAATATTATTATTGATTTGCTACGTTAAAAAGCTTATTAAGCGATTAATTAACCTTGAAGAGCTCTAAGCTTAACGTTTTTAAAATAAGGTATTCTAAAAAAATATCGCATAAATCAGCTTCAAAGGGACGAAAGGATACCTTTACTTTGTAATTGAATTGTACTTAAATGTGTAGGTTGATTTAAATATAAGATTATTGATATTGTTTAACTCAATAATGTAATTCACGTAATGCACGCGTTAGTCGTAACAATTATTATTTAGTTATTATATAAAGCCCATAAAAATGCACTTGTCATTAGGAGTTTATGAACAAAGATTTTACGATTTATTACGCTTATTGAGGTCGGCATTCACAGCCCAAAGTAACATAAAATTATTTTAACACAAAGATGATTCTTGAGTATTTAAATAAAATGAAATTCCGAATTAAAACTTCTAAAATATTTATAAGGAGTACCTAAGGATACCTAACTTTTTTATTTATTAAGATTAAGGTTGTCTATCCATATAAATTAAAGTAAAAGTCTGAGACAGTTTGAATCAATTTGTCCTTTGATTTATTTATAACTTTTTATTGTTAATTGACGTTTTTGTTTGTATGTAAGTTTTAAACTAGATACTGTAAAGTTAATAAATAACAATAACTTTTCATTTAAACGCTAAATTTTTCAATAACATTTCCTTACAAGCTTATTAATTATGAGTTAATCGAATCACAGGGTCCATCTCTGTGATTCGATCTCGGAAAAGAAATTTTTGTTCAACGTTTGTGTTAAATTTGCTTTCGATACATATGCCCATTGAAATTTGAAATTATTTGATGGAATAGGATTTCGATGCAGGTAACCTAAATTTATTGAATAAACTAGGACTTTTTACGGATTTTATGGCGTCTATTTTACATACGACCATGACCGCTGGAAAGTGTTCAAAACGTCGGTAATTTTCTTCGGAAATGAAAAGTTAAAATATCGAAACTACATCCATTTGTCTCACAATTTTTAATTTTTTTCAAAGATGACATACCGGTGGTTGGTCGTAAAGCCGGATGCAAATGCGCATAAGGAACTGACAGTGGAAGATGCAACAAAGGGGGTTCATCCCTGCAGCATCGGTACAATGCAGCAACACAACCAGCACATGGCGGTTCTTGTGCCCGTGGGATCTCCGATTGGACGGCACTTGTCTCGTTATTCCCCAAAATGCTGTCAACACTAAACTTAAGTTTGCTCGCGTTCACATCACTATTGACAGACGTCATTCTGACATTGACATTTGACAGTCCGTGCGCGCGCCACGAGGGTGTCTCAACTACTGGCAGTACTTGTTGCACCGTCGTATGCGCAGGTTTGAGGCGTGCCAACCGACGACTGGCAATCCGATTGGCCGGCAAGAGTTGGGCGTTTCGATCGTGGGTCGTTACGTGAACGTTCTGAAAACGTAACAGATCATGAACGCGTCTGTTTACAATGGAATGCCTATTTAACGTTTTATATGACTGCGCGCTGTTAGGATTTAACGAGTAATTGCTTGCGTCACGTGGCTTTAGATGGAGTCGACCCTACCGATGGTTGATACTTTTGTTATGCGAGAAAATATTTCAGTAAGCAGCATAATGGTAGTAGAATTGATCGCGCGTTTAAATTTGACATTCAATAAAATTCGTTTTGCTCTTTATTTTTGCTTCCTAAATATTAAATTGATGATATGGTCATCCCTTACGAAAGCTCTATTGCTCTTGGATTTTCTATTGATTCTAAGATGCAGTAGGGGAGCACATATTTACAAACGTTCTAAGAAACTAAGTACAGCAATCTTTGCCATACGCAAGATTAGGCAGCTGACTGACGAGGCAACTAGTTTATTACGCGTACTTTCGCAGCCTTATGTCCTATGGATTATTATTGCGGGGATCTGCAGCTGGTTTGAACACTATTTATACAACAAAAACAGGCAGGGTAAACGACAATCTGAGTTTACGGGAATCTTTACGTAATGTTTGTAATAAAACTGAAATTTAAACTTTACTCTCGCTATACAAACATGAAAATACGCGACAAATGTTTGCTAAAGATTATATTAGGCCACGTAGGGGTCGAGTGGAGCCCCTAGAGTTACCTAGATTTAGGCTGACCATAAGCAAGTATTCTTTCTTGTGTAATAATATAAGAATGTAACTGAAGATTCGAGCTTTCGTAAAGTTGTCAAAACAACACTTATAGAAAAATCCTACTATTCTATTATATATTATATTGAGGTCCAAGGTGTTTGAACGTATAATATTCTGTAAATTCCCTAGTAATTAAAAAAATATGAAAAGTTCAAAGTTTGTAGATGCTAGTATTAAAAAAAAAATATATATAAAAAAGACCGCAGAGTTTCTTGCCGGTTCTTCTCTGGACAAGTCTGAGTTTTTGAACCAGTAGTAAATTTTTGACGTTCATAGGTGTGCAGTAGAGCCTAAATTAAATAAATAACTTTTGAATTGACTTTAATCTTGAATGTTATGAGTTTCATTAAATGTATTATTTAATTCCAACTCACATTATGAATGCATTCACACTACAATTTAAAAGACATATAGCAATGAAATAAAAATGACGAAAAATAATTATCTTTTGCGAGCTATTTTAGCGTTCAGGGGCCATCCAAAGATTACGTCACACGAATTTCATGATTATTTGACCCCTCCCGCTCCTTGTCACAACTCGGACAGTCTATTTATATTTTTTTCTTCCTTGACGAGCTCTTCTTGTCACATTTTGTGGACCCCCTCACTTCGCCATTACGTGTTACGTAATTCATGCATTCCTTACCGCAAAACCCTTTGAGCTTACAATACAAGTATGTAATGTTTGATTATCATTATGACGATGAGAGTGAAACCGCTAGGCGTAGCTATTATTGCAAAATTTTTGATAACTAGAATAGCGTACACTACTGAATTTGATGATAGATGATGATGATATAATGTTTTACTTAATTTAACAATTGATGTAGAGTGTTTTGTCAGACTTTTGTGTACATTTTTTCAGATCAATTCATTAAATTAATTGCTTTAAAACATAAATGGTAACTACTAAACTTTTATGTAGCGCATGGATTATGAACATGACATATACATTATATTTTGGACAAAAGTGGTAGTGGTTATTAATCTTAAACATTCATTATTTTTAGGTATTAATGAATGTTTAAGATAATAAGTAACGTGGCCCATAATAAAATAATTAAAATAAATTCGCTCCAAGAAAGTTCTGGTCAAAACCACGAAGGTCAAAAAATATTTTCTTAAGTGTAGACATAGTTCAAGTGGAATCACCTAACGTCATTCTACTTGAACTATGTCTTGTTGTTGATGAAAAATACATAAATTTTTCTCAATTCTGTCCAAGTGCATAAATTTACTAAGAGGTACTTCTTATAACGATAGAGATCTTTCATAATTTTAGGTCTCATGACATCTATATATTGTAGAGAGATAGTCTGACAATAAATGTTTGGTTTCTACATGATCTTTAGAAACCTAAGTAAGCACTTTCTGTGAAGATGATTTAAAACAAAAGATACTTTACCTTAGTACAAAAATTCGTTAAGCATTATTTAAAACTTATTATTTATTTGCGAAATGTCTAAAATCAATATATTTTTTTTCACTTGGAAACAGAAAACAAAATAGGTGTTATAATGCCTAAAGCTTTAACGATTACGTGTACCTCAAATGTGTAGAGCATTACTTTAATACAAGATACACCTTCGGATTATTGTTTCTTATTATTATTTTCATCATCATCATCAGGCTGTGTAAGTCCACTGCTGGATATAGGCCTCCCCTTCTCCATTAGGGGGTTATGGAACGTATCCCACCACGCTGGTCCAATACGGGTTGACGGGTGGACCGACTTTTTATATGCCCCTCCGATGCATGGATCATCAGCCCAACACAATACAACTAGAAACAACAATGAAAATTTGTTGAGTCCCCGCAGGATTTGAACCCACGACCTCCGGTTTCTAAAGCACACGCCTTTACCACTAGGCTACGGAGGCAGATTTATTACACTACTACTCTATAATATTTGCCAAATAAATAGACATACAAGGGAAACACATGATTTAGCTAACATGTATCTTTGAATGATTGTCCCTTAAATAGTTTGCACTCACAGGCATTAGCTCAATGATAGCACTGAATATTTTCGTCTTATTGAGGTATGAAAGAAAAAAGAGTCTTTCCTTTTATTATTTTACAATCTTGGTTGGCTCCACTTTTCCACCCAGTACCACCTGAATAACAGTTTTACACAAAGTGGCATCTCACTGCCGCAGCTTCAAGGGATGAACTACATTCTATACATGGATTTCATTTCGATTGATTTAAAAGCCCCAACTTTCCCTAACGATTGCTAAAGATCCATAATCGACACTGTTTTTGTCCGTCCAACAACTTGACCAACCTATTATTAAGGTATCTCGCGGATCGTTCTATATACTACGAAATCTAATTGTAAAAAAAGCTTAATGCAATTTAGTAAATCATGCTATGAAATTGTGTAAGAAAACTTAATTTTTATTTCCATAAAAAATTACACACATGATTTATTAAAATTTTAAAACACTTATTGAAAAGATGCAATTTCAAATATAAAAAGTATATTTGTTTTATTTGTGTAGTACAAATAAAAAAAATCATAAACAAAAAAAAAGTTAAATCTCAAGCCGCCGCTAAACAGGTATAAATATATACTTACTTACCGCGACTTCTGTTCCCGGTAGCACAAATACAATTCAAGAATTGCTTTCCCAATTATCCGGTAGATATTATGTTATTAACATAAAGTTATTGTTTGTTAAATTTCGATTAAATTTTCTATGTGAGAAAGTAGAAAAATACTGATTTTTTTTGTAAAAGTAGTAATATTTACTAAAAAATTATATAGTTTTGAATTGATATTAATAGATTCAAGTAATGAAAGAGAAAACAAAACTTAATTGTATTAAGTGACAAGAGTTTTATTAACCAGCTCAGTGGCCTAGCGAAAATAGCTCCGGCTTTAAAAAACCGGAGGTGATAGATACGAATCCCAAAAGATAACATTTTGTTTTTTTCTTGGATATTATATGAATCCAATTATCTCAAAATTAGATGATCCTAGCGTAAGATGAGCCAAAATATCTAAATATAAAGTAGATCCCGGTTGGCAAGACCTGCTTCGCAGTAATTATCCGAATGCAGTGACTTTATAGTTACTGAAAACTAACTCATTCTTTAATAATTAGCTTACAAGCCACCAAATGATTTTTTCATGGGGTCTAGAAGAAGGAGAAAATTACAAGCCGAGCAGGTTGATAGTAAGTAAAACGTTTTCGCCTATGAAGAATGCAGGGCATAACACTTCGTTTCTGCTCCATTCTCCAATCTGCGAGGTAGCCTTTACTCTGTAAGAGCATTAGTTACTATACAGCAGCCCTTCCAACCGGAACACAATAGTGTTGCAACTAGTCAACGCTAGCATAGAAATATCACTTCTCTAAGTTCACTGCAAATAGATAAATTACTACTTTAAAAAGTTTTCAAAGATTATTGTTATGTTGTTATATTATGAGTTAGTGTAACTTATTTCATGTCTTATTTTTTCTGGCGGTATTTGAAAGATTAGTGGTCGATGTCAATTGGTATGTTTTTAGGTTTTAGGGTGAACAAAAAATACTTCGAGAATCCTAGATGTTTTGGAACACAATTTCAAATTCAGAGAGATTCATAGATAAACACACTATAGGTTTGGCGTTTTCACTCTTTCACATATTTGTCAACTTCCATTTGTCAAAAAACCATTAAAGTAGAATAAGGGAATTCGAAATACCTAAATTAGTAGCACGATTAAACACCACCCGTCCGTAAATTGATTCAATTATGTCAAATTATAAGAATAAAGAATATGAAAAAGTTCACCTGATTGCACGATCTTTAAAATGTGTAATCGCATGTTACTTTGTTTGATTGGTGAAGAAATAAACAATATTGGATTGCAATTTGTAAGAGACGTAACCAAAAAGCGTATTATGCTTTTACAATAGCTTTTTGGGCTTTATAAATTAATAACAAAGAAACTTCGAAAAATCGTAGCGTAACTGTGTCATCATCATTGCTCTTTGATAAAGCATGACCTCACTTTACTTGAAAAATCATATTGTGATGATTTCTATTAATTTAAGCTATAAATAATATATACATAACAATAACATTTACATATTAAAATTTATGTGTCATTTAAGAATAGTTTTTGTAAAGTAGAACATATTTGAGATTTAATTTTGTACATTCTCAACGCTTGTATAGGAATTGGTAGATGACAATAACTGGTCAGTCTTTTGCAGCCACCCAAAATATTTTTAATTAGAAGTTTTGTGCTTCAAGATAAAACCTAAAATGTGTGATTGTAACATGTATGATGATTTCTTTATATATTTTTTATTCTACATAAAGATACGTTTGTTATGCATGAGTTGCAGAAGAATCATTGTAAATAAATAGAAAAAGTTGGCCTATAAATGTTGTATATTTATTAAATACCGATAAAAGCTAATTTTGTATATGTCAAAAAAACGATTTACATAATTTCGGTTTTATTCGAGTATAATGTGAAAATTTTCATAATGTTAAGTAGAGATTAATTCAATACAGACATTTTATACGTATTATTTCTAATTTAGTTCAATAGAATCAAAGGTCGCAGAATAAGAAAATAATTATTGCATTATTTGGCTCATTCCGATGCTAATGAATGATGATTTTAGCTATTTTCGTATTGGCAGTTTGAATAAGATGACTTTAATTTATTATTATGTATAAATACGATCATATAAAATTGATTATGCGCATAATTTTGTATGAAATCGATGAATAGTAAAAAACAAATTCAATGGTTTTAAAATATTTGTGGAACAGGTGTAATCACTATAATGATCGTGTTTTATTGTATGTATAGGATTTCTAATAAAACACATAATACTCCTGAGTATTTTTGTTGTTTGGGCGCAAACAGATTTGTTAAGTAATATATCAATAACACCGCCGGTTTAACTTACCTATGAACTATTATATTATATATTAGAATATTAAGAATTCTACCACTAGAAAACAAAGAAAGCTAGCACGGATGATTTTTTATGCTACATACCCGATTCTTTTAAATTCACTTCGAGTCCGCCAACTATCTACAAGTTATTATTAATAATATCAGGCATCCGACATGGATACTTGAAACATTTATGAATTTACCAGCACAATAATTTAATTTATATTATCTAATAAAATCACTATATTATAAACTCTTGACCACATACTGCACGCTACTATGGGAAATACGCCAATTTAGCGAAAAGTTATGGAATCATTATAACGTCAATAGATAATTTTTCTTATAAAAAGGGGATATTGTAAAGAGCAAGAAACGTTATTGGTGGATCATCATAAAGTAATTGCAGCAATAGCTACAATCCGCCAAGAAGTGAAAATTATCTCATCATCATCATCATCATCACCCTGTGATACTCCACTGTTGGACATAGGCCTTCTCTAACACACCCCTATCCATTAGGGGGCTTTGGAACGTATCCCACTACGCTGGTCCAATGCGGGTTGGCAGGCGGACCTACTTTTTACATGCCCATCCGACGCATGGATCATCTAACTTTTTAGAGTTTGGGTGATCGGCCCAACTTGCCCTGGGGTAACTAGGAAACAACAATGAAAATTTGTTGAGTCCCCGCAGGATTCGATCCCACGACCTCCAGTTTCTAAAGGACACGCCCATACCACTAGGCTACAATGTAGCCGAATATTATGTAGGCGCTATATAGTTTTCCTTTTATTATTTGACTGCTAAATTATTTTTAATAACCTAATAGGCCACAGCTATGGGTATGGGCATACGCTTTAGAACCCAGATGTCGTAGGTCCGAATCTTGTTTGGAGTCAAACATTTTTTGATGTTGTTTTTTAGTCGGTCGGGGCAATGCGGGTAGATCACCTGATGGTCTGTAAAGAAAGATGATCCATGCGTCAGGTGGCCATGGAAAAATCGTTCTGCGAATGATTTCTAGAGTAGGTTTCATCTCTTTCGGGGTAGGTGACTAAAAAGACAAGACGTTAATTTGCACAGCTTTTAATATTTAAATTAATATCTAGCATTTTAAAGTAAAATATAGTTTCAAATTAGTTTCCTAATAGTTTATTTAAAGTTTTACTTACATAATTAACAAGTTAAATGTAATTTAATATATCAATTATAGTCACCACCTGCCAGCACAACATAACTTAGCACTTTTCACTTCACTTTGTTATTGTTATTCAATACCACTCTAGGAAATATGCCGAATTTGTTGGAAATAGTATCCACGCAGAACCGCCTAGAGGAGAACATCTCCAGACGGTTGGATGACCTGCAGACGCAAATCAACAATGCTGGATCATCCAAGGACACGGTTGCCAAAGTTGCTGAGGAGCTCCGTAGCTTCAGGGAGCTGATATTTGGAATCCTCAGCCTGTTACGCCACAAATAAGTGAATGTCAAAGCAAGTTGACAATCTGGACACATATAAGTCGAAAGGCACTCATCATATCCGGAGTTCCTGAAAAAGAAAAAGAAGATTGCACTAAAACAATTCTTGGCATACTTCATAAAACTTAGGGTCTAGACAAAATATCAATAGGTGACATAAAGGTTTGCCATAGACTTGGGGTTCCTGGAAAGAAACAAGAAAGACCCGTGCTTGTAAGATTTTCCAGTGTGGCCATCAAATATGACGTCTGGAAGGCCAAGACAAAGCTGAAGGGTTCTACGTTTTCAGTAAAGGAGTTTTTAACCCGGGTAAGGCAGTCAATCTTTGTGAAAGCACGCCTGCATTTTGGCATGCGATCTGTGTGGACACAAAACGGCGTTATATTCATCAAGGCGTCGGGTGACATCCACAAAATCACACAGGATGATGAGCTTGCAACGCTTACTTCGAAGTATCCTCAGGTGTCCAAGAAAACTCCTACCAAAGCCTGAAATGTGAATTAATGTTTTAGTTTTTAATTTTATTTAATTTTATTTGTCATTTATCATCTTTTATAATTATGTAGGTATACGATACGGATCTTGGTATGTTTTTTCACTTATTTAGCTATGGTTTAAGTTTATTAGATATAATTTCTTATTAGTAATTTTACTTACCTTTTGTTTATTATTTTTTGTTTTAATAACTCAGTTTCCTTCTTAATACCTCTGATTATTATTAATAACGTATTATATTTAGTCTATATTTTAATTAATAATTTCTGTTGCAATTTTGCTTTTATTGCACTGATACTAAACCATTTATTATCGCATTTTTGAAGACGCAATATGGTTAGACATTTGACGTCTGTCACTTTTGTTTATTCATTTGAATACGTTCCATTTCAGTGTTTTTTACATATATTTTGTTAACATATTTTACTATTTTTAAGTCACATTTTTTTTATATGTTCTTTGCATAATTTTATTTTTCTGCTTAAATTTAGATCTTTTTTCTGCTTTTGTTTCAGTTTACAATAACTTTTAATAATTTTTTCTTTATTTTCTGCTACCCGTGCTTTTGTACGCTGGCGGGTGGTGCAGGTATTATTCTGTTCCACCAATTTCTGTATTATTATTATTATTATTATTTATAATATTTATTTATTATCCCTTTATTTACATTAGTTTATATATTATAATTATTTTTGTTATATTTATTATGTCTGATATTTCTGACGATGATCAATATTATTCTGCTAATGATTCTATAACTTCCAGTGATAATGATAGTTTTAGCTCGGCCGGTGAATCCATAAGTGACTTTTGAAAAATACCTTTACATCTAACAAAAATAATGCGTTAAACATATGCCACCTGAATGCTCAAAGTATCCCCAGTCACTTTAGTGATTTGATTGAAGGGTTCTCCAACTCTAACGTACACGCCATCTTGATTTCAGAGAGTTGGCTTAAACCACATCTGCCCTCAGCTTTATATTCTCTACCCGGTTATGTTCTTATCCGGAATGACCGCTTAGGTAAAGGCGGTGGGGGCGTCGCCATTTACTTAAGATCGGATCTCCCTTACAAAATATTAGCTTCATCCCCTCAGATCTACTCAGCAACTGCTGAATATTTATTTTTAGAAGTTACACTTAAAGGTGCTAAATTAGTAGTTGCTGTTGTGTACTGTCCTCCAAATGCAGACTATTTCACCGACTTCGAACTGGTATTAGAATCTTTGGGTTCAGAGTATGCACATCATGTCATCATGGGAGATTTTAACACGAATATTCTTGCTTCCAGATCTCCTCGTACACTTAAATTCCTACATATAGTCAAGTCAAGTTCTTTTCATATTTTACCTCTTAACGCCACTCACCACAATCTCTCCGGAGAAGATACTTGGCTTGACTTAATCCTATCATCTAATCCTGCCTTTGTTTCCACTCATGGTCAACATCCTGCCCCTGGTTTTTCTCTTCACGACTTAATTTTCCTTTCTTATATCCTAAAGCCCCCTAATCCTAAACCTAAGGTTCTGTACGTGCGGTCTTTTGCTAGGATGAATGTTGACAAGCTGCGTGAAGATGCTAGAAAAGTTGAATGGAGTTTGGTGGAGGAGAGTGACAACATTGACAACAAGATCAAATTTTCAACACCCTTATAAATAAGTTATTCGACGTGCATGTTCCATTAAACGAATAAAATTTAGTCGTCCACCAGCTCCTTGGCTAACTACTGGCATACGCATGGCTATGAGACGTAGAGATCGCATGTTCCGTAAATTTAAAAAATCACGTACAGACGAAAACTGGTCTCTATACAAAGCAGCACGTAACCGGTGTAATCAGATGATACGCAACGCTAAACGCCGACATATTCTTGATAACATAACAAAATCAACTCCTGCCGATGTCTGGAAGTTCCTTGAACTTTAGGTATCGGTAAGTCCGAATATCAAATCTTCCTAGTGCAATTACTTTAGATGATTTAAATCACCATTTTACCTCAACTCCTCTTTTGGATCATCTAACGGTGCGTAATACTATTTCCTATTTATATGGTTTGACGCGACCTTCCTTGGATCCTTTTAAATTTTCTCCAGTTACTTCTGTAGAGATCAAAAATGCCATCCTTTCCATTAAATCAAATGCAGTTGGTTATGACAAAATTAACCGACGTATGATTGTTCCCATCCTTGATTTTATTGTTCCTGCGCTTACCCATATTGTTAACTTTTCCCTAGATTCTAGATCCTTTCCATCCTTATGGCGTAATGCTCTTGTCCGGCCGCTTCCTAAGTGTTCTAATCCCTCACTTTACTCTCATTTTTGCACTTCGTTTCTAAGGTGCTCGAGTTTTGTGTTAATAAACAACTTTCTTGCTTCATATTTAGTAACAAGCTGATAAGTCCAATGCATCAGGCTTCAGACCCGGATCACAACAAACAACAGCCCTATTAAAAGTGACTGGCGACCATAAAGGCGGGCATGGAATCAACCATGGTTACTGTTTTGGTTCTTATAGATTTTACGAACGCTTTTAATGCCGTCGTCATGACATCCTTCTCGCTATTCTCTCCCATTTAATGGTCTCGAATGAAGTGCTAGAATGGTTTTCCTCGTATCTTCAAGGGCGCAGCAATCAGTTAATGTTGATGAATCCTCGTCACGTTGGCTAAAACTTGTATCTGGAAATGTCCCAAGCGGAATACTTTCTCCATCCTATTTTCTTTGTTTATTAATTTTATCCTACGACCTTCAATGTGCGTATCATCTTTACGCCGATGACTTACAATTATATGCTCAACAACGTGCTGACAAACTTTCAGAAGCAATCCGTATGTTAAAACCAAGACTTAAATTCGGTTAAAAGGTGGTGTGATAATTTCGGTTTGGCTAAATCCTTCCAAATGTCAAGCTATCTTGGTTGGAAGTCCGCGCACTTTGAGCAAACTGGATGTTACCACGCTTCCTCCAATAACGTTCAATAATTGTACTATTCCACTCAGTCTTGATGTGAAAAATCTAGGCCTGCATTTTGACTCAACGCTGAGTTGGAATGCACTGAATCGCTAGTGTAGTAAAAAGTCACTGGTGTCCTACGCTGCTTGTACCGCTTAAAACATTTTTGCCTCCTCAGACAAAAACCATGCTTGACAGACCTTGATCTTCCCAGCTAATTGACTATGGTGACGTGTATAGTTTTACCTGAATGCAGATCAACTCAACAAACTTGACCGTCTTCTGAACAACTGCATTCGATTCGTCTTTAATTTGCGTAAATTTGACCATGTTTCTATATACCGTTCTCAACTTTTGGTTACCTATTCGCCAACGTCGGTCGTTGAGAGCTCTAACCACTCTTTATTCTTTCCTAATTCATCTACAACTCCGTCTTATATAACTCCTATTTTCAATATTTAGTGTGAAGTCAGCAACAAAGAACTTCGCTCGACGCACAATCGCCTCCTTCAATGCCCCATTCACCGTTCTGACTTCATGCATTCCTCTTTCTTTATTCAGTCCATTCTTCTGTGGAATTCGCTACCTTTCGAAATCAGGATGGCCAAAAGTTTCATCACTTTCAAAAAGAAAAGTCAAGAGTTTCTTCTAAAAACTTGTCGTCAGAACAGTAAATTCGTTAATTATTTATGTATTTTCGTATATAACTATTGTATACATATATGTATGTATTACTTTGTATATATTTATGTTATCTATATTAACTTATGACTATGTATATTTGTGTGTAAGTATATAGTATTTCCATTTTATTTATGTATTTTACTTATCATATTATATTTATGCTACAGTCATGTGACTTTCTGACACAATCAATTTATGCACCTCCCACCTTTAATCTCTGCACCACCCCAAGGTTGACTGGGAGAAAATGCCAATGGCATTAAGTCCGCCTTATGTACTATTTGTGCAAGAAGAATAAATAAATAAATAAATAAATAAATTTCTCCAGGCCTGTCGGTTATCCGCCTCATCGGGCTGTGCGAGTGAAGTAAAAGCGGATTCACTGCGTTTACGGTATATTTGTGCTGATCGCTAATACAAAAGTCAAAATCGGCTTGATGAACATATATTATTTGGCTGCCTTATAGCCTAATTCAGTGCTTCCGCTGCACAGAAAACAGTCTAGCTATAACCAGCGCCTAATGGTGTTCACGCATAATAGGTTTATACAAAAACACACCCGCGCCCGTATCCTGAACACGCAGCGATCAATCGATGAGCATTGTTAGCTCTAAAGCTCTAAAATCGATTACGGCTCCGTTTATTTTGTCTGTCGGGCAACACCTGTTCTCCATCCGTGCCAACCGATATAGATGCTATCATTGCCTCCATCGGCCCTGTTTACTCGATACGTGAATCGATGTGTTACGAATGCGATGTTATTCGATATTTATTTAAGTTTAACCGATTTATATTATAGGATACGCATCTGAGTGTTTAACACGTGCTACACGGCACCAGTATTGGTTTAGAATAATAATTTCGCACGGAAATAATACCGCATCCGAGTAAATTTGTTTGTGCACTCGATGGTCTTGCTACAAGATGGTTTTTATTTGGTAATGTTTAGTGTGTAGCCTTTATTGCAAAAGTTATAATAGGAGGAACATATTGAAAGTAATTAATATTAATCCAGTCAAACTTTTGTATAAGAAGATAGGCATGGATTTGAATCATACCTCATGATAATTTAGGAAACTAACCAGATGAAAAGCTGTAACTTTTTCAGTAGTAGTACTTTTCTGGTAGACTTCCAATATCTACAGAAGACTTACTACTGATCATTTTATTAAAGTTTATTAAATTAAAAATTGTATATCTATAAAGAATGTTAGAATTAAACATACCTATCAGTTTTGCTTGTAAAAAATATGTAGGTACATTTATGAATAATATTAGACCATTGGTATTACATGAACGATTATCAGATAGAGTTAATATACATTTATATTATTACATTAACGTTTATCCTTACTTTTAGTAAATGTTACATTTTATTGCGTCAAAATTTGTGGTGCACCACTCATAGGATTTTAAAGATATATATTTTTTTATTACGTAAGCCCTTTTTTTAATACAATCAATCCACAAAACGACCATGTTTTTCACCTTATGGTAAAATTATGTACCGATTCTGTACTAAACTACATTTGACCAATTGATTATTGAATCAAAATATTCACTTTGAGTAGTACCAAAATATACCGCAGTTACTATTTTCAACTCCTATGGCAATCCATTTAAAAGTTTTATACTCGAATACAATGTGAATACACTCAAATATGACGTATGACGTCAATATTATTTGTTAAGCATTTTTACCTGTCTTTAAGCTATATAAAAGAAATATTAAGTTCATGGTTCTCTTTAGATGTCACCTAAGCATGATATTATATTTTAGACGATTTTCTTGGTATCCGGTAATGTGTGATCACACCAAACAGAACTCACAACTTCGCGCATTCATTGTGTATAAAAGAAATAAGCTTTGAGATAAAATGAAGGGTTCTTCTAAATCCAAAAGAAACTGCATTGGCACCTTCGCAAATAAGGGTTAAATCCTAAACGAGCCACTGTAATTATCACCATTCTATTATAAAAATCGTTTAAAAAGCTCATTCCAAATCGCATTTAAATGAACACATTGAATGATTGTGTACATTAAAGCGCGGTAAATGTCGAGTGTTTACAGGATATGAAGCGTCCCTAGCTAAGTATCCATCGAATGAGCATAAATCAGAATAGTTTGGTGCGTACGTCGAACCGGCTAGCATAAACCGACCGTCAATAGGATCAAAAGATTTGCCACAAAATGTATTGCGCGACCACACACGTGCAACTTATCAAAGCTGCCCGTACTGGCTGAATTATAACCATAATCATTTATTTCCCGCCTAAATAATATTCTAATATATCGTGTAATCATTGAGCTTCACCTTAAACACCCAGCTTAACAACAAACACGTTCGACATTTTGAGAGCAAGTTATTTGCAAGCGAAACTCGTATAATAATTAATTACTTGACTGTATTTACTGCCACGGATATCGTCCTAAATTTCTTTTACGGCTGAATTCAGATGCTTTTTTGTAATTATTGAATTCATTTTGTACATTAAAACAATTGAACTAATTTAAAAGAAGTTTTTTAAGATCTCTACTAGTTTTCATTATTGTCATCCATTAGCGTTTTTAATAATAGCTCAATGATATACGACATGGCTGAGAACAAAATGAGGTTTTATTCGAATATATAAATCAACATAATTTATAACGTTAACAATTCCGGAATCGAATCTACGACCGGGTGCATCGAGGCTTCCACATTCGACCGTTATTCCAATTCTAATCGCCGCTCGGAAATAACGTCCGAGAAGATTTATTATGAGTACAATTTATTTACACCACTATCCTTGTATACATCGAGATAAAATCGAAATGTCTGTCTGTTTGAATCGTTTTTCACAAAATGTTTTATACGGTACAGATTATCGAAAGTTACTGTATTATTGTGTATATCGAAATTAGACAATGAAATAATATAATATAATAATAATATCTCTTGCCTATTTCAGCGTAAACCGCGAGAAATATTCAGGTTTTATCTCAACTTTAGCTTGTATAATCGGATTGCAATGACAATTACTTTTGAATATTAAAATAACTTTTAAGTTAAACATACAAAATATATTATAACATTTACTAAAACAATAAATTCAATAAGAAATAAACGACGGTCAAAATATCAAGTATCACACAACAGTTGAACTGAAATATCTATAAGAGTTAACTGCTTATTTGATTAGTGAACGAGTAAGGTCGGGTGAAAGAGCCAGTGTCCCTATAAAACGCATGTAACGTGTCGGGTCGTCCACCGAGCTACGCTACACCACAATCAGCCGGCTTCGAATCAAAATAAGTAGCACTAAGCAAACAAACTAAATAACATCCTTTCCGGAGCGATGAACGTCGAGTGTTCGAGCTCTAAACAGATAGGTTCACTCGTCTGTACATCGGTTCTTTGATACACACTCTATTATAGAAACAGCTATAGGAGAAACAATTGTTATAAAAGAATCAGAACATTAACCTCATGGTGTGCAAAATCCCGATCGTAAAATATTTTAGAACGCGGACAAAGTCGCGGGCAACAGATAGTAAAGCTGTTGCCCGCGACTTTGTCAGCGTAATATTTTTTTTAAATGTTGCTCCCAGTTACATTAGCTGTCTTTACGTAAAAGTCCCATCATAATCGGTCCAACTATTCCAGAGATTCGATTCGTAGAACAACAAAACAAAAGACGTATAGACAAAAGGAAAAAAAATTGTTTATATGTTTCGGTGATGTGTAATCACAATTTAAGTATTTGAAACGGCTGTTTTGATGTTACAGACAGACAAATCCAATTAATGTAATACAATTAGTTTGAATAGATACAACGTTCTTTGACAGTTGAAATAGCGCTGCGTTGCATATAAATAAGATTACAGTGTTATGCAAGCCCTCCTGTGTTCAGGTTGTATAGTAATCCTACAAATGGGTAAATAAAATATACACTAGATACGCCCGCGTTCCAGGGCGGTTCTCACCGACCCCAGCTGCCGATTAATACAGTCGCTAGACCGTCGGCGTCCCAGTTCGTAAACCGATCGTCGAACCTTAGGAAACATAAACAAATGTTAACCCACGTACCTTCTGTACGTGTGGCCTTCATTTTTAGCAAAAAATCTTGGCCACTTAGTTCGTGGGGAACGAAGCTTCCCGCGATCTGTGTGATGGATGAAGCTTACCAAAGGCAGAAGCTTGCAAAGAGTCTGGAAGCGTTACATCCGAGTTGTGTATTTTGATTCTCAGGCCGGCTAGCGTTTTGTGAATTGTGAAGTTTCTTATATTCCAGGCGCGTCCCATACCTGAACGTTATTTCTTACGTAAACGTCCTACTGGATTCGTTATTTAAATAAATATACTTTTAATTTTGGCATATACTATTACTATTATTAATATACCGGTGATAGGTCCCCTTTTTACAGGAGACCGTCTGGGTGGGTACCACCGCGGTGCCTATTTTGCCGCGAAGCAGTATTACTGAACACTGCTGTGGTCCGGTTTGTAGGGCACCGTAGCCAGCGTATTTACTGGGTAAATGAGACTTAACACCCTATGTCTCACGGTAGGCAGCGCTTTGGTTACCACTAGTATTGCCGATGTCTACAGGCGTCGGTGACCACTTCCCATCAGGTGGCCCGACTGCTCGTTTGCCTGCGTATGCCATAAGAAAAAAAACTTTATACGTAAAAATATAGCACGTTGTCGAAGTAACATCTGAAATTACATAATAATATTTTTTAGAGATTTACCACATTTGTCGTTTCATAACACAGTTTATACATTTTAACAGTTAAATTTTACAATTATTTTTTAAATCTTTCATTATATAAGTTAAAAAGGCGATTATAATGTCATGATATAACAGAAGTATTTTTATCCTCGTCTCTTTTCAATATTAAGTAAAAACTACTTTATAAACCTTTTATCTTAACTGCTCGTTATAAGCCTGAAAGTAAAAAATATTTGCATGTACACTTAAAGCGTTGCATCGATGCTGCGCCATAGTAACTTAAATATGAAAGAAAAAAATGTCAGAATCTGATAACGCTTTGCAACATTTATTGAGTTATAAGTAATAGCAGCAACCGTAGGTCATTATGAGAAGAGATTTATATCTAGAGAAGTAGTCGATAAACCATTTTTTATGATTGATCAAAACCCTTAATGTTCGGTTATAATTTAGCCGAGTGATAAGGGCGTGTGCTTTAGAAACCGGAGGTCGAGGGTTCGAATCCTGTTGGTTAGGGCAATTTGGGCCAATCACTCAATTGTCTGAAAAGTAAGATGGTCAATGCGACGGATAGGCATGTAAGAAATCGGTTGACCCACCCACCCGCATTGGACCATCGTGGTGGGATACGGCCTAGAAACCACCTAATGAGGCAGGCAGTCGAGGCCTACGTCCAGCAGTCCCTAACACTGATAATGAAAAACTTTTTGTTTCAATTTACGGATATTTTACTACCACAAAGTTAAAATTTCGCGACATCTTATCCTTATGTACTATATATAAAAATGTAATATACATAAATATATATATCTCTCTCAACACAGGTGTAATTGTCTTGCTTTATTATCAAAGTCTGTTGAATGAAGGACAGTCACCGATATAGAATAGAGGTAAGCGAAGGAGTGTTTTGCGTGCGCTTTTTCATACAATATAGGGAATAGACGGGAAAGACTTGATATTAAGCGAAATCTCCTGCCTAAAAATCCTTTTCAATAAATATATATTATATAGAAACAAACACCCAGACACGAGAAAACACTATGTTCATCACACATTTTTTTTCCCGTGGTGTGTGAATTACATATGGCTTACTAAGTTTACACTAGCAACGGAGTCATCCAAACCGGAACGTATCGTTACAAAGCTACTTTTCTGACTCATATTTGTTAATGGTAGTACATTTCGGTTTGCATTCTTCGTCAGTTTATCTCAATAAACAGATCATAACACATTACAGGCAATCGGACCGGTTTTTTTTAGTATTTTAAGTATACTTGGTGAACACGCTAATTGTCAACGCTTATAATGGCATTGACATTCATTTATTATAAATTTCGAGACAACCGAACAAATCAACACAAAGCCTACATCAACAATCGCTCCATTCACACCATACACAAATCACATTAAACGGTAATCGAATTCCAAATAATACGCATGTCGAGATAGCGCGCGAGAAAAAAAAACACACATAAATATGTTGGATAAACGAAAAAAAATCAATTGATTGCCTCCTCCCGTACGTAAATATGTCTGTGGGCGCTCTCGTAAACTGTAAGCGGATATTTTTAACGGCTTCGATATTTAATATTTATTGCGACACGGACATCCAATATCGGCCGACGATTTATAAGCGAGCGTTTTTTTAAGTATCGACACTGCGCACTAATTGATTAGGAGCTTTCACTTTTTACCTAATGAGCCAACGTGGAGTAGTGGTGGTTAATGATATCTATGTTTGAATAGGTTCGAAATGATGTTCTATCATAATTTTAGTTTCTCCTCGCGATAATACGATTATATTATTGTTCATTCGACAGTCATCACCATCATCATCAGCCTGTGTCAGTCCACGGCTGGACATAGGCGTCCACTAATGTACACCACCGCTTCCGATCTTCGACTATTTTCATCCAGCCAACACCGCCTACCTTACGAATGTCGTCACTCCGTCTTGGCGCAGGGCGTTTGCCGAGCCTCGGTCTCCACACCAGAACTTTCCAACTCCACGGCCACTTCAGCTTACTAATCCGATGGGCTATATCGATGATTCTGGTTCATTATCGACAGTGTTTTTAAAAAATACCGAAACCGTATGTCATGGCGACATGGATTATTTATCTAAGGCACTAGCTTTAAGTATATAACTGTATTTTCTAATAGCCTATCTATTAAAAAAGTTTCAACGCGTTAAAAACAGGGAATAAAACTTTATAATACATCATACAAAAGAAATCACGTAGGCCAGCTGTTTAAGAAGTTGGATTTATAATACTTAATAATATTATTATATCTCACAATAAAATGTAATGGCAGAGATATTTATAACTTTATATTTATTCGATATATATAATTCCGAAAATAAAATTATTATTGTCTCAGCTATGCAGATATTTGCAAATGTTTGGTATCGACGCATAAATATGCACATAATACTCGCATAATATCTAAGCGATAGGAAAACATTTTTCAATTTCAATAACGTGTATTTTAATTATTTTTGAATAATTGCCAATAACTTAAATTGGATGGATTTTATTTGGTGATTGTACTTAAATAGCATTAACTTTACGTACCTTAAAAGACGATAGGGTTTTATTTTTATACTCTATTATTAACATTGATATATAAGCAACATGAGTTATAAAATAATATGTAACGCCGCAAATTGCCTCGAATATCAGTAAAATTATTTGACTTAAAACATGTTTTTGGAACAATTATATTGAACGAAACACGTATTATGTTATTTTAACGTATTTTCCTATATATCTACTCATTTGTGTTCAAAATGAAATCTACTTTAATATTTCGGCTTTATAGCGTATGCCCAATATGTCAAAACAATATAATAAAACTCATTTCTCACCTGTTACTCACGCGTTGTTACCAACCATTTAAATGCAGTAAAGACCACGAATAAATCCCGCCCTAGACGCCTACGAGCCTTCAAACACGTATTAATATTTAATTGTGGACGCGATATCATCACGCCGCATAACTAACTGTTAATAAACTGTATTGTTGACGTGAATTATCCTCATAAGTCCTCCCTGACGAGACTGGCCAACCCCCATGATAGTGTTCCCGACGAACGCCTGCGAAGCGCGTGTCGTTTTATTTTTTATCTGTTATTATGATGCCGTTCTATTTTTTATCTGTTGTCTTAATTTTTCGTGTAACATTTTGAATAATGTTTGTGAATTCTTTTATGAATTGTAACATTTTTTTATAACTTTAAATTACTTTTTCAAATTTATAAAATTTTAACATACATTTTTTTTATTTAATATTGATTCTTATGTTAATAAACATGTTTCTTACGCAAAATTAACTACATTTTAAAAAATATAGTATTTTATTTATTAAATTATTTTGGTTTAGTTAATAACTTAATAAACATTACTTAAGAGTTTTTAACAATGCACTTTATTCGGCAGAAATATTTAAACTAGATATTTTATCTGTAGGTTAAACAAAAATATATGTCATATTTAACCTGCTAAACGCTATAGTAACAAGTGATGCACAAAAAAAATAACAATATTTAATAATATAAAGAAAAGCTAAAAGAGGAAGCAAAACTGAAGGCACAACTATTTTCGCAATATTCTTAATTCATACAAAGCTAATTTTTACATATCGATGAATATAAAACAAATTAAATGCTTTTTGTGTATGCTCTTTCTTACATAAATACTTTTGTATAAAATTATTGAACCGTGCGATATAAAAGTCTATATAATAGTATCTTCAATAAAAGAAACAAAATTAAAAATACAATATCGTGTGAGCCTCGCCTAGATAGAATAACATCTTACATTATATTATCTGTATTTTTGTTATAAAAAAATACGATCGTTAACCTAATCGTATATCAATTTTATTAGCTCCGATGAATAAAACGTATAAGTATCCGGAGTGATCAATTCTAACGTGTCGTTGTGTATTTATTATAATTAGCCGCGTATGGGGCTCTCGTGTGGCGCGCCCATCAAATGCTTAAACTGTTTATTAAGAACCAATATTATTTGCATAATCGTGTTTCATAAACATTCGTCTATATGAAACTTAATATTAATCACCCATTAACATTGGTAATCATACATATACAAGCATACTTATTGAAAATATATCGGAATCCAATATACGATATAAATATTGCAATTCAAATAAATATTTGATACGATCGACTGGTGATAAGGGGATAAAAATAAATTTACATCCAATTAGAAAGAAAAATCATTCGAATTTCAAAACATCACGTTCTTATAAAGCGAACGAACGAGAGCTTTAATAAAAATCAAGATCGATCGATACGGTATGAGTTAGTTAGGCGACTAGCGCATTATTGAGCGTTGAACTCGGGTTATCTGTCAAAGGGGAGTCATAAAAACCGAGTGAGTTCGGATCGTGCAAAGTCGCAGAAAAAGAAAGACTAAACAGAGCAGAGGTTACGCGTGCGTAAATCACAATAAAAGTCCGCGGAGACGCCTGCGTGGCCGGCGGAGGCTAAGGGACGAATTATGATTGCCGCGGGTGCTCAATAAAGCACGGGGTGGCGGTGTACGGTGTGCCTCATTTCGTTATTTAATTTTGTTGATAGTTTTTTAGAAACTCTTTTCTTTTATTTCGTCTCTTGTCTTTGCTACTGTGCCACTAACAAGCATCTGGGCTAATCTTTTCGTTATCACAAAAAAATCGGACGTCCAACACTATGATCATCTTGAAAATTTCACAATCTTTGTACAATATGTTAGGGCATCTTACAATAATTAATAGGAATTAATTAAGTGTTAATTATTCCTAATATCTATATATTTTTATTACGTATTATTATGTCCTTACATCTTGTTTAATAATGAATACGCTACGAAGAAAAACTACAAATTAAAAAACGACAACTTACAAAATCACTTCTAACTAACAGTTTTAACAGTCGTAAGCTAATTGCACAAATATCTATTCCATTTCTCCTAATTTACTCTAACCGCCACATTTTTCTAGCATCCGTTTCCTGTTTATATTACTATTAATTACAAGCGTCGTTGACACGATCGAATATTAAAAAAATTCAACGGTTCCCAATCACCACGGTACTTTTGGGTAATCACATGGTTCAATGTATCTGTGGTCTGTGTGAGCCAATGGAGGCCCTAGCGGGGCGTGGGGGGCGCGTGGTGTCCGGCGCTCACAGCGTGCGATAAAACAGGGCGCCGCGGGGCCTTCGGACCCCCAGCATGGCTGGAGCGAGGCGATATTAGACTGGATATTCCTTATCTGTTCTCAGGTTACGGTCGGATTAGAAGCATACCAATCCGACCAAATATAATCAGAATTTATTTACTGGTATATTAGTCAAATTCAAATATCTTTATTCAATATAGAAGTGTAACACTCCCTTATTGATCGTCAAGGACGCTACCACCGGTTCGGAATAGGACGTCTCCGACCTGAGAAGAACCGGCAAAAGAAACTCAGCGGGCCTTGTATTTTTATTAACTGTATTTTAATAAAAAGCTACTAAGATTTTTTTTAATATAGTATAGCGATGGGACTAGCAGATCGTTTACCTGGTAGTAAGTGTCATGCCTTGCAATAATGCCACAAGTCCGTTTGCCATCCTCAGAATAAGGGTGTTGCGTCTTGTTTACCCGGTAAATATCCTGGCTACTATGCGCTTTAACCGGAAATCGGTAGTGTTTTTACACTACTTGGCGGCACAAATAGGTACCGCGGTAAAAAAAACCATATAAAAGTTGATTTGCTGTACCTTTATCCTAGCCTGTTCTCGGGTAGAACGTGAACGTGTACATACTCACAGATTATAGGCTTCTGACTTTTGCAACCCTTAGAACCCCTGCACGCTACTGGGTTTGATGCAAAGATATACAAATGGATATGATGGTGACTTATGCTTTGTAAGTATCACACCTGTTTTATTCTTTCTTTGTAGCTCATACGAATAGCTCTTATTAAGTTAAATAATTGCACATGTAACATAAAGGTACGTACCTAACGGGATATAGTCTTTGCACAAAGAAACATTTAAACATGTTTATTGTATCTATATGTGTTTCTGTATGTGTAATAATGTATTCTTTCCTTTTCTACTTTAAAGCAATAAGTAAGCATTTGTTACCAAGCACTATAATGGTAAAGGAATAAATATTTTATTTCTAAAGAATTGTGATAAGTATCAACTGAGCTTGATTGTGCCTTGTATAAATAAAATTTAATGCATAAAATACTTCTTAAAAATAAATAAAACAAAAAAGAAGCATGCAGAATTTAGACATATTCCAAATATAAAGTCATATCTACATTAAGCTACCTCCGGTACTCGCATCGGGCGCACCGTGTAAATAATAATTAATTTTATTGTAAATGCTTATATTTTATTGCAGGATTTGTCAACAGAGAGCGCGATGTATTTTGTTGTCCGAGATATTTATCGTCAGTCTTAGCTGTTACTTTCTTAACGTAATGCTCAAATGGTTACACCGGAATATGTGAATGGCATTACTTTTGTATATTGGCGTTTGATCGCGTGCAATCTTAGATATCACCTCGATGTACATACATTTTTCGCTTAACATCGATGTTAATTTATCTCTTTGCATTTCGTTCCGCTATACTGGACTAACTAATCTTGCCTCCAGCCTAGTGGTATGGGCGTGTGCTTTAGAAACCGGAGGTCGTGGGTTCGAATCCTGCAGGGACGCAACAATTTTCATTGTTGTTTCCTAGTTGTTAGGCAATTTGGGCCGATCACCCAATTGTCTGAAAAGTAAGATGATCCATGCGTCGGATGGGCATGTAAAAGTCGGTCCACCACCAACCCGCATTGGACCAGCGTGGTGGGATACGGTCCAAACCCCTAATGGATAGGGGTGTATTAGGGAGGCCTATGTCCAGCAGTGGACTAAAACAGGCTGATGATGTATGTATGTAGATGTATGTTACTGGACTAGGTGCTCAAGTATCATTAATGCGTAGGAAAAAACAGTACTTTGTAGACGCTATTTTAAATAAGTAAAAATTTAAACTGCTTTTACTAACTTTCGTCGAAATATTTATGCTATGCTGATTCTTAACTTACCAATTACCTACATCAAAGGTTTTGATTTAACAACAATAAAATAAATACAGTGAAAATAAAGTTGTGTCAAGACATTAAGGATTTCAAATGTCCAGGCACTCAAGCCATCAAAGTAATTCACATAACCCAAAGCACTAAAGTTTTAGGGAACGGGTGCATGTCCTTCTGCGTGATTACTGTCTTTAGATACTATTTATAATAAATAAAAAAATTATGAGTGTATAAAATAAAGCTAGGAAATAAAGATTATATAAAACTAAGAATGTGTGAACTCTTGATTTTTAATGTTTTTTATACTTGCTTAAAAAGACAGTTGTACGTCTTTCAATAAATCAGTTAAAAACTAATAGATCATACGTGTTTTTACTCTTTTTCAACCCGTAACTAAAGTCAAAATCTAAGTTTGTATAATTACCAAATCCGATAGTAATTGTATAAAATAATTCAATCATCTTGCAATGAATTTCCATATAAAAGTAATAGGCTTTATTTAGCGGTAGCTCATTAACAACGAAATTAGCATAAACGGTGTATATTGCATACAGAACAGCGCTTGCAACCACCACGTCTCGTTATCCATTAGTTATGGCTTTGTTACACCCCGCGGCAGAACACGATTCTACTGACCATGTGAGAATCATAACTTACGCACAATGGTCCCATTCTCGTATCTAAGGCGAAACTATGACATAAATAGACTGCGCGGCGCACTTTAACAACATTTCAGTTTTTATATTTTGTTTTACGATCTATTTAGATCTGGATTTTATGAAAATATCCTTTTATAATGGTTTACATGTTCATTCTGTAAGCAGGTAACTAAGTGACATGTATCCTTTCCAAATTTTAAGGTTCTCTTAGTTACGATCACATTTATTCGTTTGCTATGTTTGTTAATAATTTAATAGTAGACAATAAGCTATCATTAATAAATAGTTGTAAGATTTTTGTGTTCTGTAATCTTTTTGTTAATGTTTTTTCAGGACAGAAAACCTTTGTAATGTTTTTATTATTACATTTTTACTCTACTGCAGATTGGGCATTTTAAGTATTTATGAATTATAATTAATATACGGTGTAAACTCGTTTTAGCATTTGCACAAACCTTATTAAATTATGTTATCTATGTTAATTTAATAATAAATAAATAAAAAAAAACTTTTGATAATCAGAAATACAAAAAAATAAACTTAATTAAGAAGCCAAGAGAAATATAACCAATATGCACTTGAATGCCTTATCAAATTAAAAAAGAGATAAAGCCGAAGTTATTTTTAGTTCAAAATTTAAATTTAGTGGTATAAAATCGAATGTATATAATATATATAGAATAAGCAAAGCTGTCGTCCAAAAAAATAATTCAGATAGTTTTTTTTTCTAAGGAAAAAGTTACACAAATTGCTTCAGTTACATCAGTTATCTTCAATGAAAGTCCCGTCAAAGCCATTCTAGAGATTATCCAGAGGCCGGAACAAACAGACAGACAGACAAAAAGTTTTGTTATATATATCGGTTATATATCACAATGTATTCGATTTAAGTCGGTTATTATGCCTTTAAAACAAACACTCTAATTTTATTTATTTGTATAGATGGTAAGAGCCAAAAGGAGATATATCATTCAAATACAACATAATTTAATTGATTTAAACATAGTTATATTGCTTTTTATTACCACCTGTCTACTGATCAACCGTTTGAAAAATTGTAACCACAGTTATAGTAGGTTGCTTACTCAATTAAGGTCTACATAAACTTAAATGTATTTTTATAACGAATATTAAAACTTAACATATGAAAATTCTAGATTTTTTGTGATATTTACTCTTCATAATTACATAATATACTTCTTTTTTTAGGTTTGTTCTTTTACATTAATGTAAGGCCGAATAAATCAAGTATTAAGTATATGTACATATCCGAATACAATTAAAGTAGTAATAATGTAACTTCTTTAACCGCAATTAAAAAATTAGGAATAACAAGTTCTTGTTTTCTTTTTAGTAGCTAGGCAGGCAGACGAACAGTCGGTTTACCTGATGGAAAGTGGTCACTGACGCCCATAGACATTGGCAATACCAATGGTATTTTGTTGAGTAAATTTTGCATTTTTGTTTTCTATCTCTCTTGGACTTTTAAACCGATTGAAATGAAACTATTCAAAGTAACATTTCTGCACGATGAAGTCAAAGTAGATGGGAGAAAAAAAAAACAAAGAAAAAATAACAAGAAAGCCTTATAGATGATAAATGAATTAAAGGTAAGTTCACTAATAGTTAGTCTATAAACTATTCTATAACCAATGCAAGCACACTTAATAAAATTAAACCATGTTATTATAACACCTTGGACTAAAGTGCAGCATAAACCATAAACTCACTAATCGCATAAGACGATACTTATTATTTACAGAATAGTTAAAAAACAATACAATGCAAATAATGCAATGGAGTACTATAGTGTAAACTACTGCATTGTCTTCGTTTACGTTATGTTATTATAAGCAAAACGCAAAAACACTGCAACACCAATCATGTTAAAAATAGATGTCAAGTCAGTACCCAGAACTGCCTCTGTAGCCTCGTGGTATGGGCGTGTGCTTTAGAAA
This sequence comes from Lamproptera curius, assembly GCA_029286875.1. Lineage (NCBI taxonomy): Eukaryota > Metazoa > Arthropoda > Insecta > Lepidoptera > Papilionidae > Lamproptera > Lamproptera curius. The sequence goes on along the minus strand of JAGSMT010000041.1, from coordinate 907,097 downwards.
CCGAAGGTCGTGGGTTCGAATCCCACGGGGACTCAAAACAAAAAAATTTCGTTGTTGTTTCTTAGTCGGTTAGGGCAATTTAGGCTCATCACCCAATTGTCTAAAAGAAGATGATCCATGCGTCAAAGTCGGTCCACCCACCAACCCACATTGGACCAGCGTGGTGGGATATGGTCCAAAACCCCTGATGGATAGGGGTGCATCAGGGGAGGCGTAAGTCCAGCAGTTGACTATCACAGGCTGATGATGATGATGACCCAAGACAAATATTACTTTCTTAACTACAAAAGATATAAAACTTCTCCTAACTATAAATTATTACTTGAACTGGGAAAATCGATATATAGGTATGTATATATTGAATGCAGTAACTGTCTCAAAGTGTGTTTAAATATATTGAACGCAATAATAGTGTCTTTAACTGTGTTTAAATCTGTCTTATATTGCCTCCACCACGAATGTTTTGTGGTCACCATTTCCTCAAGAACGTCATTGGTCCGACAGTAAAGCGGCGCGATGACTTCTTTTACGATGCGATTTCGAGACGAATTCAATTTAGTTTAGATAGTCGTCAATCGTAAACCTTTGACCTATACGCCCCCATGCTGTGTTGATGTGCATTTTATTCTGTTTTTATCGATTAAAATATAGTACATCAATAAACAAGATCCTGCTAAACCACTACTCGAAGACTGTTATAATTTATTATATCTGTAACAATTATATCTATTTTGTACATAAATATACAGCTAAGGATTTATTAGATTCTCGAAAGATAAGAAAAGATTGAGCAATGCTTTCCAAAAAGAAAACTAACCTAACACATTTATTTCATCGGGCGAAGCTTTGGATATACTGAAATAAGTTTTTTTTTATTGTACCTGAGCAAATAGAGATAGAAAATGCCTTTAGTCAAATTTCAAACATTAATGGCCCCTAACTGATCGCGTTCTTATTGCCGCTTTTTTTAAGACTCACGAGATATTAAACGGTACTAAAAGATTAAACTTTGTTTACAGGAATTCTATAAGTTATTTGGCTTGGGTTTATGAGGAAGAGTCAGTATTAAAGAAACTGAAATATTCCATTTAATTAAGTACTCTCTGATCCAAGCCTAATATTATAAATATTATGCAAGTCTACAGAACGTGTTTACTTGTAATATACCAAAAAAATGCCGAAACCCGCAGTTCCCATTGTGACGAAGTATTCGCTTCGCTGTGACCCGTCATCAACACTAGCGACATGTGTATGTGAGCCCTTATCTCGCAGCCACCGACGAAGCGGCCCGGCGTAACAGCCAATTTAAACTATAGTTAACTCTTATTTTTACGTACACAAACCGTGACTTATCCTGGAACTTTAAAAGTAAAAAGTAATAGTGAAATTTCGAATAAGCTATTTATCTTAGCTGCTGCTACAGAAACCGTTACAAAATCGTAGTCATTGAGCCTTTTAAGTTTATATTAAAGAATTCGATGCCTTAAAAACATGAATCTGTTAACAGCGAACGCGTATATTTTCATAAAAGTTTGCACGCCGCTCGCATATTGGTTCAAACTACTCGGGAATTTTATCAATAAACGAAGCCACCCAAAATTATTAAATCACGAATAATAGACATGATCTTCAAACAAAGCATGATATTTTTATATTAATACGTTACCGGTAACGCAGTGTGTCGGTGCTGGGCGGTAAACAGTGGAGCACTCCCGATGACAGATCTAAAGCAGCTCCCCTCATTACCAAGTCGTATAAACAAGACTGAATACTTACAACATACCAAAATATGATAAAAAAACCAAAACCATCCAAGCGGCTTTAGACCTTAACTTTATTGTAATTAGGATTACTATTCTAGGTCAGTATATCAAAGCGAATTTTTAACGGTACGCACAATAGTATCTTTTAAACGGAGATACAGCTATTATTAGGTGTTAGCGTGATTATTTGACAGGTTGAAAACGTTTACAGATTGTAGGTATATCGAGGGGGCAATCTGGCTTCCTGATTTGAATGTAAACAGCCTTTTGTGGAAGGCATTTTGTGAAAAATGACGGGTGTGGTCGTTTTATATGCTGATTTTTGTGCTATTGATTATTTGATCCTGTGCGTGTAATATGGAGTTCAAGGAAAACTGGAAGAAGCGTTAAACACTATTTACAAGTACAAAAACATCCCGAAACTTAGAAACTTGGAATAATTGATGCTATAGACCGTGGTTTATATTTAAATGGTTAGTTAAGACATTACACCGAAACCAAATACAACCTGAATTCTTTGCAATTAGAGTTTCATGGCGAACTATAAGGACGCCTAAATCTAAAGCGCTTTGATTGCATTCCGCCACAGAAACGCTAAAACGTTAAGTCACACGCCTAAATAAAAGGATGTATGATTCCGATTTTTTTTGCTAGACATATTGGCGACAGGTTTATACGGCCAACTTCATATTATAGTTGACCAAATATTATAGGGTATTAGAGAATTGATACAAAGCCAGATAAAATAAAGTTAATTACTCACAAATTCATATGACATATAAATTCATTATCTGTTATATTAAGTTAACATCGCATAAAAGAAAAATACGACGGCTATATCCCAATAAGAACACTTTCCACCAGTCGCCATTTTATTGCCTTTTACTAAAATAAAATAAGATATAGAACTTCGAGTGTGAATTATTGCACTTGTCCTTGTATGATTGATATAAGGACAAGTGCCATAATTAGGTATCAAATATCGAATAAAGGATCTTTAAAGTCGCTTATAACGAATATATTGCAATAACCATAACAAAGTACGTAATTCAAGTATTTCATTAAATTATTATAAGGAATACAGAATATAAATAACCATAATTTTAATAAATTACATAATATCTAGAATGTATTGTTTTTATGAACTATAATTTGAAATACAAGTTTATCTGAACCTCCACAGGGTTGAGGGTAAATTTCAATGTTTTATAGACTTTGAACCGTCAAAAAGAGAACATAAAATAAAAATACATCACAATACATTATATTTATTTTTACGTTCTTCACCCCATATAATCATCAGTCTTGTTACTCCAACTCGCGTATCCTTCGCAAAGCTGTACCAAAGCGGAGAACAGTTCATCCGGCGGCAAATCTATTTCGCTGAGCGCGTATCGTTTTCTTCGTCCATACGAGGCGAAGTGCGATGGCGGCTTCTTGATTCCGGCATTGACGAAAAAAGATGGCGCTACAGTCGCCGTATTATAAGCTTGTTTAGATTTGACAGCTTGCACTATTAAACACAGAAGGTAACCGCCGAATGCAAGAAAAGCTAATGTCGTTACTGACATAGAAAAGATGTTACTTATTTTGCTGACTCCTTCCTTTTTGTACAATTCTTCGACGTAGTCACCTCGTTTTGTTGATGGTGCACGTAGAGCCATTGCCTGAGCTCCGAAGTTTTCGATGTACGTTTGGTCTGCGATAGTACTATTCGTATACTCCTGCACTACTAGATCACGAAGCGAATTTTTGAGACTCAAAAGTTTCTCCAAAGGCAACTCGTTCAAGAATTGAAGCTCCGACGTAGGTTTGTACGCCATTACGGATTGGTGGAATAAACATGGTAAGATATAAAATAAGTGGAACATGATGCTCACACGTAGGCTCTTGCCTTCTGAATGCCATGTAAAAGTAATGGAGACACATCTTTGTGCTTTACGAAGCATAACAGTTTTATAGCGGTTCCAAAGAACATGTAAAGTGTTTCAAACACAACATTATCGTTTAGAGTAACTATTGTAGAGCAAGTTTATTTAAAATCTATTATTTTGATAAATATTAGACAAGATGTATAGATCTTACAGTTCTGAATAACCAAATCCAGAGCCAAGTTAAAATTTTATGCAAGAGACGATACATGATTTGTTTCTTAAGTATTGTTGATGCGAGTGTCTAAAGAATAATTATAATCGTCTTATATCTTACTAGGAGGGGAAATGTGTTATTGTGTCTGAAAAAAGAAACTTAACAATAGCTATTCACTCTACGTAATGGGTGCACAATATTAACTTTTCTATGGTACCTATATGTACAGTATGATGTAGGAACTTCTTCAATTGTCATTTCGAGGATTTCTTTGATAGTGAAATAATTTTTTTATTATTAATCAAACAGCAAAAATACTTTATACTATTCCAAATGGTGGAATTTGATAAAACAAAGTGTAATGTTAATCACTGATGATGCCAAGGGCAAATGAGCTAGTACCGGTGGATTGCTGCATTGTTTAATCACCACGCTTTGTCTAACCAACAAGAGACACGCTATGTTTAAACAATAAGAGACCAGGCAATGTCTAACCAATGAGAGACCTCGCTATGTTTAAACAATGAGAGACCACGCTATGTTTAAACAATGTGATTCCACGCTATGTCAAACCAATGAGAAACAACACTTTGTCTTACCAACGAAAGACACGCTATGTTTAAACAATGAGAGACCAGGCTACGTCTAATCAATGAAAGACCACGCTTTTCTAACCAACAGAAACACGCTATGTTTAAACAATGAGAGACCATGCTATGTTTAAACAATGTGATTCCACGCTATGTCTAACCAATGAGAAACAACACTTTATCTTACCAACAAAAGACACGCTATATTTAAACAATGAGGGACCACGTTATGTCTAACCAATGAAAGACCACGTTTTTTCTAACTAACAAGAGACACGCTATGTTTAAACAATGAGAGACCACGCTATGTTTAAACAATGAGAGACCACGCTATGTTTAAACAATGTGATTCCACGCTATGTCTAACAATAAGAAACAACACTTTGTCTTACCAACGAAAGACACGCTATGTTTAAACAATGAGAGACCAGGCTACGTCTAATCAATGAAAGACCACGCTTTTCTAACCAACAAGAAACACGCTATGTTTAAACAATGAGAGACCATGCTATGTTTAAACAATGTGATTCCACCTATGTCTAACCAATGAGAAACAACACTTTATCTTACCAACAAAAGACACGCTATGTTTAAACAATGAGAGACCAGGCTACGTCTAATCAATGAAAGACCACGCTTTTTCTAACCAACAAGAAACACGCTATGTTTAAACAATGAGAGACCATGCTATGTTTAAACAATGTGATTCCACGCTATGTCTAACCCATGAGAAACAACACTTTATCTTACCAACAAAAGATACGCTATGTTTAAACAATGAGAGACCAGGCTAAATCTAATCAATAAGAAGACCACGCTATGTATTGGTACCAATCAAGTTTGATTTTGTTTATGTAAATTCCAACACTTATTTCGGTGTGATATGGTCATCTAGTATAGTATAGCCGTATCTGAAAAGTTGTATTTGATGATACTATTCTTTAAGAAGATAACTTAAAACTTTTATTTTTTGGCGACGGAGACAAAGGAGCAGAAAGCCTACCTGAAGCTAAGTTATCTAGGTCCATATGACATCACATTCGTTACATAAGATGACACAATATTAAACCAACTGTCTAACTTAAACTAAAATATTTATTTTTAAATCAGTTTTCCCATGTTCTCAAATCTTTTGCCCTTCAAAGTTACCGTTAACATAAAATTGTCAATATGGTTAATAAATTCGTAGTTCTTCGTTTCATGGAAACTGATTAAAACAGTACATTGTATTGTAAAATGTTAATAATAAATAACATATACGTCATTTTTAAAAAAAACCTAGGGAAGTGGGAGTAAGACAGATCCGCAGCACAAGTACAATTAGTCAATTGCCATTCCGCCTGCTCAGCGTGGAAATTATGAGCAATTCTTTTCAATTGACACCAACAAGATCAGCCTTTTTGGCGTTGATTAAAAAAGGCCTATTTTCAACAGTGGACTGCTTGAGGCTGTTTATGATGATGATGAAACAAAACCAGTTGATCGGATCATATCAAATCCGTTAATTTGCGGATTTTTCACGTTAGTTATATATATTCATTCCCGAAGCTTCGGACTCTTTCCAGCATCCATGATCACAGACAGGCTAAGTTAGTATGTGCTATACCTATTAACTGAGTCTGCCGGTGATCATACTAACGCGAGAAGTCCGTAAATTTGTTGGTTTAATATATATATAATAACCGCGTAAATAAAAGAAAAAAATTATAGATTACTCCAATATATCTATAAAAATCTTGTTTTTCATAGAATAGCTTTAAAATACATAGAAGTCAGCTCCTGAATTATTGCCTTTTTAGGTAACCGATAATGCACATTGAATTGCAGGGTAATTACATGAACACATATACGACCATTTATTGCTTAACATAGCTTAAAAAATAACAGGACCTTAAGTCTTCATCATTCTAATAATAACTGCCTCCATTTCCTAGTAGTATTGGCCTTTGCCTTACATGTCGGAGGTCGCGAGTTCGAGCCCTGCGGGGAAATTACTTTGTGTTATCGTTGTTAGTTGGTTAATTAGGGTAATATGCAATGCAATCCAAAAATATAAGTAAAACTTGGTCTTGGTTGTAAGGACCATCTACAGCAGTCGTATAGTACGTCAATGCCTAATTTACAGACTACTAATACATCGATCGAATACATCTTGCCGTTCGCTGTGTAGTCAGTAATAGTAGTGTAGTCAGATGTCAGTTAAGTTGATGTTAAATTGGGATAGATTAGATATCGACTCCATGATAAGGAAAATTGGAAAATCAATTTCGTTATCTACAAGAACCACCTAAATAAACACTTGCACCTATTAAACATTTTATATGTTAGAAACAGAAAATAATTATATCCTAGATAAACATTAGATATTTTTATATTGCTGAAGCAATTACCACTTAAGCGATACTGCTTATGCCATCTAGCGAAATAATTCAAATCTATGAGTCTCCGAATGCGTTCCTAAAATCACTTAAGTACAGGTAACATAATTTTAATTAATATTATATTGGGCATTAAAAAAAAACATCATGTATGCGAGTGTAATTACTATTGTACTGTTTTGCTCTGCGACAGTTACGTTTGCGACACTTACCTCAGGAAACGATCCGTGATCTCCGGTTACGCATTGTGTTTTTGACGTTCGCCTCAAGATGGCGTCGCACTTGCTGTGTGTTTTGTTATTTTCACTTCCGTTAACTTTTGCAAGTGAAAACTATGGTAGGGAAGGTTTCCTAGATAAGTTGAACACGGGAATGAAATTTGCACATGAATTTCTCGGTAAGCTAGTATTATTTCTATTATTTTGAGCAAATATCTCTATTTCATATTCTAAACAAAAGACACAGATAGTATTGATTTCTATTTTTCATAAGTTAACTTAATATACTCAATACAACTAATATATTAAGGTCATTAAAGTCAACGTCAAATATCTTTATGTCTAACAAACTACCACCGTTTCGAAAATGGAGGCCTCTGACCTGAGAAAATCCGGCGTAAGAAACTCAACGAGACTTCTTTTTGTCTTTTTTCAATAATTTTTACATAGAACATCATATTTTAATAATTTTTAGTAGCCTGGAGCAAACAGTTTATTACCAGTGTGTGTTATTGTATGAAGTAGTCATTACAGCAATAATATTAAGATGAACAAAATAATGTTATTTCCTAGTACTCATATTATGTGTGTCACAATGTTTTACAAACTCATTTTTTCGTTTACAACATACATTATATTTTTAAATTATATCATATATCAATACATTGATAAATGTTAATTTATTTATGTGATATAATAAAAGTTATGTCGCGCTATAAAGTGATATATTATGCAAAATGTTAAAATTTCCCTGACTATAAATCAAGTATTAAAACTTAATCATTTAGAACATATTAAAATTATTATGTTGCATTTTAATGTTTAAGGGTCTGAATCTGTAGCTTTGAAAGTGGCTGACTTCGTCGTCAAAGCTTTTAATACAGTAAATAATTCACGTAAGAAACATATCCGACCAGCTAATGAAGAATATATGGACGAAACGTCACAAAGTGAAGAAAGTAATTATCAAGAAAGGCCGAAAGACCTATATGAATCGGAAACGATGTCACCGTGGCGCCATCTCGTTCGTCTGTTAGGTCTTAGACCGAATCAAATAAGCGCAGTCGCGGTAAATGCTTTGGTGTTTGTGGCACAAATGGTAAAAACGATTTGGTATCTTTTACATCTAACCTTTTACCTTTTACTTTTTATAAAATTAGCCAATATCTAAACAAATGGTAGTGATGAACTACCACCGTAGCCTAGTGGTATAGGCGTATGCTTTAGAAACCGGAGGTCGTGGGTTCGAATCCGGCGGGGATTCAACAATTTTTCATTGTTGTTTCCTAGTTGGTTAGGGCAATTTGGGCCGATCACCCAATTGTCTGAAAAGTAAGATGATCCATGCGTCGGATGGGCATGTAAAAAGTCGGTCCACCCACCAACCCGCATTGGACCAGCGTGGGATACGGTCCAAAAACCGCCTAATGGATAGGAGTTTATTAGGGGAGGTCTATGTCCAGCAGTGGACTATTACAGGCTGATTATGATCTGAGTGATGAATTGATTTCCATATATTTAAACTATTATAAAAAAGGATAGCGTTTATAATTTTTTAAGGCACAGTGAAAACTTCAGAATCTAAATATCTATTGTAGTTGTGTTTATAATTATAATAAAAAATAATGATTCTAAAATTTAGATTGATTGATTGAATGGAATGATTTTTGATCATCTATATTGATTATTCTAATATATTAACCAATTTCAGATATCAACTTTCCTCGCTGGCAAACGACAGACAAGCAAACCGTACCGTTCTAAAGATCCAACAGCTTGGATCCTAAACAAAAACTCGAGAAGGCTCCAAGATATTATTTCGGTTGCAAAAAATGAATCTCTTTCAGAGCTTATAGAAGATCTCATAAAAGATCAGGAGTCTGAAGAAGAAACGACTTGCATACGTTTGTTGGTTTGCAAAATAACTCCATTTGTCAATAAAATGCAAAGTACCGTATTCGGCGAGGCAGATAACAGAACCATAAAAAATAATTCAGCAGAAGCTCTTGGTGCTGAAGTACTCTATCGCCATCTACCGACAGCGACAGAAATTAACAATCGCAGTGACATCTGCGAAAAGCGGTATAGAGAATGTGATTTAAATGCATAATTTTTTTGTTGTTACTTTTTTTTAATTTTGCAATGTATAACGTATAGAAACAAGACTATAAAATTTAACAATCATTCATTATGTTGAAATTCTACTGTAAATAATATAAGGATTTTTTTTTAATCACAAAAGACATTTTAATAATTATTTAGGCATTACATAACTTTTACTTAACAACTCTAATTTAATTTCTCTTTTAAAAACAAAAGCTTAACTGATAGTGATGTATGCAAAAATTCTTAAAACCTATCCGATACAAGTTATATAAGTGAGGTCAATGACCGTATACAAATTGAATGACTAAATATTTAATTTCCAATTATTCAATATTATGTAACATTGTCTATGCTTTGAGACAGCGTGGCGAGAAACATCGGATTGATAGATATATGAAACCAGTTTTCGGTAATGTACCATTTAACGCTTAAGCCTTAGAACATGAAACTATAGATGAAGTATGAAACCGAAAACGTCAAATATAGGTGATAAAAATGCGTTTTATGCGACTAATATGGAACGAAAATAATAAACTCACGTCATTGACTCGGTTATACGTTGTTAGTAAAGTTGTATAGACTCTGTTTTTTATTATATTTACATTTAATTTAAATTTTATTTTTTAAACTTACCGAATGAATAGTATAATAATTGAAGTTACCAATGGTCAAATGCTTAAAATGCATTTAAAAAAAAATAATTTATAAGAAAAAGAATCTCGGTTCTTTTTCTTACAAATTATTTTTTTGGCTAATGATTGGCGACAGAATACACGGGTGACGCAATAATTAGATAATAGCGGACCAATAGGCGATGTGGGTGCAGTGAGAGGTATTACATAAAACGTATTTAAGTAGGTATACGAAGAAAGTCGAGTGGACAGTGGAAAGCTTAAGCGATTCGGCCGTGAGCAGCCGCGACACGTTTGGTTACCGCTAGAGATGCCAGTTTTGCGAGGTAAAATAATGGGACGACAGCTACGTTAAAAAAAAAAACGGTAAAATATTTTTGATTTATCTCATTGTGATGGTACTGACCGAAACATGCAATTTCTTTGATAGTCGAAGATTGATTTCATTGCATTTAAAATATTTATCTATAATTTTATAGCGGTCGGAGTGTTTTAAATTGTACGTTAGCGAATGGACTGTTCCCGTGTACCCGCAAAAACTTTTAAAGGCAACATAGATGCCTTGAAGATTCAGGGCGTTAAATAAACTAAACTAGTTTGTATATTATTCCCGATGTATAGAAAAAGACGATACTACTTGAAATTTTCTTTATAACTTTAAAAATACAAATAAATAGACCATAACATATAAGCATTTTATCTGGATCCCTATAAACTCGCAATACACTACAATATTAAATTGTTAGGCGTATAAATAAAAATAAAAGGTGACTGTTGCTTATGAGTTCTTGTCCAAACTTGCTCCTTTGTTACATTATCTTTGATTGGATGCAACGGTAAAAAAATATACTTAGAGAGCAAGAGATCAAGATTTAATTGTGACCAACCAATGCTAAACAAACAATAATATGCTAATGTAGGTACCTACTGCATACTCTTCGCATATCTCTCGTTATTATAAAATGCAAATAAGTTACAAAAGTTGGATACAGTTTCGAAAAGTTCAGAAAAGCTCCTGCAGGGTAATCGAACATAAGATGCCGCTCCGTCATCTATATAAGAAACTCGAAAAAGAAAATATAGATTTTGCTTTATCATCGATTACATAATGAGCAATAATAAACCTTGTTAAAAACGATTAGTTTATGTCGATGTACTTTATTTAAGTGCTTTTTTGTTTTTGTATAATATCCATTGAGATAAAAATATTTAAATTTTGTTTCCATGAAGGTGCTCCTTTTTCATCTCGTAGCTCAAACGGCACACTTAAAATTGAATGATGTTCGAAAGCAGGAAACACAAACAATTAATTATCTTTGGGTGCTCGTACAATTAAACGTTTTAACATAATTTATAACATTAGGGTCATTAATAATAATAAAGCTGCTAACACACGACATAACTATATTCACCGTCTGAACTTTCAAAGGCAGCAAAATGTAAATTATATCCATATAAATTACATTTCTATATATAATAATACACATAACAAAACAACTTATTTTAAAATATTTGTCTGTCTGTTTGTTTTGCTAAATCTCTGGAATGGCGGGTCCAATTTTGTTGGGACTTTTACTGGAAATTTTATATATAAAAAAATGTATTTGGTTTTCATATTACCACGCAGGCGAAGTTGCGACCAACAGCTAGTATTAAAATTATAAAGAGTGACTAAATAACGTGAGGTGGTTTTAATCATTGAAAAATTTTAAACTCTGTTCAATAATAAAGCATTACAGAATCAACCGCACATAATAATCTATGATTTTTCTTTTAATCATCATAACCTGTGCATATCAATAGCTCTTAACCCTGTTTGTAAATCTTTTTGCTAAATTCAATCTCGGAGAGAAAATTATAAAGAAAACTATAGGTCTATTTGTAGATCTATTTTATAGGTTTATAAAATCTTGTTTTTTTTTTCATTTAAGCAATTGATGAGACGAGATGGACGTTTACTTGAAGGTAAGTTCCTCAAGGAGCTTACCTTCAAATATTTCATTACATTCTAAGAAGATCCCAAAGGAGTTACAGCGCATGACGCTCAACGCCTATTGCCGTCCTAAAACGTACGATGTTATGTTTATTTCACGGTAATTGCTTTAGCTATGGCATCTTTAAAACAGAACACAGCAATGTTTTGACACCACTTTGCTGTATAAATATAAACCGCGTTTGTACTTCCCTTGCCTTTCTCTTGTAAAAAGGAACTTCAAACCAATCTATTATTTCTTGAAATACCTACCTAACACTGCAATTCTGAAGCTAGAATTTATAATTAACAAATTAATTTTAATTATGCTACAATATTGTAATTGTTCAAACATTACAAACGCTTCGTCGCCCATGCTTAAATCTGACTGTTGACGTTTTGTGGCGTCCGCAAGAGAAAGTGAGCAAGGCAGAGCTGCGGCTTTAAAAAAAGGTAGCAAATTTTTGTTAAATATAAAAAGTACAAGTAAGTACTTACCGAGTGCGGCCATTCACCTTTAATGATGAATTGAGGAAAGACTAAGTCTCAGTTAAACATAATTGTATAATGTAATGTTACTTTTTTTTTACAGGAAATGCTGTTCCGTACTACGCACTCTCTCTTTTTTGATTCACGTGTAAGATTTATTTTCCACGAAGTACCATTTTTAGTAGGTGTATAAAAATTACTCGAAATTGAATAACTAATAACAAACTTTCACAGCGCTATAATATATGGAAATGGCAGATAAATCGATATTATTGTCAATTTTTCAAATGCTATTTCGGGGTTCGCAATTTATTGCAATTCTATTTATTCTTAATTATATTCTTGTTTAATCTACTCACGGCATGAATATTGCCATAAAAATCACGCTACTTAATCAAAACATTAGATAGAGAAATACTTACAATGCGGCAAAAAAAATGTTTTGTAAATGTCAAGTTCTAACAGTGACCTGCACAGAGTTCAATTGGAGACGCAGATATTAAGATAGCTAAGTATCGGGATTAGGTATTTATTAATTAAAACATACACTTGTACATAACAATGTGATAGCGTAAAATTGAATCCGCGTTTATTCATTGCCGTGGTATACTTGCCCCAATAAATATCTTGATACGAGCTGTACTGTGGTTTGACCGTATCAATCTAGCGGTATAAAAGGGCGGGAATGATTGAAAACCACAACACGGATACAGTATTATGTTCGGCTTACTTATAATTTAAGTTGTGTACCTATTTTGATATGTGTATATGGACATACCTAAAAAAGGCACAAGCAAGCAATGATTTCATAAATTAGAGCCATCGCTGTATATTTGTAATTTTTTTGCTTATTACAAGGAGAAAGGAATGATTAATATATAATAAAAGTTGTAAGACAAATGTTCATTACCCATTTACTAATATTTTTTTTAATTTGTTTTTGCTTTGTGACCATTAAAAGTGTCATAAAACAAACTTAACATCACCAATTACTTTGTTAAGTAGCACAAGTATTATCCATTTCCATAGTTAGTTAGTTAGAGTTAGTTTAAACTGTGGAAAAGAGAATCAATCATTGCAATTCAATTGTTAAAGTTCAATTGTTAAAGTAAAATCTACTTTGTACGAAAAAAGATTTCACTATTGTACACAGGTATTAACTTGTATAACAACTGTGTACACGTAATAAATACGTGTTTGAGCATGCGAATGGTATATTTAATATGATGTATTGTCAGATTGGAGAAACGAAATACATCGCAACACCAAACACCGAAATAATTTGTAAACACAAATAAATTGTGTTACATGTACTATGTATTGCTTTTTATCTTCTAGAACGGTTAGTCATCCTTTTTGAAGATGGTAGACCTTCAATTTATATAACTCCTACTAAGAAAGTCTCACTGCAATGCCTATTTCTGTTCTAAAGCGGTAAACCGGCCTCAGTTTGAAGGGCACCGTAGCTGAGGAAATAACTGGGAAAACGAAGCCTAATAGCTACGCCACACGATGATAAGCGATATTTTGACGTCTTACTATGTTTTTATTAGAGCACACTGCTTTCTATCGTTTAAAGTTCCTATAATTCTCCTCGCTAAACTTGATGACGAATAAATAGATAAAAGATTTTTCTCGTACAATCCAATTTTATTCTTGTGCATGTAAGATAAAACTTGGCCAGCATGGTTCATTAGATATTCTCATTTTTCTCTATTCTTTATACTTATCATTGTTTACGAGAAATATATATGAGCATTCATCATCATATTAGCCTAACAAAGTTCACTGCTGGACAAAGCCCTCCCCCATGAGCCGCCACCTGCATCCATCGATTTCCTGCACATTTGTGAAGGTCTTTACTCCATCTTGTGGAGGGTCGTCCCTCACTGCGATGAACATATATATTATTTTATTTCATTTCAATCTGCTAAAATTGTCAAATATAAATATTTATATTAGTTTCATTTTTTCATTCTTACATCTTACTATTTTACGTGAATACTGGTCATGAACAATCTCATCATTACTAACAAGTTCTACTTGCTGATTAAAGCCTCTCATGAGCCGCCACCTGATCCATCGATTTCGGCCATTGTGAATTTTTCTATTGTCTGGTAATGGTTAGATCCTCACTGCGATGAACATTATACTTATTAGTATTTTATCTATTCACTCAAATGAACAATTTTCCAATAAATATTTTTAATTAGGTTCATTCATTGCCATACCATAAAAGTTAATATCTGGTTCATTACCAATCGCCCCATTGGATACTTAATTTTGTTAGCTTTTCCAGAATTAACAATCAATGGCCTAGTATTAACTCTATGGGTATTCGCTTGATTTAAGAACATCAATTAAAATACTTATTTGGGATAATGATAATTCTAAATGACAACTATTTATTACGGATGTTTATTAAGGACGTCGACCAATCTGCTGACTAAAAAAGTTGAACATCTAGGGAATAAGACAATCGAAATCTTGGGACTTAATTTATTTCATGATATTCAAATTACACTGTTTAATTCTAAAAGTATGAAAAAATATATTTTGCCTAATGATCTTGACATTATGGACTCATTTATTAGAAACTAGATTATCTAAAACTCGAAACTATAATAATAACAATATACTTAACGGCTTTTATTAAGAATTATATGTTGATATCGGGGCTTCTATCGGGGTTTTTAGACCCCGTCAGAAGCCTGAGGTCGAAGGTTTCTTGAATCCTTTGTGAATAGGTTAAAAATTTTAGTTAAAGCTTCTTTGAAGGTATCAATGGAGACCTACCGAACGATCATCCGATTGCTTGAAAGTTAGATGACCCATACGTTGGATGGGCATCTAGTGGTGGATTCCGTTAAGCTTGCGGGCAATCAACAATATTTTCTTGTTGCTTCTGTCATTGACTCGGTCATTGGTGATGATCACTTGATTGCCGATAAACTAAGATGATATATGCTTCGGACTGATGTTTTAAAGATAGGTCCTGTGCCTGATCTCTGTCTTCGTATCGGTTTTCCATCCCTATGGATGAATGATTGCACCTGTGATTTCGCGTACACGAGTGCACCACAATGCTACATAAAGAAAATCTATTACAAATTTTTGGAATGGTGCGAGCAAGAAGTATATAGTAGTAGACAGTACGATTTAATAATAGATAGAAGTGTATCCTTGGACACTATAATGTTAAAATAATATTTTTCTAACACATGAATTTACCGTAATTTTACCAACAACGTTTAGTTATAACAAAGCAAAGCATACGTAGTAAAGTTACATTCACAACCCTTGCTTTTGTAACTGATTGTACTAAGTCCAAATTTGTATTAATGTTCAATAACTAAAAGTTGACTATAGTTAGTCTTAAAGAAATAACTTTTAATAAACGCTATCTATATCAATGACCTTCGAATGTTTAGAGATTATCCGAGCGGCCGAGCGGCTAAGGTAATCGGAATGTGGCGTGTCCTTCTGGGTCAACGCGCCACGGAGCCCACCCGACTCGATAATAGGCTGTCATTGACCAGTAAGAACGAAAGCCAACATTTCGCTGGCCCACTGGCCCACTGGCGCTGCGTTTACGTCCGATATTATTTTTGTTTACTCACCTTCAATACTGCAAGACACGAATCTACTACTTACTTTTTAAATACAGAATTAAAGATTAAAAGTTAACTCAAACGTCAGATTATATTTTGGCGGCAAATCTGACATATTTTTTGACAACTTAAATTCCAGTTTTGTGTATTAGGTCAAAGGCAAAATTCGTCTTTAGAGCTATTATGTACGTCTAATCTGCGTTAGGTTCAAAAATACGACCTGAATACACTTGGGATACTCTTTGCACATAGGTCAAATTTTCTAACGAACAATATTTAAGAACATTGTAAAGTTAATTATTCAATTAATCTAACTTCACAGCTATTATCTCTGAAGTGACCCCTTAGATAACCTTAGGCTACATTTCTTTTCTTAAAGTATCCCAAACCGTTATGACACGTGCCTAATAAAAAACAATGAACCGACTTTTTTTGAATGACCCAAAACCTACATTATAAGCCGTTCCACAACTGTAGAAGCCGTATTTTTATTTCTGATGGTCCAAACGATAGTCAGGGCAGAAGTTTAAAACAAAACGAAATGACAATAATTGATGGTTGATCAAATAAAGACATGGCAATCATTCCTCTTCCTCAGTGTTGCAAGATGTATCAGAAAGTTTTAGACGGTCAGGTATAAAGTTAAACTGTTTGTATAGGCACCTACGTAAAATATATTTACTTATTGACGTATTATTTAATAATATACTTAAAATAACGATAGCATCGTGTGTGAGTTATTAAGAAAACATTTTTTAAATTTAGATCAGTAGAGAAAAGCGACACAAGCATGAATTCCGTGTTAACAGTTAGCCTTAGACGGGTATATGTAAATTGACAAATAAAACCGGACCTACTTCTCACCAAACAAACTTAAAAATACAAATTGTTCAGGGCAAGAAAGTATTTATTCAAGTTCCAATCTCATAAAGAAATATTCCAAGTATAAAATACGTCTATGACTTTAATTTGCTATTATATATTATAATATTAAAATATGGTATGTAACTGCGCATTAGCATTTTTCGGA
This sequence comes from Lamproptera curius, assembly GCA_029286875.1. Lineage (NCBI taxonomy): Eukaryota > Metazoa > Arthropoda > Insecta > Lepidoptera > Papilionidae > Lamproptera > Lamproptera curius. Next base: position 890,220 of record JAGSMT010000041.1, on the reverse strand, counting down.
AAGTTAATAATTAAACATTTCACTCGTTTATTATGACTTTATTTTAATCACGAAGAATGCAATTCTTACAAATTTTGTTGAAACACATCGTGTTCAATGTACTTTAATTTGTTATTTGGAATAACCCAAAAGAAAGTGTTGCGTGACTCAACTCTCCGGTTGATCATAAATACATAATGTTTAATATTTCCTCTTAGCTTATAGCGTAGTAAAGTAGTAAGAAAGATACTAATAACAAGATAATTGATTTAGACATAACAACATTGTTTTCAAATGGTTTAAAACACACTTAGTAGTTTTTAATATTTCTTTGATTTAAATAGGCATTAGTATTTTTCCAAACAAATATAATCTTCGAAGACCTAAAGCAGAAGCTGACGTCGACTGGACTTGGAAAAAAAATTTTTGGTTATATCAGTTATTAAAAATTGTTAACAATAATAAATGGACTTTCTAGTTATGATTTTTAAACAAAACCTTGCAGATTTGGACAACTCACGCAAGAATATGTAACTGTGATTCATTTAGGTACTCGTATTAATTACACGAGTTCGAAGAAGTAAGCGAAAGTAAGCACTTTTGCTTTTATTACCTGAGACGGTTTTAATGTAATGGTAACATTTGAGAGCAACGGTCTAAATTTTCGTACAAAGGGCTCGCGATGTAATATCTTTTATTATGATTTGTAGAGAACAACAGATAAGAAATTTTACAAACCAATCAATTAGTCCATAAACAAAGTTAAAGTCGTAATATTTTTTTTTAAATATCTCATAGGGCCAGCGTAACTTACCAATGGATAATTATAATAACCGCTTCTTCTAAACCATGCAATAACATGTATGATATACTCAAATAAATTACAAAAATTAATCCAATGCAAATGGACATATTATCTTTATTTTGAAATAGTTGTTACTTCTCTGATAAATTTCATTTTTTCAGACTCATTTTAGATATCTGGAAATATGACAAAATTTTAAGAAATTAGGTAACTTAAAAAATTATCATAATTTTTAAAGGTAACTTTATAAAATGGGGATCTAAATTAAAATTCCTAAACATTACAAAAATCGAGTCAGACTTTAAATCTCACTAAAAAAAGTATCCTTAATATTTAAAACTGAAATAGACTAATCCCAACTATTATTTGTAACTGCCTCCGTAGCCTAGTGGTGGGCGTGTGCTTTAAAATCCTGGGGTCGTGAGTTCTAATCCTGCGGGGACTCAACAAATTTTCGTTGTTGTTGGTTAGGGCAATTTGGGCTGATCACAATTGTCTGAAAAGTAAGATGATCCATGCGTGTAAATAGTCGGTCCAACCACCAACCACTATTGGACCAGGGTGGTATGATACAGTCCAAAAAACCTCCAAATGAAGGAGGCGTGAATTAGAGAAGGCCTATGTCCAGTCGTGGACTAATACAGGCTGATGATGTAATTTATAGATGATACAAGAAACTTTTTAAAAAGAAATATGACTCTACTTCCAAATCGACAGTGTATAACTTTACCGGTGGTAGATCCCCTTTTTACAAGGGACCGTCTGGGTGGGTACCACCACGGTGCCTATTTCTATCGCAAAGCAGTAGTGTGAAAACACTACTGTGTTCCGGTTGAAGGGCACCGTAGCCAGCGTAATTACTGGGTAAACGAGACTTAACATCCTATGTCTCACGGTAGGCAGCGCGTTGGTGATACCGGTATGGCCAATGTCTATGGGCGTCGGTGACCACTTTCGTGTCTATTATTTTTTAAATGAATTTTCTTTTACGAGGACTTGTACTGTGTTAAATGAACTTCAATACATATATTATTATTGAAATGTGGATTTATTCTTAAAATACGGGTATATGCTCTCGCAAACTTTATTGTAGATTGATACAAGATATACAATTACATACTTTAGGTTTGTGTCTATAGGTTCAGACAGCGTTTTCATTTTAGTATCACGAGGCCGTTGTTTTGACCTAATACATTTTGTTTATTTCTTAAATATCTATTAAACTTTTTATCACTAAATTATTTTAAAAATTGACCTGTTATATATATTCCCTATTATATATAATTTAAATAAGAATAATTAATAATGGACCGTTAGGAAACATCTAGGTTAGCCGATCGGTAGGTGCACATGCATGAGATCGGTATATCCCCATGGATGGAACTAAGAATATCCACAAGTAGTGACATTAATGTATCTCATCTTATCTCCCAACTATATTTTATTAAAGGTGTTGAAAGTATATTATTAAACAAAAATATGACCCAGTGAAATATAAATAAACTTTGTGACTTTAAAATTCTCACACCGATTATTCCATTAAAAATAGGTGAAATAAAAACAACTATTTATTCAAAAAAAGTTTATTGCAAAAAAAAGAATTCATAATAGATAGTTTAGATTTATATAAGCATAAATATATATGATGAGGCGAAAAATTCAATTATTGGAAAATGCCGACTAGATTTTAATAGTTTTAGTAAAATTATATGTTTACTTACGTAACCAAAAAGACTACGTATTGTTTTTAGAAAACATACTAGGTACACAAAAAATAAACTTACCCAAAATTCTTATTGAAGCTCACTTTGATTTCCAGTAACACAATCCATGGCACAGAAATCACCTTGTAACTGTAAATTATTTAAACAAAAACATTTACACTAATACAATAGACATTGTATGTGAATCTATAACTAATAAATAAAATTGGGAGTCTGTTTATATTATTAAAATAACTGTTACAAATGAGTACATTGTGATATACTTATAACGGGTTTGTATGACAATACAATATTTTTTTATTTTGTCCGTCTGTCTGTCCGTCTTTGGCGGGTCCGATTTAGACGGGATTTTACTGGAAGATAAGCTGGTGTAACTGGAAGTAACTCAGAATACCATACAAAACATCTGACAGAGTTTTTTTTATATATTACCAAGCCAACAAAGCCGCAGGGAACTAGTACATAATAAAAATGCAATATCCGTTCGTGAAACATGGAATATGATAAACTTTAAATAACACGATAAAATCCACTATAGGCAATTTTCCAGGAACCCAACTATCAACTCATCGAAATAACAAAGCGCAATAAGCGGGATTCAAAAATAAATCATAGTATGAACACGTACAAAAGTAATGTAATATAAATGTCTATAATATGATTGTTTTGCTAAGAAATGCACTATGGGATAGTACCCATAGTGCATTTTTACACACATACAAACGTGACAAACAACAATTGCCGTGCATATAAGATATACATATACTAGAAAAGCATAAAACTGGGTCCACCACATTTACATTCTTACTAAATTAATAACACTTATGAAAATTAGTCCTTCATCTTACCGTATGTGGGGCGAAGAGCAAAATATTAGTGAAAGTTAAGACCTAATCTGCACATGCATATAAATTGGTCAGATCGTGAATCTATTAGCATAAATGACTTGCAGATATTCGTCTAAACCACAACAACAAATTAAAAGCTGTTCTGTTTATGAGTACGCATAAAAAAGTATCAACAGGTCAATGCAATACAACAAAACAAATAAACTATGTCTAACATAAAGAAAAATGTTAAAGATCGCTACAACTATAAAGTAATGTTTCATACCTTACAGCAAATTATAATATAATCCCTTGAAAACATCTTAAAAATTATGTTGGTAAAATAGTGTCTGAATATCAACGCATTGGACATTTTAACTCTAGCACAAATTCTGGAAGACAAGAAAGAAGATGTTCAGTATGAAATTCTACATATTAAATACCTCTGTTATGTTTTACACCCTTAGTATTTTTGTTGTTAGCCAGATTTATAGGTGAATTAATTCATAACCCGGTATTTCTACACGCGTAATTTTTTTATCCTGATTGGGCTTAAATTATTCATACATTAAAAATATTTCATCTAAAATAAGTTTATGTGGATAGGTTTCTTCAAATAATTGTATCTACCACTAAACTGTAAATATAATAAACAAATGATTTCAATACCTCTATTATTTTCTTGTCAGTATTTCACTTGATATATCTCTTCTTATATCACGACACGATCCTAAACCTCAACTCTTCCAGTGTCCCTCTATTTTGAATATTTCATTTCCTCACGTTTCTCCAATAACCCCTTTACTTCAAGTACATGGTAAAATGTAATAAATAATAAGCTGATAACATGAGGGAAATAAAATCGAGATATCACAAATTTTAAGAATGATAGTGATTACTTTAAAAAAAAAAAACTAAATTGGAATGAAATTGCCATAAGTGAACGACGTATTGAAAATTTCACTGGACGGATGTCCTTAAATCTCTAAGTGACTTTAAGATAACATAAGTCACTGTCATGAGCACTTGCTCACCTAGCTTAGCTCTAATTGTGGCAGATTGATGACAAATGTTCTATTGAAGAAACTAAAACTTATCCGTGACATTCTTCTTGCATATCCATCGCGTGTGCCCCGGAACCACTTACTACTTTAACGCGCTTCGTTTCCACGGAATATAATCACATTACTGTGAAAAAGAACTGTGAGAGAATGGGTTTAATTGACACATAATAAACAATAGGTCGCCCTACTAAAATACTGATCTCTGTTAATTATAAGACTATACCGTTGTTATCGCGTGCACCAAAATATAGGTACAATCTAGTTGTTTCGTGGTCTGCCTAAGAATTAGGAGCTACTTCCAAACTCTACTTACATTATTCATGATATATCACTATAATGGGTAATATGGATACCTTAATCAATGCAATTATGTGTTTATACGGTATTATCATATCTGTCAAACGAATCAAGCCTGTACTAATTATATCATCAAGTAACGTAGTTTAGAAAAATGGTACTTTACTAGCTAAAGGCAGTAAGGTCCCGTTTTGCAGAGGATGACGATTTGCCAATTTCTGTTGCAATACACTATTGTTTTCCTAATTCAAATGCACCGTAGTGTAGTTACGGGGGAATTCATATATAATATGTCATGTCTCAGGGCAGCACGAACATTTGTGCCAGACTGGCAGGTAGACTGTATCTTAAGCCATCTGGTAGTCTTGATCATATTGCCGCATGTTCAATAAATAAAACAGGTCAATAATCGATTTTAACAAAACCCAACATAAAAGTTTACTATTGAATTCAACCGCCAAAAACAGAAATTATGCCTTGAGATTACTTTACCTTAATCATCCGAGCTTTTTCAAGTACCTGCAACAAAAAAGCTCAATTTTAACGGCCTGAAGAAACATGTAAGACGTACTAGATCAAAATGAGTTTGGTAAACAATCGATCGTCCTTGGCAAGTTCCAAGGCTGGGATGCGCCCAATGTGATGGGGAACAGGTTGGGGGACGCACTGGCGACCAGCACAGTTAGCCGTGGCCACAGTAACTGGGTCATCCTATATATACGTGAAGTTCAAGACGCAACGTCCATTGCAAGTTGAACAGTCGTACGAGCAACACGCACTTTCACCAGTGACGCTCCGGCATCTTGGAAGATAACGATCAGTGTACAGTGATTTAGTGATACCTTCCGGTGCAAGAGATAAGGTAAGCATTGATTAGTTGCAAATGCCCTTAGGGGCGTAACAGAAAGGGCCTCCCGAGCCCTTGGTGAAAGCCACCGCAAGACTATTATTAAACGATGAACAGTGTCATCAGATTATTTTTAATAAATTTGCACATTCTTTTTCTTTTTTTTAACGTTAACCCGGTTGGCTTTACACCATCTTCGTGGTTGAGCGCGACGCGAGGAAAGTGAACAACTTTCTCTTTGATAACGTGGACAATTTTTAATGTTGACATCAATGGATCAAGCACAAACTTTCATAATTACGCATAAGCACTGTGGTAATATTTGTTTTGACCAATAAAATTAAAAAGAACATTTTTGAAATTTGTGTTAAATAAGTCCCTGACAAATGTATGGTTAGTCCGACAATTAAAATCAGGTCTTATGCAGATTATTATTTATTCACACAATAATTTCATATTAATGTTATAATTATTATGTAACATTTCCTCAAAATTATCACGACGACTACTTTCACCGGCATTGGAATCACCAGTTCATTTTATTTGACAAATTCTTGATGTAATTAAGTAAATTATAAGCTCAAATTAACGACGCATTGTTTTAGGTAGAACTTAGTAATTTTTTATTCTTAAATTGCCTAAATAATGCATGGGTAACGAAAACAATTTTATCCGGCGATCGATGCAAATCCGCAGAAAGCATATAAAATAACATTGTTATAACTTTTAAAAATTATAATCTAGATAATTGACAAAACAAAGGACATGTTTCTTGTAATAAGTTAGATTAAAAGTCATAAAGAAGTGCTTACAGTTATAATATATAACCTCATTTATAACTGTAAATATTTTACCTTTACTGCATTTATTTTATTAAAAATAAATATCAAAAAATCTGGCGTAATGAATTATTTTCTAAAAACAGCAAGTGTGAATTCGACGACGACGCTAGGGTAAAGAAGACCGTACAAAACACATATTTAGAAGCATTTAGATTTTTTATTTATTTTTTCAAAGCGCTAATAAGCTGACAAATACTGAAAAAAATGCTGTGGAGCCCATTGGGAGACTTTAGATAAAACATAAAAACCGTAGACAAAACTATTAGTAGCATTTTAAAAAGACATGTGGCCAAAGAAAGGAAAATATTGTAGACTTAACTCTTGTCTTTCTTAAAAAAAATTCAAAATTAGTATGCATCATCCACCGCGCGGTGGCATAACACCTTAGTCATAATCGGTCCCAAATATTTTACGGTATCCGTGTTACTTCGTCAACGTTCCGCTCCTTAGCCGGCCATACACATGCTAATACGAACCTTCACTTTCTAAAACAACAAAATGTCTTCTGACCTTAAATTCGTCAAGCACACAAGGATGGCCACGAAAAAATTACGACTTCTAAATAACAAAAGACAAATATTTTAAATATTAATTTTGAATTAAATGCTGCAAATACATACAATAGTAAAACAACATCGTCATCATAAACAAAACGGATGATGACACCAGGCAATTCTTTAAAAAAAAAGGAAATCAAGACAGTGACAGTTCTAAACGTCAAAATAGATTTATTGTTATTACGGTTAAATATGACATGGGAATTCACGTAATGCACCTGCCCGTATCAAAGCGGCGGTTGAATTTGAATCACACGGTTTGCTCAGTTAATTGGCCCATTCTGTTAATAGAGCGAATCAAGCGGTTCAATATCGAACGGATCGGATTCTTCACGACTCGAGAGTGTATTGCGAACGAAACTATGCGGAAACAACAAAAATATAAAGTAATCCACTTCAAAATATGATTGACACATCCATTGATAATAACTTAATTGATAATTTGATTATAGAATAGAAAACTGCAATGTATTTAAGCTTATTAACGAAAAATGCATCTTTTACACAAGATCAGAAACATTTTGCAATTTATTTTTCAATAGCCTAATGATTTGACATACAATTGTGACATGTAGGTGTGTGATTCAAACATTTCGTTCTTCCGTTCATTATAGTCGGGTCTATTATAACTTTTTTCCATAGATTAACTGATTGCCGCGAGTTCAAACACATCCGCTGGATGAGAGTGTACGCTCATGAGAGAGTTCTTAATTACAAGACACGATGTGCCGACTCTCGTCATTGAAAGCGCGATGAAAGCTGCCATCGAAATAGTCAACAAACATCTCGCGTGTCAAACCGTACTATATATAGGCAGCGGCTAAATTTCTCGAATATTCTACTGTAAAAGCAATCAAGTTTTTTCCGTTTGCTAATCGAAAAAGAACTACCTTAACTACAATAGATAAAACAGATTAAGATTGAATTTGAGACATTAGTCAATCTACAAACAGTCCAAAATGAAGACACTTACCTAAGTCAATGTACTGAGTTAACAAGCATTAAAATACAAACAGGAAATTTCAATAAGCCGAGCCGTATACTTTCGAATAATTTCGATACAACAATTCCCAGTTTCCGTGCACCGGCCGGCACCGGTTGCCTCTTTTCTTGTCCGAAAAGTTTAAAGTGAAAGTTGTGACGCGACGAGAGGAATCTAGTCATTCACCGGCCGGTGTTGAGTAACCGAAATAATTTAAGCGGCCAAGTGACAGCGGTTTCGTTCATTTTAATGACACATCCGTCTGTTACGTATGTATTACTACTAATAGATACGTATGAACTATATATATACTTTATAGATACGTATGAACTAATACCGATGTATGTTTAACTCGGTTATAAAACGGACGGCATTTCAGTTTCGTATAATCGGATACAAAACATGATGTGAATTAATATTTAATGAGTGCATCTCGATGGTACCGTTTGGTCCACATCGAGACTGTGTTAACGGTGCGTGTGCATGCACTTCATATATTGCGGCCATCTTGTATGTCCGCCATTACTATTTATGTTCACGTCGATGATTTGTAAAAGATGTAACACAAACGTTTAACAGGTTTAGCGTAGGCGAACACAATTCACTGAGTAACATTCAATATTGTATCATAAAATTTATAACGTGTTCTGTAGCTGTATTAAAAAAGTGTGCCACCCGTTGATTTGGGTCGCAGTCGCTATGATTTCATGTTATTAACAACAAAATGATAATAACGAAAGTGTCCAAGTCCTAATTCAAGCATTTGTATACGTAACGCCGCTCGGACGCCCATATCCGTGTGTAATGCACGCACAGGCGAACCCGCGCTTTAGAAAGCGGATCGCCAACGTACCGGTCGGCGCGTCTAAAAACTGGACTAAAAACAGGCGAGAGCAGTTCAGACGTTTTTCACAACTCTCCCGTTCTTTCCCGGCGAAAAACATTCGAACTGCAAGTCTAAACTAACCCAGTCTATAGATGGAATTTACTCACAGACTCTGTTTAAGTAAATTCCATATAAGGACCTTGAACTGAATTGGCGCCAAAACATCGGGCACTCTTATTGGCTAAACATCGCGTGGGGATTGAACATGGTGGCGGTCAACCAATAAGAATACGTCTTTCTGGCACCATTATAGTTTGTGTGAATCTTATTTGGCTTGGGTGCGGAGCGGGATCGGGTGAAAATCGAAACTGGTACGTCCGATGTCAGATGAAAGCGGTCGCCGGCACGTTGCGAACGGCGTACCTATGGCGTTCGCGCCGAAACGAGAAAAGCGTTAACCTTGCATGGCGGTGGCAGTGGCAGCGGCACGCGAGTTGCTTTCACCGCGCCGACCGCTCGTATGCCGTTCTGCCTTAATAGACGTTGTAATTGCACGCGGCCCATTCGTGCGGACACCGCTTGGATCGTGGGCCGCCATTTAAATACGCTAAACACGAATGAAAATAAAGTTTGTTTTCCTTCCGTTTTATGTTACAATTTCTTTTTTCTTTACAGTTATACATACAACAAAATAGCATCATTAGATGTCATAAAAGTAAATATATGTCGTAAATATTACTTAGATATGTTAAAGTAAAATTTATTTCACTAAAGAAACAGCTCGTCAAAATAAAAAAAGAAATATTTTATTTTGATAACATCACGTCAACAGTGCATACATTATGTAAAATTAGTTGCTTAAAAACAAAATGGCATAGCGACGTTAATAGGTCAAACGGTAGCAGTCTATGACACCCAACATAAAATGGTGTCAACTTCCAACGCCATACATTGCCAACATCTCTTAAAGAAAATCTTTCGAAACAATGCACAAACGATAAACGCCTTAACTGTCAATAAAACGCTCATTGTATTGTCAACGCACGAGAACATTATAACGTGGCTGACGCTGCTCTCCCGCGCTTTTCCAGCTTTCACCGAAGTGTGTCGCCAAGATGGCGGAGGCGGTTTACGCTGCTATATTTATTTGTTTCACAAACGTGGTATTGTATTTTACACAAGTAAATAACACCCATAATCGTGAAAAAGCGACGGTGTCCTCAAAACACAAGCTTGCTAGATTATGCTCCAAACTCTAGTATTGCAGTCGCCTTTTAACGTGCATTCCTTTTTTAACATTGCATATTTATACTGCTCATTTAAATGAGTATTAAAAATAAAACTAAACAAGTTGTAAACACGCGTATGCCACGTAAAACGTGTACCTCACTAATTTTAGATCTTAAACTAAAATATACATCGTCGAAAGTAGGCTGGCGCGGCCGCGTATGTACGAATGTAGGTGCATATTTACATCAATTTATGCAACTAACATCCATTAACGCAGGTGGAATAGGTGACATCCGAACAACAGTTAGTGGTGACCGGGTCACCCGTTAGATTGGAGGTTGTAGAACGCCACTAGCACACTTCCATACCGGATGAATGTGGACTACCGGCCACATGGCGATACATCTCGTGTATATGTAAAAAGTGTAACATCGTCCTCCAAATTAATATACAACAACCAACATTAGGTCACACTTGTTCGTAAGTGTATTAGAATAATTTGATAGCTTCTAACAATATCTTCACAAAGCACCCAGAACATTGTTATAGTTAAACGTACGACATAATTTGTAGATAATTAAGCCTGAAAGTTAGCCCAAATACAATACACATGTCACTGTACTAAACATATTATGCGTATTATTATTATTATTTTTATACATTCCGTACACTTTCGACAAATTTAATCAACTATAAAACAAATGTAAACATGTCCCAAAATACGACTTCGATTACACGAGTGATGATTAATTAGACCAGACATTCACATAAAAATCCATCGTCAACAGCCGCTTTCTACAACAAGCCACTCTAAACGAGTCATCAATCTGTGCGATTCGCTCATCAAAACACTTTCTAAACTAAGTCCAGTAACGCGCTGCGATCAAATAGTGTTAGTTTTATTTTTTTTTCCGAATTTTTAAATTCCTGTTACTTATACTATCTATAAATTTGTTAGCAGGATGCAGCAAAAGTTCACAGGATGGGCCCTTTTGGCCCTGATCAGTTCGTCGATGGTTCTCCATACGATCGCTTACCCGCAGCAACAGACTCCACTTATATCACGGGTGCGTATAATTACGTAGTTTAAAAAGTTTAGAAAATAAGCTTATATTCACTGAATATTTAGGACTTTGCTTACTATAAAATAAATTCCTCAATATAAGGGCTTAACATAATAAAATAATATTTAAAATTAAACATTTAGCTGATTCGATTTTAAACAAATGAACAACAATAATAAAAAAAGGAACGTAGTAAAAAAATTAAATGTTTCTATCGCTAAAAAATACTGTTAGTACATTCGCCCTTATTTCAACTAGTACATTCTTTATCAAATTAGTCACTTCGTAGATAAATTCCAGCATTTGTTATTTTTCTCTTGCAGGCTACTAGCAACGTGAGGACGCAAAACCCAGTGTATTACAGTAACTCTCTGCCCGCGCCACAAGAGCAATTGGGCCAGGAGAGGAAGTATGCCGAAAAACCAAACGCGCTCAAAAAAGTGGTCGACGACATTGACGACACCCAGACCAACTCCATATCCGAAGGTGGATTCTCCTGGTCAAACATGTTAGGTGAGCAAACAATAGAACAAAATGCTTTTTTTATTTGATTTAATATAAAAAATCGCCAAAACATTATTCAGAGTCAAATAAGAATATACATATTAAATGACGGATAAAACAAATAAAAATCTAATGGGTAATAAATATGTATAAATATATAATGCAATTGGACTATAATCAGGTATAATCGGCTTAATATCCGTTTGGTTGACGATTTATCATGGAAACATCTATTGGCAATCAAAGGTATATCAATATTTTTTGATTGAATTAATATCGTTAAATTTACTTACTTCCAGTATAAATGGAATAAAAGGAAAATGAACCACAAATGATCCAATTAGAATATTGTGAGTAGACAATTACTATCCTATAGCATTGCATTAATCAGTTATAATGTGCAGGACGTAATTTATCAGTGACCGAAGTATCGTTCTAGATAGATTCCGATGTTCTTTTATTGTTACAAAATCGTTTGACCGAACAAACCGCCATGAATCCACATAATACATTTATCGCGAACCATCTGATTAAATAAACGAAGTGACGCTGTAACAATCAGTTCCATAACCTTTTTTGACCGTTTCTAGGTATGATAATGCAGATGATCTTCAACCCGGGTGGTGGCAGCAGCCCCAACAAGAGCGACAGCATTGACACTGAACCAGCCTCGTCATCCCCGTGGGCGAATCTTCTATCTATGGGCTTCAAGATCCTGACCGCTGTTCTCGGAGGAGGTGCACCAGTTGACGGAATCGACAAAGTCGACTCCTCGTCACCCATGCAGGTACCAGATTAAATTCAATCAGAAAGCACAGAACATGACGCGCTAGTCCTGTACAAATACAACGCGATCCGAAATAACGTATACATCACGACACAATTAATTTACCTTAGTGAAAAACTAACAAATATGTAGATATTACAGAGCAAAATCCATTTAATGTAAAATATCACCTTTGAAGTTATCCCTCACCCGTATTTAGTGGTATTGAATATGATATGTAGTTTATATTAAGCTATATAATAACTACAACCGACTCGTCGCAGGATTATCTCAAAAAACTGTACTAAGGCCATGGTATGAAAATACTCATAAATTTTGTATAAAACTTGCAAAAATTAAAATAACGGGACAATTTTAGTATGATTGGTTTGAAAAAATTCTGGCATAGAACTACCAGTGCAATAAAACGTGGCATAGCTGCAGCCCTTCAGGTACTCCTGCGACGGCATATGTAAATAGTAAAAAACGGTTACGGAGACGGCATTGCTTCTCGCTTGCTTCAGGGTATATTGGCTGCGGTTCTTTCGACGGTGCTCGGTGCAAAAGACCCCGACCAAGTCGCCTCGATGGCAAAGCAGGCTGGAGAGGTACGCCATCTACCCTTCCTCCCCTTTATAAATTACCATACTAAAGTTACATGACACGGCCGTGCTAAGTTATAATAGTTTAAAATCAAGCTTGCTAAAGTACGACATAGACAATAATGTAATGAGCATACAGTAAAAGCACTGCAGATTGCAGCACATAGAATCCACTAACTACAAACACATTAAAATTTAGCACGGTCATTACAAGTTTCGCTTGTACATTATGTACAATACAAATAAATATTTAAAATAAAACTTATTACTGCTAACTCTTAATACAGATGTATTTCTAACATACGGTCAATATTACAGTTCATCAGCATCGTTGTAAATCTCCTTGACGCCCTTAAAACATCGTTCTCCCATCGTTCACTCACCGCACGTTCGATGGGAAGGAAGGACTCTGTCAGCGACGCAGCGATCGCGGCATTTCCATGCTCAAGACCTACGTAAGGTCTTTCGGAACAAACGACGACAAATGTCTTCAGAAATACGTGTGTGACGCCAACAACGAATGCTCCTCCGACATCGGTCCTAAGAGCATCTTCTGTCAACTTGGAACGTGAGTACAAAACAAAATGTGAAGATATTGCACAGTTACAATTCTTGGATAATATAAGATGCGAATAATATAAAATTCACTATTTTTCATATCTTAAGACGACAAAGTACGAATCTTATATTCAAAGAATGATGTGTCCTATAAACTTTCATCCGATCAGTAAAAAAGATAAACATCCACCATACTAGGTTTGTTGTTGATATGGTTTTCCTTGTATATGCTGATGAATATTAGCAACAATCCCAACAATTCTCAGAACTTAAGAATTTATTTTTTCACCCTCAGGTATGCCGCAAGCTTCGTATTCGAGAGGCAATCAGGTGGTACCTTCGACGACTTCTATGAAGCTGGTCGCAGGGGACGCTCCGGCTACGACTGCCGTCAACTGTATCTCGAATGCAACGAAGTTTAAATCCGTTAACGCATTTAAACACTAAGCTGCCAAAATCCTTAAAGATGCGTATACACTGTACGAGACGAGAGTGTGGCGTAACAAGCGCAAAAAAGAGCCCAGAAGTTGTTTTACACTGTTCGTCACGGCATTTTATACGCACCTTAACAAACCAATGCAGAGCGAGATAAAGAATTTACACCCAAACTAATGTACGAAACGTAATTAAAATATGTCTAGGACATAGCGTTAGTCGAATGTCACGTGCCAAATTCGAAAGAACGAATTTAGTATCATGGCAAATATAAATTGATGAAAAAACCGACATCTAATAATTAATGTGCAAGCTATCCCAACGCACATCTATGAACACGGCATCAAGTAATATGTGTTCCACTAAGTATTTAATTTATTATTTATTTAACTTATTACATAGGTTAATAGGTACATAGGCATTACAAAGTATTAAGAGAAAGGCAAAAGCATCGAAAATTTCATCCGGCAAAGTATTCAAAATTGAGAAGTGATCGATAAAAACCAGCGATTTCGCCAATTTTGTAATAACGACTGATGTAAAATTAAAAATATAGTGTGATATGAACCATTGGTTGTATCGCCTAATAGTTATAAATATTATGTGTATATTTTGTGATTATTGAATGATTGAGGACGTCCTTGTGTGATTGTGATTGTTGAATAAAAAATAATTTATAACAAAGTGTTTTCTTATCCAATATTCAAAATATGAAGTCTAACTGCCGCCGTAGCCGTAGTAGTAGTAGTAGGGGGTGTGCTTTAGAAACCAGTGGTCGTGGGTTTGAATCCAGCAGGGAGGGACTCAACACATTTTCATCGTTGTTTCCTAATTGGTTAAGGCAATTTGGGTCGATCACCCAATTGTCTGAAAAGTAAGATGCGTCGGATGGGCATGTAAAACGTCGTTCGTCCCCCCCTCCCCCCTAACCCGCAGCGGACCAGCGCGGTGGGATACGGTCCAAAAATCCGCTAATGGAGAAGGCGTACATTACGGAAGGCCTATGTCTAGCAGTGGACTAACACAGGCTGATGATGTGTGTGTGTGTGTGTGATATGTAATCAAACTAACAACTTCGTTGTTTAAATAATAATACAAGCCTCAAAATGAATAAGCTAAATAATGTCGCTAAAGAAATAATTCTTTAAAAAAAACAATAGATTTTTATTTTTTTATTTAAAAACACTAATGTTTTACTTTCATTTTGACTTTTTTTGTAAACATATGATAACACAATGGACCTGAATGAATAGAAAATATATACAGGACATTCAGGACCTGATAAAACGTTAGTTTAGAAAATGTTTACGATAAACTTTTGCTTAATAAAATATAAAGCAAATGATTAACATGTTAGATCCAAAGTTTATGTCAACAAAGTTAAACTCTTAAGCTAATTTAAGTAAAGTAAGTTCTTAGGTAGAGTTAAGGTAAACCTAAACGGCCAAAATGGCGTAAGTGACGTGTGTTGACAAGACGGCAAAAGACAATAAGAATTCTTAAAGTTTTGACTTTATTATGATTTGAAACAACAACGAAAAAACTGACAATTCTTCCTTGCAAAATAGGATTGCTTTTATATAAACATCGAAAAGCTTAGAGTTGATGACGATCTCAATATTAACTAACGGAAATGCCCCTGTGCATAATAACATTATCCCTTAGCAATCGGCAAAACCAAAATTTGTCATAATATATTATACAAAAAAAATATCTTTACAAATAAAATCTCCTACAACAAAAAAGCAGGGAGATAGCAGCATTTTGTAAATAATTATGTTTTCATCCTCTGCAAAGGAGTAATTGCGTAATAGACGTGTAATTTGTTAACGAAAAAAAAAAAGGGACTTTTTACTGGTGTCGATTACACTTAAATTCTATAGCTAATATAGTTATAACAAGCAGATTTAATATTATTTCTTTTGAAGTAATTTTCAACCAATGCGATTTTATTTCTTCGTAATAAAAGCAAAAGCACCTACTGACATATTCCATTTTTCAAAGCTGGGATTAAAAAGTAAATAAAATGAGAAAAAAACACCAAGTGCAAATACCGTATGACCTGCGCCATGACCTGTAATGTAAAGTAATCAGAGCGTGATAAATACCATGTGATGGTAAACGGCTGGATGTAGTCAGAAACATCTTTTCCTTCATACTGCTTGACGTGTGAAGGGGTCAATGGAGAACCTACTCCCCAAAATGGGGTTGGACACCAAACAGCTGAACGAAAGGTAACTTATTAATACCATAATCCCAACCTTTTTTATATTTAATTTTTCTAAACATTTTTAATTCTTAAATAAGAATTTTGATTACAAACAACACCGGTTAGAAGCTTACTTGAAAAGCAGCTTTTCTTTTCTTTTTAGAAAATACAGTTTCTACAAAATAATATTTATTATGGCTCAAAAGGAGGGGAAGTAGCAGGGGATCGGCCGTCTTGGCGTACATCGAAAAAAGCCTATGTCCAACAGTTGGTTGATAAGGGCTGATGATGATGATGGCTCAAAACGTATTTTCCACTCAATATTATAGTATATGTAGCTAAATTCGAGCCTTTAAAGCAAATCAAAGCATTATTTTAGCCATCAAAGTCGCAAATCTTATTTGATGTATATTTTTTATCGTTTCAGGTACGCTGAATACACAGGTCCTGCACATGACCCACAGCTGTTCTACTCATACGAGCCATCGGCTCCTTCCCACGGGCACAATATTCCAACAAAACAGTAAGTATTGTTAATACCATAACAATAATCTGAAAAAGTAACTATTTAAATGTGTAACAATAGTTGAAATTTTTTAAACTTAGCTATGATATTTGTTTCTACACGTTGTTTTTCATGATTATCAGTTTCGATTAAGCCATCAAAAATAAAGCCCGCCGGTTACATGGTGAAAGTGTGATTAAAAAACAAGTTCAATGCCTTACAAAGTGAACCATTTCTTGAAGCCCGTATCAATCAGAGATGGCGAATGTCGAAAAAACATTGGATAGTAAAAATGTACAATAATATATGCACTCAACTAAATAAACGTATTAAAATTGGTGAAATATATTTTATAGCGTGATTTGTCGCTTGGTGGCAGTCAAATAAAAAAAAATAATTTGACGCCGTTTTAAACTTTGCTTACAATAACTCTACATCTCAACCGCTTCAGGTATACTTAACGATAGTTTAGCAAAGTTAGACTCGAAATTAAAATAAACAAAGTAATCCATTGTACGGAATCAGCGTGACATATCCGTGACAATTCGTCAATAAGAGCGCTAGAGGTATGGGTTACAATGCTTACATATATTCCGATTCTAAATTATCCAACATACCGTCGTTGTCAAACCAAAATTGCTATGTGGCAAAAGTATAGTTTCGAGATATTAACAAAAAAATGTTATCCTGAAAAAAGTTACTAGTAGGCTAACTTTCAAAATCATTTTATAACATAGTTAAATTAGTTAATTTATTTGTTTTCTGAGCGTGTCAATAAAATATATTTTTCATTATTTCGTTTAAAAAAAATCACATTACAAATTTTATGTGTCAAGTTTAGGGCACCTAACAGGTTTTAATAAGATCAAATATTAAATTACTTTAGGATTTAATGTCGATTCGTGAAAACCTTTAGGTATGGTTCAGGCTTAAATTAAAGGGATTGATAGTCAAAATCTGAAAATGGTGCCAATTCTTGCAGTTGATTGAATTTGGTTTTGGTTATTTCACAAGACCATCATACAATTGCGCATGTTTAGGTAACTCTTGTGTCTGTGTTGCAAAAGAGTTGCATAATCTTCTGAATAAGGTAATTTGATATGGACGTCCCCAGATATCGTGTTCTTAAGTGCTGCTATATAATTACTTCTCCTTTTATCCTTCTTAATATCATAGCAAATGTCTCCGATACCATAAGGCTTTTTATGTTGTTCTCGGTAGTGGAGTGAATTCATTCGATGTGACTCCTCCGTCTGCTTCGCTAAAGGTAAATTTGCCAAAAGTAAATAGTTAGGTACGAGAATTATAAATCTTAAAATAGTGGCACAGTAACTTCTGTTTAAAATATAATGCATTGGCAAGAAATTTTTGCACGTCAACCCTTATCAATACGATGTCGGTGTTAGTCTTAAAGTTTTCTCTTTTATATTTTTAGCTTCATGAGAATTCTTTTCGAATATGAGTTCCGTAGACCTCTGTTATCGACCTCTATGTCGTTTATAAAATGCATGCACGCTGACGATGCACGATAATTATGCCTTGGAAGTAAAGCTTCAAGAATTAAAGCAAACGATTTAGATGGCGTACCTCACAAACATATATTGTTGGTGGGCATGATATTGTGTGTGCACTCATATGAAAAAGTCAAATAAAGAAAGGTTATACTGTCGTGCAATGCTTGTTAAAAAAAAACGACAGCACTACTTTTTCTTTGACATTTTTGCAATCGGATTTGGGGACAAAAATATCAAAGCCAACTTGTTTTTCAGAGGCATGATTATCACGTTTTATCAATTAAATAACAAATAAATTCCTTATTGATTCTAAAACAATAAGAAATTTAAATATAACATAAATGGTGACAAATTTCTTCATGTACCGGCAAAAAGGTGTTTTGGCCGGTGTTTTCACGGTCGATTGACTTCATCGTAATTCATTAGACCTATGTTTTGATCAATTGATTCTTTCAATAATTATTTCTCATTTTTATTTGGTAAAGGTTGCTTCTCAAAATCCAGAACTAAATCGATATTTTTCTTGCTTCTTTTCATTGCAAAGCTTAGAAATAACACTCAAGGGCAAGAATATTATAGGAGGGTAAAGGTAAATAAACAATAACAACAGTTTACTCTCTTCCACGTTCATATCAGAGTATATCGTAACTCGAAAGTGTTAAAAAAAAATAGCCACATCAATGTTGTTATTAACTTTGTCTAATAAACTAAGAGCGTAGATAAGGTCAGTGATGTTTATACTATAAACTTACCAAGATTTCGAGTACCGGCACGCAAGGTACTATGCATGTGCTATGTGGCAAATGGCACTTAACAGGTTTTATTTGAAAAAGTTGCTGCTGCATAGCATATTTTTTAATAGGTCGTAGTTCGTCCAATATTTGTGACAGGGTCATAGATGTTATTTTATATGATGAATAAGGCAATGGACTATCCGCTATGGTCAAAATCTCAAAAATGACACATAGTAGGTATTGGTTTGACAACGACGATACATTTAAGTATACTTCCAGCCACTACACCGGCGGCAGCCACAAAGGCAACGCGGCAATGTCGGCACTGACGCTGTTGGCCTTCTTATTCTTTCTACACATATTACAACAGTGCCTCAAGGACCACATGACGTCAATGAACACGCCCCAATTCATGATAATGTCCGCCGGCAAGGAGGGCGAAGGAACGATCGCAAAGTTGTCGAACAATAAAATCGATAAAACAGGCGTGCCGAGAACGAATATCGTTGAACCATTCGATTCCGGCTCAAATGAGAATCGACAAAACTCAAGCGATAGTGATTCAAACGCGGAACTGTCTTCCTCAGAAAACTTTCTGAGGGTCAACATCGCAGAGCATAAACCGAATGGTGAAGGGCAGAAATATAAAATAATGAAACACCAAAACAATCAAAGTTCGATGCTCGCTCATTTGTATGGTTTACTTGACGATCAGTGAAAAAAGTGTAACTATTTGAAAAACATATTTTTTTTAAATTTAAAAAATTTGAATCAAACAATGGAATATTTTTTTGAGGTAAATTTTTATTTTAAAAGTATACATTATTTATGCACCTCTTAACTAATACAATCACAATCTTGCGTCAACAACTGACATATCTTACTTTTTGTTTGAACACAAAACAAATTGACAAACAATCAGAACGTGGCTCACGAAATACCAATTAGACGTACAATTGCTTATAATAAAACACTGTACTGTTAGAAACGACTAAAGCTGTTCGATTATGTACCAAAATCAACAATCTCCTATTTATTGTATGGAATAAAAAAACGTTATTATTATTATTTTCTTCAGGTATCTTATTGCAACATTTTTAATATGTATTACCTATATTGTTACTACGAGTGCTTCACATAATATTGAATTGGATCTTAAATTGCATAACAAAATAAAGTTTTGAAATATCAAATAAAAAACAGCAAAGCACTGAGATAATATTACCGTTTATGTTCTAATTTCACTATTTTATCGTCTCCCATCCGTCAATACCATATAGGGTTGCCACCAAAATATTATTATAGATTTTATTAGAAGACTTATTTTAGGTAAAATAAAATACTTCAAATTTAATGAAAAGCATATGATTTGAGATAAGTAACAAATTTAATAAAAATATCGAAATAAATATTGCCTTACGACGTTACTACTCAGTAATATGGTCAATAAAAATAAAAAAAATATGTAAAATACATATTATTTTAAATAAACCTTTTAAATTTTCAAACCTGCACTAACCAAATTTTATCTTTTTGTACTAAACGTTTACTGTTTAGTCCATATGTTAACAATTGGTCTAGCCTGCATTAAAAACCACCTCAAAATCGAGCAAAAGAATTAATTCTTAGATAATTAACAACTCATGTTTTTTTTTACTACTAAATTATTATCATCGTAAACTTGACAAAATTGCGTCTGGCAACCCAAATTCTATCCCAAATATATGCCCAACACGCTCAATGTAAACAATTATTTAGGTCCGCAGGAAAGAAAGTAAAAGTGGATGTAGGTCGACTTCCGACCAGGTGAGATGCCGATCTCCGTGAAGTAGGCCATCGGCCGTCTTGGCGTTCATTAATATAGGCCTCAGTCCAGCAGTGGGCTAATAAAGCGCGATTATCAAGAAAAAAAGTGGCAACCCTAACGCCATACGAAAACTCCGTCCCTCGCTACATTCTCCGCACACGTTCAATGTACTTAGTCTGCGTAAGTGCACCCGAGCCCATAGTGGGATCCGTCATACGGTTCCAATCGGTCTGACCCACAACAAAACCGATCGCGCGCATCTTCTCTTGCTGCCTTCGCTCTTCTATATCCGCCCAACGCACCTGTTCCAATTACAACACGATAAAAACACGTAACAAAACCGCATTTTGCTCCAACAATCATAATACGAACAGTGCAAAATTCATTCACGTATGATGGCAACACCGAATCTCTTAAAGATATCAAGCTTAAGCCGAGTAAGTTGGTTTGAAAGGGGTATAAATAACAGCTGATTGGTGTATGAGTATAATGTCGAGTAAAATCTATAAAAAACCTTTCAAAATACTTATAAACTATGTAACATTTTGTTTAAGTCAATTTATGATGATAGAAATCGATCAGGGTCGCTTTGCCATCAGGTGAAAACACAATCGCTATCACAATATAAAACAAGAGATATGGTTGTAAAACTGTATGACGCCTTACCTTGAATAGCCGGTGTTTAATAGTAAATGACACAAAATCAATAAACGCTTAAAATTGTAAATAAACTATTTTTATTTCCTTTTAAACAAACCGATTGCTAATAAAGTACCCGTAAAATGTTGTCATGCTAAAAATTGTTGAAATAAAATCACAAAACATATACATATGTTTCTCTCAATCGTTTTCTTTTTTTTTCAATTTTCACGATGACGTCCGCAAACTTCGGACCATAATTTCCGAGACCATGTATAAAGGTGAAAAAAAAAATACATTTCCACAACCATATCCAAAAAGAGGACCAGATAATACCGATTGTTTAAAATTGTCAGATTAAAATGTATATTATTTACGTAAAGTAATAAACATTAATACGTTAACACGCTGTTAAATCGACGTGATAAACGCACGAAATATACGCGACGAAAAAAGGTAACATTTTACTTAATTTATAATATAATATATTATATAATTCAAATTTGTTGTAGACTTTATATAAATTAATATACTTACAGTTTTCTTCCCCGGTTTGGCCACATTGGGCCTCCATTCGTCTATTTGAAGGTAGTCTTCCATGGAGAGTTGAGACGGGCGCAGGGCTTGCTGGTACCGTCGAGGCGGGCTGCAACAAACAATCGGAAATATTAACATAACTTTGCAAAAACAACGAAACATGGAATGGTATTAAGAATACATTTACAATTTTGATGTTTATTTGAATTTGTTTAAGAGATATCACTGACTTTTATGGAAGATATATATGCAATATTGCTATTTAATGTTTTAAGTCTATAATTGTTACATTTAAATGAATCAATTGCGTACTTAGAAAACTACAAATATCATGACTAATGAATTTGCTAGCGCAAAAACTCCGCTTGTGTAAAAACAGCCCTGATTAATAATTGCTCAGTGAAAAGACGTTGAGAATTTATTAATCGTATAATAGTTAAAGATTAAGTTTGCTAGAATTTTTATACATAAAGTAGTGAAGCGCGCTGACCACACGGTGAAAATTCTATGGGTTGTTATTTACAAAAATCCCATACTCTATTTGGCTCAATCATAGGTGCAGGTGGCAAAATTCTGTAAAACAAACGTTAACCATTATTATAATTTCGTATCGGAAACCTACCTAGTTGGGCGGCGTCGTCCATCTTCTCCCATTTCGATGCAAAATGATTTTCAACCTGTGTCGGAGTGTTCTGCGATTTTAGTTACGAAGCTGAAATAAATTCTGTTACCCTATCCATACTATATCTCATAATACACATCATATTACAACAGAATGGACCATAGTTAACATTACATTGGCATATTGAGATAAAAACGAGTAGTTAAAATTACATATATGTAGAAATTAAGCGCATGAGAGAGGAAAAATCAATTATTACTCCCAAATCAAAGGTATTGTCACAACGGGAGATGCATTAGTATGAACCCTTGATTCCTCTTACCTCCGTGTCAACTTGCTCCTCCATAGCCACTGCATCATCAGCGTCTTCCATTTGGACATCAGTGATAGCCGCACTCTGGAGTAGAGTTGTGGGGTCCAGTTGTATGTGGTGAGCGGGGATTGGGACAAAACGAGACTTTATTGCTTCAATATCTTTCAGCTTGCGGTTGTGGATGTTCCTCTTGTGACATGTAGCGACGTCCGCCTCCATTGTGCATATGTAAACCTTAAGCAAAAATCAAATAAATGGAATATAGCTAAAAAATTAAAATGATTATTACTTGAGTGATTCATTGCTTTGGAAAATTTTTAATCTGTATGTGTATTTATATCGACCATATATGCCACCAAAGGACCTGAAGAAACTGGACTATTTTGTCATAACAGTGAGTAAACTCAACAAAATCTATGTACATACAAACCATATGTTTGCAAACGGAATTCCATACCCATACAATATTGAGGCCTTTTGCCCATACATCTGTCAGAGTTACATCAGCCAATCAATCTAATCAAGACACAAACCATATGTATCGGAACTATCAATTTACCAATAAGTGATGAGGTGAGCTGGCCAATAGAAGGGAAAGGTGCATTAATTATCAGGCCCATTATTACCCCATGCAATATGGGGTAATCCCATGCAATATCATACAAATCTCTTGATTTAATTCTGAACCTTTAAATTAATGTACATTGATAATTTCTAAATATAGAAAATTTCTACATACATTACTAATCTTGATATAAGTTACAATATTAAGATTAAATATTAAGATATTGTACCATACTTTGTTATGGATTACTCCATAATCTGTTTGTTTTAAGTCCAGGATGCTAACATATTTGTAAAATTTAAATTAGACGATACAAAATGATACACAAACCTGAAATCCCTGCTGTCTTGCAAAATTCCAAACATCAGCATATGATTTTAAATTCTCATTAACAGCATCAAATATCAAAAATGTAAAATATCCATCAGTTATACTCCGTTTAAAAGCTCGCTTCAATGAGTTCAAGTAGCTTTCTTCTAATTCTTCATCATACTCATATTTTAAAGATGGTTTTTTAACCTGTAACACAATGCATCTATTTATTTGACATTTTACAAATATATCATGCAACTTGATTTGATGTTTTTTCCACATACTACATAACAGTTACAAAAAATAAAAACAAAAATAATGTAAATATATTAATATAATTTTAAACTGACCACTTTCCCTGTGACAGGATCGGTGACCTCTATTTCGCCCTCTTGCATAAAATAATCGTCAATAGACATAATTCTTACAGTTCCACCATGCTCAGCTTCTTTATCTCTAATTAACTTTGCTAAGTATGATTTACCACTACCTGGCAACCCTGAAATCACATAAAACATTTTTAAAACTAAATGAGGTGATTTAGTCAATATGTTTGTCAGTTTTTAATGTCATTATGAATCTATACCCAAGCCACATTAGAAATAAGATCACAAACAAAGTATAATATTAAAAAACCGGGCACCACCATCTTTAATTACCACTCGATTTTCAATTAACTTTACATACATTTGAGCATAAAAGAGGCAGACAGACATTGTTTATGAAAATTTCTTAATGTCTTATTTTGCTTGGTACAGTTAATATAACATTGAATTGGAAACCAAATTAAGCATAAGTATTTTTAAAACAGCATGAGGGAATTGCACAAACCTCTTAATATTATTACAATTTTGTCTGGTCTCATTTCCCTTCCTGGTGACTCCAATATGTCATCAATCATAACAATATGTTTAGCAATAGAAAACTCATCTATAGCATTTGCCTTTCCCTTTTTTACAGCACTATTAACTTTTTCTTCACTCTCTCTACTGTGACCTCTTTTGCGATTCTCCTTTTCCCTACTTCTACTACGATTTCTATTTTCATCTCTTCTATTATACTCCCTATGCCTGTCCCGGTGCTCTTCTCTATCTCTACCTCTATCCCTATCCCAATTCTTTTCTCTGTCTCTAAAGACATCCTCACGTCTCCTATATTTGTCCGAATCATCACGTTTTCTATCATCATACTTGTCATCGTGCCTATGCCTTTCCTCATATTCATCTCTCATTGGACCTCTCTGTCTGTAGTCCTCCTTAATTCTATCATCCCTTCCTTTCCTTTCATTATCTCTGTAATACGGCTCGCGATGGAATCTCTCCATAGGAAAACTATCTTCATTAATATCCTTTTTACGGATAGGTGGTGGTTGCCTGAGAAAGAGGTCATCAACTTCCTTCTCAAAATCTTTTCTTTTAACATCACCATCCTTAGATTTGTGGTTGTAATCAAAAACATTAACAGGCTCAATGAACTCCCGAGCTAGAATAACATGAACACACAAATATTATTTTTGTATACATAACATATAAATACAAATGAACCAATGGGCCATTGCAGAATTTATGAAATCTGACTGGAAACTTTAAACTATGTAAGAGGTATTTATATTATAGTTGAGCCAATTTAGACCCTGAATAAATGTTAACATCATATCCTATGGCAACAAAGTAGCATCATCCATCATGCATTTAGTCATATGTTTATTATTCATATCGATGAATTGTCACCAACATGTCAATCAGTGAAAGCCACTCTAAATATGATAACAAGCGAGAACATCACAATAACAATACCATGCATGCAACACTACTTTGATGCTATTGTTTTTACATTTATCCAAATCTAACTTTTGCTAAGCTTTGGCTAAAATTTATGTGCATGAAGAATTTAAATATTTGTTTATAAGTGTGATCTGTTAAATTGGTTAATTTAAGTTGTTAAAATATTAGATAACGCTCAATTACCTTTCAATCTCAGAGGTTTATGTTCATATTCTACGATAATTGACGGAGCAAACAATGGGTTTTCACACCATTTTGGTCTTACTGATTGTACCATGGGCGGGCATTTAGATAAGTCAGTACCAATTATGTCATTGTTGTCTTTTGGAAAATTTTCATAGTTCTTTGTCATTTGTGAATTCTGAAGCAAAGGGCTTGCAAGTTTTTTATGTGGATTTTGTTCTATGTTGTTAGGGTAACTGTTGTATTTTTGGTTAAGTGCTTCTTTTTGGTGCTCATATGTTCTCTGTAAAAGGTTCTGTGGTCCTTGCCTTGAAAAATCAGTAGCATGCATGTTATATGGAATGTTTTGTCTAATGGCCGGGGGAGCAATGTTCAATTGGGGCAATACAAAATTTGTGTTGCCATTGTTGGGCATTTGACCTTCATCAGAGGTTTCAAAGCGTTTTTGACCTCTCACCATAGAAAGGATATTCATTATCTTCTCATCACCTAAAATGTTATTTATACCCTTTGAGATTGTAGAATAATCCGGTCCATTTATGTTATTCATTTGCTTTCCATCAAATTTATCTTCAGATATATCAATGCCAGCTTTAGACTTGTTAAAGTTTGATTTTTTCTCACTTTCCGGAACCAGATCAAGCCCAGGTATTCCCCTTGAAGCATTTAAATTTGATAATAAACCAGATTTGCCCATCCCACTTGCTAAATATGTATCAGTATTCTGCTGTAAATCATTTGTATATGAATGATCTGGTTTACTTTCAACATTATGACCACTAGATTGGTTCATATTATAATATGGATAAAGTGACTTGACATTTGAATAACTAGCAGATTGATTGCCAATAAATTTTGGTGGCTGTTGCTGCATATTAGTTGAATTAAAACCTGAGTTGCTATTAATTTTATCAGGTGCACTTGCACTGTTACCTGAGGCAACACCTGGAGCTGTTTGAGAGGAGCTGGTAAGCTTAGCTCGTTTCTGTTTCATTTGCTGACGTCGCTCCAGTAGCTGCGCCCGACATGCTTCAAACTTTTGTTCATATTCACTATACGCCCTTTTATCTGGATGGTTAACATTCTCCTCTTTCCACTTCTCTATTTCCTCCTCCCATTTCTGAAATTGAATATCAAACAACCTCTCCTCTTCTGACAACTTCTCGAGGGCTTCGGAGTTTTTCGATACATCATTTTGTGCCCCTATAATGTTGGGCTTGCTTAGAGGATTTGATTTAATATGTTTTGTGTTATCAGGTGCGAGAGGTGTTTGCGGCGCTGGTACTGGAGGCGGTGGGGGCTCGTCGTGTCGATACAATGGCTGATCGTTTTGATGCGGCGGTGGTGGTTGGTCAGGCGGAGGGGGTGCAGGCGGAGGAGCGCAACTGATAGGCGGCAATGGCGGCACCATCCCCATTGCCTGCATTTGTTCTGCATACTGGATCGAAAGTTAATGCATATATTAGGTTAAAAGTATACGCAAATTAATTATAATCGAAACTATCCTCAACCTTTTCCCCATATTGAGATTGCCACTGGGCATACTGCTGCTGCCACTGAGACCACTGTTGCCAATTTTGCTGTTGCAATATTGCCCACTGCTCGGGCGTGTATCCCACATTCATATTAGATGGCATGTTCATAGCAAAACCCGGGTTCCATTGGCCCGGAGGTGGAATTTGCCAAGACATGGCAATAAAAAATTAATAACGAAAGTTACAAATTTTAGTTTTGGGTTCTTTTAAAAAATTAAGATCGCCATCTTATTATTCACATGGGTGCTGCAAACATCAATACAAAAACTATATATACTATATTATATGAAAAAGCATAAGTACACAGACCATAGAGACACAGACTCATACATAAAATACAGCTACTAAAAACGCAAAAGCATAGACAACTGCAATGCAAACGACAAGTTAATGATGTTATTACGGAAAATATATCGAAAATTTTTAGTCAACTTAACTTCGCTTGTATGTGGTAGTGTCTCTGATGGTGTCTTTTAATAATTTTATGATTGAAATAAAGTTCTAAGATTTAAAGAAGACATTAATTTACATTTTGAATGTATGGGCTTTGTGACAAATCAAAGTATAAATTATGATGACATTAAAAAAAATGTGTATAAGGCTACGAAAGCCAAATGAGAAGTATTTGCTTTACATGGAACATGAACCTAAGCATTTTCTTTTTAAAATTATCTTTAAAAAAATAGAACATGTACGTGTTAAATCTGGATTATTCTCTTTATATTAGACAATCGATTTATTTTAGATAGTGGAAATTATAGCTTTAAAGTAAATTAAAAAAAACAATCTCCAGTGAAAGTAAACATGTGTAACATTAATAGAAAATCCGAAATTATTCGTGGATATTAGAACCGTATTAAAATAGATCGTGGGCGTGAAATAGTGATTCACGATAAAAAAGAGTCTGACAGACCCATTTTTTTAATCTTTACTTATAATTGTACTTTAGATACCTATTGGCATAAATAAAATAGACCGACAGCTTCAGCAGAAAACACAGTAATCAAAAATTAAGCGGAAATAAATATGTCATCCCCCATGCCGTGTTAAAACCACTTATTCATAAGAACCAAAACCTATGAACCTGTGGCTTAATGGTATTACGGTTAGCCCTTGCTTTATAATCCAGAGGTCGTGGGTTCGAATCCCAAATCAAAAGAACGTTAAAATATTTGAATCATTTTATAATTATCTAATACAATTGTTATCGTTATTTTATGGGGCCTAAGGCAATGTGGGCTGATCACTTAATGGTCTGAAAAGTAAGATTATTAATTTTCCTGTTGAGCATGTAAAATTTCGGCCCGGTAGTCAAAACCATCTTTGGCAGCCGTTGTAGGAAGTCAGTTCTTTCAAATTTATTGACAAAGAATGCAGTTTAACTTTTGGGTTGTGGAAGTCAGGTGCCAGTCATTTTTTAAAACATCTGTTATTCAGGTATATCTAAATTAATTAGAAAGCGACCCCATGATAACTTGGGAAAATGACTAGGTGAAAAAAAGATTCTATGCACCAAAACTTAATTGTCAAAAAATATTTTTTAATTTATGTATATATATATATATATATATATTGTAAAATCAGATTCCAGTTCATATAGTTGGACTAAAACATTCCTTTAATGTTATCCCTATTTATTCTAATGAATACGTCTTCTAACAAATATGTGATGTTACTATTCATACTTACTTGCGACTCTTATCTATGATTATCGAAATATCGACTATGAAGCAGAATTATCTGAAATGTCACATCACTAGCGAGACGCCATTTTCGCTTGTATGTGGTAGTGTCTTGTTGTGTCGTTTTAATAATTTTATGATTAAATGCTGAAATAAAGTTCTGAGATTTAAAGAAGACATTAATTCATATTTTGAATGTATAGGCTTTGTGACAAATCATTATTGTAAAACAGATTCTAATTATTTACAGTGATATTGTCAGCGCGGGAAATGTGGCTACGTTTCATAATAATCTCATTCAAATGCTCATAGAAAAACATTGTAATATTTGTGATCCAACTAGGTTGTTTCCATGATGATCTCGTTCAAAGGGCGAGAAAGTAAGAGAGGGCGTATTTACAAAATGACAAGAAATTTAGAACGTTTGTATAAAGAAGGAAAGTGCCGGGAGTGTAGAGTTCTTGTGACTCGAATGGACTTTGCTAAAATACTGGGCAAATTTACCAAAGTTAAAATACAATACGAAAGTGGTTCGTCACCAAAGGCGAAAGGAGGTTCAGATACAAATACATCAAATATAAATTCAAGATTAAAATGTAATGAAAATGGTATGGTTCTGATTCGCAGAAATACATATAAACAGCACCCAGCTAAGTCTCCACAAAGTCCTAAAAAAAAGGTGAAAGACGTTAGCCCTGATAGTATATTGCTATTCAAACAAGAACCACATCAGGCAACAAATATACTTAAAGAAAACAATGGAATGAAAAAGAACCAAGCAGTCAAGGAAAAGACTTGCGATTTTGTAAAAATACCTAGTACAAATTTAAAAGAATATGGTATTGTGTTTAATGTACCTACAACCTCAAACAACAATAATAATAATGAAATAAAGAGTAAAATCTCATTATTGGACATTTTACCTAACATTAACAAAAGTATGCTACCTTCAAGGACTGGTATATTGATTATTTCCCCAAAACTGAAGACCCTAAAGATGATAAAGTTTATGATCGTATTGCAGCTGAACTAGAAGATTTGTTATACAATGATAAGCCAGCGGAAAAAATAAAACAAGATGAACCTGAAGTAAAAGTTGAAGAATTTCCTTCAATAATGGACATTTTGAATGATAATCCTGTGGAAAGCACTCTCAAAGAAAATGACCAAAACAATTCAGAATCATTTAAAACTCAATTAGAATCAAATGATGTTGAGGCAATGCTCCTTGGTAAGACAAATGTTGATAATAAGGACACTGAAGCAACTAACATGGAAGTTGATAGCGCAGATGTTAGTAAATTGATTGAAGACATGGACCAGTTGACCAATATTGCCGAGAATGATAAATCTCCCAAAGATGTTGATGAAGAGGCTTCTATAAAGAAAGAAGAAACAAATATCACAGAAGAAACTGAAAACCCTCAGAGTCCGTCAATTCTAGGTGACACCCTGCAAAAGGGTGTTGAAAATCAATTACAAACTGATACCGAGGTTAAGGATGCAATGCCAGTTGAAAGTGATGATGCAGAAAGTAAAGGTAATGAAGAAACTAATAAGACTAAGTCTAATGATGATGATGATAAACCCCCATCTCCTGTTGTTGATATACCTGTGGAAGTTTCCATTGAAACTGTAAATGACAATAACGGGAAAGACAATGTTTCTGCACTGAATAGTGCAGATATAACGCATGTTGTATTTAAAAAAGATATCAATGGTAAATGTATAAAATCTGTGATGTGTCCACGAAGCTTAAAATATAGTATTGAATTAGAAGGAAAGTCTGTCGAGTTCATAGGTGCACCAAAGTACATTTCAAGTTTAGAGGATTTACAAGTGTTGTTACAGATTGTTAATGAAACCGAGTTAGAGAGCTTATATGTTTTTCACTAAGTTAAGGTTTAGATGTTGATTCCCTTGTTAGATTATCACTATGGGCCTTAATTCATACATGATTTATTTCAAATTAATGGTTAAGGAATCAATGACATTATAATTTGGAGAATTCCTCTTATTGTACAGCCTAAATGAAATAAATCTGACTATTGTTTTAGAAAGTTATAAATTGCATTGCAATGAAAGAACTTATTCATTATTGAATAAAAGATATATGTACATTATTTCATTAATATATACATAAGTTACTTGGAAATCTTTCATCTTTCTTAAACAGAATATTTATCCTTTGTCATAAGTCTGAACAGGCTTTTTTATTATCTTTCGTACCATGAAAAATATACTAAGTAATAATTCCAACAATTATGAATGTTATTTATAATAATAATGAAAAGAATAACTAGGTAAGTTATGTTCATTTTATGTTTAGAAACAAAAAATATCACTTTGTTTTTGAACCATAATATATGAAAAAACAAGAATATTCATAAAGAAAACACATTTATTAAAGTTTTTTTGTTTATATTCAAATATTCTACAATTATTTTTCCTATTAAGATAATATAATAATTTTGAATTAGATGTCTATTCCTTTGTTTTTTATGATAATAGTCATCTGGCAACACTAACTGACATGGCCGTTTTTTATTGAAAACATTATTTATATTCATTGATAACATGACATGGTAATTATGAATATAAATAAATTAAGAAATGCGTTCACCAATTTTTTAATCAAGAAATTAGAACGTTTCCTAAAAATATTTTTGGGCATTGTAAAATAATGTCATTGAAAATATTAAAAGAATAATTAACACATTTTGCTTCCTTTTTCTAAAACAAATTTCTTTATTTATGAAACGGAATGATAAATAAAACTTATTTTAACATAAAATCTGCCAATAACACGATTTTTTAAGTAAGGGCGTTATTCTTGGTGATTTTAACGTGCCTAAATAGATAAGCTTTTGATATCATTATATAGCAAACTGTGTTACAAAATTGCTTAAATTAAGACATACTTCATGAACATATAATAATAAACTTAAAGATAACTCCATGGTACATAAAAGCTCAACAAATATCATTATGTAGCTGGAACCAAACTGCTCTATTGCGGCTTTATTTAAAACAAATCGCTAAGATATTACGGAAAATAAAATACATAATTTATTCCTATAAATAATATGGCAACAGTTTCTTTTTTAATGTTGTAAAAAATATTTAGTTGGCCATTAAAATTTTACTTATTGTTTCATATCAACTTGAAGTAACAATTGTTTTCACACCCTTGAGTAGCGAGAATGCGTACTGCGAGCGTTACGAAAAGTGTGGTCGGGCGAAGCCAATGGACGTTGGGAGAAATAGAATAGAATAAAAAAATATAGTAAAATAAAAAAAAAACATTAATATATCTAATTATGTAAAGGTAATGATTATATACATGCATTTAAAATACATACATTAAGATAAAAGAAGCTTTACTTCAGTTCTGATATCAACAGCGCACTCGTTTATGTTTTGATTACTTTAAACGTTTTACAACAGTGGAAAGGAGAAAATCTATTAAGCCAATGTTAGTGAAAGATCCTTTTAGCCTAATACATTTTTTAGAAAAGGAAGTAAAAAATATTACTTATTGCTGGTAACATTGCAAATCGCTGTCCATTTATTTAATTGTTATTTACGGTTTTCTAATCAAACTGTAATTGTACATTACTTGTCTAATGATTTACATATATGGAATACATACATTTTAATCATAACGCATATCAAGAAAAGCTGAGACATTGGCGTTTCGGCTTTAATAAAATTTTGTTTAATTTAGTTATTAACTTAAAAACTTATAAAATAAGTCCGATAGCTTTGTGCCTGTTTAGCAAATATTTACTTTATGCAAATTAATGTAGCAAAGATATTGACATTAAGCTTGAGTAATATTTGATTTTTTTTAAATAACGTTAGATATCCACTGCAAATAATCCAATAATCATTATCTATTGCACTGTCGCAATTTTTTCTATTACTAAAAACTATGTCATTACTCTTCACGAATTATCTTCATTAAATATAAAATTTTATGATTATTGGGAAGAAGAATGAATGACTTATGACTAGATTTTTACGTGTGCTTTCATACTTTTATCAGGAACGGGTAATAAGTTCCTTTATTTAACTGTATAATAAAGTAAACAATAATTTGTTTGCGTGATAAGTTAATGCACTATAATTTGGATATGTAATATGTATGTTTAATCATCCACACACGTCTACACCTTGTTACTTATTAGTTATAAGATTCCCAGAGCCACTTGTAACATATATACTTACTGCTCGTTTTCTGAAGCCGCAACTTTTATAAAATTGAATTGGGTGATAATTATTATATTCCAGTGGTGTTG
Source organism: Lamproptera curius (assembly GCA_029286875.1). Lineage (NCBI taxonomy): Eukaryota > Metazoa > Arthropoda > Insecta > Lepidoptera > Papilionidae > Lamproptera > Lamproptera curius. Next base: position 857,069 of record JAGSMT010000041.1, on the reverse strand, counting down.
AACTTTTCCTTTAAAATGTTTACCGTTATAAAACGTAGGTTATTTTAGGATTTTAGCAGTGTGTGTAACATATATATTTTTCTTTACCAACTTTTTTTATACCATAAAATTGTGAAAAATATGTATGAGCGTTAGTCGTTATTTAAGAAAACATTAAAATAATTAAATAAATTTCTTTATTTTATTTCTCTATACTTATACTCTTCCTTAAAGGCATCAATTCTCGAAGGGTAACTATTTTGCGTCCCCTCTTTTGTCACTGATAATGTGGCAACATAGCACGCTGCGCCAATTATTTGATGCAAAGGATAACTTTTGCGAGTCACTAAATAAGCTGCCAAAGCTCCAACAAATGCATCGCCTGCGCCCTGCAAGTTAAATTTTCGTAAACTTATTTCACATTATAATACACAATCCAAAATAAACACGCAATATTCTAAAATAACACTCATACTTACGGTTGTATCTACAGGGACAACGTCAGCACAAAAGACCTGAACGCATTTATTATCGGATTTGGAACCATAAATTGCTCCCTTTTTTCCAAGTGTTATTATAACTGTTTCACATCCAAGTTCTAATAACTTATTTACTGCTATTTGTGCATTTCTGAAATATACGTGCATAAATTAAATTATTCGTGCAAATGTTAAAATATTTTATTCATTTTAAAAACGTTAACCAGACAGCACGTACGTTTCGTCAACTGTAAGATCAGATAGTAAGGATGCTTCAGATTCATTTACACAGAGAATTGTGCAGTATGGAAGTATATTTTTTATATCCTTTCTAGCTGGTGCAGCATTAAGTAGTTTAATCTAAAAAGAAAATTATAAATTGAAAGCCAGGGTACGAGTATAAAATTATTAACTATATGGTAGATTTCAAAGTTTATTTTTAAATATCTGCAGCGACTTACGCCTTTATTAAGTTTAAAAGCTTCTAAAGTCGATTCAAGCGGTGTCTCCAACTGCCCTATTACAACATCTGCGTTTTTAATTAAATCCTCAGCTTTTTGAACGTCATCGACGCTAAGATGATTATTAGCGCCAGGTACAATAACAATTTGATTTTCACCGTTTTCTGCAACTGTTATCTGAGCAATTCCAGTAGTAACATTTGATGCTGTTGTCACATGTGTCACTTCAACACCTATGTCTCTTAAATGATCTTTATATCGATTTCCCCATTGATCATCTCCTAACTAAAATTTAAATTTTATATAGTTGTTTTGAATTGCATTTAAAATTATCTATTTGTCACTTACTCTACATATCATGTATGTATTTGCCCCAAGTTTTGCAGCAGCTACACATTGATTTGCTCCCTTTCCTCCAAAACTAGTCGTAAATTTGGATCCATGTAGAGTTTCACCTGGTAACGGCAAGCGCGGAGCATACCTAAGAAATACTTTTTAAAAGCAACAATAAATTATTAATTCCTAACATATAATATATACGTACGTCGTAAAGTCTACACTACATGAACCAATAACCACTACTTTATTATTCTCAGCATTCATATTGTATAATAGATCTTACAGAGCTGAATAAATAGCGAATCCTTTGAGATTTGTCGAGAAACTGAACTGATTGCGTCAGAAAATAATCTATTGTTCATGGCATGTCTTTAACTTCGCCTGCTTATCATTGCTATAAACTCTTATAATGTTATCTTTTAATGGAAAAACATAACCTTAAACTGTAAGACATATGTTGTAAACACCGTTTATGATAATCATTTTGTGCAACATCACTAGGTTCTATCTAGTATTCTATTTAATATTTATGGCAAAATTTCGAATCCCTTAATGCTTATCAATAAAAAATTTAATATTAGCTTGAGACTAAAGATATAGGTTACATCGTCTAATTCGGTTTGTTTTGCATAAAATTACTATAAGGCAACATTTATATTTCCATTATCATGTTTAATTGTCTATACAACCAAAAAAATTAAGTGTCTGTATGTAACATGAAAATAACTGTTTTTAAACGATTACATTATTTTATAGTTTGTTCTGGCTAATATCTGGAATTGCTTGTCCGATTTTTGTGAGCCTTACACGGAAATATAGCTGAGGTAACTAGAAATAATCTAAGCTGCCTTTATTGAGAAAATTAAATATAGATTAGTTTAAAAAACAGTAAATAACCCCACGGACAAAAAATTGTCATAAATAAAAGTTTAAAAATATCCTAATAACTAATACTGTTGGAATTTTGGTTATTGATCTAGTATAATGTGCTTAAATATTTTAGTAATAAATTACATGTATACTACTTTATCAATATAAAACAAGCAACAAAAAGACGCTTTCTATATAAATAAAATTGTAATATCCGTTTGTAACATCAAAATAACCGTTTTAAAATTATTAAATTGTGATATATAACCCATATGGGTACAACAATTAAGTTTTTTTATAAATTTTTTGTCTGTCTTCTTTTGTTTTGGCTTATCACTGAAATGGCTGGTTCAATTATCAGGCTTTCACTAGAAGATAGGTGATTGAACTGAGAGTAATTTAGGCTACTTCTTTTGCCGCCTTAAAACAATATACATTATATCGCTAAAAAAGTCGCGCGCAAAACCTAGAGTTATATGGGTGTAAAAGTGCCCTTACTAAATTGAGCTAAGTAAAATATAACATTTAAAAACGATAGTTTATTTCAATGCAGCCTTTATATTGGCCAAATATCACATAGACATTTTGGTTTTTGTTTTGTTTACCTGTGAAAACCAACCAGAGTCTTTAAAGATATTATAATTTGGAATTAAACTAATACCTACCAAAATTGAATTAAGATATGGAATTTACGCAAACAAGTCCCCATTTTTAATCTCTTTGTCCGCCATGTTCAAAAACGTCATGTTGGCTGCGAAGAATAGAGTTGCCTAATGTCCAACATAAATGCTATGGAGCGTATAGAACGAGTTTTTTTTCCATTGAAACATCTTTCATTTAACCTTTACATCTTTGGACAGGTTGTTACTTTTTCTCTATCTGAACAGTGACCAAGGATACTGAGCACCACATCTTCACCATAATATTTACTTCAAGTGCGGTAGCGGGAATTACAACAAGAAATCTGGAAAGCTAAGTAGGTTGCCCTTTGGACATATGAAATTTTCTTAATGTCTCATTAGTGAGGTAAGGAGAGTAATAGTATGAGCCACTGTATTTGCCAGGCATAGCGACACTGAAGCTGTGATGATTGAGAAATAGATATTCTCCTTTTAAATTTACATTATACTATTATATGTGGTTGATATAAACTATAATTGACAAATTGCTTTATAACATTGTGCTCTATGCAACTGTGCAGCCTGAACTCTCTTTGCTCTAAATGCTGATTCTTCTGGCTTTTATAGATGACAGATCTGTGTTACATAAATAAAACGGGCGACAATTAAGTTTTACTGCTTATTTGTCAGGTTTGAGAAGTAATGGATGAAATGGAATACCGAATACAACAAAGACAAACATTACTTTAAAATTCTTGACAAGTATAATTATGAAAATGTTTCAATCCCTATTGGGTTATTTATTTGGCATTATCATTAACTGCAGCTTTGGCTGTTTGACATACTGCAAGAATGCAGTACTATATATTAGATTTAATGGTAGCAGTAAAAGGAACAAAATGTTTAACAACATTTTTTTATAATATTTTGCACTACAGCATATTACATCAAGTATAATTAACTACAATTAAACAATTTTCCTTATCAACTAAACTACAGCTTAATTTAAACTATGTAGACTTTTCACTTGCATCAGATACTTCAGCCCCTTTTTCCTTTATTCTATTCATTTCTTGCTCCTCAGATTTTCCAATTTTATCAGCCATTTCTGCATATTTTGCTTGCCTGTAGTCATATTTGGCAGCATCTAACAATACATTTTGTATAAGATTTCTATTATTGTGCTGCTTATTTATCAAAGATGGATAGGGATTTCCACGGAGTTCAAGAACAGCCTTGTCAATATTCCGGCTGTATAGTGGTCTAGGAGCTTTGTACATTTTTGTGTAGGCAATATTAGAGTTTTCATATCTAGGCACAAGTACTTTAAAAAGTTTATGTACAAGTTCTTTTTCCAATAGCCAATAATCTGCTATCTCCATGGTGGGCTTGTGACAGTCTCCATGTATAATAGCCTCGGATATAAGCTGAAACAAAATAAGTATAAAAACATAGTTAACAAAGATTAAATTTATTATTCTTAAGTTCAACACAAAAGTGCAGGTGAAGCAAAGTTTACTGTAATCTATTAATTTCTATTGCTGACTTAAAATAATTATTATATACTAAAATAGATAATCCCAGTTTATATAATTATTTTGGCCTATACCAGAGATATAAATTTAAACAGTTATTTTATAGATAATCAAACTGATTTAGCTGAGCATGGTTTAAATTTGCACATTAAATAAACTCTTAATAGCAATAGAGTGCACAGTAAATATACAAAGGAACAAGGTATATATTTACTACTACGATTATGATTACATATATTAAGTTTTAACCATATATTTTTTTCTCAAAAGATTTAACGTTTTGATTCTTGAATCCCGAATCCCATTCTACTACTTAAAATTATTAGAATAAGTGTACGAAACTATATTTAACTAACCCTCTCAGCATATTGGCGAGCTTCATCTGCCCGGTTGTAATTCAGTTCAATTCTTTCGTGTTTGATTAAACCTGTTACAGTTTTTCGTAACTTGTTCAGTCTACCTTCAGGGCCATCTATGCCTCTGAGCCGCCGAGGTTCCGAAGGAACTTTTATGCGCAATTTTGAAACCAACTTTGTAACCTCCGCTTGATTCATTTTAATGTTGTTTAGAACGCGATGGTTATAACATGTATTATTTAACTATTAGGTTATCAATTTTGACATATAAGCATCGTTAATTGGATGACATATAGAATGATTAAAAAAGATTCAGGACGGAGACAGGGAGCCAGGTAGTCAGGGAGTTTCTATAGATTACAAATATTTATTTTGGCATTTAAAGAATAACATTTGTTTTTTTTTAAATATAAGTGGATGTGACAATATAAAATAAATATATTATAAAATAGGGCAAACATGTTTTATTATACTATAAGATCATTATAAATGTTTTTCTTAATATTTTTTGATTTTGTCCAAATTTGGAATTTTTCATCAACGATACTATATAGATATTAGATTATTCGAAATGAAAATTATATCAACTACAGTTAAATTTATTCAAATAGCAAATTAAACATCATCAGTTTTTAAATAAAACAATAGATAAATTAGTTTTTTGGTAATTTTTTTAGTAAATTATTAATACCGAGTTGTGGAACTTTAATACTAAATAATTATTAAAAAGCTCTCGAATGGCTTAATAATATTGTAATCGAAAATTTTACCGTTTTTTTTTATAATTTTATCTCATTTGCCAGGCCATAAAATCTTATAAAAAAAATGTTATCTGATACTAAATTGACATTGACATTAGACACTTTATTTCATTTAAGTATCGAAAAAATATATAAATAGGCTACATTTAAATAAGAGAAATTGCATTTTGAATTTTATTTATGAACAAACTTACTCAAAATGCATTAGCTTAGGGGAGAATATTGCTACATGCATCTGTTGAATATAGTTTTATAGATTTTACACACAATTGTGTGTAACACTTGCCGAATTAGTCCTATTTTAGATATAAATCGTTGAATTTTAATTTAAAATTTTTTTATTAGCTATCGACAATGGACTTTTTAAAAGAAATGGATATTACCGTAAATGAAAGCGTATATCAGTTAATTACTGAATTATGTCGGAAAACTATTGCTTCAAAACCCTATCCAAGAAAGTTATCACAAAAAGTTCTGCTTTCAAAAATGAGAGCTTTATCATTCGAGATTATTTTGAAGAAGACCTCAATTGATTTTTCTTCACATAAAAATGACCCCACTATCGATCTATTGTCATACTGTTTTTTGTTGCAACAAAATTCAAAAAATGTAGCTGAATACAAGAGGAGCATTACATTGAAAGACACCATCGATGGATTACGCAGGAGTGATTATGGCAAATATAGGGATAATTTTTTGAGTATATTAAGATTGCTATTATCACTTCAAAATACTTCAGAACCAGATTTGGAATCGGAAATGTTTCTGGTAGGTTTTTGTTTCATATAATACATATAAAACAATGACTGACATAATGAGTTAAATTGTTTGTCTTTAATCATATTTTATTCCCCAATTAATAGTAACATTTGACATTAATTTGCAGTATCTTAAAGGTGACTTTAAATAGAATTTTTGTAAGTTTTTTAAATAAAGAGAAACAATTTCTCTGATATCATAGTTCTCTACGATGCAGATTTATAAACCTGCAACTTATGAACCATTCATGTATATATTAATTTAACAATTTGTGCATGTATGAACTAACACATGGCTATTCATAGAACAGGGAAGTTGCGAAGGTTTCCTGTACCACTGAGAACTTACTAGGAAAGTACCATGGTGGTGCTCATTTAATCTGGAAAAAAACCGTGTACTAATAACTATTGTGCTTGTTACATGAAATAAATGCTTGTTTTTTACTGCCTCCATAGCCTAGTGGTATGGGCGTGTGCTTTAGAAACCAGAGGTTGTGGGTCCGAATCCTGCGGGGACTCAACAAATTTTCATTGTTGTTTCCTAGCTGGTTAGGGCAATTTGGGCTGATTACTCAATTGTCTGAAAAGTAAGATGATCTATGCATCAGATAGGCATGTAAAAAGTTGGTCCACCCACTAACCGCATTGGAGCAGTATGGTGGGATGCAGTCCAAAATCCCCCTAATGGATAGGGACTAACACAGGTTGATAATGATGATGATAACTATTTTTTTTGTGGGTACATCAATCATCTGGACAATATTATATTTTCTAGAAGTTATTTATCATTGAATATCTTTTTATTTTAGCAACCATTCTCATTTGGAATCCTAAATGATATGCTGCCAAAGCCTCAGAGAGAAGCATTTGGTTCACCAGACCCATACCCATATTTTCCCTCATATGTGTTTGAATTGCCATACACTATTAAGAAAAAAACAAGCAAACCCGATAATCAGAGATCTTCTACATATACAGAGTATTCAATTGAGAGTTTTGATTCTAGGTCATGTAAGTGTAAAGTTTAGTTTTATAGATTTTATGGTATTTATGATGCATAACTTAAAAACTATTTGAATATTCACACCATGTTTTAACCCTACCTAGGTTCAGGGACCATGGACTCCGAAGCATAATATTTTACCAACAAATTTTATTGAAAGAAATATTATAGTTTATTTTAGGCATTTACCAAAAAAAAATTAAAAGACCTAACTATTATTATTTTTTGAGAGTACTTTAAACTATAACATCTGTTAAATTTTTGCAGTTCTACCAGATATGGCATTGTTTCAAATGCGTGGAGTATCTGATATCAAAACATTTATGAGCCCAATTTCACTTGTTTCACATTCTTCTGCTGGATTTTCTCTATATAATGAAAATAATATGCTAAACTACCCAAGGTTGACAGCACCCAGAGATCTAACAATACCAAATTCTACAAAAACCATTGAAGCAAAAACAAAGGTAAGAAATATTATTTATGAATTTCTTACTCCACATTTCTGTGAAAGGAAATTAACTTTGGTACTATATTAAAAAGCTTACTTGTTGTACAGTAGTTTATTATTTTTTTAATTAGTGATATTATTTTAATTTTATTATTTGCCATATTATATATAAAAGTTTTAAAATTGGCTACATAGATCATAATTATTTTATATAAAATTTATTTATATCCATTCTTGGTTATCTTAATTATCAGTCTTTTATGACTTAATAGATATTGTAGAGTCCATATATTGTAATAAATATTTATATATGTAAAAATTTAACTAAAGTAGTATTCACCTAATGTAAGATTTCATTAATATGTTTCTACATCTATTTTACGCATTTATCGTTAGGCGCAAATTTATTTAAAAATAAAAACATACTCTCTTTTAGGTTTCATTTCTCAATCTAATAGTAATTACGAATTAGAGGAAATGTTTAGAGCAGAAAAAAACTGTCTTGATATATGGGAAATTGCTACACGAGTTGATAAAAATGTTCCTGATGATATTTGGGAGATTGTATGTGAGTAAGAACACCTATATAATGTATATAATAGTCAGTAGTATATATAATAGTAAATGAAATTACATTAAAAACTAAATATGAACAAGTACAAATACCCAAGATATGTGGGTACTATTGTTTTTTAAATTACTAAGTCTGTAATTATTTCTAATAGTTAATTGTGGTTGCGAATGATTACTATTATTTGCTTGAGAATAAATCTGTTATATTTTGACTTTAGAATCCTAATTTCTCATTTTAAATAATCTGACATAAGCAAAATCTTACTGCTGCTCTATGGCCTAGTAATATTGTTTTTGTTTTATCATTGTTTTCTGTTGGGTTCAAGCAATGTGGGATAATAACTTCCCTGAATAGCTATATAATCCACTTTTTTAGGGAAATTTTTTGATGTAAATAAAAGTTGGTCTCAGTTTTCATATCATATGTTATTGAAGAGGTTTAATTTTATTTCATTATGGAGGTGAGAAGCATTATTAATACCGTTGCTCATGTAATAGTGAGTTAATTAGAATCAAACATATGATTGCTTGAGATAATGGCAGGAGAGAATAACTAAATAATACATTTTTATTCCAAATATGTTATAACTTTACTTTTATGTTACTTATTTTTAGCAAAGATGCCAATTATTAATGAAAGACAAATAATTGCTACTTCAACAAGGGAAGTCGATCTTTGGAGAAAAATGTATACAGAAGAACTTCCAAATTTAAATATAATTTCTGAGAAACAGTTTATAAGGCACCTCATGTATTTAATCAGTAAGTATTTTTATTTTGTGTAAGTGATGTTTGGCCAAGCTACCAAAAAAAAGAGGTATTGACTTCAGATTGTATATTTCTTATAGAACAACTGTTAACTAGCAAAAGACAAGGGGTATATTGTAAAGCTTATTCGTCCAACGCAACTCCCTATCTCTTATTGTACTTTTCTAGTATGTCTTTTTTTTTTTTTTTTATAGCATACGCAGGCAGACGAGCATTCTGGCCACCTGATGGGAAGTGGTCACCGACGCCCATAGACATTAGCAATACCAGTGGTACCGCAAACGCGCTGCCTACCGTGAGACATATGGATGTTAAGTCTCGTTTACCCAGTAATACTGCTACTGGTGTTCTTCAAACCGGAACACAGCAGTGTTTTCACACTACTGCTTCGCGGCAGAAATAGGCACCGCGGTGGTACCCACCCAGACGGTCTCCTGTAAACAGGGGACCTACCACTGGTGTCCTCCATAAACAGCAAACATATCACAAGATCAATAATTAAAAATAGAATAATGTTATGAAAATAGTTTTTTAATAATTATTTTTAAGTATTGTTTGGCTTTAATAACATACTGAGTTATATTTTAGTTGGTGTGGAGACAAATTCTTTTCCATTCAGTGAGGAGTCCAATTGTTTCTACATGAAAGGCAATTTGATTTTGGAAGGAATCTCTAAGGTGCACCTCCAAGGTTATGTGGCCGACTTACTACTTGTGGGAACATACTATAGACGATTGTACAAATTTGCTTTTAACCAGTCTGTCGAAGATAACTTTCAGAGCAAAGGGCTTGTTCATGAGGTATGAAATGAGCTTCATCATAATTACAAAATAGTGAACGTCTTTAGCCACATTAGGCATTTTATGTTGGTTACAATCTTGTGTGTTCCATGCTCCGTATATAGCTGTGTTAATGTTGGTGAATTTATATATGTATAGAGGTTCAATGTTAAATGTGCTGTACACATTAGATGTGGTTTACGTATTTAAAAAAATATTAATTGCTTTTAATAATAAACAAATTTAAAAAACTATTCGAGTCTGTAGGAAATTAACAGTTAAAGTGCCATTAATATTTCTATTTAATAAATTTATCCAATACTTTTTCAGGCGGCAAGAGAAGTAATACGTCGGTATCTCTTAGATTTTCGATTGTTAGCTACGAAAGTATATGGTGACTCTTGCAAAAACATATCGGAAGAGTTTAATTGCATGCCAACACTTATGGAAATTTTGCATCATGTTGAACCCTTGAAGTACGAGATTGAAACTATTGCCTCAATATACAAAATGATAGAGTCGGGTAAAGTATTTATCTTGATTTAAAAAACAATAATAAATTTTTCCGTATTTTCAGTGTTTATACTTACGGTTAAGTTTGGTTTCAATTTTAATCTGTATGAGGTTAATGTGTAGGTTGTTTTTTTATGGCATACGCAGGCAGACGAGCAGTCGGGCCACCTGAGGAAGTGATTACGAGCCAGCATTAGCAATACCAGTGGTATCGCAACGGCTGCCTACCGTGAGACATAGGATGTTAAGTCTCGTTTACCCAGTAAATACGCTGGCTAGATGCCCTTAAACCGGAACACAGAGTGTTTTCACACTACTGCTTCGCGGCAGAAATAGGCACCGCGGTGGTACCCACCCAGACGGTCTCCTGTAAACAGGGACCTACCACCGGTAATTAGGCCTTCCCTTCTCACATTTCGTTTTCAGGCACTTTGATTACCTTTATAAATAAAAAATCATCTTTATCTACAGATTTTACGGGGCTAAGTAAGCATGCTTCATGTATTTTAATGATAATATTAGTACAATTTAACCAAAGCCTAATAAGGAGTTGAATTTATTTATACAAACTGTCACTGAGTAATCTAAAATATTTTTGTCTCCTAAGCGTCGAAACCTCTCATTGGTTCATTTTCGGATGAAGACTGTATATGGAGATGGCCCACCAATCACAACAATTACTTCGGTTTCTTAAGTTTTAGACTTTATCATATAATATTATTGTGTTTTTAATTTTAGTGTTAAAACGTGAAAAGATTTTGATTTCTTGATATATGAAAAATAATATTTATACAGTTATTGCATAGTATAATTCTGTTTCAGATCCAAAAGCGAGCATTCCAAACGGAGCAGAGCTTATGTCGTATTTGTTTAACGAGATCTCTTTAGTCACTCACAAGACCACAGCTCTAACATTATTTAATTCTCTATTTTCGGTGTGCAAAGTATACTTTAAGTAAGTTTATTAAGGATATACATTATTCAGCTTGTAATGTTTAAATATGTTTAATTATGTATGTAAACGTTAATAAAAAAAAAAATTTGAAGTGACTTTGCTATAATGTAAATCTGAATATTTCATTAGAATCTTGTAGCAAAAGCATGTTTCATTGTCATGAAATACTAACTTGATTTTTAAAAAAGTCTTTCTGTATAACAGTGCTTAATAGGCTTATGATGGACTTAAAGTGATGAATGAAGTGAATGGAGAGTAACCTTACTATAGTCTCTATGCACTACTGCTTTGCGCCAGAAATAGGCGTTGCGGTGGTGCTTAGGTAATACCCATCAGTCTCTTGTAAAAAGGAGATTTAACCGTAACTTTATGGTTTCAGATTCATAGAAAGATTTATATTTGAAGGTGAACTGAACGACGTTAACAACGAGTTCTTTATAAGGAAGGACAATCAATATGTCAAATCTCGATCTAAACGCTACTGGGATAAGGGATTCCATATAACTTTGAGCGTTGCCGTACCAGAATTCCTGAGGCCACTTGCTAAGTTTATATTGCTCTGTGGAAAGTCTTTGAGGCTGCTGAAGTTGTGTAATCCTAGTGTAAGTTATCTTTTACATCTTTAAAAGTTATGCTAAAATAGATCTATTGCCATCATCATCATCATCATCAGCCTGTGTCAGTCCACTGTTGGACATAGGCCTCCCTAATGCACGCCACCGCTTCCGATCTTCGGCTATTCTCATCCAGCCCACACCGGCCACTTTGCGAATGTCGTCACTCCATCTTGCCGCAGGGCGTCCTACACTACGTTTGCCGAGCCTCGGTCTCCACTCCAGAACTTTCCGACTCCAGCGGTCGTCAGTTCTGCGGCTTATATGACTGCCCACTGCCACTTCAGCTTACTAATCCGGTGGGCTATATCGGTGACTCTGGTTCTCTGACGGATCACATCATTTCTGATGCGGTCCTTCAGAGATACTCCGAGCATAGCCCTCTCCATAGCTCGCTGAGCGACTTTAAATTTGTGGACCAGTCGAACCGTAAGTGCCCAAGTCTCGGCACCGTAGGTCATAACGGGTAGGACGCACTGATCGAAGACTTTCGATTTGAGGCACTGTGGGATGGGTGACGAGAAAACTCGAAGAAGCTTATGAGAAGCTGCCCAGCCCATCCGAATCCTTCTGTTAGCCTCTCCTTCATAGTTGTTTTTACCTAGTTCGAGAGTTTGCCCTAGATAAACGTACTCGAAACAACTTCGAGGAGGTGCCGTCAATTATCATCGGTCCCGGATCAACTCGCTCGTTAAACATGACCTTGGTTTTACCCAAGTTCATCCGGAGACGATATCGTCCGCAAATCGTAGATGTGAGATGTGCTCGCCGTTCACATTTATGCCGTGTCCTTCCCAGTTGAGCGTCCTGAACATGTCCTCAAGCGCGGCGGAGAACAATTTCGGAGACATGACGTCTCCTTGTCTCACACCGCGGTGCAGGGGGATAGGCTCAGTCTGCCCACTTTGGACTACGACAGACATAGTGGCGGCGTTGTACAGACATCTCAGCATCTCGATATATCGCCAATCAATTTGGCACCGCTGTAAGGACTCGAGGAAAGACCAGGTCTCGATGGAGTCAAAAGCCTTCTCATAGTCCACAAATGCCATGCACAGGGGCTGGTTATACTCATGTGTCTTCTGTATAACCTGCCTCACTGTATGGATGTGGTCTATGGTGCTGTAACCCTCCGAGCCGGCCTGTTCTCGAGGCTTGCGCTTCGTCGGATTTTCGTGCAAGACGATTCGAGATGACCCTCGAAAACAACCTATAGACATGACTCAGGAGCGATATTGGCCGATAGTTCTTCAAAGGTTTTATCACCTTTTTGAAGAACAATACGATCAAACCCTATGCCATACCTCAGGAGTTCTCCCGGAGAAGAAGGGCAGAGTTAAATAGACACGGAGTCTTTTCAGCACTGGTTTACTGGCGGCCTTCATAAGCTACGTCGTGACTCCGTCCTCTCCAGGGCTTTTCTATTTTAAGTTGCTCAAGAGCCCCCTCGATTTCGTCAAGGCCGATTTCTGGAAGATCCTCCGACACATGGCGGGTAAGGTGGCTCGAGAATCCTTCTCATCCGGCTCCGGGTATGCTGAATGCGATGCGTATAACTGGCTGTAAAAGCTTTCAACCTCCGAGAGAACCTCTGGTCTAGAAGCGACGACTTCTCCGTTCTCTTTGGTCAACTTCGTTAGATGGCTTCTTCAAGCTGTTGTACGAAGTCTTTGGACCCCAGTTTTGCTCAATAGCTCCTGTATTGAGAGCGTATTGGAGTGACGGAGTCGCGCCTTACCAGCGGAGATGGTCTTGTTAAGAACCCGCTGTTCTAACGAATCTATTGCCAAATTTTTTATTTTTGTAATTATCAAAATTACAATGCATGTTTTTCTTATTAGCAAAGCGTATCATGATATATACTACTGAAATACTTCAAAATAATATTAAAATAACATTATTACATTAAAACCCATTGTTATCTTTTAATCAAACTTGATTAGGATTGGATGTAAAGTGTAAACAAAATAACTCGCAGCAACGATGACGCATAGTAACGTCGCACTTATGGTTAAAAGCGAAATGCTACTAAGTGATTAACATTTCCCACTGACAATTCTTCAGTAAGAACTATAAATGTATAACGCCATTGTTTTTAACCAATGTTATTTACATTACATTTCAAGTCTGGTTTTGGCTAAACTTAAATGTTGAATTACTTTTATTGCATCCGTTTTACTCGGTGTTATGTCGTCACTATTTCACCATTTTGAAATGTCAAAAGTGAATATGTTATACAGTTTCTGTTTGTTTCCTCCTGATTCAGGATCCATTGGTCCTCCTGATCTCCTCGGACCATCCATCAGTGAAGTGCTGCGCCAGCTTCGAGGAGTTGGAGCGTCAGCAGCGGGTCCTGGACGTGTACAGGACCAGGTGCCTCTTCGTCAGTGGGGAACCGGTCACCTTCGACCAGATACTCCTCAAGAGGGAGGCCGAGAGGAAGGCCTTCACTGAGATGGCCTCGTTGAAGCAGGCTGAGACTATGGAGAAGATTGTGGGTGAGTAGTAAAAAACTATTGACTTTTGATATTTGCAAAGTCGAAAGGTGTTTGTTAAAATTTAGATCTATAAGTTTCCGATCTGGTTATAAAAGCTTGAATCGATAAGTTAATTCTTTATAGCTTATGTTTTTAAAAATGATAACAGAATAAGTATGTTATGTATAAATCTTGCATTAACTGCTTACTATGAGTGATTATTTACCTGTCATTGTAAAAGCTAGGCCTTAAAATAAAACCAAAAAAAACTACAAAAGTTAACCATGCTGGGTAAAACTTCTGTATGTGCTGCCTAGATTGGGCTGCTTTTCGATTTTTTTAATGCCTGTGGGCTTGTGCATTACTTTTAAGGTAATTTAAGTTTTGACAGCGGGATTTATTACGTACATGTACAAACAAATTATTATGAAGTTATAACGTCGCCTAGCCGATGTCAAATGTAACTTCATTGTTACCTTTACCCACAAGTAGAAGACAGATATATATGTTCATTGTGTTCTAATATATCTCTTTCAGCTGAACGCAAACGTTTAGCTCAACTAATTATAGCTGAAAAGCAGCATTCGCTAAGAGTGTTGGAGGCAGCCATGGCCGAGGCAAGGGCTGCCAAAAACAGGGCTAAGCAACGGGAAAAGAAGAAATGTGTAATGGAGATTGAACTGGAGAGAGCTACAGAGGAAGTGGATTCGAAGTTGAAGGATGACGAAAGGTATGTGTTTGTGATATTTTTAACTCCTCTACTGCTTAGGGGATAAATAGACGTATTATTAAATATACCAGGCCTATTAGTAATGCAAAAAATTTCATTTATTTTTGTAATATTCTTTTTAAATTTTGTAGTAGTTTTTATATTCCACTCGGAACATAGTAGAATATTCTGGTTTAAATAGCAATATTATATAAAGACGCGTTAAGTTTGACCTCTTTCTAAATTTTTTAAGGTCTCGTCTCACGATATCAGTGAATTGAGATCAAAACATAGTTGATTCATTCAGTTGGTCGCTATGTATAATTTAATGTTTTTGTAGCATTTTAAATCCTAGTCAGATAAAAAATCTACCATGTGACGGTACTAACTCACATTTTGAAAATTTAATTTTTTATTTACATTTCATAGAAACAAAATAATGGAGTACTACTCGAAATTGAACATGGAAGTAGAGAAGAGTAAGATTCACACCGAATGGAAGATCAAACGTCTGCAACTTGACCAAAGCAGGATACAGTTGCTTTCGACAGAAGAGAGGAATTTGAAACGGGAGAAACTCGAACTGGAACATAAGAGAAACGGCGAGAATATGGAAATCTCGATCGAAAGCCTCGACTTGAGGTCCGAAGACTCTAAGACCGGAGAGACTAACGATAGTGCATCAACACAAGATGTGCAAACACCGGATTCTGTAAACTCCATAGAAATCAATGATATTGGAGAATGTTCCACCGGTGACACAAATAGATTCGATGAGGAAGTTAGAGAAATGGTTAAAATAACTACGGATGTAGAGGAAAAGTGTGATAACATTAAGAAACTGGACTGCCAGGGAAACGTATTGAGCGGCGAAAAATTATTTCACGACAAAAAAGAATTGAAGACGAATAACGTGATCAGAGACTTCTCAACGTCCAGCGACGTCATCGGCGGCAAGCTCGACTCTGCGGTCGACAATCGAACCTTCCAGAAAGTTCGAGATGACGCTCTGAAAAACAAACTTAAAGTGATGTCACACGAGTACGGACAGACGGACGAGCAAAACAATCGGTTGAAGCAAAACCCTATCATAAGTCTGACGTCATACGACGAGGAGAACAACATACGTGACGTCACAATGACAGACGCTCAGAGGAATAAGTTGAGAGTGTTGGGCAGAGAGTTTGATCAACCTTTAGAGGTCAGAGAACACTGTGAACCGAAAACTGACGCGCAGAGAGAGGCGTTAAAGAATAAATTAAAAGTTTTAGGCGTAGAATACAATTTGCCGATAGATGGCGCTTATATTAAAAATCAGCCGGCAAATGTAGCTCAAGAAGAGGCCTTGCGGAATAAGAGCAAAGTGCTGGGATCTGAATACAATTCGCGTTTGAAAGATAAACTGTCTGAAGGTGGTAGAAAGGCGGGGCTCACTTTGAATTTAAAGCCTTTCATAGAACCGGGAGTCAATAATACGGGATTGTTAACTCCTGGAGAATTATTCCCGAGGGTACGTATATATTGATCTATTTTTGTTATATAACAATTAAGGTAGAATGAGCGTAAATATAAACTTCTTCTATTTTTGACACTTGAAATTATCAAAGATTATTGTATCGTCAATAATAACTTCCAAGTTTCTATTTTTTGAATATGTGTCTTTGTTTACTCTTTTTACTTTATTTTATATCAAGTTATAAAATAAGAAATCTATTGAAAGACAAATAAGAGCAAAAGCGGACAGAGTTTTTGTTAGACGAAATTGATGTAAATGGAAGTGATTGACGCTTGGCCCAAACTAAGAATGCATTTATGACATATCGGTGGCGCTAGATGCATCTACACCTATTTATATATATTACTATTTACCATTATCTTATGTTGTTATTTACCATTTTGCAGCTCGATCTAGAAACGCCGACAACTGCAGATGTACCAACAGACATAGCGACCAGCGACATATTCACACCGCACGACGGAAAAGACACTGCCGACATGAAACCGGACAAGGAATTTTTAACAACTGACGGTTTTGACTTTACGATAATAGAAGACAGTGCCGGCGATACAAGTGATCCAATATTCACACCCGATAACTCGCCCAAGAAAGAGGGAACTAACAAAAGCCCAAATCGAATCGCTTACGATCTTTTGGATGGTAACTACGACTTTGGAAACTTCGATCCGTTCGGTTTGAGAAGCTTCGAGAACTTTGTAAAGGACGACAAGCAAGACGCGTCACCATACACACATCCTTCGATAATAATGGAAGAGGTCAAAAAGAAACCTTATAATAATATCTTCGTCTCGAATTATATGACCGATGAAGTTGATTCTAAAGTCGAGGGAAATAATATAGCGACCTTAACGGCATGCCTCCAAAGATCGGTGATGTTACCTCTAACGTATCAGTTGGAAGTCGTGAACAATTCGATTTTGACCCATTTTCTGGTCAATCTTGATATGTATGAGCATCTGAGAAGTTTAAAGGACTACTTCTTCTTGATGGACGGAGAATTCTCTAGAAGTATCTGTCACAATTTGTTCGCGAAGTTAACAAAAACAGTGAACCCACAGGAACTCCTAAATTTCGCTACTCTACACAATATCTTAGACAAAGCGTTGGGTTCGTCGATATCGCGTAAGTCGAACTCTTCATTTATTATTTTAGGTTAGAGTTTTATTTAAAGCAATAATTTTAAAACTAGGTGCTGCATTATTCCAGACTAAAAGTAAATATGTATACCATTGCAACGCAGTGGCTTTGCACATATTAGGATGTTACAAGTGACTTGTAATTTACTGATGGATATGTTCGGGACAATGAATCGATAGGAACGTAAAACGGATCACGACACTTTGTTGTTATGGTTTTCTATTAATTTCATGCCTTATTTGTCTCGCAGAGACAAATTATGTCGTATGAAAATCCTACCTAACAATTTGTGCGTTATTTCTATTGTGAAATTGACGTAAAACAGAATTTTATGTCGAAGCTTTGACTATTTTTACTTCTAATTCGGATGATTGTTAATAGATGGCGTAAATATTGTTATAACGTTAAATAATTCTTATACATTTTTAATAAATTCTAACAGACTCTTACTCACTTAAAAGGTAACAAATTAAAAAAAATGTGTAATGTTTTAGATTTGTTTGTTTGCTGTTGTAACCAGCATTAAATAACACAATTTGGCAATACTTTTAAAACTTTTAGGAAAATTTTTACGTGCATATCATCATGTGTTCAACTTTTCAAACCACGCCCTCCAAATTGACCAGCTTTATTAATTTGAATTAATAACAATTTCTCAGTGCTGGGCATTAACTCGTTAATCCGTTAATCGTTAATTAACGAAGTGAACATTTGATTAACGGATTAACTTTTGAAGATTAACTATAAGTCTATTTATTAATAAGTTTTACATGGTCACTAGTCACTAACGCAACGATAAAAAATGCAATTTTACAAATTTTAACGGATTAACGTTAACTTGCGTTAATTCTTCCGAAATGTAACGCTTTAACGTTTAGCGAAGCTAAATTTTTTTGTAACGGATTAACGAAGTTAATTATTTGATTAACGGTGCCCAGCACTGCAATTTCTCTGTATATTTTTCTACAGATGTCCACAAATTCTCTGAAAATCTATCCTTCACGATATCCGAGACGCCATTAAGCTTCCAGCATAGTTCACCAGACGCGTTGCAATGTCTCTCTCTAACGTATACGGTCAGTTGGCCTCTGAACATAATACTGTCTCAAGAAGCGCTCCTTCGTTATGCCAGGGTATTCCAGTTCTTGGTGAAAATGCGACGTGTCGCTTGGGCTTTAGCCGAAGATTTTCAGGTATGTTATTCATATAGTTATTCGTCGATTTGTTTTCTTAGTTTATATATTGCTATGTTGTAATGTAATGCGGTTACGGCCTTTTTGTAAAAGATTTTAGCTGAAGCATCTGTTGATGGTTTGGGATTTACGACACTTGTGTTGCCAATTTTCAATAAGTATAAATAATGTTTAATACGTGTCCTAGTCTTGCATGTGCTCTAAGGTCGTACATTAACAATCTGCAGGTCGTGGGTTCAAATTCTGTTATGGATTCAACAGCCTGCTGCTTGTACATTAGGCATGTGAGGTTTTTGACCTATGAAGCTAGGAGAGGAAAAGAAAAGGATATTTTTTTTACCTACAAACTGCTAATATCCAGCGTATCTTCAGACTTAATAATTAATTTAGATAATAACAACCCTTAATTATCGTTTTCCAGTCGCTGAAGCTGACAGTGAAGCTATCCCGCGACCATTCCAGAAAGCTCCTCCGCTCGCCCCAATACATCACCGTGCAAGTGTACCGCCACACGATGTCCTCGCTAATCCGCGCGCTGGACAGCTACATGGCGACCACCTGCATCCAGGCCTCGTGGCTGGAGTTCGAGTGCGAGCTGATGAAGGCCAGGACCCTGGACGACCTGCACGAGTGCCACGTGGCTTACGTCAAGAAGGTGCTCTTCAGGTGTCTCCTGAACAACCGGTCCACGCCCGTGATGAAGCTGCTCAACGATATATTCACCGTAGTTCTCAAGTTCAGCCGAGTTTTAAAAGCTGGGTGAGTAAAGGTCAATGTGGTTTTTGTAAAGCCACCCCTTTTGGGAGGCCGGTCAAAGTCAAGGTCATTTTATTTATTTTCGTGTTCCCGTTTGAAGGGCATTGTAGCAAGCGTAATTACCGCGTCACAAGTGAGGCGTAACTCAGGGCACTAAACGGACTGGCTCGCTGCTAGGTGAAGTTACTTACCGTCATATGAACATACTGCTTGTGTTGTTTGCTGTATGTTATAAAATTTTAAAAATTCTATGTATATTCTTAGAGGCGAATTTGATATTAATCTATCTAGAGAAACACTGGCAAGACTCTTAATATCAATTGCAATTATAAAACAATACTACAAAACAACAGTAATGTACTTGCAAATGTAGAGTATAAACTATTTCTAACTAGCTTTTTAGTACATGACGCCAGAGACAAATTAGAATTGGTTATGGAATTAAGTTACAAAAAAAATAAGTGTTGAACATTAATCGCGCGAACATTCTCATTAATTGACAGCAGTCCATCCCATTGTCTTATTTGAGTTGGTCATGATTATATTATAATAATTTCAGAGATTGGCAGCAAAAGGAGCCCGATTCCACTTTCACACATTCAAACTTTAACCAACTGGAAGAGCTGTTCCGATCTTTGAGAAACTAGCGAAATATCTTCACAAAGTGATCACCAAGTTAATGGAGTGCGGATACCAGAGGCATCTTATCGAGCTACTCACTATGGTGAATTTGAATGGATATTATGATCCTGACAAGTCGAAGGAAGACCATAACAGTACTACACGAAGCGATCAAACGTCGTGAAATACCTATATGTTTCCTGAGCCAAATATAAAATTTGTATAAAAACAAGGAGTTAGTACATGAACAATTTTTAATGTGTAACCAATTTATATACAGGCTCATGATCTTTAAATATTAGGGCGAAATGTTGTGACACTATATTAAAATGGGAATTCAGAGTTTGTTATAATTGAATATTAGACGATTGCGTATTTTCTTTCGAAAAGTTATGCGAGACTACATATAAATCTGATCCAAAAGAAACAAAAATGAAATAAAACATGTCCATTTAACACAATTTCACAGTGAAATGTAAATCAGAATCTACTGATTTAATTTGGATGTGTAAGAAGTATGAATGCAGTTGATAATAACTGCAAAAATAAAAATTTTATAAATCTTGGTCTAATTAAATGTTCCTTGATTTATGATTCCAAATGAATGCTTTAATAACTGTAAAGAATTTAAGTAACATCTTCATATAACATTTTTAATAACATTACTTTTCTTTCAAGCTTAAATGAACACATTTTCTGGATTAACATATCATGTATTTGTAAAAAATATTTTTGTGTATTTGTTAAATTTTTTGTCTATTAATTTTGATCAAGTTAAATAGTATCATCAGTCAAAAAGTATTTGGGTAAACAAATACTTTTTTTAATACATCTTTAAAAGTTTCAAGTTCAAAAATTAAAAATTGATTATCATTTTCTTACTAAATTGTGCAAAAAAAAATATTTGATTAATGAACTCAACTTATATAGTTATCTTAATTATTAATGTTTGTGTAAATAAAGAGATCATAAAAGAACTGTTAAAATAAATTTAAAATAATGTTTCTTAAATATTTGTCAACTGTAATTAAAAGAAGTAAAGTGTTATTTGGATTTTTTTATTAATGTGGCAAAGTAAATATTATAAAGTCTTTGATAGAGTAATGTAAAATGAATTTACAGTGCCACTATATATTTTTTTAGGATTACTATTTGTATAGTAATGTAGATTTTAAATCGAATCATTAATTTCATATGAGTTTAGTTAAAAAACAGTGCACTAATTGGTAAACATAGCGATATCTTTAGTCGCTACCAATTAAAATATTATCAGTAAATTTTTTTTTTCACAAATTAGACTAAAATTTAAATAAAATCAGTCAATGTTTAACACAGACAAAATCTGCTAATAACTTTATTGATTACTTTCCCTAACTATTGTTAATAATCGTTATGTTATTGTATATATCTGCATAATTGAATAATGTTTGAGAATACTCAATTCTAATTTCTAGTAAAATTAATTTTTATCTTGAAAGTTGCATTTATCAATTTTGTTGTGTACACGACAACTTTTAATCTCATACTTCGTTTTTGTTTATTGCAATCTAAGTAAGTTTGAAAAGAAATGGCATGTTATAATAATTCTTTTCTCATAATTGTTTTGTAGATTTAGATGTTCAAGTTCTCAAATGGTGACATGTGTTCAAATTAACATTTCAACTTTGTACTTATTTTAGGTGTTGATATATTAGAAAAGGAAGATATTAGTATGTCAATATAAAAAAAAGTATTTTTGCCCTGTGATATTTATATGAAAGACATATCTGTAACATTTCAAAATTTACCCACCATTTATTGTTAATAATTTTTGTGCATGTTTTCTCATTGTATGATAATAATTTAACATTTAATAATGAATACTCATTTAGCTGTGTAGTGTTAACTTTTAAACTTTTTTTTGTGTTATTCCTTGTTAATTTTAAGTTAATGGTTAATTTAACACATGAATTATTAAATAAAAATATTAACTCTAGACATTGTTATCAGTTTTTTTTTTAAATATTTTTAACCAACTCCTTTTTAATGTAAATGATAAATATTAGGATGATATGTTCATCCTAGTATTGATCATACCATATTACAAATTTTAATATTATTGATACTCATTAAATATTAAGGAAATTTTAGAAATATGTTTTCAAAACTTTTTTTAATTTTGTCAAGCATATGTTTGTTATACAGATAAAATTTTACTATTTTCGTTGATCTTTTATAATATAGATAAAGGCTCTACATTCGATCGATGTTCCACGCGTAAATTTCTATCTTACCTTTAAACATGTCTAAATTGGATACACTACAATATTTTTTGGGTACTATATTTACGACCTTAAGTTTTGTACTCATTACTTTAAACTAATTAAAAAGATTGACAGCACACATAATTTTGGCCTAAGGGTTCCATTTCGTTATCTTCCATGCAAAGTATGTTTCAATAGTTTATTCCAAATTATTGTATATTTATTTAAATTTAAACTGTACTTTTGTGTGATAATAAAAGTACCAATATCAATCTATTATAATTAAAATATTATTAAATGATTAATATTTATACCTAAATGGATAGTTTCGATTAATTTAGTCTAGATAGCGTTGCATTGCCATTATGGTGAGTTGTTTATTTAACTAATCATACAGGCTGTTAATTTATATCTGCCGTTATGGGAAGGTCCATAAATTTTCTTTTGTTCAGATGCAAAAACTTATTGTTAGTATTTATTTATACTGATTTCTTAAATTAAAAGAAAGGTAAAAAAGAAACTACTAATATACTAATATTTGCTTACTTAAATCTGCAACAGATGGTGTTGTAATGTAGAGTAGTCGACGCAGCTAGTGCTATCTAGCGTTGAGTAGACAAAAAAAATACTTTTGTCATATAAATGTCATTAAATCTATCTTTGGAATTAATTTATATTTAAAGGAAAAAATTTTTTTTTTGATTAATACCGTTTTTGTTTACTTCGGAGTAAGTCGTTTAATGATGTCAATAGCCAACTTATTTCGTAGCACTCATAGTTGAACAAATTCGCCGTTGCTACAGCAGCGCCAATATTTTCCATATAATCGGGGTGTTTTACAGAATTCTTCATTCTACAGCAAATCGTCCTAGGGTGAACATCTGATTGGAATTGATCAGTGCGTGTGACATTGAAGTGAAACACAGTTCGTTCCAATACTTATTAGCTGTCATCATTCTTATGCTAAATTGAATAAAACACAAAATATATCAAAAAAGACATTTCAGTGCTATATAATACAGTGCAAATTCGTTACTCCGTATCGATCGCAGAGCTACCTATTCGCGATTCCTTGCCGCGGCGCTAAAGTTATCGCACCAAAAACGTTAAAGTACAAGAGTCACCGTCGCCGCCGTCGAGATGGCGTTCATGATGCCCGTAGTGAAAAACGACTGGGACATTTACAACTCGCAGCGGTCCAGGCGGACTTCGGAGTCCGCAGAGAAGGTTGGAGTCGGTGGACGAGTGCGGAAGGTGTCGGAGAGCCGGTCGGAGGGGCCCGCCATGTCTCCGCGCATAGGGGCTGCGCTCAGCCCGCACCGGAGCGCACCGGCGATGCGCTCGCTGTCCTACTGCCGCGCGCCACCCTCGCGGGCCTCCTTGCGGGCGCACGACAGCCCCAAGGGTTCGGCTAGCCCGCCCAGCGCGGGCCGCGACTCGGAGAAATTTCACAGCAGGTTGGTGGAGAAGCTGCGACGGGCCCTCGGCCGCTCGGACACCAAACGCGAGGAGCGTTCTTCGTGAGCTAATGGGGCGTGCTTGTGTGCAGGGCGCGCGCAGAGTCCCCGGAGCACTCGCGATGCGGAGCCTGCATGCCCTACCTGTGACGCACGCCCGCACAAGCGCCGACACACTATCTGTGATACGTTTGGGATAGTGCCGAGTTGAGTAGACCCTGTACGTGTTTAGCTAGTTATCACCGATGTCTAATCCCGATTGGAGTTCATGTGGGACCGCAACCTTATAGTGTTTAGAAACACTCGGTCCGCTTCACCTAACTGTTGCATGACTGTTATTGTCGCCGTTTATGTTATGATTCTGTAATATTCAACGTTCATCAGTATTCGATCCTTTTGTCAGGTTGTTAAGCGGCTGTATTGTATGTTTTAAGACTGTATTTAGTTTAAGGGACACCGGGTATGTTTTCCGAATGTATTATGAGATTTATTAGCCCGGACATCAAATGTACGGTAGTACAGTAAGTGGCAGTTCGCGATTGGTATCTGTGATTTGTTATTTATAAGCCATAGTTATTTATTTTGTGAATGGAGTTAGTTTAATGCTGAATTACTTCGAAGAGTGGGAATACTTTCGATGTTTTAATTACGTTGCAAATGTCCCGGCTGCAAGAAAGTGAAAAATAGCAGGAGCAAGACTATACGCTTGTGAATGGTTTAATTGCAAAATATGTTTAATTGAAAGCTAAAATTTATTAAAATAAACTAATGTCTTAGTAAAATATACCAATCGTCAAATTTATCGTTACAGAATAGTGTCAGCCCAGAAACTGTATTGTGTGTAATTCAGTATTATTATGAAATGCTTGCTAAATTTTAATCTACTTAAAGTACGATAAATATATTTATTATTCACAAAATAATCTTAAAATATAAGTGAGACCGTATTGTAGTCGTCGCGATAGAGCAGTGATAAATTAAACTAAATTTTTGGTCGGGTGGAGTCATTCTCTAGTATTGTATTAAGCTGTAGACGTAATTTTCGTTATATATTTCGCATTATTTTATGTAATGTTAACTTAATGACTGTATAAATGGACCAGCTTTATTAAAATAGTTATTGAACGGTGTTAACTCAGTGAAACTGAATGAAACTGTTGTTTAAGGCTAATGTGAGATTTTGGGGAATGATGTTATAAAGTGTAAGTATTAGAAAGGTCACTATCCGATTGAAATGGTGTGTTGGAATGAAATAAGTTTAGTAAGCCTACTTAATACTAAGGCGTTTTTCACTCGTAAATATAAATACTAAATGTTTTGAATGTGAAGAAATGTTATTTTTCAAGATATGTCGTATGTTATGCAGTCGAAGAAATTTAATGAAAAAAAAGCTTTAGTTAGGTTGTTTAAATTTCTGAACTGCCATTTGTATTAGAATATCCGCGTAGATTTTGAATGTGTCGTTTTTTATCTGTATAGATTCTGCCACATATGTGTATTATCCATCTGGTTTAAGGTTGCATGTGTGAAATTGCCTTGTCCGATCTGAATTTTCTAAATATATAAAGCTTATTCAACATTTACCATCTTTTATTTCATCACATTTTACCCTTACATTGGTGTTACTATGAAATACGCACCTTTAGCTATGAAGACTTTTAGATAGATATCAACCGTATATCCTGAACATATGGTCGAAAATCGTCCCCCACAATGTATCCTTTTGGGACCTTTCTAGAAAGAGTGCAGTATGCTTACAAAAGGAACCCTAACTTCTAGAATGGCATCGAACAAATTCAGTGGCGTGCCAATTTAGGCGAGAATATCTTTTGAGCGCAGATTTTAAAATTTCAAGAAATAAATTTGATGAAAGCGAAAATTATAAGTTTTATAACGTTTCTTTTGTAATATTATACATTTACTGGAGTAAGTGCTGAAAGTATTTCACTTGCTCCAATATATTAGTTCTCTGGAAATGAAACCTTGCTCGTAAAAAGTTATCGCTTTCATAGTAATGAAATGATAACTTAAATGACAAAAGATAACACTGAATAGATTGTCTGCCAATGCCATATTACCTATAGAAAATAATTTATTAAGTCTATTAAAATTTGAAAATTGAAATGCTTATCGTGTTTTATTCCGAAATGAAAATAAGTTATAAGAGGAAATGGAAACCGATGTTAATAGGATTTAAAACCTTAATTAGAGTTCATCACCTACGTTTATTAAGTCGTCTATATTTCTTCGCGTAAAGGAAAAGAAAATTGGAACGTATGTTTTAGCGAAAATTCTGTTTTTCTTTGAAAACACACTTGTAGATGTTCAATTGTCCAAATGACACTTAATAAAAAATTTGTTCATCCGAATGATCCAACCCCAATTGAAAATGTAATAAATCAAATTTCAACTGTAACCACACAAAAGAAACAAGGAAAAATACTCTTTGTGAAGAAATAACATAGGTTAGGTAACGGATTTTATCACGTTCAATTACTTTAAACTTTAAGTAATTAAAAAGTGTAACATACGTAAAGCTCTATTATTTCTGTAATGCAAATACTGTATAGATAGATACAGAAACAAAAAAAATGCGGGTTTTCTTTTCTAATTTTAGTTATATGATTATCTATAAAAATATGTATGAGTATCGTTATTAATATTGCAAGTTTTTGTTTTGGGAGCTTCGTAAGTAGAGCCTAGTAAACTTCTATTGGCCTCACTATGGCCTTCATATTGGCTAATCACGTGATATTGTCTTTTGGTGGTGGAAATTGTTTTATCATGTGATTTACTGCGAAAAATTACTGCGCAATTAATGTCTACACCGAAGTAGGTGAATAACAATAAAGATATCGATAAGGATAACAGATAACTAATACTCCGATCATATGTATTAAAACCTTAGCCTAAATCATTGGTGAATAACGGAAATTTCCAGAACGTACATGAGTATGCGTAGGTAGTGAAACTTGCATTTTGTTGAATGACTGTACTTTTTTGAATGTTTCAATAGTTTTATGGAGTGAAACCACTTATTAAACGCATACTACGTTTAAAAATTGGTCTTGAAATAAATAGAAATGGAAACCAGTAAAACAGAATTCACGTCGATTTATTGATAGATCAAAGTCAAAGTATTTTTTTTAATATAAAAATGCGTAACATTTTTATCAATTGTTAAATAAAGTATCACCGGTTCAGAAACGTAAGCCTTTGATCTGAGAAGAACCGGCGTAAGAAACTCAGCGGGTCTTAATTCTTTTTCCCTTTTTTCAAAAAGTTTCACAAAATTTATATATAGAACAACCTATTTTAACAGTTTGTAATAGCCTGCTAACTCCTTTACAACTTTCTTCATAGATAATAGCTGAACGTTTTCTGAATTTTGTTATAGAAGAGACATTGTCCATGAAAGATTTCATTGTTCTTCGAGTCTTGTTTTATAAGAACAATATTATGCTTATTCCTAGTATTTATATTACGCGTATCACAATGTTTTACAAATAATTTTGATATTTATGTACATGCACTATATTTTCAAATATTTATTGAGAAAAAAGTCATAAAATCAGTATCGGTATGACGACTGCTCCAATTACCTATATTCATAGTGATTCTCGTGTTATGCGAGCCCTATACATTATAAAAAAGTGACCCTCTACACGTGTTTCCATGTTTGATTCCCTCCATGTTCACGAGACGAAGGTAAAATATATTCTCATTTCAATATTAATTGTACTTTAAGTCAAAACAACTTTATATCTTAAAATATTTTTGTCAACCTAACTGACACTGAAACAATACCAACCTATATAGCTTACGACCCAGTCCACCATATGGTGCGTTAGAACTACCCAGGGTTTGTCTTAAAACTTTACATAGGCAATGTATATGAATATCCACGGCTCTTCAACACATCTTCTTATGTGACTTCATCTTGGTTTTTTTTTTTTTTTTTTTTATTGCTTACGCAGCGAGACGAGCAGTCGGGCCACCTGATGGAAAGTGGTCACCGACACCATAGACATTGGCAATACCAAGTGGTATCGCCCACGCGCTGCCTACCGTGAGACATAGGGTGTTAAGTCTCGTTTGCACCAGTAAATACGCTGGCTACGGTGCCCTTCAAACCGGAACACAGCAGTGTTTTCACCTACTGCTTCGCGGCAGAAATAGGCACCGCGGTGGTACCACCAGACGGTCTCCTGTAAACAGGGGACCTACCACCGAGTTAGACACGGATTGCGGTTGGTCGTGGAAGACACGGATGGCAGCAATTCTATCCAGATTAAGGCTCTCCATTTAAGAGCAGCCAGTATATTCCTTCGCTCAGTATCCTTATTGCTTAGTATCCTTATTGCTCAGTATCCTTATTGCATAGGGTGACCAAATTCCTTTTAGCTTCCTGCGGCCGCACGGTACTAGGGACTAAGTTTCTATAGTAGACCTATTGCAGAATGCTATCCAAATAAAGCCTTGAATTTTCATTTCAAATTTTCATTTTACCTATGCTAAGTTTTACTAGTTCGCTAGTGACCTATTACTTTGACGATTTAAAGAACGTCCACTTATAATTGAATAACAGGGTCTCACAGAATTTCTGTCTGAAGATCAGGATCACACGCACTTGCAGAAACGTTAAGAGTTAACATTTTAAAATCAATATTTGAGTAAATTCCATTACGGATTGTAAAAGTACTTTTATTGAATAATGTAGTATTTGCACAGCGCCTTGTACTATTAAATTAATTTGGTTAACGATAAAATAAATCAAAAGTGTAGAGCGTTAAGATTTGAAAGATGTTTATCAACGCTAGGTAAAATAGCTTTTAGGATTTTCTTAGTATAATGGAAAGCCGATTCCTAATAAATTAAAAATATATACATCGATGTCTCTTGCGAATAATTAATGACAGAATATTAACGACATAATAATAATGTCAACATCATCATAGTGTGTTAGTGTACTGCCGGACACAGGGGAGGTCTAATGCGGGTTGGTAGATGGACCGCTTTTTACATGTCCATCCGACGCATGGATCATCTTATTTTTAAGACAATTGAGTAATCGACCCAAATTGCCCTAACCAACTAGGAAACAACATTGGAAAATTTTTGAGTCCTCGCAGGATTCGAACCCACGACTTCCGGTTTCTAAAGCACACGCCCTTAGCACTAGGCCACGGAGGCAGTTTAATAATAATGTACTTTTATTTAATTAATAAGTATAATTAAAGTCTGAACGGACAATCGAAATTAACAAAGCAAATTAAGTTTAAGTGACAGGAGATAAAACTATGTTTAAAAAGTCAAGCAAGGAGTTTGCTTGGTTTTTATAAAACTTAAAGTAAGTGCGCAAGCGTTTAAGGTGTTTTGGCTGATCTAAAAATGTTGTATTAGTAAAGACCTCTCCATTCAGAAGTATAAACAGCTTCTTTATTTAATTATAAAATTAAAGCCTAATGTAAAAGTTTTTAAACGTGGTTAATCCCTTTCAAAGAGGCCTTGAAATCTAAACAGCTAACTATGTACTTTCAATAGTGGTGACATTGAAACAGTTTCGCTTAATTTAAACTTATAAGAGGGAACTCTAGGGAAGGGAAGAGTACAATGTATAATTTGCGTTTTTTAATATCTCTTTTACACCGTCCCGTGATATACATATTTGTGTTATTGATCTAAAAAGTTATTGTCTTTCAACATAAGTGTTATACCGCGTTTTCTTGTTTTCATCTAATTTACATTCGGCCATTTGCCTTATGTTAAAATGTCGCGTAAACTCGAAATTCATGAGAATTATATTAACGAATCGTATGACTTGTGACGTGTTTATTAAAATAATAAATATTTTGTGTAAACTGTGGATGCGAATGACCTACCAACGTGTTATAGATCTTTATATTAAACATCTGTATGGCTTCTTGCATTGGTTGTGTGACACGATTTATGCAATCCTATTACTTGCATTTCTTAAGAAAAAACTTTTGACCTAGTCTATAATTTAATACTCTCTTAAGTTATACAAACATTTTAATCAAATGAGTTTTGTTACTGAGCTCAATATTTATAGGGAATAAATATCAGGTTACTCATAACTTTAAACAACTTACAAATCGGCCTATTTAAAATTTACCGGTGGTAGAAAGGGGACCTTCTAGAAGCAGTAGTGTAAAAACTACTACAGTGTTGCGGATTGACAGGCACCGTAACCAGCGTATTTACTGGGTAAACGAGACTTAACATCCTATGTCTCACGGTAGGCAGCGCGTTGGTGTTACCAGTATTGCCAATGTCTATGAGCGTCGGTGACCACTTTCCATCCGGTGCCCCGATTGCTCGCTTGCCTGCGTAGGCAACAAAAAAAATCAATATTTTATGGATTATTTAGAAACTGAAACACGTTACTGTCGGACTCGCATGGACTAAAAGGTTAAAACCAACATAAGACTGATGTCTGAATGTATGTTTAGCTGGACTAAGTAAAGATTCTCCTTAACGTTTTATATGCTATTGTCCTGGT
The DNA here is from genome assembly GCA_029286875.1 of Lamproptera curius. NCBI lineage: Eukaryota > Metazoa > Arthropoda > Insecta > Lepidoptera > Papilionidae > Lamproptera > Lamproptera curius. Next base: position 826,620 of record JAGSMT010000041.1, on the reverse strand, counting down.
CAGGAAGTAAAAGTCTTTGTAGATCCCGCTAGAAGGAAACGTTAAAAAGGAATACTAGGGAGATATCTGAATTTTTTCTCTGCGTGATTGAATGCGTAATGCAGACATTCGTAGCAGAGCGTGAGTAACCGACATAGCCCGTAAAGTTAGCAAACTGAAGTGGCAATGGGCCGGCCACATAGCTCGTTGAACCGATAAACGCTGGGAAAGAGAGTTTCTCGTCTGGCAGCCTCGTACTGGTCTTCGCAGTGTGGTACTAACGAGATGGATTGACGACATGTGCAGATGTGCAGAAAGTCGGTAGATGCAGATTGCGCAGGATCGTACCTCTTGACGGCTCATGGGAAGGCCTATGTCCAGCAATTTTGTTAGGCTGATATGATGATGATGATGCTCTGAATTTTACAAAACGCTGTATTGCTAGAGGACTATGGAATTAGGCACTTGGTTTAACATCACTTACGACACACAAATCTAGTGGCATTCAAGAACTAGACATTCCATACTTCGCCGTAATAGATTACGAACTTACAAGTAATAAATCTGTAGAAAAACTAGACAAATAAAACGTTTACACCTAAGCTGTTAACAGTCGATTTTAGTGCAATTATCGTGTGAATCTAACTGCGCTATATATGCACTAACAACTAGCGAGTGACGTATAGATTATTAACATGTTTTCCACCGTGACGTCACGAGAGGCGTGCCAACTGCCAATTGACACTGGCACAAACAACTAACGCCTTTGCCTCTCCGTCCATAAATAAAAAAGGCGTGTGACGCAAATAGCTCGTTATGTCTATGACTAAAATCGGATCCATCAAGATGCGTACTGGTTCAGGAGTGAATTGCTTCTTTAATTGTAATTGAGGATACGATATTACGTATGTTCTTAAAGTGGTTATAACTACGTAAAAGCACACAGGTCAGCCAGGAAGAAGACAATGAATTTAAATTATTTTTATGATGGCACGGTAATGTTAGCCTTCTTTTTGGAATATAAATTTAAGGTGATTCGCTGACGATTTTTATTTTATTAAAATATCGTAAATATACTTCTGAAAAGCATTTCTACCTTAAACTAATACTTCGTTAGATTTTTAACGCAATAACGGGATGCTTACCATAACTTTTGCAATAAAAAAATCATATTAATCAAATCTTTTATAATTAATTATGTACGGAATCAGTATAACGCGATTACATTTAGAACCTTGTGTAGGTTTTGCATTTTATATTAGATAATCTTTAATTCTTTCCTCTACGTTCTCATATTTAATTAAAATCAGGCAGTCAAAGTAAAAAAATACTTTATTACTTCATAATTTTTGAACGTTATCTTTTAACTAACTTATCCCTAAAGGCAACATAGATAGATAGATAGCGACCTAAGGTCGCAAAATTCCAAAACGCCCAGGAACAATAACAAAATAATGAAATAATCATAAAATTTTGACTAAAACATAATATTTTTTTTTCTTTTTCAATACAATTGAGAATTCTATTGCAAAGATAATAAACTTTAGTTAGATGATGTGATGTAAGTATATTTAAATAACAAATAAAAAAAGGTGCTATATAATTATTATTTATAATGGGAGAGGGTTAACAAATAACTAATATTTTTAAGTGGCAACCTAAAGATGCCTTTGGGATATACTTATTAGTATTTTATGAGTTTTTTTTTCCTAACCTAATATTTCCATATACCAATAAGGTCAATTTGCATGTACTTGAGATTTAGGAAATATAACATTTGTTACAATAACTTTAAAAGCAATATTTATGACAGCTACATGAGCCGTTTCGGCTTTTTCTAGACTAAGCCTTTAACGTGGTCGTCTTATTATCAGATCAGAATTAACGGAGAAACATTTTTACGTACAGCAACACGCGCAACCACATGAACCAAAAAACAAAAATTACATTCGATGGATAGATTTAGAATATTCTCCGACTGACATATATCAAAACAATGGCATAAACTTTGCAAGCTCAATTCGCCCTGTCTAAATAGCTTTTCAGGTTGTTTTTCAAATCTAATGGACTAAATAAGACAGCAATATGTCTTAGCATGTTTATATGTTTTTAAAAGTTTCCACATGATTCAGATGTCAGCTAACAAACAACACAAAACAAAGTTAAAGACATTGTTGATTAATCTTGCCATCCATCAAACCGTTATTTCGTTTTGTTTGTTTGTTTGAAGCGAAAAGTAGGGCAAATCCAAATATATTTATTTAAAATTTTACATATACTACGAGTTTTCATATATTAATGATCTTGAAATATATGTATTTCTGTCTGTGGAGGTGGTGTGAGCGACATGTAAATTTTCATGTTCTGAAAATATTCTATTGCACAATTGTGCTCTGAAATGTTGGATGCTTATTTAAACTGTGTTAGATAAAAAGCAGTCAAATGATTCTCGTTCTTTTATATGAAATGTAGAGACACACAGGATCCTATGACATCAAGTTGTTTACTGCCTTAAAATATAGCGCGTTAATTGCCGTCATTATATTAATTAATTGTATTAGCTTAAACAGAAAATACATAAATTAAATAGGTACTATTTGCACACTACTACGGTGGATTTAGCCACAACCCTAGTTGACCTGTTGTTAAAAAGAAACCTTTCAAGCAAACTAATAATTTTTCTCAATCATCCACGTAAAAATATTCTTGCGCCATCTATGCTTGATTTATTACATCACAATTTCCCTTAAGGATTCTTGTTGGTAAACAAAATTTTATATCACGTTTAGCCCAAAACTATCAAAATTCAACCTAATGTACTCAACTATAAGGTTTAGTATCATGAACGTTTACGATACACGTGAAAAAACGCGCGGGAATTGTCCGATCCGAATTTATCGATTGCACGTCTCGTGTTGGGCCCCGGTCGGCGATTATTTACAATTTCGCGCCGACTGGCGATTGTCTGCCCGCGAACCGGTTTCAACCGGATCGGAGCGTCCGCAACGACGCGGACGGTGAATCAAGTGATTTCGACGACATTGATATACGACGTACGTGGCCCTAAATGTGATTTGATGCGCTTGTTATGGACATACCTATATAGATTATGTGACCGAATAAATTGCTTCCGTAGCCTTTTGTTATAGGCAATTACTTTATACACTAATAACTCACTTTCGATTCCAAAAGAGAAGTTGTTGTCTTCCTGTTGGTTATCCTAATGTTAACCAAGGTAATTATTGCCCGTTAATTTTAATCCATACGTCGGATTGTCATTAAAATGTCGATCAAGGCCATCATTGAAACTTTATTACATAATTTTAGTGGCAATTTTTTCATGAACATAAAAGTAAAAGATACCGAATACATAGTCTCAAGCGTAAGATTACACAAATAACTACGTACCTACTTTAATACTTTTTTATTTCTTTTTTTATTAGCAGCAGTCGAGCCACCTGATATAAAGTGGACACTGACGCCCAAAGACATTGGCAATACTAGTGGTATCACGAACGCGCTGCCTACCGTGAGACATAGAGTATTAAGTCTCGTTTCCCCAGTAAATACGCTGGTCACGGTGCCCTTTAAACCGAAACACAGCAGTGCTTTCACACTACTGCTTTGCGGCAGATATAGGCACCGCGGTGGTACCAACCTAGACGGTTCCCTGTAAAAGGGGGACCTACCACCAGACTTAAACCACCACCATACTAAAAAATCTGTTATAAATCTTAATATAATTTTACAATTATCAATTGCTTAGTTTATATAGCATGCTGTATTATTAATTAATCCTGTAATGATATTGCCTGACCTTAAGTTTGGTTAGATAGGGAAATCTCGTTTCACGGTTAATTGATAATCTATACGGTATGCATGTGTGTAGGCATTGTAATGAACGTGTAATATAATATCACTTTATGTATAGCTTAATATTAATTAATTTGCTGAGATAATACAATATGATAATAAATTGTTATTATCAAACGGGAATTGAAATTGAAATTTAGCGGATTATAGGTATAGCGTAATATTTACGGATACTAGAGATCATGAATAGGGTTTGAATCCTGAAAAATAATAAAAAAGACATTTTTAGTAATATTTGTTTATAAAATAATGTACCTTTTGTAAATGAAACAAATAAATTGTCATTTTTTATTTAATTGTTTCGTAATATACTTTTGCTTAACCAAATAAATATTGAATATATGTATTATTAAAGGCCTTTGCGTCTTTACAGACGATTAAACATATGTCTGATCAGAGAACACCTCTTTTCATGGCTATTAAGCCTAATTCGAGAGTGACATTGATATATGTATGCATGTACAAATCAGTCTATGTTAACTAATATAAAATACGTAATTTTCGTTTGTATTTTTTAAAGAACTCAATAAATACTACATTCATTTTAAAGTTTATATTGTTGGGAAGAGTTATACACTACGGCATAAGCAACATGACGCTCGAATCAACAAGAACGTAACATCAATGACGCATGTCAGCTACCGTTCAATAAACAAAACATAAAAATAATTATAAAGCTGTTATATCTATAACGGTTTCTGAAGGTCTGGAATCATTGATACAATATTTGCGTCGATGTCGTTACGTGCAGTGCTAGTACTCGTCCTTTAACGATTTACGATACAGGACATTTTTTTTAATGACAGATAATTTATTAAACACAAAATAATGTCACAACGTTTAAAATTAAAATATTTACAATATTAATTATAAAAGATTTGAAGTCTTTGGCACATGTTCAGTAGCGATACAATACATGCCCGTAGAAGGATGAAGGTCTTGCAGGTCCCGCAGGATTCGAACCCGACCTCCGGTTTCTAAGCCACACGCCTATACCACTAGGCTACGAGGCAGTTCAAGTCACGGCTGAACATTCTGTTAATAAACAAGGAATGATCGTGTTTTAATTGTTTTATCACTGTTGTTTCATAGTGTCTTTTTTATTAAAATTATACAAAAACCTTGCAACGATTTATTTTTAATAATTAACGATAATTTTAATGCACGGTTTAATTCATTGCTCGTGTAAAAATTTTTCGAAAACGGTTATTCCTGTTATATTACTAACCTGTCCATCTTACCTTTATTTATAATCTAGGTCACTCTGATACTTTAAGGCCTCATTACCACAAGCACGTGCCCATTATGCGGAACTGTGGTTAAAGCAGAGACACTTCTGCAATCGATCCACCGCTGAAAAAGAATCCGCGAACGTCTATAAATAAATCTGTGATATCAAGTTGCATGTAATAATAGAATCGCATTTTTGCATCGTTGTTTTGTAATTTAAGATAATGCGATATAATATTATTGTGAACATGCATATAAAATATTTTAAACAAACACTAATGCATAAGTAATTTAAAATTTGTAATGCACGAGGGTAGGTTAAAAACTTCTAAGCGATAACTTTCTTATTGCTAATTATTTTACAATGATTGGATTTTGTTTGTTATAAGGTAAACTTGAGTTCTTATAGGTAGGTATACTTAAACATTAGGCATAAACATTAGTGTCAATTTTAATGACAACTTTAGGGAGTAATATAAAGCATCGACGTTCATTCGTACAACATCAATACTAATTAGTACCTGGTAATTGCTGCTTGGAGATCGTGCGGACAGAATTGATGGATTTTCAGTAGAGGGTTAACCGGTCAAAGTTGGCAGCGAGTAGGGGGGGATCGGTCGGCCTGGCGTTCATTAAAAAGGCCTGTGTCCAGCAATGGCATGATTATGATGTTATGATGATGAAATAGAGGGAATGACATCTGGATCCACAATAAGCAAACATTTATAGATGCTTAATTTTTTAACAGACTATTTATAATGACTTTAAAGGTCTTAGCAATCTGGGCCAACCTTTTGTAATATTATCCAACGCATAATTCATTAGTATATACTCTCTCTAAAGACTTAATTTACACGTATTGTAAGTTTAATGTATTCGTCTCGGGTAAAGTACATACGCAGCAGTAAGCACTGCGGTACGAAATTGATTAATTATATAATATATTTGACCGACTTCCCAAAAGAAAGAGGTACTCAATTTGGAGCTATGAATTATCATCATCATCATCATCATCATCATCATCATCAGCCTATGAAAGTCCACTGCTGGGCATAGGCCTCCTAACGCACCTCATCCATTAGGGGTTTTGGACCGTACCCACCACGCTGGTCCAATGTGGGTTGGTGGTGACCGACTTTTACATGCCCATCATGGATCATCTTACTTTTCAGACAATTGGGTGTTCGGCCTAAATTGCCTATCTAACAGGAAACAACAATGAAAATTTGATTTGAGTCCCGCAGGTTTGCGTATGAATATTATACGGTTTTTCGCTTATTCTTGTTTTAAATTTTATGTTTTAGATGTCATTTAGTCCCCTTTTTTTAAATAATTTTGTGATAAGTAGTTTAATCACAATCTTGTGCGATTAAATAGCAAACGATGGCTTAACCTTAAGAGATGGACAAACTATTTTCTGCATAATTGTACTACTTGAATTGGCCTACAATAAAATCCGCGACAGCATATATCTATGTTTTAAGAATAACCCACAATAAGCATATTAATGTTAACATTTTTAAAAAGTAGCAATCAGGCATATTCAAATCTTATTTAAGGAAATATAGTGTAAATTTTAACAAAAGTTAGTAGATTTAAAAAAAATTTCCTTCTATGTAAATAAACGTGTCGTAATCAACATTTTGGTTAAATGAATACCTTAAAAGATCAGAGATTCAAAATGCGGTGGTAGAAATTTAAATGACAATTTCGTCTTATATTGCGTAAAATGCGCTGTTTGGAGGCGTTCATATTTTTTGGTTAAATTTCAGTTGTTTTTTTTGTAATGTTTTCAATTGATAATGAGAATAATGCATAAATATTCGTGCGTCAGTAGCCGATCTTACAAAGCTGTATTTACAAAAATAGCTACGTTTATGATGTTTCTGAATAATACATTATAATAGATGGTTGCTAATTTGGATCACATGTGACCTGAAAATCACATTTCTAGCAACACGTGTTTCAATTGAGTAGGAGTTGAACTTACGTTGATTATTGTGTCATCAAATGATTTGAAAATATCGAATAAGACTAAATGTTTTTGCGACTCATGTTCTACGTCTAAAAAGGGAAGAAGAAATGAAACATTTTTTTCTAGGTTTTTCCTAGTAGCTATCATTAGAACACAAGCAGCATTATCGTTGTATTTATGCAAAGACATTATCTGATGATTAAAAGCAATCGTTGAAATGTTCTAAATAAGTTTTTTTACAATAAAATGAAAACAAATTTTATTCATTGCTGTGTTTTAAACAGTTTATATTATTATGTACAATTGTTTTTTAAAAAAAAACTTCTTTCGGCACTAAGTTAGGTGTCGCATTCTTTAGGGCTTTTATAAAATAGTAGTAATGGGAGATAAACTATACACATACAAATATGTATTTGAACTAAGCTCTATTTCTATGCTTACTTGAAAACAAATATATCAATTTTTAATAATCAAATTGATAAAGATTACGTCATGTGCGATTTGATTCAATGCATATATCGCTAACATTATTCCAATGGGCCATTGTTTTCTGCAGCGGCATCGTTATCTGAAGGTCGAGAGACAGTAACCTTCGTATAAATAAATAAGTTGTATCACTCGATTTTTGAATATGTGATGCCTTATCTATCAAAATATAGGTTAAGTTTTCTTCATAACGTTAATGAAGAATGACTTGAATCTGACAAACAACTACTCAAAATTATAATTGTAATTGACGTTAAACTTCAAATGTCAAAGTTATTTGGCGCCAAAATGACGGACATGCTCATTGGTTAAACAGAGAGAGGATTGAACATGGCCCCGATCCAACAATAAGATTTTTTAATTAAACACCATACCTTATTTAGTCTGTACCTTATTTAACAAATTTTGCCAATAAAATTATTCCAAAATTGATGACGTGTACTTTCAGAAATATAAACAAAAGTATCGTAATCCATTTAGAATAATTTATCAATAAATGGCTCATTTTAGTACCATCTGCTGTCTGGCATTAAGTTGCAGAAGTTTATAACAAGTTTGCTCGTTTCGTTCTGTTGAATGTCCATACAAGCTTGTAGCAATTAAAACTTCGGGCGTAAAGCGTTAGAACAACACACTTTTTGAAAATAATGCCCTTTAGAATATTCAATATTTTTAACATTTAAAAGTCAGACTGGGTACTGCATTTATTGAAAAAATTACTAAACATTAATTAACAATACGAGTTTAATTTGACGAGATATTCCTTAATTCGTCAAAATCTTGACTTTGATTGGTTCAGCTTGTTTTTCTTTTAGTTTTACGACACTTATTTCAATGCACGGATCCCTTTAGTGTCGATACGTACAGTGTACACTGTATTTATTATACGTTAAATGTTTCAGAAAGAAAAAATAAAAAGTATAAAGTGGACTTTATGAATTAAAGAAAGAATTTGACATACGGTACATTGTTAATCAATTCTCTAAACCTTTTTGCATTAGCTGTATCATCACTATAGCCACTTTTGAAATATAAAAGCTAACTATACATGATTGTCTATCTGTCTATCTCTGTTATGTGTAGGCCTTATCTATCTGACTATACTTTAAAGTTGATAAAACCATGGACACTGAACATGTGTTGTTTTAATATCTTTATACTAAGTAATAAACTTAATGCTTAATTTAATCGATAAACATTAACACTTTGATAACCTTAACAACGAACTAATAACTTTGTAATCTTTTGATAAATGTCTGTATATTATATTACTATCATATACAGCATGTAAGTGAAAGTTAAGAGTAAACTATAACACGGAAGGAAAAACGCATTTCATATGAACAGTATTCTTAATAGACCATAGGTATATTAATAAGCGTATGTTGCCATGTATTTGTACAAAACAGTCATCAACTCCCGTAAAAGCATGTCTATCAAGCAAATAGATTAATAAGCTGTTAAATAGCTGAAGAATTATTATATAGGCATTTTATTTATTTTAATTTAAAAATATTAACTAAAAATAAAATATCATGTTTATTTTGATTTTTCATAATATTTTTCTTAAGACGGTACATGCTTAACGAATTAAAAAAAAATAAGCGTAGACTTCCTAGTCTGTAGTCAGCATGATATGATAAGATAGCCTTATCTAAATAAATGAATAATTGAACAAACCTATGTAGATAAGCCGTCATCTTGACGCCATCGCTTCAATTAATAGATAAAAAAGATAGGTTAGTTTTGTTGTGATAAGCTGATAACCTAATAATTAAGTAGCTTAATTATTTATTCAAATACATAACAAATACTTTCTACTATTCAATCCCTTATACTTATTGTTTAGGTCAGATTTAATATATAATATGCATTACGAAATTATTCACCGTTCAATACGTATTATTAAACTTGCGTTATAAAATTTCGTATTGAATTATAAATATTCAACAGATACATAGCAGGTCTTATTATAGAGTTCAAAAAAGGTTTCTAAAAGGATTTTTTATTTAACTTTCTCTCAATAAGTAAAAAAAATATATAATTAGTTTGACTTATATGTTTAATCTAGTATATTTAAAAACGTGTCGAAGGCGGCAAATGTGTGGTTTCTAAAGTACATTTGCACGTTCTGCATGTTCGCTATTGCCCGTTCTATGACGTAAATCGCCAAAAACAATATTTTATAGCTGTACTTTACGACTGTGTTTCCATTAAACCTAATGTTTATTATCGTGTTGCGATTTATTACATATTTACAATTCGCTGCTTTGTATCAGATATATTTCGTACTTCAGAGAATCGATATTGATAAGTCCTATTTAAGAATATCAACGCGAAATTATGTTTTTTGTTCCATCATCATCACCATCAGCCTGTGTTAGTTCTCTGCTGGACATAGGCCTCCCTTAAAGCAGGCCTTCTCTATTAGGGGCTATTTGGACCGTATCCCACCACGCTGGTTCAAAGCGGGTTGGTAAGAGGACCGACTTTATACATGCCCATGTTTTATTTAGGATATTAACTGTAAGGATAAAAATACAAATTCTTTAAAAAGATTTAATTTTTACAATTTTCAAGAAGAAATCGAATTTTACAATATATGTTCATACAACCTCCTTTGAATCGAATTATGTGGTATATTTCATAAAGTTACTCGTATGTTAATAATTGCATATTCGGTTTAGCACAATCGATCGGTTAGCATGCTACTGCTATCGCCCCTTCATAACAATGCGGCACGAACAGTGCGAAATCGATAACTCGACTTGGGAAAATTCCATTCGACGAAAAAACCTATCGATTCGTTTGTTGCGTTCAGTACGTTCATGCATTGAATTCACTTAGAATTATTCTGTGGAGGCATGGCCATTTGTTGCACAAGTAATTCTTTAGAGTTGTTTTTATAAAATAATTTTTAAATTAAATCTTTATGCATTCTTTAAGCGCCAGAGTGTTGGCAAACAAAGTTAATTCAAATTTCTTTTACTTATATTCACTGTGTGTAAAAATAGTTTAAAACAGTTATAACAAGGCTATGAAGCGTTTATACTTTTTTTTTTACTTAACTTATAACATGTCATTTTTGTCACATCATACATGTTTCACATCCGTGAAAAGAAAGAGAGTTCATTGAATTTATACCTCACGTAAAAAGTTAATATAACTCTAATTTTCTTTCATTATGCTGAAGCCCTGATCTATATTCATGCATATATTGCCAGACTATAAAATCTGTGTCTAAAATTATTATAAAAAATCGAATTTTAAAATATATTTGTTTATACAACCTCTTTGAATCTAATTAAGTGGTATAGTTCTTAAAGTCTTATTTGTAGTGACTGATACTGTACATTATAGTTTATACAAAAAATTATTTCAGATTAATGATAACATAGAGCGTATTATTAATAAGCCGCCGCCTCGTATTAATAATATAATACTAGTATTTCATAGTTTATAGACAGAATTTATGATATACGTACTTTTAAGTATGATAATAGTTCTTTCAAGCGAATTATAAATAAGCTTCTAATAAGTCATTAATTGCAAGAACTCTTATTATTGCTATATAATTTATGAGGATAGGTCTTTTAAAACTTTTGTAACATTAAAAGTAAGAAATAAATGTGTTCTGAAATATTATTAAATGCACATAATTAAAATATTTGAAATTAAAATGTTATTTTATAATAATTCTTAGAAAGAAGAGAAGAAAGAAGAAGAAGTCCATAGTGTCCGTATTAGTGAATGAAAGACGAATATTTAGATTTTATCCGTCTTAGCAAAATTTGATCTGACTTCAAACCAAAAACTATAAACTCCTGTAGAAGTTTGTAGAGTTCATCGAAACAAAAAGATTCAGATTACTTTTATGTTTAGCACTTCGTTGTCATATTTTTCAGGCGGGTAAAAAATTACTGGAAAACTACAGACAAACATGGCGTGGAATTTTTTATGCGGCCGTTTTTTGCCTGAGATATATTAAGGTTAGTACACATAAAATTTGTTTGCAGTGTTTCATATTTAAAGTTTGCTTTACCGTCTATTATCAGCTATATATTTTAGTAAAATAGACAACATTTGTTTATCTGTGTAAGTATGCGTCAAGCTTGGTAAAATACAGATAATGAAGACATAATTGTTATTTTGATTTATATTATTAGACATTAAAATAATAAAATGTTTGAAAGCTTTAAACATGTAATTATGACAATATCTATTTTTTTAATTACTTTGAAGTCAGGATCGTAAAGCAAATTTAATATGTAAGGAAGCTGAAAATATCTTAATAGGGGTGATTATCTCAATTAGTATCCATATTAAGTTATTAACTAAAGCTTCGCACGCGTTAACTTATTAAAATCTTTACTAATTGTAACTTACTAAAAGTTTTTTTGGCGTACCAATAAATTACATACATATGGGCAATTTTTCTGATTGCTAATATAAGTGGGATGTAATCCTTACCAACACAATGGAGTCATATGTTTCGAGTTCTCTTTTTATATATTTTTCAGTATGTCTATGAGTTGTTTATTTTTAGCGAAACACTAATATAAGATAACCACAACGACACCTGATGCAGAATCATATGGCGCTAGATTGGGTCAAATTTATTGTTTTTTTTTTAAAGCCTATTTCAACAATTAATGGTACAAAAGCGGCTTATAATTTGTTGATTTTTAACCAACTAGCTTTAGGATTGCTCGAGGAAATTAATATAGGTGCACGGAAATGTAAATAGTGGAAAAACATAGTTAATATTATACTATGAAGTTCTCTATGACTAAATGAAAGGTATTATTTATACTGTCTTATAATGATGAGCTCGTTAAAAAGCAAACTAAACAAGGCGTGGGATTAAAAAATAGAGCTCATTTTCGGGTTCAATAATTATTTATATCTGAAAAAAGAGGACAGATTTTTTTCTTATGGTCTCGTCTTTCACCACCGTGCCATGTAATTTAACTAAAATTATCTTTACTTACATATTAAGCCCTTAAGAGATTGTTCGTTTAAAAATTAAAGATTGTGTAAGCTTGTTCATCGAATAAGGCTTTAAACCTACAATAAGATCATGAGAATAAACCTACAATAAGATCATGAGAATTTTTGACACAGACGATAAACTAGATTTTTTTATTTCTAATTATATTTTCAATATAATATCACAATATTACAGATAAAAGCTCTAGTTTCTATTCAAAGGCCAAATGTATTCTAGACACAAATAAGAATCTATTATATTTAGTCTTTATAGCTTAATTCTGTCTCGTCTTTTATGTTATATAATGGTCAACGTTAAATGTCACGCTTTTACCCTGTCAGGCGTGGAAGCTACTTCAATTGTGACGTCCCGCCATCTAGCCGAGGTCAATGAACCATGTCTCTCTATGCTAGGTATAACGTAGGAAAAACACTGGCTAGTTCAAACGTAATAAAATTAAGTGCTACTTTTATCGGTTTTGCCATATAGAACAGTTTAGTAGTCCGTCCATCAAATTATATTACTTGATCGGATGTATATTCACACATATATTGAATATGATTGTAATGAAAATATGTATATATATATATATAGGTTTTTTTAATCCAAGCTTTCAATTGCTTCAAAATTGAACGTTTTATACAAACCGAACTTTATCTATTTTATGATAAGTGAAAATCTGCCCTAAATACAATAAATTGTCTTAGTTAAGTTTTTGCTACACTAAAATTTTACCAATTAAAAAATGTGAAATTTGTTTTCGAAATGTTACAAATTAATTTTACCGGTTTTTATGTACATATATTTATTTACTTTACAATAAATTTTGTGAGAATTTGTATTATAATCGAGTAAGGTTGTGATGAGGTGTATTTCATGCAAGATAAAAGAGCTAAGAAACCGACATGTACGTTTTCTCCATTTAGAGGGTTTTTGGAACGTATCCCACAACCCTGGTCTAATGCGGGTTGGTGGGTAGACCGACTTTTTACATGCCCATCAGCATGGATAATCTTATTTTCAGACAATTGAGTGATCGGCCCAAATTGCCCTAACCAACTAGGGAACAACATACATAATATATTAAGTCCCCGCAGGATTCGAACCCACGACCTCTGGTTTCTAAAGCACACGCCTTTACCACTAGGCTACGGAGGCATTTCAATATTTAATGTTAAAAATATTATATCCTTCCTATTTATAGCATGCATTTAGGTGCAGAACATAGCTATGTGGTTAGTGTAACGAGTGCCTGACATAATTAACGGGTGACAAATACTTCTAGTGTGACATATAATGAGTCATGATGAAGCAGTATCTAAAAAAATGGTATATGTTGGTTTTATGATTAAAGATAAACAATGCAATGAGTCTATGATAACAGGTGATGACACAACAAGAAGAACGACAAAGATATTCTAGATGTTTCTATAAATTGATGGAATCTATGTAGATTACGGACTTAAATCAAGATTAAGATATTATGCAAAGAATTAGCCAATGATATAAAGATTATTGAATATATTATAGATAAAAAAAATATTATAGGTAAAAACACTTCCATAACATTTTACTAACATTCATGAATTCAAAAATTAAAAATGTTATAACTACAGCGAAAACCAAAAAAACTTCAAAAAACGAGAACTAGTTCTAAATATAATACAACACTCTAATTTATAGAATAATTTTATACCACTGGCATAAATATAAAATTTTGTTCTTATATTCATTATTTTCATCATCATTATCAGCCTGTGATAGTCCACTGCTGGACATAGGCCTCCCCGATTACACCCCTCTATCCATTAGGGGGTTTTGGACCGTATCCTACCACGCTGGTCCAATGCGGGTTGGTGGATGGACCGACTTTTTACATGCCCATTTCAGACAATTGGGTGATCGGCCCAAATTGTCCTAACCAACTAGGAAACAACAATGAAAATTTTGTTGAGTCCCCGCAGGATTCGAATCCACGACCTCCGATTTCTAAAGCACACGCCCAGACTACGGAGGCAGTTATGTTCTTATATTATTAAAGTTTATTGTTTAAATTGTTAAAGAATATTTTAACTTCTTAGTTCCGCCTCTTGTTTTAGTTAAACAGCTAAGATGGGGATTTTAATTATTTTATTTGTGTTAAGAAAACTATAAAAACCACAAAGCAATATTTAGCACTGGCATTTAAATAAAAATAAAAAAAAACAGGCCACAATAAAAAGATATATAGTATCAATAGAATTTTATATTCAATAAAACGATTTACTCAACATCCAAAGCATTAATACGGACTATTACTGGAACCATTTTGCTATTATATAAGCTTCCAAGAGTTATAACTAACACGAGAGATTATTAGTAATATTCCTTATATAAAGCGTGAAAACAACACACAGGCATTTCATTTGATCTATTCTCGTTGACACAAGCTGCCAGAATCCAGAAATACACAAGTCCCTATATTGCTGACGTCGCGGTCGACGGCGTCGAAACGGTGCCAGGTCTAACGTCATCACTTAAATATAACGTTCTGTAAAGTTTAAACATCTTCCTTTATGTTTTAAAAGAATTTCAATATAATACGATGTTTCAGTTATCGATTTTTTTATCGATATCTCGGTGCGACCGAAATTGATTTACACTCTATTCATTGTCGCAATTACTTATCTATAAACAGTGTTAGAGTAATTAATTTATGTTAGTACCTTGTGTTTATATCATATTGCATTATATCTTAAAAAAAATATTATCTATTTATCCACCCAACCATAGAATCAACAGGAGTCTTGCCAAAATATTGCAATAAGAAATACAAAAAAAAAACTCTCAATAAATCTAAAGCGACCTTGCGACAATGAAAGTATAAAAGATTTATCCTATAATTTTTTAGACTATAAAACTGGGCACTTGACAAGTCATAGAGCTATTCAGATCATTTGTCCGAGTCGTTTTGTTGGGAATTCGTAACACAGTTATGCATCTTCCCTTCTTCCTTTCCCAGAACTGTTAATGTACCTTTTCTTTTAACCTTTACCGATCCATATGTTATAAAAATTTTATGCAAATTCATCAGTCTTTTTATATTAAATTAGATTAAAATTTAAAAATTGTCCTTGTTCCCTATACTTATTTATTCATCATTATCATCATGTGTTAGTCCACTGCTAGACATAGGCCTCCTCTAATACACGCCTGTTCCATTAGGGGTTTTTTGGACCATATCCCACCACGCTGGTCCCGTGTGGGTTGGTGGGTGGACCGACTTTTTACATGCCGACGCATGGATCACTACTTACTTATTTATTTATTCTCATTATTAATTGTTTGTTCCGTCCTTGATAACATAAGTATCTTATTTATTGTATAAAGCTATTTATTAATTGAACCTTTCTTTTGTATCTGACCAGGTATCATAACTAACTAAGTGCCATTGACTCATTACTGAACAAAAGTCAACAATGCCGAACACTTTTTTAAGTAACTACTCTTGTCTTACCCGACCTTGACATTGGCAGAGTCACTGAGTTATTCTTTGAAAGCCGTTATATTTTCAACAAGAAGAAGATATCATATTTATTTAAATCAGCTATGTCCATAGTTTTAACAGATTTAATAATAATGACAAAGTTTAATTCAATAACGGAATTTTGCAAATAAATTATAAAAAAGAGTTATTCACAAGAACCGTTTCTTTAAGTTGTTTGTGCAATTCTATACTTCACATTGCTTTATTTTCTTGGCAGACTGCCTGTTTACCATTAAAAGAGCGGGAAATAAAATACATATTTTGTTTTGGTCCTAGCGGTGACCTTTCGGTTATTGGGTCATCCGGTCAAGGGCATTCCAGCGCCAGAACTATGAAGGATGTTGCCGTAAATCGATAATACCTGCTCTAAATATTAGTATTCGAGATCAATGTTGCAGTATTGCGTAATAAATGTTTATCAACAATTGTAGTTTATTATGACTTTGGTGGTAAAATTTATTTAAGTATTTCATTAAATAACGAAAATATGCAGTTTACGCTTAACGTAGTTGTATTGTTTTAAAAGTTTTAACAATAAAATAAAAAAACCTTTTCATTTATAACATTAATGTAAAAAGTAAGAAGTGACACAAGTTTCGAAAAACATATATATATAATAATCAATAACTGTGGGTTTATTTTTCGAAAAGACATTTTTATAATTTCGAAATTTATGGACACAGTACTGCACTCGTCCGATCATGCATATAAATGGCGGTGCAGACATTATAAATAAATTGTTCTGTTTATCATTGATTTTGGCGCGCATTTCGCTTTTTGACGACTCCGAGAGCATTTTGCGGGCAACTGCATACGGATATTTTTCATGATTGTGCTCATTTGATGAGAGATGTGTAGTTATTTTTAAATAGCGTATTTTAATGGTAACGCTTTGGTTACTTATATATTGCACACAGAAAGATTTCGGAGTCATTTTGTACTCTACAAAAATGTTACGATTACGTATAGTACGTTCTGAATGTTATAACAGAATGAAACTGCGTAGAAATAAATTATAATGTTTTAAGAGATTATTTGATGGAGCGTCGTAGACAAGTACAGTTAGTAATTAGCTTGATTTACGTAAAGAATGAATTGTTACATTCTTTGGAAGCAAAAAGAATATTAAACTAGTACAAATCATGCAGTGTATAATGTAAATAAGAGTAATATAAAGTAACACAATAAGTCATATGAAAAAATAGTAGTGGTAGTAACATCGCGGTATATTACAAAAATAATGCTAATAATTTATTTTTACATTCAGTTCAGTCTGCGCTATGGCGTCTATAATCAGCTGACAAATGCAGCGACGCATTTTTCTTTGGCGCCAAAATCGATACATTGTTCATCAAATTGATAGCAACTAATCTTAGCCGTATATATTCTTTTTTGATAGTACACCCACTAAAAATCGAAATAAACATTAAATTATAGATAGTGGTAAGATGAAACAGTTAGTAAGACGTGGCGTCACACGCCTTTTGCATGTAGTTATTGCTAAGAAATAATTCAACTGCCTTCGTAGCCTAGTGGTATGGGCGCGAGCTATAGAAACCGGATATCGTGGGCTCGAATCCTGCGGAGACTCAATAAATTTTCATTGTTGTTTCCTAGTTGGTTAGGGCAATTTGGGTTAATCGCGGCCGATATGTAAAAAGTCGGTCCACCCAACAACTCGCATTGGACCAGCGTGGTGGGATACGGTCCAGAAACCCTCAATGGAGAAGGAGTGCAGTAGAGGAGGCCTATGTCCAGCAGTGGACTAACACAGGCTGATGATGATGATGTTGATGAATACTAAAACTAATTCCACTATAAATTTGGAAAAGGCTAAAGGAAAAAAGTATAATCCTTGAAAATCTGCTTAATTATTCCTATGAGTAGTAGTGACGTACATAAATTAAATAATTATGTCGTGCAGTTTTAATCATCCGCGTTAACAAACTGCTTTGTGATATATGATTCTATTTGTAAATAGGAAGGCACTAGTAACATCTGCATTATCACAGAACGAAATAAACCTAACCGGTTTCAGCTGGCCCCCAGCTGGTATAAGAAGCCTTTCAGCGAAACAAGCGTAACTCATTATTCAGGGATCTTGTTACACCGGTTACGTAAACCGAAGGTTTGCGGATATGGACATATAAGTAGTTTCACAACTATTTAAAATGAAATTCTGCACTGACTAATAGTCTTTTTCAATTTCCGGTGGAAAGCATATCCATTTAATCCAAAAATGTCGTTAGTAATTTTCGAAAAATCAAAAAGGCAACACTAATTCAATTAAAAAGTTTTTTACTTATTATATAATAGGTTTACTACTTATTTTAGTTCCTAATTCAGCAAACATACTCGTAACATGTAATTTTACTCACTATAAAGTTAAGGATTTAAACTCATAAAACATTTTAAAATAGATACTTGCTTGTTTTATTAAATTATTTCGTTAAGGAAATATTTTGTACCAAAAGTTCATTTAAAAATATTAGATGTATGCAAAACTTTACAAAAACAATTGAAATACAAGAAAGTTAACTTAAATCCAATATATCTATAATAATTATACTTTTAGGTTTTAATCTTTTATTGATATGGCAACCTCACAATTACTCTTACATCTAAGCAATGCATTTTCCTACCGTAACATTGAAGGTTATATTTTTATTTTCAGCGACGTCGTAGTTTATGATTGCTCATAAAAGACCTTCCTGAAATGTTATTGTGTCGTCACACAGCGTTATGCGCAGTTTCATGGCGTGTTACACACATACGGTTGAAACTCGTAATGCCAGTGAAATCTTGCTTCAGGCAGATTTTATTTCTAACCCGTTAATACTGCTAATGATTAAAACAGCTCCAGCAACTATAAATTTGTACAACTAATTGATTTGTTTACCGTTCTCATTAATATTTGAAAAACGTATAGAGCTGTTACGCTTACCATTAACAAATTGTATCATGAGAGTTGCCACGAATATTGATTTGGTCGAATACCGAATAATCGGCAACGCTGTCGGCCGAAGCGCCGAATATTTGGCGGCCGTACATTCAGCACGAAACGAATAGTAGGTAATCGATCATGCTAACAATAAATAATATAAGTCACAGCCGATCGTAACAACCATTCGCTAAAGTTTTTTTCGTTCTCCTTCAGGAGTAGCGTGTATAGTGAGTTCATTTTCTGAAGTTGTTCTCCTGTAACGACGAAAAACGTAATCATTTGCTGCCAACAAATTCGGCTTTGCTTTATGCTGTTTTCATTCATCACAACGTACAACTGATCAATTTTGCTTGCTAAAGTATTGTAATTTTGTCATGTATACATAAAAATTTGAGTGATATGATAAATCTTTTCTCATGATTTAGTATTCAGTATTCAGCGGTATTCGGCTGGATACTGGATACTAAATTTGGTATTCCAAATACCAAAAAAAAGGAACAAATGAGCGTAATATTCGTGGCAACTTTAATCACAATTCGTTACTAGTTTTTAAAGCGGTAGTTTTTGCAAGTCAGAATGACTATATATATTGACTCATCGCGATATCTCTGTAACCATAAGGCGTAGAGACTTGAAATTTTGTAGAAATATTTCTTTCGCCGAGTAGAGCTCAGCTAAGAACGGATTTTACGAAATTCCACCCACAAGAGGGGTTGCTAGTGAAATATAAACAGCTTCTTGACTACAATTATAGTACTATAATAATATTTACAGTGCATTTGTGCTACTTGAAATACTGATAATAATAACAAATATTTCAACACTTGAGTTACAATGGTTTCGTAAAGCTGTAACATATATCTATCAGTCTATTATCCACACCCTAAACTTAAGTATTTTATTTGGAGTTTTAACATAATAACTATCAATTGTTATTTTTATTATTACTTACGATCTTGGTATTTTATCAGTGCAGAGCACGTTTTAAATTGGGTTATCCCTGTAGTTTATTATCAATTAAACGAACGGGTTTTAAGTTCCTTAACTATTAATCAACGTCAAATCGTTCCTAATTGACCGATTACGCGAATAAATAACGACTAAATTTGTAGAGGCGCCCGCCATATTGCGCGGTCAAAATATTTTTCGTGTCCCGTGTCACGCTGTCCTATTTTTAGCGCCATTTTTAAGAAATACGACCTTCTCAAGGTCTTACCATTTTTTCTGACGGAAGTGATGAGCAGATGTTTATACAATGTACATTTTCTACACAATGTACATATATTGACAGTTGAGAAAAATAAATCAACATTACTGAATAGTACATAATTTGTAAACAATCCTACTTTAAATTTTTGTTGATTATTTAAAAAAGTTTGAAAGAAACTATTCATAAGTTTAAAAAAATAAGTTGAACCTAATAATAACCATTGTTCGTATATATCTTATCTCAATCAAACAAAACAATTTACAACAGGGCTATGTTAGTATTTGAAACACCTATAATTTAGCCAATTAAGACTTGATACAAGTAAATAAATGTAATATTAAACTCTAATGAGCTTAAAGCAAATGCAGTGAACTGCGGTCTAAACCAGTTTAAGCTATAAGCCCCAACCTAATTTGTTCTGCACAAATTAAGTATGACAAAAGACTTTGCTTATGCAAATTCTCTTCTCTTTCTTCTTTCTCTTCTTCTTTAAATGGCTCAACTATATTTGTATATTACAGCGTAAAGAAAAAACCAATCATATCTAAACCTAGATGCTTAGAATCAAATTAAAATAAATATCATAATTTTTAACTTAGTATTAAATCATCTACGTTTATTTCCTTTAAAGTATTAATCTGAGCTTCGCAATACGTCAGAGCAAATAAGCTAATGAAACATGCTGCAGCGTTTATTTCAAAGATTTACATCCGACCTACATTTCTTGTATAGATTTTTCAACACCGTCTCCTTATAATCAAAATTTATCTACATTTTGCTTTCTAAAGGCTCTTCTAAAAACATTTATTGGATGACTTATCGTTATTAATAGTTCGATAATACAATAATACTTAGTCAAAGGTATTATTAACAGATAATAGTAAAGGTATTAATAACAGTTAACGAAAGATCATAGCTGATGTCAATAGTAATCTCGCTAAGTATGGCTTATTTCAACCAGCCAATATTTTGGTGTATTCTGGTAATTCAATAAACTCACCAATATAGTTTAAGCAATTAAGACTTGAAAAGATTTAGACCAAGACCCATAGCAATAAAGCAAAGACTTATTATGACATCATCATCATCATCACATCACCAGCCTAACTGTGTCAGTCCACTACTGCATAGGCCTCCCCTAATGCACGCCACCGCTTCTGATCTTCGGCTTTTCTCATCCAGCCCACACCGGCCACTGTGCGAGTGTCGTCACTCCATATTATCTATGGGGTTGTTATTAGTTACTCAGCAATGTTAATCTTGGTGACACTTCATCAATAGGAACTAGACGTACAAATGAGGTCACTTTATTGCTGCCTACTATGTTTACATATGGAAAAACAAATAATTTCTATTCTATATTTCACTTAAAACTTTATGTGAATGGTTTATTTAAAAAAAAAAACGGATTCTCGATCGAGATCGGATCGCGAGATCTTTTCTTTACAAATGTAAATAAAGGTCCGTTTATTCTATAATGTGTAGTATTTGCCTTAATAAAAATTAGTTGCCTGTAAAATTGGTATACAGGCGAAAGTTGTACGTGATAACGTAACTTTTGGTGGAACAATAATTGTAATGTGAATATTCATTGGAATAGTATAGATCAAATAATAAATAGTAAATATGAATACAGATACTATTTGTTTATTCCGACGACAAGAACGTTCGAGTGTAAGAGAGACGCAAGGCATGAACCGGTAAGCATGCCCCTCTTTCTCTTTCTCTCTGTATCTCTTTCACTAAAGCAGCCCTACTGCGCACGAGTAAGAGAGACTCGTGCCTCTCACTTTCTTTTATGGTTACTTACGGAGAGCGTTACGTGAGCAGCGCTGTGAGACAGATTTGGAGACTGCCTCCCTATCTTAATCTAATTTATAAGACGTGGTTACGTCAAAAATGGATTTGCTTTTACATTAACGTCAAAACACTAAAACCATAATTTGTCTCATAATTCATATACTGGGAAGGTTTAATGATAAAGATGTCACGAATATTCGGCTACTATTCCGCCAATTCGGCCAGTTTTTTCGAGTAATCATGAAAAGACACATAACATTGGGTTATTGATTATTACCTAATTATTTTCTTTGTTTCCGCGAATACTACACATTAATGAACAAAAGGACTTTTTACGGATTTTATCGCGTTTATTTTACATATTTAAATTCCCGACGTTTCGAACACTTTCCGCTGGGAAGTGCCTTTTATTCAATACTGATTATTACTTGTTTAGATTATTTGTTAATGATAATAGAAGTAAAAACAACGTGATAATATTCTGTTTGCGAAATCGGTTCCTGAACTAGCTAACACGCTTTGGAGGCATGATCGAACGATCGTGACCTCGGGTATAAAAAAGAAATTGGAATAAAATCAAAAAAGTTTCTACATATCTGTTTTAAAGAACCTGGCAGTCGGCGGACACGTGAATGCGATCACGTGGAGGGCAACGTGGCGGTAATAGGCGGTAAGTGCTCACGTACTACTACCGGCGATTACTGTGCGCGCGTTGTTTATTTTAAATATTTTGCACGTACACGTTGGTGTTTAATTAGGGATTATCCGTTTGTTTACTAGTCCACTTTTTCACATACCTAACCCATTTTGTTACGAGATTATAATACATATCAAATTCACTTTTTTACGGATTCTACCAGCATCAATGATCATCTTTAGTCTGCCCGTGATCGTGGATACTGGAAAGAGTCTGAAACGTGCGATGGCGTTGATTATATAAAGATTTTGCCGAATCATCCGTTAGTAATGATTAGGTACCGTCACTTCGACATCAATTTATTACGATAAACATTCAGTTTTTGTTCTACACTTTTTGTCCGGATTGGATACTGTAAATTAAATCGTTAAGACAACAAATGTTAAGACCCTAGTGTTTAAATATCACAAATGTATAATACTTATATCACACTGAATCAATTAAAGAATATTGTTTAATCACCTTCGAAGAGATGTAAAATATGATCTTGAAAGAAATTAGGCCAAATACTAAAACAATAATTATTCCAACCTGGAGTCCAAATTTAAGGATATCTAGAATTTTTTTTTTCTTCTTTAATGGCTTGACTCTTTTTTGCCGAATGACTCTACCAATGTCAGGTAAATAGAATATCAGTGATAGGAGACGTGAAAAATGGGAACGGGAAAGATATTTGTGAATATTTTTTACAGTTTAATGTTATTGCAGGAAATAAAATGAGCTAATGCATATACAACTCTACGATTAGGGAATGTTAAGAGATAGTTCATATTAATACGGAATGTTAGTGTAAGTTAGTAAACAATATAGTGGAGGACATAAATTATTGAGAGCACATTCCAGAAAAATATGATCTAAAGTACCGATAGATTTACCACAACAACATAGAGTTTAATTTTAGCTTAAATAGGAACTGTGGCAAGCAAAAGATCCCAATCGAAGTCTGAAAAGTACACTAGTTATTGCTTGTTAAATTTTTTGAATTGATAAAACCACGGTTTGATAAATACAATAGGATTTATTTTACAATATTGACATTTGAAAGTCTCCCATTGCTTTTGCCTTTCTGATACGAGATTAAGATTTATATTGTGAATAAGATCATAACTAACATTCGCGTAGTACTCATGATCTCCGCTATGTGTCGCTTCTTTAGCCATTTGATCCACAGTTTCATTCCCAAGAATGCCTGTATGTGAAGAGATCCAAACTATTTCAATTATAATACTGATTTGATGACAAGTGAACAAGAGCTTTTTGATTGCACAAATGAGCGGGTTTTCTAAACAATTTTTAAACGGGTTCTTTGAGATGGCTTGTATAGCACTAGAACAATCACTGAATATCGCAGAGAGGTTTATTGAATGATGTATGATAAACTTTAGGCAACTTATCAAGGCAATACACTTACCCGTAAATATTGAGCTTTCTGGAGGTAGTTTATGCATTTTATGATGATTTGTATTTGTATGGTAAAAAGCAGCACCAGTATTACCATTCGAATCTAATTTCAAGGTATCGGTGAAAAATAAATTCCACTTCGGCATTCATAAAATTTTATTGTATTGATATTTTTTGTGTTTTTTACTAAACCTATGTTTGGATACACTAAGGAAGAATAGCAGAGGGCTTTAAAGGATATTTTGAAAATTGTGAGAGTGTCCGATTGGATTAAAGGAGATTCGAAGCTATTAATATAATTAAGACTTTTGATGAGACAGGGTTGTTCCCTATTAAACCAGGAGTTTGAAGTCATACAATTTTGTAGAACAGACAGTTTTGATATAATAGTAGTAGGTTGTATTTGAGCTAAACGAAGAGAATATCGATCAGAAAGAAACTGTCTCCCCAGGCTTAATGGTGGTTCTGCACTCTCGACCTGCAGACCTCGAGTTGGGGAGGATTTCATTGGACCTAATGCTATTCTTAATGCCTGAACTGAAGTGAATCTAACCGAGACAGAATGCTTTTTGTCGTGTGCCGAACCGGCAAGCTTGGAGTCTAGTAATAGACCCAGAAATTTTGCTTCTGTTGCTTGTGGTATATTATATCCTTGATGTAATGATGGGGAAACGCTTTCTTGTAAATAATACTACTTGAATCTTATTTGAGCTACGTCTAGCCGTGGTCCATTAACCACGTGCTACAGAGTCTAAATAAGCATTTATATCAAGTGACCAGTCTTCATGCAGTGACTGATAATTTGACAGCTATTTGCAGCTAGAAGAGCGAGCCTATATCCGAGGTATAAATATTAAATAATAATGGGCTAATAACTGAACCCTGGGGGAGCCCCTTCCACACAGTTCTTTCTAAAGATATGTAGCCATCTATACAAAAGCTGACCTTACAATCTACCAATAAATTACATGTGAATTGTACTACTTTACAAGGAATACTCAGCTTAAACAGTTTGTTCCTGAGCACCGAAATTAGTACGTTGTCGTAGGCAGATTCTATATCTAGGAAAACTGACATGACCGAGTGTTTGTTAGAAAATGCAATCTGGATGTCAGATATTAGAAGAGCGTGGCAGTCCATGACACTTTTGCCTTTTCTAAACCCTAATTGGGTGACAGAGAGGACGTCCCGGCTCTCTACAAACCACTCCAAACTATTTTTTGAAAGGTGTTCTGTGATTTTACATAAAGTTAATGAAAGGGCTATACGATGATGATAGCAGAGGGTCTTTCAAAGGTTTTAGGACTGGAAGGATAATTTGGTATTTCCACGATGGTGGAATGGAACCTGTGTCGAAAAATGAGTTTATAATAGATACGAGATAAAAAAAGAGCATTATGTGGGCATTCTTTCACAAAGGAATAAGGGATTCCGTCTAATCCTGGGGTAGAGTCTTTCAAATTAGCTAATACTATTTTTAGTTCTGTAATTGAAAAAGGAGAATCTAAATTAGAACAGTGGGTAAAATGATAGGTTATAGTGAGTTCAGAAACCCAGGGAACATATGCAGAAGCTAGTTTATCGCAAAATTCCTCAGTCCATCGATTTAAGTTTGTTTTAGGCGATGGGATGGCTTGTATGCTAGATTTAAATCTTTGGATGTGTTCATGGTGACACGCTTCGGCAAAAATGTAAATATAATGTGGCAATTAAAATCGCCAACTGTTACAAGCCGAGGAGGGAGTGAGTTTATTATACTACTGAGTTCACTAATGACAGAAAAACACGCGTATTGTGGTATATAACAAGGCGTTGACGGCTTAAGCCATGTTTCAGATATTACAACTATCGATGGTTCATGTTTATTAATCAAATAGCACAGTTAATTTTTTTATGAACTATGCTCCTGATATTCCATTGTAGAAGGTTTCCGTTTTGATTGATTAAAAGTTGGGTAATTTCGAATAGTTTTTTGGCAACGTTGGACGGTAATATTTGATTGACGGATACATACATATATAAGCTTTGTTGTAGATCAAGGATATCTGATATTTTAGAGACATCTGTAGAGTTGAAATTGTTTTAAAACTCTGCAGAGCACAACCGTTTTCAGAAGTATGCATATTAAATTCACGGGTAATATTTTCATGGGCTTGTTTATCGTAAGCCCTTTGTATAGGGTTCTAGGTTTTGCTTTTAAGAACACAGTTTTCTTTGAAAGAATGATCTATTGGACTTATTGGATTTTCCGTGGGCACTCTTGTAACGAGAGCTTTTTTAAGGACTTCCGAGTACGTTCTTCCGTGGACGTTGAGAGATAGCAATGCCTTTTGCCGCTTTCTGACAGGATATCCCTTCCTCTGACATACGTGTTTTTATTTCGCGTTGACGTTTTTGCTCAGGACAATTTTTATCTAAGGGTGAATGTGTCCCTGAACAAAAAGTGCAAGATAAAGAGTCCCCGGTAATATCACATCTATTGCTAGAATAAGGTCCACCGCATTTATGACAACGAGGCTTTGATCTACAGGCTTCTTTAACATGGCCGAAACGACAACAGTTAAAACTCTGTATCACTGGAAATTTATAGTTTTCTATGTCAAAAGAGTTATGGTAGCAATAAACGTAGCGAGGGAGCCGCTGTCCATCAAAAGTCGGAACTACTGTCTGACTAGGAGGCCACTCGTAGGACGTCTCATTTCTAACTTTATAATTAAGCCTTCTAGCTTTAACTACCGTTCCACAACCTACTGGGACATCTATAAAGTTTGGTATCTCTTCATTCTGAGAAATCTGTCGGAATGCCTCGGGCAATTCCTATGCGAGTTACCTGATGAGATGGGATAAAAGCTGTATAGCCTTTTTCAAGCAGGAGACTATGTTCGAGAAAATCGTTTGCAGCATATGCGATCGAAAATTTCACAACTATCCCGCTGCGGCCTAATTTTTTAATACCGTCTTTACTGATATGTGGAATGTTATGTTTAAAGATGAACTGACCAAATTTAACAAGATGAATTGATACTCCTGAAGATGTGTCACTTTCAATCTTAGAAATGTGCACTACGAAAGGTCCTAAATCTGATGAAAAGTATTTATGAGTGTAGGCCGGAGTCGATGGTTGGCTGTTGTTTGATGGTTTTGTCGAATTAACAATCCTAGTTATTTTGCGTTTTATGGACTGATCATCTGCAGTTGGGTCTCTTTTCCTCGATAAACCTTAATTTGGTAATGGGTCGACTGCCGGAATAGTTAATAGACTGAGGAAGAACTTGAACGAATGGAAGGAGCTGTTAATGTTAAATAACTTAGGGAACCTAGGGATTCACTATCCCGGGATTCAGAATCATAGTCTGGTATCCCGGGATCGGGAGGTTTATTTTTATCAGAATTCATATTACATTTTACAAGTGAGGGTACACTATAAAAATAACTAATTTCTAATACGAAAATAAAAATTAAATTTATGGAATATAAATCTACTTACCAACACCGAAACACCTAAACTAAACTAAATAGATAAATATTAAACACTTACAACTAAGAAAATATTTACAAATAACATGCAAAAAAATATTTAAAGGGCTGCGAAGACAAGCACGTGATATTCGCACTAGAGCTGACCTGTCTATCTAAAAGTTATTACATACAGATGATATAAAAAGGGTAACTATTAGATTATGATCACCCAAAGGTTTTTTAAATTTATTTTAATAAAGCAGTGGACTACTTTAATACTACAAATATATAAAATTAAAAGGAACAATGAACTCCATAAAATAAATTGCAAAATCGATATTATAATAGAATAGTTCGTCAACTCGATGTTAGTCACCGTGTTTAACACAATAATTTATTGAATAATAACTTCAACGTTGCAATCTTCCAGTTATATAAATGGTTAAAAATTTTAAGAGTATATTAAGAGTAATATTGGATATACAAAATATTTTTTTTGCTAAATCTGTATTCTTAACATTATTATTACTTTTCATGAAACGAAAAACATTGTTTTTGTTTGCGTTTAAGTTGATAGTACTGCATAATAATTTAAATATAAAAAAATAATACATAAATGTATTTATAAAAGGAATTGGTACCATTATGCCATAGATTCAGTCGAAATAAATCAATCAAATGGCCAGCAGTAACACATTAAATTTGCACTTTATGTTCAAAAAATAGGGTTTAATTTCGCTTGAACTAGCCGTTTATTTTTGTAAGCAGGCACGTAAGATAACATATTTCGCGTCGAACAGCACAAATTCGGCCTTGCCAGCCACGTGCTCAGTTTGAGTCACTTTCTTATATTACCCGTATTCGATGCTACCTACCCGTGCGCGGATGTATTTAAGATTTAAATAATTGTTCAATGAACATAAATTTCAAACGATATAATGAAGCCACTCATTTTAAATTTCGAAGTCAAAATGCTTTTTTATTACGCTCCACGAACAGACAGTTAGGGTAATTTTGGACAGTGGACTCTTATTGACGTTTTAAAGCACTATGTAAAAAAATAAATGAATACACAATAAGTAATTATAGTTTTGTAGGTCACGATGGCGGTAAGCGTTTAGGGTTAGGAACAAAGAGCTTCCGCCATTTCGTTCACAAACCCTTGAGAAAACGCTGCCCCATTATTTTGGAAACAACCTTGATTTCGTTTGGACTTGGCCGGCGGCCGCTGTTAGTGATATAATGTTAGGGTTGGCGGTTAAACTTTAATCTATACAAATAAATAAATTTGGAGTGTCCGCTTGTAACATTTAATTAACCGTTTTTAACTAACAATGTATAGTTTATATAATCGTATCGGTAATAAAATAAGATACATACTTTTTTATTTTTGTCTGTCTGTTTGTTCTGGCTAATCTCTGGAATGGCTGGTCCGATTTTGACAAGTCTGAATGATAGCTGATATAACTGATAATGATAATTTACGCTACTTTAAAAAAAAATCTGAAATAATTTTTATTTCGTTACCAGGCGGACGAAGTCGCAATAGGCACCCTAATAAAGGTGTTTAAAAAATTTCGTCACATTTATAATATTACGGTAATATCAACATTATCACAGCAAATAATATTCAAGAGTCTCTTGTTATTAAATATTTTAAAATTATTGGCAATAAATATGTAAAAAAAGAGGTTCACATTTTGGTGATCGTTGACATTTGCCTCTGTCAAATTACAAAGCCATTACATAAATTAGGAAGAACTAAATTTTTTTAAAAAGGAACGCAGATACAATACGCGTATCAGTGAACGCGCGAAATAGAAAGCAATTCTAGTAGGTCAATGAACGCGGTGACCGCAGCGGCCTCTCGCGATCGCTCAGCTAAACGAGCTGCCAAAAGAAACGTGCGGAAACAAAGGAAATCTTTTAGGGACATTAACAAAGATTAAAATGTTCCCCCTATATTTATAGTGGTGCGATATATGTATTCGTTATATACATAGAGGGAAGTTGACTTTAATAAGTAAACAGCATAAATATTATTAGTAACCATTGTCGGATTACCTTGATTTGTTTATCATAACGGTAGGAAACACTTTTGTAATGTCGTAATTATAGACATATTTTTATATAATACATATTTATTTTTCATCCATAATAAATTAATAATTATTCATCATCTTTAGTCACTTATCGGAACAAGAGATATAGCAAGCCGGCAAAACCATGCGATATTCCTTAATCAGAGATTTACAAATTTCACTATTGCACTATTTAAGTCTGAAGTTTAAATCTGTCGTACATTAAATAAACGTAACGCCAAATGGAAATGTATCTTGCTTTGGGATGTGACCTATTGTTAGTGTTTTGTCTTTATTTTAACGATAAGAGAACTATACGAAATACTGAATCAAAATAGGTAAGTAAACTTTATTGGCGATGGGTCCGTAGTTATGTACCTGTGTAAAAAATGTAACTTTCATCGATTGTTAATGTGTAATTTTGTTTATGCTTTTATTTTGTAATTGTATTATAAACTACTAACCTAAAAGAAAATCTGTATAATTGGGAGTGGGAACCATTACTATAAGTCTATTAATTGTTATCCTAATCCTGTTGATTCCATGATAAATAAATAAATAATTTACGCCCTAGCTGTAGTAAATCCAAATCCCCCTCGTAGCTCAGGAGGGTAAGAACTTAACGACCAAGTATTGTAGATTTGATCCAGCCTTACAGTGCGATCTATGCGTCAGAGGTATATCCCTATTTGAATGCTTTTGATAACGTCACATGTCACCTTGTGATAAACTGTATTATCGTAGTATAGAATATACTATTATTACTACTTATCTAGTACACTAATATATGTTAATAATAGTCTGTCAAATGTTTGCGACTACATGTTACTCGCGTTTCTTACTGACCTACCTTAATCGCATGCACTGTGTGTGAATGCAGATAAACGCATTATGAATAAATAATAATAACTGTTTATGTGGTGGGTATATTGCGTTTTTTCAAGTTTATTCCTTAGGTTCAGATCCTTTTCAGAATCCGTGATGACCCGACGGGATGAAGAACACGAAATTAATATTTGTCAACATGTCAGAGTATTTTCCTTATATGTAACGTGTAACAACAATAAATATTATAACTGTCAGTTTGTTTTTTTTTTTCAAATAAAATAAAATTTGTTGTGAATAAAAAACAAGAACGTTCAATGTCTCCGAAATGCATGGCGAAAAAAATATTTTTTAGTTTTTAAAATTTATTAACTAGTTAATACAGTGTAAACTATAGATGCATTCTTGCAAGTGCTTGAATTAAGAGCACACAGACCGATGGTAATCGCTGGTAAAAACTATATGTTTTTAGTTCTTGATATTAACAATAATTCTGTTAGCGAACGTAAATAGTGTTACCGTGAACGCTGAACAAAATAATCTTCATCATAAACATGTAACGATGTTAAATTAATACTGATACTATTTTGCGTCAATATTCTTACTTTTTTTCTTATACAGGTCTTAAAATGCTTAGTTCAACATTTTTCCTATTGCACCTGCGAATACGTGGAAAAAAAATTATTTACTAGTTGCATTGTTTCCTATTGGATTTTATCTAAACTTGTTTGACAACATAATCTGAAGCACATGTGGTTATTATAAAATAAAAGTAATTTCACGAATTAATACATACATTTTGTTGAAATATAGTCCCCGATGTTCGTTTGTCTTATGATCGCTAATGCTGATATGAGATGGAAGCGTTAATAAAACTAATTAAAACCCGGTATAATTTATAAAAGTTCTTTTTCCAACAACATATTATTTGTGATACATGCAAATATTTGTTCACACAAAATGCAGTTAAAAACTATACCTTTATATAACAGAAACAGTATTTTATTTTCCTATTAAAAAGTCATTGCAGCACGTCATTGGAATTTCTTCGACGCACAACTAGCAGTTTTATCGTATTAGTGAAATAGTGTTGTAAGAATGTGAAGGTCGATATATTTCTATTCGCGCCCAGATAAGGGTTACAGAAAAGATGTCCAGCAATCGCTATTGTTATGACCGTTAAAGGCAATTATGCAAGCTTCACGGTTGCAAGCAGACGAACGAACGGCAACTGTACAGCTGCGCCTGTCGAGGTCACTCGCTTATCGATATCGATATTTGGTATTATTTGGTATTTAGATTTTTTCTATATGATGAATTTATTACAAAAATTTTATAGTCTTCTTCTCATAATTAAGACATATTTTTGTGACTAAAAATCTATTAAACAAATTTATACTTATAAAATACGTTATTTGCTTCTTTTAAAACTTTAGATGGCTTTAAATAGATGTTCTTACAAGAAAAATTTCCATTGCCCGAATACGGTCAATAACGCCACGTTTTTAAAAATAATTCTAGATGTATTTGTATCGACAAAATATATTTAAAAGTATACCTCACATGCGTTCATGTTTCATTGCCGACAGTGGAAATTTCCACTGCAAAGCATGTAACCTTAATCTATCTCTTTCTAACATGCTTAACAACCCATAAGTGTGTTTCTTTCCTCAACTCGACGCAGACACTGTGACCCAAACAGTGCATCCCATTCTTTCTTTGGAAATTCCATATATTGCTGTCTCTCTCGCTTGGGGCAACTTAACGTTCTATTTTACGAATAGCTCTGTGCTATGTATACTTCTCGGTCGACGGCCAAATGATTTTTGTTGGCTGTCTTTCTCTAGAGCTTGAATGAGGCGAATTTTGTTTCCTTGGTTACAGAGCTACAGCTTCAAATCCAACAAAATACTATGGATGTAGTAACATCCACGTGCTCGAAAGGTTAACGTCTGATATAACAGATAACGAATATAAATAAACAATAATTGTTAACCAGTTGCATTCATTAAACGCCCGTTCGTGGCAATATGGCTGGTTTTTTTTATCCTATACGTGTTACTTAATTTTATGATCGCAGTGGAAACTTTTACATGTGGAAACATGTGTGTCATAGTATCGTTACCGAATGGAAATGGTATAGTTTGAACAAGTTTTTATCATTCTATTGTATGTAAACTGTGTTGGTAAGATGAAGTAAATTTATTTAAGCAATAAAAAATGATAATTATTAGATAACATATAATTATACAGAAAAGAAAAGGAATTTATTTTTAATAATAAAACCTACCTTATATTCAACTTAATAAAAAGCAACAATCAACTTAATAATATTGATATTTAATGTGGCATTGCGCTGTAAAACACTTATTCAGTATTTTAAAATTTCTGACATTACTTTAAACGTAAAGATCTATCCGGAGTATTGTGAGAATCGAATCGTTCGAGGTTCGAGAAACTTCGAGACGGACTGGGGTCCGCGCGCATAGTAACAGCTGTCCCACATTGGAGACTTATTGATTTTAAAAGGTTTAAATTGAGCATGCCTTCTAAAACAATATAAAAATTTTATTATAATCTTTAATTTATTTCCATATAAGTTATAAGTTTGTACATGTTTAACGTCAAACGCATTTAAAACTTTCAATACATCACTGTCTTAACCGATGAATTAAGAAAATGGAATGATTCATGAACGTTTTACTTTTTTTTGCCCTCATTCCAGTTTAAATTCGATTTACTGGCGCCGACTTGAAATAAATTTGCGAATATTTTTATCGCCGGCTATATTCTTTCCAACATTCTATATAAATCTTTGCTGAATTATATAAATAACTCTGCAAACAAAATATAATTTCTATAAAACATAGCATAATATACTTCCTAGAGCATTACATCCTAAACATGAATAAGAAAATTTGTAATTTAGAGGTATGTTCATTTGCAGGTCGTCGATGAAAATGGCAGAATCATTTTCGTGGTGAAGTTTCGTGTCAAATATTATAGTGTCGTCATGATATACGTCGCAGTGAGAGTTGTTAAAATTACTCTCCGGAATTCAGGTCCAAAAAGTTTCCATTGCTTCTAACCACTTTCAAGCATATATTCAAGAGTTAGAAACTTTTTCATTACTTTAAATTAGTTTATGATTATTTATATGTAAGTCGACAAATATTATAAAAACAAAAACAAGAAAAACTACAAAAATGGAATTAAGATTTTAAGTTTGTTTTAGAATTGCTTTTGTAACGTCATCATTTGTAACCTACGGAAGCGTTCTCCAAGTACGTTCACAAATAAATAAATAGCTATGATCTGATCGTTATTTTTAAAATACAGATTAATAACTTAAAAACAAGAAAAGTTTTTGGAAACGCACTTAATATTGTCGTGACGTGTGCACGTGCGATAACTGCAAAATTTTGGCACCGCGCCCCTGCGTTGTTTACCCGGCCATGAATTTGGCGGGAGCAGGTTGACGAAGTTCACAGTCAAATGCCTTGGCACAGCGACTACGCGGGATGGCTAGGAACGAGGAAGCTCTTGCTATTTTAATACGGTAAATAATTGAATAAAATAACCGAAATTTATTTTGCATACTGATCAAATAGCTTTACTAAAATCAAAATGATCGAAAAGCGAAAAGCTTTCAAGATTTGCTATCCTCACTCTTGTAATACATTTACTTTTATTATAAAGAAACAATTAAGAATATATTAAACTCGGTTCAGCGCAATAATTTAAAATATTGCATAATGCGCAAGGATTGGGCAAACACGTGGGTAGTGAGTTAAATAATTCCATTCGGAAAATGGATACCTGTAATTGTGACGTAAAATCGATGACAGGGGATTTTCGTATTGTTACCTCGTTATAGGATTCATATGTATACTTCATTCAATTTATGAGTTGTATAGAATATAATGTCAGTGTCATCTATTGTCGAGTAGCTGTCTCTTGTACATTGCTACCTAAAATTTTTAGTATAAAAGTAACGATCACTATATGTCACATTCGTAAAACTTTTATTGTTAGCTGATAGATGGCGCTATAACTATAAAGTGAATAAAGTTCACTATTTGGTGAACGCTATCTGTCGGTTACATTTTACAACTACATAACAACAGATAAACTAGAGTCCGACCGAAACTGGTTTTCCGGCCGAAACCGAAACCGAAACTCACGCGCTCTAGTATAAAAATTCTTATAATACTGAAACTTGGTTCTTTTTACCCATTGAAATGGAGACACAGTATATTAAGTTTCTGGTAATAATTTATTTAAGCTAATAATATTTTTTTGTAACGAAATATTAAAATAAAAACAATATTTTTTTTAATTAAAATTCTCCAAATGCAATAAAAAAATTACTAATTGTAACTATTGCGTTAACTATTAAATATCGGTATATTGAGATCTTTCTAATTAATACTTTGGTTTGTATTTGTAGTTCCAAGAAGGGATCAAAAAGTAGTGAAAACAGATAGGTGCCAGATCTGGTGAATAAGGCGATGGTCAACCAATGGAAAGCCATCTTGCTGAATGACAGCCATCGTTACAGTCAGTCTATGAGCAAGTGCAATATCAAGACGAAACAGTACACCCCTACGATGCTAATATTTTTTTATCATTGACGGCATTCTATACATAAAGCTGCATTTAACCTGTAATAATTGTTCCACTCTCCAGATTATCAACCAACAATATCACTTCCGACTCACAAAATATTAAGGCCATAAACTTGCCAGCCGATGACAAGGCATAAAGATTCTTCGGGCTCTTGAGGATGGCCGTTTCCATTGCAAGATTTCTGTTGTCTGCCTCCTGATCAAAAGGATGAACCCAAAACGAGACACAAGAGAAAAACCAGACAAAATCATTTTATAACTTGTCCTACGATATCTTTGAAATATCAAATCGACTATGTTTTTGATTCTCGGCACCCATCTTGCGGAGACTCTTATAATTTTCAAAAATTGTGTCAATATAGATTGTAATTCTTCGGTCGCTCAAAATAGTTATTACCAAATTTGGCAGCATTTTCTTGAAAGACTGAGGTCGATGGACGGCTGCAACGATATTCGTCTTCCGTGCTCGTTCGCCCTACTCTAAATTGAGAAGCTCCTCCACCTTGTGATAATGAATACGGTAGAGCAGACTCCTCTTATGTTGTCTCCAAATCGCATTGAATTTCATACGTTGTTAACTTTTTTAAACAGAGGTTTTTAATAACAAGGCCGCACTTGGATTTCCTCTATTTTTGTGAACACGTTTCGACAGAAAGCAAACAAATGACTACATTTAGAAAGAAGTTAAAGTTAATCGGAGATATTTTTGAATAAAAATATCTGAGCTATGCCTTCCAGTGTTTATTTATTTTTGTTAGCAAAGAATACATATGATGTTCTCACTACTTTTTGATCCCTTCTCGTCGTTCTACTAGAATCCTCTATCTGTTTGAGGTAAATTGGAGTGGTTGACAGATCTGCATCTGAGCTCGATTATAGTAATGATACACTTACTTTCGCTATAATTTTGTTTAAATTTTCAAATCTTTTTAACAAATTTTGATAACATGACAATTTCTAGAACCAGTTTCGTTTGGCAAAGTTTCCAAATTGGCCGAAACCGAAACTGCGGCCGAAACTAGATTTTTGGCCGAAACTCGGCCGAAACCGAAACCGAAATTTCGGTCGGACACTAAGATAAACCAAATTTATTAAGACCAAAAGGCTGTTCACGTATAAACAAAATCTATTGTAGATGCGTCAAATAGTTTTTCAGCAATTGTTTTCCTCTATTTATTCGAAAATGAATATAAAATCGTACAAGAACTATAATTATAGGACAACTATATTGTCCTACTATTATAGTTTCTGTACGATTTTCCCTATAAGCGTTGGGGAGATAAAGCAGATTGTTTGTTATCAATGGATTGGATGTAGATGAAATTTGTATTCAAGTCGAAGCTGCGTTAGTTATTTTTTTATTACACACGACATTCTTCGTTAAACAACGAAATGACGTCAATGCGTATGGCGTCCTTGTTGTTGGACCGTCTGGTCGCCAGTAAGCTTTAAAGCAATTAAAGCTGTCTTAAGTAATCATTGCTTGCCCACTTATAATAATTGCTTTTATCAATCCGGTAAACTTTTAGAGAAATAGATGTCTACGCATATACGCATTAAAATTACCCTATAAAAACAGTAAAAACTAGATCTTACAACGTTTTTAATGTAAAACCTTATTAGGGAGACCATAATTCTAAATAATAAAAAGGATTTTTTGCAATTTACTATATACTACGAATACACGCAACAAGGATACATCATCATCATCATCAGCCTATGTTAGTTCACTGATGGACATAGGCCTTTCCTATTGCACGCCTATTCCATTAGGGGGTTTTTGACCGTATCCCACCACGCTGGTCCAATGCGGGTTGGTGGACCGACTTTTTACATCCACGCATGCCCATCCGACGCATGGACGGTCATCTTACTTTTCAGACAAGTTAGTGATCGGCCTAAATTGTCCTTACCGACCAGAAAACAACGATAACACAAAGATGTTTCTCCGCGGGATTCGAACCCACGACCTCCGGTTTATAAAGTAAGGGCCATTAAAACTAAACTGCTACGCCACGGAGGCGTTCTATATACATCAGATACGACATATGTAATTAAAGAAATAAATTATAAGTGAAGAATAAAATAACAATTCTGACCATGGACATAGTTTTTTAAGTAATTAAATAATTTATTACCTCTTGGTTGAAGTTTCTGCCTTGTTTATAAAAGGGAGCCGGGAAAATTTTGATCTATTAGGATTTAAGTTATCTTTGGTTAAAGCCGACTTCAGAGCTCCTTAAATTCCCTGACTTCTCAAATCTAGTTAAAAGTGTTAATTAATATACAGCTATTAATAATGTTAAGGCACTGGGGCCGTAGCTAAAATAGGTTTTTTGGTTTGTTGGTTCTGATTTAAAAAAATATTATCGGATGCTGACCTTAATTACATTAAAATATTGAAAAAATAATTTAATTTATATGTACTTTCTAAAATTACGTACATGCCTCTATGTATTACCATTATGTTCCGGTTTGAAGGGCACTGTAGCCAGCGAATTTACTGGGTCAACCTGACTTAACATCGATGTCTCACGGCAGGCAGCGCGTTAGTTATACCAGTATTGCCGATGTCTATGAGCCACGATGTATCGGTGACCACTTACCATCAGGTGGCCCGACTGCTCGTCTGCCTGCGTAAGCATTAAAAATAACCCTATTATGTATTGTTGTGTTTATGTACCAAATAAACAATTTTATTTCTTTCTTTCAATTACCTCAACTACACTCAAAAACAAGTTAAATGCAATATCATCCTGACCATATACATTTGACAATGTTTCTCTGGCATTCAACTTATTATGCTGCCAATATAATTGTAAAATAATACAAGTACAGTAATTGAACTGTTAAAAATGCTCACGATTAAGTACTACATTGAATTGATACGTTACGGACGTAATAAATATCAGCATAAACATCAACATACTTTATGCTGACCCTGATTATCCATGACAACCATGTTGACCATATTAGATTTATGGGACTTTATCAAAAAGGTAACGTCATTGGACATACCATTATTACACGATATATGCATTATCCCAAAAATGCATTCTCTGTCTTATTCAGGCACATTTTAACAAATAATATAAAACCAATCAGTTGCATAGTTGCATTAATGTATCGTTAAGAGAGACGTAATTGTGGGAAGTTAGTTAACGCGGGACCCCATATCGGTATCAATTACGCCTCCGGAATGATTTCCCTAGACAACACTAGGCAGTCATCGATCTATTACGAACACGCGCCCTGTCAACGCCTCCGTGCGGCCATCTTGTTTTATTGAATTAATCACCACCACAGACGTTCGTATAAATGTGTAATCACTCTCTGTATCACGGCTCAGCTGTGGCACATGCTTTAAATGCTCTGTACATAAGAACTCGGTACTGGCATCACGAAAAAATATATAAAAATAGTTTGCACGTATCGAGGCTTGTTTAGTCAAAACCACGATAAGAAACCTTTTCTCTTATACCTATCGGGGGTTCGGATACTTATTAAAGAATTTTTGTCGTATACATTATTTGTAAATAATCTGTATTGGGTGAAAATTCGTATTTAGAAAAAAGTCTGATATACTTACTATAATATTACGATGCAGCTGATGTATTTTTAAAAACCACCAACCAGCTTTGTTTGTTTTTTTATCTATACATATATACAATAAAATTAAGGTGGTGTCTGTTTCTAATATTAATATATTGTTTTTATATTTGTCTGTCTATCAGACGGAGGCACCGTCTGATTGTTCTGGTTAATCTCTGGAATGGCTGATTTTTTGTGTAGCTTAGGCAATTTTTTTTGGAATAAAAACTGAAAGACTTTTTAACACATTACCATGCGGATGAAGTTACGGGCAACAGCTAGTAGTAAATAAGCATAAAACGCATTCCCTCAGTATTGATTACAACCCCTAAGTCCAGTCGCCACGTGCGCTTAAACAAGTTAGATTCGCGGGAAAATTCACTTACAACTCTATTTCGCCCTCCAATGATCACAGTTCTATTTCTGAATGTGTTAAGTTTTACTGCTCAATTTACTGCAGCTATAATTACATAAATAACATTATATTATGTTCATTAGTAATATAAATCCTGTTGATTGTTTAGCACTATAGTTAAGCCAATTTAGGGATTAAAATAATTTTAACCAGTCTATTTTAAGACTTGCTTTAAACCGTAAAACATTATTGCATCTATCTAAGACGGTTAAACTTTTTACTAAAACGTACAAAAAAATAAAGCTTTAAGAATGTATTAACTAATTGAAAATCATATTCACGTAATGCAAGTCCCCTTTGAGATATATTGATTTGTCAATATATTTATAACCAAAATTATAAAATTGACATTTATTTTAATTTATAATTTTCATTATTGTTAACTCATCAGAATAAACGAAATTGTTTTTTCAAATAAGACCTTGACTTGAAGCGTATCCGCAAAAATTGCAACAAAATTATTGTACATAGTAAAAATGTGAATTGTTCTTATTATGTTAAAGAAATTGCTTCATTTTCATTATCCACATCCATTATTATCATCGAGAATAAGGCAGCATCACATCACACATCATCAGCCTTTGTTAGTCCACTGCTGGACATAGGCCTCCCCTAATACCCCTATCCATTAGGGGTTTGGACCGTATCCTACCACGCTGGTCCAATGCGGGTTGGTGGGTGGACGACTTTTACATGCCCATCCGACGCATGGATCATCTTACTTTTCAGACAATTGGGTGATCGGCCCAAATTGCCTAACCAACTAGGAAACAACAATGAAAATTTGTTGCGTCTCCGCAGGATTCGAACCCACGACCTCCGGTTTTAAAGCACAGCCCATACCACTAGGCTACGGAGGCAGCATATAGAACATTAAAAACATTTTAATTTGTTGTTTGTAGATAATTTGATAAGATTTTATATGATAAATAAGACGGTATATCGACAATTTTTGCTAAAAAATAAGAATAGAAAATAAATTTTATTGCATATTGAAAAAAATAATGATACAATTCGTGAGCAGCGAGACACGCTTTTCACACTTTATGTAAAGCATGCAGCATGTTTTGGTTGCCAAATTATTGACTCATGTTAAATGTATGGGAATGTCGAGATACAACGCCAATAAAATTGCGGAGAGGGGCCTTCCATCCCAGGGGAGGTACAGAGGGACACCTGCTCCACGTTCGCCATTGACGTTTTCCGTGAACAGGCATTTTATTGATACAAGAGAAATATTGGCGGCGTAATCCCCGGATCACTTTTTTTATCGAACACCTGCTTTAATTCACGATAACCTATCAAATTGACTACATAGATTAGTTATGGGCGAGTAATGCGTAATGATGGCATTAGTAACAACATCGTTGGTTGTGGCCAGACGCGGTTACAAAATGAAAAGATTGTGACGAAGTGAATCAAACGTAAATAGCAATAAACCTTAAACGGAACAATGAAGTTATTTATATCAGTGTTTGTTATATTATGCTATATTTACGGCATTTCGGCAGAGTGCGTAATGCGCGGGGAGTGTATTGAAATAAATGGTTTCGCAAAGGCATGCCCGTTTAACGAAGATGCGCCTCAATTGTTAGTAAATCTGACAGAAGTTGATAGAAATGAGATCAGGGACATCGTCAGTTCGCGTTGCCCCTTTCTTATGTACGACGGGGAAGGCAATTTGAAGTTGGACGAAGACATAGTATCATGTTGCGACCACGTGCAGCTGAGGAAAATGGAGGAGAGCTTGATGTTGGCTGAAGGCATCCTTGGCAGGTGCCCAACATGTTTCAGAAATTTCGTAAGACAAATTTGCGAGATGAACTGCTCACCCGACCAATCGCGTTTTGTGGACGTTACGATAGCAGTGACCAATGATATCCCGTACGTGAATGAGGTGGATTTCAGGATGCATGAGGATTTTATGTTGAATGCTCACGCCTCTTGCTCTGGTGTGATAGTGCCACAAACAGGTCTGCCCGCAATAAATTTGATGTGCGGAAACGCTCCGGTGTGCGATGCTGAGGCTTGGTTTGGTTTCACTGGTGACGCTCAAACTAATCCAATGGTTCCTGTCCAAGTGAACTTCCTTAAGTGGCCGACTGAAGAGGACTCAATGCATGTTCGAGCTCCTCCCTGTGACGAGACTATTGAGGGAGACCTGCCATGTAGCTGTGTTGACT
This sequence comes from Lamproptera curius, assembly GCA_029286875.1. Lineage (NCBI taxonomy): Eukaryota > Metazoa > Arthropoda > Insecta > Lepidoptera > Papilionidae > Lamproptera > Lamproptera curius. The sequence continues at coordinate 785,327 of JAGSMT010000041.1, read as the reverse complement.
GTCTGGCGGTGTGCCCCATTGGAAACGAACCTGTACTTCCTGATATATGTACGGTCCTCTCGGTAAACTGCGTTGGATTCTCCGTTGGCATTGGAGTATTTGTCATCAGCGTTACGATATTTAGCATTCTCACGTTATTAGAATATAAACGATTAAGAAATGGAAATAAACCAAGTGATGATAGCAAAAATGGACCACAAGATAATTTTCTAATCAAGTTTTTCCAAGAATTCTTCGGTGCGATAGGAAGTTTTTCAGCAATTAATCCTGTCCTAATCATTATGTTAACCAGTTGGGTGGCTTTCGGTATGCTTTATGGTGTGGCCAATCTCAACCTCACGGCGAACCCACTTGAGCTCTGGTCTGCACCAGATTCCCGGAGTAGGTCAGAGTTGAATTATTTTAATTCAAGATTTGGACCGTTTTATAGAGCTGCTCAGGTTTACCTGAAATTTACTGGTTTAGAATCGTTTGAGATGGACTCTGTTAAGTACGGGCCTGCATTTAGAATTGAGGCATTACGAGAGCTCGTCGCGTTAGAAGACGCAATTATTAATATTGGTAGAAATACAAGTGGCGTGGTTTTAGAGGATGTTTGCTATGCGCCCCTGCGATCCCGTAACAGCGAAAAGAAACTCGATCAGTGTGTGTCCATGTCAGCAACAGTGTACCTAGGCAACGACCGACATAATATAAATAATGCAACGTACTTGAATACCATTCAAAATTGTTTAAATAATTACCTTGCTCTCAATTGTATGGCCGAATGGGGTGGTGGTGCGGAGCCCGATATAGCATTTGGTGGTTTTGATCCTGATAATATTCTGACCGCTAATACGCTGCTCATTAACTTTCCAATTACTAATCACTTACTTGATGAAGATTTAGCACCGGTTCTTGAGTGGGAGCAAAAGTTTATTGATTTGTTGCATGATTACGAAGAGAACTGGAAGTCCGATTTTGTCGAGGTTGCTTTTGGTGCAGAAAGATCTATAGAAGATGAAATCGAGCGAGTATCCAGAGCTGAAGCTATACCAATAATAGCGAGTTACATACTTATGTTTATATACGTCATAATTGCCCTGGGGAACGTGAGAAATTGTAAAACTTGGTTCGTTGATAGCAAAATTACAGTAGCTATAAGCTGTATAATTGTGGTATTGACTTCGATTTTGTGTGCAATGGGTGTAATGGGTTATGCAAAAATAACAGCAACGTTATTAGCGATAAACGTAATACCGTTTTTCATTTTGTCCGTGGGCATTGATAACGTTTTCCTCATGGTCAACACTTTGCATGACATTCAATGTAATTTGAAATCGTACGATGATTACAACGAAAACTTTAGCGCGACCAAAAAGCGCGCTTTTGTGTTTAGTAAAATGATGAAATCCATCGGACCGTCAATGTTTGTTACATCTATAACTCAAATAACATGCTTCGCCATAGGCAGTCTTGCTAATTTTCCAGCGGTGGTCACTTTTGCTATATTTGCTTCGTTATCTCTATGTTTTCTGTTCTTATTCCAAATTACAACTGTCGTTGCAATATTGTCTATCGATTACAAGAGAGCGAGTCAAAATAGATTCGATTTACTTTGTTGCGTGCGAAAGAAGATTCTTAACGATTCTGACCCTCTAAATTCTGATACTCCACACCAGAGCTTAATAACTCGTCTAATGGAGCCTTACTCAAAATTCCTGTTGAATTGGCGTGTTAAAATCGTAGTTGCAATTATATTTTCTGCAATGCTCTCAATCAGTATAATCCTTATACCGCAGCTAGAAATAGGCCTAGACCAGGAAATGGCTCTACCCCCAGATTCCTATGTCTACAGTTATTTGCAAGCTGTAAATGAACTTTTGCGTCTAGGTCCACCGGTTTACTTCGTTCTAAAGTCGGGTTTAAATTTCACAGATCCGAACCACCAGAATGTCGTCTGTGGTGGTCAACTGTGCTATGACGATTCGCTAACCACCCAGATATTTTTAGCATCACGACACAGTGACGTCACATTTATAGCGAGAAGTTCCAATTCGTGGTTAGACGACTTCTTTGATTGGACCAGTCTGCCAGGTTCCTGTTGCAAGTATAATTCCACGGATAGCGGTTTTTGTCAGAGCACTGATACCTCTCCCGAATGCAGCTATTGCTCGATCGACAGACATGAATTCGGTAATGGGCTGCGGCCTCATTCTGACGCTTTCGAACGGTATTTGCCGTTTTTCCTACAGGATACCCCGACAGATATGTGTAATAAAGGAGGTCTTGCTAGTTATTCTAGTCATGTCAATTATTTGTTAGATTCGGCTGGACGAGCTACTGTATACGACAGCAGTTTTATGTCTTACCACGTCGCCTTAGGTACATCGTCCGACTACATTTCCGCTGTTAAATACGGATACGAGGTTTCCGAGAACATTACCTTTGCCATTAAGAAGCATACGGGATTAGATGTCGAGGTGTTCCCTTACTCCGTCTTTTATGTTTTCTATGAGCAATATTTGACAATGTGGCCCGACACATTCGCATCATTAGGCTTCTGTTTGATTGGCGCGTTGGCTATAAATCTTTTGGCGTCGGGTTTTAACGTGGTGACATCGTTCACCGTAATGTTCACTGCCATTATGGTCGTTATAAATATGATGGGAGTCATGTATATATGGAATATCCCCTTGAATGCCGTTTCGTGTGTCAATCTGATCGTTTCTATAGGAATATCTGTTGAATTCTGCAGTCATATTGCTTACGCGTACGCGACTAGTACATGCCAGCCAAATGAAAGAATACCAGACGCGATAAAGAAAGTAGGCGCAACCATTATCACTGGTATAACCTTCACAAACATACCAATTATTGTTTTGGCCTTCTCTTATACAGAAATTATTGAAGTATTCTTCTTTAGAATGCTCTTCAGCTTAGTTATACTAGGTTTCCTGCACGGAATGGTGTTCTATCCGGTATTTTTAAGTTACGTCAGTGATGTCTTAAGAAAATAAGAGTGTTAATGTATAAGGAATAGGATCTCTTTTCCATGTAAATATTTAATAGGTATGTAATACCTCTGTTAATAGATAGTATTATAACGATGCCTCTAAATAGAAGAAAGTAATTTCTATGCTTTGTTTTAAATAATTAAGTGTATAAATACTTTTTTATTTTAAGGATTATTTTTTAGTATTTATAAATAACAGGCATATTGTATAAATGTAAATATAAAGACATATTGAAATAATCGGTACTTTTTTATTTTATTCCACATGATAATATTAAATTAATATAATATAGGAAGACGTTGACACAAAAATATATGTAGAAATAATTCGACTTAAATTATTATTACAGAAAATTTCATGACAAATTATTTACATTTGAATATATTTATCAATAAATACAAATTTTGACATTAAAGTAATAAAATCAGTAACAACATAGTCATTAAAAGTAATGGTAAGAATTATTAAAATATCAATGAGATAACTTAAATGATATCAATTTATAAGGTTCAAATTTCATTCTACTATCTGGTTTACAATTCTTTATCAAGTTTCGTAAGGACGAAAAATTTATCTATTATTAATTCTAAATTATTGCCAAATGTTGCTTGATTTGAACAATAAAAAATACCTACCAAAATATAATGATACCGTAAAGTTAATGTGTATTATTTGAATAAGCTGATTTAGATTTAATACTTAATTAATCATATTGAAAAGAAGAAAATTAGTTTTTGAATTTAAATCTTTATATGTCCCGTATTGTTCACTTTTTTTTTCTTTACACGTTAAGTTTCTATTTTGTTCATTCACTATTTATCAAAAACAACGTGCAAAGAGTTAATTATGCCAATAACAAAATTAAAAAAACAACCTTAAATTATAATATAGTTAGATGGCTTGCAAATTTATATACAGAATCGAATAAATATCTCAAATAAATAGCACTTAAACTTATACGTCTTTACACACAGGAAACATCGACTCCTAAAAGCATTAAATTTGACTAGATTACTATGAGAAAGTAACAATATACCATACAGATAATAAATTACGCATCTAACACATGATTGAGATAAGCTATGTAACAAATAGCGAGGCGAAGGATTTCGATCTTCGACAGCTTCTTGTCCGGCGGTAGGGTTGGCAGGAGGCGCCTTAGCGAGGCAAAGGCTGCGTTGAATGCCTCAACCCTGATCCTTTCCCTGGTGGCATGGGCAGTCCTGTATTTCAGTGTGGCTCTACGACGTCTTCTACGCTCTTCCCTGGAGAGGCCGGCACAAGGTGATCCGGTGCCGCTTGAAAGGTATGCCTCTTCTGATAAAGCGCAAGGTTCTAGTGGCCTTTCCCTATAAACATAGCATTGTTAGTCATTAATTTTTAAGACGGTAGTATTAACCAGAAGATTCTAAGCAACGAGACAAACAGAACGTTTTCAGAGCGTGGATTGTTTGCGAGACCCATAGACCCCGAAACAATACAACTTATAACGCCACAATACCTCTTGCCGCCCTGAGATATGCAATGATATATCTCTTTTATCTGCTTATTGCAATAGCTGCGGTACCTTTAATTCGCACAGCATAGGCGTAGGAAATTGGCACCGACGTAGTACTTAGCGATAATACTCATAATAAATTCTGTCAAGATATCGTGACTTTTAGTATTAAAGGAGAGCGAGTCAATTAGTGTTATGATTTAGCTTATCACTATACTCAAAAATTAGATAGGCAGCTGAAAAGTCGGCCACTGTGGTAAAGAACACTGTCGCTTGACGGCTTTAAAACCTCAATACATTCAAAAAGTCCACTATCAAACACAGTCAATAATCAATAGCAGATCTCTGAGGATAAAATCTGGTCCATTAATTAAAAAAAGACTATAAAGAAAAGCAGTTTCAGTTAAGCGTTACTTTAAGATATTTCATGGTGGTTAAAATAAACGGGCATGAAGATAGATTATGCGTTCAACCCTTATATTTTTGTAGTTCGTATGCAATGTACAGTAAGGCAAAATATTTTATGCAGCCTATTTATTGAAGTAAACATTACAAAGTTATGCATTATTAGTCTATATAGCAATCTATAACACGTCACCACATTCATATTTGCTGTTTTATCCTTTTTCAAAATGTCAAATAGCAAGAAATACGTAACCGTTTTTATATTTTCAAACTGAGAACTTTATGTTCTTAGTTTGAAAATATAAAAACGGTTACGTAAAAATCAAAACAGATTCTTAACATTCTATAAATGTGATTGGTTTCATTCTATAAAGGTGATTTAAATGGCATTCAAAGTTCTTATTGCGACTCAGAACAATATAGATGATTAATACTAATAAAAAGATTCGTAGAATTGTAAAAATATAAAACAAAGGAAGGCAAACCGTATTTCCTTCAGATAATGTTCAAATGCGTCATATTTCTATGACTAGCTACAGAATTGTCCGTTTGATTAAGTGTTACAAAGGTCAATGGAAATCTGAATCACTGTCAGGTGTAACTTTCTGAATTAACACTCGTGTGTATGGCACATTTACTCATCTCCCTGAGGTTCGAGTGTTCCCTTATACCTAGCAATTACCTAGCTATACTATCTTTGATATCTACTACTACTGTAAGTATGCTATCTCTACAATATAACACAGTGTGTTGACCGGATGATTCATGCATTTGGTGATGAAACCCCTTCCAAAACCACAATATGTCGCTGATTTGCTGAATTTCAACAAGGACGTGTCAAGCTCAGTGATGATCCCCGTTAAGGTCGTCCACAAACTGCAGTCACACAAGTAAACGTTGATGCTGTGCGGAAGCTGATTCAGAAAGATCGACATGTGGCATACCGCCAAATTCAGGCAACTTTAGACATTGGCATTAGTCAAATACAAATAATCTTGTTTGAACAATTAGGTGTAAAAAATTTGTTTTCCCGATGGATACCGCATTCGCTCTGCGAAGAGCAAAAGCGGCTCGCGTTACTTGGTGCGTCAGAACTTTCGAAAGACTCCACGCAGGATCCTCAAATACTGTATACACCATCATATCAGGTGACAAATCCTAGATATACGCGTACGAACCCGAAACAAAAAACCAGTCACGAGTTTAGGTATTCAAATATGAGTTAGAGCCAACAAAAATAGTTCGTTTACGGAGTGTTCCAAAAAAAAAATAGTGGCCATGTTTGTCTCAAAAACCGGCCATATTGCGACTATTTTCTTGAAAGACAAAGAACGGTTAATGCAGAATGGAATGCTAGCATTTGTTTGCCACAGGTCGTTTCTGAACTCACTGTAAAGAGAATTGCAACTTTCGCATCATCCTCCATCACGACAATTCGAGTTCTTACACCGCGCACAGAACATAAGATTTTTTAGAGCAAGAAAACATTGAGTTTTTAGACCATCTTCTGTACAGCACCGACCTAAGTCCTAATGATTCATATAATTTCCCTAAAATAAAGAATCCATCGTATGAAAAAATGTGTCAAATTTCCCGGAGATTACTCCGAAAAGCAATAAACACATTTTTAAATAGTAATGGTGTGTCACTTCCTTCAATCCCAAAATTTTCTGTGCCGCCCTCGTACACCTACTTGCCTTGTAAACATAAAACCACCACTAGCTTTATTTATAAGACATACAACATTAATAGTCCTTATTAGCTATGTGACAGATGAAAGGTAAGTTTTACCGTTTCCTTGGCGCCAAATTCTCTCTGCCTGTTATCGGCAACAGCGCTTCCCTTGTTTCTGCCAACATACACGGCAAAGGTCCGTCGTCCATTGCGCCGGATGTCTCCAGCCAGCTCTTCATTTTTTAACTGACAAAGGAAATTATTTATTTCATGATAATGTATAATTTGTTATAAAAACACAAGTCTTAATAATAAAAAAAATTACATGTCTATTAGTAATAAGACAGTGAAAGTTCATGCTATAAAATAAACCAATGCCGCATTTTAGAATGTGTAATTACGTAATGAATAAATGATATAATAAATATAAAATACGGTAAATAATTATTTTTTCTGAAAATATTTTTTCCTAATAATGTAACTCAAAGCGAATAATGTTTTCTTTGATCCAATACCAACACTATCTGGCACTTGTATCTAACCCTTTGCGATCGAGACACGTTGTTTTCGTACGCACAAATCAAATTTACCCGCCGCAGGGTAACTGAGTGGCCAGGATAAATAATACATCACTAGTTCACACCTAACGCTAAGCGTGGTCTTTAGGGGATAATAAATCCGTATTTATTCTTTTTATATCGTCCCTCGCAACCCCCGCCCTATCGTAATCGAATCATGCTCTCTAACCGTATCGAATCGATTGGACTCTTCTCGTCTGCTAAAATACTCGTGATAGACTATTGCAATTGTACATTGTTATTTGTCAGGCGTGTAATGGTTATTAAGGAAATAACTGTACTTGCATTAATGCTTTAAAATTTAAAATTGTAATGGACAATGTATAAACATAGTCAATCTATTAAAGAATTAAGATTTCATGTATGATTTGCTATACTTTTAATGCTTTGGAAAATGTCTGATATGACGAAATGTAATCCACATGTCCATTATATGTAAGTTACGATATAATTCCTTCGAATCAGTGCTTTAAAAGAGTATAAGGGTACACAAAAGAAATGTCAATTATTATCAATGAATAAACAATAAATTATTTAAGTAGAGAAAGGTCAGCAAATCACTATATGCGAAGCTTTTACGGTGAGTAAATAAATATATTTATAGAAAACTATAGGGTTATTAAAAGTATTAGAAGTAGTCCCAAAGGCAAAATGTATTGCAACTTAAAATTAATTCCAAAGTAATGTTACTCAAAAATATTTTTGGTGGTAAAGTTGGTTTTGAATTTTATAGGTAGGTAAGTCAAGCAGCCAAAACTAATATGGATAGAAAACAGTTGTCACTAATTAAATTTCGTCATCCCTATTGTAAATAATGTTTACGGTTTCGGTTTTAATTGACAACTTAAACGAATTAAATCTAATTTGAGTAAAAATGTAAAATCCACGTTTCTAAAGCTTCAACTATTTTAAAATGTTTTTGAAAAAAACAGCATTGTTTCTACGTATGTATTCTGCCTCCGTAGTCTAGTGGCCATTGCTTTGCAATCGACACAAATAATTTTTTGTTATCGTTGTTTTTTGGCTGATTAGTACAACGTTGATTGGGCACCCAATAATCTAAAAAGTGAGGTGCTCCATCCGTCGGATGGGCATGTACAAAGTCGGTCCCGGTTATCAAGACCATCTTTGGCAGTCATTATAGGATGTCAGTACCTCCAATTTTACTGACTACTAATTCATCCATTAAAAATTAGTTAATTGGTTGAGTTGTTAAGGTCAGATGCTATTTGTTCTGCGTAAAAACTGTTATTCAGGTAAATCGGGATTAAGGTAATAATTCGATATTCGAAAAAAACGTTTCTGGGTATGTAAGTTTAGAATGTGCAGATATGTTTCGCTAGAACAATTTAACTCACTTGTTCTAAGCTTAGTTGCTTGATGCTTTCTTTTATTGCATTTTAATGTGTAAAAGATAATTAGAAAATATCAAATTACTATTATTCTAAAAATCTTCATTAGCAGAAACAACTTTTACGAGTGGGTGTAACTTTTAATACCAAGTTTATGCTTTACTGTTTTAAGATATTAACTAAAATTATCAGCAAATATTTTTCTAATACCATTGTTTTTTTCTTGTATGGCAAATTATGCACACAAAAACACTTGCGTAATTGCAATTGAGGATGTTTGTCTTTACTGTGCTCCGTATGATCACAAAGATTAATGCCAATTGTTTATATTTAAATATTATTTGTTTAATTGGGGCTCTTACGAGCTTTCAGAAGCGTTAAACTCGGTGGAAGTTTATGTTCGAATGTTGCGATCTGTCCAGAGAAGAACTGACTTGAAATTATACGGTCAACATTTTTTCTCAAAAAATAAAATCAATAAATTCAACATCTTTATCATAAAGTTTAAGCAGTTGTCCGGAAATATACCAGTGAAGGAGGTAAACCATTACCTAATATATTTCTCTGATTTGGACGCTATATACACGTTATACACAAAATCAAATCTTTCGTCGTCGTCGTCACTCCATCTGATAGCGGGTCGTCCGACACTGCGATGACCAGTACGAGGCTGCCACTCGAAAACCTTTCTTCCCCAACGGTTATCGGTTCTATGAACTATATGGCCGGCCCATTGCCACTTCAGTTTACTAATTCTTCGGGCTATGTCGGCTAACGTCGAAGTTGGACTTACCTAATCGGACTACTTGTCCCAGATAGATATATTTGTCACCAACTTCGAGCACAGCACTCGCACGACCACCAGCTTAGGCATGACATGACCGTTAGACATGACTTTCGTCTTGTCTATGTTCATCCAAAGGCCCACGTGTTGAGAGACACTATTGAGGTCATTGAGCATAGCATTTAGGTCCTCCAGCTATTCCGCCCTGATGACTATATCGTCGGCAAATCTAAGGTGGGTCGGCTAAATTTAAATCTTTATTCGACTTTATTTAAAAAGTAAGTGTAACACTTAATTGCACTTTGTTTTTGATCGTTAACAGCGCTAGCAACTAATTTGGAAGAGTACGCCTTTGACATAAGAAGAAACGGCAAAAGATCATCTTTTACAGTGAACTAAAACAATCAATAAACAACCATGTTATTATTTAAAAAAAACCGAGGGGCGAGTAACTTATTTAAACTCATTAACATTTAACTTTTCTTTACGACTTTTAAAATTTATTAATGATTCAATTTTGAACGTTTTCTGGGCTTTGTGGTTAAACGAATACATTGTCCCATAAAAGATGAAGCTTTTCTTATTCATAAAAGAATAAGTTAGTCTAGATGTTGGAAGAATCAGTCTATGTTCATTTTTAATATTAATAATACGACTTATTTCACAATGCCCTAAAAAATTGTTTTTGTTTTTCTGCGCAAACATTAAACTTCCAAAATATTAAGAATTAAACCGTAACTATTAATCATAATAAGTTATTTCTGTTTAAAAAAAGCAAATGATACATATCGGTATTAATAATAAATACTAAACATATTATGTTTTTGTGGATGTTTCAAGTTACATGGTAATAAATTTTACTGACGCAAACATTAATTAATTCTCTATGATTTTGCGGCTAGAAAATCTTACTTCCCTTAATGCATTTCAATTCTTTTCTTTTTTCACTCTTTTTTCCGTAAACAGAAATTTTACTATCTTCTCTTTTTTTATTTAATAGAGAAGATGATAAAATTTTTATCAGTTTCAATATCTTTACTAATTTTATATATTATCTAGGATTTTAAACAAAACATGGAAATTAGAAAGAAACTGTTATTCTAGTCGTTGTCGGTTTGCCATAGACAGTTAATGAAGACAGTAGTTAAAGTTAATATTTTCATTATTAATTACATCCATTCAAATAAATAAAATAGGAGTGTCTGTTATGACGGGACTTTTGCTGGAAGATAGTTAACTTTTTATAGAAAAAATCGAGTGTTTTTTTCATTGTACATCTAGTCGTAGGCTAGTCGTCAATTATAATTTATAAATATACAGGGGCAAAAAGGTTTTGAATGAGTCATACATGAAAGATTATGTATGACACAGGCTTATCAGATAAGATGAGCGTAGTTTAGCGATATTATCCACACGTTTAGAAATTATTATGTACGTGATTCTAATTCGTGATATCAGAAATGTGGCTCTAGTTAACTAAGGAAGCCTTGAAAAAGAGCGGGCGGGCCAAATATGTTTTGAATGCCGCTTTACTTTTTACTGTTGACTGATTAGTTAATATAGGCTGTTGCGATGTGATGAAGCCACAGACGAGGCTCGATATTATGACTTTTCAGTTTGACACAAAGTCCTTTTTTGCGGTAAAAAGGCGTTGGCGCTCCTGCACCAGTATTGAAGTATTTACCGAATAATTTTATTCAATTTAAGTTTTCTAAACTTTCAAACGTGTAATCTAAATACAGGTAAATGTTTTCAACGTAAGTTAAATAGGTATCACTGAATGAAAAATAAATTTGGTAAATATCTTTAAGGGCTCTAAACCTATGCAAAAAGAGTAAATTTAACAAATGTTTACTTTAACTTTTTCGGTTAGTTGGACCCGCGTATATCGCCCTGATATATTTTACTCACAGAATAATAGAAGAATAAAATGAATTAAATCTAAAAAACTTATATATGTCCACACTATGTTAGTTATTTATTTATTATTATAATTACACGTATTATTCTGCTTATAAAATATAAACATTTCATATATTTTACATTCATTCGTATGCAGCCGTAGCCGTTTGATAAGAAAATATCAGTGTACCGCTGCAAAGTTCTACAATTATTTTTTTTATCACTCACCCTGTTCTTGAACAGACAAAATTTAGCTGCGACACTGACACTGAAGGAAAATTCGACACAAAAAACTTTTCATAAATACATGTCACTGTTCGCTTGAAATCATACTGGTCCAGATTTCAACATCCCTCCGTTTTTATCTGCGCCGAAAGAGGGATGGTCTCTTACCCTCCCGTGAGGGCGGTGCCAGTCGTACGTGATATTTTAGGGTTCCGTAATAATTATACTAAATTCGGATGTAATATATTAACATATCATAGTAAAATCTTGATACATGCTTGTCGAAAGCCTATTTAAGTATGAATACGGAACATAAAATATAGTACTGGATAGCATACGTTAGCTTGATTTGCTAGATATTTTATATGCTTATATTGATGTGTGATAATAATTCAGCTTGAGTCGTGCTTAAAAAGGTTGAAATCTTTGGAAGTACTGGAATATCATCTACATTGTTTTGTTAGAAACGATTAACGGTAATTTGTATTTTATTTGGATAAGGAATACACTAGGTCACCTAAAGATAAAAGTGCATTACGCCTCTACGACAATAAGCTCCGGATAACATCTTAACATTTCAGCTAAACCAGGTAATGTCATCAATCAGCCTTTGATAGTCCACTGCTGGACATAGGCCTCCCCTAAAACACCCCTATCCATTAGGGGGTTTTTACTGCCTCCGTAGCCAAGTGGTATAGGCGTGTGCTTTAGAAACCGGAGGTCGTGGGTTCGAATCCTGCGGGGACTCAACAAATTTTCATTGTTGTTTCCTAGTTGGTTAGGGCAATTTGGGCCGATCACCCAATTGTCTGAAAAGTAAGATGATCCATGAGTCGGATGGGCATGTAAAAAGTCGGTCCACCCACCAAACCGCATTGGACCAGCGTGGTGGGATACGGTCCAAAAAACCAGGTAATAAAAGGCAGACAAACAAACAACACTATTATTAAGGAAATTATGGGCAGTTTGTCTTATTTAAGGAGGGGCTTATTAATTGGGCTTGATTCTCTTCTGACTGTGAAACAAAATACAGCAATGTCCATTTTAAATACAGAATTATAATATTGTTAAAATTTAAACTTACAAAAATGTATGTATATTACGTATAAAGCATATAAATTTGATCGACTGTAATAATAAAGTGAACATTTATTGACATCCAAAAACTTGTGATATTATTAAAATGTAGCTTAAATACAAAAAAAACACAATATCTGTTTCATTGTATTATCAGGAACAAGTAATTATTAGCCTTTTCGAAAGGTGATAGTTTTTATAACTATTCAAATAATTTACGGTAAATTTTGGCTGTGTTAATATAGTCAGTAGCTCTCCAGGATTATTTTCCTGGACACCATCTGTGCTTGCGACTCCGCCTTTATCCCGGCGTCCAATCCCCGCCGACTCCGCCTTTGAATCCGGGATGCCGGGACGCAGGTGCTCCCGGATAATTGACGCCCGTAATATTCAGGGATCGATACTGTTTCAGTTGGTGAGTAAACTTTCCTTTACGGAATATAGAAAGATTCGGTAATGTCAAAAGTTCTGATCAAAATCATCTGCTTAAAAGCATTTAAAGCTATTCGATTCAACTAAATAAATCAATTCCATCTTCGAAGATAAATTTTGTGTCTAAGTAAGTACTATTTTAACTGAAAGTTTAAGGTAATACAATTTTGTACGGTTATGTTGTACCATTGATAGGAATGAGGGTTTAAGTGAGCATGTAAGGCATTTAAGGCAAGTGAGCATCGTTTCAAACTTTAAGCAATAAGAAGTTTGGGTAGAGGCTGTGTTTTACACGATAATAAGCCAAATTTCAACTTAATGCCTAAATATTCGTGGACGGACGCTCGCTATTCAATCTCCAGGCTGTTTTACCAGTAAGAAATTCCTACGGATTGACGTCACAAGACATTGACATAGAACATAGATTATGTGTATATCATATCATATTTAGCCCGGGTATAACTAAATTAGGGCTAGAAGACATGTATAAAGCTAAAAATTAGCTAGACATACGTCTCACGTACAGCTTTGGTAATCAAAATTAAAAAATATTTGATAACGATGCAAAATTTGAGATACATATTTTAATGTTGTTTCGTTTTCATCAATCCTTTCAAATGATTATTTAGTTTCAGTTACCGAAAGTTTTGATAAGAATTGGAGCTCATTATATGCAATCTGAGCAAGCCCTCGTTTTAATTTTGTGTGCTTATTGTTATTTTTAATGTTTAAAGCTCCCTTTTGTATATAAGCATGTAATTAAATCATACTTCTCTTGTTATCTCCTTTCTTGTAATGTTTCTAAAAACAATAACGTAGATAATTATCGGTGACTGTGGTTATTAAATGTGTCATACTTAATTTGCTTTCTGTGAATCATCGGTAGTCACATTCATGACGAATTTATGTGACTCTGTAAGATAAATATTTTAACAATAAATGTAAATAATGATGCTTGATATCGTGACAAGTACCTACATTTCTAATTTTGGATTTAACGACCTTGGTGGTTAAAACAAGGATTGGCTTTTGCTCAATTTAAATTATTTTTTTACAATTTATACCTTTATATTTGCAAAATTTCTATATTATTTTGTGTCATAAATATTCGATTAAAATATTGGTGACACAGTGGTAGTACAAATAGCATAAAACTCGAGAGGGACTCAAGGCTAACGATATGTATAAGGCAAAGGAGGACTTGTGGCTCTCTTTGTATACTAATGTTGCGTTTCTAGACTCCACTTTAACCAAAACGACCTCAAACTAGGTGACGACTTGGACGAAAGTTGCATTTTTTATAGACATGTATTGATACAATCAGATAACATCATTATTATTAAAATACTCTCTCAATCTTCACAAACAAATAAAATTGAAGTGTCTGTTTGAAACATTATAATAACCGTTTTTAAAAGATTACACTGTGATATATAACCGACACATAACGAACATCATACATCATCAGCCTTTGTAAGTCCACTGCTGGACATAGGCCTCCCCTAATACACCCCTATCCATTAGGGGGTTTGGACCGTATCCCACCACGCTGGTCCAATGCGGGTTGGTGGGTGGACCGACTTTTTTACATGCCCATCCGACGCATGGATCATCTTACTTTTCAGACAATTGGGTGATCGGCCCAAATTGCTCTAACCAACTAGGAAACAACAATACACACATAACGAAACAACACTTTTTAAATTTTCTGCCCGCCTGTCTGTCTCATTGTTCTGGTTAATCTCTGGAATGGCTGGTCCGATTTCGACGGGAAGATAGCTGATGTAACTGGGAGTAACGTCGCGTTCACTTAAATGACATTGGAGTATATGTTTGTGAAAAAATACATGAAAATAACCAGTGTACCTTTTGGGTTTATTATTTATTACCTGCTTTACTTGTATCTGACCTCCACGCCAGTATAGCAGGTAATCATTACGTAAATCTAAATAGATAAGATGTCCCATTATGTATTTACCCATTACAACATGGGAAAATAGCCAGCAGAAAAATATGATTCGACAGATGCAGTTCAATTATTATAACTTTAAATTAATCCTAACTTTAAACGATAATAACGGTTCATAAAAGAATTATTAATTTATCTTTTTAATCCAAAGGATCAGAAAGGTCCTTCAAAATGCTTTTAAAAAGCTCAGATAGAAATTTTACAGTTTTTCTATGGATATTACGTAGCTGTTGATAATAATCCACGCGAATAGTGATAAAATCCACCCTAAGCGGATACGTTCCGGATAATATAAAAATTGAATATAAACCATCGTTTAAAGTTAAGGATAAAAATCAGCAACATTTTTCGTTTATAATAAAAAAAATCAAAAAAGATGTTAATGTTGATATTTACAACAACCTTAAGTTTTAAGTATCTATAAATACGTGATTTTATGTTTGCACTTATATTTAGTTAATACAAAACCTAATATAATTTAAGCGAAAGTATTGACGTTTCTTTTTCACTAACAATGCACACTTTATCAGTAACCAATGACGCGAATTCGATATGCACGTTTAATTATATTACAAACCTTATCGATTCAAATGAAATCGATAATTTAATATAATCAAACATTCTTGCTCTTTTAGACCTATGAAGCAGACCGGCGTAATCCTTTTTAAGTAGGTTCATTGACCCCCTAATATTGAAAATATTATTTAATAAAGATTATTGGTAATGTATATCGCTATGTTACGTTTTCATTTCGTGCAACACTAGTTTAAAGTGATAGCTCGTGTGGGTGCACCGTGTAGTGGTACCACAGAATAAATTCAAACAAGACGCGGCAATCATTCACATAACATTTCCCTTATGTTATAATTTTTTACTGCTTCCGTAGCCTAGTGGTATAGGCATGTGGCTTAGAAACCGGAGGTGGTGGGTTCGAATCCTGCGGAGACTGAACAAATTTTCATTGTTGTTTCCTAGTTGGTTAGGGCAATTTGGGCCGATCACCCAATTGCCTGAAAAGTAAGATGATCCATGCGTCGGATGGACCAGCGTGGTGGGATACGGTCCATAAACCTTCTAATGGATAGGGGTGTATTAGGGGAGGCCTATGTCCAGCAGTGGACTATCACAGGCTGATGATGAATGAATGAATAATTTTTTTTGAGATAAATATAATTCACAAATAATCATGTATATTCATAAAAAAATTAGGAAGTAGCTCAAAATATTAAGCTTCAACGCTTTTTGTATTTTTTTAGGGTCAAGTTTATGTGGTATCTGTAGCAAAATTTAATTGATTATCATAAAATGAACAAATCTTATACGGTTTTTTTAAACATTAAGTAGTATGACAATTGGCTAAAATAATTGCTTGTGAATGTCAAATGCGAAAAAAACGGGTCGTATAGCAAATGTGCACAAATGACTTCACATTTTCAGTTGTAATATAAAAATGACTAGTCATTTTTATAATAAAACTGATACATTCCTAGGAATGTAATGATTTTACAATCTTTTTCAGCGTAACGCCCCCACTAGGTCACGGAGGCAGTTTTTATCGTTTCTCAATATCAAAACTATTTCAAAGTCGGCATTTGAATTTCAGTTAACTTTATTACAATAAGAGAATGAAGACTGAAACCAAGAACGCTAACTACTAAAACGTTACAACATGCAAAATATTTTTAAATCTACTGTGGAATAGATTAGGGTAACCAAAAATAAAACAGAACATATCACAAAAAAACAGAAATAAACAGAAACAGAAGTAAAATTATAAAGCATAAACTTTATTTAAATACATTTAAAATATGTATATATTATAAGAGGTTTAGTTATTGCAATGATATAAATCCTTTTTTCCTAAATCGAAAATAATAAAAAAGGTTTATTTTTCAAACATATAGATAAATATTGCGAAAGAGCTTATTGCCGCAAACACTAATATGTATGCAAAACTGCTAAGGCTTAAAAGGATCAAAATTGCTCGAATTATGTGCGAGTACACCTTTTATTATAGGCAGTTCACTTATGAGCAGGTAAAACTTGAACATATTAAAGCATGTTAATATAATACATAATCCATCAAAAACAGTGAACCATGGTAAACATGTCACGACAAAAACCGACAAGGGATGTTGACTTACAATTTCAAAGGTAATTTATGCGAAGAATCATGTACCGGTTCGCGATATCCTCTGGCTAATGTTATTTCAGATTTCGGTATTAATGTCGTAATAAACAGTTATATACAACAAATACAGCATAAATATTGAAGGTCACGGCAAACGTTAATTTACTTCATTGTGACATCGCCCCGCAACACGCGATTGCCCTGTAGGGAACTTGCTTTTAATAGTTTGACGAAATTCGTTCCTTATATTTATTGCTTGAAGAAAATTTAATCGATATATTGAGTTTGATATTGCATTTTAGGAAACTTAAAGGACACACAATTTCCTCTCTTCTCTCTTCTTAATCTCGCTATTTCTTCGCGTCTCTTCTCAATCTCTTCTTAATGTCGCTATTTTTCTATGTGCATAACATCTCTTGCTTAATTAACTTAATTTTAAAATGACTTCAGTAGTTATATAACTTATTGCATTACTAAATTATATATATTTTATGAGAATAGAAGTTATTTTACTTTTTATTATTAAATGATTCCCACAGGACTGAAGACAATGTTTAATTTTATTCCTTTTAATGGATATAAATTATGAATATACGTTTTCTTTATGGTTGAAAGTATTTTATAAAAACAAAATATGATATCATTATCAATGTTTAATTTATTTCTCATGCCTATTGCAACTTTATGGTTTGATTGTGGCTAATTTGTAAGTCTGTTTGTTCGGTTAAACCGACGATTTTATAAACAAATATTTTTTTACTCATTACGTATTCGCAATAAGCTTTATAAATTTCAACAGAATTCTTAAAATTGTACAGCGTTTAGTTATAGTTTTTAAAGATATTTTTAAATGTTTATTTTGAATAAAATTTTGTCGCCAGTTAACAGTTTTTAAGTTATATATAACATTCCAAATTCCAGTATCTCATCTTTAATAATAATACCTTACGTTTTTTTAACAGAAGTTTACCGTATTTATTGTATTTGAGTTTATTATTGGAACTGGCAAGGAATTCCTAATTTGGTTTATTTGCTTTTGCAAACTTTTTGCTTTCCCTTTAATGCAAAAAAAATAAGTTACTTTACGTTCCGTTTACCCAGTGTATCTCATTACCCATTGCTTAGGTACAACCTTTTCATAAAAAACACTTAGGTAAGTGCATTGCGTGAGTGAAAACTGAGCTTTTAAGGGAATTAAACCGTCTCCATGACGACGACGCAGTTGTGCCAATAGTTTTCCCCAATTTTCCGGGTGTAACTATGAGAAGCCTTTTAACCATAGACAAACATGACATAAGACTCGTTGTTTACCAATTTTTTGACAAATTTACATTTTTGACGTGTTTTTATGATCCTCAATTAAACTGTGATCATTTTTTTAAATTTTCTGAATAACGTGTCACGTTTTGTGAAGCACGACCATTGAAAATGGCGTTCAATTTTAATAGCGGACAAGTAAGTGAATGTTTTCTTTTAATTATCTATGCATCAGTATTTATAAACGGGTAGGAATTTTGTTACAATGTATTTACTTTTACTTCATTTAGAGTAATTTTATTGTGAAACAGGCTGTAGTTGCGTAAAATACTGACAGCTTTTTTAATATTCATCCTATCCACTACCAATAATTATTTATTACTTTTTGTAGTTGTTTACTATATCTATTATACCGTTGTTTTTTAAGTTATATACTTTGTTTTAATGAAAATATATAAATTATCTTACTTTGATTTCAATTTTTTTTCATTTAATAATATAAAAATATTATAAAATGGACTATAGTTTAGCATGAACTGTCAGACTAGTGTCTTCAGTAATTGTCTGGAGGTTTGGATATTTTATGGAAATGCATAAATAAACAGACGATTATTTCAAGAGGATTACAACAAGAATTGTTTTTTTACATGCAAAAGACTCAATCAATAGTGATGATTTTAGGTAGCACCTACCTCTAGAATTATGAAGAAGATGTAATGAAACTACAGCCTGCTTTAAATCGATATATGCAAGCTTAAAATATCACTAAAAGTAATTGAAATTGTGTCATTAATGAAATACGAATATTATACAAATTAGAGGAAACAATCGCACATCTACTAGCAAAGGTCCCAAATCTCCGCTGTGTCTGGTCCATCCCAACTAATCCCGTACATTTTTAGCCGAAGCGCACCTGCAACTATTAACCTCCCCTATTCAGTTAGGGCCGTAACCATTTTTTACGCGCTCGCAAATTGTAATGCCCTTAATCCAAGTTAGATACATCCAATTACGTAGTAAACGTCTTTAATTTACACAAACAATCGATTTGATACCCAATGACCTTACGATAGGGTTTGATATCATCTGTCTCTTTGAATGGTCAGATAGTGAGGGGTTGCCATACTTTTTTGTCGGTTGTCGACAATTTTTCACCGCTTTGTGCGTTCGGTTAATCCATGTTTGACATCTCGTGTCGATGGCGTTTCGGCTAATGGCACTTGTGCACACAAGTTAAATTGTTTTCCTACAATATAAGCCGGTGTTATTTAGATGCCATGCAGTAAATCGTCGAGATTTATTGTAATAATTTTGTTGAATATATAATCAACGCCGAAATTGTATATTGCCGCACAAAAATAGTTTATTTTGCTTGATTTTTATATTTACACTGAAACATAAGGCTTGAGCACAATGTTTTGAAAATGTTCTAGGTTTGAATTGCGTCCGTTTAAAGAGTTAATGACTTTTTTAATGAAGCCTATTCATAGTCTTTTTCACTTGTTACCCTTTTTTCATAATTACTATTAATATTTGAGCGAAACAACTCTTAGCATCTATCTAAGCATATTTTAACGGCAAACAACTTCTGCGTCAAAACCATCTTATTAGTTAATTGTCGCGTAGCGGTTTATATAACATTACGGCTTCCATTGATTCTTTTTTGTTCCTCAAAGCCAATTTTTCGTTTTTTCTGAAGTTACTCTGACCCTGATGGATTGTTTAGTTGGTAGTAGATTTTAAGAAACTGACATCCTATAATGACTGCCAAAGACGGTCTTGACAACCAAGACTAACTTTTTACATGCTCATCCGCCGCATGGTTTCAGACTGTTTGATGATCGGTCCATATTCTCCTAACCCACACTTGTAAGATTTTCCCCCGCAGGATTCGAACCCACAACCTCCGTAGTAAAAGCCAATACCACACGGTCACAGAGGCAGTTGACGTATCAAACATAATAACATTTATAATTATTTGTCTCGTATATACAATATTTAATTTGGTGTCCTTTAAAATTGTTGAGATTCTACAATTACTCTACTTTTTTAATTATAAAAATATGTCTTCAAGAGTTTAAAAAAAAAAGTTTTATTTTTGTAAAAGGTATAGGCAAATGACTAAAGCTAAGTTTGCGTGAGCCAGCAAGTGAGTAAATACATTCATGTTGGTCGTTTCCGGCGCGCAATTTGTACACTTTTTATAGTTTTATGTTAAACACAAGCGTTCAGATCGTAAAATCTACAAAAATATTTTAGACAAATGTTTATTGTTCGTTATATATGAATTCCCAAAAAATTGTGGGCTGTTACTCGATAGCCTGAAAAGACTTTTAGTCAAATTTTAGTTTTAAAAGTAGTTTGCAAAGTTGGTTAATATCTACATGTTTAAAGTGAAGATCTACTAGTTTTTAGTTTTCTGGTATTAAAGTTATTTGTTACGAAAAGAAACAAGGAAACGTTTGACTGTTCAAACGTAGTTTTACCATTTGTGTAGAGAAGCTTACATTGTATAGGCCAACCAATATACTGGGCGGTGCAAGATTTCCTAGGAACGACGATTATTAACAATGTAGTTAGAAAAAGGTGAATTGATATACGCAGTATAAGGTAATAAATGTTTATTACCGCTAGACTATAAAGATTTTTAGGTTATACATGACATCGTTCGACGTCACCACGACTTCGAACTTTAAACAATATTAAATATAGAGCTATAGCCCTATTTTTATAACGTCCTCGTCATTCCCGTAGCTCGCACTATTATGAGACTACATAAGACTACATTTCGCAAATTATTTTTGTCAAACAATAATCGATGATGACGATCAAAAACGATGTTGAAACCGGTCAATATTAAAGTTCAAGCTTTCGTTGTCTTTGAACATTTGTATGCAGTAACATAAAAAAATAATCACACTGGTTGAAAAGCAATCGATTCCGACCTTTACAGTGCCATATTCAAATGCTGTTCAGTTTGCAAATAAATGTTCATAAAATTAGATTCCAATAAAAATTGCAAACTACGTGTCACGTCGCAAGCCATTTTCAAACACGCAATGGTAATGGTATCGGAATTTTTGATTTATTGCGACTGACTGTTCTAGTCTAAGACCCAATGACTCAAGCGAATAAATACTACGAATGCTATAAAAATATGTAAAGTATCTGTATGAATTTAAAATTATCATAATTAATTGTATATCATAATAACGTGATAAATTTTAGTTATATGTTTTCCTATCAAGATTATATGTACAAATATGTATAAACTCATGGTAAAGCATTCTGTCAATGTTGACAGACATTAAAAAACTATGTTATGTTTTTTTTTTAAATTTCATGAAGGTGTGACAGCTTTTGTGTTTTTAAACTATAAATAAAAACAAAGATGTGTTAAACCTTACCGCAATAAATTATTATAACATAAAATTTAATTTTACCTTTGCATAAATTGACTTTTTACAGATTTTATCGTTTAATTTACATTTCCGGCCAAGGTCCTTTTATTCAATATGCGTAAACAAAAGAATTAATTATTTTATATATGCATACATTACATTTATATTACATATTTCTTTACACTTGATATGTACATTCATTTGCGACGTTTATGAACGATTTAAAGTGTCTGATGTCTTGTATTCTGAAACGTTGACTACATTTCAAATCTACAATCATGGTCTTAGTGAGTGACACCTAATCTTATCTTTATGAGTCAAAGAGTGATATATTCATAAATGCTGGGGACCGCAAAATCATGTGTTCAATCATTGATATAGACATATTATATCAATGTCATTTTACAAATTTAAGAATTAAATCCAAATAGTCTACGCGTTTGGATATTTTTTGCACAGACATTTAATTAGAGATATATCCTCCCTGAGTTTTAGTTTTTGTTGTAAATAATTTAAGCTTGAATAAGAATATATTAATTCTTTCATTTCACGTTTACCATACCTCTTGTTATCTAATGACCGTTACAAGTTTAACAAAGGAATACTATATAATTGGACAAGGTGTACTTTTGACCGACTTCCCAAAAGAAGGAGGTATTCATTTTGGAGCGTATGTTTTTTATATATATGTTGCCTCTTTGCTCCGATTTTGTTCATTATTTTTTAAATGTTCAGTATTAGCTGTCATTTGGTTCCGTTTTTTGTAATAATTTTGAAATACGTACTTAATTATAATAGATATTAAAGAAATTAGGCGTACTATTGTATAAATTAATTAATTTCGGCGTCAAAAATCACAACCTCATGCGACTAAATTGCACTTGCTGCCGAAAACCGTAAAATATATACTTAAACTATATATCAAATAATTAATTTCAATGGTCTATAATAACCCACAGCCATTTTAATGTAAAACATTGTTAAAAATATCAATGATTGTCAATGGCATATTCAAACCTCATTTAAGGTAATAGTAAGTACCTAAGTTTACATAATTGTTAATGTAAAAAAAAAATATTCTATGTACATAACACTTGTAATACATGACATTTTGATTAGATGAAAACTACCCTAAAAGATATTCGAGATTTAAAAAGCTTTTATTGCGCAAAATGGTCATATTATATATACTGTTTGAAGTCGGTCATATTATTTTTGTTATAAACTTACTTGTTGTGTGTATATTGTAATGAATAAACACATAACTATTGTGAAAATAACATTTACTCTAAGATATAGGCTATGTTAATTACAAGAAAAGAATAATCATCCTTACTAAAACACGAGTGACGTAAGCCAAGATTTTATGAAAAAAGTGCTTAATTTGTATTAACAGTCTTTCGTGTATTTTTGTTTTGCGCAAATCTCAGGAACTCCTGGACCCAATTCAAACATTCCTTCTGGGTTGGATAGCTTATTTATCGAAGAAGGCTACAAACTTATCTTATTTTACCTGTGCAGAGCTGGGCGGTTATTAATTTATTTTATTAAAGTCATGATTATGACACAGCTATTACAGGTTGAAGCATTAAAATTACATGTGTTAGTAATCTTGTAAGCGTAAGATTAGTTTTAGTTTGTCCGCACAAAAAACAGTTTTATTTAAAGATAAACGTGGCAGTATAATTCTAAATTATTGCTCTCATTTTAATATGGAGTAATGGAGGCGTGATATATGGTGTAAATAATAATTTGCAACCCTTCGTTGGAGGGGGATGATTGCTATAATGGGATGGTGCAGGGTTCGACACCTGCTCAATGGAGTTTTAGAGCCATTGTTATTTATTATTCCATTGTAGTGATGTCCTCTTGTTAAAAATTCGTTTTGAGTGAAGAATGCACTGCAGTATGTCATTATAGAGTAACTTCGAATTGTTAAGGGTTTTTTTATATCCTGAGCCAGAGTTAAGCGATTTTATGTCACGTATGTTGTAAGAATTTATCATATTTTTGTATCATTTAAAGTTTGAGAATGCAATCAAAAAAAACTCAAAACTTTAATTTTATATAAAATTGTTTTTACTGCCAGCGTAAAATTCATTGTTAATTGACTAAAAAACTTGTGTACGTGTCCAATGCCAATGACAGTTGCTACATAAAATAATAACAAATCTGGATTTAAAATACGTTTTGTTTTCTGATATTTAATCTACGGTTCAACTTTAATTTACACTGCGGCTGCCTTCGCCACGTGCTATTCAGCTTGCCACGCGTCGTACTTTTTGTTTCCAATTCATTGTTGCCTTTATTTCGATGTTGACAATTGATATTAAATTTCACGATAATATTCATTTGGATTTTAGAATTCTACAATTTTATAAATGTTTATTACTGCCGATGTTAATGAGGCACGTTGGGAAAATAATAGTTGTTGGGCGACTAAATTGGAAATTAATTATGAGGATTATGAGGAGTCATGAAGGATAAATTATCACAATTGTGCCTGTGCAAATTAAAAAAATGCATTTAATTCCGTTCTGAAATTTTATCACATCTAACAAAGGAAAAATTCATAAATTCTAATCAAAACGGATAGTGGTTAAGGCTATAATATATCTTCTAATTGTTATAATTACATTTAACTTTTTTAATTGGTGTAAGTAACGTAGTATATTCAGATCATTTCAA
Source organism: Lamproptera curius (assembly GCA_029286875.1). NCBI lineage: Eukaryota > Metazoa > Arthropoda > Insecta > Lepidoptera > Papilionidae > Lamproptera > Lamproptera curius. The sequence goes on along the minus strand of JAGSMT010000041.1, from coordinate 760,958 downwards.
ACCCGGTCAAGTATTTGGCGTACATATAAGTGCTCGTGAGGTTCAACACAATTATATGTAGTTTGACATTTGACTATGATTACCAAGTTTCCAGGACTTAATGGGTTATTGAATTGTTCTGAAAGGCTTTACCATCTATCTAGTGAAAAATAGAAGAGGAACCTAGAGTTTTAAGTAACTATGTGTCCAACATAACCAAAGTCAAGCAACGAGCAATGCAACGGGTGCATAATAACAAGGACGGTCTTGCAATATATCTATTTGTTTACAATAAAATTGTCTATTCATATAGACCATAATTAATTATTAATGAAAAATAAAAAAAGCCCCTAAAAGCTACTCTTCGCAGTTCAATAAGGAGTCCATGCCGAAGAGATTGGGCAACTGGGAAGTCCCTCGCTGGGCACCGAGTCGCCCGCGTCCAGTAGAAATGCGACCAATGCCTAAGCCAATTTGCGATATCAACGGCCGTTTCCTTCCGGGCGCACCGAAAGGATCCTCTAAGTGTTTTGGTCACTACACTGGAACATGGGATCTGCCACGGAAGATAACCAGGAAAGTCGGTACGTACTTTTATTATACAAAATGTTGAAATAGTGAAAACTACATATTTGTGTTTTAGCGAATGTAATTAGGCTGTAAAAGGCCTTTACAAAGTGCGCGTACGGGTCTGCTACCTCAAGAGTGACTTATGTTAAACCCGCAATCGAAAAACGTTGGAATTATGTAGCATACATAATTCAAAAACGTTTTTTGATCGATTTGCTCAAGAAGATCATAACCATATCAGTCACCCTGTGGTTGATTGGTAAAATGCCCTCGGCACAAATGCGGTGCAAATATTGCCTAAAGCTTCAATAAATTTATATTAAACACGAGCGATAATATAAGTTTTTTTATTTTTATCATAATTTTAAAAAACTAATTAAAATCGAGTCAGTCATTTAGCTGGCTTGGAAGCTTTTACGGAAGTCGAACACAACAAGACTGAAAATGTATACACAACCGTGGCAGCTTTCGCGCCGACTTTCTTTATTTCGCGTTTTATATATCGTGTGTGCGTCTTGAAATAAATTCACCACATAACACTATTGATTGTCCCCAAACGCGGGGCTGTCCTTAAATCTGGTAGCATGCAAACCATCGTTTCCGTGTCACGGGGCTGTTACGTACAGTTCAATCGTCGCTTTGAGCGTTTCCTGAGTTCGTTTTGCATGCGTGCCGCTCTTCCTATACGTGACCTGGCCCAATCGTGTATTAACCCGTTCAATTGTTTAGTTCGATCACTGTCTTGTTGTGATTGTCGGAAGCGATGCTTGCGTTGTTTTACTATTCGTATTATTGTGCGTGAACATTTGTCATACAGCCGAGGAGTTGGCAAAGGAGCCTCCAGACAGCCGCTTTACGGATTGGCTGCATCCGAGGATCCAGAGGCCCAAGGTCGCCACGGGTACGACGCGCATGCGTTCAGTTAAACGCGGCAAAAGTACCAAAGCCGACGAAAGTTCAAGCAGCCCCAAACGTTTAAAGTAAGTTGACTGTGAAACACTACAGTGCGGTCAAAAGTTTTGTTTCGCCGAAATTATAGTAGAGGTACATTCACCCGTAGATAATTTGAATTGGTAACTAAAAAGTAAGTAAAAATATGATTTGTGTCGAGCAAAAACTGTAAATACAATTTTCAATATAGATTGTTTAAACTTTATAAAATACATCGTAGTTTTTTTTTTTATCTGAAGCTCTATGACTATATAAACCAATAGGAAAAGGACGTGGTTTTGAACATAGCTTTTTATTTCATAATTAAATAATTGTTTGTCATTCATTTTACAAAAATAAAAATATCTAAGCGTCCTACATCACGTTAAAGTTTGTGAACATTAGTTTTTGTATCTATGTTCTTCTAGTAATGACAAACAGGATAAATAATTTACAAAACACAAAGAAACAACACGTGCAAAGCTTAAAATTTATCGGCAACAATGTCGCTATTAGGTATTAACTTAGATAATGTAACGAATGGGTCGGATAAGACACCTGCAAGATATTTAGATAATTTTTACTAGACACCTCTAAATGGTAGATATTAAAAAGATTAAGTTTAACGTGAGTAATGTATAAATTTTCTAGTAATCATTAGTAGCAAATTTCTACTTCGTTGAAAAACGCAAATGTTGACAATCATTTTTTTCATCCTTTGGCTAACCTTGCATTGGTTTTAATTTGTGAATATATTGCGATATTCAACCGCCTCCGTAGCCTAGTGGTATGGGCGTGTGCTTTAGAAACCGGAGGTCGTGGGTTCGAGTCCTGCGGGGACTCAACAAATTTTCATTGTTGTTTCCTAGTTGGTTAGGGCAATTTGGGCCGATCACCCAATTGTCTGAAAAGTAAGATGATCCATGCGTCGGATGGGCATGTAAATAGTCGGTTCACCCACCAATCCGCATTGGACCAGCGTGGTGCGATACGGTCCAAAAACCCCCTAATGGGTAGCGGTGTATTAGGGGAGGGCTATGTTCAGCAGTGGACTATCACAGGCTGATGATGATGATGATTCAATGATAAATGTCAAGATGAATAGGAATGTATAATTCGTCTTAATTGATGAATCTATTTGTGTATGTTACTTAATGATTTATATAATTAAGACTTTTTTATATTAACTATCATTTAACTTTTGGTTTCGAAGAAAGCAAACTAGAATATGGGGTTGAATAGAAATATATTTTTCCCAACGAAGAAAGCGTTTCGCATGTTAATAACTAACTACCTGTAACTAACTGTTATAGGTTATTCATAAAATAGCAATAATAAATCTTTTGAAAACAATTAATATACATTTAAATTACGTAGACAAGGCTCCAATACGTAGTGCTTTTATTGGCAAAGGGCGTGCGTAGTCAATTTTAGAACCATTGTCGATTTAATACATACAGCAGGTACTAATATAATTTTATTGCAATCATCTATCACTATCCTTTCTCTGTAGGAGAGAGATATAAAGTTTTTATACATACGCTCTAGTTTCTTCGAACTTTTATTTTTTCAATTTAAATGAAAAATTTTTTTATGATCGGTCGATTAAACGTACGCTATGTGCCGCCACTAAGATCGAAATATTGTTGGGTTGTCGCCATTATACTTTGTCGTACGACTGTTATTACCGAGGTTTTGGATCTTGTTTGGAACTGGTATAATCAATAAATATAACTATTTGCAGCATATTAGTTATTTTTTTGCATTTTTTTGAAACGGTTTAAAATTTTACTTCTTTGCTAGTTAGTAGGTAAAGAATGTTTTCAACATTCAGAAGTTTTACATAAATAATATATAAGCCTAGTAATGTTTGTATAAAATTTTATACATCAAACATTTCGTTTTTATTTCAGCCCCTGCAGTGTCCGATTCATGAATAAGCCCATGAAGAGAAAATTTTACATAACACAAGAAGTTTTACAAGATCCAAATTCATAGATAACTAAATTTTATTTCTTTGGTCTATTTCATCATTTAAATTATTGTGCTGCACCTGCACTTTTTGCAATCTAACCATCGCATAAATATACTAATTAAAACTTTTATTAATTTTTACATGTCTGTACATAAAGGAAAATCAGGATTTTAATGATACAAAAGATTTAGGTGATGAAAATGTAAATGAAGACAGAGATCCCAATGACGATATCCATTTAAAAAATGATGAGGATGACGATCTATTGGGGCTAGGAGAAAACAAAAAAGTAGTTGATGAGGGAGGGCACGGACCATATATACCTGGTTCATTGACCGAGCCACAACATAGACACGAAAGTTACGACATACTAGTAAAAGACACTATTGAGCAACTACACGGGCCGCAGGAAGACAAAGCAGATAAATTCTGGAGAAAGGTGGCCGATAAAGCGAAGCATGATCAAGATACTATGAAATTCGCGAGAAGAAGTGAAACACCCAAACTTCCGTACGTGAACGTATCGCAGAATTTTAATTTTGCAAAGAAAATGCATGTGGGGAACCTGGAACACCAACCGTTGCCTGATACGCTCGGTTATCGGCACATGACCAAGGTGGGGGAACACCGCGACTCTGACATAGTTGTGAAGCCGTACGCCATTGGGTGGAAGGGATATGGGGCGTCGGGGCCAACTTGCTGCACGAAAATGCGCGTTCATAGACCTAAAACCTGCGATCCGAAGAAAACTGAAGAATCAGATGACCGTAAACAACGACCTACGACGTCAGCTCCAGATTTAGGCGGACAGTACAAAAAGCCAATGTCGCTGATGGACCTTGCCATATGTTGGGATTTTAGACCTAACGATCCCAAATTAGAGCCCAGTCCACCGAAGCACATTGACGGGTCTAATGGCTCTAAAGCGCCAGCTGTATTTACCATGGTTCACACCCCAAAGGAGGAAACGCATAACGCGGCCGGACACTCCTTCCCCATATTTAATCAGAACCGCATCGTAGAGGATATCGGACACCATCCGGTGCCATACTTCGAGAAGGACATGACGAAGGAGAAACGCAAAGATTCATGCGACGTCCAACACTGTCCACAGCACAATGGAAATATTAAAAGCAGATCATCAAGTAGAAAAAGCTCGGCGGCGTCTGTCAAAAGCGGCAAATGCGACGGTATTCACGGATGCGGCACTCCGAGTAGTTCCGACGACAAAAGACCTAGTAAGCTGCATGCGGTAAAAGACGCATGGAGCGCTAACGTAAACCGACACAGTAATATCGATATAAATCAAAATAGAACCAGTCTTGAATCGTACGATCAGACACCATTGGCCCAAGGAAAGCTACGTCAAAGTTCACCAAACGACTCTATAACGAAACACTTTAAAGACAGCTCGATGGACGTAAAACACAAGAACTGTTTCTCGTGCAATGGAACTAAAGTCCCTAAAGAACATAAACAGCGGGAGGACTACAAGTTCGCATTCAAAGCGGGCAACCCGAATTCCGTACAGAGTGTCAGCTCGAGCGATTCGAAGGGGGTGAAAATGCCAAAAATGCGACATCCGTATACGAAAAAATCGTACACTATCCCGACTTTGGCCCCGCCTTTCAGCATTTGGCGTGACGCTAATGCGACCGGTTATCCGGAACATTGGCGTCTGGCGAGCGTTTATCAGCACGCTTACAAACCGCCAGAACAGCGTCGTAAGCCACTAATAGATAGCGTCTACCAGTGATTTTTTAACGTAACGGGGATTTCGAAATGTATTTAAAACACACCGAGGATCTGGACGTGACTACCTTTAGCTTTTTATACATGTTTCTTAAGGTGGTTTACCTTAATTTAAACAGTATTTTCGGTGTATAAGTCCTCTGGTAACTCCCACAATGATGCCATAAACTGAACTTCAACAATTCAGTTTATGGCATTATTATGATTGATTATCATTACATCCAGATCGCTGGTACTAAAATCTTTTTCAAATTCGAAGTAATTTTTTGTAGAGTTTTAATCAAAATTAATGCTTTTATAGATTTCTACGTGACTTTGTTTGTATTCTTTTTATAAAACTGTGTTTAAACCTCTCTAACCCATTGGATTTGTATTAAATTATAGTGATATAATAAATCATAAGACCAATGTCTACAATGAAACAACTACCAATGAAACAACAAAACATATTTCAGTAACAAAACTTTTTATTGGGTCCAATGCCTACACGTGTGATAATCTGTCCCGCGTTGCGTGTTATCTGTAATAAAATTCCATCAAAACTTGCGACTCGTCGTGTTTATTTCAAACACCTGCACGTTATCATTAATCGATTATCTACATCCTTTCTCTATCTCGGTCTATCGTTCACGGCAACAGTCTCTCGTATTCTATGAAGAACGTGCACTTCCTTATTGTCTCCCAAGCTTTGCTGCAGTACTGGAACCAACTTCTTTCTGACAGGTTTGGCACGTTCGTTATCTGATGTCTGTTCGCGCCTAACACCAGCCACCGCAGTCTTTTCGCCAACTGCTCGAACGGCGGATGGCCACGGTATATATCTCTGTTGTCTGCAAACGATTGTATTGTGTGAGTGACGAGAGATGAGGTATTTCAGCAATATTAGATGGTAAGCGATATATACTGCCCATGTTACGAGCATCAGTGATGAACCTCTTGGTGTTAGTGACTGCACTGTTGCGACAGAAGGTCAAATTTTCAATTGCTACTGCATATAAAACATTTAAAAACTGCCTCCATAGCCTAGTGGTAAGGGCGTGTGCTTTAGAAACCGGAGGTCATGGGTTTGAATCCTGCGGGGACTCAATAAATTTTCATTGTTGTTGCCTAGTTGGTAAGGGCAATTTGGGCCGATCACCCAATTATCTGAAAAGTAAGATAAACAATTAACTTCGGTTATATATGTAAATATACAACCGAAGTTAATTGTGTCAGCGTGATGGGATACGGTCCAAAAACTCATCATTAAATGGAGAAGGCGTGCATTAGGGTAGGCCTATGTCCAGCAGTGGGCTAACACCAGGCTGATGAGAAGTGCATTATTATTGAAAAATTAAATAGTATTAAGACCTGGTAATTGAATGCTTAATAGAGTTTTTTTCTTTCAAACAAATTAATATATGTATATTTTATAATTCTTTGTTAAGTGTATTAAAAAATATTACAAAAGATGACATAAAACATATTCCGGAGAGTTCCTTTCCCCAGTTCTTTTCAGTTCAGAGGAGTCCTGTTCCGAACCGGTGGTAGAGTTTTTGACATTCAATAAGCACGTGCAATATTTCTACATTACATAAAGATATTTAAGTTTCCTAGTGTCAACGTTTTTTAACTATATTATATGTTTTAACTTACAAAGGGAAACTATGCTTATTTATTCGACAGTCAACAACTTGCTATAGTACAAGCTTTGCTTGGATGAGGACTGGGTGGTGTTGTGATATCGTCTCAAGATATTTATATGATTTTTAAATGTAGAAATTGAAATTAAGCCACTGCCAGCGTAACGTATTTGCAAATTTCTGATTGTATACAAACAACTCGAAAATTACAAGACTAAGCGACATCATTTACTTGAAGTCGCCGTTGAGGCGGTGCGGAGTAGGTGCCGATAGATTCCAATGCGCTTTAACCTTTATGCTACATAACGTTAATTCAGCATTTAATTAAATAATGAGAGACATGCTAAAGTAAATTGATATCATAGTTGACTACTTTAGGTGATATAATAAAATAAGAAAGATAAACAATTATTTATGTTTCATTATTAATAAATTTTATTTTGAAAAATTGTAAGCAATGAAACTCATACAAACATAATAGCGTACACTTATCACTCTTATTAATTTTCTGTTTCTAAACTGATGACCACAATAATTACTATAGACCATATCTTGTTTATGGAATGAGCATTGCCGTTTAGCATCGCTCCAACAAGAAAGCTAAACAAGTGACACCTAAAATTGCTATCTTCATATAGATTGCAGATCCAAAACGGTTCTGGTATAGAGTCGTAAAATAACATTCGTCAATTAAGATTTGTAGATATCAGTTTTTGCATTTACTCGACTAACACACATAATTAAATAAAAGACTAAGAATGTTACCGCTTTTTTTTATTCTATTTTTAATTTAGACTCTGTCTTGCGAAAGATCCTAAATATCGGCAATATCGTAAAGTAAACGTTATACAATCCGTAGGGTTTTATTAAGTAACTTGTAAACCAATAAAGTAGCATGCAAATTCTCACCATGGTCGCTATATATCTCCGGTAATAGAAACATGTTGATCGGCGCACCGCACGTATCGACGTCGTATCCCTTACAAACTTGGTCAACATGGACGCCGTTTCTAGAAACGTCGCTGTACATGTACATTCCGGAATTCAACTGCAAATTGGACCTCTGAAAGGAATTTCTGTAAAACAAAAGTTTGTCTTTTTGTAAAGAATTATTATTATTTTTATAATATATCATAGACACAAGTGTACACTAGCAAAGTAGAGTCTTGTCATTAGGCGGTTAAGTTTAATGCGTGCGGATTGGTGGACCACAGGCTTAGTCGAACATCGTGTGATTTTAACAAATGAGAGTGCGTCTTGGCGGGGTTAAAATTATAGTAGACGCCGTCACTGTAAATCTCATCATAATGTAAATTTATTATAATATACCCGCCGTTACCCGTGTGGATTAAAAGAAATGTCCGCGAGGTGTATTGAATTATAATGTATTGTATAATATAAACGACGTGTTTTTATTGTGTCTATCATTATACACAAAGTTTTATGGCTTTTGCTTAGACGATGACGAATTTCCATATTGACCTACATTCTCATTTTAACTAGCTCACCCCCGTACTGTTTGAAACTACAAATTGCTAGAAAAACCACCACTTATGGCTCGTTCCGAGTATTTAGACACAAAGTTTCATAGTTTTATTTTTAACAATATCGAGATTCATATAATCTTTCATCAACTATTTCAATTCTTTCCACCACTTTTATCGCAATAATTGATAGCCTTTGTCCTTTTTGGAATCTTTTCTAAGCATGTACTAAATTCCATCGAAATCGGTTTAATGCTTAAGGCAGTAAAGACGGACATACAGACAGAATAACTTTCGCATTAATAATATTAGTATTGATATGGTAAATTGACTTATTACTCACCTATATAGCTCCTGCATAACTTTAACGGACTCCGGTGTGAAGTCCTCCATTTGACATCTGTTGTGCAACAACAACAAGTGCGAGATTGACTCCTGTCATTTGAGGACATGAAGCTTCCGATGGTGTTCGTTGAACGCAGAAACGTGGTTCAGATTTCTGCCGTTTGAATATATCTAAAACAAATCTATAATGAAACTTTTTTTGTATTTAGGTACTTTTTCAGAGAGATCTCTATAGATTTGTTTTACATTTTATGGAATAAATTTTGGAATAAAGTTTTATACGATGCAGGCACGCTGCATCTATAACTCTTTTTAGTACCGATGAAGGCAGACGAGAGTCGGCCACCTGATGGAAGTGGTACGACCCATGGACATCAGCAATATCAGAGGTATCACCAACGCGCTGCCTACTCGTAAAGGACTCTCTTATACCTCGTTTGAAGGAAGACGATGTCATAGCCGAAGGAAAACCTTAGAGGGGAGTTCATTCCAGAGTTTAATAGTGCGTGGCATGAATGATCTCTGGAAACGTAACGTATTTGATGGCACGGTTTCCAGGTGGTATGTATGAACTCTAGTGCGGTGACGGTGACGGTGGGTCTGAAAATATAAGGGGGAGGTAGGTACCGTATCGAACAGCTCCGGTAACAACAGGCGGTAGAACACACAGAGAGAGCCAATATCTCTCCGTAGGCTTAGAGATTCCAGCCTGTCCGTGAGCATTGGATCGCCGACGATTCGAACGGCTCGTTTTTGTAGGGAGTCAAGTGGAAGCAGCTGATACTTGGGGCACCGGCCCAGAGATGGGAACAATACTCCACGTGAGGCCTGACCTGTGCTTTGTAAAGTAGAAGCTTTTGGCTTGATGTAAAGTACCGTCCCGCTCTGTTCAGCACTCCCAGTTTTTAGAGGCTAATTTGAATTTGCTGTCCAAATGACTTCGAAACTGAACGTCGCGCGAGATCTCGACACCAAGGATTCCAATGCTCGAGGATAGTTGCAGAGAGACACACAAAAATTGTGGCGCTATGACAAATGGGTCTTTCTTCGCGGTAAATGCGGAAACCTGTGTCTTTTTGGGATTAAACTGAACGAGGTTTACTCGACCCCACACGGAGACTCGCCCCAGAGAGTTCTCCACTTCGGACACAAGTTTAGATCGCCTTTCCTGCACCTCACACCGAGGGACTGGTCGTTGGCTAGTATACCGCGCATCTCCCATGCTATCATCCGCATAGCATGATAGATAGCATGTCATTGATATGCAGGATGAAAAGCGTTGGTGAGAGCACCAAACCTTGTGGGACGCCTGCATTAGTGGTCATAATCTTGGAGCAGCAACCGTCGACAATGACTCTGATGCTCCGACCATCCAAAAAGCTGGCGATCCACTGACACAGCCCCTCGGGGATTCCATAAGCGGGCAGTTTTGATAAAAGAGCTCTATGCCAGACCCTGTCGAACGCCTTAGCAATTTCAAGACTGACTGCTGGAGCCTCACCCCTATTGTCTACGGCTTCTGCCCACCGGTGAGTTAGGTACACTAGAAGATCACCAGCCGTGCGACCGTGACGAAAACCGTACTGTCGGTCACTGATAAGCTGGTTCTCCTCTAGATAACCTAGGGGCTGGTTGTTGATGACCCGCTCCACCACCTTCGACAGTAAGGATGTGACAGCTATGGGCCTGTAATTCGAAGGGTGTGAGCAGTCTCCCTTTTTAGGGACCGGATGTATTCCAACTGCTTTCCATGAAGCCGGAACCCGTTTAGCCGTGTATGAGAGGTGATATAGGCGCGTGAGTACAGAAGTCAGCTCGGCTAACACAAACCTTTAACTGCTAATAAATTATAAGCCTATGAAATGGATATAAAAATTATATAAAGTGTTTTTCGTACTATAAAATTATTGAAAGCTATTTATTTTAGGTTCCAAGTTAATTAATTCTGAAGGTCTCCGAAATTGTTCTCCGCCGCGCTGGAGGACATGTTCAGTACGCTCTACTGGGAAGGACACGGATAAATGTGAACGGTGAGTACATTTCACATCTGCGATCTGCGGACGATACCATCATCATGTCAGAGACCGCAAAGGACCTGTAGAAAATGGTGCAGTCTGTCCGAATCTTCTGCACGTATCGATCTCCGGATGAACTTAGGTAAAACCAGGGTGACGTATAAAGAGCACGTTGATCTGGGACCGGTTCGAATGCACCAACCGATGGTACCACCCTCGAAGTGATTTCGAAGTACGTTTACCTAAGGCCAACGTTAAAACTAGGTAAAAACAACTTTGAGGAAGAGGGCAACAGAAGGATTCGGCTGGGCTCGGCAGCTACGTCGAGTTTTCTCGTCACCCATCCTACATTGTCTCAAATCGAAATTCTTCCATCAGTGCGTCGTACCTGTCTTGACCTACGATGCCGAGACTTGGAACTTACGACTTGGTTCGACAAGTCCACAAGTTTAAAGTCGCTCAACGAGCTATGGAGAGGACTATGCTCGGAGTATCTCTGAACGACCGTATCAGAGATGATGTAATCCGTCAGACGACCAGCGTCACCGACATAGCCCACAGGATCAGTAAGCTGAAGTGGCAATAGGCCGGTCACATAAGCCACAGAACTGTTGACATCTGGAGTCGGAAAGTTCTGAAGCGGAGACGATGTATGCTTGTCTTGGGACCCCCTGAGGCAAGATGGAATCACAACACTCTATAATTGGCCAGTGTGCACTGGATTAAAAAAGCCGGAGATAAGAAGCAGTAGCATGCATCATTACAGAATCATTTACAGAAGACATTTGCGCATTAATGTGCTTTATAAACTATCTGTAACTTTTAACTTACCTTATAAAATTGTAATCTGCAAACCAGTCCTGTACAGCAATCAGTACATGACATATTGACATTAAGAATGATGCAATTTCTAGGCAATCCACAGTCATAATATTGGCACATCTGGGATTTGCGGATAACCCAGTAGACTCATCAATCAGAGATGGAGACCAAAGTGGTTGGCAATCTAGTAGGATTACACGATCATTTGTCACATACATATCAACACCTGAAATGGTAAAAGAATTTTGGTCATATATTTATAATATATAACAATATTCTATTATAATATTTGTAATGAAAACAATTATAAATTGTCATTAAAAATATAAAAACATTAAAAGTTATTTGGGTGGTTATAGTTATACAGTAAGTATATATTTTAACTAGATGAAAGTTAATGGATCAAAGCGAAAGCCATCCTTAAATAACATTAAAATTTAATTAGTTTGTGAATGGAACATTTAAACTATAATATTTACCAAATTCTTTATTACATTTGTTCATTCTATTAGTGTTATTATTAATTATGAAATTTTTCTTCATTGAGTTTGCCTTACTAAGAATAATTCAGGATGACATACTGGAAACTATATAACGCTCAGGAACCTTTCAATATGTGACACCTCATTAAAAAATATAATTGTATACCAGAAAAAATTCTTGAAAAACTTAAAATTAACCAAAATTTTAAGCTTGTTCATGTAGCAGAAGAACTTATAAAGATTTAATACTAAAAATACCTTTAGTGCAATGAGTGCCTCTTTCAATATTTTCCATTACTTGCATTTTAAATTTGAAAAAATTATTACTGCGCTCAGTAATATCCCTGCTAGTCAAGTTTAAGTTGTCAATTCTGGTTTCTATGTTATCACTATCACTAGTTTTTGTGTTTTCAACAAGTGTTTCATGAGATTGAAGTATTTGAGAACAAAGGTCCGGAATTGCTGCTCTTTGAGAGATCAAATTCATAATCATTGACTTTCCTACACCTTGCATACCTGTAAAAACATAAACAAGATATTTTTAACAATAAAATATAATATAATTTAGTTACATCCAACACCACCATACCACCATAGTTTATGCATATGCAGGCAGTCAAGCAGTCGGGCCACCTGATGGGAAGTGGTCACCAAAGCACATAGACATTGGCAATACCAGTGGTATGGCCAACATGCTGCCTACCGTGAGACATAAGGTGTTAAGTCTTGTTTACCTAGTAAATACGCTGGCTATGGTGCCCTTTAAACCGGAACACAGCTGTGTTTTCACACTACTGCTTCGCAGTAAATGGAATTAATAGCAAAATGAGTGGAATACAGCACATTTCAGGTTATAATATATACAAAACTAATAAGACTTACCCATTATCCCAACAACTAGGTAATTGGCGTTTGAATCTTGTAGGTATTTCAAAGCTGACTGACTAAACTCTAAATTTTCATCCAATAGTTTTACTGGTTTTGTCATAAGTTTCAGACTAGGAATTTGCTTTGGTTCTGAAAGAGAATATTCTATGTATAAGCAGTCTTAATTGTCTAACATAATATATAGAAAGAAAGAAATAAATAATACTCTATAAAATATAATAAAACAATAGAATAATTACAACATGTAAAAGTCGATCCACCCACCAACCTGAATGATGAGCAGTGTGGTGGGATACAGTAAAAAAAACCCTAATGGAGAAGGTGTGCATTAGTGGAGGCCTATGCCCAGCAGTGGACTAACTCTGGCTGATGACTAAAATGAGTAAACCTATTATCTTTTACCTTTATTTTCATGTTGAGCTATTTTATTTGGATGATAACCATCACTTTCAGATGATTGAGCTTTTGGACTTTGTGGCCTTTCATCTTTAGGCGTGCTCTGTTCTCGGGTTTTTAAAATAATTGTTGGTGGTTTCTCTCTCTCCACTTTTTCTTTATTTTGATCTTTAAATGTATCGCGATCCGATTTAAGAATAACTGGGCGCCTCGTAGTAGTTTCCTATAAATTCAAATGTTATTCAAGCAAAATATTTGTTATAATAAAATACTTATTAAAAATAAACTAATACAACCTTCGGAAATAAAAACTTTTTTCTTTTATCTGCCATTATTTTTTTATGTAAATTGTATTAAACTTTTCACCACTTGTTCTTTTAAAAAAAACACTGTTATTTACAAAACAGAAAACATTTTTTAGAATATATTAAAACGAATGTTTATTTATTTAATATGCAATTTCAAAGAGAAAATAAAATTACCCTACAATCATAACCATTCAGTAATAAGGATACAATATATCATAAAACAAAAATAATTAGAGCATAATTAAGAAACAACAGAAATATGCTCAAGTTAACTTGTTGAATTGTCAATCAATTGCCAAATTTGCTGTGACAAAGTGACATATTTTTTATCTGTCTATGAAACAATAAAAAATATTGCATTTAAAAACCCATTGACAAGAACGTCTTAATTCAACATTTTAAATTATATTGGTCATGCTTTACTAACAATAAAACTAATAACACTTTAATGTACAGTTGATGTACTTTTTTTCATTTTTCCAATTATTTTAATTAAACTATTAATAAAAAAAACAATACCGACATTTACAGTATAATAATTAGTAGTAATTTACTAGAATTTCCTTAGATTTTTCGGAATCAACAATAATGTAAGAAACTATTAATTAATTGAACAACACTTACTACAAGTGCTTTTGTGATAAGTACTTGTTAATGTGTTTAATTTTTAATAATTTGAGATAGGTGAATGTATCATAAAATAAGAAAAATAAACGATTCTGTACACATTTATTTTACATATCTATTAAATCACAAGAATCTTTATAAATTACCTAATTAGCCTTCGTAATTGGCAGAAAGATAGCGTTTCCAATTATTATTTGGAGCAATAAAAAAGCACAGATATTTGATGAGACGTCAAATGAAATTAGTGACTTTTGAATATTAATCGCAGGTAAAAATTTCGTGCTACACGATGCATATTTTACGCCTTAATTTATTTATTGTGTATTGTTGTTTCTCGCTTATAAATACGTTAACCTATGCAGACGTGTGTGTAAAAAAAAGTTCTTGTGTTTGTGAATTTTCTAATGGAACCGGCATTGACTTAAGTTCAGCTGTAAAACCATCGTTTTACTCTGTTGAAACGTATGAAGTTCAGGATAATGGAGCCCAATATTCTCTCAGCACATATTTTTATCATCCGTGTTTTGATGCGCTGCCAATTGCAAACCAAACAGCTGTAAACAACACGTGTACTACATCATTAGCAGTAAGTATTTTTAATTTTGTCTTTATTGATAATATATATTCAATATCGATACCATTATTCTTAATAAACAATTTAATTCTTGTATCAGTCTCAATGTAAACCTTCTAGTTTTTTTTAGTTGCGAATTTCTGATATTACATTTTTGATTATGTTGTTTTACTAAAAAGTTTTATGTTCACTTTTAATTTTGTATTGAAAACTAAAAAGAGAAGATGTTGGCCATAGTTTAAAAGGGGAAAAAACATTGCAATGGAAAGCCATGATAATTGACAATAATGATATTGATAATTTCAGTTTGATTACTTTTAATAATAAGATATATGTATTAAATTTTTGTAAATGTCAGAGCTCCTAAAGGTCCATATTATACGGCAAGTAATAACACCTTAAGTTACAAGGTTCTATGACTAGGTTGAGTGTTAGAACAAAGTTAGGTTTAATAATTAAATTATTTATTGTCATAGATTAATAAAAACACTTTTTTGAGTAAATCTAAAGCTTATACCTGTTATAATTTGACTACATACAATAGATTTTCTTTGTTCTCTATCCTTATCTTATCAAAGAAAATATGTGAAAGTCTAAAATTTCTATAAAAAAACATTGAGCTATAAGCATTACCAGACTGATCATTTTATTAAAAATTTTCTGTACCTAATTATGACTATGCTTTTATATTGTAATCTAGATGTAGGACAGACTAATTATCTATCACTCTCAACTTCAACTTTTAATTAGCTGTATTAAATATTTCATATTTTTTCAACTCATCAACTTAGTGTGCTTGTAAAGTATCAATTTACTCTTTTTTTTAAATGTTGTATTGATAAATTTCTGTGTTTAATTGTATGTTATTTTGGATTGTAAAACATTCTTCTAATAAAAAAAGATGACTCAGTTACATAGTGTATAAGATTGCTACTTATTTTGTATGTCTATATATATATTTATATTTTGTTAGCGATTAAAACACTTTGAGATATGGTGCTTAGGGACTTTTTTATTTACTACTACTTATAAGGCTAGGGTAGAGTGTTAGAATTTCTATAACACTTAGCCACAAATTTGCCAGAACAGGTGAATGTGGACAATACATTACTCACTATTTGCATTAAGTATAATTAAGCAAGCTCAGCATGGATTGCAACAGCAAACATTGCAGGGCAATGGCAGACAGTATCTATACTTTTGATTGTACCATTTTTTAATAAAAATTGGTACCTAGATAAACAAAGCCTAATGGCATCAAAGTTAAAAAGTATTGAGTTTGGTTTCTTCTTATCAATTTACTTCCTATCTATCAACTGCCTCCGTAGCCTAGTGGTAAGGGCGTGTGCTTTAGAAACCATAGGTTGTGTCCTAGTTGGTTAGGGGAATTTGGGCTGATCACCCAATTGTCTGAAAAGTAAGATGTTCCATGCGTCGGAGGAGGGGCATGTAAAAAGTCGGTCCACCCACCAACCCGCATGGGTGGGATACGGTCCAAAACCTCCTCATGGATAGGGGATATTAGGCGAGGCCTATGTTCAGCAGTAAACTATCACAGGCTGATCATGTATGTTATCAATTTAATTTTTACTTATGTCAGCAATATGCTTTATCATCATAGAAGATTGACCTTAAACTTTATTGATATTATTTCTAAGTTTTTATGACTGGTAAATCACTTTTAAAGCATATTTATTATGTAATATGTAGTATTTTTGTGCATTGATAATTAGTTATTTTATTTTATTTACAGATATGCAGGTATACCAAAAAAATAAAGAAGTTAAATACCCCAGACGAGACTTACAAAACGGACAGCAATATATATGAATATATGGGCACTTCTAATAATTCCGAATTTACATCAGATGGGCAGTCAATTATCTATCACAATGGACCTTCGTAAGTTACATTTGTTCTTTTTTTAAGTTACCTCAGAAACATGCTTCATGAACTAACAAACCTATTGTTGCTTAATAACACAGTAAAAAACACTTTACAGCAGAATGATTTGTGTTATTAGTTTGACATTTTGTGTTGATTATATTCTTAATCTATATATATAAAAGAGATCCCCACCTATATATTTACTCATCACGAAATTTCTGGAACCATAAGATTTAGCAAGTTGAAATTTGGTAGGGATATTCCTTTCGCCGAGAAGAGGTCAGCTAAGAACGGATTTTACGGAATTCCACCCACAAGGGGGTTTGCTGGTTTGCAAGTGTTATATTGCTTAAATAATTAATATTAACTGTATATACATAACTTACAGATCAACTATGGTTTCACTCATTTGTGCACAAATAGAAGGAGAATTGCATGTAGTTGCTGACTCTGAACCAAATGCAGTAGTAAGTATTTTCTTTTATAAGTACAGTGGCTTATGCAAATGGTTGTATTTTAAAGAAATTCAAAGAATTATATTTGGATAAGAGAATTTTCGTCTACAGTCTATGAGTACTTTTTGTTATCAACCTTTACAGAATTAATATGCATTGTAATTTTTCTTGTGAGGTCTATTATAATATTGAAGTTAAAAAAATATTGTCTTATTTTGTTTTCAGGTTTTATCATTTTATTCTCGACATGCTTGTTTGAAGCAAATTGAAGAACCAGGCCGCTCTTTAGGTTCAACACTGTTGATAATCTTCTTTTCCTGTGTTGTATTCTATCTAGTCCTCGGAATATGTACGAAGAAATTCCTTATGGGTGCAACGGGAATTGAAGTTATACCCAATTTAGGATTCTGGACCGATCTGCCAAATCTTGTTAGAGTAAGTATATTAAATACTAGATATTATTGCGTCCGCGTGGTAATATTGAAAACAAGTGTGCGTGTACTTACGAAGACGCGAGCACATACACTTTCTTTGGTGCAACAAGATAAAAATATTAGCTTTTGTCTTATTCTACGTTTTAAGAAATAAATATCGTGAATATAGTTGACTATGACTAACTTCAGGCAGTCGGTTTTTCGTGACTGTGTGCACGCGAATCGCCAAACGATACTTCGTTTGACTTTAACCTGAAAAAAAATTGTTACATTATATGTATCAGTTATATATCACAACTACTCATTTTAAACAATTATTTAAATGTTACAAATAAACACTCCAATTTTATTTATTTTTAAAGATGTTTATTAAATTACCACCATACCAGAGCTAAGATCTAGAATGATTTTTAAAATTGGCTTTGGGCATATAGTGTTTCATTATCATCATAGTTTAGTATTATCAGCTGCTTATGACTATCAATTAAAACACATTTTATTTAACACATAATTAATGGTTTGATTACAATTTATTGGTTTGACATTATCAGGCCCTAGAACATTATATATTTCATTATTTTAAAAGTCAAATATCTTTATTCAACATAGAAGCACATATATGCATTGTTTCTTCTTATTGATTGTCAAATAATTTTCCATTGGTACAAAAATGGCCTCTGACTCTAAAAGATCTGATATAAGAAACTCAGTTACTTCAGAGCCTAATTTTGATATAACCGATTAAGCAAAATCATTACAATCTTTTGCATTAATAATAGCATATTGCATGCTTCATTTAAACATTTCTTAAACATTGGTCCCAGTTGTCAAAAAGAAAAATCCAACAACTTTTCTAAAGTCTTCCAGTATGTCTGTTTGAGAATCTTCTTTCAGGTTTATTTAGAAAGTAACCAAAGAGCTTTGAACATTTGCTAAAATATAGAAGTATATATTATTTACGAAATATTTGTTTAGCTTGCCATTCATTATTGAATTATTAACAAGTTATGCAAATTATTTTTCACTCTGTAATCTATTTCCACTATTCTCGATTTCTCATTTGATTGAGATAAATATTTAAAAAGATGGTAATTAATTTTTGTGTACATCTATTTTGAGTCTTATCTATTCATTTTAAGTATCTTAAACACTCTAAAATGAGGTTATCACTAGATTGAAAATTTAAGTGCCATTAGTTTATATAATTGTAATCAACTCGAGGTCATTTATGTTCTGTGTAATATTTAAACATAGCCTTTAAGAGATATGTAAATAAAATAAAAAACTATTTGTTGTTACCATCCTATATATATCATCACATCACTCATCACTATAAGTAGAATATGAACTGTTTAATACTGTTTTGATATTTATGTAAATTTTGTGACAATTGCAGGATGGTTGGGCGTTTGCGATAAACGGATTCAAGTTACCAGTCCGAGGCACTGGACCAGCTACATCCCCCGATCCCAACAGCTATGACAGCATATAACATCAGGCAGATGAGACCCTCTCGGAAGGTCAGCTAGTTCTTCTCGAATAAATGAGAGTATTACCATGTTCTCATATCTTCACTGTATGTTATAGCAAATCTGGAAATTTACGGTGCAATTTGAGCATCTTATTAACATTAAAAAATTAAAAGAACCTGCAATGTTTTCATATTATGTTTATATTAATATTGGCATATGTAAATTATTTTTATTGTTTTCAATCACGAAATTTGTGCAATAAAAATATCCCTGTTAATAACATAAATACTTGAAGAATACTATGGCCTAATATTAGGGTCATTTAAAACAAATTTTGTAGTAAAACTAGAGCAGCTTCAAACCCAGGAGCTAGTGGATTATAAATGGTCAACATCATGAATATTCCATTTATAGAATTACAAAAACCTATTCACATTTTACATACCTTACAATTTGAGTTGAGAATTTGTTTATATAGATTCCAGATTGTATCTGACTTCATTTTCTCATACAATTTTATGCGTGATATTGATGGATTACTCAATCAACAGCAATTGTAACGTTGCTGTAAATTATATAAGCTTCTAACATAGTGCAATGCAAAAATGAAATTGTAATGCCCGCTTGCCATCAAATTTCTGATTTAACAATTTTTTTATGAGATATTTTCTAAATGATATTATTAAGATATGTTTTGATAAGAAATAAGTTACCCAAATAGCATACTAAATACTTTAATTACAATACATTTTTGTTTTTAATATTGTTCTCCACTCTTGAGTACATGTTTTTATTATTATAATTCATGTTAAATAATTATATGCATAATACTATCTAGTACATTTAATATGTGATATCAATTCTTTATAACATTCTATGTGCTGTTATACATTACTCATTAAATATAAAATTAGATATGTTCTCTTCGCTAATTTTAAATTGTGCTCGTAATATTCAAAAGACATACAATTGTGCCAATATTCTTATACTTTGATATTATACTTTTTTTGATACAACTCTTGCTTAATATTTGTACATTTAAAAGACATATCTTCGGAGAATATTTTTCTAAAAATTGTATCATCTCTGGACCAATATATAATGATTTGAAATTTACTATGGTTATATAGAATTATTTCATTTTTAAAGAAGCTGCTAGTTTTTTTTGCCATATTTAACTTTAATTCTCTTATTATTACAAAGTCATAGTATGCATTACTGGTTATTTTGGGTTTCTCTTGATTGCCAACTTGCTAACTATAAAATTAATAACAGTCACCTTATAATAAATATATAATATGCATGTTTTAGTAGAAACTGTTATGGCTACATTTTGTTTAATAATTATTGTTTTTAATATAATATTGATTATATTTAGTTCAAACTGCGCTTTGCTAGGTATAACTTTATTATGTCCATTACATAGTTGCATTATCTAAGTTATTTGTATTCATACTGATTGTGTGTGTTGTGTTCAAGATATTTTTAGTGTGGGGAAAAGGGGTCTTTTTTATTTTTAATAATGTTAACTATATTCAATAATAGTCATAATATCTCTTTGTATTAACGTACATAATTAAGGATTAACGTCTATGGTCCAGCCAATTTAGAGGAGAATTTGCGTTACTAATGTACAGTACAGTGATTTTATTGTAAAAGGTGAACCAAATTACCGCCAATAAGCCTTTCATCAATAAGAAATTGTTCTCTTCTGTCGCCATTAGTGTTTGATGACGCAAATTAAGATTCTAGATTGTCCGAACTATAGATTGACATATATGTAAGGCT
Organism: Lamproptera curius; assembly: GCA_029286875.1. Taxonomy (NCBI): domain Eukaryota; kingdom Metazoa; phylum Arthropoda; class Insecta; order Lepidoptera; family Papilionidae; genus Lamproptera; species Lamproptera curius. Next base: position 740,153 of record JAGSMT010000041.1, on the reverse strand, counting down.
ATAATAACTATGTTCTGATTAGACGAAAAAGAAAAAGTGCATAACAAAAAATATTAAAAACTAACTTTTTTGAAAAGAAAAAACGAGCCGACAATTTAAGCGTAATGTAAGTGTCTTGCTATTACATGTATATGTCGAATGATTAAAAAACAAATATCTTTCTTATGTTTGCTTGTAAAATTTAGTTATGTTAAAAATACTAATTTTATTGCTATGTATATAATTCATATCTTATGTGGTTTTGATGTATTTTGGAACGTATTTTTTTTTAATTCTATTATAAAAAATATGGTTATTTTACAAATACCCTACAATTAATCTCTTTATCAGATCTTTTTTGATGGAATTTTACTGAAACGTTGTTTTCGCACACGTAAACCTCTTTGAAAATTATTAATGTTGACTGATTAAAAAAAAGAATATTATGATTATGTAGTTTGTATTAAAACTTAGCGTTTCATTTGAATAAAGTGTATTCATGAGATATATCAATATGTAAGTGTAAGTTGACAGTAGGTTTTTGCTCTTTTTATTATGATTAAAGGCTGTTTTTAACAACCTAACTACACTTCTGCCGAATAAGACATGGAGTTATTTTACTTTTTAAATATTTTTTTCTAACTCTCTAAACCTAAATAATATATTTCGTCGCGTGTTCTAATTGGTCTACCGCGGCCATGTTCAATCTCCACGTGATGTTTGACCCATGATATTGCGAGACGTTTCTTTCAACATAAGACTGTTTATGGTAATACCATTTCTTGTTTGGGGGTTATTAGATGCGCCTACTAATAATAGGCAAATCTTTATTAAGCCGTGGCTTTCAATAACCTATCGATGTATAGAACAATTTTGAAATGTAAGTCTATTACTTGTTGAGATCGTACTGTTTATCTGCGACAGCTATACTGTAGGGTAAGGTGGGGTACAATGTTACAAAAAAAATATACTGGAATGTAATGAGAAAAATATTGTATTAATCAGCTACTTTTTGGCATGGCCATAAACTTTAACAATCTCTCTTTAATTTAAATTAATCAAACATGAACAATATTAGCAACTACTTAATTTAAATTGCACTTTAAAAAAATCAGCCGATCGTAACACTGAGCCCCGTATCTGGGGTAGTCTGTTACAGGGTAAGGGGCACAATGTTACAACATAAAATAATGTAAAATTAACAAAATGAGAAACTACTAATAAATATTAAACTTCTTTAAAATATTTTTTGGGAAAATATAGACATTAGTCTGACGTTTGGTCTTTCTTTCTGCAACATTAACAAGAGGAAGCAAAGTTTTAATATCGTCTAACGATACCGTTGCCATATCCGGTTCAATAGGAAAATGGAAATGATTGTTAACTTTGCCACTTCTACGTAAGTAGCTAACGTCATATTCATTATCCTCAATATCTGTCAGTAATTTTCCAACATAATGCTTAACTTTTTGTTTTCCATCAAATTGGACGACTACAAAATCGTTCTTCTTCGGTTTCACAAAGTGGCTTAGTGGCAGTTCGTCCACAGATGTTAAACTATCAGAGGAAGATATCGAGATGTTTTCTACATCAGTCTCATCATCACTAAATAAAACTCTTTAATGTTTTCGTTTGTTTTCAGTCTCTTGTGAGGAATTTCTTTTTCTGGCATATTTTCTTTCCTTTTCCTAACTTTTTGCGTTCTCTTTCCAAGGATACTTTTCAATTTCATTCTTGATAGGTGTATCAGTAGGAATACAGCTTTTTCCTCTCTTTCTACCACGGTTTGTTTGTAGTCTCGGTTGTGCTTTTGGATAAGCTCGACATCCTAGGGGAGAAACTAGTGTATCATCTGGAGTAGGTGGAAAAGTGATGACCGAAGAGTTTTCTTTATCCGTTACGGATCGTGCTTCCGCAAGTTCAGTTTGAGTTAGCAAACTTGGGCTCACGGAATCAGAACGTATATTCATCATTTGCCGAACGGGAGTAGCTGGCGCCTGAACTATTGAAGGATATGGTCTTGGATCGGTAACAGCACCCCGTTGAATTTGTGAGGAATCACCTGATCTGGTATCTTTTTGAGAATCATGACCAAAAGAGTGACTTGAACTGGGGGCATCAGTAGAAGCTTGTTGAGTTTCATAAGGTCGACTAGGACCGGGAGCATTAGAAAGGTCTTCGAGTGGCCGATTTGTTACTTTACTTGGCATGAAATCATTGTCAGTAAAAATGTGTCTATCAAATGGAAATATTCCAGTTTTCGGAATCCTGATTTTATATTTGAGGTGTCATGGCTCGATCGAAAGCTTGTCCTAACAATTCCGCAATATTATAGATGGAGATTGTCTTTCCAGGGTGACGCATCAACCAGGAATCTATTGCTGCGTTGTAATATGTTTGCAGAGGGCCAAATACTGACACATCAAGTGGCTGCAATCTGTGGCTTGAGTGTGGTGGTATAGTTAGTAGAGTAACTCCGTTGTCTTTGCTATGTTCAATACTGCAGGTGCTAGGTGGCTATCATGATTGTCAACTATCAGTAAGGACGGGTTTTCTTTTGTGGAGGCTGTTACCTTTACAAATTGTTTCATGACTTCAGGAAACAACTCACTATTCATCCATCCGGTGGGTTGAGCCAGACCTAGGGTTCCTACTGGTGCACCATTAAGCATGAAAGACTTGAATTGCTTTCTGGGGAACACCATTGCTGGAGGCAGTGCTGATCCTGTTGCAGATACTGTACAACACGTTGTAACTAGTGTGCCTCTCTCAGCACTTGTTACTTTGTTTAGCTGTCTAGCTCCCTTAGCTGCAATGATTTTTTTGGGTTTTTGGACAGTAGTGGTCCCAGTTTCATCTAAACAATATACTCTACTACCATCTGCAAAACAAGGATATCGCCGCATAACATCTTCCAAATTATTAAAGAATACATTCACATTGTGACGATTAAATGATGTTGCCCGTGTTAAGCTGCAAGGTTCTGGTTTTCTTAATGTTAAATCAGTATTCCGTTTTCTAAATCCGTAGAGCCAGTCAATTCCTGCCATCTTTTATTGTGCCAGTTTTAGGAATATTCAAATTATTGTAAACGGCCATCTCATAAGCGAGTTTTCTGCACTCAATCGTATCTAGTCCATAGCACATTCTAGAACAGTTAATTAAATATTCTACCAACGCCTTTTCTTGATCGACACTGAATACCACTCTATTGGCATAATTTGGAGTAAGTCGCATATGTCCTTCATCCTCAGAACATTTTTCTTCTTTTGAACGTATCTTTGCAATGTCATAAAATTAACATGCTTTTCATTTGCAGCTTTTCGAAGACTCAAACCACTTTCAACCAACAAAATCGCTTCCGCCATATCTTTTTCATTATGAAGACCGTAATCTGTCTTCCTCTTACGATTTCGCACCATTTTCTTGCAATACCTTGAAATAGTCAATAAATTATGTTAATTGGGGCTGACTGTTACACTGTCACACAGTGCCCCGTAACACAGTGCCCCGGAGAGGCAAACCAAATAAAAAACTTGGAATAAATATTTTTGGTTATGCTTACAACAAACTAGTTAACGGTAATATGTAGCTAAATAAACATTAAATAAAGGAAAACTACCATACCATACCTTAATATATTACGTCCGGAAAGAAATTAAAAACTTTAAAACTATTTTTTCGTCGTTTAATCACCTGAAAACCTTTTTTGTTTGTTATTTTTCAAGTACGGTACAAACTGTGGCGATGACAACTGTTTAAAGATGGCTGCTTGTGAGCTTGACAAACGTGTATACCAACATCATAAAACTAAAAGACAGGGACGGAGATATGTCGTTGTCACATTGTACCCGTGTAACAGTGTGCCCCACCTTACCCTAATGTTTTAAGATGTAAAAATTTAAGGGTTTAGATTGTTGAAAACGGCCGTTAACCGTGCGTACATACTTGAAAAGATTTTTATTACGAACAAAAGTAAAATAAGTACACACACACACACATGTAAAAGTGTTTTTTTTAAAGTTGCAAAATAAAGACATATTGATTGATTACGAGTTTATTTTTAAAATAAGTTACCACTTTTTATCAGATTGTGATCAATCTTCCAGTACAAACCCGAGCTGTAATAGAGAAAAATATTTTTTTATGTTACAGATTAAATCATATGACAATAAATTTTATTGTAGTCCTAATCCTTTTGGTAAGAAATATTAGTTGTACATCATATTTCTTAATGTTTAAGATGATCCATGACGTCTTGTCTCTGACAGGCATTAAATAACCCGATACCTTTTTAATGTACAATTTATCAAAATTAGATACACTCTTGTTAGCATATTTGTAATTTTTAGACATTTACCTGGGAATGCTATAACAGAACTTAGACATACAAACCTGCATGAAATTTAAGTTCAAAACCATATTTTGTATTTCATCGTCATCATCTGCCTATAATAGTCCACTGCTGGACATAGGCCTCCCTTAATACACCCCTATCCATTATGGGGTTTTTGGACCGTATCTCATCACGCTGGTCCAATGCGGTTTGGTGAGTGGACCGACTTTTTACATGCCCATCCGATGCATGGATCATCTTACTTTACTGAAAATTGGATGATTGGCCCAAATTGCCCTAACCAAGTTCAAAACGACAATGAAAATTTGTTTCCCGCAGGATTCGACCCTATGACCTCCGGTTTCTAAAGCGCACGCCCTCAGCACAAGGCTACGGAGGCAGTTATTATAGTTATTTTGTGTTAAGTTGTCATTTATAAGTTATGTTATAAGGATAAGGTTAAAGGATATCTTACTTTGGGAGCGTTCTCAGTAAGGCACTTGGTCAATTTTGCAGCTTTCTCGCAACCTTTCTCGCCGTCGCTGAAAGTTTCCTCGTTCACTGTAATTATCAAAGTAACAATATGTGAATAACTTCTCGAAGGCCGATCTACGTGCCGGTTCAGATTGGAGGTCCGCAGCAGGGGATCAGCCGTCTTGGGGCTCATCGAAAAAGGCTTATGTCCAGCTGTGGACTAACACAGGCTGATGATGAGATACAACCGAGTTAAATTTTATCAGTTTATAATTGTAATAACTTAGCTCTTATAAAGTAATGTGCATCTCGGTGTCAATTCACCAATAAGGAGCGCAGAGGTATGTCACCATATTGTTGCTATGGTTACATTGTTCAAATCTTCAATATCTTAATTGCTATAGAAAAACAGTTTTAAAGAAAAACATGTATATGTATAGCAAGAAAATGAAAACTGTATGTACAAGTAGCTATAATAACCTTGTTTGCAAATATCGAAGAGTTTCTTGGCGGACTCCAATTTAGCCGCGTCGTCAGGATGTTTCTCTTTCGACAAGGCGTACGCGTTGTCCACCAAAAATGTACCTTTATCGTCCATCTGAAGTTATTGAGTTAGTTGTTAATAAAGAAAATATATTTGTGTCTTCACATAAACAAATTGTTAAAAGTAAAAGTCCAAAGGTCTTAACTATGATCGCTTGTTTGGCCATATTGCTTATTCTTCATTAGGATAAATTTATTTATTTTTAAATTATCATATTTGGCTCTATTATAACGGTCGCACAAGTTTTATAAATAGGAGACTATAAAAGTGTTAAATTAAGTAAAAATTGTCTGTTTTTATCTAATCAAAGGTAAAGCTAGTGTTAGAAAATCATAAAAGTAAAATACCAGTTATTGATACATTATATATAGGATATAACGTCATCAAGACTTCATATGTCTAAATAAGCATCGTTATGGGTCCCTCTTTTTTATAGATCTCAGAATTTAGTTTTTTCAGTGTTTTAATCCATAAAACAGTCTGAATTAAATACTTACCCAGTTTGTTCGTCTAAAGACACATGCTAACAGGCATTTAGCGTTGGTAGTGTCCGGTACTTCGTGTTTATTGAGCTTAGTTATTTCCTCCGCCGTCACTGGATAATCTTTGGTACACTCCATGCTTTGTTGAAGGAAGTACGCCTTAACCTCTGCCTCAGTGCGAGCCTAGTATAAAATTAAAAAGTTAATTAAGAGTCATATAATTTAAACATGTTGATGTTCTTTCTCATATTTATATATAGATTATTGATAAATATCCAAAGTTTTTTTTGTGATGGCCTTTACTCAGGGTATATAAAATTGAAGTGAAGTGGCAGTAACTTTTTAAATCAGCATTTTCGTACGTACTTATATAATATAAAATAAAATTCAGGTGGTAGTTATGTTTTGTAAATTTTATATAAATTCTGCAAATAGTCCAAATAGGTAAGGTTAAACGTATGATTTACAAATAGCTTAATGGTATTCTTTAATTTTGTTAAATGTTTTATGGCATAATAACATTTCAAGTCTTATTGTTTAACAAACAACAATGTTGCGACGCAATTGCTTTGGCATATTATTCAGTACGAATAGTCACCAATCCATCTGTAATTATGTATGAAATCGTTGCCGGACCGCTGGCGTGACTGAATACTTCCGTTTCAAATTGTCGAAATCGGATTTGCTTGCGCAAAATAAAAATTTGAAAACAATTTCGTTCAAACTTTTGTTATTTTTTGTAATAGTATTTGCATCAACATGTTCTTGAAAATTAGATGCTAAGTATTAAATATCAGAATGTTAGCCAGAGTAGTGGAAAAATTATATTTACAAAATACAAGTTCTTTGATTGCACATGTGTTATTAAGCGATATTTTGAATGTCATTGTCCTCTTCACAACTTTACTTATTTTATAAAAAAGTAGTACGACAAAAATTTTTAACTAAATCAGTTATTCCATCATGAAGTTCGTTTATATCAAATTATTCGGAAAGGCGCTGCAACATTTCACATTTTAATAACTTTTTAATGACATTTTCATTAATATACTAATAAGTAGCACAAATCTATAGCATAATCCTTACCATCGCTGCGCCAACAATGCAGGAACAAATTATAATTTGTAAAAACGACATGTCTGGAGGAACTTTACGTTTACATACAAATTTTGATTCGTAGAAACATCTTTTTATACTACTACTCACGATTATAAATAAATTATGTTCATATCGTGACATCAAAAATATAAAGATACAAAATTTGGTCATTAGTTTTGATCAAATTCATGATAATGGCAGTTAAAAGTCAATTTCGATTGTTATCTAGTTAAGGACACCTTGTTCGTATTCGAAAAAAAAATCATAAATAGGGGCAATGTTTCAAATAGAATGAAGTAATAAGGCGAGCGTGACGCTATATGCGAAAAACTATAAACGAAAGGACATAACACTCCGCGAATTCACCCGTGATCCTAGATCTAATAGTCTGCATATATCTCTGTAGTTCTCAGTTAATAGTGCTTTCCCAATCAACCCTGTTGAAACAAAAACCATAAGAATAATACTTTGGTCTATTGGCCAACATCCTACAACTTTTTTAAAATTTCTACAGAATATCATTTTCAAAATATGGTAGCTTTAATTCGCTATTATACATCAATACAAATAAATACAGCTGGGTGTCTGTTTGATACACAAAATGAATGTTTGTAAATGATTACAGTATAATATATAACTGTTACATATAACAAAACAATTTTTTATTTTTTTTTGTCTGTCTGTTTGTTCTAGATAATCTTTCGAATGGCTGGGCTGATTTTGATGGGATTAAAGATAGCTAATATAACTTAGGCTACTTTTTCTACTTTTCTAGAGCTAGTTCTTATATAAGGTTTTAATAAATAATATTGTGGTGCTTCCAAAAGCTGATTAAGATTTTTTTTCTACATTAACAGCTGGTAGGTTACCAATTCTTCAATAATAGGTTTTGATGGTCCTTTTATGGCATATGGGGGACGACAAGGGTTTCAATGACCTGAGAAGAGTGACCTAATTATTGTTTTTATAGTTTGAAGAATACCGTAAGGAATGTGATTACTTGGTAGAAGTGTCGTAACATGTTATTTATTAGGACGGTAAGTAGGCATATTGCTTTATATGCTAGATATTTTTATGTGTAAGGTGTAAAATAACAAAAGTTTTTTGTTGTATGCCGTTGAAACAAATCTAGCTAGCACCTGTTCTGACAGCAGACTTTCGAAACTACGATCCAAAGTCAAAGAGGTTAGTTAACATGTTCTGCACCAACTACCATCATCGATTCATCGTTGGTATCGCTTCAGCCGTAAAATATGAAGGTTGTCTCAAAAAACAGGACTTAGTACTAATAAAGAAAAATACTCCTAGTAACTACTCATTTCTGGCGAATATATATTTTTTAATGCGCTTCGTGAGGTATTTTTGTCGTATTTCTGGTATGATTATTTCTATTTTAATCAGCAGTAATGTCGGTTATTGTCTGCTTTCACATTTTTTTTTATTGCCTATGCTGGCAGACGAGCAGTCAGGCCACCTGATGGAAGGTGGTCAGCGACGCCCATAGACATTGGCAATACTGGTATCACCAACGCGCTGCCTACATAGACATAGGATGTTAAGTCTCGTCAGTACATACGTTGGCTACGGTGCCCTTCAAACCGGAACACAGTAGAGTTTTCACACTACTGCTGTGCGGTAGAAATAGGCTCCGCGGTGGTACCCACCCAGACGGTCCCATGTATAAGGGGACCTACCACCGGTAACATCTAGTTCCTTTAAAGATTGGTATCGTACCTACGACAGTTAGGTAATTCTCTTATACCTGTGATGTATATTTAAAGCGAAGAGCGTAGTCATAATTGCCGCCATTTTGTCAATCTCGGATTGCTACTGGCGGATCGTATAATTTTCTCAATAACCTTGACGACCCGCTTGGCGTAGTGGTTATAGACCGTGACTGTTACGGCAAAGGGTTGTATCCCACCACGGGAATATGTTGTGTTGTTACCAAAGAAAAGTAAATCTATATAATTATCAGTCATCTAGTTTCTATAGTATAAACTTTGCTCAGTTTAGGAGTAGATGTTGTAGCGATATTCGTTTACAAATATTATTATTACCTTCATGCCAATTGCACTCTTTTTTTCCTTCGTGATTTTCACTGAATTACCAATAGGTGGATTTACCTTATTTATGTTATATAAGAGTGTAATTAGCCGTATGTTTTTTGAGAGAGTAGAACTAGACCGAGGTAGCCATCGTAGGACATGATTCTTCTTTGGTGCAGTTCTACTCACCTATCAATACACAGTCTATCCATACCGCATCAAGATCTCAGCGTTAATCGGTCAACATTAAGTCGAGGAGAATAGATGGGCAGCCTGCGCAAGTCGTAAACTCCTTACTAAATTACTCTATCTCGACTTTATCGGCTAATCGGCTATTGTCTACAATCTACTCAAACTGGAGTTCAAGACAAACTTTATTAATCTTTAGTTTGTGAGTGCAGAAATACATAACTTGTCTAAGAAAAGTTTTTTTGGAATCGTCTCTTGAAATCGTGTAAATACCTGAAAAGTGTGACAGGATTTATAATAAATCTGATGTAAAATCGATACACGCAAAAAGATTAAATTGAAACATTCATAAAATGACTTACTTATACTAGTTCAAGCATATTATTTATTAATTCAAGTGTTCAAAGATAGTCCAATTACATTTTATATAATAATTGCTGTAGATTTATTTAGACAGACAGATTACAAGTTTTTTTTTTATTGCTTACGCAGACATACGAGCAGCGGGGCCACCTGATGGAAAGTGGTCACCGACGCCCATAGACATTGGCCATACAGGTATCACCAACGCGCTGCCTACCGTGAGACATAGGATGTTAAGTCTCGTTTACCCAGTAATTAAGCTGGCTCCGGTGCCCTTCAAACCGGAACACAGTAGTGTTTTCGCACTACTGCTTGGCGGTAGAAATAGGCACCGTGGTGGTACCCACCCAGACGGTCCCTTGTAAAAAGGGGACCTACCACCGGTGTTTTGTTTTATTCTTGATGTGTAGGGTGGAGATTGTGTGTAATGATTTAAGGAAAAAATCTTAGATGGATAAAATAAGTGTCGTGTATATAATTCATTACAAATATTTCATTTAGAAATTATATGTCTTTCAGTATATTTTACTTACAAAAATCTGGACATGAAAGAAAGTTTAAATCTTAAACTCTACATTTTCATAATATTATGAACAGAATATGAGGATATTGTTTTTAATAATAAAAAGTCGTTAAGAAATACGATTAATTTATCATCCATAAAAAATAATTTATTTTTATTACGCGAAATCAATAGAATTACTGTACTTTTATTTTAAATTGCGATGTCTTTGCTTTCATTTAACTTAAATATTTTGCGAAACTTCATTACGGGAAGTAGAAAACTGCTGGATTCTCGGTGTAAATGCATTTAGTTACATGGAACGACGCCTCACACACTTCCTTGTATGAATCCGCTAAAATATAAAGAATAAATTTAATCGGACTGTTTAAGTTAGAAGTTTCTGAATAAGATACAATGCAGTACAATTTAATACCAGTACAAATATTTTTGTTAATTTATAATAGACTATATTTTTAACTTTATTTTGCTTAAAAATTTTAATTTGCCTGGCAAAATAATATTGTATGTTTAAATAAATGGTCATATTTAAACATACAGAAACGACATACCGACTTTCCTGCAGGCTGTCATGGCAGCTTTCGTTGGTTCTCTCATTTCGTCCGGTAACAGCATATCAGCTTGCTTCATAGCGGCCTCGTAGTTTAGTTTACCATTTTTAATCTGTAAGAAATTATCTGTAGTAAAGTGATGTAGCTTTTTAAAATATACTTTTACCTATTAATGAAACAAGAAAACGTGAGAACAAATGCCATAAATATTTAAAAACTAAATACATTTTAACTTAGTGTAAAGATATTAGTCATATGCAGAGTGCATGATCATCGTAACAATATGTGCATGTACATGTCCTTATGTAGAGTCAAATCCTTGACTGACGGAATTATAATAGCGAATACATAGTATTATTGTTCATAAGTAAACCATAAGTAAACCAAATACCGTGTTAGCCATCTTCATAATGCATGCGATGTAGCACATGACCTCCGGTTCCTCAATGAAAACACCTTCTATGATCCGGTCGATTTTGGCTTGTAAAAGATAACAAAAGAGTATTAATATGTAAACATGTTATTTCATAACTATACCTGAGCTGAGTGGCATTATGACTTATTTGTTAATAACAACACTCTTAGTTTCATAATATATTTATATACAAGATACAGGTGTTATTTTTCGAACCGGGAATTTATGACGTCCCTAATTGTTCAGTAGAGCTAAAACTGAGTTTATGTAATCTGTCGGTTGGCTCCAAAATGTATGATCGTATTGGTCCTCCTCTTCTTACCTTAAAGTTTTAGCTTATACAGATTTTTTTATTTAAAACTTTTTAAACGCAAAGTATCAAAATTCACTGGCTCAAACATATTATTTCATTCATTTATTTCCTTCGTATTATAAATACTTCTGTCACACTTCATTTAAACTTTGCGTAAACTCAACTTAACGTTTTAGTTTATACTGATTTTTTATTTAAAACTTTATGAACGCAAAAGATCAACATTCACTGGTTCAAACATAATGTTTTACTTATTCATTTCCTTCGTATTATAAATGGTTCTGTCACACTTCGTTTAAATTTTGCGTTAGGTATTTTTTTGATATGAACACCAGTTTTTGTGTAAAATTGCGTTGTTAATAATGTCGCAAAGAAAAACAAAAAAAGTAAATCAAAATGATGTTGCGTATAATGTAAGTGATAAACATCAAAATTTATTTAGAATTATGTAAAATGCGATGAAATAGATTTGATTCGGTTCAATTCTTTTGTCCTCGTTTTGCGACGATAAAAAATCAGAGGTCTTATATAACAATTCTTTACGCGTTGGGCTTTTAAGAGTTAATCGGATTACATATTTCTAAGTTCCATAAATAAAAAGTAATAACCGTAACGTCACCATAAATTGTAAAGTTAAAAGAGTTTTAAGATTACGAAATATTCAGATTTTTGAAAAACTTTTGTATTTGTTTCCTTACTTGAGCACAATTACATAATGATAAGTACGTAAAATTCTATTATAAGTTCATACCCTGCATCTTTTATTGTGCGTTTGAAATAACATTTACTTTGTATGAATTATTTGCTAAATATTTCAAAATGGTGAGGAGACTAGAACTAATCATCTTTACCGTCTTCTACGTTATTTTTTGGCTGACATGTTTTTCTCATCATTTTGCCCGTAGATCTAATTTGTTTCATCGTCATCTGTAAATAATATAATAAATTACAAATACAACTAAACTTGTAACAGAAATAGGTTTCAAATTAATAATTTTTAAGTATTATAATGATTAATCATCATACAGCTTTATAGTCCTGCATGACAGTAGTGCCTCCTTAAAGATTCTAATCCATTAGAAGTTTTTTGAGAACGAAAATCCACCAAGATGGATCAATCTGTTAAAATTAAGAGACCATTGTTGTACGATTAATAATATAAATCTTTTACACTCGAATGCGAGACGATAGTGCTGTTAATGCAAACATTATGCATATAATATAGAATATCTTAAACTATTATGATGAAATAATTTAGGAATATAACAAGATTAATAATTCATTGTATTCTAAAGTGAATATTCAAACTGACCATCACTTTAGATTTCTGACATTAATAATCTAATCAATCTTGTAAGAATATTTGCTATGCTGTAAATTGAAACGACTTATATTGTTAAGTAAAAGCTGAACAGCATATAATAAGTATATAATCTAAAATAAATTATATAAATATTATTTTAAATATATTTGTTCCATTATCATATTCAAATATTGTTCAAATATCTTATCGAAATGTTAATCACCTCTGCTCAAACTTCGCATCACTTTATAGGAATTTTGATAAAATTCAGTCCTCAATCAATTGCGAAACGAATATTCTCTAGATGCTATTAAATTGGAAATCGACCCCTTTTTATTTAAGAAAAGGCTGAGAAGGATAATAAATGAAGTTATAATTAAAATTTAAATTATTGTTATTATTTTTTAATATATTTGTTCTCATTACTCTCATTACTTTCATTATTTTATAATGCTCATTATTCAAAATGTTTTACTTACTGCGTCTGTGAGACTAAGAATTACGAACAACTTTAGGAATATGATAAAAACTGACATGGCCTCCCGTCATCTGTGATATTGACGACAACGAATCATTCTTATGCTATATACCTTAATCACTAATCGATGACTGCGTAAAGTTAAACGTCGATTAACAGGAAGTAACGTAGGACCATAAAAGTCGCAATGGACTTCTATGAAAGTATGATATTATTTTATCAGCCTGTTTGTTTCCACTTCTTCAGCAGTGGAAACAAACAGGCTGATAAAATAGCCTCTCCTATGAGCCACCAAGGTGTACGATTAAAGGATATACAGTCTGACTACAAATGAACACAACCAGTGACTCCATTTCGTGTTCACTTAAGATGGCGTCCTAAACCGTTGTAGCCTTTGATTGGTACAAGATTGCTAGTCAAGAACTTTTCTTCCCCTTGGCTTAGCTGTAGAAGACGACGTCTCAGAGTCGAAAGCGTTTAGCACGTCGATTTAGTAACCTAGAACATGGAACGTAATATTATAAATATATAACATACCATAACTAAAAAGAGTCCGAAAAGTCGGATATTAAATGTTGATTCGTGTTGATGTGGGTTAATGTGAAATTCAGATTCAATAAATATTATCTAAAACATAGAATAGCCGAAGATCGGTAGCGATGGCGCGTATTCGGAGAGGCCTGTGTCCAGCAGCAGACTGGCACAGGCTGACAATGATGAGGATGAATATATATTAAATGAACTATCTATAATAAATAACATTTAGTTCAGTACATTCACGTTATAAGAATGATGCGTAAGACAAGAAGTGATGAAAGAGGTGCAAAACATCTGACAGAACAGACAATAAATATTGAAAATGCTTAGATTTGACCTATTTAAAAAGTTTCGTAACAAAAAAATTATAATAGTTTTTCGTTTTAAGACTTAACTCATAGTCACATTACTGCTAACGACTAATGATCAGGAAACCAAGTAATCAACACGTTACCGCATTACTAATGAACACTACTACAATGCTACGATTTCAGAAAGTAATTTAAGTATCATTGAACTATTAATCTCTCAGGCTGACATTTTTAATAATATTGTTAAGACAATGTGCCTAAATTTGATAAGTCGGTCAGTCTTTTTCGTACTTTATGGGTACATAAATGATTTTAATATGCCTAGTCATCAAATATGGACGACGAAAACAATAATTAATGTATTGAATGTAAATGTTCAACTGATGCGTTATGCTTTTGTATTGTTGCAATAATCTAATAGTATAATTCTAAAGAAACAACTTTTCTGAATTACGACGCTTTAATATTACAAAGTGCTGTAATTGTATATTAATTATTAAATCCTACGTAACGACTATATATCTACTACAATCTTGTTAGAACCCTTGTTACTATAAAAATGTGTTATTATATTCCAATGTGACAGTAATAGTCTGCCGGCTTCAGTTTTTCGTGTTACTTCTTATATTATCTTGTCTTTGCGTATGTTATTAATCAATCAGAAGAAGGTGCAGTTTTTTGTATAAATATGTGAGAAATATACGTGTGTGTAATATACACTTACTTATAGTTCCAGTAACTTAGAGCGCGCAAAATGAATATATTATTGCTTTTATTTGCTGTTTTGCATCTATTTCTTAATTTTTCTAGCGCGGTAAGTTTGATATTATTTCTATTGATATTCCCTATTCCTTGTACCAAGATTCTTGTAAAGAAGTTAGTGTGATAATCAAAATACTTTGGGCGTTTAATTACTCAAGATTTCGTTTTTCCAGCTTACAAGATCGGGTTGATACTTGAATTTTGAAGTTATTAAATCTAATAAAATCATTCAAAAATTTTAGTATCCAACATGCGTAGTAATCACAAAAACTCCTGTAAAGAATTTTATTATGACATAACATATTAAACCTTAATGTAATGTGTCTTTTTGTGCATTAAACAAGTACTTTTTTTTTTTAAATCCATGCTTTGTAGTCATTGGTATATGCTGTACATTATTTAATATAATAATAAAAACAAGTTACAATATATTTTGTACGATCAAATTAATTATATCGCTTTATTATATTTTCATTTATTCCTATCTTTTGTTATCACAGTATTGAAATCTCTTATATGTTTAAGTGTTTTATGAATATTTTCTCTATTTAGATGACTAGGCAGCAGTTAAAAAACTCCGGTAAACTAATGAAGAAGTCGTGCATGCAGAAAAACGAGGTTACTGAAGGTACTTATTTTTAATTCACTTTAATAACTCAATAAAATAGAAAAGCTATTAAACACTTGAAATGATATTTTTAGAGCAAATCGGGCAGATAGAGCAAGGAAAATTCATAGAAGATCGCAATGTTATGTGCTACATTTCCTGCATTTATACAATGACGCAAGTCGTAAGAATAAATATAGTAATTTTTGAACATTAGAACTTCATAGTACGGGATACCTTGACAGGGTTAACAGTGTAAAACTAAACTGCTTCCTTTTGGCAAAGATAGAAAGAATATAACTCCACTTTAGACTCCACTTTAGACATCTGGCTATCATTTAATGTTTCTATTATTAATCAATTCAAATATCTAAAATTTTATTAACAAATCGGGTCATTATCATCAGCTCAACAAAGTCCACTGATGGACATAGGCCTCCCCCATGACTCGCCTATTGTCACAGTTAATAAACATTATCATCATCAGCCTGTGATAGTCCACTGCTGGACATAGGCCTCCCCTAATACACCCCTATCCATTAGGGGGATTTTGGACCGTATCCCATCACGCTGGTCCAATGCGGGTTGGTGGATGGACCGAATTTTTACATACCCATCCGACCTTGAGTTCCCGCAGGATTCGAACCCACGACCTCCGGTTTCCAAAGCACATGCCCATACCACTGGGCTACGGAGACAGTTGTTCATAAACAAATAGCGTTATATTGGTTGACCGTCGACAAACGGTACGCGATGTTTTATTAAAATACTTTTTGTTAATAGCGTTTAGATAACGTTAGTCAATTTGTTCACAGTTATTTTAGATTGTGGTACACACAGTTAAATCTATTTCATTAACATTTTAACAAAAAACGTTTTCCTATATTTTTTATTGTTTTTCTTCAAAATGTTTAGGTGAAAAATAACAAGTTAAACCACGAGGCCGTGCTCAAGCAAGTGGATATGATGTTTCCGCAGGATATGAAGGATGCCGTTAAGGCTGCTGCGGTCAACTGCAAGGATATAGGTAAGACGTTCATTAACCTTAATTAAATCACCTAAACTCAAAACAAAACATCAAATATATATATAAAAGTATTCCGTTATTATTTTACCTTTTGAGATAACGATCTATAACTGTAAGCATTTAATGTATTTAGAATTTTAATTAACTGTATCTGTAAGACGCAACTATTTTTCCATTGCGATAAGTTCAAATTAAATAATACTTATTTAACTTTGAATAAAAAAATACGGTCTCAACCGGCATGAATAGCTGATGCGCATAAAAAAATTGGCTGCATTACTACGTTTTAAACATATGATTTAAAAAAGAGGACAAAGTAAAGATAAAGTGAGAAAAAATTTTCTTTGGAAAAATTTGGACCTTTATCGGAATACAATATCAATGAATTATAATCACCCGAACTGTCAATGAATTATCGTATTAAATGAGTTACGTTTTTAATTTCACTAAAATGAAACTTTTTTGTTTAGTGTCAAATATGAAAAATGAATAATGTAACTGTATAGTATAGAGATGTATAGGTACTGCCTCCGTAGCTTAGTGATATGAGCATGTGCTTTGAAACCGGAGGTCGTGGTATCGAAGAGCGCGATAATAACGAACTTTCCCAAAAAAATAAGAAGGAAAATCTTACTTTCGCCGCTCCCGTAACCATTGACACTGTCGAAGATCTAAAACGTTGGGAATAATTGAGGGAGTAATTAAACGCACTTCACATTTAAGTTCAATATTGGGTTCAGAGTAAATTTTTGTTTGACAATTTCATTTCTAGATATTAATATTCATAAAAAGAACAACACAGTTTTTGTTTGTAATTATTTTGTTTTCAGGAAAGAAATATAAAGACATTTGTGAGGCGTCCTATTGGACTGCAAAATGCATGTACAATTTTGATCCGAAAAATTTCGTTTTCCTTAAGCCTTTCCAAAACGCAATAATTTATTAAAATGTACTGTATTAAAGCTTTTTATTTTGTAATATGTATATAAAAACTGGTCTATATTATTCTATTCATTTTTACATAACAACTCTGCGTATAATTCATTATAATAAATTTTATGCACTTCCCACCTACCTACCTGCCTACGATAAAAGTATTCTAATTGGTATATATTAATAACTTTATATAAAAAACCATTTTGCCAAAATAAAACGCGAGAGAAGATTGTGGAGGATCCGGAACCTAGGTTAGGTTGTAGCAGGAACAAAATATTTGATACTTGTCTCTGGTCACCCGTTGTTCTGGCAGCACCTTTTTATAGGAGACTGATCCCCATAGCAACACTATATGTATGCCTAATCTTGCGCATAGCAAAGATTGCAGTACATAATAATTTCAAAGTCCTTTAATATCAACTCGCTACTGTCAATAAGAATCAATAGAAATTACCATAAATGCAGTGGAACCCTGGTAAGGCAGTCGATTTCTGACATGGTCTATGTTTAGTTAAAGCGGCAATTTTGCAAAGGTAAAGGAATAAGAGTTAGCACGATTTTTGTTGTTGGGAACTCCAAGACGATCATTACGACATTATTAAACGTTTAGTAAACCTTTCATTATTCAATTATAACCTGTAATTTGTTAAACCGTAGGCGTGGTTTATGTTTTTGTTAACTCGAATCCATTCGGATTTATACTCTTGCGAAACTTTACTCGGTTCAGATTAATTCTTTTTTAAGAAAATGCTTCGATTAGTGTTGTGTGTTTTGATTATTTATAAAATCCTTTTAGTTAATGGGGTAAGTTATGACATCATATTTACTTGTTATATAGGATGCAAATCTACTTCTTCAGTTTTTATTATTGAACGATGTATGACCATTAAATTACTTGCAGATGACGAGAGAACAATTAAAGAAGACAATGACTGTAATGAAAAATCAATGCATGCCGAAACATAAAGTTACCAACGGTATGTAAAAATTTTGTTACAGTTGAGAGTTTAAAATATTTGGCGGCGCAATATCTACGAAATATTTTATATTTAACGTTTAGTCGCATAGTTTTAATCATTGTCCTCATATCAATATATTATTCATAATTCTAACATTTTCAAACGATAATTGTCGTTTGGATACTTAATTTAGGTTTCTTTCTTTATTACAGTCTTTTTATTTCAAAAAAAAATAAAAATTATTTTATAATATAGTAGATAGCTAAATGCTGTTTGTTTTGCTAAACATTAGTTTCAATTAAATAATTTTTGCGGTTGGTTAAAAAACTGCCTCCGTGGTAAGGTAATCCTAGTGGTAAAGTCATGTGCTTTAGGAAGCGGAGGTCTTGGGTTCAGATCCTGCGGGGACTCAACAAATTTTCATTGTTGTTTCTTGGTTGGTTTGGTTAGTTAATTTGCGCCGATCACCCACTTGTCTAAAAAGTAAGATGATCCATGCGTCGGATGGGCATGTAAAAAGTCGGTCCACCCACCAACTCGCATTGGACCAGCGTGATGGTATACGGTCCATCTCCCCCTAATGGATAGGGGTGTATTAGAGGAGGATGTCCAGCAGTGGATTATCACAGACTGATGATGGTAAAAAAATAAAGATATACAGGCATATTTTTAAAATGTTCTCAGAACGCACAAAGTCCACTACAGCTATTTGACTTTGCTATATATAAATGAAAGGTGTGACTTACTTTCTATATTCATTTGATATTTACTTTAAAAGACCTAGTATAGACATTTTGCTACCAGGTTAAAATTGTAATGTTCGATAAAACTTTGCACAGGTGACGTACATAATATAATAATTAAACTTCCAAGTACGTGTTTTTTTTTCATGTTTGTTGTAAAGTTAGCTATACTTGAAATGACTCATTCGTTATAATTTCAGATAAAGTTGGACAAATCGAACAAGGTGTATTTGTACCAGAACCTAACGTGATGTGCTATGTGGCATGTATCTATAAAGCAAGTCAAGTGGTAAGAAAATAGCCTAAAACCTATATAGGTTACCTCTATATAAATTTAGTATTATTACTGACTTAGAATATTTTTATTTAGTTCAAACACTAAAAGAACGCATTTATAAAAAATAAAAGTTTATCGATTGACAATTTAATATCACTATATAGTATAAAACAAAGTCGTATTCTCGGTCCCTATATCCCTATGTATGCTTAAATCTTTCAAACTACGCAACGGATTGCGATGCGGATTTTTTTAATAGATAGAGTGATTGAAGAGGAGGTTTACTTAATATTGTTTTCTATCAGCATAGCTCCCGTGCGAAGCAGGAGCGGGTCGCTAGTTTATATATAAAGTTTAATTTATAGGTAAAGAATGAACGGCTCAATAAGGAGTCGGTGGCAAAACAAATAGACATCCTCTACCCACAAGAAATTAAGGCCTCGGTCAAAAAGAATGCAGCTATCTGCTCCGAAGTTCGTGAGTATATCTATTTTAAAACACAGCAATAAGAAAAGTTAGCTCAAATAGATTATGTATTCACACCGTGCTTTTTGTCAATGTTGTATGTTATCGATATATAATAGACAATGTTTTATGCTAATATATTGGCAAAATGGAATGTACATAATTGTTTTTGTGTTGGTACCTATACAAATTATTTAAACGTTTAGAATTATTTTTGTTAAATGTCCAATTTAGTTCCATTAAATTAAATCTAAAACAATTTTTTTCGTAATGTCTAGTTTCATAATCTCTAGTCAATGACTTAAACACTCCCGAAAAATGTACACATTTTACTTAATTTTTCGACTCCAAAAAAAAGGCATACTCATTTCGGGGCGTATGTTTTTTATATATATGTTACCTCGGTGCTCCGCTCGAAGTACTTCGGTTTTGTTCGTTATTTTTACACGATAGTATTAGCTTTCATTGGGTCCCATTTTTTCAATAATATTGTATTCAGTAGTTTAGTAGATTTTTAAGAAATAAAAATTAGTCATCTAAAACCTCAACCTCATGCGATTAACTTGCAAACGTTGCCAAAACGTAAAAGTATAAGATAGATTTTAAGTATGCTTAACATAATTGGTTAAATGGTCTAAAATAAAGTTTGCAAGCGTAAATATCTATGTTTTAAGAATAACCCACAATATCAATTTTAAATAAAACATTGTTAAAAATTGATTTGAAATATGCCTGATATTTAAAACTCATTTAAGGTAATATAGTGTAAGTTTGCATAAAAGTTTAAAAAAATCTTCATCATATGTGCGAAGAATGTGTTATACAAGACATTTTGATTTAATAAATACATTGAAAGTTTTAGAGATTTAAAATGCAGTGGCGGAAAACACGGGTATTTACTTGTAGAGGGCAAGTAAAGAAAATGGTTATGGTATTTTACTTGTGTAGCGTATGTTTTCTTGTATAAAATATGTTCTACAAATAGTCAGCTATTTGTAGAACATAGTATTTAACTCGCGTAAAATCGGTATTGGTGCCGACTAGTTTGGACCTTTCAGAGGTCCTTTATTAGGACGGGGGGATAACTTCACGGTCGCACCCAAGCGAGACGGGACCGCCGATAGGTCCAAAACTAGCTGGCACCGATACCGATTTCACGAGAGTTCAGCCGTTTGTAGTACATATTTTAAGTGCAATGTCTTACGAAAGTTTAATTCGTATGTTTTCTATTTCAAAAATTTCAAACGATAAAAATGTTCTAGCATTCTATAACAGTACATTGAGTAGAGATATATAGCTCCATGTCTATTTCTACGTATGATTAAAACATACACGGATGAGAGTAGAGTTAATAAATATAAATATTATTTTTAGAAGAATTTTAATGTATTTTATCTTTTCAGAATTTAAATACGATGACCCGTGTGAAGGTATATTCTACGCTACGAAATGTTTATACGAATCCGACCCGGAGAATTTTATATTTCCTTAGAAATTCTGTTCAATACTTTTAAAATGTATTAAAGGATAAACTGAGAGTATATAGTATGTTGTTTTGTTAAATTTCTCTTACATCTTAATTGCAAATAATTTCGAATAAAAAACTGCAGGAGTTTTAATCAAAAACCTTTGTGAATTTATGTATGTCATCATCATCATCATTATCAGAATGTGTCAGTCCACTGCTGGACATAAGCCTCCCCTAATGAATTCTACGGCTTCCTATTTTTTATTATCAGCTATTCTCATCCAGCTACAGTTAAATAAATTTATACATTTACATTAAGCTGAATATAATTGAAATAATGAATGCGAATAAAGTAATTTATGCTAAAGTAGTTATGGCTTAAAACAAAAAAGGTAAAGAAATTAAAAATGATGATATATATGATTATGTAAAGTCAAAATATTCTAATAGACAAACAATTAAACGCAACCTCGAAATTATTTTCAAGGATGAAAGATCAATCTGTGTCTTTTGTGGCATCTTTTAGTAATGTCATTTAATTAATAGTTTTTTAACGATAGGCGTGTTCAAATAGCCAGGTATTATTTAAATAAAAAATGAATGTAGAAACATCAAACATTTGGCTATAAAACAATAAAAATTCATTAACATCAAAGGCAAAGACTGTTTAATCAGGTGATGCTCTATGCGGAATAGCAACAATTTCTTCTTGCCAAAACAACCCTTTAACATTATATTGATTATACGCTTAAAGTATTTTCTTGATGTCTTTGGTTACTCGCTTTTTTACTTTTGTTACAAGTTTGCTCATTGCACTAAAAATACGGGTAATCGATTTCACTCAGTTTTTATAGGATATATTTTAAGTTCGAGTACTTAAAACTCTTATCCCAGTATGCCCTTCTTACTTACTACGAATTAATTTCTGCATATTTTTAATAAATAAAATAAGATTTAAAACATAAACGAGTAAAATTTAAATTAAATGATATGTTTATCTTTTAATATTTCAAATGCACACCTATCTGTTGGCTTCGACGACATTTTTAACAAATAAGCACGTGAGTAATTGATAGTTCAAGATGTGTATTTATGAAACACCATCCACAAAATGTCACAGTTCCATGGCGTTCGTTGGAAAAATACTACTGGAGTTATATTCTTAAAATAAACGCAATGTTTTTACGAATCTTATGCTTGGCTGTGTTGCTTATTGCAACTTGTGTTGTGGCGGTAGGTAACAAATTCTAATTACCATGTTAGAAACCGCAAGATAATATTTCACACATATATTGTTTTTGTTTGCCTTTTTCATTAACACTGTACATAACAACAGATGTCCAGGCAACAATTGAAGAATTCTGGAAAACTATTAAAAAAGAATTGTATGCCGAAGAACGATGTTACAGAAGGTATGATGTATTGAGAACAATCTATTGATTCTAAATTAGTTATAGTTATCTGAATGTGTTTATTTACGCCCATAATTTTTAATACTTTCAATTAAAAAAATTGCCAGAATAGTCATAATGAAAATTTTAATTTTCTTTATTTCTGATATTTTATATTAACAAACGTTTACATTTATACCAGAGTTAAAAGAGATCAGTAATCTTCATGGAAAAAATTATATCTGTATTGTTTTGAGCAGCGAAAATGATTTTAAGAAGCATTTGTGTTCTGTTTTTGTTAAATTGGTAGGCCAAAACTATTGTACTGATACATTTTTATGTTTGTAGACCAGGTTGGTGCGCTAGAGCAAGGAAATTTATTGAAGAAAACAATGTAATGTGTTACATTGCATGCGTATTTTCCATGAGCAATGTGGTGAGACCCTTATATTAAATGAAATCGTCATTTATTTGTAGAAATATGGTTCGCATTTGCGTTTTTAATAATTAAAATTAAAAGCGACGCTCAAAAGTTGTTAACATTACTTTACTATGACACATATTTTCTTTCAAAGAAAATAATTCTAAAAAGCCAAATTTAACGTGACATATTTTAAATACGCTTTAACATCACTAAGGGTGACGTAGAGAATTGAATTTAAAATTTTGTTCCGCTGATCTTTGTATAAAACTTTCTTATTTTTAAAACTTAATTATAATAAAGAGTAACACAAACTGTAAGTTTTTTTGTACAAAATAGTATAATTTGACTGACCAAACGTCGACTATATTACGAATACGTTTCGAAATGTATTTATTGATTCCATTAAATATTGTAGTCTTGATTACAAATGCATTGTCTTCCTATATCCTTTACTATTCATACTATAACATGGCGTTAGTCACATAA
Organism: Lamproptera curius; assembly: GCA_029286875.1. Classification (NCBI taxonomy): domain Eukaryota; kingdom Metazoa; phylum Arthropoda; class Insecta; order Lepidoptera; family Papilionidae; genus Lamproptera; species Lamproptera curius. The sequence goes on along the minus strand of JAGSMT010000041.1, from coordinate 716,664 downwards.
TTTTGAACTGATTAGTCACCGGAAAATCCCTGTAAACTTTGATTACTTTGTTTGCGTAGAAGATTATTTTTCACGAAGTAAAGTATCTTCCGTTAACTTTAAAGTTTTTTATGGCTTCAATGTAGTTCTGCTCGTTGCCCTATTGTGTTACTGAGATGAAATGAGATTAATAAAATGACAGATGGATGGATGGACGAAAGATTCCGTTTTTCCTAGCGTTGTTGAATCCTAAAAAATATACAATTTTCATTGTTGATTCCTAGTTGGTTAGGGCAATTTGGACCGATCACCCATTTGTTTGAAAAGTAAAGTGATCCATGCGTCGAATGGGCATGTAATAAGTCGGTCCACCCATTAACCCGCATTGGACCAGCGTGGAGGGATAAGGTCCAAAACCCCCTAATGGATAGGGGTGTATTAGGCCTATGTCAAACAGTGGACTAACACAGACTGATGATAATGATGATGATGATATATAGATTACCGAATGCAACTTTAACAATATAAAAACATAGACGTCATATTTCACACAATACTATTATTTAAGAGGTCGCTTATTTGAGACACATAACATGGCAATTAGCTCCCATAAAACCTTACTGGTTTCCATTGTTTCTAGCTTACTAATAATTATTATTTTAACACTAGGATCTTCCTGTATTACATCGCTATCTAACATTGTACGCTGATAAATTACTGTGTCATTTTCCACGGGATTATTTATAGAAACAGTACTGCGCATATTACAATGAAACAATGGAAATTATTATATCTGTGATATTTTTGTTCAGGTTAAGAATAACAAAATTGTTATGGACTCAATGGTGAAGCAGGTTGATATGATGTTTCCGGCAGAGATGAGAGAGCCTGTGAAAGCGGCCATTGAGAAATGCAAAGGAGTTGGTGAGAAATAAATGAAATAATTTTTAATGCTCATACAAAATTATTTTAATGCTTACAGAAGAATAAATTTGTATAATTTTCGGGGCTAAAAAATCTATGTGTCCATAACGTTATTTATAAAGCCATGCCTATAAAACTCATGGTGACCAATTATCGCGTGTTGACTAAAGTGTGGCGCCGTTAGTTTCTATATTAGGCATAGTTGGTGTACAAACAATCTCATGAAAATATAATATTTGTTGAGGATTGGAAGTTAAATCCCCTTTTCAAAGGGAACCGTCTGGTCTGGTCTCACTAACGCGATTATTTCCGACAGAATGCAATTACATTATCGTGTTCCAGTTAAAAGGGCACCGTGACCAGCGTCCATATCTTAGAACGGCAAGCGGATTTGTGGAATATTACGCTGCATTTCTTATAGTTTTTCAATCTTTCAACCTTTTGTTCATGACAAAGAAGTGAACACCTGTTATGAAAAATATTTTTTAAACTCTATGTACAGTTTAGCAATTTAGCCTCTGAATAATGATGTAAACAAAGTAATTTGTAGTAAACTAGTAGCGTCGTATGTATGCTGTTCATATAAGCTGACTGATACTTAGCCATGGATATCTCAGTGAGCATTGACCAAGAACGTAGATGTAAATATGTCGTTACTTCGTTGCCATAGGTTACTTCGTTAACATCTATTTCAAGTCTTGTTTGGCTAAACTAAAATCAACGACAGTCAATGAAATACTTTATAATTTGTTCTTTTTCAGCTAAGAATTACAAGGATATTTGTGAAGCGGCGTATTGGACTGCAAAATGCATGTATGATGCCGACCCAGCTAACTTCTGTTTTCCCTAGAACAAAAAAAAACTTATTCCTATCTGTTTTTCCTAGACTTACATAATTATTTTGATATGAAGATAAATTTTGTAAAGTTTCAGATGTTTCATGTACTGTGATTATAGCTTGAATTTTCTCGAGTAATATTTACACAGCACAAGTGTTTCGCACGCTTTAAATTTTTTAAAATTACAAAGCATTAAATTTTATAGAAAATAAAGATTGTTTGATTTTGCATCTTTGGGGCCCATTAATTATTATCTATATTTTGCCAAAAGAACAATTTATTTAAGCAGAAGATACGACATATTCTTGATACAATGAAATGTACAAGTTAAAAAATTAAGAATTTTAGGAATATCTATAAGTGAAACAATAGTTTTTTGTTAAATTTTTTTTGTAAACATATTTTTATTTATTATAACATGTAACATGATTATGATTTCTATGTTTGTATTCTTCACTGAGCTTGTTTACTGTGATGTTAAGTCTTTAATATCATACCTAACGGGGACATTGTTTGTTTTTTAATCCAACATCTAATTAAACTGGAAAATATAGTGCAATTATGTGCTCAGAAGGATGTCATGTCTTGATTTACGCTAATCAAACAGCCTTTAAATTGACATCAAATGACATTTCGAGTTTAGTCTGACATTTTTTTTCTCGAAGAAAGAAAACCGACCAATGGATCATAGACAAATGCTTTTCATATCTTTTTTTATCATTCTTGTTTGTGGAATAAACGCTGTAAGTATGTCAAAGTATTTTTTAAATATATTTTTTTTAACATCAATCTGCGACATTAAATATGTTATTCAATAACTATTACCTAGAAGTATAAGAAACGGTTAAAATGTATGAAAAGATTACAAGTTTTTCTAGAATACTAAATTATTCTAGAAAAACTTGTAATCGTCTAATCACTCATTTCAATTCAAAACGCAATTTTATTGAAAAGGGAAAAATGCTATCAACACAAATTGCATACTGTACACAACATCATTCAACGTTAGGCAGAAACATCATATTAAAATATAATACGGGTATAATTTGTTCTTATAATACAATTCGATCTAACGTTTATGGTATATTATTTCATGTAACGATTATTTGAGAAAAATGGCTACTGGAAATGACAAGCGCAACGAAATTAAGCCCAAATTTACTTTCCAATTGTAGCTCTTAGCACAGTGTACATTTCACAACGGCGCAGCGGCTACATTGACGAAGCACCGTTTTTTATTTTTATTAACATTGTTCATTTTATTAATGCGCTTACCAGATATTATTAAATAAATATGTATATATTGTGAAATAAATATAAATTTAAATAAATGTGACACACTCCTTAAAATTCTATTATCCACAACTAGAGAAAACCTTATCTTAATAATACTTCTTATGTTCAAAGGAAAAAATAGTAGGAATTTAACAAGTAATTTTGATTTTTATTATCCGGCTATTTAGTAACTTGACGAACGTTAGGTGAATATTTTAAAATGTTAACACCCATATGCATTACGAAAAACAACCATTTGGAGTTATCGTGGTTCTTATCTCGTTTTAACATGTAGCATTAATAATTTAATAATTACACGTATGAATTTGAATGTTTTAGGTTTTTGTGATAAAAATCAATTGTCATATTTTTGGCCCAAAGGTAAAAATGAGAGGCTAAAAACAATAATTCGTTGCACGCCACTGAAATGGTAAAATCTTTTGGTACTGGCTCTATAAAGCTATCGTTTACCATCTTTTACTTATTTTGATACAAAATTATTGAATTTTACATGTTGCACAGCAAAATGAATAGATATAATCCAGATTAACAAATAGTATTATTATATAATACTCATATATAAATACACTTCTATTACTTTTTAATAGAAATACATTGAATTATAATAATCCTGCATTTGTAGGTTTTTAACTAACCTTAACTGTTCTGTAGTGCACATCGGAATCTCTTATTTAAAATCGCATACTTGGTATACATTTTAAATTCCGCTGAGCCTATTCCTTCTTAATTGGACCTTGTAATAGAATTTGTATGCTTAATAGAGATATCGGTCACTGATAATAGAATTTCGTTCGGCTGTCGTTTGTGGGATGTAATAACCTGCATGTATTAAATCTACTTATATTATCTACTATCATTAAATCCTTTAAATTATGGACGTAAGATACCAGGCACTTTTTTTTAAAGTATTAAGTAATACTCAAGAGAATAGGGCCTTGTGATAACTTGAGATAAATGCTAGAAAGAAAAGATCAGAATGAAGGAATAACAACGATTTGCAAATCCGTCTGTTCTAGATGACCAGACAGCAAATAAAAAACTCAGGAAAGATGTTGAAAAAGACGTGCATGGCGAAAAATGATGTCACCGAAGGTATGTAATCGGAAAATTTATATTTTGCTCAAGCCAAACACGCTCTATAACTTTTATTTAATACAGTAACAAATGGTATCTATGTTTAAATACAACACTGCTTACTCGCAGTTCGCGGAAATCTACTATTAAAAACCAGCATTTTATTCGTCTCATACAAATAATCTGAAAACTGCCTCCGTAGCCTAGTGGTAAGGGCGTGTGCTTTAGAAACCGGAGGTCGTGGGTTCAAATCCCGCGGGGACTCAACAAATATTCATTGTTGTTTCCTAGTTGGTTAGGGCAATGTGGGCTGATCACCCGATTGTCTGAAAAGTAAGATGATCCATGCGTCGGATGGGCATGTAAAAAGGTGGTCCACCCACCAACCCGCATTGGACCAGCGTGGTGGGATACGGTCCAAAAACCACCTAATGGAAAAGGCGTGCAGTAGGGGAGGCCTATGGCCAGCAGTGGACTAGCACAGGCTGATGATGATGATACAAAGAATCGAAGTCCTATTTAACGGAATAGCTAATAAATGTTAATTTACCATTATATATTTTAGATTTAATCGGTGACATTGACAAAGGAAAATTTTTAGAAGAAAGAGGTGTTATGTGTTACATAGCATGCATTTATCAAATGACTCAAATTGTACGTACGTTTTGTGTCTATTTAAGTAAACGATAATTGTTTATTTAAAGGTTTTTTAAGTATTTTAATTTTAAAAAACTTTTTATTTTAAGGTCAAGAACAATAAGTTAAATTACGAAGCCGCGCTGAAGCAAGTTGATCTTATGTACCCACCCGATATGAAGGAAGGGGTAAAGGCTTCAATGGCAAAATGTAAAGATGTTTGTAAGTACTTTGAATTTACTTAATTTTAATATTTGTGCTGAAACTTAGAAAGACAATTGATGTCACAGACAAAAAACGAGCACGTTATATCCTTTTTATATTTATTCTTATTATGATTAAATTTGCTTATTTATGACATTTCACTTCAATTCTACTTCATATAAACTTTGTTCTATCATTACTATAGTGATTAATAGTTTTATAGCTCTATTTACAAAGTACTTACATTATTAAATAGGATCTTCTACTTTCTACTTACACCTGCCTTATTATAATAGAAAGGCATACTATATACATAATAGAAAGACTTAAGATATCAGTTGTAGAGATTTATATATGATGCCTAGTAATACTAGTTTCATAATCAGCATCATATTTCAGAAGATTTCTTATTATAAACTTTATAAAAAAAATATTATAATATGTTTCAAATTGATCTGGATTGTCAATCACAATTTTATATTACATAAGTAATAATTGTATTTTTTTGTTTTCAGCACGGAACTACAAAGACTTATGCGAAGCGTCATTTTGGACCGCCAAATGCATTTACGAAGACGACCCCAAAAACTTTATTTTTGCATAATAATCAATAAAGTGAGGAGATTTATCAACGTTTTTTATTGAAAACAACAATATGATTTTGATATTTTGTGTTTTTTATGTTTAATAATTTGTTATTTAACAAGTTCTGTTAATTATATTAGCATATATAAATATAATCTATAAATGGAAGACTTTTTTACCGGTTACTTTTTGGAAAGTCGTAATTTTTGTGTACACGTAATAAAAACAGTAGCACTAATTATAAATGGTACTTTGGACTTTGACTTTAAATCGACAAAATGTATGATTCCTTTTTTGTTGTTTAGTAAAAATGCGATTAAATCTGATAATAAGCGTCTTCCTAGAATATGTAATGCTTGGACTTTGTAGTTTAAATGCATTGGCCTTGAGTATCACATCACAGACAACCTTAACGTCATTGTCTCACTAAAGATTTGTCAGGAAAACCACATCTGAAGTTCACTGTTAGGGCTGCTTCTCCTTGGTTAAATAATTATAAGTCCATTTTGAGACAGCAACTTGTTTTGTGAAGTTGAAGAAAATAACTTACTACTTATGTTCAGACAAGTTAAAATGCACGTCTATAATAGGTATAAATACTGGTATTCAAGTATTACTGCCTTAGCTAGGCAATACTAGCTCACTAGGTTTTAATAGATAATATTTAGCTGTATATTATATGATTCATGATACAGTGCATGAGTATTATTACATTCTAGTAAATTTGCACAAAGAGATTTTTATAGGGCAACAAAAAATATTTTGTTTTACATTCCGCTTTGATGGAAGACGTTTATATTTTTTGACAATTAATAAATAACTATTTTCGCATTGGTAATTATAGTTTACACATACTGTTTGTAGAGGGGTAATGATAAGTCACTCTGCGTAGAGCTCGCTTTTCGTCATTTACCTTCATTAAATAAGCATTTAATACTATTTTTATGTCACATCTATAATTTCTGTGGGATGATAAAAAAATACAGTTATGGCAACTTTTTCAGAATAAAACAAAATGCAAAACCCTAGAAAAAACTCATCACAACATTCGCACAACAAACGTAAAGTCACGCTTCCTGTCAGAGCAGCCTAATCACTGCCTGCAATTATAGAAAATGGATTGTCTGTATTGCTCGATAATTATTGAGTCTAACAATTTATGTAATCCCAGTAAAAATAAAATCTAAATTAAAATTATTTACTTGTTCAGCGTAGGTACACAGGCTCGCAAAAACTATAACATAAGTTTCAAACACGTTGTTTTTGTGTTATTGAAACATAGATAATTAATCTGTACATTGTTTTAATTACCCTTAAAACAATTAAAACTGGGATCGTCACCGCTGACGGCTGCTTCTTTATGTTTATTATACTTTATTAGTAATACGAAATGGTAACTGGTGTGTAAAATAAGATTTAATTACAATAAAAATGGTAAAAATTATAAGCTGTTCCTAACCATTATTTTCTGCTGCAAAAGCAAGAATTTATTGTTATTGTAATATAATGTACAACTCTTAAGAAAAGTTTTTCAGTCGAGTAATTTCAAACATAGAAAGTTTTCTATTGTAATTATTCGGAAACGGCAGTTTTATAAGAAATAAATTAATAATTCTTAGATTGTAAGACTTATAAAATTGGAGCTAAGACTATAAAAGACTTGTGGATTTAGCAACTGGTGTCCATTAATTAAAATTACAAAACAAACTGTTTATATTTTTTTAAATAAGTAAGAAAGCCAGGGCTAAGATTTTTTCGTTTCACCTAACTATCGATAAGATCTACATCATTCAAATAATTCGTTTATATACTTTTACTCATATGACTTTTATACTGAAAAGAAGGGTTTGAAGATCATGTATGGTAATGTATAGTCTTGCATGACTATGCCTTTAGAACAAAATTGTAGATTACCGAATGTAATCAAAATTAACATCCTAAAAGATGTAGGAAATTTAAATGCATAGGTATTATAAATATCTTATATCTTCTAAGATATCAACAAAAAGACGAGCTGCGAGAAAGACCTTGTTGCTATTATCTCTGATGACAAAGAACAGTAATCGAAAATTATATTCAACTAGCGACCCGCCCCTGCTTCGCATGGGAGCTATGCTGATAGGAAATATACCTACAATATTAGGCATGTGTTATACGTATAAACCTTCCTATTCGATCACTCTATCTATTAAAAAAACCGCACAGAAACCCTAAAAATGATAAAGATTTTAGCATACATAGGGATTTAGGGACAAAGAAAGCGACTTTGTTGTGTACTATGTAGTGATGGTTTTAAATAAAGTAAGTTATGTTGAATTATAAATAATAGAAATTATATTATTTAATCACAGCACACGGTAAGGGTTTGAAATCGGTAATGTTTGTTAAAATTTTACAAATTTTTTTACAAAAATAACGACATCGGGATTGATTTTATGTATGTATATACAAGATGATTTTGTATAATTATAGATACAACAAAAGAAATATATGTTAACAAAGTAATTGCAATTACGATATTTGTTAAAAAAATGTGGTGTCTCCATTTACATTCTGCACACTTTTTTTGGTAAAAGATTAGTAAGCGTAAGTTTTATTCGTTAAAAGTTACACTTGTTGATAAATCACCCACACAAAAGAAGGATTAAGGTTAACTACACACATGAAAAAATGTGCTTAAGTCTTTAAGGGTTATAATATTCCGCGACTTCCTCCGCGTAGTTAATTGAAAAAAAAAATTCTAAAAAAAGTTGCATAAGCTACTCCGAGTTATATCATCTATCTTTTAGTGAAAGCCCGTAAAAACTAGACTAGCCATTTCTACAATCAGCTAGAACAAACAGAATTTGAAAATGTTGTTTTGTAATACGTACCGGTTATATATCATAACATACTTATTTCAAATCGGTTAGTTAATGTTCAAACATAATGACACATAAATTTTGTTATTAACATAGATAACTGTCCACCGCATGAACTATATGAATTTAAAGTTTTTAGCTACCTTAAATTCTTATCTTTTTTATAAATGCACAAAATTTAAATCTTGATACCGTATAATTTTTTTTACATTATTTTGCTATTTTCATATTAGCTTCAAGTTTTACGTTTTCAAACATGGTAACAGGTGTAGTGTTTTTATTTAAATCATATAAAAATTAATCAATTTAAATTGTGTGCTTACTGTGTAAACGACACTATAAAACACTCGTCTAAAGGTGAAAACAATAGCGTTCGTGAACTAATTTGCTGATCATCTTGCCCGTCTCATCGCATTGTTCGATAATAACATCTCTGTTACTACCCTTGTAGGTGCGTTTTTGTGTGTGAAAACATCATACCAAATTTATCTACATCTATTTGAAGAGGTAGTTGACTGGCAGATACGCTTGCACATTCATAATTTGGATAAGGAAGGATTTACATGATTGTGTAACTAACTCGATCTTTATATACTTTGAATACTACGTTTTAGGGACACTGGACATGTTACAGTTAATGTATAATTTAAAAAAAGAATCGCCAAAACCATAATGCTGTTGTTTTGCTGACTCGAACATGTGCCATAAATAACTTAAACGTGAACGAGAGTAAGAATCTTTATAGATCGTTGAACTAAATAGATTCTTTCATTTATAACATTCCAGTTCTTTCTTCGTTTCTTTTCGTTTAGCAAGTGCAATAGCTTAAAAAAAACAGTGTCACGTGCTATCAGATTTTATAAAAAGTGTCCAGTTGTCCTGCCTTCAATTATCACATCCCAAAAATTATACAACCAGGACCAAAGCGCCTTTTACCACTTTCGGGCAATTAAATATAGATTCGTTTTAATGTTTCTTTTAGTATGAGATGGTCTGCCTCCGTAGCCTAGTGGTATGGGCGTGGGCTTTAGAAACTGGAGGTCGTGGGTTCCAATCCTGCGGGGACTCAACAAATTTTCATTGTTGTTTCCTAGTTGTTTAGAGCAATTTGGGCCGATCACCAAATTGTCTAAAAAGTAAGATTAGCCATGCGTCGGATGGGCATGTAAATTTTATTCAATTCTTTAATTCTGTCACTATTTTTAACCTTCACTACGTGGGCAAAGGACGTTATTAATTTGAGGTCACAACATTCGTGGTTTGTGACACAATTGACACTTAAATCCAATGGCTCTTCACAATGGCCTGAAATCGTTTTCAACAATTTGTCGACCACTACCAGATGATAATTTTGTTAACTTATAACTATTTTATAATATTATTTTATGCGATGACGTTTTAAAGCGTTACAATGCTCTTTTAGATAAAAAAATATTTTCATATCAGGCACACGTAGTTTTGCCTTTTTTTAATGGATGTATTTCCTCAATTAAAAAAAAAAATGTAACTAGAAAAAAGTATTTTTTTAACTCTATTCATACATAAAAAGGTTAGAAATATCATAAATTTGGATTCCAGTTTACTCCAAAAATGAATTAAACAATTTTTCACACCACAGTATGGTTCAATTTAATGTGAGCCGGACAAAAATTTATTTATAAATATATATTTTTAAGAGGATGTAGGTCCCCTTTTTACAGGGGGCCGTCTGGGGCGGTACCACCATGTTCCCGTTTGAAGAACATGTAGTCAGCGTATTTACTGGGTAAACAAGATGTAACATGTATGGCTCGCGGCAGGCAGCGTGTTGGTGATACTCAAAGAAACGAAAATTCAATACTGGAAATCTGGAAATGCTAGATTGCCGATTTCCAGGGGCATCGGTGATCAATTTCATCAGGGGTCCGACTGCTTGTCTGCCTTCGTGCACAATAAAAAAAGTTAAAGAAATTATCATGGGGTTAGCTTCTACCCAATTTGAATCCACTCGAATAACAGTATTAGAGTGACACTGGGCTCTGATCTCTACCACCCACAGTGAGAGACTACAATCGATTAGTCGATCAGATGACAGTTTTCATTTAAAGCCTTGACATCATATAACGACTGGAGAATGTCCTCCTTTTCGATTCCGACTACGGCGACCTTTCTGTATTAAATATCAGCCCGCACAGAAGATATTATAGTGCACAAGTGTACACGCAAATACAGGTGCAACCCCTATTCCTTAACCCGCATAATCCGATGGGACGGATAACCGACACGACCGGAAAGTGATCACCGCAGGACCGACTTTTTACATGTCCATCCGGCGCATGGATCATCTAACTTCACAGACAATCGGGTGATCAGCCCGCATTGCCCTTAACAACTTGAAAACAACTTAGAAAAGTATTTGAGTCCCCGCAAGAATCGAACACACGACTTCCGGTTTCTAAAGCGCAGGCCCTTACCACTAGGCAACGGAGGGAGATTTTTATTCAAAATCAATGTGGGGGGTCATCCCAAACTACAACGACCAGTACGATGCCTTTACAGAACCTTTCTTTCCCAACGGTCATGGGACAAAATACTTTAGACGAGTTAGATTTGGCATAAATTTGGGCAATTTACCACCCATAGTGCCCATAGCAACAAGGCGTCTTACGTATCGTGTAGTTATTGGATGACTGCCACTGGGTGGATGACATTACGGTGACAATTCATCAGTAAGAACACAAGCCGTTTGCGCCATTCCGTTGCCATAGTAACAATGATAATATCTATACGAAATCTAAATTGGCTCAACTATAGCTGAACACACTGAAGGTGCAGTCGAGGTTACGAATGTTAAAAATAAACCGCTATTCGAACCCCATATGATAATACATGACCCCAAAACAAACTAATGCTACTTAGAAATTAGACATTTGTACTTTGATCTTAATTATGACACTAATCCCTGTATAAAATCTTTGGGAAGTTTTAATATCTGTAAACAAAAACTTAAGCTTTTCAATTGTTTTATCTCAATGTAAAAAACACACGCGTAACAAATTGTGGTAACTGCACGTTTTTTACAACACTGTAAGTGTTAGATGAGATAATTAAACTATAACAAAAAATATGGTTGCCGAGCTTCGTATATAAAATCAGTGTTTTCCTAATACAGAACAGACTAGTACCACGCAAGGTGGGAGTAACACTTGAATTTGTTATTAAAATAAAACGTTTTAGAACAATGTCTTCGTTGCATTACATATTCCTTTTGGTCGGAGGCATTGCAGTCAGTTTGTCATGTGTGAGCGTAAGTACATTTTAAATATAAAACGAAACTTGAACGCGTCTATCTTATGGGCCATCTGTACGAGTTTTAAAATATTTTTCGAGTTTTAGATTTTTTTGCTAAAGATTAGGAAAAATCTGAAATCAAAGTCGAATAGGTCCTTTATATATAAAAAAATGGCAAATTAAAATTTAAATTCAAGTGTAAACAAAAGCCAAGTGGGATTTAAAATTAATAATCTTTTTAAACATTTTTTCCTTAAATAAATGTAGAGTACAGTTATTTTGAACAGTTTTTTTGTACTGTTAAAGATGCTATCTACTATTTACATTCACAAACTACATTTAAGATGTAGATATATTATGATATATATAATTATGAGGGCCGTTTGGGGCGGTACGAACGCGGTGCCTGCGGTAGAGGCAGTGTGAAAAGATTACGGTGTTCCGATTTGAAGGTCGCCGTAGCCAGCGTATTTACTGGGTAATCGAGACGTAACATCCTATGTTTCACGTTAGGCAACGCATTGGTTATACCCTGGTATTGCCGATGTCACTGGGCGTTGGTGACCACTTACCATCCGGTGGCCCAGCTACTCGTCTGCTTTAGTTTCAAAATAAAATATATATATTGACGTAGTAACTGCCTCCGTAGCCTAGTGGTATAGGCGTGGCTTTAGAATCCGGAGGTCGTGGGTTCGAATCCTGCAGGGGACTCAACAAAATTTTCATTGTTGTTTCCTAGTTGGTTAGGCAATTTGGGCCGATCACCCATTTGTCTGAAAAGTAAGATGATCCATGCGTCGGATGGGCATGTAAATATCGGTCCACCACCAACCCGCATTGGACCAGCGTGGTGGATACGGTCCAAAAACCCTAATGGATAGGGGTGTATTAGGGGAGGCCTATGTCCAGCAGTGGACTATCAAAGGCTGATGATGAATTGACGTAGTTATATGCCAGTTTATGCCGATATTAATACATTCTCTCCCTTATATTGCCTTAAACTGACTAAGTCCCAGTTATTGAAGATGTTATTTTTGACCGACATCCGAGAAAAGGAACTTAATCGGAATGTGATAAAATATTATTGATGATATCAATAAAATTTTTTGGTCAATGAAAAACGTTTCAGAAGGGATTTTATAAATTGAATATACTAATCATATCGTATCATTCAGAGAATTGCGGCGTAATTAGGGCTAGTATAGTAAAAAAGAGCAACACATCTATCATATATTAATCATATAATATCGGCTTGTACCTATTGCTATTGTTGTTTTTTGTTTACTTTGTGAAATAGTAAATTTTACAAAGATATGCAAAAATTCAATGTTATATATTTCTATATATAATGGTTTACAGAAAGCATAAATCCCTTTGCAATTATTTACGAATGTCGCGAGAGTCTTACGGGCAAAATCCATTAATATTTAATGTGTATTAAAATACTAGTAGTAACTAAAATTATACAAAATAAATTGAAAAAAAGCCAGTCGTAAGCATTTGTCTGTGCGAGCGAATTGAGACTTTACCATTTTAAAATTAAAAGAAAAAAGTTTAATTAAAATGAGACCGAATTTGTTCATTTCATTAATGTTTTTTATTGTGCAGGCGTTTACTGCAGAAGAGACTGCCGCAATAAGGGCTGGCTTGCGTCCATTCATAGCGGATTGTGCCAAAGAGTTTGACATCGATGTGGAGGACGTCAAAAAGGCAAAGGAATCCAACAACATCGAGTCTTTGAACCCGTGCCTTCTTTTTTGTTTTGGAAAGAAAATTGGTGTGGTTAGTAGTGTTTGGCTTATTTTGCATTTAAACAGTTATTCTTAGTAGTAACAATAAATAACGTAATATCCCATAGTCGACACAATCTGTTTAACGTACTCATGTAGAGAGATCTTTATACCACAAAATAATTTGATTTCATATAATATAAAAATGTCTCTTGGTAGTTGGCAGGCACTTGAAGCTCCTTACTTGTTGTAGATAGTAAAAATAAATATAATATTTAAAAATATGCTGGATACTTTGGATTATTTTTACATGAAATATTACGCAGCGTACTAAGATATATAATATTTTTTGTTCATGTTTATTTTTTATAATTAATAAACAGAAGATGGTTCATTTTTGATTAGATCTTATGAACTAACGTAACAGATAATTCAATCACACATAACAAATTATCAAATTACAACCGCATTTGATTTATACTTAGGTTATAAAAAGTTAATTCAGTAGAGTATAGTAGATTACAGTCAGTAGATAAAAGGTGTAGCTTTATCTTGTTATTTTGATTATTTTAAATAAAATTTACTTGAACCAACAAAGGCAGGCAACCAATACAACAAAGGCGTTTTGTTGTATCTATGTTAGTAGTAGAAGCAAAGTATATGAAGGACAAGAGTAATATATTTTTTTTGTTATATTAAAATGTATATAAATTTCAAAGTTGATGTACATCGGCCCATTAGCTCAGTTGGTTAGAGCGTCGTGCTAATAACGCGAAGGTCGCGGGTTCGATCCCCTCATGGGCCAATTCTTTTTTTATTTTCCAATTTGAATACTCTTTACTATTATAGGCACACTAATAGTACTAGTTTATTACGTATTAGATTTATTAAGCTAATTATTGATGGTATTTGATAATTCAAATAAACGCTAAAAAAGTAATAAGCCAACAAAATTGTTTAATTATCCCAAAAACTATAAAATTTATTTATAATTTTTATATAGATGACCGACGATGGCAAGTTTGATCACGAGAAGGCGTCGAGTCTCACAAAGAAGATTATTATCAACGATGATGACAAGAAAAAGGCTTTGGAAGTCATCGACAAGTGCAGTTCAAGTTTGTGATTTTTATTATTAATTAGATTTAAATAACTTCAGTTTATTTAAACAACCATTTTGTGTCGGATTGATAGTATTCCATAATAACTAGTTTAATTTAAAATACGTACGAATTAAACGATTATTTTACGACTACACTTAATAAGGATATAATTTAATGCCACCGTGATTTTTGCGTACTGCCAAAGCAGGGCTTACATACACAAAGACGTAAGGACAGAATATGAATTTATATATATAGAACAAGAAAATGTTACGTGAAATCGTAAATCATTCTATTTATAGCTGTTGCTTTAGTTTTCATGCCGGTATGAGAACGATACGAGAATTTAAGTTAACAAGCTCTATAGTAAAACTTCAATTACATCGAAGATATAGACCATAATTGACAACCTATATCACCGACTATATAACAACCTATGTTGCCGTTTTGGGCCAGATTATATTTGTTTTCATAAATTCAGTACGACGTCGGTGTATTTTAACCTTAAACAGCTTTAGGTAAAAAATCTAAAGGGCCCTCGTATTAAATCTAATTTTTCCTTGTTATCCACATGTAGCAGCAACTGAGGATAGTGATTGTGAATAGTTATTCAATAAGTGTAAAAACTTCAATTAATTTTTATATTTGTGACCCGTTTTTTTATTTTTTTTTTATATTTTTGTAGATGCTTATAATTGTTTATGTAATTTTTACCATCTTTATTGTAACTTTACGTCCCAGTAGCAGTACGTAAACGTTGTAAGCTTATTAGCCCAAACTTTTTAAACAAAACAATGTTATTCACTTAACTGTTGTTGTTTGTTCGGAATAAATAAAAAAATACAGAAATCGTTGTAGAATATTAAAGGGACATTATACATATAGTTTGTTTACAGTAATATTAATGCATTACTGGTAACATCTATGTGTCCTTTAAACCATTTGCATTTTAAAGCTTTATTCATATACATAATTATTTGACAGTGGCGGGTAGAGGAAGGGTAGTCGAATCAGATACAATTAATTATTTAATTCATACAAATCATTAATTACAGTTAATGACGAATCTGTGGGCGATGATGCCGGCTGCGAAAGAGCCTTGCTTCTATACAAGTGCTTCTCCCCATACAAAGATCAGGTATTGATTTATTTAATTATTTCACTAAACACACATGTGAAATGTTTTATAATTTTTCTTCTCTTTTACTGAACTTTAGTTGAGTAAATTTAAATATCGTCATTATTTTTTAATTTCACAATTATTAAAGTTTATGATTTCTGTTGCAGTTCGCCTTTTCCCGTTAACAACAAATCGAAAGCGCGTCTTGTTGAATGCCAGTTTTGTTGAAATTACCGATGTATTTTTAAGAGTTGAATTTATTTAAATAAAGGCATTATTTTAAATATGATTACTTTTATTTTATAATGACACATTTCCTTATGTTCTTATTACATTTTTTTATATTTTAATGTTATATAAAGTAGTTATCTGTTGCAAGCTGTTGCTCGCGACTTTGTCCGCGTGGAACACGTAAAAAAACGGTTTTTTTTATTTCTCTTTTAAAAAAATAGCCTATTTACTCCCTAATATGTCAGCTTTCTTTTAGAAATAGTCCTATCAAAATTGGATCAGCCACTAGATATACTATCGCGGACTTTTTATAGATCTAGAAAAGAAGAATATTTCCACCATACATTGTTTTGTTATATCTCATAAGGTATATAGGCATTGTGTTAAAAGCTCTCAGACGGCTTATTTTATTTCCAACATTTCTGACAAACAGTAATATATTTTATTGAAATAGACACAAAAGTATACAAATTATATACCTAAACTTTCCAGAAGAATCATTCTATAAAAAACGGTGTGACAGTCTGTGCTGTGGTATTTGAGTTTATCGCGAACAGACAGACATACAGTCGCGGCCGGGGACTTTGTTTTATAATACGTATAGCATAATAATTCATATTCATATAGCAGCTGGTACAAAAGGTATAAGTTTTCCTGGGCTTCAATAAATGACAAACTTATGGAAGTCCTCTACTTCATTCTGAATTTAACTGCAACACATATACTTATAAGAAGCTGTGAAAGAAAATGTAGATAATTTAGTGAATGAAAAGTAAACGTAGCGATGCACTTGTTTATTTATATAAAGATTACAACAGTAATAAAACATTTATGTCTAGATCGTTAGTTTTTGTTTTATAAGAAGGTAAAGTTACCTTCACAGGTCCAGTCCGAACTGAAAACACAACATTAAAACATTAAGGAAAAGGGAAAAGAAGTCAACTAAAACACTTAGATTAGATTAGAACAATTGAGTAATAAAAATGATATAATATGCCGTTAAGTTATGAAGTAAGATAAAACTTCAAGTTCTGTTATTATTTTAAGTATACATATATGGTATGTGTTCGTTTTAATACTTTTTCGATAAAGCTTGGTTTTAACGAAACCAAGACAAAATAAAAGTTGATTTTCATTTAATAGCACTAGGCTAAATATCTTTAATTTATCAGTTTATTTATTTAAACTTTAGGTACAAATAAAAAAGAGAGTACAAATGTCAGCTTATTGCCGATGGAAATCTCTCCCAATCAAAAAGATTATATGATATAACGATAGCTGCCTCTGTAGCCTAGTGGTATGGGCGTGTGCTTTAGAAACCGGAGGTCCTGCGTGAACTCAACAAATTTTCGTTGTTTTTTCCTAGTTAGTTAGGGCAATTTGGGATGATCACCCAATTATCTGAAAAGTAAGATGATCCATGCGTCGGATGGGCATGTAGAAAGTTGGTCCACCCACAAACCCGCATTGGATCAGCGTGTCAAACCTAATGCATAGGGATCTATGGATAGGGAGGTCTATATCACAGATGGACACAGGCTGATGATAATGATGATGATGATGAACGATTTCCAAATCCAAATGTATCTTTCCTGGTATAAAAATTATTTTTTTTATTTAAAAGTCTTAATATGTTTACACTTATTACCTGAGACGCATTTTCTATCATACATTTATAAGACAATGAAGCTCTTTCACAGCCCTTTTCGCCATCGCTGACTGCCTCTGTATTTACTGAAATATATCGACGAATTTATAATGATAACATTAAAATTATCTTAAGTTTAAAACATAGAAGAATATTGAAAAATACCTAAAATCCTATGTCATACTCTCTTGGGCTATGAAAATATAAGTCCTCTTACAAAAAAAAATCCTCGATTTACTGCTCTCTTCTTTCAATCAACCATACAACACTTAAAGCATTAAGATTACCGCATTTGAACGAACAACAAACTCTGTAGCTTTGAATATAAAAAACTATTAGGCAGATCATAAAGTAGATTAACATAATTTGCTATAGTCAAGACGCGATTTTATATTTTTGATTACCTTTTGGGAGTAAAAACATAATTTTTTAAGAACCCATGAAGGGGATTATAAACCAAACTTGGGCATTTTAAGTAATTAAACGCGATACAATCTGTTAATTACCACACACAAAACATTTTCTAAAGTATATCGTAAAAATGCAAAAAATATTGCATTTTACGATTCCACGTTTTAACGCTGTTTGAATAAATTAGAAATTGAACTTACTATGTGAGCATGAATGTAGGTAGTCCTCGATAAGTTTCAACTCCTCGGGGTCATTAAAAATTTTCTTGGCGTGTTCAAGGGCTGTCTCCTTCTCCAACATTCCCTTGTCGTCCATCTTGAAGTAAATTTTAATTACAACGTGAAACTTTTAATGAAGTGTATATGCATGCGTGGACTATGAGTTAATTTTCATACATAAGTATAATGTAATGTTCTGTTGTAAATACTCTAAATCAGATAGAATCTTGGTAAAAAAGAAATTTTCTACTTTATTTACAGTTTTTCTTCATCGATACATAAATACGTAAGCATTCTTATTGTTGGACATAGTTTTTATGTACTAAGCGCCATAAAGTAATATGACATTGTCAACAATACCTTTGTGATTATATCTATCTATTTATATATATAAAAGAGATTCCCACGATATCTCTGGAACTATAAGGCGTAGCGACTTGAAATTTGGTAGGAATATTCCATTCGCCGAGTAGAAGGTCAGCTAAGAACGGATCTTACGAAATTCCACCCCCAAGGGGGTTGCGGGGTTGCTAGTTATTTATGCTTTTAATAATATTTTCTGTATTTTTGCTTACGTACACCATAAAGTCGTAGATTCAACATTAAAATAATACTCACAACGCCGAGTGCTTTAAACATACAGGCTAAAAAGCATGGAACGTTCGGACCATCGGCAATCTTCCTGGCCGTCAGCTGGTTTATGTCCTCTTCGGTGACTGCGTGGTCCTTCATGCACAGCATCCCGACTCTCGCAAATTGTTCATGTATAAGCGATTTTTGTTCTGCTGTCATTGCCTGGGTGTTGAATAAGTTATTTTAAAAGTATGACTCCACAATTTTGTATTACAGAAGCGCGCTTTAAGTCAGTAGTACAAAATCCGTTTAAAAAATATTTATGTTGCTTTAGTTGGTGATGGAAGTATAGATTGATTGCCTTATACTAAGAAAATCCACGAATAAGTTGTGCGGTTTATCAAAAACGCTTTTAATTATCAAAAATAAAATACTGGCCTTCTATAACGACAGAGATAGGCTCTGTTAAATGTAAAATATTAAAGAAAGTTTTATTAACAGTCAAATGGTAGTCACACCGCGTAAAAACCGCTGTTAAAACTTTAAATGAAGTTGTCGCTCAATTAGCTGACCATTTTAAATAATAAATAAACTAGGATGTAGGTGAATAGTTTAGTACTTATCAATCCACTAATTTACGGATTTTTCGCGTTACTTAAATATATTAATTCCCGACGTTTCGGATTCTTTCCGGCATCCATGATCACGGGCCGACTAAGTTGGTATTTTTAAAATGTAGTTTAGTACTTCTAAAAATATTGGTTTAATTATAACCATCATGTCTTTGTACGACAAAAATGATGAAAAGTTTATTAAGGATTTTGGTTTCTCTTTGTAAGAATAATTATAAGATGTACACTATAATAAAGTGTAAAATGTGTGCTCTGATAACGAGTGTACCTTTCATATATACAAAAACTAACATGCTTGAACATTTGTAGCGCTAAAACATAATCATATTGATAAAATCAGGAAAATAAAAAGAAGCGTTCAAAAACTGAACAGAGAATTAAAATACTTACATAAACTTGAGAAATTGTGGCAATTAAAAAGAAAAAACATATAGAAACTGATTTAAACATTATGCCAATGTTTCGCTAACGAAGGTTTCAGTGATATTTGGAAGGTTTCCCTGTTTACAGGAGACCGTCTGGTGAGTACCACCATGAGTGCCTATTTCTGCCGCAAGCATGTGATGAAAACACTTCTGTGTTCGGTTTGAAGGGCACGTAGCCACTGCATTTACTGAGAAACGAGACTTAACACCTATGTCTCACGGTAGGCAGCGCGTTGGCGATACCACTGATATTTCAATGTCTAGGGCGTCGGTGACCACTTCCCATCAGGTTGGCTCGACTGCTCGTCTGCCTGCGTATGCCATAAAAAAAAGGCAACACAATTTTGGTGGCATCAGGTGAATATTCACAGTTTTATACCTCAAATTTCACAAAATTTTTGACCGTCACTCTCAGTGATTATACAGTAAATTTGGGATTGACAATGGTACTAATGAAGGGTACGGTTACGTTGCCGTCAATTTGAAATACCGAGTTTGGAAAAACCTTGAAATGTAAGTAGATTTAGTCGGTATAATTTGCATTTTTAAAATTAGGAGTCAGTCTGTATTTTTCTTTCCACTAGTATCAAGCTACTACTAAGGCCGATAAAAGGTGTTCGAAACGTCGGGAATTTAAATATCATTAAATTATTAAATAAACGCGATAAAATCCGTTAAAAGTTATTTCATTTTATAATAAACCATTATTATTTTACCACCATTATTAATCTTCATTCATTCATCGTCAGCCTTTGATAGTCCACTGCTGGACATAGGCCTCCTAACACACCCTATTTATTAGGGGCTTGACTACTCCCACCACGCTGGTCCAATGCGGTTGGTGGGTGGACGACGTTTTACATGCCCATCCGACGCATGGATCATCTTACTTACAGACAATTGGGTGATCGGACCAATTGCCTAACAACAAGGAAACAACAATGTAAAATTGTTGTGTCCTCGCAGGATTCGAACCCATGACCTCCGGTTTCTGAAGCACACGCTTATACCACTGGCTACGGCAGTTAGGTTATTAATCTTAACTCTAAAAATTTTATAATGTGGCTTAAGCTATGCAATTCTCGTAAAAGAAATAAAAACAAATAAAAAGAAAAATAATAAAAAATTGTGAACACGTTATCACTATGACTATACAGCATTAAACAAACTCGCTTTTTGTCTGTCCCCATATCCCAACGTATGCTTAAATCTTTAAAACTTCGCAACACATTTTAATGATATTTTTTCATAGATAGAGTGATTGAAGCCGAGGTTTTATACCTACAATTCATGCATTATGTTGTAGAGAAACGTTGATAAATTTATATATTTTTCTATAAATTTAAGATATTAATATTGCACCCGTGCAGAGCCGGACGTGTTGCTAGTAGATTCTAATTTCAAATTTTAACTATTCAAGTCCGATTTGATGTTAATGACGTAACTTTGTAAGTCTTCTTTCGTGTGTGCAACAGCAAAAAAATTGTAACGAAAAATAAATTAAAATTTTCAAATATAGCTATTACCGCCGCCGAGTAAATAACAACACAACGTTTAGACATGACACAATGAGCGTCAAAATTATTATTATCTATATAACATTAACAAGGATGAAATTGCTATTGTATGCATCTGGCATCAATCACCGATGTTGTCATAACACGCGTCGTGGCAGTATATAAATATTTTTTCCATTGGGAATTTCACACATTCACACTTTGGCCTGTGTCAGTTTTAAAAGTTCTCCCAATCATTATGACTGCATATTTAATTTATTCAATATATTTCACCGGCATTTTATCATTTGTATTGGTAAGCATATTTTGTTCTTTATTAAGTTGATATTTTTTATGTATGTTACTATATGATATATGCGTTTGATCAATTTTATTTCATATTTTTGTTGCCCTATCTCATTTTCTACTGTTATGCAGGACCATTTTTAACCTGCGGGGAAATGTATTGAAAAACGGTTTTAAATGAATGTATGCATTACAAACCGTTTTTGCTACTGATGACGATGAAACATTATTTCCGTGTACATCATACTTTTAATCCTTGGAGAAGATTTATAATGTTACAAAACTATAAACTAGCTGTAGTTATCTTTTTATTTCTATACGTTATGTTATTATTTAAGTCTAAAAAATCGTAGTTTTTATGCCATTGCACGAAAAAGTAGAGCTAAAATCGAAACATCTGCTTCAAATATTATACGGAACAACAAGATATTTGACACAAACAAATAAAAAAGTTTGTGATTACCTATGAACACGCTTTAGAAGTTATACTAATTAGGCATAACAAGATGAAAATCTTTTAAACGTTATATCTTTCGCTTTATTATACGTTAGTAAAAAATCGTCTTGATAAGAGATAAAAATAGACAAAAGATATTTAACACATTTTAAGTTTTATTATAACGCAGTGCCCAGTTAAATAAAGTTTGTTTTAATATCACAAAAAAAAAGTTGCCTACAGCTGATTTCAGAGTGTCGGTTTTACGTGACGGGTACGCGCGCATAAATTTACTCTCTTGGCTTTTCCTTAACGCACTAAAATAACTAGAACTTCAAAAGTCAATTATGCTTTTTGAATTATTAATTTTTTTGATTGTAGACGAAACTGTGCACATAAGGTATATTTTGTTTATTTTACACGTTCAGAATGGCTAACTTTAATGATCAACAAATCTTTGTTTTCAGCAATTTATATGTTACGAGCAACGAATTGTTAAAAATATCAATCGAAATTTTATAAGCAGTTGAAATGTAATCTAAACTGTCTCTAATAAAAATTTGCTTTATTTATAAACTTTGATATTTTTGTAAATGCCATTATTAGTTATTATTATTATTATCTTGAAAATAATTTTATTACCTATTACTTTAAGTCATATGTAGTAACAGACGTCTTCTTTGAAATATTACCGTTTTACTTTATTATATCATAAACGTGACGTTTAAATCGTTACAATAAACTCCTTTGGTATAACTGAATTCAGTTGTACCTAAAGATTTCCAGTAAGAAAATCTTAAAAATAATAATAAATTTTCAGGCCAATTCGTTAGACAACCTGCAGAAGACGTACGCTGAATATGTCATGGAGTGCACGAAGGATTATCCCATCACGGCTGATGATATAGAGCAATTGCAAAAGAGGCAGTTACCAGATAAAGAGTCGATCAAGTGTCTGTTCGCGTGTGCGTACAAAAAGGCTGGAATGGTAAAACGAAATACGTTTATTTTAATTCAACTTGCATTTGTATCAAAACCTACATCACGTTAAATCCATAAAAAGAAAAACAGAACTGTGCGAAAGAATTAAAGCAAAAAAAGAATGTTATGACCAAAAAGTACAAAGTTTAGTATTCATTAACGAAACGTAAACGAAATATTTATGTCGGTTATAAAACGTTCTTGAGTCCTAAATTTATTTTAATAAAGACAGAAGCCAAAAAATATTGACGTTAACTCGATCGTAATGGGCACTTACTTATAACATATTTTGCATTATTAATAAATAAGTAAATGTATTATATAATTGGACTGTTGAATTTGAAGAGGTTAGTTTTAAGTTAAGTTTTAACAGTACAGCCGCGTGAAGAGATAACAGAAACGTAATGTATAACGACTTATTACGTTCGTTTTTTATTTATTAGTTTTAAATACTATACAAGAGCCAAATGATATCTGGAATCTCATTAAACAACATTTAATGACAAATATTAGTGTCGTTAAAAACACGAATCAAATAGGTTTTAGTCTTATTGACGAATTATTACAGGTATACCAAACACTGAGTGACGACACACAGATAACATTGCGTATTTAATAATATGTAGATAGCTGCCTCCGTAGCCTAGTGGTATTGCGCTTTAGAAACCGGAGGTCAAGGGTTCGAATCCGTTTTCTAGTCGGTTAGGGCAATGCGGGCTAATTGTTTGTAAAGTAAGATGATCCATGGGCATCTAAATAGTCGGTCCTGCGCTTGATCTTTCTCCGGTGGTGTCGGGTATCCGTCCCATCAGAACATGAGAGTAAAGGAAGAGGGATTGCACCTGTATCTGCGCGTACATATGTGCACTATAATATTTCATGCGCAGTTGGAAGGTCTCTAACATAGATCGGCCACCTGCTGAAATCGACTAGAAGGGCCTTATTATTAACATGTAGATGTTATTTCGTTGCTATGGTCCACAATATTTTCATGAATTCTAGTTGTAATTTGGCTTTAGTGTAATACGATAGACATCTCAAGGTTATCCTTCAAGAGCCGTAACAAATTATTTTCCGTACGATAACCATCACATACAGATCTCTACCGCAGATTAGGGAATCGTTGAAATGTTCATGCTCGCTCAAGGTCACTCCTAATGAGCACTTCAATTACACGCTTTACGCTCTTTGGACAATGGCTGACGAGCAATTTGTCTTGGTAACCGGAAACGTCATTTTTGTACTCCTGTTTTGTTCGTTTTTACACGATGTACACATGTAAAACGTGACGTTTTTGTGACATATTTTTTTTAAGATTTTATAATGTCAGTCTCTTAATTTTAGCTTTAAGCAACTAATTTAAAAAGGTATGTTTATAAAATCTCTGTCATAAATAATTCACTTTTAATCTAATTTTTATTCTATTTACTAAAGCAATAATATTAACCTGAAAAGAGAGAACCTAGAATTAGGAATTGTTATATGTCAGTGTTAAAACCTAAACTACTATTAAAATACAACGACTGAAAAATATACTATAATGTTTCTACTTATAAAATAAAGTTATATTTTAAAATGGTTACACCAGATTTTTTTGTTTTGAAAACATTATAAATAACAACATCACTTTTACAAACTTTAATTCATCATATACTTTTTCCATTATATTCATTTATTTATTTGCAGATGGATGAGGAAGGCAAAATGTCTATTGAGGGTACTCAAGAAATAATCAAAAAGTATTTGTCAGACGATCCGTCAATATTGAAAAAAGCCAACGATTTTACGGAAGCCTGCGCGCATGGTAAAAATATAATGCACATCAGACGTACACACTCTATAATAGTTTCTACTTTATAGTCGTAAGTGAAATCTAGAGTCTATGTGCAGAACGACTTGTCTTAAACCGTCATGGCGGAAACCTCCTGCAATGTTATAAACGAAACATTTCGCGGGAGCCTGACCTTAGCAATATTCCAAATTTTCATAAAGTTTTTTTGATTAAAGAACAACTTTAATTAAAATTTATATACAAAATCCGTTTAGGGATGATAAATGTCATAATTAAACAGGTGCTTGCATGCAAAACATGCTTTTTGTTTTAAGTGTAGTTATGATACAAAGTGGTCGTTAAACCCTGCCCAAAGAAAAGCAGTGTATATACCCTACCGCATTCGCTAAGTAGTATGTATGATTCAAATCTCGGTTATCCAGGAAAGTTGACTATATAGTGTATATAGTCAAACTTTTAAATCGCACCAATACCGTACACCGCTACTTTGCGGCGGTAATATTAAAGTAAAATTGCGGTATTTTTCCATTGAAAAAATTAGGAACTTCTTTTATTTTTTAGTGAACGACGAAACTGTCAGCGATGGGCCAAAAGGGTGCGACAGAGCTGCTTTAATGTTTAAATGCAGCATAGAAAAGGCTAACGAGGTAACATAATTCTATTCCATAAATGGTACATTTTAAGCTATGTCCAACATACAAAAGGCGGTATCGAGACGAGTAGAACATACACGACAACGATACAAACAGCAATCTATATATATGTAAGAAGATTCCCACCTATATAGGCGTAGCGACTTGAAATTTGGCAGGAATATTCCTTTCGCCAAGTAGAGGTCAGCTAAGGACGGATTATACGAAATTCCACCCACAAGGGGGTTTGCGGAGTTGCTACTAGAAAATATTATAAAGATATAAATAGTCATAAAAACTTTCCTAGCTTACGATAAAATGAAACCGTTCCTCTTCGGGTCCTAGGATGTAGTCTTCTTTATTAAAAGTAAAAAGTTCTTTAAAAACAGTACCTTACGTATGGAGCCCTTTTAACCGATGCATCTTCGTTATTACTAATGAACGCTACGTGCTCGTAGTTATTTCATACCAAAACCTTACTCCAAAAAAAATATATACTGGTCCATATAAAAATCAACAATCTAATGTTTGACCATAGCAGATAAATGTGTTGTATTGAAATTACACCTTTCGTTCTTATGCATTTTTGTTTTTAAACACGAATAATATTTTTTGCTGTATGCAAAGATACTGGATACTTTTAAAACCAACTTAAATGTTATTTTCTTTTTCAGTTTAAAATATTATTTTGAAATGGTTCACTGGGACATCCATAAACAAGAAGTTGGCCGATCGCGTCGAGTTAAATTATTGTAAATAGTTTAGTTATTTTCATGATTTGAGACATTGCAATTTTTTATTAGGAGCTGTATATAATATAATAATTGGAAAAAAATTAGACTGGTTTTATTTTTTTACAATAGTTCTCTTAAAGTACGAGCTGGAAAGCTTCAGCATACATTTTATAATTGAAAATATTTATCTCTTAAAAACATTGACAAATATTTTATGTATTATCACGTATATGAATACCTAAATAAAAATACTATTATTAAAATGTATCCACATTTTAAGTTTGTTAAATTTTGTTTTGTTGTATGAAAGTAGAAAAGAGCAATTTTCATGTTAATACATTAAAATTTCTTTCTATCTATCAAATGGAGTTTATCCTCTGGATTGTGCACGTGAAATGCTAGTCACTCTACGTAGACAATGCTATTCAAGTAAACCAGGATAAATTTGAAGATCGAATTCATATTATAAGTAGGAGGGTTCATCCATTAATAACATTACTAATTACGAGGGAGCAAGGGGGTCAACGAAACGTGACAAGAAGCGCTCCCAAGTTTCAAGCTATCTAATATTTTTTAATCTTCGGGTTAAAAAAAGCTAAATATAAACTAAATATTTAAAATCATTTGGAACTTTATCATTTCAATCCTAAGTTTACGAAGAATGAATAGATGGAAAGATATAGATAAAGAAAAAAGAATAATCAGACGTAATTTTATGGATTGTCCCGAAAATCGCGAGCGTAAAGATTTATATCTGAACAAGCAATATTCCGACTATTATTATATTTGTGGTAGATATATCTAAAGATATATTTTTAGAAACTGATCTGTTACCACATAAATTCTATATATTAAATAAAGCAATAGGTTTAAAAAATGTACGTTGCCATCGGCTTAGTTGCCGCATCTTATTTAATACTTTCTACATTTTTATAACTAAAGCTCCATTTACACCAGAACACGGTGTTTTAAATAATATCTAATACCAGGGTGGTTTTCGTGGAATCCATTTTTAATGCCACTGAGCCGTTTGGGATATTGGATACAATAAGTACAGAGCTGAATCAAAAACTGATTAAGGTTATGATTGGTGAGATCAGAAGCCAACCCTTGTAGAAAAATTCATTAAAAACGAGGACAAAGACAGAAAGATCGCTATTTAATTTAAAAAAGCAAAGCTACTATTATATCGTTATGCATTCGAAAACTCTTTTTGTAAACTGCTATTAAATAATCATCATCATCCTGTGCTAGCCCACTGCTGGACATAGGCCTCCCCTACTGCACGCTTTCTCCATTAGGGTGTTTGTGGATCGTAACCCGACACGCTGGTCCAATACGGGTTGGTGGGTGGACCGACTTTTTACATGCCCATCCGACGCATGGATTACTTTTCAGACAATTGGATGATGGGGCTAAATTGCCCAAACCAATTAGGAAACAACATTAAAAATTTGTTGGGTCCCTGTAGGATTCGAACCCACGACCTCCGGCTTACTAAAGCACATGCCCTTACCGCTAGGCTACAGCAGTTATAATCTTTTTTTATAATCTGATATTATTGTAATTATCTGATTCATCAGCAAATCGCTATTTTGTATGATGCTGTTGTGAAAAATAAGTTCAAATTATCCCGATTGGAGCTAGTTACAGAATATTTTGAAAAAAATGTAGCTGTGAGCTTATTAATATAAATTATACCAAATAAGTGTGGTCGCGGTTAATGTCAACCAATTTATTAGTATTCGGCCATTCGTTGAAAGAATTTAAGAAATAATGGCCGTCTTTAACGTGCTTGGTCTGTTAGTGATGGCATATTTTTTAAACTTCGTACATGTAAGTGGTACTAGTTAACTCTTTTATTTTCTATTTTTTTTTTTAAGTTAATGATAAAAAATGGTTATTGTTTGAATACTATTCTGTTCTTGAAATATAGTTGTGTTTTTTATGATTCAATTAGCCAAAATAAATAAGTCAGTAAGGTATAAATTTTAACTTCACCTTATTTCGGTAAATTAAAATTATATGCATTATATGCAAGACAAATAAAATAATCATAGTTTACTGTGAAAAATAAGGAAATTATTGTAAACGGCGTAATCTAGAACAAAGTGGAAATGCAAATGACTCAACATATTTTAATCAAATTAACACATTTACTCGTATAGTCGAAATTTCATCGCAATGGGCTGAAATCGATATTTAAATTGGTATTAGTATATTTTTGTTAGATTTGTCTTATATTTAAAACCGATTTAAGTACGGAGAAAGTTTATAGACGCTACTGGCGCAAATGTTCAAAATCAAAGCTTGTATAAAAAGCAATCATAGATTATACAAACTGTTAAATACAAATACTGTTAGCACCTTTACCTAATGCCAATATGTTGAACTTTTTTATTTAAATTCATATTATCTTTATTTGCTGAAGTAAACTACATTCAGATCTTTAACATACATTCAGTTCATACGTATTTCACTACATTGGCATGCAAATCAACACTTATAAACCTATTATAAATTACGAAATGAAAAAAATCTTTATTATGTTAATAAATACAAAGTATGTTTGTCTTAAAAAAGTCCTTTGTGTTATAATTTATCTGCTACTAAGTATATTAAGCTAGTTTCTGCACAAAAATTATCCTAACAAAGTGTCACAAGATTTATTAAATTTATTACACGCTTCATTAAGCGTGCTGTCGACAGACAACACGAATGACGCATTTTTATGTATATAAAGTATATGTACGTAAAGCTAATGTTTCTATATTACAGAGTCTTACTGAAATGGAAGTCAAGAAAGACTTTATAAAAACAATTATGCTATGCAACAAGGAGAATCCAGTTGAAATGACAGAACTATTGCAATTGCAAGCTTTGAAAACACCGAAAAAGAAGGGCACCAAATGCCTTCTGGCGTGTGCGTATAAAAAAATTAAAACTGTAAGTTTAATTGTTATTTACAAGATCTATCTTTTTATTCCATGAATCAGAATTCGACAATTATGGAAAACTTTTTAAGTTTGCCTGATGAATTTGACTTAATTTTCAACTACTTTAAACTAAGCCTTACATTAACCAAAAGTAAAATACGATTGCAATAAAAAGAAATATGCTATATATATTTATTTTATGTTTTAATATACAAAGATTTTGTCTACTTTATTTATATTTTTTCAGTTTAATGAAAAAGGATTATACGACTTAGAAGAGGGATACAAGTTTGCGGAATTGACAAAGGAGGGTGACGAGAAAAGATTGCAGAATGGCAGAAAACTGGCGGAAATATGCAGTAAAGGTATACGAACGTTAAACAAAGAAAAAAGTATGTCAACTAAAAAAAAATTAGCTTGTCGTCATATATAAAATATTTTTTTTGTTTAATATGACAGTATTAATCACGACAAGATAGTAAGAAAACAAAGTTCGTCTATTTATACCACCCCCGTGCTTATTTTGCCACTAAAAAGTTGTTTGCAAACTTTAGTATTAAAAAGTGCATCGTAGTTAGCGCGGTAAACGTTCTGTTTGTCCTACGGGTTATAAATGATAATCAAAACATAGTTTTAAATTAGTAATTTAGACCTTTAATATCATAGTCTTGTCGCTTTTTAGTTTATGTATTTTAACAAAACGTGTATCTTGTCATGGTTTTTATTGATTGAAGTGACAAGACGAGCAAGACGAACCTCTAATGGTGAATGTCACGCCCTTCCTAGAAGAAATGCAGTGTAAGGCGCCACAAATTCGCTTGCAAACAGCATGACATGGATGTGACATCTCTTGTACCTAGTAATTACGCTTGCTACGGTTCCCTTATAACCCAATGGTAGTGCTACACACTACTGGCTTGTGGCAAAAATAGGCATCGCGATAGTACTTCCCCAGATAATCTTTAAAAAGAGCGTAATCATCATCATCAGCCTGTGTCCTGTCCTATGTATATGCCTATGTCCACTGCTAGACATAGGTTTCGCCTGATGCACGCCACCGCTTCCGATCTTCGTCTATTCCGTTCAGCAAAAACGAGTAAACATTGTACCTTTAAACGTAGTGTTCGTCATGAAAACCGAGTTGCAGAAATTTCTTCTTCTGCCATTTTCTGAAGTTTAAAGCCCCTAATAGGCGATCCTTCATAACTGAAAATTGATTTTTATTACAGTTAATAACATGGAAGTGACTGATGGGGAGAAGGGGTGTGACAGAGCAGCGTTCTTCTTCCAATGCCTTATTGAAAACGCCCCAAAGGTAAGAATAATTTAGTTTTATGCATTGATTTTGTTTTTTACATATGCCTTTATTTACTTAATATGTTTATTTTTCAGTTGGGCTTCAAGGTTTAATGACCAGATGCATTTTCTTTTTGTGATTTTTCCTTATTAAGCACAATATCTAAATAAAACTTTGCCACATATTTCCTCTTTTTATTTTATTAAATAATTTAGATAATTAAGTCTTTCCTCGAATACATAAAACTACTTAAATTACTATAAAAAATGTTTTTTATTTTGCAAATTGCTTCTCAAATGTTTGGTAACAGCGACATCTAACAAATAATTGTATAACTGTTACTGCGTGCAAATATTGCTTAAACACAAAATACAGAATTGCTCCACTGTTCAATTAGTTGTTTAGAGATGTCGCTTAAATCAAATGAATTAAGACTTCTTAATTTTAATACTATACATCTAAATAAAGTTGGAGTATAATACAAATAAATTAAATGATTACATTGTGATATACAACCGATATATATAACAAGGTAACAATTTGTTTTATTATTGTTTGTTTGTTTGTTTGTATGTTTGCACTGGTAGTCGCTGTGGTTGTGGCTAATCTTTGGAATGACCAGTCCTCTTTTGACAGGACGTTCACTGGAAGATAGCTGTTTAATTTCAGAAATATATTAGCTTGCTTTGATGCAAAGTCAGAAACAGCTAGTAAATACATAATTTAACATTTAAAGACTAGACCATCTAATCAACTAAAATAAAAAAACATCTATTGCGCCAGACGGCTGTTTAACACATAAACTGCTACTTTTTGTAAAAGTAATGCCTAACATAGTCATTATTTTGATATTATACAAACGAATAGACACAAGAAACAGCATGTTCAATGTTCATTATTTATCTTAGAAAAATCATCCGATAACTTCTTGGCAAGAGCAAACCTGCGAGACTAGGCCAAACTTGGTCGACCATTATTTCCTTTTAAAATATATGCGAGACCTGATCTGCTACCTGAACAAAAAATAATACAACTAGGTACCTATATAATGTTTTTCAATCCAAAATGATGCAACCCAGTTTGAAATATTTTATTTTGTTTCATTTAACGAAAATAATTAAGAATAAAAACAAAAGAACTAATAATTCGTATGATTACACATGAGAAGGAACATAGGCCCTCAGAAAGGAGACCTAATAAAGATCGAGTTTTTAAAACTACAATTAATATCGTACTGATTTATTACAATATAAATTTCGGTCAATCATGCATATTCATTCTAAATTTCTTTGAAATATCATTCCTTACGCTCTCCGTCGGCCTGTCAATGTTGTAAAATTATCATAGATTGTTAATCGACACACTCATGGTATGATGATACCAAGGTTTACACATGTGCTAAGATCACGAGAAGTTTTCAAACACCTGCTGAGTTACCAACGATATCAATAGGTACAATCATTCAACGCCGCGTTCACCGGTCGAGCGGCGAGCTATCTAGTTCCAACTTCACTCCTTTGTAAAATACGAAACGTATGATCGGTTGTTGTACCCCTTGATGACGTTTCGTACGAAACAATCAATGTGACGGTTTGGCTTACAATTTGTTTTGTCAATAACACAGTTCTATTGATTGTTTGCATTGTAACGTGCACGTGTTTGTGCATCGATGTGTTTGTATTGTTTTATTGTGCTCGAATAGTGCTGTTGTCAATGTGGTGTAATTACGGTGAAATTTCGTGAATAGTGGCTTGTGTTTGTGCTTAATGTTTCAAAATAAAAAAGCAGCAACGTATTGTAAGTATTTATTATTTACATATATATTCAATATATTTATTTATAATTACAATAGTTAAGTTTATACTAGGCGCTTATCAACTGCTATACATTTTAAAGAATCACAAGAACATCTTATAAGAATACGAGATTATAAACAAAGCATTTTACTGCTCTGGTGATGTTACTATAAAAAGTGTTATTTTTATATTAACTGATTTTTTTTTTATTTCAAAGGCTTAAATTTTAATGGTATCGGTATGAACTTTTTCTTATGCGGTATTCGGACACTAAGGTTGTCGTTTTGCAATGAATTATTTATCTTATTATTAATACTTTGATAGTTAATGTCCTTTGTAAAGCCTTTTAGTTCTTGAGGATTTTTAGAAAAGTTATCCAACACGACACCGTTTTGATTCCTTTTTGTACTGTTCCTGATGTCTTTTGTCCATTTTTCAATGTCTATATCGTCTGGTCCAGTCAGTTCTTTTGTGTCCCGTCTCTTTCTTCGGCCGGAGACAACGCCTAGTTGGAGTAATATCGGATTGGTGACCAGCGCTGCTGCCCCGAGTAATGCAATTCCAGCTATCGGCCATAGCAATGCTTTAGACGCTAAACCCTATAATAATGTGATTCGGAATTATATAATGAATGTAAAGTACCACAATTTGGAATAAGTTTATTAATTTACATTTAAATACGATTATACATAATCCATAGCAAC
Source organism: Lamproptera curius (assembly GCA_029286875.1). Taxonomy (NCBI): domain Eukaryota; kingdom Metazoa; phylum Arthropoda; class Insecta; order Lepidoptera; family Papilionidae; genus Lamproptera; species Lamproptera curius. The sequence continues at coordinate 683,795 of JAGSMT010000041.1, read as the reverse complement.
GATCACGCAATTTTATTATAGACCGCCTCTTTTTCGAACTGACAGGATTGTTAAAAATACTAAAGAAGTTTTGTAGTTACAGGTTATTTTAAACGCTATCATATATAACAAACTACTGCTTTCGGAAAGCATTGAGCACACGCAGAAACATTATACGTTATTTTAAAATCAGAATATATGATGAAATAAAACTTACATTCGTCTGCTTTACATTTATTCAATTTTTTACTGTTTCTGTCATTTTTAATTTGTTTATTATTTTTTTTTTAACATTTATACTGAAAATGTTTTCACGATTCACCCATAAATATTATCAAATCGAGCCTTGTAATGTTGTTTGCATGAGTATCGTAAAGTCTTATCAAATAAACCGTTCGAACATAATTTAAATCGGGCATGTTATGTTAATATTCTAAATTACTTTCAATTTACGCAGCTTAATTTACCGATACTTTAAACCAAGTTTTCTTAAAAAAATAAACCACAGGATTCAAAAAATATTTATTGTTGTGAATTCTGTTGCAAATTTGTTTTAAGTAGTGTTGTAACTTAATAAGTAAATACATTTCAAGATTGGCTCAACGTTTGCATTGAGTAGGCGAAGTCAGTCTGAATATCAATCGGGTCGTAAAATAAGTAAATGACAGTAATTTTGCGTAGGAGGCATTCCTGGTATGAATTGTCCAACGATCGGTTAGTGCGGTTCAAATTCAGCGTGTGACTGATTTAAATTGGCTATTTCATATGTAGTAGACGTCCAAAAAGCCCTAATGGATAGGAGATGTATTAGGAGGTCTGTCCAGCAGTGGAATCTATCAGTAAAAAGAAGCTTGATTTGATGATGAATGATAGATTTCATATTGTAAAATACAAGTATGGCAAGCTTTAAATGAAGTTTTCGTCATAACTTTAAGTTGAATAGATTTGTTTATTGTCACCATACTTAAATGACTATCAGCAAATCTGAAGTCTCTGTATATTTACGATGTAAATTTAAATAAAATTGTACACAGTTGATACCATATGTTTACTTGTGTCGAAGTTTGTATGATGATTGTGTGATAGAATGATATCTCGTGATGTAAATGAATGAACGACATGATGAACTATCCAATGTTAAACTTTTCACTGTTGCTGATAGTTTGTAGTGATTGTAATATCCATCAATGATATGACCAATCTGTGTTTTACTACGTAATCTAAAGTTATAATGACCGATGTGATGATGGTGACTGTCATATAATCTCCTGATTTGTAGAACTGGGAGTTGGTCAAAATCAAATTGAGTGAACTAATTCCAAATGATGCATAACCTTTCACTGTTATGGATATTGTAGACGTGATCATAACTATGATATGGACCGTCCTCGTAGTCTTTCACAGCGTAATCTTAAAGTTAAGAAAAATGTGGTCAAGACTTAATACCGTAAAGCTTACTATTTTCTTAGACCGAGGACTGTTGGTCCAAAATCAAAGTTAGCAAGTGCAATCATTTAGAGCGACGTTATAACAATGTTTTTCGTACTATCATATTAAGTTGCCACAGATATAACACACAAGAATTTAAATCTGATGCACTAGCAATAAGTAACTGTTGTTTTATTGTCTTGCAACAATTCATTTACATAGAAGCATCAAGTTCTAGTGCCATACATTTTGTTGTGTTAACAAAAAATACTTTCATGGCGATAGCAATAAAAAAACGCTATTATTGTTCTGTATTCAGTGTTCAATATTTTATGGTTTTATTAGAAACATAGTGTTTTTATCTTAGATTTCACTGTTATCACAAGAAAAGCGTGCACTTTGTGTTTGCTCAAAATATTTTCTTATCATCATAAACCTGTGATAGTTCACTGCTGCTCCGTTAGGGGGCTTGTGGACTGTATCCCACCACGCTGGTTACTTATACTAATTCTATCCTTCTAAACTGGTTATTGTGGCTGGTTATTCTAAACCCAAGGTCTTATATGGATGAACATCTGCCCGCGACCCTTTTTTAGATCCCTCTTGTGTGCAGCTTACTAATGACTATGCAATAAGTATTTTTTGTTAAAATCAGACGATGTTGCTGCATTTAGAGTTTTACGACTTTTGTCTAGTATTTTTATGGAATTTTATCGATGTAGAAATATAACCATGATGTTTATTTTTGAAGATTAAGTTCCGCTTTTTAGGACTAAAAAGGCTCATTTAAATTTTAGTAAGGTCTAGAGTGGTAGGATACGGTCCAAAAACCCCCTAATGGAGAAGGAGGCCAATGTCTAGCAGCGAACTTACATAGGCTGATGATGAAGATGATGACTGATGATCAATTTTAGATTAACGCGGTAGTTAGTTTTCTTACGAAAATTTTCGTTAAATATTTATACAGTTTTCTATAATACCATTGAGTGCTTACTAATAATATGATGCCATTGAAGCAATATAACAAATTATAATAAAAAATTACACAAATGTCTTTGCTTACCAGAATGGTGTAATAGACCTCTACTATAGCTTGAGCTTGATAATTCGTTATCCGGAATCTCTTGCTGAAATAGGAATGAAATGTTATAGAAATTAATTAAGCCAGTTGATTACAATTAACTTTGTAATACTTAGACTTGAAAGGTTCGTATTGAAACAAAATATACTGAGAAATAATTTTTGGACCTTCATTATGATTTTTTTAAGATGTCTTTATCGGTCCTTAATTAATTCACCCTCGTATATCAAGCCTCGGAGACGTACGATTAATTAATTCAATTAATTAATACACACTTTGCATGAAGATGTATTTTTCGATAGAATTACATCCAATTAGCGCTCCGTGTTCCGTATACGCTCCGCTGACTTGATGCGATCGGAAAGTGTTTCACACACTTTTTGATCGAGTGAAAGATTTTGTTCCTTTATAAAATTAATGTATTTCTTTAACAATATATTGTACTTTATTTATTTATTGTTTTTAATAGAACCTACTTGTTTCATAAACATGAGGGTACAGATAGTTAAACGCATGGTTACTGTTTGAAGTCAATTGAGTGCCTAGACAATAATAATTAAAAAAAATACATATAATAGTAGTTCACGAAATAATCTATCATTCGCCCTGAAAGCGGGTTGATAAAGTTGCGTTGCTCGCGTTGTCAGCCCTCACATATATTTATATTTACGGTCAAGATCGTATTTCAATGAAAATAAATGTATATCTATTAAGTATTTATTGTACTAAAGCATAACGCTAATAAGATGATTGTTTAAAATGTTTAATATAGTTAGATTGCTATCAGTCATTATGTTCCTAAGATATCTATAAAATTTTGTTCGAACAGCCGCCCCTAATTTGTATTCGTAATAGACGCTTGAATCGTGTGAACAAAAACGTATTAGACAAAGATTTTACGTTACAATCTATAAGGTTAAACAGTCGGTACACGTTTAGAATAATGAAAGTGCGTGAGTCAGAACGGAGTGGAGTTTTTTTAAACAAACGCATTATTCATTATTACCGAGAAACAATCTGATCTCTGACTAACACGGGAGTAAGGTCGTCACGGGAAAATGTTTCTAGGTATGCATCCTATCCCTCGTTTTAACAGCCTTACAATAGATTTAGTAACTTAAGCGTCAAGTGAAGTTTTAACAATAGTAATACTATTTTTAAGAATAGTAAGACTGTTTTTATTGTTGGTTGGTAAGGAGGTTTCATGGAAAAATGTCTTATGGCCTTCACAAAGGTTTGCGAACTTAATACCATTGTATTCTTCATTATTTCTTAAATATGTAACTCTACGTTACAAAGTGCTTTAAATTGTTAATTTTAATAGGCAAATATATTATTGCGGGATGCTTTTTTGCCAGTTAGCTCGCACACATCTATCACATCTCGTACGTTTCAAATAAATATTTCTTCGGTGCGATCTATTGGCAGCCGTTTCGCAATTCATTCGCGTATCTATGTTGAAAAATATGCGCGCATTTTTATGTATCATTCGTCCGTTGACTCACGTTTCCGCTTCAACGAGTTTTATCAGGAATGTGGGGCATACGAGAGATATTCCCACAAGTAGCGACTACTCGTGTTTCTGCAATACAAATGTGCATAAGCGTAACGTGCAGTATTTGCTGTCGCTTTTGAAAAGTTCGTATGAAGTTGGCATTAAAGATAGATTTGAACAGAGCGCTTTATAAATGATCTTGCAATTTGGTAAGCGCCCCTCGTAAGTAATGTTTTAAGACACCATGTCTTGTTTGATACTACAATTGGCGCAGTATTAATTAAAGCCTTATAAAGGTTTAATCATTGAGTGCTTTGTTAGATTTAAATAATAATAATAATATTTGTGGGCGAATTACACAATATCATCATCATCATCATCATCACGCTTGATAGTCCACTGCTGGACATAGCTCCCTAATACAATAAGTATCCCACCACGCTGGTTTTACATGCCCATCCGACGCATGGATCATCTTACTTTTCAGACAAATGGGTGATCGGCCCAAATTGCTCTAACCAACTAAGACACAACAATGAAAATTTGTTGAGTCCCCTGCAGGATTCGAACCCACGACCTCCGGATTCGCACGCCTATACCACTCAGGCTCGGAGGCAGTTCATCATCTAGTCCCAAACTAAGCAAAGCTTGTACAATGGAAACTAGATGAGTTACATACATAAACTAACTTTTCCAATGTAAATAAATACATATTATGTATATACAAGTTTAATTATATTAGTTAATAGTTTTATTGGCATTGTTGATGACGGTTATTCCTTAAGATTTTGCCTCCTATTAAGATAAAAGAAAGAAGAAAAGGAAGCGAAGAATTTGGCTTTTATTACCTTTAACATTACAGGGTTGGGTATAGGAACAAAATGTGTGTATCGCTCTTTACCCTGTTGGAGAAGTGTTGTGGCGTTTTTGACACTCTGAAAGAATAAATCATCATCGAAATTATTATAATGCATTGCTACTTGACGAACGAATGTAAATATTGTTATAAGTTAAAATGTCATTTGAATTCAGCATTTAATTTATTGATAGAAATTATGTAAAATTTTGAGAAATTTTATATTTAACTCAACACTTTCCTGCACACTAAGGTACGTAATGATTATCAGAACACAGTAATGTTTTCACATTACGTCTTGGCAGAAACATGAGGAGAAAATGTCCAATATTCTCAAGAATGACTTGCGAACATAATGCCGTTACATTCTTTATAATTTCTTGGATCTGCGATATATGAAAAGTGTGTTCCCTATTTTGCAGTCCTACCTGGGCCCTTAAACTTTACGCTACATAATGACAATGGAACATAAGCAATCATGCGCATATTCGGTCTACAATTATAAGGGCTTAAAAGCTATTTTAGACGCTTAACCTTATATATCTTACATTAATTTCTGTATTTTGACTTTACTCATAGAATTAGGTAACCGTTTACCATAGTTTGGGTGCGATGTGATTTGCAAGAGCTATACAGCGGTTGACATACGTGAATGCTTAAGTAAGCTGAAGCGCTTTAGGAAGTGGATCATGTGTAATAGGATAAGGTTACTATGAGACTAGATGTGTTCTTGAATTGACCACAAAGGGCCAACGTAGATACAGAGATTAAAATCTACAGATCGGTCTTAGCTGTACTGAAACTCAATGTGCATTTTATAAGATTGCTAAATTATAAACAGAAACGATTATAACTAGACTTTGAAATTGATAATTATAAAAATTTTTGGCGTAATCGCTCTAAATCGTAGTGAGTCGACGTCATTTGAATTTACTTTACGCGAAAAAAGGAGTGGTATAGATTGCCTGATAAATAAACTATTATTTTGAATATTAAAATCGTAAACAATGACTTACGTAAAATTAATAAAAAGGAGTGAAAATACCCTACATGTATTGGTATGAATGAAAACAATTATAGCACTACCATGGATAACGATAATGTTTAACCAGATTAGATTTCTAAGTGAAAGTTATAAGTAACGTTGATTATTGTGTCAAAAAAGTAGTAAAATTTGTGTGATCAGCGAAATGTGAAACGCCACTTGTCAAAAAATTAAAGACTTCATCGGAAATAGGTGAAATAGGTGAAGCCCCGTCACATTCAATCTCGCGGCGAACTTAAAGGCCGTATGAACGTAGACGAAGAATTAATAATACTTACTGTATTATTCTCTTGAACAGAATAATCCCTGATGCCTTCGTTGAAATTTGAATTGGTGACAGCACCGCCCCACGTAACATTCATATTAACTGTCACTGTCACGAAAATTAACGATAAGCGTACTGGCCACATCGTTACAGATTTAAAAAAAAATCAAAGGTGCGTAAAAAGGTATCGCAAATACGTCACTGGAGTAGCAAGTACCGTTACATTGCTATATAAAAAAAATTGCGAATAGAGGGGGCGGTTCGGATGACAATTTGATAGGTGAAACAATGGCAACACTGGATGCGGTCACAGCCTGTTGAGCGAGTTGCGAAGCCGTTTCATTGTTCGTTATATTAATGATGGCCGCGTTGCCCGTAGATTGTTATACGGTGGTTGCGCTTTTGTATTCGCTACCTTCCAAATTGCACCTACTTTAGTTTCCTTTGATACGTAATGATGGTCCTTGCGCTCGGTTACGTTCGGCTGATTAAGGGTCTGTTTTGAAGACGCTAATATAGAGGCAGAAATTTATAATAAGCTAAATTAGATATGGAATTGTTGTAAACAATGTTACTTATTGTAACTTAATGCCGTAACGCAGTAATTCACAGACGGCCGTCTAGGGCGGTGTCACCGCGGTGGCTTTTTGTACCTCAAAGGAGTAAAAGTCTGAAGTTTATTGTAGCCAGCGTAACTGGGTAAACGAGACGTAACTCACGGTAGGCACCTTGTTTATAATAACCCTAGTAACGCCGATGTTCATGGGGATCCGTGACCAGTTTCCATCAGGTGGCCCGATTGCTCGTCTAAAGCACAGCAATCATTATAATGCATTAAAAATAGCGTTGTCATTAGTTGCGTGGTCATCGTTTTTACCATGTCATAAATGACATAAAAAAGTATGCTCAATCAAAGCAAACGAATGTATTGTAAATTATTTTCACAGAAGTGGCTATTAAAAATAAAATATTTTTGTATCATCATCATCAGGTCTTTAACGATTTCTGTTATAATTTTCATATTGACTCTTATGTTACAATGATTTGATGTAGAGTTAACAGTAGTGGAGCGTACAATACTTACTGCGTTGTTTAGAAAGCATTACGTTTACGCGCTACATAATGCGTTTTCCGTAGAATTATTGATTATGTTCGTGCCTGCTGTAATTTTTCCTACTTTTTAACTGTCACGTGATACGGATGTTAGCGTATATAAATAAAAAACAAAAATGGGACTTTAAATGTTTCTTACTTAATAAATGGTCTATAATTTAATATAAAAGAATCTTTTGATGTACATTTGGGGACGTGAAACATGAGCACTTAGTGCGATTTTTCATATTAATATATTACAACGACTCAATAAAACTCAATCCGATAATAGATAATATGTTTCTTTTAGCACAACTGTTAAGGCTTTTTAAGGAAGACAAAAAACAATGGTAATTTTGTCCATACAAGTAATAAGAGGAATTGTATATCTCAAATCCTCCCTTTTAGTATTACCTTCTATTGGGACGTTAGTCAATGGTAAATAATTATCTTGATTATACATCCTTTATCATCAGCCTGTGATAGTCCACTGCTGGACATAGGCCTCCCCTAATACACCCAAAGTCAAAGTCAAAGCCAAATATCTTTATTCAATAAAAAATGGAAGGGGCATTACACTTTCTATTGATTGTAACAAATAGATCGTACCACCGGTTCGGAAATGGAAGCCTTCTGTACCTGAGAAGAACCGTTGCGTAATGAAACTCAGTGGTGACTTTTTTTTCTTCTTCAATTCAACTAATTATTTTATATAACTTGTTACATGAAACTCTTACATTTCGTACTAGTCTGTTTGAAACAGCCATATAGAGCGAAATTTATAATGTTCAATTACAAGGATGTGTTATCTATCAAGTATATTCATACTAATCCTTTAACACACAAACGTTCCTTCAGCGTTCTTACAGTTTATTTACAGAGTAAAGCTGAACGTTTTACTGGTATTTATGTAGAAGAGCTAACTACGATTGTCCAACTGTAAGCGATGTTCATTGTTCTGGAGCCTAGTTTTGAAGGCTAATTTGCTTATCTAGTATTTATATATGTGTGTCAAAATGTTTTACAAAATTATTTTATTTTTACAACATCATAATATTTTCAAATATGTATTAGAAAAAAACAAGTCATTGACATTAATTTCAATGCTAAAATATTTTTCTCACGATTCTTGGCCCAGGTTATAGACTGCTGTATCGCTCTTTTAATTATTATATAAATAGATTAATTAGCAGTTTCCACAGTGAATGCAAAGACATTATCGTGTTGAAAAACTACAATATACTAAAAGGCTGTTCCAACATCAGTTAATTGTGTCTAATTTTTTTTGACTGCATGATACGTGAGCTAAGTTTATACTGCTATGTCTTACTGAATAAAGGCCTTATTATTCAAGAATCTATTGTGATGCTGAATATTACGTGAATACGTGAGTCTAGTGCATTTCCATCTACGACCAATCACACCAGTTTGAGAACATCAGAGTTATAAACTTATCGATATAGTTTATTTTGTTTAACAACTAGAATTTTTGAACACTAAACCAGTATTTTACTTATTGAGAGGATATTATTTAATCTCCATTTTGCAAATATGTCGTTCTATTCTGGATTAAGAAGATCATCAGCAAATAATCAATCTCATTGATTACTCAACCTGTGTAGTCATTAATATGATCAGAAGAAAGGCCTCCCAAATAGACCCCTATCTATTAGGGGGTTTTGGACCGTATCCCACCACGCTGGTCCAATGCAGGTTGGTGGGTACACTGACTTTTTACCTGCCCATCCGACGCGTGGATCATCTTACTTTTCAGACAATTGGGTGATCGGCCTAAATCTCACTAACCAACTAGGAAACAACAACAAAATTTATCGAGGCCCCGCAGGATTCGAACCCACGACCTCCGGTTTTTAAAGCACACGCCCATACCACTATGTTACGGAGGCATTCAGTCTGATTACATCGATACAATATGTTTATTGTTTTTTTAAATACATGCCGAATTAATTTATATTAATTAAGTTTAATGCAAACGTATAAATGCAATGCACTCCATGCATGTTTGTACGAGACCGTCATAGTGCGTGCACACCCTACGCTTCCACGCTCGCAGGTCACTGACTCCCTCAATATATACTTTTTTAATGACGACTCAACCACTATCAGAGCTACTGAACAAGAAAGACACGTTTGTCTGAAGGTTTCGTGACAATAATGGGAGCTTATTATGGAAGGAACGAGTTCTTAACATGTGCTGTATTGAAGTGTGTGTTGGATGTGAACAGTAATGTTTATACGTAACATTATGGTGAATTTTTATCAACATTGGTTTTTCTTAATTGATCAAGAATCCATGTTGCATAGATGTGTTACAAATTTATGTTTAAAACTTACCGTCGAGTCAGTTTATTGTTAATGTGTCGATGTTCAATTATTTTTTATACGAGCTACATTATAAAATAAAATTACTTTTTACGGATTTTATCGCGTTTAATTTAGATATTTAAATTCCCGACGTTTCGAACACTTTTCAGCGGCCGTGGTCACGGGGTAGATTTTATTTTATAATGTATAGTATTTGCGTAAACAAAAAAAATAATTACGGATTACATTACATGAAATTTTTCTGATATAATAAAAATAAATTGCACATTGTCATAAGTATGACAATTATATAAGGAGCAATTTTTGTTATAGAATAATTAATTGTGGTATTTAAGTGTATTTTACTTTGACAAAGAGTTTTGAATAAAGAAGAGTATATTTTTGTCTATTTGTCCTATTCTAGTTTTTATTCGTCTGTTATTTCTTGTACGTGATGTAAGGTCATCAGATATGCCCTACGCATCCTGCGACCGTGGACTGTATACACTGGGGGCGTAAATAAAAAACCGATGATATTACAAACTATTAAATATAATGTCTGACTTCGTTCATACACATTGTAACTTTACTTTCGAACTTTCCCCGAAATAATATATTTTCTTTGCCTTAACTCTGACAAGTCTGCGATTATACTGATTTTATATTATATAAATAAATTTTGTATCAGTTCAGAAGCTTTTTTAAAACTTGTTTAAAAGCTCTTTGAACACATAATATGGTTTATTAAAAGGACCAACATCTGTATCCAAATCCCAAACCACCCGAATGCATTCATATCAAAACTTCGAAACGCAAATATATACTATAGGTACTTGATCACTTTTAATCATTGCGTACATACATTGCGAAACTCGTTTTACGCCAAGTATAAATCTACAGGGCCAACAATTTACCGCCTCCGGCTGTGGGGCGCTTTTATTAGTTTAAATTATTTATTTCGCCGCAACCAGATTTACGATAGACATCCCGATATATCAAGAGGCCGCCAATAAAATTCTCCTTAAGCCGGATCAAAATTGCGCTAGAAGTGCAATCTGAAATCTTGGCGTTGGCATATTTTCTATTGCGCCTTTGATTAGTATGAACATGATTTATAATAATAAGCTATTTCTAGTAAGGTGGTATTAAAGCTAGATGTATTTATAGATGGCGAAACTATTTATGTTCGATCCTACGGCCATATATACATTGGCTTTTGGAGGAAATTGGTTTATTAAAGAAAGAATTTCTTTCTCGCAGCGTGTATATAGTCAGATGAATTCCAAAATCCATGCATCAGAAACGGCTGTCGCTGCTGTACCTGTTACTTTTTACTGCTTTCTTGTTCCTACCTGTGTTTTATAACAGGTTATTTGCTATTATAAATACTATTAGGGAACGAAGTATGCATTTAATAATCTGAGTAAGTATAAAATTTATGCGCGCGTTTTAAAAAAAATACTTATAATCGATTTTAATTGTTGTTATCACTTAATTTAATGCACAGGCCAAATTATTACAAGGTAATAAACATTCGTTTCGATATTTTTGTATTAAAAGTAACACATTCATCAATCCGAGTAAAATTTGACTTTTATAATAAAAGAATAAAACTTATATTCTATTTATATTACAGTTAAAACAAAGATTTAATAGTTGGCAAATATTTAACAAAGGTAAGGGACTAACTTTCCTTTTTGTTTTATCAATATAGGAATGACCACATCAATTACCACGCCTCCCATGTTTTTTCGTCGGCCGATAATCGTTACCTAATGACGCCTTGGCTCCACCGCACGGATAAGTTTTTGTTTAACTTTGATTATGGATCACGAGGCGCTTTTACATAGTGAATTCTACTAGGTGGTCCTTTATAGCGTGTTCGTCATTCACCGTTATTACGTACATATTTAATTATCCATTTTAAAAGTTTTTTTAATTTTTTAAATCATAAATGCTTTTTGGAATTATTCCTAAGCCTTGAAATTAGTGTTGAAATATCATAAACAAAACATGTTTTAGGGTGTTTTAAAATTACAGTTAGTATATCTGTATTGTTGAAGAATAGTTTGAATAAACGATGGATTCTTAATGAGTATAAAGAAATTATAATTAATAGTTATCGCTAATAGTAATAGTGATTTATCTAAATTTATTTAAAAGATAAATCTTTTTTAAAATTAACAATGGGATCAAGTTCTAGACACATCTAGATGTAAGTATCTGCGTCGCTTTAGGAATTTTTTACACTTCGCCCCATCGGAGCAGCGGCCCCCCTTTTATTTTACGATCCGAATTCTTCAATTCTTCACAACATCCATAGGTGATGCCGGATGCTGTTTCAATGGTAGGAGAGAAACGGGAATTTGTATTGAGGCTACGTTAAACTGCTCACCCGGGATTAATGGGCAACACCATTTGGTTTTTTATTACAGACAGAGCTTGTTAATGAAACCTTATTTAAATGAAACAAAGAAGATAATTTTTTATATCTAATAACAATGCAGTACAAAACGATTTAGTGCAGATAATTGAAATATTCACACTCAATTGTTTATGTTTTAATTTTTTTATGGATCACCCGGTTTTCCGCTGTAGTGTTAAACGATTTTCTACATCTTGCCATCTATAAGACAAAGAGTTTGTTTGTTCGAAAGAATTTTAGGGATTCGACATCCGAAAGAATCCGAAACGTCGGGAATAAATATGTATAATAATCGCGTAAATAAAAGAAATAATTATTACGGTATTTATTTTAATTGACCAATTAATACACGTTTCTGAGGCAGGGCAGCAACAAAAAACAATTAAAAAATTGATTAAAATTTATCTTAAAAAAGCGAATTTCCGATTTTTCAATGTAGTTTTAAAAAGCATTGACAACGTTTATTGTTTTTAATTGATTTTTAATATGAAGTTTATATGTGTAAAGGTGGAATACATATAGCTTAACGAGCTTAAAAATTAACTTCTCATATTTCTTCCCCCATTAAGCTCACTCAACATATTCAAAGCATGTATTTCTATTTAACTCATTTGAGTGTATCAACATTACAACTTTAATCCAGTTTAGGTTAGATTAAAGGCAAAGCTTAACGAGTTTCAAAATTAACTTCACTAATTTCTTCCCCATTAAGCTCATTCAACATATATTCAAAGCATGTATTTATATTTAACTCATTTGAGTGTATCAACATTACAACTTTAATCCAGTTATAACAAAATATCTAAACGATTAAGCCGATTTCAAGTTTTGTTGATATTTAATTTAGTCGCGACTAAATTATTTTTACCACAATACCTGTAAAATCGATCACTATATGAAAGGTGTTCAAGGAAGGCAATCGATCAAGGTCCGCGTCACAGCGCAAATAGGAACTGATCTAGGTGTCACGGCAGATGGATCATTCCTAATCGGCAAGCGATTGAGACGTGATTAATGTAATTTCTGATTACAAACACCCGTCGAGCGTCGGCCCGTCTGAGTGATTGCGTTCCGAGAAAGCTCGTGTTACGGACGTAATGTTCAATTTTATTACAATAGTTTTTGTAGTTTGGTTCTATTAAATAAGTTTCTTATGGATTCATTAAACGCTTTACGTGTGTAGTGTTTCAGTACTGCCAACTGTTTGTTTTTTAATCAAGCGGAAGTCAAATTAAGGATGGCGTCTATATAGATTGTTGTTTACCTGATGGGTTGTCTTTTATGTCTGCCCCGATTTTAGATTGACAATGCGTTGCGTAAATGGATTCTAGATTATATTTGGCTTTTGTATAATATAGTTAACTAGCGCTCCTTTGTTAACCCGGCTCCGCACGTGTGTAATACTGATATCTGTAAAATATATGGAAGCATATATAAATTTATCAGTGTTTCTCTACAATATAACGCATGAATATACATATAATTATTACTCCTCAATCACTCTATCTATTAAAAAAACAATCAAAATCCGTTGCGTAGTTTGAAAGATTTAAGCATACATAGTGATATAGGGACAGAGAAAGCGACTTTGTTTAATACTATGTATGGGTGACCTTTTGGCAATGGGCAATTACGTCTTGGTACACAGTTATTAACATCGTCTCTTTACCTTTGTCTCTATTTTATTAACTTGAATTTAAGTATTAAATAGCGTTTTTAATGCTGTGATCAAATCACCCTCATTAAACACTGTGTGTGCGTACTGTGCCCCATAGTTTCATTACTTAAATATTAAAGAGCTTTCTATTATTGTTATCTGTTGTCGAAATGGTACAAGTCATCCGTACATTCAAATTACATAAGTATGCCATAGGGATGTAATCTCCAGATGTCTGAAAGCGTCCCCGCAATATAGATGTGACGTCGTATGAAAAATGCCGCAATGCAAAGGGCCTCTTACATTAACGCATTCGAATGCTGGGGGTGCAAATGTCTCAGACATATGGGGTGACTTGAGACGACAAATATTTGGTAGGCCAAAATGGCTCAAAGTAATATATAGGTACGTAAGTGATAATTTTGATTTAATTTTGTTTGTATAAATGTGTTTATGAAAAAGATCTTTTAAGCTATTTGAATTGGGTACATATATAACGTTCTGAACATATTATGTAGATAGTTTAATCGAGACGGACCTTGTGAAAAAAAATATTTACATGCTAATTGTTTGTACTGCCTCCGTAGCCCAGTGGCGTGTGCTTTAGAAAGCGGAGGTCGTGGGTTTGAATCCTGTGGGGACTCAACAAATTTTTTATTGGTGTTGTTTCCTAGTTAGTTAAGCAACCTATCAACCTAGAAACTTGGGCCGATCACACCTTGAAACCCCCTGATAGAGAAGGCGTGCAGTAGAAGAGGCCTATGTCCAGCAGTGGACTAACAAAAATGTTATTGATGATGATGATTAATTGTTTGTAAATGTATTTTGTATTAATAAAGCTTCATCTTGCTTCATTGCTTTTGGGTTCATTAAAACTGGAGAACCGAGCTATCTGTTTGAAAAGCTGAAATTTTCACAGGCTTCTGTTAAGGACAGCCCTCAGCTTGCTTATCAAAAGTTTCTGACCTGCTTTTCGAGGTAGATTTCAGGTTCGCTGCAACAAAGTGCTGGAATGATATTCCATCACTCTATCATACATCATCATCATCAGCCTGTGATAGTCCACGCTGGACATAGGCCTCCCCTAATACACCTCTATCCATTAGGGGTTTTGACCGTATCCCACCACCTGGTCCAATGCGAGTTGGTGGGTGGACCGACTTTTACATGCCCATCCGACGCATGGATCATCTTACTTTTCAGACAATTGGGTGATCGGCGCAAATTGCTAACCAACTGAAACCTATACAAATCATGTCTATACAAAGCCAGCATTTAAAAGCCATAATTATTTTGTTTATTTCATTTGTTCTTTTGTAAATTCTAATGAATTTATATATAACTTCAAATAGTTCTCTATTGACTGTTGTTATCAAACTATTTCATTCTCCTCAATTTCTTTGTTTTTACATACTTTGATTTAAATTGATACACGGATTTAACACTCACAAAACATTATTCGCTACAAAGGACTCACAAAATACACACCCAAATGCACTTTTGATTTTATAGCAACTTGTCGTTGTAAATAATGTTTGTTATTATTAGTTTTATATGTTTACTGCGCCATCTATTTATCGTTAGGTTCCACTGAAAATCAGCAATCGCGAAGGTTTTCGCGATATAACGCTGAGTGGCAACCTTTTTGGTACATGGAATGTTTTGTTATGATAAGTGTTATGTAAATATTTCTTTTTATTGTCTATATGATAAAATGTTTCTTTTATGTGCCAAATAAATGTTTCTTTCTTTCTATTTGTTTTCACATACCAGTTAACTTAGCTACTAAGCCGCATCACGTGTATCATTTGATGGATTTCATATTTCGAAGCATGTAATTTTGTTTACTACATTTTTAATGCAGAATCTTGTTTTATTATATGGCTATGCGTTGCTTGATTTTATATTAAGATACAGTGCCGCAAAGGGTTGAAAAAATGTTTAATGTTGTCAAATGTCTTGCATGTAACTCGACGTGAGTGTCGAACTCGGAATTAATAAAAAATGTACTAGAATTGCCGAATATTAGGAGGCTCAGACCTTATAATTGTTAAGATAGATCACGATCATATAGTAGCGTATATATAAGCATAATAGTAGAGTATATTAGTATAGTAGAGTAGTAGTTATGAACCAAAACCTGTTTTGTCTTTTTTTTTCTAAAGACAAAAAATAGTTCCTAGGCCTGGCAAGTTTTAAAGAGCGAATATTAGAAAAGGATAAAGAATGCTGTGGCAGCTTTACTCGTAACAAACGCCCTTTTAATGAGATATGTATAAGTATTTTATAGTTTATAACATTTCATCTTTTATTATTGTCTAGTTTGTGTTATATTGCAAACCATACTTGATTTTTTTTGTGAGCACCTGAAACTGAGACGCATTTTATGTAAAAGCTTATAATCGTGCGATATGGCTTTTTAACAATTTATTTTAATTTAATTTCAAAGACAGCGAGTTGCTAGATAGCCAAACATGATAAATATCCAAGAAATAAAAGGTTAAAAGTCCTTTATCGAGTACGTAATTTCTTAAGTACTAGCTTACGACTAAAACTATGTGATTCATTGGTACTATCACTACTTGGCTATGCGGATACCATCTATGGCCCCAGATTGTTGGCTAGAACGGAACAGATAATCCAGCGAGTTCAAAATGCATGTGCGCGCTTTTGTTTTACTATACCACCACGCACACATATTACACCGTACTTAAATGATGCCAATATATTAAAAATGTCACTCCGTAGAGAATTACATCTATCTACCCTGATATTTGGTCTTAAGTCAACAGGCCGCCCTATGTACTTGTACCGTAAACTGGAATGGCTATCTACAGATCGGCGTAGAGCATGCAAAAGTTGGTATTTCGGATCCAGAAACATCATTCCGCCTCGTTTAGAGGGAGTTTTAGGTACCTGCGTCTAAGTGTTGGAACAATATACCCCCACCATTTCGAGCTCTTAAAAGCTTGGTAGGTTTTAAGTATCAAATGAAGATTCATCTTCTAGAATACCAAAAATTCTCACCATGTAATAGACGCATCTTACCTACATATCTTGCGCCAAATGTGTAAATTATTGGTTGCCATGATGTTAAGTCAGTTTACATTATATAGACTGCTATCTTTTAATTTTTAATCAATCGTTTCCCCATGTGTAATGGCCTTGTTATTACTTTTAGTAAATAGCATCCCTACACCGTACGAACTGGCTCCACTGAAAATCAGCTTTGCAATTATTTGTTGCAATTTATGCTGAGTGGTGACCTTTTTTAACGAAAAGACACAACATGTATGTGTTATTCATAAACTTTTTATTTATTGTTTACCAATTATATTGTTTAAATGGTAATAAAGTTCGTGCTGTTATTTTATTCCTATTGTTAATCTTATATGCTGTTTTTATTTTCTTTTTATTTATTTTTTTGTTTTTTATTTCACTGTTAAAAATTTATTTTAGATATATGCACTGTTTTTCTTTTATGTTTATGTTATTACTTTTTTTTATATATGTATGTAGATGTGTGTCTTTTTGGCGAAATAAAGTCTATGTCTATGTCTAAATATAATATAAGATACAATTTACGTATAAAAGTTTCTGAACTAAAAAGATAACTTTGAAGTAGCGTAAAACAGGTGCGTTTGTACTTCGAAAACGCACGAACAAATTTCGCGATATGCCAGCAAACGACACGGCTTAGGCAAATGCCGCAGCCCAATTTCCGAACGCGTCCTGACAAATCCATCGCCGTGTACGATTCAGCGCGGGAGGAGTGCTAAAAAATTACACTCGTTAGCACAGGAGGAGTTGGCGTTAATAAAAACCGGGATAATTCGGGAGCGGGGGCGTTGACAAACGAGCGGACTGTTGACGTAATGAGTATCACTCCGGAATCCCATCTGTTCGGCATTAGATACGTTTGGATGTTTCTTTTTCTATTAAATTTCGAAACGCATCCGTGTAGGGTAATGTATGCAAGCGTTACGAAGAGTACAATCAGATGGAGGCGTTTGGATTTTTTTTATCTTTTGCCGGTTTAATGAAGCTGTAGGCAATATGTATTTGAATGTACTGTTCTTATTTGCTTTGAGTTAGTAATGTTGAGAGTATACATAATCAGTACTTATATTATAAAAGCAAAAGTAACTACCTATGTCTGTCTGCCTTTACCGATAGATGAACTCTCTCCTTAAAATCGAAAGCAAGGCTTTGAAGATAGCTATTGATATATAGTTAGTCCTTGCAGAACTGAAACGATAAGTTTGTAAAAGTTCTTAAAATCCTAATAACTATAAGAGCCAAACAAGATGTAGAGTTATAATTAATAACACTGTATTGAATACAGACTGTGCATTTAATTAAAGACGATTACTTGAGATATTTAATAAAAGACTACGGATTTCATCGCTTTTAGTCTGAAATTTTTCCGTCTTTTCGTCAATTTTACGTAAATTTTAAATATTATACAATTAAGTGTTACTGCTAGGTGGCAAAAAAATGGAATCCGTATACTAATACGTAAACATATTATTAGACATTCGATGCGTTTTTTAATTATAGATAGTGATTAAAGAGGAAGGTTTATGTGTATATAGTAACACATGATTAATATAGTAAATATTTTTTCTATCAGCAAAGCTCCCGAGCGAAGCAGGGGCGGAGGCTAGTGTAAGATAAGAGTGGGTTTAAAGTTTATACATAAACATATTTTTATAAACAGAATATTATTTTAAAATTGTATATGCAAACAATTAAAGAGCCAGTCTGTTGGACAATGGGCTTATGCTATAAATATCAGTAAAATTACATCGAGACAAAACGCATACCACAAAGCAATATTCCATGACGCATGTATCCATATTGTATCTCGCACCAGACACGGTATTATAGACATTCCTATCCAAATCTCCAAAGTAAACCCGCATTAAAGTATTACGTGAATAATGCAGCCGGTGTTCAGATATTGGTATGATTTGCGAATACAGCGTGCGGGCGATACCGAATAAATCGCAAAACCCAAAATGACGACCGAACAATCCTTTAATCCCTCGAGTCGGACCAGAGCGAGGAATGACTGTGTGGCTCTAAGATGTTGTTTATGGTTTTGTAGGCAGCATAATTCGATATGATTAATTATTTGGGATTTCATTTAAAAATATTTATGACACATTTTTCTGTAGTATATATATAATACTAGAGTCTGAAACTCTTTTCATATTTAGCCTGAATTTAGTCAAAATTGTTGCTAATAATTGAACAGTTACTGATACATTAAAATAATTTGCTATTGAATGATAAAATTAGTTAAACATTTAGATAACAAGTAAGGAAACATTGGTAAAAAACTGAAATAAAATGTAGGCCCATTCAGGTCGCGGAATGTTAGTATGTATAATATAGGGTCGACTACGGATTATTATTAGACAGGTTCGCAATTACTTACGGGATATATTTAACGTCTATATTCACCTTAAGAATAAACTGAAATTCCTTGTAATTTTGATCGACTTCCCAAAAATTACTCCGAAAATCTACCTCCTTTGGTTGACCACCTCTTTCGGTACTCAGTTCAAAGCGTATGTTTTTTTTATGTATATAGTAGTTCCTAGTGCAGTTCCAGGATCCCTTTTAAAAATACATATGATAATTGAAAACTTAAATTTATTTCATACCGGCTCCATTTTGAGACAGTTGACAGTTTGCTCGTTCATTCAAGACGTACGTTTATATCCACATCTATTTAAAATTAATAAATTAAACAAACTTTCCAACGTCAGAAAATTCATATTTACATCTTTGATTAGCAATTACATAAACGTTATATTTACTTTCGTTTTGTATTTTCAGAATATATTCAATCTATTAATTTCTATCATAGAATGTCATAATTCAAAAGCTCTGGTTATGGAATATAGTGTTAGTATATTTTGTGTTTAGATTAAACTCTGTCTAGCGCAGTTTCGACTCTATTTGATTCATTAAATTTGAATTAGGTATGTAGTTAGACCTATATAGGTTTCAACAAAATTGCTCAGTGGTTCTGAATGAATAACATTATTAATTGATCAAAATTTTCAATAACTTTGATGTAATTTCTTTGTTTTCATTTATCGCAGCATTGATGAACTTCTACAAAAAGCGTAGAAATAGACATAAACGTTGTGATAGTTGTTGAAATGAAATGCAGTCCAAAATGGTTATATACTGTATGAAGACTTTCATATTTTTTTTTGTAAAATTTCACTTGTTTCCATCTGTATAAGTGAATGTTCTCAAAAAGTTATTATTAAACATTTAACACGGCGTGTGCAATTTTAGCGACCCCGGTGGATCGGAGGTCGTTTAATTTGCAAAGCGATCGTGGGAGATCGCGCTCTATCACAACGCGTCCGGCACGTTTGTCACGTCTGCCGCGGGCGTGACCAAACACCGCATAGCTCACTTTGGGTGCACAAGCGCTCATAATTCTAGATGGGATTATGGAATTGGAGGTGTTTTAATGATATTTAGGTGTGTGGGTTTTATGGTAGGGTGTTTTTTTGAACCTTTGATTCAAAGAGATGAGTGGTGGGTTCATCTTTAGTGTTATTAATATGTAATCAAGTATTTTTTATGTTTTGCCGGGCTTTGATTGGTTCAGTCTGTTTTATTTGGATATAATATATTTACTTAAGTTTTATTTTAGATTTTTATAAGCATAATATCCTATGCTGCCTGGCCTAAGATTATGTAAATTGAAGAAAAAAGTATTTTAAAGAGTTGACGGTAGGCTTGCCTGCTAACTTAACTGCCTCCGTAGCCTAGTAGTAAGGGCGTGTGCTTTAGAAGCCGGAGATCGTGGGTTCGAATCCTGCAGGAACTTAACAGTTTTTCATTGTTGCTTCCTAGTTGCTTAGGGAAATTTGGGCCGATTACCCAATTGTCTAAAAAGTACGAAGGATGGGCATGTAAAAATTCGGTCCTACCGAATTGGACCACCGCAACACAGGTGGGATCGGTCCAAAAACCCCCTAACGGAGAAGGCGTACATTAGGGGAGCCCTATAACAAGCAGTGGACTAACACAGGTGTATTTGACACAATATGCGAAACGCGCCCTTGTCTGATAGTTAATTTATCACACGCGATCAGTTATTTCAATTGTTTTAATTTAAAAATAGTTTTATTGCATTGATATTATATTGCAACATACTGTCATGGACAATAACAAAGTGGTGATTGTGTATTAACTGAAAATAATATTGAAAATGAAAAAATATGATTATCTAAATCACGAATACAAATAGATGATTTAAGTAAGCCTTTTTGTCAAATGTTATAACTCAAAACTGTCTCCGTAACTCAAACGAACGTCGCGTTGTCCCTTTTGAATGCAAATGGTTATTTCATCTATTGTAATTAGGGATGATGCTGTACAACACCAGTCTGTGAGCTATATTTTACCTGAAAATAACCCGCTTCTGTTTCCTACCCATCATAAACACTCATCGTCGAAAAGCTTTCGACCCTCTTATGCAAATTGGCGACGTTTAAATAGGCACTAGGATGTCTTCTCTTCAAGTAATATTTGGGATGGACATACAACTATTTGTCGGCCCTTTTAAAACCTTGAACGCCTTAAGGCACCTCATATAGTAATTGATATAACTCTCATAATGTCATTGCATATATTACAATAGTCTAACGACTCAAAGATAGGACTATAATATGAATTTCAAGTGCAGTGCATGGATAAGGGTCTTACTATTGATCTGACAATGCGATCTTTCTAGATAGGATATTGAAGACGTCCACTAGTTTTCAACAACTTATAAAAGGACCGTACGGATAATGTTATGACGTAATGTTTTTCTTTTCAAGAATTTCAATTCTTCCTTGAATCATCTACGACACGGAGCGGACAATTGTGAGCGTGAAACGAAACTTTAATACACTATAGTTATATTTAAGTGTTCCGATGTATAAAAAAAATATTAATGACGACTAGCTTACTAAAATAAAAATCCTTTATTACCGCGTTTACGCTACTAAGTTAATTTGATTTACGTTTTAAACGTATTATAAAAGTATATGTATGTATAAAAGTATGAATACAGTAACTTTTATAGAGTTTTATATTTGCATTGTATAATGTTAAAGATTATTTGTATTACTAAGTAAATAAATTATATGAAAATGTAAATGGGATTGTCTATTACATGCCAAAAAGCGTATTCACACCAAAATCGGCTACATAACTAAGCGTCGCGTAGCGCGGGCCACCCTTTTTAGAAAGTGACACTCATTTTTGGCAACCAGGAAATTGCGTACGACTCTCAACTAGAAACAGCGGCTATGTAGGCTCTGGGGGCAATTTGTTAAAACGATTGAACCTGAGGGGACTTGTTAAGTGAGAGGATTTAGGGAAATGTTACGCAGTCGGCGCTTTGACACTGTCGTTAGTGTGACGTCATAAAGCGTTTGTTTTTAATTGGCATGTCGTTTAATGTATCATCTTTTATGTTGACGGGGTTGTTCATATACCTATTATTACTACTCAGGAGCCTGTAGAGTTTAATACACGTTTGTAAAGACTAATAATGTACAAACTTAGCGGTCTTTATGTTGTTAGTTACATTAGCCTTTTATAAATTTTCAATTCCTTTCCTTACTATCATGTAGGAGGTATATAATGCTAATAGTATGAGATGAATACTAGTTTCTATTTCGCTGCGGCTGTTAGACCCCTTTGTTTTAACAATCGAAGCCGCTTGTGTAAACATTGTACGGCAGGCCTGTGTAAACATTTTGGCACACAAATCTGATGTTAAATTTATATTTTATTGTTATACTTTTGTCTTAAGTCATAAACATTGATTCCGGCCAATTAGGAAAAACATCCATCTTAATATGTCTCGATTGCCTTTATTTAAAGTTTTTATATTTCTGATCACTTCGCCAGCAATACTTTTAAGAAAACGAGGGGATACCAAATGTAATATTTGGAATTTCGTAATGTGTGGCATTTAGGCCCTGAACGCTTCAACAGTTTCTGTTCAGTACTGTTTTGAAGCATTAAAACTTCATGTTCAAAGTATAAGCATGATTACTCTGTGGTAAACAAAACGCTTTGTTTATGTTCTGGACGGTTCTGATTTTGTAAACAATAAGAAGCTTAATGAGCGGTTAGTTGGGTAAAAGCTGTTTTTAACCAAAGGTCTTAAATTTATATTTAGAGGCCTATTTAAAAACAGGTGGAAATAACTAAAAATTGTTTAAATGAATTCCTTTTAAATTTAATACTTTCTGTTACTTATGCGATATATTATAAATATCACAGTCCTTATGGAGCGTTGTGAGAGCAGAGTCCCCGACATTATGATTGTCAACATTTTAATCTGTCCAATGACCATGGACCTTAGAAAGGGACGTCGACTTCTGAAAAAATAAATACGATAAAATCAGTAACAACTGCATTATTAGGATTCTTTTTCTTAACTGTATTTATGTCATAAAAGTATATCTTGTTCTTTGGCGTGTATGACGAACATAATCTTCTTTATTCGACCGATGTCACGCGCTCTAAGGATTATCATATTTATTGCTCTGACCTTTTCCCGCATGATTATTTGATTTGAGAGGTCTTTGTAATTCAACGTGCGTGACAGATATTGAGTGTGATGTTGTTAAAAAACATGGTGTTTCATTTCTGTCGGCTTATTATAGAAATTTAATCCTTTGATGTTAAATCTTTGGTTTGATTTTAACATCCAAACTATGGTTTAGATTCTTTTATAAATATAGGTCTCCTTTTACAGTAGACCGTGCGGTAAAGTACCATTGCGGTGCTTTTTCTGCCGCAAACTAGTCATGTAGCAAACCAAATTACTAAAATTCTATGACTTAGGGCAGCGGGCCGATTCGCGGCATTTCACGTTGGCAGTTTAAAGCGAGCGT
This sequence comes from Lamproptera curius, assembly GCA_029286875.1. Lineage (NCBI taxonomy): Eukaryota > Metazoa > Arthropoda > Insecta > Lepidoptera > Papilionidae > Lamproptera > Lamproptera curius. The sequence continues at coordinate 660,212 of JAGSMT010000041.1, read as the reverse complement.
ATTTATTTCGGGCGGGGCATATAACTTACCATCAGGTGTACAACCTTGATAGTCCTGTCGCTTTTATTATTAAAAAATAACAATGTTTTTACTAAGTTTAAAAGACGAAGTTCTGCAGTTATCAATTGTTTATTGGCATGCTCTTGTTTGCTACAACATGTATGAGATCTTTTAAACTATACCGACCCTTGCAATCGCTTAATACATTTAGAATTGCCACGAATACATCTAAACAGGATCATTGTTTCTATACATCTATTACAGTTAATAAAAGATGATTTATGTATTTTAACCACAAGGATCAGGGCAACGGATATCAATTTAAACTAAGTTTGTGAAAGCTAGATTTGTGAATATAAAAAGTAAAGCATGATTAACATCTGTACCAGGACTTTATAAGATGTGGAACTGAAGTAAACAATGATTTTTAATGAAGATGAAGAATTCTCTTTGTAATGAAGTAGCGTCAGCCAAGCGATGTTAGGAACAGCTTCCAGTATAATAAACAGTATCCTGTTTAAATTTCATATTTTTATTTCCCGGCGTTGAATGACTAAGTTATCGAATACTATTCCTTCATAACCTTTTAGCGGGAAGTTTGTATTAAATTTGTCGGCAGTTCAACTGTTTACGTTACACGAAACATAAGAAGGGATCGTTTATAGGTAACTGTTTATAAAAGTACGTTCGAGAATGGTCAGAAACGTTATACGGCGATTCATATGCGCTTTGATTACGTTTTAACTGATTTAGTGATAGTATTTCTTCGGCCGTATCCGGCTTCACGAGCCTACTACTGGATATTCTTAGATTGCTTGTGACTAATGATCTGAAGCAATTTTAGTTTAAGCCATACCACCTGCCAAGTGGAAGAGGTCATTACAATATTAACAGATTTTCTCTATAGTTTTTAGATTCATGACACTTTTTATTACATTTTGAATAAACTAGACTAAGAATTTTATAGCTAGAATATTATAGCTTAAAAATTAATCTGGTTCATAACCAATAATTATAAAGTTTCATTAAAACACGAAGGAGTTTTTGAATGAAAACAGTAACAAACATCCATACTATTTTTTTATTACTCAATCTATCGCATTTACCTAAATTATTAGTAGGATTTAATCGTTTAATTATTTAACATCGTATAATTACGTAGTTACAGTTACTATTCAACTGCTATTCAGCAGCCTTTTCGAAAGTCATCATGGTCATCATCATCATCATCACCAACAGCCTTTAATTGTCCACTGCTGGACATAGGCCTCCCCTAATACACCCCTATCCATTAGGGGGTTTTCATTATAATTTTTTTTAAAGTATTCCGGTTTTATTCACGGTTTATCAATTTACAAGCAACGAGCCTCCGTAAAGCCAAGGCTGTCACTACTAACATGTCGATTTCGCTATGTTTCAGAGCGGAAAATGTCGAACATATGCCAACGGTACATGAGACGGCATTGCGACGAGCAACACGGCGGCTCTTACATGAAGGTATGGTATCCGTTGGTTTTTTTGCTGCCTTTATTAAAGAAGATTATATCAAGTAGCGAAGTATCAAAATATAGGATACGTTTAAACAGTACGGTTTATGGTTTCTAACATGTTAAAGATAATCATGGCACCATTAACAACATAAAGGGAACTAAACATTCGCCTTCCTCATTGTCTGGCTTTGCAGTTAGGCCAATGCGGTGTGGCTCCACTTTTGATTGTTTTGTATTCTTAGAAAGCACTTGATTGCCAAGATCAAGTGCGTCATCAGTTCTAGTATCTATATCTGAGCTAAAGAAATAAAGTAATTGATGAATATAATATAACCTATATCAAAAAGTGTCGTCATACGTATGTCGTTGTTACCAGTTCATTTTCGCTCATTGATTGACGTATTCCTGTTATTTGTTCGATAAGTACGCTAAATCTGCGACGCTCCTTTATTGCTATGTATTACGTTGTTAACTTAAATTTTTTGATTTGATTTAATCTATCGATCAAACTCTATATTGGTAAGGTAAGGGTTTTATTTCCAGGTAACTAAATTAAAAGATGATTATTATATACATTTGCAAAAAACTATTTAGTACCGTTTTACCGAAGTTATGCGACAAATTAGGTGCATTTAGGAATTTGAAAGAAATAGGTGAATCTATATTTCAATACTAAATACACCGAAGATAAGATTAAAAAAAGAAGCATGCACACGAAACAGAGCTTTCAGTACGTAAATAGTTTATTTAAAAAGTTAAATAAACTATTTAAGAAAGATCATTGAAGAATCGACAAGCGGCGCAAGTAAAAATTTAATTAAATAACAGCCAAGCAATGCTTAACTTTGACGAAGATTAGGATGAAGTTCAATCAGTAATAATGGCGATGATCTTACGTGCCTAGAATCTGTTACCCGTCCGGTTGGCAATTCAATATGATTGAGAGCCCGGTTAATGGGAAGTTTCTCGGTAAGTAGGGAAATTCTATTATAAGTTTTGCCATCGACCTTTAATGCATTTTGTGCTATAACTAGTAAAACTGGTCTGTTGATTAGCCCGTGTTGAGTTATATGCCATGCTAGGAATGAACATCATAAAGCAAAAAATGTGAAACATCATACCAGAACTTTACAATTACAACATTATGTTGCTAAAATATTTGGTGTAGCATTTTTTGTTATTTTCACGAGGAAAAAGATATTTTTCTTAATTGTGTCATTGAGATAATTTTATTGTATATACCAAGATTATTTCGACTGCCTCCGTAGCCTAGTGGTATGGGAGTGTGCTTTAGAAAACGGAGGTCGTGGGTTCGAATCCTGCGACGAATTTTCATTGTTGTTTCCTAGTTGGTTAGGGCAATTTGGGCCGATCTCCCAATAGTCTGAAAAGTAAGATGATCCATGCGTCGGATGGGCATGTAAAAAGTCGGTCCATCCACCAACCCGCATTGGACCAGCGTGGTGGGATACGGTCCAAACCCCCTAATGGATAGGGGTGTATTAGGGGAGGCCTATGTCCAGCAGTGGACTAAAACAGGCTGATGATGATACCTAGATTTTTTCTCAAGGAGAAATTATAAAAATAATCATACTAACTGTCGTCACACAATAATCAAGAATGCCCAAGCTGTCTGTCTTAAATAACATAAAAAATGATTGTCATCAGTTATTGTAATTCTACTAACTGAATTGACATAATTTAATGTAGCAGTACTAATATAACATGATTCCAAAACGAATGTAAACAAGCTTTGAAACAGCTTGTAATATAACGCGAAATACGTGTATCGCCCATATGAATTCAATGGAAAGCATTAAATCGAGTGTGCACTTGACGTTTCAATTTCCTGCTTTATTAAGTTGGCCGCGGACGGGCTGGACAATGCGGACACATGTCGCCCCGTGGGTTGTATGTGCGGCCGATTTGTATGAGCCTTTGCGTTTTTTGACAATATTATATATGTAAGCTATTGGTTTAAAAAGTTTAATACTAACAATTGAATAAATGACAAGACGAGGGACGTTCACCAGATTGTTATCTATCTGTGCTTCGCATAAGAAACGCAAAAGTAAGAAGGCACAAGTCCGTTCGCCTCGTTCAGGTATAGGATGCTGCTTCGTGCATTTAGTAATTACATTAGCTGCAGTGCTTTTTTAACCGAAACACTGTACTTTTTTAAACTGCTACTTTTGTGCGGAAATAGGCGAACCATTTATTTACCTGTCCAAAAAGTACAATAATTACAGTATTGTATTTTGTCTAAAAAAGAGGTAGCTTTTTATCCGTTCAAATTAAATTATAATGTTCAAAACAGACAATCTTTTCTTTTTTCAATTTGTGTAGTCAAAACGAAAGCTTTACATCTTTAAGCTTTAATGTAAAAGTTAAAACAAGTTTTAACATAACCATATAAAATCAATAAAGCTTATATTGATACCAACTCGCGGACGACGTTCAAGAGCCGCTCCCGCCAGCGTCAAATTATATTTAAGCAAGAAGATATTAAACAACGTCAAACTTCGTGCTTGTCCGTAGACAACCTTTTGGAAGTCATAAATCTAATAAAATCTAAGGCTAAAAGCGTCTCCGCGAAACTTCCAGAATGATCATTAAAACTTCGCTTCACAGTCATGGAAATTGTCCATTAGTGAAGGTACCGTCTGAATAAACAATCCGCATGGAAGGAGACACCAGGGGTCGCTAATTAGTGGTGTTTGATGATTCGAAATCTTAATTACTATTGAGACGAACTTCCGTAATTGCGAGGCGATTCAAGATTTTAAAAGGTTCAACTTGATTTTACGCTGATAGACTTCGCAGGGAATTTAGTAGAAAATTTTGCGCAACCGATAAATCGACACGTAAATTTTATATAACTTATCTTGTTATAACTTAAATAACTTATTAAGTTAAGGTAGAGGAAGATAAGTTAAGTCTCGTCTGAGATTTCGTGTAAGGGAAAGTTAAATGTTGAAGGCTGTTTTGTGCTTCCTGCTTTCTTCATTTGTCGTAAAAAAGTTACCATATTTCGTTTATTGTGCGGATGTGTGCCAAATTAAATACTTATTTTAATTCTCATATAAAATATGCTGAAAGTTTTTGAAACTAGTGTAGGTATAAATGTTTTATTAAGTAAAGTATTTTAAAATCCGAAAGGTAATGCAATGCTTTATCAAACCTAGATGCTAGAAATGTTAATGTGATACTTAATCGTCATCATTTTCATCAGCTAGTTTAGTCTACTGCTGGACATAGGTTTTGGACGTGTTCACAAACGCAACTTTGTAATATCGTTGTTTTCTGGTTGGTTAGGACAATTTTGGCCGATCAACCAATTGTCTGAAAAGTAAGATGATCCATGCGTCGGATGAGTATGTAAAAAGTCGTTCCTCCCATCAACCACCCGCATTGGAATATCACTTGAAATATTTAAATATATTATTTTAATATGTATCTGAAAACACGAAACGAATTACAAAAATTACCGCTGTAATATCAATCCTCGATACACGCGCGTTACGCGAAGTGCCGTGTAATGCAGAATATTCCTGCAGACACGCAACGAGAGTTAATGCGCCGTCCACTGCACTTGTACGGACATAAACAAAAGGGTTCGGATTAAAGTTTGTAGCCGCATTGTGCTACGTTCAATTTCCGACATTCGAGAGGGTGCACGATACGTGTACGTGGCAACAAAATTTCGGTAATAGATGCCTACGTACGTGCAAGTACACAGTTGATCTAGAAGGTGTAATTGCTGGATAAACTGGATGGCTAACGTTTAGTCTGTAAAACTACACGTTAGTTATAATATATATGGAATTTGTATAAACTAAAGTTGTCTAGTTGTTATTATGATAAAAATATTGGCTAATTGCTGTGCAGTGACTGTCTATCCAGTGTCTAAAAATGGATGATGAGAGATTTGGAGTAATTAAAGTTTGACAATTTGTTTACGTGGAATCAAATGTTTTTGGACTACGGATTGGAGAGTGTTAGTGTCTTCTGCTACCGATTAATGATGTTAATCTTCTGCTAATATTTTTGAAACTGTTTTATGTTATAACACTATGATACGTGAGCACAGCAAAATACTGCTAAAGTAAGTAACTATCTGTTATTTGTTTCCGTCCTTAATGGCTAAACCCTTCCTCAGAAGAAATACATAAAAAAACAAAACAAAACGAAGCACATATTTTTAAAACACAACTAAGTAGAGATGAACCCAATATCCTTTTCTAAAAACGTTGCCGTTAAATAGTAATAGAATGCTAGTATTTAGGTTCGTTAAAATCAACATAATAATAACATAACATAAAAACAAGCAAAGGCTGCAAGATAAAAAAATACATAATGAGAGCCGTAACAAATCAAAAGTAGCCGATACTTGATACATGATTAAAAATACCTCACGGTATTGGAAATTGCCCGGGGTCGATTCGTAAACTTTCTTCATTTGCAACAAACAATGCGGTAGACATCGTTTATTTGCTTCAAAACTTGTTCGCTAAATCGTCTACACGCAGCGGGTCAGGGACAGCTCTGGGGTTTGTTGCGGAAAATGAAAAAAAGCTCTGATTGCGTAATTTATGTTAAACAAATATTAGAAATGAAACCTTTTACTCAAATATAAACTTAGTGCAATCAATGATAATAATGAGATATAATAAAAAAAAACCAGTTTATACAATAATTATGTCCGTTGGCACAAAATTAACAATATCTATCGAATGTAGAATGCTCATAGAATTCGAATATAATTAATAATATATCAATGATTGCTAAAAAATAAAAAATTACCTAACGTATAAGTCAAAGAGACGTCTTATGCTGCTTCTCTTATTAGCACGCCAAATAACTTATCATCAGGCGAACGCCTACCTTTTTCCATTGCGATAAGCAATTAAAAAAAAATGTTAATCAGTAAATTCATATTGTATGCTATCAATAAGGTTTTTTTCGACATTGCAACATTCGTGTCCTAAAGTGAACCGTCCATCAACAACATCACAGCGAGCTCTAATAAGCGCATTTAGTTATTTCGTATTGCAAAAGAGGGGGACAATATTTAACTTTCGCCAACTTTTTAACGAGATTCCTCTCGATGTCGTTTAGTTTACGACGATTTCAAATCAACATTGCCCTTCGTTTCTTTTATTGAAGTGCAAAATTGTTGATTGCTCTCCAAAGTACCAATCTAATAAATAATTGGACGAAAATTATAGCACAGCAGTGTCTTGCATTAATGCTAATGCCGCAAATATTTTAATGTAGTACCTTATTTTTATCGCGTTCAAATTTTTTTATAATATTCCACACGTTTAATCGCTGTGCAGCAACCGTGGTACAGATTGGGATGCTTCGTCGTTTTTACCTGGCCATCTCCAATTCTTGACTTAAATCATTTTTCCAATTTAGACATAAATGAGCTTAGAGATTACAGTTAATATGGTTGCCGCGGATGGTGTAAAGCTTTCATAAAGTCGACTATATTGAAAATATATGAAATGTGATACAATCGGTAGTTTTATAACAATACATTAATAAACATTTTCTAGAACGTTGTTTGATGGATGACATCGATCAGGGCGCAATGTCTCTCACAAAGGAATGTTCGAGATACCTTGACTTATGAGATTAATTTAATACAACGTGTATCGGTCTTGAATAAAAGCCATCACGTCTGTAGTATGTGATCGCTTACGACGGGCTCCTACTAACGTTGGTCGTTTGAAATTTATTTTATTTATTATTGTATGAAAAAGTTGGTTTTCCGCTATTTCAAAGATAAATAAAGATTTTACGTAATGCTACGATTGGTGGTTGTGATTTATTAAAGTTATTTATACCTACTATGGAATAGTGGATTTTATGTTCAACGTTTTTTCGTACTTTATTTATGCTATAAAGTTCTAAAAAACTACCGTTTTGAATTTTTGACTTTAGATTGTGCTATCTATACCTATGGAAGTGATAGAACTGCCATTTTTGTATAACAAAGCTTTAAGTATGTAAAATCTTAGTGTATTTACTCGTTATATTGCAGTAATATATATGTGTATATATATATATATATATATATATATATATATAATTATTATTTTAAGGAACCGGTACCTATAAATGTATTTTTCAATCACGAATAAAGCTTAGGATTCTAATATACCAGATAATTTTAGGTACTTGTAACTAAAGGTATTTTGTTATGATTGACGTATTGTTATTATTACGCACAAACAATTTCTTGTAAGCAAGCTACACCTATAACAATACAGCAAGTACGAAGTGTTGAAAAAGCCAACAAACGTTTCAAGAAAATCGCTACTGAAATGTCACAAAGAACGCTACAAGACCATAATATAATGTGCATAAGTCTTATAAGTAAATAAACTATTCAAGGTATAAGAAATAAAACTAAACCCAAGTATAAAATTAGTGATAGAACTCAAGATACCATAAGCTCTGTATATTATCAGTATTTTATCATATTAGAAAAACTTTTTTATTCTTTATTAATTTAAACTCCAATCAAGGTCAAAGTCATCTATCTTTAAGTTAAGTTTTAAGTAGAGGGTATTCGATATAGAAGCATTACACTTTCTTATTGATGGTCGAATAAACTACCCTATTTATAAACCGATTTATAAGTGTTTTTATAAACACTTGTATTTAGAAAAAAATATAGGATTATTCGGAGTTCGTGTTGCCTGTAAACTAGTTGATAATGTTACTAGTCATTAGTCGTTTGTTTTTCTGTGGAACATAAAGCACGTAATACCTACACTACGTATTCTCTGATTACTTCAAGCGAAGTCGAGTGACAAAGCTGGTACGCAAGCAAAAGGTTCGACAAACAATAGTTGGAAATCCGCGCTCCAATAACGCTAAGTAAAGGGTATCATTTGTTACGGCGACAAACGACACAACGCTCGTGGGGGACGGATGGTGCCGCCTCATTTTATTGAAGTCTTCTGTTCCTTCGAATCGGCTTTCCTTTTTTTAATATTTGCCAATGTTTTTATTTATTGGGGACATTCAATGGAACCTTTATAGGCAACATTTAATCGTAAAGCGTTTAAAACTTCAAACATAAATTTAGTACGTGTTGTAGGAACATAATGGTTACGCAATTATGCAAAAATATTATAGATATGTTTGCTTAATATTATGTCAATTGGTTATTTTAAGGTAAACTACATAGTTTTAGACAAAGTCGCTTTCTTTGACCCTATATCCCTATATATACTTAAATCTTTCAAACTACAAACGGATTTCGATGCGATTTTTTTTATTAGATAGAGTGATTGAAGAGGAAGGTTTATATGTATAACACATGCTTAATATTGTAGGTATATTTTCTATCAGCATAGCTCCCGTGCGAAGCAGGGGCGGGTCGCTAGATCATACATAAAAGGAATATAAATCTCTAAATATTTTTCGTTAAACTATGATGTCCATTTTTGTGAGCCGCCTACAATTCTTGAACGGCAATATTTATATAAAATCCTAAATTCAAATGTTTAGATATCATACTTTAACTTTTGTCCAACCACTAAGTTGGTAAAAATGTTACTTAATTACACTTTTTGCATTATTTAGTGTGTTATACGAATTATGAGGTGTTTAAAAATGGCAGGTATAAAGAGAAGAGGCATTATTCATAAACCGCTCGTCTGCGAGCCGGTCTGCCACCGGGGACGCGGAGTTTTATGTCGAAATTTGCATTTTATAGTACACACACAGTTTTAAGATAAATTCGTTACGAAAATTCGGCGAGAAAACATAAAAATATATTTAAGCACGTGAATGTATATATAAAAAATCTGCGCTTACATGCAACCGTTAACATTAATGTATTCTATTAATAAAATATTTCGACGATAAACAAAGCTTGTACTATAAAAACTAGATGCCTGATAAATACATAGACTCACTTTATTTTTTGTAAATAAATACATAACAAACAAATACAAATACCCAGACACGGAAAAAATACTATGATTGTTACATAAAAATTCTGATGTTGGAATCAAACCCACCATCTTCGATGTAACAGTCAGTGACACTAACCACTACGCCATGAGCGTCACGTCAACTTGTTACAATAATTTAGTTGCAAGTGTTATAAAAAATGTAAACTGTAATCTTGTTTTCATATTTTGTTCAGATGTAACAATACAATAATTGACAAAGGTATTTGATAACAGGTTTATCACATCATTAGCCTGTGTTAGTCCACTGCTTGACATAGGCCTCCCCTACTGCACGCCTTCTCCATTAGGGGGTTTCTGGACGGAATCCCACTACGCTGGCCCAATCCGGGTTGGTGGGTGGACCGACTTTTTACCTGTGCATTCGACGCATGGATCATCTTACTTTTCAGACAATTGAGTGATCGGCCCAAATTGCCCTAACCAACGAGGAAACAATAATGAAAATTTGTTGAGTCCCCGCAGTATTCGAACCCACGCCTTCCGGTTTAGAAAGCTCATGCCATTACCACTAAGCTACGGAGGCAGCAGGTTTAGACATCTGAATATCTAAAATTCCCTCGTCACCTTTTGGACGGGTGATAACTTTTTAATCCATGGATCTAAGCAGTTTACTAACTTTAAAAGCGTACTCAAATCAAGTAGACATTTTTTTATATTAGATTATTTATTTATATTTATTATTTTGTGCAGTATGACCTGCTTTGCCTTTGTAATTAACCAAGAAATACTTACATTATACCAAAGTAGGTAAACGTTTGTTCGGAGATTTCTGACGATTAAGTTGATAAAGAACGAAAATTTGTTAAATTGTATATATGTGTGTGCATGCATAATTCAACAGGCATGAATAATTTAAACGGTTGCAGCGCTTATCGTATGGAGTGCATAAATCGTGTGCTGTATGCAATACAATGCTATATGTAATCTGTGGTTAATCTTATTAAAATTATAAATACGAGTGATTGTATAGATGTTTATTATCGCTAAATGTAAAAAACTAGTTTTATTGAACCTTACATGCTACTATAAATTATAAGTCTGTGACGTAATAGAAATGTTAATTAAATACTCAATGTTGATAAATTTACGCGCAAAGTCAACGGTATGAACTATTATGCTACGTACGGTAAAATATTTCAAATAACATTTTTAATAACTTTTTTATCCAAGGTATTTGAATTTAAACCTAATAATCTTTTTTAAAAGTAAGTCTTATAAATAGACGAACTGTATTACAATATGGAAAAGTATCTTAAAGACAACGATGTGACATCATCTGAAAATTCCCGCGTATCTTTTAAATGAAATATCACCTCGTAATATTAAACGGCGAAAAGAAATATATTAAGTGGAGCGCCCTTCGTCGACGTTACGACACTTCCAAACAATTAGACGGGGCTCGTTAGCTTTATGAGGATATAGGAGACAATTTTTCGGCCTTTGTGCCTTTAACGGGTCCCTAAAAACGGACGATAAAGCAGTCTGAATAAAGTGTTAACTTGCATTCTCAAGTGACGCAGTCTTTGTTTTGTTACAGAATAAAAATGGCTTAGCAACAACGGTCTTGAATTGTTTATAGTACTTATTTCGGTCCTAAAAAAAAGTATGTATTTTACACATTTATCTGTAGTTGATAATGTTGCAAATACGTATTATTTATATTAATATGTACAGTGAAAACTTATTAAAAAATTTCACTATCGTCATCAGCCTGAATTAGTCCACTGCTGGACATGGCCTCCCCTAATGCACGCCTTCTTCATTATGGGGTATTTCGGACCGTATCCTACTGCACCGGTCCAATGCGGGTTGGTCAGTGGTTAAAAACGTTACTCACCTATATTAATGTTTATACTGAGGAGTGTTCATATAAATTACTATTAGTGTTTAAATTATCAAGTGATATATTTATACAATTATTTAGATGTTTACGTTACTCTTAAAAGGCGTTATTTAAAATCATATTACATTTTAATTGAAATTTATCAGCACAATTTATTTCACGACAAGCAAACAAAAAAGTTCCATGTTTTACAGTAAATTAAAAAAATATCCTCTCGGTTCCCCTGAATATGAGCTTAATGACTAATTTGCGTTGAAAAGCTGGAGAATATTGCAGGCTGGGTTTTAAAAAAGCCATTGCAATTTGTAAGGATTCCGGTCTGGGTTAGTTGACGTTCCTGTTGCTAGGCAACGGCTTTGTGTAGCAAAGGTCGATGACCCTTAGTTGAAACAAGTGGCGTTGACTATCTTTTGTACGTATTGAATCTATAACCGCGATTTTGGTTAACCGCAATGCTTACGAAGTTTCTTGAGGCAACAAAAAATTACCTGGAAGGATTTGTTATGTTTTTATTCGTGTATTTATTTTTAGACATATTTATTTTATTATTGTTGCTTATAATTTATAAGATAAAATATATGCAGTCTATGTTTAACAATCTTTTTACAATGCAGTCGTGCAAAATGATTTTACATTGAACTTCGGCAAAATTATTTTTAATTTGGATGATTTACCAGATTTTCAACTAATTATTTTTCTCGCTCAGGTAAAACAAAAATTTCTCTCATTAATATTTATAATATGATTATCATAAATGCTGACGGTATGACCCTACAGGCGGCCGATGTTAACCTCCCTGACATCTGAAGTGGAAGTAACAACTCTTCATATAAAACATCTAGGTTTCCTTTTTAAAATAGATTTTCTTTCATAATTTTTCTGTTACCGTATCCTTTGAAATTGGAAAGTTTCCAGTATGAGACAAAAAATATACGTAGTTATAATACTGTATATTTATTATTTAAAATTTGTTAATATTTCTCAGATTGTTTTATTCTTAAGTATTTTTAAAGCATTTATGTTTTAAAATTAATTTGAATGAATAACACTAAAGCTGCTTACTGCCTCCGTAGCCTAGTGGTATGGGCGTATGCTATAGAAACCGGAGGTCGTGGGTTCGAATCCTGCGGGGACTCAACAAATTTTCATTGTCGTTTCCTAGTAAAAAGTTGAAAAGTAAGATGATCCATGCGTCGGATGGGCATGTAAAAAGTCGGTCCACCCACCAACCAGCATTGGACCAGCGTGGTGTGATACGGTCCAAACCCCCTAATGGATAGGGGTGTATTAGGGAGGCCTATGTCCAGCAGTGGACTAACACAGGCTGATGTTGATTATGATGAACACTTAAAGCTTAGTGCTGAACATATTTCCGTTGATAAATTTTAGGAAAACTTTAAATAAATTTCACGCCATCTTTTAGGTTTAACACTCTGGTTGTCAATAACTATTTATTATTAATAATATTTTTTTCTATGTATGTGTATCATCATCTTCAGCCTGTGTTAGTCCACTGCTGGACATAGGCCTCCCCTAATGCACGCCTTCGCCATTAGGAGAGTTTTGAACCGTATCCCACCACTATGGTCCAACATTTACATATACGTATACAATGTAGATATATGTTTTTATATTAATGATTGTTTCAATCCATCCTATAATGTGCAAAACAGTATAATTAATATAATGTAAAAGTTATTGATAACCCTTTAAATAATTTAAAAAATTACTAAATCAGTTATTTATCAGTATTTATTTCGCTTACGAAACTGCAACCGTAGGTGTTGTGCTGAATGGCACCGCTGCCAGCGAGAGCAAATCGACCCCCAGTCACCATAACACGGCCACGGCGGGCCCGAGCCGTGGGATTTTTATTTGAGCAACTTTTTGCCACGCCACCCCGTCTGCGAACTAAGCAAATAACAGACGTTAGACACACACAGAAAGACAGAATGACGAATTTATTTTTAAAATTGAAAGGCTCAAGCCAAAGGCATGATCTCGTCAATCTTGGGGTGGTACAGATATTAAAAGTCGGAAGGTGCGAGCAAATGGATATTAACAAAAAAATATTTGATGGACACTAATAACAAACAAACCACTCAATAATCAATTGATTCTGTATATAAAAAATTTCATAACATAAACAAAAGTACGCATACGCATGTCTACATCTATATATGTATATTTTTGATAGCTTTTTGGTCGAGTCCTTAACTAAAATAGCATCAATGTATAGCAAGTGTCGTCTGATCTGAACAACGTAACAGGATAAGATGTTAGGATATTAGAAGACATATAACATAACGTCTGTCAGAATTTTTGTTAATCACTATTGAACTCATAGTAAAATCGCTAGAATATAGGCTTAAAAAGCAACCTAGAATACTGGCAGTAAAAAATGCTTACAAGGCTGTTGTATTATTTAGCAAATTTCTTTAGTGTTTATGTGTTTTTGTATTAGTAAGCGCCGAACTTTTTAATCGAACGTTGAAACAAATCAAAGATCATTTGATATAACATTCCTTTATTCATTTTTGCGTTAAATTTAATTAACTCATATAGAATCACAATGTATTTGTCAGGTGACGAAGACAAACACAATAACAATTCCACGAAACTTGTAACACTTTTTTGATTTTCCCTGATGTACCAGTTCAACTTTATTCAAGATTAATTTATGTAGTAAATTATGAAGAGAAATGATAAGTTGAATACAGTTAATGGATTAAATTAATTATAATCATATTTTCTTTGTCGTTTAAATACTCGAGCTAATAGTGATATGAAATTTACGTGAATTAAGATACCTCATTCTATTTGCACTTAAATGAATTGGCGTGCTTATTGAATACTGTTTCATGGTAATCGATAATGACGGTTTTGGGGCAATCAAGGTTTTGTATACTAGTGCTGATTTCAAATATTAATCGGCTCTTATATAGTAATACATGGTCGTATTATTCATAACTGCCTCCGTAGCCTAGTGGTATGGGCGTGTGCTTTAGAAACCGGAGGACGAGGGTTCGAATCCTGCGGGGACTCAACAAATTTTCGTTATTATTTCCAAGTTAGTCAGGGCAATTTGGGTCGATCACCCAATTGCTGAAAAATAAGATGACCTATGCGTCAAATGGGCATGTAAAACGTCGGTCCTCCTACCAACGCGCATTGCATCAGCGTGGTGGGATACGGTCCAAAAAACCCACTTATAGAGGAGGCGTGCATTAGGGGAGGCCTATGTCCAGCAGTGGACTAACACAGCTGTCGATGATGATGATGGTACCAGCCAGCACATGCCGCATGGCACGCGATGGAACCGCAACATGTATCTACTAATAACAGTTAGCGCAAAATCTTATATGCTCGTGTATGATAATTAATACGCATATGTATTACTGATGTTATAGCGTACTTGTTGCTTGCATTAACATTATCATAGGTGTTAAGTTATATTCTTAAAGCTCGTGTGTCCCCAAATTAAATAGCTAAACCAACGGCTGCGGTGAACAAGGTTTAACTCATTTCCCGAACATCGTTCCCAATATGTGCTCCGGGGTGAATTGAAGATTGAACAGCCATCGGCTCGTATTTGCATAAAGGACATATTGCAGCGCATCCCATAGACATCCATTGTTTGTAACAGGAAATTACATTAAAATGTATAGGGTTTATATGATGGCAGTACTTTTTATTAAAGTTTTAAACTCTACCAATATAAAAATGTAAAAAAATCTTTATGTTTGTCTTAAAGAATTTATTATTCTTCAAATTTTGTATCGATATTATTTATAATATTTTATATTATAAGCAGGAACTGAAGCAAACGCCTCCGGGTCTAGCGACATTGACCCTTGCTTTATAAACCGGAGGTCGTAGGTTCGAATCCCGCGGGGAAACAATATTGTGTTATTGTTGTTTTCTGGTTGGTTATGTCAATTTCGGCCGATAACCCAATGATCGATGATCCATGATCCATGTGTCGGATGGACATATAATAAGTCGGTCGGTGGGATACGATCCAAAAACCCTCTAATGGAGAAGGCGTGCATTGAGGGAGGCCTATGTCCAGCTGTGGACCAACACAGGCTGATGATGATTAAGGTACTAATTACTTAGGTTTATTTTTTTAACGTAATTGTTTACACTACAAGGTTACGCAATTTTAATCGAGATATTACGTGTTTCACAATAGTTATAAATATTATATGTTACACTTATTTTTGTGAAAAGTTACCTATCAAAAACAAAAGCCATGAACATTCATTAAGATTTAACGATTTTTTTTGAGAAAATTAAAGTATTATCTTTAGTGTCGATTTAAACGCTTCAGTTTCATATTTTGTTTACTCACAGTCTACAACATTAAAGAAAGAACATAACTTAAATGCGATGAGGACGATTTAATAAAATCCGTTCAAGCTCCACGTACGTTACTAATATTAAAAGAAAAACCGCAATATCTAAATAATAGACTAGCGGAAAACAGCCATACAGAATTTACCGTAAGCGTGAAAGCATCCTTGCGTATGTATGGTGTTATAGTGTAATGCATGAAGGTTTTTTTTTTTGCTTGCAGTTGCTGAATACGCTTTCGTCTGATCTCGAGGAAATGCTGAATGAGATTTACGACGACAGAAACTTATCAAGGTAAGTTATAGTATTTATGGTTTTTATAAGAATAATCTCTTATAGTAGTTCTAATTGATGTTGCTGTACTTTGTATTCGGACGTTTCAAATAAATCACACGCATTTTTTTAACTAATAAATCAAACACCTTTTTTAAAAACAATTCAGTTAATTTAGTTACTTTTAAAAATAGGTTACTAAAAATTATTTTTGTACTTTGAAACAAATCTGTCTGTGGCTGTACCACCACGGTGCCTATCAGGTGGCCCGACTGCCCGTTTGCCTTCGTATGCAAATCAAAAAACTAAAATACTCGGTTCTCGGTCGGTTCTAATATGTACATAGTTCGTTAACACAAGATATAAGATTAAAGTATGGGGATTTATGTGTGTACCTACTAATTATTTTTATAGTATATACAATGCCTAAATTGCCAGGATTGTCAAGATAAACTATTTAAATTTATCTGACATGGTCACAAGCAATTTATAAAAAAGTGTGTACACGATATGCTATACAAAGTGTATACAAAAGGATTAAAAAAGGTTACGTACCCCGACAACGAGCAGACACAGGGATTATTCAGAACTCCACACGGTTACCGAAATTCAATTATTGCCCATCCTTTCAATTTGTACATTTCGACCACTTCAAAGCCGTACGCCGATACGACGGTTATAGAAAAAGCTAGTGTTTTATTTTTCAACGACCCCTCGCTTGGGTATGCAATGGATATGCATGTGTATTGTGGAAACATATTTGATTTTAAAACGAGTGAAGTAAAAAAATCTTGAAACACAACAATACAAATGCAGTCGACATTGGCCAAGCAATACGTTTCTGTTATAAAATAACTCCGCAGCCTTTTTTGTTTGCGACTGCACTTTTAAGACATTACACTCGTCCGGAATTTAAAGTCATAAGTCAAAGCCTCCGTAGCCTAGCAACTGCCTTCGTAACCTAGTGGTATGAGCGTGTGCTTTAGAAACCGGAGGTCGTGGGTTCAATTCTTGCGAGGAAATAACAAATTTTCATTGTACTTTCCTAGTTGGTTAGGGAATATGGTCTGATCACCTAATTGCCTAAAAAGTAAGATGATGCGTCGAATGGGCATGAAAAAGTCGGTCAACACACCAATCCGCATTGGACCAGCGTGGTGGGATACGGTCCAATGGATAGGGGTGTATTAGGGGAGGCCTATGTCCGGCAGTGGACTGCCACAGGCTGGTGATGATGATAAGTCAAAGCCTTCAAGGACTCGGCAAATAAGTATTGTTTTTACCAAGTTGGCTAATAAGTCGGTTAATTTTAGCTAAGTTAGATGATCTATGCATCGGATGAGTCTATAAATAGGAAATAGACCTGCGACTTCTCTAAACGAGTCAACTTTACGTCCTATCGCGCAATTAGAGTTATGTATTACTAATATATTCCTTTTTGGGTTGTCATTAAACTTTGGTAAAGAAAATTGATTTAATTGAAAATATTAGAAAGCATTATGGGTACTTTTTTAAACTTTCAAACGTATTTATTATGGTATTTATGTAGTCTTTAGTACATGCTACGGACAGCTTATGTACAAAAGGTCAAATGATATTATACACAAAGTATTTCTCTTATAGTGTGAATCGACGGTAGACAGTAATTACCGGCCGCATTCTTCGCAGGCCATTGTTTGAACTGGTGATTTATTAAACGATAGAGTCAATCGAATGTGCGGTGTTGCCAGACACCGTGCACTAAATCATGTTTGTGCCGCTATCGACTGGATAGATGGCTTTGAAAAGCGAATAAAACTTTCGTGAAAAGTTCGCTTTGTTCGAAAAATCGAGGGTCAATGTGCAATCCAACATTGTCTATTTTAACGCCTCTTGTGATGATTCTATTGGTTGATTTTTGTGTTTGATGGCAAAAGCGTCTGGCCTTACACATTATATCAGTAGCTTAACATCAATGTTGTTTTATTATATGAATAGGTACAAACTTTATATTAGACTTCAAAATAAAATTAATATTGTTGAAGTCTACTTAAACTTACATGACTAATTATTAAAAAAAAAATGATCTAATCAAAATTAAGGTTTTTTTGTTTTCAAAGAAACATGCAGCAGTCCTATGTCTTCCTGACATCTCTTGCTTATTATACTATGCTAAATAAGATATGGAATTGATATACACAATGTGACCAGCAGCAAAAAAGCAGCATAGTACCTACGGAGTATTTGTACAGATAAGAATGGTAATGTATATTGCCGAGACAATAATTACAGCATTTCCGAGTCTTAACTTGCTATGGTATCTCTCTTGAGGTCTTTGGGTTATTAATAAACATTATTAACTCCTTCCACAAATCGTCTTGAAGAAAAATAAGTTGCTCTCTAATAAAATGTAATACAAAATTTGATCTTTTTATTAACTCATTCTGACAAAACATACTTTTTATATAACCGGTGGTAGGTCCCTTTACAGAAGAACCGTCTGGTGGTACCACCCGGTGCCTATTTCTGCCGAAACAGTAGTGTGAAAACACTGCTGTGTTCCGGTTTGAAAGGCACGTAGCCAATTTACTGGGTAAAGAGACTTAACACCCTATGTCAGCGCGGTAAGCAGCGCGTTGACGATACCACTGGTATTACCAATGTCTATGGGTGTCGGTGACCACTTTCCATCAGGTGGCCCGACTGCTCGTCTGTCTGCGTATTAGCCATAAAAAAAATATATTATTTAATGTTATCTTTAGATACAATTCTATATTTAGCCTGAGTATGATTTTGTGTCATTGATGTGTCCGATTGCCGTGATGGTAAATTATCCTTAATTTAATTTGAGAGACTTCTGGGTGTAATTATGCAAAAGTATGTAAGTTACTAGTTAGCATTGTAATACTGTCCGCGAAAATTTATCTATCATTTTAAAGCAAAAAGATTTACTGTCAGTACTATAAACCGCGGCACTACGTTTGGCTTCACGCACAAGCGTCATTCGAACGCAATGTTATAATATAAATGCAAATATTCACTATAACCGGAGACACAGCTGCGAGGGGCCTTTCACGGTCGCTGTCTTAAAACTACCTACGTTCTCTCAGTGCACTATCGAATTTCGTATTCTATGCGAAAATCTACTAAAACAGTGGCAGCACACCATCGCATTATGCGACCTGCGCTGTATTATCATAAACGTGTAATATACATCACTTGTAAAGGTGAGCCCCCCTTTCGGATTCGCACATTTTACTGTCGAGATTTATTCAAATTTCGCCGCGGGGTGGCGGCACTGTAAACGGGAATTGGGGCAGTTTAGTTTGTTTATCGTGTCGGTATTGTGTACGAGAGTTCATTTCCTATGTTCATTACTCGCGCGAACCTATACAAATAACCCATGGTTGAGGAACGACTAGCGATGTGCTGAGCCCACAGGGACTGTTTCGCAATATGATTTAATCGATATTAGTGTCGTTTACGTTGATTAAATTTGATTATCGGTTATACTTAATATGCATCAAATCTTTAATACCAGCAATCATTTTGCAAAATTTCCTCAGATATAGAATATTGGTATAATTGCCACAAATATTTGTGGAAGTTGAACTCGGTGAAGTAAAGCCCTAATTAAGGCTTTGATTTTGTGACAGAATTTATGCATCCAAACACAGTCACATCCAAGATAAACTAAAACACAACCGAATTATATTAACGTATATCTTGTATAAAAGTGGTGTAAATAATGCAATGGCGGTTTTAAAGTGTTGAATTTCAATTACAAAATCGATTCTAACCTAATCTCAACACGGTACAACCCTACAAGCAATGCGACTGCCCCGCACTTGTACGATATGAATTATGAAATAGACTACAAAGCGCCATTGCTCCTCCGACGGACCAAATTGGCGCGGTTTCCGCGGCGCGCCCTTTTGTGAAAAATACCCGCCCAAAGTGTTTTTTACGACTTTAATACGGGGTTTATTAAAATATTTAAGGCGAAACTTTAGCGAGAATTTCCCAAAAGACACCGGGAGTCCCCCGAGCTACGTGCAGTTGCCGCCACGAGTGGGAATGATAAATTAAAACGTGGCGAATGAGCGATGTCAGCGCGTTGGTTAACGACGCGTTCTCTGATTTTTTTTCAAGAATTTTATGTCGTTTTAACACCAGTGTTTTTTTTTAATTAAATTAACATGCTTGTAGATTTTTCAATGAATTTCCAGAAAATTAGGGTGTAAATAGTAAGCAATTTAAACATATTCTTCGGTTTTAATTGTCTATTTTTTATGGTTTTATAACTTTATTAACACTAATTTTCTTATTTAATTGCTCGCTTTTTGCCACACAACAACTGTTGTACTACTCCGAATTTTGTACGATTACAATTCCGCTTAATATCCTATATAACGCCGTTCTTTCTAATACATGTTGGTGCTAATTTTTATTCCTAGGATAAATCGTGGTCACTATAATATTTGACGGGACCAACTGAAAACCGCCCCAAAGCTCTTTTCATTTCATTATCACTTACGAAGACAAAGGGGGCTCGAGAACAATGAGATTGGATTGGAATTGGCGTGAAACTGCATAGGAAGGCTAAATGGCCTATTAGGCACAGACCCTTGCGTCTGGCGGTGAAGATACCCTCATAGAATTGCACAGATTTAATTTAGCACCTTGCCCCAGGCATGTAAGATTGCAGATTATAGATAGTATTAATTACCTATTTTCCATAGTAGCATTAGACTCGATGATTTGTTTCTTTTGTTGAAATGAATTGTTACCATTAAATAATGGTGTCAATTGTTTTTTTTTAAATGTGTGATGTGTTGAGGTTAAGGTTTATATGAAGATGTGAGGAAAGCATGTAGGAAAAATAACTCTTTAAGGTACTTATATTAATCAATACCTCCATACTAATATTATAATTGCGAAAGTAACTCTGTCTACGTCTTTACCGTTTAAGATGAACTGAACACTGACGCGATTTTGATAAAAATTCAGTACAAAAGTAAAATAGATTCCAAGAAAGGCTTATTATTATGAAAGGGTTGAAAGTTTATATGGATTCGTTATTGCGAAGATAAAACCATAAAACATTGTGTCTAATTATGCAGTTAATGCACCTTATTTATATTACTATACTTTATATTGGATTGCACTTTGCTGTTCCACGTGGACAAAGTCGCGGGTACAAGCTAGTGTATCATTATGCCGAAATAAAACCATTAGAAGGATTATTATTACCAAGTAGTCGGGCAATAACGCACCTAGTTGTAAACACAATGACAACTTTTACTTACAAATGCTGACATCTGCCGTTCATAATTTTAAAAAAATCTTTATTTGCTGTTAGGATTACACGTCAGTTAGTTTTAAATACAAACTAGTAAAAACAATAACCAGCACCATCGTGCTATAGCGACTGCCAATGATGATCTTGACAATCGAGAAAAACACTTTTACTTGTAGATAATCTTAAACTAAAAAGATGTTGGCGATAGGTGTACGAAGAATCTGCAAGTAAAACGTACAAGTTACGTGGTTTTATGCGGTCATAAGAATAGCAACGGACAGAAACCGATGGAGGCAGATCATCCGCATGATTTACAGCTCTGATGATGACCATGATCCTCAGATATGTGGGAACGACTAAAGAGACGTGGTTTTGTGATTAATCATCGTCATCATCAGCCTGTGATAGTCCACTACTGGACATGGGCCTCCCCTAATACACCCCTATCCATTAGGGGGTTTTGGACCGTATCCCGCCACGTTGGTCCAATGCGGCTTGGTAAGTGGACCGACTTTTTACATGCCCATCCGACGCATCGATCATTTTATTTTCAGACAATTGGGTGATCGGCCCAATTTGTCCTACTCAACTAGGAATACAACAATGAAAATTTGTTGAGTCCCCGCAGGATTGGAACCCACGACCTCCGGTTTTTAAAGCACACGCCCATACCACTAGGCTACGGAGGCAGTTGTAAGTAATTACTATTATAAAATTCTTTTCTTTAAAAAAAGAAATATCAAATATCCTTATAATGTATCATAAAACAATTCAAAAATTATTATTATAAACGATCTTTTGTATAATATTTTACATTACATAAAAGTCCCTTTATAACTTCACTTCGAAAGAATCGTTTTAATATATTTCAGTGAACAATACGACACAATCGCAGAACAACTCGCCCGTAGAACTTCTTATTCAGAAAGCATTTAAAGCACTGAAAATATCATTTCCCCGCGAAGCGCTACTATGCAACCTCATTGAATACAACAGAAGCAATTTTTCTTTCCTTATTGAAAACCTACAATCTAGTGTTCGTCCTTTATGCATCTAGACATTGTTCAGGCCTTTTGTGGCTTTTCCTATTCTAGATGGCTAGGTGCGCTGTGCTTTTAGTTGCCCGTTCTTAAAACCACCCATTCCTAACCTCGCTCTGTGAGTATTGTTTGTAGTGTTGCTATAACATCGATAATTTTATGTTTTATAGGTTAGTTTGCAAATTTTAATATGATGTATAGAATACATTTAAAGTATACTTATTTACAATTATGCGTACGTAAAGTACTTTTGAAAGACTTTCATTGTATTTATGACAAACGTGGTATTTTCAATAAATTTCTTTGTTTATAAACAGGTAATTTAATATTATTATATCTTTTTCGAGTGGTTAATTATTGAAATTCGCAAACTTATATCAAAAAGTCATAGTAATCGGAAGTGAATTGTGTCGATAAAACTGACCCTTATTACACCATGTTTTGGTGTAATTGTACAGTTTCCTACTATCGATATTTTTCCATAATATTCAGTTACATGCCTACAGCCGGTAGTACATTTGAGTGACTGCTAGCGAACTCTACAAACAATGCCCGTCGAGTCAATCTCACAGTGCCGACTATAACTATACTACGAATGTTCTACGGCTTTGCTGTCAATGTTTATATGGAGCGTAGGTCGGCCTCTTACCATCAGACATTTCATTCTGTCGTTCGCAATGAGAGGAAACGTAATACGTTAGTCTCTGTATCACTTCGGCTTTTATTTTAATTAGTTGTGGTCTTAATTCCCTTTTTAGTATTGCATAAGCTTATCAAAATATAAAAGGAGAAAAATAGTCACTAATTTCATTACTTTTCATATAGCGATTGATACTACTAGATACTTTACGAAATTACTTAATTTTTTAGTAACTACAAAAACATTTAAACTAATGCTTTATATCATATAGACATCGGAATCGACAAATATTACGAACTTCAAGATTATGCTTAATGTGTATTATATATAGAAATTATTTTACAGAGAATTTATTTAAGTTTTTTTTAAAATATGTTATTGCAAATTAGTGCATGTTTCGTGTAATCGTTTTTTATCGTGATGACTAAAGTATGTTAGAAAAGAAAGTTTTTCAATAGTTTGAGTCACTTATTTTATTAGTACAATAACGTGTAGCGTTAAATGTAGCAGAAAAAGATAGATTTAAACTTTTTTCTGCGCAATTTTTTTTTAACGTTTTTGTGCACTTCGCGCGCCGTGAACACGTGATAGATTTCACGTGTAATGGAGTAAATCTCTTCAGTGGATAAAAATTGCCCCTTTCTTACGTCATATATAGTGACTGATGTACTTACCCAATAGTTCTGGAAACTTTTTCTCTCTGAATTCTCGTAGAATATGCCCAATAACTGTACCGCAATACTTTGCTAAATGTTGGCTTCAATAAATGTTTCCTTTTTTTAATATCGTCTTAACTATAGTACCGATAATGCTTACATCGTTATTGTAAATAGAAAGAGACATTACTGCTTTGGTGTTAACTTTTCTAGCAATATGTACATAGTTATATCATAGAGGCTGATTGCTTACCTTTATCTAGTTAAGAGGCAGTCTGGGACGCAAATTGTTCCCTAATGGTCCATGCAATTGTATACCATTTAAAATGATTTGAATTTCAATATCTTCGATATCATTGATTAAAATATAGTTATAAATGACTGTTGACAATACGGGTAAGCGTCACGCATAAATTATGGAAGAGAAAAAATCCCATAGTTTTATATCCTGGAAGCAAAGATAATAAAGCCAAATTTAGGAAGATTTAATAAACAATACATAAAAAGTCATATCCTTTACAATAAATATTGGTAAACTTAAAAGTTATGACAATATATTAATGTCGCTATATTATATGAGGCCGAAGTTGAGAGAAAACAATATCTTCACACTATGCGAAAAACGCTGCTATATTTCACAGCTCTCCGCTCCGAAAAAATATAAACGAAAATGTAACCATTAATAACATTATTATGTACAACGACGTAATCCTAAAGAGAAATACCAATATGTTATCTCACGTAAAAACTAACACGTGTTCCATACATAGAACGAAGCCTACGTGCTATCAAGAAAACATTACGAAGGGAGATACATCGTTTTTTTTCCACAAGGGGAGAGCGGTAGGCAATAATTATTTCGGAATTAACCGTCGGCCAGGCATCGCCGGGTGTGCTAAATTAAATCGAAAGGTCCGTTAGTGTAATGGCGTCGTCAGAATCAACGCCAAAAATGGCGTTACAGGCGTCGTTGGACGGCATTGGGTGATTTTTACCCCTTAATGTTACGTCATTAGATACCCCAGTGATGGTGATTAGACGGTTATTCTTTAAATGTTACTTTCATAGGTCGTTTCATTTTATTGTAATTTTTTTGTCGTTTCGCGGTTTCATGTTTGTTTTAATTAAAAAGTTATGGTTTACTTTTTCAATTGTGATTCCCATGAGCTAGAGCATACTAGTCACACTAAGACGTTGGACTTTACCACTCGTTAACTTAATTATGTAAACTGTGGAGTCACTGAAGCCAGAACATCATAGTGTCTCATTCTTTTAATTCATTAATATCTCTCACAACTGATGGTCACATTTTTGGTTGTCGTACATTGCTACGGCAACTAAACAACGGCAAAACTACCTAAATAAATCCCAATAGTATCTGCTTATGCGATGTGTAATCAATAGAAGCGACCGTCGTTTAGGCGTCAATAGGATTCGAAGTTTTGACTTAAAATTGTTATTCCAACTCAAACTATCCAAGAAGTGCAAGGAATCAAGAAAAAGTATTACAAAAACGGTAAGTTTCCTTTATGTATAATCCATAGAGAATGCCATCTTCTTTAAGCCGCCTTTATAATTTTTTTTGTGTGCAAAAAGTTTTAAAATAAATATGTTAATTTTTTATGAAATGTTTCCGATTGAACCTAAAATGTTGATTTATGTCGGAATAAGTCATGCGCCATCTGTCAGGTATAAACATATGCGTATAGAACTGCATCGTATCTCATTATAACGATATGTATATTGCGTGGCGGAGAGATTTGGTCCCCACACCTGCCTGCCATCTGCCATGTTTATAACAAGTTTATCGCGAATCTACACCTGCCGGACTTGGATGATTTACGTGTCATAAATCATGGACGTGATTGTACTTTTTTGATGATTTTCGTTAATCACCATCATCATTTTCACCAAACAAATGGGTAGTATTCTTTGACAACCATAATTTGTCATGTATGTTGTTTGTATTACAAAATTTATTATACTTTCATATACACTTCATCGTCAGCTAATATTATGATGTAAAAAAAGTTATATATATTTGCAAAAGAACCATAAACCCATTTATTCCGTGCAACAAGCATACGATAAATGGTAAGTAAACATAGTAATTATCAATGAACTAATATTACCTGTTTTCCAATTTCGTAATACTAAGATTATTCTTTAGGGAAGGTACTTTTAAACACTATAGCTATAGATAATATGTTTAAACTGATGATGTGTTAATATAAGTTATAGGTTTATGATATATGATAACATTGATTCACCTAAACTTTAACATAATATAAGAACTTAAATGATCGACCAAAATGAACTTGCTTTCCTTATTTAAGAACTGCTTACTGTGAAGATCGTAGCGACGACTCCAAACTATCACTTTTCGGAAATGCATACTGGTATCGTTATTGTCGGCCGCTTGTTAACAGCTTTAAATCTTGGGTTGTTTTTTTATTAACTTGAGTTTTCAACAGATATTTATTTACAACTATACTAGTTATTTTTAGGCTATAATTACATCAATTTAGTAATTACAAACCATTGCAAGCGGTAATCGAGCTCCAATTGAAGCAGTTCAGCTTTTAAATAAAAGTCTGAAGATTAATGGAAAACAAAACCTTGAAAGAATTATAAGATACAGTTAAATGTGTTCAGGAGTGATCAATTCTCATCCCTGCAGATGCCCTACTGCGGCCATACACGACTCACGCAGCACTCCTAAACGCGATTAACGACCTCTGGTGGGGAACCCATCTGTCCTCGGCTCAGTTTTATAACATCATTAGCGGCACTTGCTACGTTTACTCACCACGTTTATTTGCTAACGTGCTCGAGTTAATTTCGCTTACGGCAGTTGAAAAAACATTACTCAGTTCTAGTGGGAGAATTGTCGAATTTCTATTGGATGCATTTAGTAATGGAGTTCTATGCTACAAGTATACGCATAGAGTTTATAGAGTCAAAGTACATATAGAGTCCATTTAGAGGGGTAGACTTGTCAAGATACGTATCAAATCTACTTATTTAAGGATTTTTCGCGTTTATTCTTAACATTTTGTTTCCGACGTTGAGGTCTAAATGACAGATCAAAATTTTGGATCTAATGGTAGAATTACAGTTCACAAAAGATCTCTAGAAATAAATAAAAAAAAATACATATATTATTGACCTTTACTTTAAATGTTTAATATGATTTTTTGAATTGAGTCTTATCGTTTAGCAATTTGATATCATAACACCAGATCTCATCATGATCTTGCGTCAGTTGTACCCTTAATGCACGACACCGCTTCCAATCCTCGGTACTCTCATCGAGCCTACACGTATTTCAGATCTACTTGTACTAAATTACATACATTATTTAATAAACGTTAAACAAATCGCTTCGCTGTATGTATACATAACGATACGGCGCCACAAGTAAACCTTAATGAAACCTAAGAATCCTAATGTAAGTTAGGTTTCCATCTTCTAGTGATTGCCAATTAGTAATATTTACCGTAAAAGTTTTAATTTTACTAACGTCATTAATATACTGCAATGCTCATATCTTGCGTAGACCGTAAAAACTAAATCCTCATCCCCTCCTACGTCGTATACAAGCGAGGTACGTTTAAACGTACCAACGTAACACGTAAAAGTAAACGTAAACGTAAAAGTAAGCATACCGCAACGATCCCGAGCGGTTATTATTATTTCATGGCGCCTCTGTGTAAGGCATTAGCATAAAATATCCAGGAGTGCTCTCCACTCAGTAAATTGAAGCGGAAAATTTATACGAACGTCTGCTTATCCATACAGGACTGAAATGAAGCCGTTTGTTTTACATCTTTGCCTTTGTTGCATGGATATTATGAAATAATTTTTCAACTTGAAGTTTGTTCTATCGTATTCTCTTGAATAGATTTGGTGTAGTTAATTTATTTGTTTACTGCTCTTAGTAGTGTGCAACAAACTATGGTATACCTCTTTGAAAGACAGTCATCATCATCATAAGCCTGTGTTTGTCGACTGCTGGATAGGCCTCCCCTAATGCACGCCTTCTCCATTTTGGGGCTCCTAAACCGTATCCCACTACCCTAGACCAATGCGGGTTCGTGGAGTGGATCTACTTTTAGATTCTCGTCCGGCGCATGGATCATCGTACTTTTCGGACAATTGGGTGACCGTACCAAATTGCCCTAACCAACCAGGAAACAACAATGAAAATATATTGAGTCCCCGCAGAATTCGAACCCACGGCCTCCGGTTTCTAAAGCACACGCCCTTACCATTAGGCTACGGAGCCAGTAACAATAGGCTATTATAATAGCCTAATACGCAAGCTACGGCAAAGGTGCTTATGAAGGTGATTCTTATATCGCTTCTTCTTCTCTCTACCGAAATTAACTGTTTGCACTGAAGTCACATTTAAATGTGACTAGTGCTACAGATATTGTGATTGACATATCTTAAGGGCCTTGAAATATATCTACGCAAATACGTTTTCATTAGAATATGATATAAGTTTTACAATCCATTTATCTAGTCCTAAGTAATTAGTTTAATTGTAACATAATTTTTAAATGACATAAGGAGCTGACCTATTTTGTGAGTAAATTGCTTTTAGTAAATTAATTAATCATTTCTTACATTTACCTCTCTAGGCTACTTGTAATTAAATGTAATATGTGGAGTACTGATACTTTAATTGATTGATAGTTAAAAATTCACGTGTTATTGATAATATATACTAAGATATTTTTAATAAAAATCTGCTAGTAATAATTAAAGTGACGTAAAAGTTTACGTTTTTCATAAAGGAAATTATCTTTATTGTAAAAAAAGTACTTCGCGTGAGGACAAATCAAGAGTAAAAATTATGTGGATTCCTTTAGGCCAGTAACTTTATCAATAATACCCGTCATCTAGTCGACCCAATCACTTCCAATGCAGATATTAAAGCGATATCTTTAACGCTGTGCATTAGGGGAGGCCTATATGCCGCAGCGGACTGACACAGGCTGATGATGATGATGTTAATGATCTTTAACGCAATCAAACGTTTCTGTGTAGCTTTGGCTTGTTGGAAATCGTCACAAAAATGTCTTTTTTAAATGCACGTGCAGTATATTTCAAACGAACGAATCCCATCGCCTAGTTAATTTCAAGTTCCTCGACGTAATACAGCACGGCTATTTGTAGTTAAATCAGGTCCAAAGTCTGCGTGGGATTCCGCAGGACAAGGAAGTTAGAATCGGCATTAGATTAGTTCCAGCCGGGCGGCCCCGTCCCTCCGTGAGTGCATATCCCTGTTTGACATGAGACTCTCTAACTTATTTCAAGTTGTACGTATACAAACTGAGCTCGTGCGGTACTCGACTGGCCTATGTTGACTTGAATAAGTGCATTATATTAAAATTTGTATTTAATGCAATATCAGTTTTATGGTCGCTAATAAATATACTATACAACTTTTTCGTAAGGTTTTTAAGCTGAATATATTTATCTCCTTTTTTGTATTTGTGGTTAAAAAATACTATAATTTTATTACTAACGTTGACCTATTTGAAACGAGTAAATATTGGAAAAGAATATTGGACATTATACTTTATAATTTTAGTGGCAATCACTAAAAAATTATCTGATTTGATATGAGATAAATATTGCAAAACTACCGGCTTACCGGTAGTAGGTCCCCCGTTTACAGGAGACCGTCTGGGTGGGTACCACGGCGGTACCTATTTCTGCCGCGAAGCAGTAGTGTGAAAACACTACTGTGTTCCGGTTTGAAGGGCACCGTAGCCAGCGTATTTACTGGGTAAACGAGACTTAACATCCTATGTCTCACGGTAGGCAGCGCGTTGGCGATACCACTGGTTACATTGCTAATGTCTATGGGCGTCGGTGATAACTTCCCATCAGGAGGCCCGACTGCTCGTCTGCCTGCGTATGCCATGAAAAAAAAAATCGGAAAAAAATATTGGACATTATATTTAATAATTTTAGTGGCAATCAATAAAAAAATATCTGATATGATATGAGATAAATATTGCAAAATTTCTTTTTGTTAACCAATACACATAAACTGCTTTGTTTTCTTTAAGCACAAATTAAATATATAATTTAGAAAAAAAAATCATTCAATTTATTCACCGTATCACAATCATAATTATTTTCGTACCAAAGGATTCGGTAATAGATATACATCATCATCATCATCATCAGCCTTTAATAATCCACTGCTGGACATAGGCCTCCCCTAATACACCGGACCGTATCCCACCACGCTGGTCCAATGCGGGTTGGTGGGTGGACCGCCTTATTACATGCCCATCCGACGCATGGATCATCTTACTTTTCAGACAATTGGGTGATCGGCCCAAATTGTCCTAACCAACTAGGAAACAACAATGAAAATTTGTCGAGTCCCCGCAGGATTCGAACCCACGACCTCCGGTTTCTAAAGCAAACGCCTATACCACTAGGCTACGGAGGCAGTATAGATATACATAGTATATGAATATTAGTAGCATCAAATAAAGAAAAAAGCATCGCCCCAGATAAAGGGGACTTTTACGCGTCTTCGCTTCTCTTTCCCGTTGGAGCGGTACATTAAAAAAGGGACTAAGGGGTAGTACTAAATTAGAAGGGTGAAATCTGTACGAAAGAAAATTCACTCGCAGCTCCGAATTACCGTCGACTTTTTTGCCTCAATCGGTTTAATCCGAATCAATAGAGACGAGATTTTTAAGCTCATCTCCAAGTAATTAAAGGGTTTTGAAAGGGGAAAGTGGCATAAAAATTAATGATTTAGGTACTGTAATATATTTGATTGGATATGGGAACATTCGTTTATAAAGCAATAAACAAACTTTAAACTTTGAGTACCCCAACATAAATTATCAAGTCGATCAAAATTTATGAAATGATTGATTTATTAGGTAACTGTTATCTAAGTCCTGAATCAATAGTATTATATCGGACCATGTCATCTTTATTTGGTCATAATACAAAGTTCGTAGTGCCCATCGTTAAGCAATTTTCAACTAATAAGAGTGACTACGTTGCTACGGAGTTTCTCGATGTTCTTGCACACTTTTTTTACTCCGTAATTCCGTCATTAAACCCGTGTCTGCACACCGACTTAAACTCTCTGCAGTATATTTCTTTAGGAATTTTTCCCGTTCGCGCGAACCATGAAAAATGCCATATATTCCGGAATAAATTCATTTACTGGTAATATTTCGAGCCCTCGCGGTTTACGATGCCGGAGGCGTGGCGGTAATTATTCAGGAGGCATTCAAAAGCATCTGCGCTCTCCCACTGCACGGATCTTGGAGCAACCCCCCGGATGAAGGCTCCTTGGTATACATGAGTGTACAAGACTACGAGTGGGACTAAAAACGCATTTATTTTTAAATTTTATTAATTTTTAAATGAAAAATTTTGTAAGAACAAAAAAACCGTTTGTCACTACTTCACGTAAAAACCACTTAAGTAAATTTGATGATAAATCATAAAAAATATACCTTATTCATTTAAAAAAGAAATAAATGTTGATGTGTAGTAGAATAGAATGAAGGCGAAGGTTATTTTGTTAACTGTACACAGTAATCAGGGTAATAAATTGAAAAGCAACTGAGCCTATCGTTACAATAACCGTCTGTCCGTATGGAATGTTTTATCGTTTTAGATTTTGTTAAAAAGTTTATGCTAAAAAAAATCTACGTTTTAAATCAAATTCAACTTTTCTATGAATATAACTTTTGTTTTCTCTAAAATATTAAAAACTTTATTTAATAATCTCATCACAAAGTGTAAGTTTCATTAAAATTTATGTCCAGTACTGCTAGACGGTTCATTCAAATTACTATACGAATCATTCAAGCTACGACCAGTTATTTTCTCCGCCATAGTTTTTTTTTATCGCAAAGTTTAGACAACATTAAACTCATTTAATTTACGAAGACGGGTAAGTTATGATAAAAATATTCAAAAGAACGAAAGCGTTGTTTGAAATAGAAAGAGGATCCCAAAGTTGTACGAGGCGGCGTAAGTATTCCTTTAAAAAATGTCCCTTCCCTTATCCAGAGGGGATTTAATTAGACGACGCAAGCATTGTTTAATGGAGCGAAAAGATAAAACAAAACGCTTATATATTTGTACAATCATAAATTATTGCATGCTAAGCGCATCTTGGGATTTATTGAATAAATTTTCTTTTATTTACGTCACCCTGTTGGTGGTATCAGAGGCTTAGTGTTAAGCTACTTTTGTATTGTTTTGTAAAGTAAATGGTGAGTTTAAGGCATCAAAGTGTTTTATCTATTTTAATTGCTTGTAAAATGATTATATTATTCGTAATCCTTCGATATTTTGAACGAACGTCATGTTTGTTTTCTTAATGCGTTAAGTGTCATAAGCGATAATAATACATAACTTTTGAAAATGTTATTATTAGTAAGAGCATTCACATCGAAGCAAAACTGTGCTTCTTTGTGATTTAGTAGTTTATATAGCCTACAAACCGCCACTTACATTGCATAAAACCTAAGGAGATATCTCAGTAAAATGACACGAAGAAGCATCAAGTTGCAACTGTTTTAATTAGTGGACGTCATAAATTCATTGAGCATTTTACAGTTTACAAGTCCGCGTCTTGATTACCTCCGATATAAAGTACTATATCAATATTAGTTGGATGGAGAGAGACAGAAAAAAGATTAGGTATGAAATTCGCTTTAATCAACGCTGACCGTCAGCCGGTTCGTCGGGAGCAACAATGGGCGGTGATTGCGCGTCGCACGCTCGGATGCGGTCGCACCCTTGCACCGCAACAGGGCACGGATATTTGCGACGCACGATTACTTATTAATTAAACAGTTTCTATATACTTTAGTGTGTTTGTATCCGACCTACTGCTTATTAATTAAGCTAAACGCGCTTTAGTCTTTATACTTATATGGAGGTATATTTGTATGGAGGAATTACATAATTGAACTAACTTATTGACGTCGATTTGTTTTATTTGGTTTCGATGGTTGTAATTTGATAATGTATATATTTCTTGTACAGTTGATCGTGAAATGAAAGCTCGTGAAATATTTTAACTTCAAGTTCCTTGGCCTGTAAATTCCATTCCATTTAATCTTAAAAAAAAAGTAAGCAATTTCTGTGGTTTGTATTATAAATTGGAGTTTTAACGAAACGAGATCCGAGATTTTAACGAAACGCTTGTTCGGATAACAAAACAATGAATAGAAGATACACGATAATGTTATTAGAACCCATTTAACTCTAAGAATTATTCGTTAAAATTGTAAATAATATGTGCAATTGATAATTGAAATACAAAAAATAATATTTCATTATTCTAAAATTTTGTTTCAATTGACTAATAATAAATAATATACCATAACTTACACTGTTCAACAAAGAGTATTTGTTTCAAATCTAATAGCAAAATCATTAGGTCATCTTGATAGATATTGAATTCTGATCATTGCTACAGATACGTCCGTTCCGACGATTTCTTTCGCACCCTACACAAAGCTTGAGAGTGGGTAATTAAATTTGCGTCTACCCTCAAACGGCGAGTGCAAAGCGATAATTCGATTTTACCTTGCCAGTTATTGCTCCTTTTCTTTCCATTGCCTCTAAATAACAATCGTACGTATCACCGTCGGGGATTTTTTTATCCCTGACGTTATGCTCCCAGGCTCATGCCCTTGGTAAGCTTCATCTAACACACAGTTTGCCGGAAGCTACCGCCCCCGTGAACTAGGTGACCGTCGGGGACGAAAGGTTCGGCAGCCTCAAGCTGGCGATCGCAGCGTCGGATGACACCCCAGGAGATTAAGTGAACAATCTTTGCAAATGCGTCACTCCATCCCGTGGGGAATGCCTATGCTCCAGCAGTGGGCCTTAACAGGCTGAAACGACGACAGGTCTAAGTTCTTCATGAGTGTTGCCACGTGGAATATCTTTTACTGCAGAGATGGAGTAACGACTAGTATAAATGTGCAGAAAGTCAGAGAATGCAGGTAGCACAGGATCGTGCCTCTTGGCGACTTGTGGGGAAAGCCTGTGCCCAGCAGTAGGATTTAACAGGTTAAAACGATGGCGACAACAACAATTTAATGCTTCAGTCCTTCAGTTCTAAGTCCTTCTCGAGTGCAAAAGTGTTTCCACGCGGAATATCTGTTGCTGCAGGGATGTAGTGACAACCTGTGTAAATGTGCAGGAGGTCCGTAAATGCAGGTGGCACAGGATCATGTCTCTTGGCGACTTGTGGGGAAGGTCTTTGCCCCGCAGTGGGCTTTAACAGGCTGAAACGACGAGAGGTAAAAGCACTTCTTGGGTGTGAAAATGTTTTAATGCAGAATATCTATTACTGAACAGTTGCAGCGACAACCTTTTCATATGTTCAGGATGTCGGTGGATGCAGGTGGCACAGGATAGTGCCTTTGGCGACGTATTGCGAGGCTTAGTAAGCTTTGACAGACTGGAACGACGACCACGACATTTTAATGCTGAGATCCTTCAGTTCTAAGCTGTTCTCGAGTGCGAAAATGTTTCCACGCGGAATATCTTTAACTGCAACAATGCAACCCTACCGACTTGCCACTCGACGCGAAGTTTTCACTTTTGACGCGGTGCCCCTCTGGTGCCGACGACACTCGACTCCGCCGCGATTAAAAAGTTTTCTAGACGTTTCAAAACGCCATTTTTGTTTATGCGAATTTTAAACGGTCTGCGGGCTTGAGTTTGGTGGATATTTTGTTTACGGTGGTACATTATTCCGATTTGTTGCAAGGTAAGAAATTGTTGTGATGACTCCATTTTTTAAAAGGATGTTGTAAGCGGTGTTGCACTATATTGATTATTTTAATACAAAATAGTGTATTTTTTTTTGTTATTTAAATATACACGTACAATAAACTTAAAGACGGTTATTGTAATTCAAGTAAAAACTTTAAAGTTTTATTTTTGCAGTAACATAACTGGTGCAAAAATAAGCTAATTCATGAGGCCGGCAAAATTTTCTCTTGATCTCGTATATTGATCGAACGAAATGTAGTTTAGCTTCCATATTGACTTTAGACACTATGTAACTACAGTTACTATGTAAAATAATCCGACACAATGTTAATTTTTCAGTAAGTTATTGTTTTCAAACAATAAAATTTCTCAAAATTATGAGACTTATGATGTTTCCGATCTTTTCTATGGTCACAGGACAGACAGTGAAGCTAGGACTCCGCATAGTTTTAAAATAATTGTGAAGTAATTACTTGTATTATTTATTACTTATAATATTTGCGTAAACATAACATTTAACGTCGTTTATTACACTCGCATGAAATGATTACACAAAATTTATCCGTAGCTATATTAAAATGTTGACAAAAGCCTTTCCAAATCCCAGAAAACGATTAATCATGCAAGGTCTTTAAATACGTCTCTCGTAGTGACATGCAAGAGGCTGCATATGAAATCTTGGCTTACGGTAGCTTGAAGTTGCTGATTTATCGACCTCAGGAATACGCCTTAATGGAGTCTGGAGTGTTATAACCGAGTGAAATGAAAACTCGTGATGTATATAGATTGAGAAAGTTAACGCGCTGACTGAAATGTTCTAGATTCAATTTATATGTCGCCCGACCTCTTTGAAAATGTACTTGATTTATTTTATTGTCGTCTCGTACTAAGCTTTTTCTTAGGTATTAATAGTACGAAAAAACTATATATTATCATTACGCACTATTAACTAGAGCTACTTTGTGCAAACTGCGTACTTCTTGATGTTTTGTTATCAATTATGTGTAACGCAATTTAAAATTATTGTAAACTTTTATCGTATTGTTTTGTCGTCGGCCTCGGTTTCTTCAGTGAGCATTAAGGTTTAGAGCCGGCTTGCTTAAAATATATTAATTACTCATAAACATCATCATCACCAGCCTTGTGATAGTCCACTGCTAGACATAGGCCTCCCCTAATACACCCCTATCCATTAGGGGGTTTTGGACCGTATCCCATCACGCTGGTCCAATGCGGGTAGGGGTGTAATTGCATTAGCAATCTTTATTTTAGTGGCAAACTATTACGACTCTGATAATATTACATATTTTTGACACATGCGACATGTATTATTCGCATTAACATATCCTTCGTATTCAATCTAGTCTCAGGGGCTCATATAAATAACATGTAAAAGCGTAACTCGGAGCGTTTCGGTGCCATTTTCATGTTTTATACGCTCGCTGCGAGATTCAATGTGAGAATTTTTATTACGCCGAATATTTTTATCGTCGCTTCGGAAGGACTCCAATGGGCGCATAAAGCGAAGCCTCCTCGCAGCAGGCTCCTATATAATTGAGTCCATAAATCAGGGCGCCATCGAAATAAGACGCCATACTGCTTCCTTAATAGTTATTTAGTTTACGTGACACTAAACAATTTGTCCACCGTATCGATTCTTATATATGTTGTGGATATGATGTGTAATTAACTGCTTAGTTTACAATAGCTTTGATGAGAAATTTATTTTTGTTATGAAAATCTAGAGGATGGTGACTTAATAATGAATAAGGCTAAAGACAAGATTGTTCGGTATAGTCATCTTCTAAACAATAAGTTTTTTATATAAACTGGTACAAAGAATTATTAATTAACTTTCCGTTAATTATATAATGTTCTTTGTGTACATAAATTATTTGCACAATTTCGCGTGCATAAAAATATGTCAAGAGAAAACATACCGAACATTTTGCTGTTTCAAAACGCGCATTCCGTAAATACGTCGGCCGCTCTGCATCATGTCCCACATCTCTTTGTACCGTTCGATTCACGTACATGTGAACATGTGTTCGTATAGTCGTATTCATATATGTTCGTGTGTATAAATGTTGCATGTAACATGTGTTAATACTTCGTCGGCGGGGCCGTAGTTTTCTACTCATTACGACGAAAACAATGCATCAGCTCGGATAAGTCACAAAGGATCGGAAAAAAACGGGCGGGGCTCGTTCACTCTGTGATTAAAACATGTACTTGCCTTCCGTACGTCGCGGAACTGACACATATTCCGTCTGAAATTGTCTCACCAAGAAGATGAGCGTGATATTTTTTCTATGTTTCCGTTGCTGTAACATAGACCATCCTAACTATTCAAGCTGGAAGCATAAATACCATAGTGGCTCACCTTTTTTTTAAAGAAAACACAGATTTATAAATTAACGTAACAGTCACTAAGGTTTGTTTTTAATATAGCCATATTGTATATGTTTGAGTTAAATAGTAATAAATGACAGACTTTCATTAAAGTTTATTGTTTTATTTTTTGATACGCCCTGTTTGAGATTTAGATCTTTTAATTTAATTTGTAGAATAATTGCAATTACCAATGTATCATTGTATTTGACAAAGACATTTGTGTTTATTCAAACTTTGTTATTTTTAAAAAACGATGTTATTTTTTACGCCGTAAAAGACATATATGTAGAACGTACAAAGAGCAGTATGTAAATCTGATATATTATTCACGCAGACAGACAGTATACTAAATTGTATTAGAGCAACTATTCAGACAGACTTCTGTCTATTTCTTCATTACATATTCCGCACCCGCTATGCTTGCGATTAATCTCGTTTTTCCAAATTTAGCGAACCTAATTTAATATAATCCTGGACTACGTGTCTGGGATTTACGTCTGCTATCCAGCTCCCTTTGAAAATTGAGCTAACTTTAGCTAGTTATACTATCTTGTTTCATTATTAGCTGGTTCTTAGTTCTGCGCCGGCTAAGTTAAACTCGTTGCATGTATTTCTCAATTTTATATTTAAAAGTTGTTTTAAAGACATACTTTGAATTACTTTTATTTAGAAAATGCACTCGCAATAAATATTTTATTAAACTTAAAAAGTAACTTTATGCCTGCAAATAATATCGTTTTATAATATTGAGTTAAGAAAAATTCAAGCTATCTGACATTCAGCACGACAATTTGTTACTTAGGATACAAATTCAAATATAAAACAATATTGTGCATAATAATTATAAAAAGTATAATTTTACAGTTAGTAAAATGTAATTTAATAACGCTTATACTCAGTGGTATAAAGTCGTGATGTAACAACTTAATCAAATTATTTCGGACTTATGTAACAATAAGGAGCTTCTGTATCTTAAAAGATTGGTGGCAGACACTCGGGAGAGGCTCGGTCACGTATATATTTAATATATGACAGCTAACATGTGTGCCGTGGTTGAGTTATGTCTCAATATCGTGACCCTTGCCACCTGCACAGACTCCTTTTATCGCCTCCATTGATTCATTGCGAATAGTGCTGGCACACGCAAGAACCGCTCTACAGATTTATAGAGAAGGCAGCATGATACTACGTTTTTTTTTAATTCGATACAATTTTGTGCCAGTGATGTTGAAATTTTTGATAGTATATATTTTATTAATACAGTTATTAAATTGTATATATTGTAACAGGCGCATTATGCTAATTGTTTTGTTCATAAATTATGTTTTTTTAATTAATTAGTTATCAGTTAAAACTTTGGCTTAATAATTCCTATTTACAAATAGATGTTGTTGAGTTTATTTGTATTAATTAATTAGTTCAACGGTACAATAAAAAAAAGAGACGATACCATTTTGTTACCCATCATTTGTTCCGAGCCACGCAATGATCGTACTGGCTGTTTTTATAAATGTTTAAAAAAAAATCCACACGTTTAAACAGCAAAATGCCTAACGAGTAAACATTCAATACGTTTCGCGAATTCAGCTGCGTGGACCAGAGTTTATTTGATCAGCTTTTGTTTCGGTGCGGCGATTTTACGTCGCGTCTGTTTGTTTGTCGGCAAACGTGATCTGTATACATTTGTTGCCGTTAAAATGGGTGCCTTTAAAAATGTTTATTTTAAATGTTATTCGGTAGTGATTCACGTTAAAATATATCTAACTGAGTTTTAGTTTGGAATTATAAATTCACGTAAGATTTTTTCGCACATTTTCAACACCTAATATTACATATTAATGAATTTTGCAGCATTGAACTAGCTGAAAATGAGCTAAAAGTCTTTATTTTGGCTTTTAAAAGACAATCGTTCTCTATGATAGGTCTTAGATTTAAAAATATAAAAGATGATTTCTATTATATTTTTAAATTTAACACCGTCCATTATACTACCAGATTTAAATTGAATTAAATAAATTATTTTCACTTTGACTTTAATGAATGATCCTTACTGTCATCCTGTCATCCTTGCTGAAATAAGTTTTTATTAATATAATAAAACATTACAACTGGTGAATATTCGCAGTATATTCTTTACTATTATTTCAGTATTCTGTCAACTACTTACGTTATTATTAAAAAAATTACTTTGGATTTCCGTTATTTTACTTAATTCCTATACTTACTAACTTACGTTATATTTTTTGTGACGTTTAAAAATAAACTCGCTACATATTTCCGCCAATACTTCGTAGCTATATAACACTTGTACGTTTATCCGAAGTTCAAGAAACGTCGTTGACACAACACCGCATATCGCTCTAGGTGAGCCATCTCAGTGCTCGTAGCGCGTTAATTAATTAAAACAACAAAGTTTCAAGTGGCCCTCGTGATACTGCTGTCGCTAATTAGATTGTATAACTCTTGGCTTTGCTTGGGCACTGTTGATTAAACGGTGATACAGTTGGCTGCCGAATTATACTGTTATAGATTACATTTAACTTGGGAGTTGTTATTGAAACGACAGTTTTAAAGTCGTCGGGATTGTGAACGGTCTATGGGAGGTTAAAGATTGTGTAGATTTAAAGACGTTAGATGTTTAACTTATAAAAGCTTAAGATGTATCTAAAAATGCTTTGTAGTGTTACTTACATCTTTTTGTTTATGTTAAACTAGTTGTTAAATGTATGTGTATAACAATTATATAAGATATATAGTACCAAAGTTATTAATGTCACAAATAAAGTGAACTGCTAAGATTATGCCTACATAGATTCCTTATGAGAACCTTTATGTTTAATGCCTTTTATTTGTTGGTTATGTTTATTGTTAATAAATACAATATGGTCTTTTTAAAAATATATAGTATACAGTAACTGGTGATAGGTCCCTTTAACAAGAGACCGTCTGGGTTGGTACCACCGCGGTGCCTATTTCTGCCACAAAGCAGTCGTGTGAAAACACTGCTGTGTAGCGGTTTGAAGGGCACCGTAGCCAGCGTATTTACTGGTTAAACGAGACTTAACACCCTATGTCTCACGGTAGGCAGCGCATTTGGTGATACCACTAGTATAGCCTGTGTCTAGGGGCGTCGGTGACTAATTTCCATCAGGTGGCCCGACTGCTCGTCTGCCTGTGTAGGCAATGAAAAAATAAAGTACAAGAGAAAAATTGAACTTTACATAATTTGTTTGGTTTCTTGAACGAAGCATAACATATGTTTGAACTGTCCAGTCCAAAACAAAAACAAATGAAGTATATAATTATTTCTTTTATTTACGTGATTATACATATCAAATCACATCAGACTACACTCAGTCTGCCCGTGATCATGGATGCTGAAAGAATCTGAAACGTCGGGAATAAATATATTTAAATAACGTGAAAAATCCGTAAATAAGTGGATTTGAAATGAAGTATATGTTTTAACACTTGATTTACTTTACTCGTATGTTTAGAGTGAACATAAACTTGTGAGACCATCAATAAATTCTCTTTCCCCCCGAAAACTAGTGATGTAGCACCTCTATAGTTTAGATACCGTAGTTGTTTTCTCAACTATTCTCGGTTGTACTGTAGGCCCGCAACTATTTAAGTTATTTAGGGTCAGCCCGTTGTAAATCTTAATCGCGGCCCGTATGTCCAATGGCTCGTGAAGAGGACTTTTGGAACATAAATCTTGAAAGACAACGTTTTGGTCACTGAACGAACTTACTGAAGCATTGAATAGTTTCTTCGCCTGACAACAGTATGTATCTATGTAATGTAAAAACATTTTATTATTATCGGAAGAAGTGACAAGTAGGACGGTGACCTGACCATGACCTGCAAATAATAATAATAACGTGTTCCAGCTGAGATGTCGAGATCAGCCATCTAGCCCGAGGGGCCGGAGAACGGACGCGACCGGAGAAATAATGCATGGATCATCTTACTTTACAGGCAATCGGGTGATCAGTCCACATTGCCCTAACCAACTAGGAAACAACAATGAAGAGTTGTTGTGTCCCCGCAGGATTTGAACCCACGACCTCCGTTTTCTAAAACACAAGCCCATACAACTCGGCTACGGAGGCAGTTGAATAGTAAGACGCCTTAAATCGCTTGTGATCTATAGACTAGGGGCAGGGATGCTAGGTCTTTTTTCCTAGTAATTACATTAACTATAATACGTACTTTTAAATGGTTTTAGCCCCCCCAAAATTTGTTATTTACGTTAAGCTTTCCTCAATTTATAAGCTATCGGCTGAAATATAATTAAAGCATCTTGTATTAGCATGTTTCACCGAACAAATTTGTCATCTGTATACATTAATATATACTTGTATACTCCAACCTAAACAAAGAAGCTATTACCGACGTCACTAGTACTCTACGTTTATTTACATGTGTTCATAATGCAAGTAGATTCGACCTTTGTCTGGGGAAGAGCGTAGCGTCTGCTCATTTCAATCCACTCCTATTAGGGTATTAGCTGAGCTAAAGTTTCATATACCCTCAACAAGTAGAAGCCTTGCCTCGGGGCTTACGTTTCGCGTATCAGATATATGATTACATGGAACGACAATTCAAAGGGAAAGTTTAAGTTACTCTTTCGCTGTTAACCGGGCTTCATTCTGATCGTAACAATCGACATTTGATCCTCGAGTTTAACAAGGATTTAGTGTCACAGTGCTGAAATATTAATAGTATAAAAGCTTATAAGATGCAATCGCTAATTAATGGTTGTCATTATCAAGAATGGTTTTTATATTATTAATAATATATTTGTATATTATTTGAATGACCTAATGACAGTTACAAAATTTTATGTATCAATTTGAGTTATTGACGACTATTTGTTAGGTACTGTAGCTGGCTTTT
The DNA here is from genome assembly GCA_029286875.1 of Lamproptera curius. Taxonomy (NCBI): domain Eukaryota; kingdom Metazoa; phylum Arthropoda; class Insecta; order Lepidoptera; family Papilionidae; genus Lamproptera; species Lamproptera curius. The sequence continues at coordinate 618,537 of JAGSMT010000041.1, read as the reverse complement.
GGACCAAAGTTTGATTGAGAAAAAATTATTGCGTAATAAAAGTACTGCCTTGTTTGGTTATTATATCATTAAAATTATTTTTTTTTGCTTATTATTAATTTACTGCCTCCGCAGCCTAATGGTAAGGGCGAGTTCTTTAGAAACCGGAGGTCGTGAGAGGAATCAACAAACAAATTAGTCATCTGTATACATTAATATATACTTGTATACTCCAACAAATTTTCATTGTTGTTTCCTAGTTGGTTAGGGCAATTGTCTGAAAAGTAAGATGATCCATGCGTCGGATGGGCATGTAAAAAGTCGGTCCACCCACCAACCCGCACTGGACCACCGTGGTGGGATACGGTCCCCAAACCCCCCTAATGGAGAAAGCGTGCAGTAGGGGAGGCCTACGTCCAACAGTGGACTAACACAGCCTGATGACAATTATTATTAATTCACTAATCATATTAAGACCAGCAAAAGAATTTAAAAAAGTTATCAATTAAATAAAACTAAAACTTTTTACGCAGTATAAATTTAGTATGGCTCTATTGATTTTTTTCTAGAAAAAATATAAAAATGATAAGACCATGGTTTGAATTTGATAATAACTTTTCACATAATTACGTTACTATACGAGACTAAATATACCACACGTGGGATGTTGTAACTTCCTAACAGAATTCATAACATTATTCATATGTATGTTCTTAATTACATCTACCTGAAACAATATTATGTTGGAGTAATTGTACTCGCTCGCTGTATAGTAATTGTTTAAGACCCTGCATAGTCGTTTGCATAATGTGTTGACAATTATTTCAGCAGACGTGCTATAATGAAGTGGAGGTTTAGTCTGTTAAATGCGCTTGTCTAATTATTATATGAAACATTGTTAGACTGCTAACAGTATTATAGGGCAATTCAAATAAGTGTAGTTTTGGTACAACTACACATCCTGGAACATTTTTGATATAATAACTGATCTGGAAAATAAAATAAGGGTAAAACGTTTAGTTATTTGTCATTATTAAAAAGATAACATTCGAAGATACCAAATAAACATTATTACATATTACGAGCCTTTACAGGAGACCCCAAACGCATGAAAAATAATTCCATGCTTTAAATACGTAATCACAATTTTTTTCAAGATTAATGTTTGATATGAACAAAGAAAAGAATAAGTAGTGCAACCTTAAAATTCTATTTTTCACGAATTCAAGGAAACAATTTTATATCTAAAGTAATTATATCAAGAACAAATAAATTATATACAATAATACTCTACAATAAACTATTCAATTTCCGACGGACGCAACGAAAAAGTGACGCATTCAAACACGTTCAATAAATAACCACTGTGATAATTTTAATTATGTGGCTCTCATAAAATATTACTCTTATAAAGTACTAATACACACAATTTTCAGTGACAGGTACAAGAAACAGGAGGAGCTTTACAAGCAAGACATGCCGATATTGCAACAGCGCCAAAGAAAATAATTTTCGACGATTTATAACTATGTTTAATTGTACCAACAAATTGGTTTTTTAGATACACGATGCATTTTCATATGCATGACATGGTTTTGTTAACGAATATTGCGATTCTAATTTGATTCTACGAGTAAAAGTATATTATACATTAAGTAAAGTTAATATTTGACACTCAAAATGATTTTACTGTAGGAAAGTTTTTTTTTAGTATTGTTATTGTTATAACAGCGCTGATATTCTAGAGACATTTTAATTTTAATAAAATAAAGTCCGACATTTTAAAAATCTGCTTTGTAGTCAAAACGAAGTGTTCAGTGGTCGGTCAAGTGTCCACGTTGAATCCGGCGGATATTAATCACGAAGTTGAAACCGAACAAGAATTCGAGTTTCAAGCTTTTTGTTTTTTCTTATTTCCTGTTTTCATTTAGCATTCTTGTTTGCATTTAGCGAAAGGCAAGATTAAAGTTTATTCAAGCAGTCTGGCGTTATTCTCAGTTCATTTGTTTGCTCATTCTATATAATATTACAGGGCGTTCTATTAGTATAAAATAAAGGTATAAAGCTCAAACCTAAAAGCAAGTTTAATATCATTTGAAACATGCATATTATGCATATTAATTAAACATGAATTTTACTTACGTGCTCATTCCCTAAATTTTGGTAACTCGAGGAAAAACTCAATTTTCACTTCAAAAAAATTTTTTTTTAAGTTATGCCTAGCAGGTTTATACTAATCTTTATACGTTGATTGTGTTAAATTCTAACTGGCTAAAGCCTTCTCTTACAAATACGTTGTGTTCTAGTAATAGAGTAGAACGTAATCTAAACTTTAATAAACGTAATCTAAATTTTTCATAAAAAAGCTTAAATAACGATCACTTTCTTTGCAATTGTAACTATCTTTGCCTTCGGCAATAAAAAAATGTTTGAGTTCAAAACACGTTCTAACACAATTTTAAATCGAAAATTGTTCTAGACAGATAACAAAAGTTACGCCAATAAAATCTTAAATAGAATTTGTCATTACAATGTTATGATTTAAATTTTATGTCATATAAAGTACAACTTTGTGTGCGTCAAAGGGTTGCATCGTGCATTCCCTATTACTGAATCAAAATGTAATTAAGTTCCAATAAACAATCTCCTCAAAGTTAAGGCTATAAGCTTATTATGTATTCCTTTGGGTCATTTAATTATATTATTGTTTCACAGCTGGGTGCCCAACAAATAGCGTGACTTATTGGCAAAGTTAGTTGTGCGAAAGTATTTGATGTGGAGCAACACGCGGCACGTATTAGTTTTGACTTACGTGCAAGCAATCATTAATTGGGCTCAGTTCACGACCTTTATTATAGACGACTTGTTATGGGACGATGTTGGGGTCGGTAGGTTTAAATAATACTCTGTTAGATTTAAAACACAAGATCAAAGTACTTTGGGTGTTAACTTGCAATTAGAAGCCCTAATAAACTCGGTATTATAGGCTGGGGTTTTTAGTTATTGACGCGTATCTCTGTATTACGTATTTTTGTTAGGCCATAACATTAAGGAAAATATAAAGGCGTACAAAGGGTTATAACCTTTAATTGTACAACTTAAAATCGTACAATATAAGTTACAATTTTTATTATTTTTATACTACTCTGCAAGTTGGTTTTTTTCGTAATTTTCTTAATGCACAAACCATATATAGAAAATTTAGTATTGTAAATTTTCAATGTTATAAAGAATGTAAAGAATTTAGGCAAACGCCTGCAGCTGCGTTAGGAGCAATCTTATGTTACAACAAATAGAAAACATAAGAATAGCAGACAGTATTAAAGTATTCGTTGTAAATAGATGATTTTAGTATTAGTTTATTTCTTTTGTATAGATATTAATAGACCTACACGTGTTAAAGAATTTGTTTATGCTTATATTTTATATTATTGTTATTTTTTGCAGTAAAATATTATGGTGTAACTAGACTCAGTCGTAAAAAAATGGTACCTTTTGTCTCTGTCCTCCTCTGTCCTCTGTCAATGAAATTTTAGTTACTTTAAGAAGCAGAAACACTGTTTACTATATCGTTCTGAATTAGTACCGAGATTTTGTTTATTCAAAACGCGATGACTTCTGCCAAATGTTTTCTGTAGAACGTTTAGTCAACACGCCATGTACATAATGCATGTATAGAAACCATAAAAATCTACTCGCTATCCAGAAACAAAGAATCAGACGGATCGTATACCTTGTTAATACTCTAGCTACTGAGTAAATTTATGCGAAAAAAGTAAAGCTTTCAGCTAGTGCATTGCGCTGGAAACTAGCACTAACGATGCACTCTAATGCTAATTCGTGCTAAAATCTAGGGCACTAGGTTTAACATGGCCTGGACATTGACAACAGCGTTGTTACAACTATAATAACGCATTAAGATTCGGAGCTATTCCTTATTACATAATCATCATCATCATCAGCCTTTGTTAATCCACTACTGGACATAGGCCTCCCTAATACACCCCTATCTATTAGGGGGGTTTGACCGTATCGCACCACGCTGGTTCAATGCGGGTTGGTGGTCCAATGCGTGTTGGTTTTAATATTACATAATACATAGTAGTAATTCTTAAGCCAGGGCTAAGCTGATGAATTCATTAGTAGAATGAATAAATTAATAGTCTGTCACTTACCCATTAATGTGCATTTGAATAAGATTGCATGCACTTTGTTTTAAGCGTCATTAGAGTCAGAAATTACATTTGTAATTCTTCAATACATAAACTATACCCGAACGGTATAGTTTATGTAGTAAACACAGAATCGAGTAACCGTTAAACATAGGCGTATATGATATAATTGAGGGTAACTCTTTAGCCAGGGCTAAGCTGATGAATCCATTAGCTGTGTAAATAATAATTTATCAGTTACCCACTCGTGTGTATCTCCCCCGCCTATCGATTCGCGTGCATGCACACGAAACAATATACATTCAACGGAGATAATGAAGTGGTATTTACCGATGAACACGGAAAGGGGTGAATGGCGGCAAATTTATCCGTTATTAATTAATTTTCAAGTGAGATTCACTGGACCAATGGTTAAAACGTTTTGGTGTAATGTCCATCCTTAAATGTTGCTTAAAATAATCGTAGGATTTACAGTGTAAATATTAGACAAGTAAAACGTATTTTGTTACCACGTTTTTCATTTCTTTAGTCATAGAATAACTTAATGAAATTAGTTAGAAATCAATGCGGAGAATTTCATCATCATTATCATCGTCAAGACAAGACAAAGAGTATCAAGGAAAGACTTTTCTCTTGTATTAGAGTACAAAAAAGTTGACAGGAACAAAATTGACAACTCGTTAGCGTTTTTTAAATGTTCCTTCGATATTGGCATTCCCCAAAAAATTACAACAAAGTGATTCTACTGCACGCACAGGAACTCCCAGCAATAGATGTGGCAAACACTGTACGAGACATAGTAACAGTCTGACGAACCAACCACATGGAAAGCAAGTTTATATGTCCTTGTATTGGATTCCCACAAATTAGCGCAGATAAGGATCTCCTTGTCTAGGAGCTCACATTGGTCATACTTACTACTTGTTATTAGTCCGCTAGACAGCCTATGGAAAATTCCTAATCCACATATCTAATACGTAACATACTCGAATAGGTAAGATCTGAAACTGTGTATAGGGTCAACTGTATAGTACTAACTGTTAAGCGTAGACAGCTAATGTCAAATTAACTCACACACAAGTAATATATCTATTTACATAGATCTAAATGTCCTTTATAAATAACGTGAATATATGTAAATGTTCGATGTAAGTGTTACTAAATACTATTTGGGAAAGTGTATACAATTTGGTAACTATTGTATATTTTAAAAGCGCTGCAACGCAAGTTATGGTTTTACCCTAAAAAAATTGATATTGATTATTGATAAAATTGATAATTGTACTAATATCTAAGAATAAACTTTTTTTACTTGAATACCATACTGTAGTAAAAAAGTTTTATGAAAGTCCGATTGTTTTGTATGGTCAAGTAACAAATATTCATATATTTTTAAAAGCTTTTTAAATTTCTTGCAAAAGATTTAAATAATTTCCAGCCAGGCATAGTTTGTTAGCACGCATAATGTCGTCAGTTTGAATCATGTGAATAAGGTGTTCTAAAACCGTAAATTTCTATAAATACTTATTAATAAGGAATATATTAAGTATTTAAAGAATTTCACCGGATTCAATCCCATTCATTTACGTTTTCACTAACAATGAGGGCCGTAAGATCAAGATACAAATATAATTGCCGTAATGCCATTTATGTCACAATTCGCAACACTGAGTCATGCTCTATCTTGAGATACCTAAGCAAACAATTTCCCCTAGACTATATAACATCCGCTGGTGATGTACATGTACATCTCGTACCAATTCATTATTTCTCAACGCACCGAGAGTGGATATTGAATTACGTTAACGACAGAGAAACAGCTCGATGCGAATTTTATATTTTTGTTTATACAGTTTAATAACAACACGACTAATATGATCCTGGGATAAGAAATTTCAGAATATACATGAATTAAATTTTGTCCATATAGGACATGAATGATATATGTGTAACTTTGAAATTAAATTATTGCATCATTTGTAAACCTTTATAGAAAGCTTATGCTTGCTCAGTTTTGAAGGCGGTCTTATATTGTTAAATTAATGTTTATTGCAAAATTAGGTCTATCCGTTCGCAACCGTAAGACATAGACTGTTCCTACTATACGCTTTTTTGTAATTAGTTTGACCTTGGTGCCCTTTTAACCGGAACACAGCAGTCGGTATACACTAATGTTGTGGCAGATAAAAGTAACGCAACTGCTCTGTACAATTTGCCATAACATTTACACGTAAAATACCCCACATAAATATTGCATCATCGTATTTGAACGCCTATAAAAACCCTTTTATGAAATGGAAAACGTTAAACTTATCGTGTTGCTATTACAACCTGATGTTGTAAAAAACACCCATTTTTTTATATCCACATCTCAATCGATGTAGGTCTAAATGTTCCATATCGAAATACCATGAATTCATTTTATCTTTATGCTTCCGTAACGGTTAAAAAAATGAACGCCGTAAAATGGAGATAACATTGACGGTACTCGCCGTTTTGCAAAAATGAAATAAAAAAAAAAAACTTTGCAACATGCTGCTTTTTGCATTAACAGAAATTTGTTAGTACGATTTGGTTGGCAAAATACATGTACGGATTTATGTTACTACGACATTAATATTTGAAATAACGTGTAATATATTTTAACACGTGTTGTAATACGAATAATTGAGCATAAATGGCATGTAATTACTTTATTTTAATTGTCCGCAGACGTACTAAGTGTATATTTGACTGTTTATTTAAATAACAGCTCAAAAACCACGTTCTTGAAGCATTTTAATTTAAACTACACAATTAATTCGCGGTATTCGTCGGCTCGAAAGTAGTTCCCAGTGGGCGACAGTCAGTATCGGTATATACGTAAGTTATTTATATTCAGTATAATTGCGCGCCGGTTCTGCGTAGTCGGTACCTTCCGCCCACATGTCCATGTCAATTGCGTAAACTCGTCTGGATATTTCATTTGTGCATTATGTTTACAATAATCAAGCCAAAAAAGATACAAAATTCAGTAAAGAATGGGAACTATAGCAACGAAATGGTGTCATGCGTCTAGTGTCGCCGTATATAGTCACTGAGATGTCAGGTACTGTGACACTCCATATACAACAACAACACGTACGACTTCTCTTCGTTGCTATAGATGACAATGCTTACATGTATTCCTGGATTCATTTGGCTCTGGTATAATTTTAACCTATTTATACAAGAGCCAGACGAATAAATTTTGAGTTACCCATAGCTTAGTGATTACGTTATACCTCTGTGGTTATTTATGATACAGTGACATCTGTCTGCAAAAACAGTTTATGTTTAAAGCTGTTAATTGCATTGTTCATAAGAAGCTTACATTACATTTACCTGTGATTTTTTGGCTTTGTTTGGTATACCCGAATTTAATTTTTATTAACATCGATGCAATTTCCCAAGAACATTTTTATTTCTAGGACCCCCGAGAATCATTTTATGTGTACAACAAAAGTAAATTCCAGTTTAACCACGGTAATGGGCGCAATACGCTTGCACTGCGGTCTCATTCATTTCAAGAGGATCTAAATCGAGTGGTTTAATTTAGATTTACGACTAGTACTCTTAGTGTAATCTGTTCAACTATCCAACAATTTATATAGGTCCGCTGTAAATAATCCAATAAACCATTTTAAAAACATCTCCGAGAATATTTTCGAAAATTTTTCATTTTGATTTTATTAGGTTAGGTCGGTCATTTGTTTGTTTTTTTTTGGTAATTTAAATGTATATTCTCTTGATTAAATAAATAACTTTACGGATTTTATCGCGTTTAATTTTGTCTACAATTAGCTGATGCAGCACATACACTGACGTGAAGCACCGCCGGTTGAAGAAGTCTGCAGTATGCAAACCATGAGATGAGTACACTTGATCAATTCAACCATTATATAAGATTTGATAAACTACAAATCCTTGCCGAAGAACACCGATTCCTACCGAGGATGATACGCAAGGCTAATGAAATTTGATGAAATATCCTTATTTCAATAGAGAAGACTTATTACCTGCTAGAAATCCGATTATTCACAAAATTAAACCCAAGCATAAAATTACTGCTAGACCTCAAAAACCATTAGCTGGTATCTGTCATATCTATCGATATATCATATCATCATATGCGTAAAACGGGCAAAAAATAAAACAGAAATGACGATTTCCGGGTAAAAAACTTTGACAGACGAACAACACCTTAATCTGCCTTTGACCTTGAGTCCTGTAAAGTGTCTGAAACGTCGGAAAATAGAAGGAAAGAAACAGGTGACTGCGCTGAAAGTGTTGAAAGTCGGAATTTAAATGTAAAATAAACGCGTAATTTTATTTAATAATGTATAATATTCGCAGCAATAGAAAATTAGGAAGAAAGAAGATTAAAGCGATGAAATCGTAGTCTTACTAAATCATGTCTTTATAATTATGTACTGTTGTGACTTATATATGTCAAATAACATAAAATTGCGAAAAAATATCATAAAATTTGACACCACATTATGTATATATGAATACTGTAATTATTTGTATACTTTATTATCTGTAAGACAGCTTTAGGTACAAGGTTATTGGTGCTAGACCTTTTCACACAATATCTAACAATACTGGAACAATTAATTATTTACACAAGCTGGTAACTATTCTTGGCCATTAAAGTAGTGCCAGCGAAGTATCACAACGACCTCTATCCTCGCGTCTCTATCCGCGTTTCAATTAAAGAAATTGTGTCTTTTAGTCACAAGTAAATTAGTTAAATTTGCGCAATTTCGTAATGGGTTCAATGTTTTAAACCAAGGCCATTATTTCATTAAATTTTTTAGTATTTGACTTAACAGAACTTATTACTAAAACTGCCTTTATCAAGTTTACAATATTCCCGATGCGTTAGATCCAGCGCTCATGATCACAAAGCATGGACCATGCAATACTTAAATTAATTTTACTCTTGTATAAATTAACTTTCATGATCAGTAATACAGTCTTACATGAAATAAAAATAAAAACTTTACTTCTTTAATATCGATTTTTGTTCGTTGTATTTTACGCAAAATATATAATAATCGTGATATGAATCATGTCTTCATTAAAACCAGTATACGATCATTCAATCAAATCGAGAACTGTTGTGAATGCTTAATAGAGCGGTAGCGTTGGTTTCCAAGACGAGAGTAGCCTCCTTCAATTAAATCGCTCCGACGATTCTGCCCCGCTTTATGGTAATAAATTAATTAAGAACATGTAGTCGTTCAAGTTGTATATAGATGTATATCTACAAGTGCATATCCGACAGGTAAAGGTAAATATAACCTGTTAACATTTGCATTATTGCACTTATATACAGAATTAATTTATATTGTATGTTTTAAGTTCACAATAAATTTAAAAAAAATAGTCAAGGAGCGTGTTGTAGGTTATTAAGATACTAATGAATTTTCAAATAATAACACAGCCTGGTAATGGAATGCCAGCTTCAGGTCTTGTTTCAAAATTGTAAAATACGTTATGCATTCAAATTGTTTGTTATTTTTAAAAGATGACATAAAAAATAGCCCGCTGAGTTTCAAGAGATTTTTAATAATATAATTTTTCAAAGGAAAACCTTTTAAAAAATCTATCTATATTTGCAATTTCTCTGATTTAAAGCTTACTCGTAGGTTCGTCTGAAACGGTTCAAGTTTATATCGTCAACTGCTCCGTGAAGCGGTCTATGATAATAGTCGACGTTGAAGCGGGACGCTTTCGTCTTTTGTTTTACTCGTTTTCATCTATTTACCCGTTCCTGTCGCCTTCATTGGACACTGTTGCTTTGAACATTGATTCCGTATTTTAACTGATGTTCGTAATGAATGCGCTCTATTCATTTAGTAATAAGAGTAATAACTTATTAACGTTTCAGTTGTAATTTAAGATTGAAGATGATTTATTGCTAATATTTTGTCCCTGTGTTGGTTTTTATTGATGTTCTCCGTTTCTGTTTAGTGCTGTATTAACGCAAATACTACATATTATAAAATAAACTATTTTAGCCTTTGTTTTTTTTTTTTTTAATTTTGATATTCCAATCCGTTTGCAGCGTATGTTTGTATCTTTATTGCCTACGATAGGTACAAGTTTTGTATTATTATAACAATCAACTTTTGCTTCATGTATGAACGTAAAAGCTTCAAAATTATTTTTAGTATACAAATATATCGTCTTCGTAATTAAAAACATTTTCAGACTACCAAGATTTTTTCTAACATAAAAAGCTAATAAAGCTAAAACAACGTATTAAATGCCAATTGTACGTCTTCAATGTTATCGTTATTACTATTACTGTAGTAAAATTATTGAATAAAAGGATTTTTTACGAATTTTACGTTTATTTTTCATACGGCCGCTGGAAACTGTTCGAAATGTTCGAAATTACATATGTAAAATAAACGCGATAAAATCCGATAAAAGTCCTTTTATTCAATAATGTGTAGTATTCGCGTAAACAAAAGGAATAATTATGTAATAAAATTCTCCAACATATATAAAACGTACTGCATTGTATACAGTTATAAAGCGATGCGTCGCTCGAAGCGTATCTAAGGCTGAGTTAAGAACTGTGTTGTTATTAATTATTCAGAGTCATCGGTGCCGCTTAATGCGCCAATATGTATTCATAGCCCCACCTTCATTAGCCAGTCGGGTCCCTAATGGTGCCGTATCCTGGAGGTAACTGGGGCAGGTATCGTCTGTGCAAATTGAGAGACTCTCCATTTTGGTGGGATTATATTTCGCAATTGTCATAGTTGCACTTGATAATTGTTTTTTTTTCAACTTTAGTGACTACTACTAATACTTAAAAAACTTTGACGTTTCCCTTTTTAATTATCACGTGTGATATATGTATTATCAAAGATTGCTTAGTCTATCGGTAAATATTGTTTGATTGCTTAGCGCAGAGTAAAAGAGCCAAATAATATACGGAAGTAGTTTAAAAATCATAGCAACGAGTATGTCACACATATAGTTAGTTTTTATATGGACTGTCATCGAGATATCGATCATTTAGCGAAGATGCACTTATAACAGGAACTTTACTCATCATCAGCCTGTGATAGTCCACTGCTGGACATAGGCCTCCCCTAATACACCTCCATCCATTAGGGGATTTTGGACCGTATCCCACCACGCTGGTCCAATGCGGGTTGGTGGGTGGACCGACTTTTTACATGCCCATCCGACGCATGGATCATCTTACTTTTCAGACAATTGGGTGATCGGCCCAAATTGCCCTAACCAACTAGGAAACAACAATGAAAATTTGTTGTGTACCCGCAGGATTCGAACCCACGACCTCCAGTTTCTAAAGCACACGCCTATACCACTAGGCTACGGAGGCAGTTACAGAGGAACTTTACAAACATATATATTCACTTTCTAGCTATGGATTACATTGTATGCGCCAAATTCAAATATCTTAATTCAACGTAGGAGCCATACACTGACCTTATTGAAAAATTCACTTATTAACTCTGTTATGCAAAATGTACCACTGGTTCGGAAACAGACGCCTCTGATCTAAGAAGAACCGGCAAAAGAAACTCAGTGGGACTTTTTTGTCATCTTTTGAAATAAAATTGAAACAATAAATCAACAATTACAAGCATAAAATTATCATATTATTGAAAAAAAATCCTATGGGGTCTGGTCATTTAACTAAATATAAAATATTATGACAGTCACTGCACAAAATAATCAAGTTCGTTAAATATAAATAAAGTCAATAAAAAATCATAATATCGCTGTGTGCTATTACATGCGAAAGAAAAGCAATAACTTTATAACCAGTTCTTCATCGTTTCGAAACAAGATTAATCCCATTGCTATGTCATGCCTAAATAATTTATGTCTGGTAAAGGAAGTCCTTTAAGGCAACACGCCTTTTGTGTATATGATATTCGCAATAAATTTAAATGTGCTTTTATACAACAACATAAATTCGTTGAGAAACTGAAATGATTAAGAAAAATGTCAGTTTTTTTGTAGGCCTTAGTAGTTTATCTAATTTAAATCTTTTGTCTAAATGGTATGAGTTACTAACGTAAATATTGTTGGTCGTTCGCCTTACAGCAAATAGGCATAGAATTTCGAGATACGTCGCTGTAAATTAATGTATTTGCCAACGTTGGTAGGTTCCCATTTTTACAGGGGACCGCTTGGGTGGGTACTATCGCGGTGCCTATTTCTACCGCAAATCAGTAGTGTGAAAACACTACTGTGTTCCGGTTTGAAGGGCACCGTAGCCAGCTTATTTACTGGGTAAACGAGACGTAACATCCTATGTCTCACGGTAGGCAGCGCGTTGGTGATAGCAGTATTGCCAATGTTTATGGGCGTCGGTGATCACTTTCCATCAGGTGCCCCGACTGCTCGCCTCTCTGCGCAAGCAATAAAAACGTTCATCAGAAAACACTAACTTCAGTTAAATGGATTTCATTATTCAGGTTTTCCGTCCTTTTGAGTGTAAAAACTGCTTTGCTTTTTAATGTGATGAGATTACTTATATCAAAAATTTTACAATGGCGCGACAGTCGTAAAGTAATCTTCTTACTAGATAATTGTATCTGTTATAATCATTAAATAGTATAAAACAAAGTCGCTTTCTCTGTTTCCCTATATCCCTATGTATGCTAAAATCTTCCAAACTACGCAACGAATTTCGATGCGGTTATTTTTAATAGATAGAGTAATTGAAGACGAGGGTTTATATTTATAATACTTTGCTAATATTTTCAATTAGCATAATATGTTCCGTACGACGCAGGGGCGGGTCGTTAGTTAACAATAATTTTCCTAAGAAAAAGTTACATTCTATAGTCTTGTATATCAATATTAATTATTATTAAATCTTTAATTTCTACAAATGTTTGACTTTCTCTTCACAGAGTGCTGAAAGACAAGCCAAAACACCAGCTTGATATGAAATAACCTTATTTAGCCAGTTCGGTGTGTCTATGACTAAATATTATTTTTTTAAAATAATAAAAGACAAAAAAAAACAAAAAGAAATATAAGAAAAGACTTTAATTAACTTGTAATACCGTAAATGTTTGGGTAACTCGATATCATTGTAAAAAGAACTTAATGTATATTTAATATTTTTCTTGTAATAAATGACATCATGCAAACAGCATATTTATTCATGCAAACAGCATATGTTACATAAACTGTAACGGTAATATGAATAAAATTTATGTCACAGACAGTAAAAGTCACTAAAAAAGAGTAAACGGCGCAGACAAACGTGGAACGCGCTAAATAAATTTCACTTTCATCCTGCCGTTAGTGTGCTATTCCGCGTAATGTCCAACCCGTTCCTACTGACCTTTTTGCTTGACTCCGCTACAAAAGGTTACGTCCAGATAACTTATTTCACATAACACGTCCCGGTCCCTTCGAAAAGGAAAGTTGTATAACATTCTTTTTTGATCAGCTCCCTTTTAAGGCCGCGGGGGCTTTTTATTGCGATGGGCGAATGCCCTACGCCGGCTTTGAGTCAAAGGATTTAACCGACGCTTTATACATTTTTAATTTCACCTTTTTTCGCGTCGCATGCCTCTGATAAATGGAGTATTTGAGATTTTTTCACGGGACGCGGTGGTGCTTATGCAAATATCTCTGTTTGAGCTTACTAATGTAACTTCTCTCTGCTTTAATGTTTATACTGCAAAATTAATAGCTCATGGTAATTTTATTGTACAAAGCGACAGTCACATAAGTCGTAGAACTGACGACCGCTGGAGTCGGATAGTTCTAACGTGAAGACCGAGGCTCGACAAACATAGCAATATTATTATATTTGTAAAATGGTCGGTGTGGGCTGGATGAGAATAGCTAAAGATTGGAAGCGATGGCATGCACTAGGGGAGGCCTATGTCCGGCAGAACTATTACAGTTATAAATAGTGATGCAACGGATCCCTGTTTCTGTTTCCGCAAGTGCGGAAGTTCCGCGCGCATTTTCAATATCCGTTTATGCTTCTGTTTCCCCAACTTTTATAACGGAGATTTAAACGGAAGTTTACAACCGACGGCCGAGAGTAACGCATGCGCGGCGCGAGGCGTGTGCGAGTCGCTGGACGGTTGAGCGCGCGGGGGTGGGTCAGCTAGAGAGCCGCGCAGGCACTTGTCACATTTGTTTGTTTACGTATTTTTTCGTGAATGTAAGCCAATAATAGTTTCTGGTGCTGTTTGTGTCAAATACATTGGTGTCATGTGTGTAACTTAATGACGATCAGCAGAACCAGACAATCTAGAGAGTTAACTAGCTCCACTTACGATGATAGTGAATCTTGTGTAGTTTGGGGTAAACCGAAAAGTCGCCGAACTCGAATTGAGGCTGAAGTCCAGCCGACGTCATCTTTAATGATGAATTCATCATTTCAAATGTTAAAATCCATGTTAAGTACAAACGAAGACCAAGAAATCTCGACTACAACTAACGAGAGTGACAATCTCCTTTTGGAGATACAGTCACATTTTCAGGAGTACAAAAAAGAAAAGAGATTACCTTTAAATGAAGAGCCTCTTGTGTGGTGGAAATTAAATTAACACAAACACCGTAATCTTTTTCCATTAGTACGCCAATACTTGTCGGTACCTCCCAGCAGGGTCGTACAGTCAACAATTATTATGCAGAGCGGGTCTTATATACGAAGAACACCGAAACAGATTGTTAGTTGTAAAAGCGGCCAAATTACTTTTATCAAAATATAACTTGCCACTACTAAATTTTGAATATTAATTAAATGTTCAGTTTTCTATAGTAGATTTTTATATATCTATTTCTAATCTAAATTGGGTGTATTTGATACTTAATAAAGAATTATATTTGTGAACATGGCTTTTTTTCATATTATTTACACTTCCGTTTCCGCATCCGTTTCCGTTTCCGTTTCTGCTAAAATTTAATTTTGATTTCTGTTTCTGGTTCCACTAAGACACTTCCTTTGCATCACTAGTTATAATGATGATGATAATGGAGTAGAACGTGACGAAGGCGAGTAAAACATTCACCTGATAGTAAGTTATATGCACTACGAGGATGTGCAGCGTAAGACAACAGAAGTCTTGCTGACCTCAGTTATGCTGGCTATTGTACCTTTTGAACCAGAACGAAGCAATGTTTCACTCAATGTTTTAGACACCATTAGTTTCTCGCTATTCTCCACTTTAACCAATATTACCGCTCGAAAGTTATGGTGCCACTCTTTATTGCGTTCATCCTGTTCAAGCCATCATTATTGTGCAAGTCTTTAACGAAGTGTCATCGTGAAAACTATATTAGAGCCCGAAAAACTTTGAATCATTATAAACAAAATCGAATGTATTCTTTTTTAAAACAAAATGTTTGCGATTTATTTGATATCCGCCGCCGCTAAACATCACTACGTCTTTTTTGGCTAACATGTAAACGGAGTAAGAGTAAGCCTGATAAGTTCTGAATTTAATTTGTCTCTAGTATTTAGATTATATCATCCAGAAGAATCCATGATTATGACTGATTTTTGTAGAGGGGAATGAAGACGGCCAAAATAAATGTTCATCAATCAACATTCATTATACGCATGACATTAAACTTTAAGATTGAAACACAATAAAAATGATTGTTGTATTTTGCACTTTGTTTTAGTTTGTGTTCAAATTCACACGTTTTTGTGTGCACTGTGCTTTTCGCATTAACGCATTTAGTTCGTTTGATAAAAATTTTATAGTTCAGATTACAAAATCGCTTTAACCTAAGTTATTTCGCTGCAGATTTTTATGCTTCGTAGACTTACTTTATGTTTTTTTACTACAGTATAACCAATTTAAATTTGGAATTATTGTAAAAAGTAACCCATAGCAATCAATCGACACATCTTATGTAAGGTATTTTATAAGTCGACGGTTATTATAAAAAAGCCTAGATATATAACTTAACTTGTACAATGTATAACTTGTTCAGTTTTACACTATAATTTTTTGCTAAGATGTAGTAATAAAAACAACATAAATAATCAACACAAAACAAAACTATAAATTTTACTCCTTTTTGGCTTAGTTTTACTAACAAATTGACTATAAATAAACTACATCGCTTTATTTATCGTATTCAACAACGTATTAAGCTAATGTTCTATCAAACGTCTCAACTTACACAGGTCACCCCCTCATGTCTATAATAGGCTTATGCTAATAAGCTTTGTAAGTGCGTAATACTGACAGCAATGCCAATGTCATCTGCCACATTATACGCTGTTAAGTTACGCTGTAAGTCTTTTATTTATATAGTGTTTTTACTATAATTATATTACTACAAAGAAGAAATTAACGTTAATCCATTCGTTAACTTAATAAAGCGCATAAAGATACAATTTAAGTAAATAATAATAAAATATCAAATGTATAATGAATAAAATGCTTAAGTTGGCAAAGAAAGAATAGCAAAAATTAAGCCTCATGCTTAATGTTTAAAGCTATAAATCATACTGGGTTTCTTATTAAATATAAGAGCGAGATTTGATATTCGTTTCCGACCTTGTGTATATATGTACATTCATATGTCTATGTGAATACTAAAGTTTAAGTCCTAATGTATTTAATAGTTATACACTTAATGACCGAGTTAATCCTAAGCTGTCTATTGCAAATATTACAAAAAATATATACTTATATTTCCCCTCTTATGGTCAAATGGATCCTGTAAAGTATCTGACACGTCAGGAGTATTGTTAAACTAATTAAACGCGATAAAATCCGTAAACATTTTCATTAAATCATATGTATTATTCGCGTGAACGCAAGAAAGTATTACGTCCTAAACTTAACAGGCTGTACAGAATCTTAACGCAGCTGCGAACTGTTGTAATCTTCATAACCTCGGCACTAGAAACTAAATGTCGCAATTGCCAGTCCGCTATCCGGCCAGCATAAACACCACCTAGTGTTTAGCTCACCATAAATTTCTGCACCGTTAAAGCCGGCGAATGCTTTTGTGCGAATTGCACTGTTCGAATTATAAACGAAAACAGGTTTTCGTATTGCGCAAATGAACGTTAAATGTTATGGTATTTTTACGTGTTATTTGCAGTCACCGTAACGGTATCGAGGTATTTTCTTAGAAGACGTTTCGTGATTTTTAAATTTGGAATATTTCTTTCGTTCACTAATCAAACGCATGGTAAGAAAAACGTTGTATATTGCAAGATTTTTTTTTTATTTATGTCTGTTTTATACAAAATTTTATGTGCTATAAATATAAGTAGGAGGCATATAACATGGTATGGTACTTTGAAACAAAAACTTTCTAAATATGACCTAGACTTTTTTTATTAATAGACGTTTAAGAACTGTTTTTATAGCTAACTTACCTATACTAATTTATATAGCTATATATTTTAGTACTTTTTATTCACAAGTGTAATTCCGAAACTATATTAATAACACATAATCTTACTAATTTAACTGCCTCCGTAGCCTAGTGGTATAGCGTGTGCTTTACAATCCGGAGGTCGTGGGTTCGAATCCTGCGGGGACTCAACAAATTTTCATTGTTGTTTCCTAGTTGGTTAGGGCCGATGGCAATTTGGGCCGATCACCCATTTGTCTGAAAAGTAAGATGATCCATGCGTCGGATGGGCATGTAAAAAGTCAGTCCACCCACCAAGCCGCATTGGACCAGCGTGGTGGGATACGGTCCAAAAAAACCCCTAATGGATAGGGGCGTATTAGGGGAGGCCTATGTCCCACAGTGGACTATCAAAGGCTGATAATGATGATGATGATGATAAATATAACTATTAGGAAGATTTTTTTTTAAATACTATAATCAGGGAAATCTTATCAAAGCCGTTTGTCAAACCAAAAAATAATTTCGAAAACCACGTAACATTTATTTATTAAGCTTACAGACCGAAAAGTAATTCGTTTTAGGCGGATGACAAGAAGTAATATGGAAACTCAAACAGTTTTGTAATACTTTAGTAGTACAAAGAAGATTTTTCTGTAAGTCCGCATAAGCACTTTCGGTTCCTAGTAATTACACTAGGTAAAGTAACTGTTTGTGAATACTTACTGTTTTACGCTTCATTTACTATGGGCATGCCGAATCAAAACTTATACAGCCAAAAAAATTACGACGCACAAAACACGATGCGAAATAACAGCTTATTTAATAATGCTGTATAACGAGTAATAATAAAGTGGAATTAAAGTGTATTATACTTTAATTCTAAAAATATAACAGAATTAACTGTTTCTATTTTAAAATGATACCTGGTCGCCGTTAAGCTTATGCAGGACGAAGTTCAAACCGCTCGTCCAGGTTGCAAGTTCAGATTAAACTTGCAACGCGGGGAGTGCTTTGCGCAAATTTTAAACTGAAACGTTAGTGCGCCGGCGCCGATGTCCCTGCACGGACGACTCTGTGTACTGTGCGATATTATGTGAACTATCGATCGAAATCAGAATAACCCCTGTCATAGAAACAGTGGATGTTATACGTAAAATTTTATGTTTGATTCAGAATAGCCCCCCGGAAATGCGTCCGAATAACTCCCCTAAAACTGAGTGTTAGTGTGTGTTGTGAACTAAATCGTGTTTAAACAATAGTGATTATTTTTGTTTATTTTATTATCTGCTAGTTGCATTCAATTATTATTAAACGTATGCGAATTATGGCTATCCTTACCGTGTCACTGAAATAAATTAGCTATATAGACGAATAATTTATATACGTTTCGACCTAAAATATAAAGTTTCGTAATGAAATTTACGATCGTTAAACGGATGACTTAATAACCGCCCACTCGTAATAAAATTGAAAATGAACTATGATTAATGCTTTATTGTATTGTCATTGTGTTTGTTTTGATTGTTATAGGATCGTTTCCGGATGACTAATTTTTGGGGTCTGATTAATTAATTAGTGTAATTATTACTGTATCATCATTGCTTTAATATATATCTTAAAATATTTTCTCTGTTCGGAGTTTCAATATCTTTTTGTTTTGCTTTCATTTCATTTCATATGATTATTTCTCGTAATTTTTAAACTTTTTAGCTGATTTTGTTAGCAAGTCAAAGGAGTTTTTTCTTTGTAGAGTAATTACACTGCTTGTTTACCATAATATCCGGTTACAAATATAGGGTCCATTTCAAAAGTAATACAAGCATTTTAACCTACCCGTTGCTGCTAATTGTATGTCTTGATTATGGAGTTCGCATAATACCATGGTGTTACTCACATCATTATGGGTACTAATGCCCTGCTATCCGTGTATTGTAAATTATGCTTATATTGTAATTATGCGTACGCCTACATTATCTACCGTCTACATTTCTACCGATACAGATTACTATTTTACTATATGATTATGTATAGAAATTGTAATGAGTCTTAAGTGAAAGAAATAAGGTTAAGATGTTGATTTGTATTATTTAGATGGACAATATTAGATACTCTTTTATTTTTATTACTCTAAAAGTTCGAAAAGCATATTTGTTTGACAGATATACTAAAACAGTAACTACTTTGTTAGGTAAAATATATAAAAGATTTTGAATTGAGCTAATATATTACTCACGTATAATCGTATCATACTTTTATACAGAAATTTACAATTGATTGCAATTGAATACTTGCAAGTTTAACTTTGTTTCTTCGAAATGTAAAGGTTAATTATAACACATGTCAAGTGTGTCAATTATATTCCGCCATTGTTTGAATTTATCATTTGGCACTTCGTTAAATGGGCTCGCTTAGAAATGGTTGTTTAATTTACTTTTTACATTGAACGTGCACCTTTTGATCAAAGTTCATCATTATCACATTCCAAAGTAAAGGTCATGGCATTTGTTTTATGACATTGACACAATAGATGCGCATTTTTTGGTATCGACAACAAGTAGTTATAAGCGTTACAAAATTCTATGGTTGTTTTTTTGTTGGCAAGGAGTTTTCTGTACTTCATTCAAATTGTTCAGTATGCTTTAATGTAACGGAACGAAAAGTTAAAATTATTAAAAAAATAACAGTACTTTATTGTAAGGTTACGGAATAATACCTGAATGATAGTTTTGTAAAATATATTTTTTGTGTGAAGCATTTTGCAGTAACAGTGTTAATCTTGCTTTCAACGATAATTAAATATACCTGGTATATTTCAATGATTTCTGGAATTTTTGTAAACAAAACCTTTTTGTCAAACTCTTATAGTACCAAAATCGGTTCAATATGTAGGTTTTCGATGCCAAACGTCGATTATCACGCGATATTAAATCAATTTTAGGGCCGTTTGTTTTTCCGTATTAGAGTTTGACATTGCCTTTGCTTACGATAAGTCTGGATCTTTTGTGGCTCTGCTATAATTTTATAGCATTTACAAATGATTTTGTTTTTTATCAAAAAAAAAAAACTGACTACTGTTTCTATGACTACACTTTTTTTGAACACTTAATGCATATTTATTTTTATTGTGATGCGCGTGTGTTATAAATTTAGTTCGTAACAGTAATGGGCATTAAGAAAAGAGCAAATCATGACATTTACTGGAAATTATCCCCGATAAGGATCGCAACGGGTCCTGCAATAATGTCTCATAATTTAAAATAATCCTCGCTTGGTCTGCCTCGTAACTACCATGATGTTTGAGATAAAGTACGATGTTAGGAACGGTTCTTGGCAGTATAAACGTAAAAGTGCATTATGATACTTAAATTTTTGTTAAAGAAATATGAGT
This sequence comes from Lamproptera curius, assembly GCA_029286875.1. NCBI lineage: Eukaryota > Metazoa > Arthropoda > Insecta > Lepidoptera > Papilionidae > Lamproptera > Lamproptera curius. The sequence continues at coordinate 597,612 of JAGSMT010000041.1, read as the reverse complement.
CTTCATTATTAATTAACGTAAATTTTATACATTTTTATAATAAAAATATGTCTTTAATATTAATTTACGTCGCATTTTTAAGGGAAATACGCTTTTTTAAGGACGTAGTTTATATATTTAGTTATTACTATAAAAGATATGCATTATTACTCAAGAACTGTACCCATCATGGAGGTTTACGCATGAATTTAGGATTGGTGAATAGTGTTTTCTACTATAAGAACTTAATACGACTGTACTCAAGTCTTCATTTTCTTTATGGTTATTTATTTGTAATAATTCAACAATTTATTTGGTATTAACAGAAAAAATTATGAGGCTGGTGAATAAAAATGCAATGTCACAAAATTAATTATAAGTTAAGTAATATTCCCGCATTATAAATTTCGTTTAGTATATGTATAAAACTTCGTTAAAAGTATAATAACAAAAATAATTTTAGTATTGCAAAACTAATCTATAATTTATAACAAATGGTTTAAACGTAACAAAAGCAAAAGCGAACTGCACTTATCTATCATACTAGTATTGCAATGGATTTTCTACAGAATCGCATTCCTGTAATTTATCATTTTATGTTCAGAATAAATCTAACATGATACTTTACCACAAAATTCTAATATCAATTCGAGACAAATAGCATTCGTCTGGCTTTGAACTTTAAAAAGATTCATTCTATACAATATTTCGGAAATCGAAAACCGATTTTAAAGCACATACGTTTTGTTCCCAACAAAATCAATGTTTTGAATAACTTAATCCTTTTTCGCTTTACGCGAATACAACACATTATTTAGTAAAAGACATAACGAATTTTATCGCGTTTACTTTGTTTACAATATTCCCGACCCTTCAGACACGTTGTACGGTCCATAGCCTGCCTATTACCATTAAAAAACATTGTGAAGACTTTTATTTAATGATAATTTATCCTATTAAAGATTTAGTAGACGGTAAATAACTTATTTGTTACCGTTATTCCAATATGGCCGACTTGCTAAATTGCCAACGTGTCCGTCTACACGCCTCAGCTGTCGCCTCGAATGTATTTCAGAGAATAACTTTTGTATCTGTCAGCTTAAAGCGATGCAAATAAACACCGAAGGCGTCCGATGACTTGATTAGAGCTATTTAACGTCATTTAGACCGTTCAAATGTTTTGAAATAGCGCTTACAAATGAACTATGTTTAAATAGAATCCTTGACTTACTTTGCTTTTATGTTCTTAAGTTTGTATACTTTGCAGACTCTGTATATGAGAATTCGATTAGTTTTAGAGCTATAATGTGTCAGAATACAGCAAATGATTTATTATTTTATTTTAACTATTTTAGAAATAAGTTTAAGTTCTTGTTTAGTGCCCTTAAATGCTTAGTTGGAATAATTAAGCTGTATGTTATATATACGTTTAATGCAACAAAATACTTGTTACCTTGAGAGTCAATTAGCATTTAAAGAGCAGTATCAATTAATACACTGCATTTTTTTTTAATATCGTCTTATTGCGCTTATCTTATTATTTCAATGTTATGTTAAAAATATTTCTTAAAGTTACATAATATTTTAAACAATTGCCTGAACACTGCACAAGTATTACGTATCTTATCCTATACTCTTTATGCTCCTTTGTCTTTATTTACATTATATGTGGTTTTATCACCATAAAATATTTTGCGACAGATTGTAAACCAATTTCCTCATATTGTAAACGTTAGTCCTTAATTTGAATACAAATAGTTAAAGCATTAAAGCCTTTGTATATATTCGTAAATTCCCCATTCAGGTGCCATTGTTCTAATTATCTATGGTCAAATGGATTCACATTCAATATTCATCTCGATGCATATTTATGCGCGCTCATTCGATTGCATTAATTATTAACAGAATTCACGCACAATATTCGCAATGTTTTTTTTTTCACATAATGCCATATGAATACATTGTATTGGTTTTGATAACAAGTGACATAGGTTAGGTTATAAGTTTATAACAGGCTTATAAATGCGACATATCGTAAAAAAATATAATTTATCGGATTCAGAGCATTAAAATTTTTCAAAAAGAGCCCTTCATTTTTGATAATTCATAAACACTATTGCTGGCGTTTTTGCTCGTTATAATCTTAATAATTATTCTTTTATAATGCATCTTAAAAAATTATGTAAAAGACATAATTCTTCCCAAACTTAGCCTCTGCGTAGCGCTTTTACATGTAAAGTACGTTCTACAAATAAAAATGTAAACTTTTATGTTATAAGTACTAATCCTGTTTTCGAAGACAATTTATTTTTTAATAGTAAGGAACAAAACCCTTCGTATACGGGTCAACGTTACGTGTGGGTGTCACATATAATTCACAATATCCCGTTGTTTAGTCTGTGGGGTGTAATGATGGTGGTCAGAGCGCCGTGACGGCACGATGCATCGGACACGAGCTGTTAGTTCGTTCCTGGGTGCGCGACGTTCGACTCGAAAAATACATTGTCGGTATTACAAGTTGGCAGACGCTTACCGACCCCAGTCGGTATTTTATAGCTGTCCGACGAAAAATACCTTTTGTATTCTTAAAGTATATGTCTTAATCGGTTTGTGGATTAAGTAACTTCAGTTGGTGCCAGTGTGTAGTACACTCGTACTAATTAAAGTAGATCGGGTTGAAATGCCGTTCGACTGTTTCCTGTAGTTAGTTTTAATAATTTTGGCTATTATAAATCATAGGCAAAGCGAAACGTAGTAATGCGGTAATAATACGGACTTTCAAAAAACGATATGAACTTTAATATGTACAATATTACGAAATAAAAATAGTGTTATTTGTGCTATACAACGTATGTGTTTTTCGTTTCAAGAAAACAAATGAGTGATGTATAGTGTATAAGAAGCCGCAATGTTGATAACGAAGTATACCGCGATACTTCTGGAGAGTGCCAGAAATGCTGAAGCGAGGAGCACCGTCGACGCCAGGCCTCGTGAGGAACAGAACTGGTCTTCCTCTCCCGACAACTCTGTCGAGTCCAGCGGAAGACGAAGGTGGCGACGCCGGAACTTTTCGTACAGGTAATATAGTGGCGACCGGTTTACACGTAAGAATCAAAAATGCAACAGTTTTCTGCCGCGTAGCTTTGAAAGCTATTGAAGTACTTTCTGCTGCTGTGTGTACTGTAGTTTTCTAGACGAAACACGCTATTTTCAGGGCAGTTTGGTCAAATCACCCGATTACCTGAAAATCAACATGATCAAGGCTCTTTGACTTTCTCATAAAGACATTAATGTTTTAAAATAAGGCGACATATCTATGAAGATCGCATACAACTGTTTAAATTTTTTCAGCTACAAGAAACAGTTTATGTTAGGAGCCAATCTATCAAATCACTACATGTGATAGATTGTAGACTTACAAAAACTAAGGTTACATTACGACTTTAGCCTGATATGGAACTGATGGTGATTGGAAATTATGATATGTCTTGTCACACGTGTTGTGTGTTTCTCACACACTGCATTGCTTTACAAAATGAGTAAAAGCACGAACGGTAGTGCTGCTGCTGCTCGACTTGAATTTAGTACTAAAATATTACAAGCCTACCTGGAACTTTAATTTAAGTGTATTTGATGTTTTTGTTTTATTTAAAGCTGAGCATATCTGTTGATGTGGCATATTCGTAAGTAAAAATAGGGTCAATCTTTAATTTGAAGGATTCAGCTTGGTTGCACTCAGGTTTAAGGGTAAGGTGGTGATGGTAGACCGGACTCCAGACTCATCTCTGTCCTTCACAATCAAGTGTCGGTATTCCCCTCTACATTTCCCAACGCGACAACTGTTGAAACGAAATCGATATTTTTTTATATTGCATCTGGCTGTATTACAAATCAAGGCATATAAAAGCAATTACCATTAGCTGCATTCGCTCAAAGCAGGCGATCTATCACCGCTGTGTCGTAAGGAAACGTCTGGGCGCACAAACATCGATGCCCGATTGCGATCGGCCGTGATTAGAATAAACCCCGCGTCTGCCAAGTGCGATTTTTCCATTGTCCGACTTGTCGCTTGAATACAGCGAGTGCATTTCGCATTCATCGGATGCAACGATGCAACGGCATTACCAGATAGGGCTGTATTACGAGAATCGCATTTTTATTAGCGGCAGCCGCAAGCGCTCAACGAGACGGTATTCGAGTGTTTCGCATTGCGCCGATTTAACTTTAATACACCGGTGCACTAGACTATCCCCGCGCTTTGTAAATGTACACAATACCCGGCCCTTCTCGAAATTTCGTTCAGTTACATCTCTACAGTTTAAACGTCGCGTTGCGTTTTAAAAAGAGTTTAAAGTACCGTGATCGTAAAATTTTGACGTTTTTCACCAACTCGGCGACTTTTGTGTTGTATTTTCGGAAATAAAAGTTGCTTTTATGATATTTTTCTTCATTGAGATGAATGACTTTTATTATCTTCAATAGAATATAAATTGCTCACGTCCGTGCCAGTTTACGCTTCGTTCGTTTAAGTATGTGTCGACTGACAGCTTACGCAATAAGCAATTACCAAACACTTCTAATAATTGAAAGGTCTAATACAATCTATTGTGGCTAAACAGTCCACCGAACATTGATTATATTGGCATGTCCGCAGTGTCAATCAATGTTAACAATTGATAAATATGTTTAAAAGTTACCTTTTTTGGGTTCGTTTAAATGTACGCATTATGTAAACAGTATTCGCTGACAGTTTTTTAAACTCATATTTACATACCAGTAAAATTAAATCTTGCCTCTTTTTTGCTATAACAGAGGCACATATTTTATGGAGTTATATTTATTATAAATTTTTTAATGAATTTAGTTTTTTTTCCATGACATGTCCCCAATTTGATTATGTCGGCTTCTCATCTAGGTTCATTAAAAACTAAGTCGATTTACGACTTTATTAACCGTGTCGATTAATAGCCTGTCAATTGATGAACAAGATGTTGGTAATTGAGAAGGCTCTGAGTACGAAATCATATAGCTTGTGCCAAATATGGTCCTGTCAATCAGGACTAACTATAAACAAGCCTATAAATGCGTGGATCTTCTCTTCATTTTATATACCTGAGTATTTATCTCAATCCCCCCGTATGATTAAGACCTCCGTTTTAAAGCAATGGCTATAACTACCAAACTATGAATGTGTTCTATCAACGATACTAAATGCCCACTAAAGAGAACAGCCAAGAATACATAGTAAAAGTAGTCAATTAGTAGCGTTTACCATAAAGTTATTGCATTCCAACACTTAGAGCACGCATATAAAGCAGAAATGCGGAAGAAAACCGAACTGATTAACATCAAGCGGGGATTTTTTCTGTACTCCATACTACAATCCTATAAGTAGATTTATGTGAAATGTCGCGTGATCTGTAATTAGATTTCTATCGGTTCTATTAGAGGCTGCTTATGGCTGCAGAATTTACGAGGCGGCGTAAAAAAATATGTCGGCATCATTGAATGCTCTGAAAAGCATGATAATCGTATGACCGGAATTGTGGTTAGCGGTCGGATATACGTTTCACGACTGTTTTCATCTGGATATAATCTGATAGGGTTTTCTTTTTTATAACGAAACAGTTTTGATTAGGTTTCAAAATAAGTGACATGAATATGATTTAATTATCTATTAGATGTTATATCAAATCCTATCCACTAATTTACGGATTTTTCGAGTTAGTTATATATATTCATTTCCGACCTTTCGGACTCTTTCTAGCATCTATGATCACGGGCAGACTAAGTCGGTATATGTCTGAATATCAATGTTTTTGGAATAACCGTCAGAGTTTTTATTTAGAATTGACTATATCTTTATTTAATATATAATATGATCCCCGTTCTTGATACATTTTTCATTGATGTTTATATTTAGCAAAAGTAATCAAATAACGTAACAAAACAAAAGTAAAGTAAAATTGTATTTTGGTGTATAGATCACGTCGTCTCGTTTGTCAACTTTTATGAATAAAGATAGTATAGAATCATAAATTGCGGACATTCAATAAACGGTACCACGACTGTCAATCATAAAAAAGCAACCTACGGATTTTTATTCCATAAAGGTTTACTATACAGATAGAAGAGAATTTATTTATTTATAGAGACCATTAAACAAGTTGAAAAAACAAAAGCTTCGAATTGGCTACTTCGCTTTGTGAAAACGGGCAAAATGTAGCTTTTATTTGCCTATATTTTACTGTAGTGTTTTATTTATTTATTTTAAAGAGATTGATATATCAATATCACAAGTCAGTGTGTATAAAATTAATTCTTTTAACAATTGAACCTGCGAGTCTAATCAATATTTTATTATTTCTTTTGGACAAAGTTAAGATAAATTAGTAAAGATTTCTTCTTTATTATGTCATAAGTGATTTACTGTCTACGGACATATAGGTAAAGGTTTAGTTCGAACGATAAAGACATGAAACAGTTCCAAATATAGTTAAATACTATATTTAAAATTTATTAAGTATGTTGTTATTTACACACGTGATCCATTTTTCCTAGCAAATTTCAATCCAATACAAAAAATACTACACGAAGTCTACTAATCTTAATCATATATTAAAAAGTTGCTCCTGATCTAATAATACAAATAACACGTATTCTGTTGACAGGTACAAATTATTATAGCTAACAGATGAGAAAATATATACGATTGGACGTTGTAATAATCAGTAATGAAAGAGAGACAGGAACCCATAGTATAGCGATGTGGCCGCCATGACACTGAAGTGGAATGGAACAAAGAGACATTTTGACCGTAAAGGATTCCGTTTGATCCTTTTATTTAGGTTTTACGTCGGTAAAAACGGTATTCGGTGCGTATGTAATCGCATTTTTGCGACCGCAACGCGTCGCCCTCAAAAGAATACTTGGATTGGAATCCTCAGGGTCATAAAAAGCAGATCGGAAATTTTTTGGTTGCATTTTTTACCACATTAACAATTTTCCTATTACATTTTAAAAGTAATTTGGCTTTAGGCCATATTTTTGTGGTTGACGTAAAAATTCTAATCTCTTTTTACGCAGGATACAGGATGCAGGATGCTCATCGGTGTTATAATGAAAATATGACAACTATACGTCAGCAAATATCTCGTTATAGTAAAATTATGACAACAATCGTTTAATGTTTTTAAAATGTCCGAATTTACTACGTGACGTTAAATGTATTTTGTATCTTTTCAACTGCGGAAAACTTTTGAAAATTTATTGTTATTATTATATTAACTGCCTCCGTAGCCTAGTGGTATAGGCGTGTGACTTAGAAACCGGAGGTCGTGGGTTCGAATCCTGCGGGGACTCAACAAATTTTCATTGTTGTTTCCTAGTTGGCTAGGGCAATTTGGGCCGATCACCCAATTGTCTGAAAAGTAAGATGATCCATGCGTCGGATGGGCATGGTCCACCACCAACCCGCATTGGACCAGCGTGGTGGGATACGGTCCAAAAACCCTCTAATGGATAGGGGTGTATTAGGGGAGGCCTATGTCCAGCAGTGGACTATCACAGGCTGATGATGATGATGATTGATTATTATATTATAAAAATTAATTATTATTATAAAAAATTTCAATTAATTTAAAGCTCGGGGCTTTGAGTCCTCATTATGAGTTTGTACAATATTTAAAGTGTTTAGTGTTTTAAGGAATGGTGGAATACCGTTCCTTGGTAAAGTAAAAAGGTATTCCCGGTCGCTATCAAATAAGAGTTAGTCGGTGCATCGCAAGATCCCGCCTCGAGATAGCCGTATGAGGACGATGCTCCCTATTGTTGCATAATCCGGCCCCAACGAGTTCCTGTCCATTGTTTCGATTGTTTTCATTTTAATTCGAACGAGAGATTTCCTTACTGGATAACGTTCATGCGAATATGCGGTTTTTTCGTAGCTTTAAGTTATACACTAGCAGTTGAAGTTTGCATTTTAAAAATGCATTTTTTAGCAGTCTATTTAAGTCTATGGAATTAACGCACAACGAGATCGGGCAGAAATTGTCAAGAAAGTGGATATTTGTCAAATGGAAAAGTAGGTTATTAGCTTTTTTGTATACCTTAAAATGTACATATTGTGGACCTTTAATATTTCTTATAAGGCAATATTTTTATTAAATTTGACATAGTCTTGTAATGAATTACAAAAGTATTTAATGATAAGGTTATTAGTGTAAGGAAATGTGATTTCTTTAGGTTTTTCTGCATTATAGTAGATTGCACAATTTCACAACAGTCAATTAATCATATAACATTTCCTAATACAACTGTAGTAAGGTTATTGAACTCGAAAACGGCTTTGAAATCGATTATTGTTCTTGTAGATAAAGAATGAGTAACCCTGAAGGTTAGATTGCATTGTTTGTATTTGATATTGTTCAAGTACGTGTTGACAACATAAATCAGTTTGTAATGTATCAAATCCACTTATTTACGGTTTTTCGCGTTACTTAAATATATTTATTCCCGACGTTTCGGATTCTTTTCAGCATCCATGATTCAGTCTGCCCGTGATCGTAAATAAGTGGATTTGATATGTATAATCGCGTAAATAAAAGAAATAATTAGTTTGTAATGTATAAAGATTTTTATAATAATTTATATGCAATTACAAATTACTTCAAAAGATTCAGCTTTCTTAGTTTAGGAGTTGGCTTCAGATTCGAGAATTTTTTTACTATGTGTGACTAAAATCAGACTTCCTCAACTTAATAGAATAAAATAAATGCATTAGATGTCTGTATTTTTGAAGGCACTTTTGTACTTTTTCGATACGTCGAAGACGGTCTTGTCTACTAAAACCGGCTTTCTTTATTCCCTTACTTTTAATAAAACTTGGGAACTGTCCGTATAGCCCTAGCGAATAAAATATATTACTACATGGGGATCATTAAAATTATCTTGGAGTTCGGTGAATAAAAGTTTATCTTAATATATCTAAATAAATTAAGGAAATCTTTAATTTGGATCAGTGTTAGTACGCAGCATTATTTTTGAATGTTATTTATATGGACAAATACGCAGTTTTTTTTAACATTATTAGCCTTATCAAATCTACTAATTTCATTATTTAATTTATGTTCTTAATATTCTCAAAGATACATAAAATATGTGCCACTTGCTTTTGGCATTTTCGCTTTCAAGATGTAACAATGATTGACATAAAGAAAACTTTACGATAACTGCTTAAGAAATAAGAGTTTATTTTGAAAAAAAAACGCTAGTCTCACCTGTTTTCTTTTCTGACTTTAATTATACAAATTTTTTGGTTCTATTCTAGTTATTAGAATGAAACAACGTAAACAATAATATTAGATAATGTTAAAGTTTTTAATATTGTTTCTAACACTATTTACACTTATACTTACGTTTCTAGTAAACTATTATCAGTTACTTTAATGTCTGATCTCCCAACTAATTGGCTGCCTGCATAAGTTTCGCTCCAGCCAGGCAAATGCAACGCTAGAATGTCCAGTTTTAAACGCCTACGCCTATGCTTATGTATATTATCGTAGTTAAATTTAACTCGCTCATTTATCTTCGTAACAGAGTTTGCGTCGTAATAATCTAGTCTTAATGCTGCAAGCAGTGCAAAATACCTAAAGTTTGAGAAAAGATCCAGTATAAGCTTGAATGGTTGAATTCGTAAAGAATGTGCAAGACACGATATTTTTCTAAACTGCGGTCTTTTAGTTTTGTCGTATTCGTAAAGCTAAAAAATTTTGAGTATTGCATTTCAGCTCGTTAAATGTATTGAAGCCGTAAATTTAGGTAAAGATAAATTTTTCACATTATATTGTCGGTAAAGTATTTTAAAGTTTTAGGGAGTATTTTTTTGCAGTAAACATTACTTATCATGCGCTGCGTAAAATATAAGTTGAAGAACTTAAGTAGAATAAACAAAAGATAATTACTAAACATTGTCTTTATTTTAAATTGAATTTGGCTTCCATCGACCAACTAACACAAATCAGTTTTTTACCACGATATACGTTTTTACTTTATACAAAATTTAAAAAATAACACAATATTAATACAGAACTTCAGGAAACTAACGATCCACGTCTAATTTGGCCAAAGTACCTACGCTACAACTTTATCATATCATCTTGAAGGGAAAGCAAGTTAGTTTACGTAGCGAATATTAATTCACGCGAGTTGCGAAACTCCATGGGCCGCAGTCACGCGGCAAGAGCGTTAAAACTTGTTCTAATAATAACGTTACGTCAATATAACTACTAGCGTTTGATTTCTTGTGAAATAATTTAAGCTATCACCTGAAGATTTATTATAAGTAACTTCATGTTATAATATATATACATATATATAAAAGCCGAGCTTTGTGTCGAGAAGTTTATGTGCTTCTTTGTTTCCACGAGACCTAGTACCGAAAACTGTTGCACAGTTTGTGGATTATTGTATGTACATTGTAGTAAATGAAAAAAATATTCGGATTTTGATAGCTTCTGAGTGACCTAGATGTGAATGCACTAAAATATGACGGTAACGTGCAAAATGGTTAAACCAAGGTTAACTGAAGATAAAGATTACTGGATATTTATGTAAACAATCTCTCTTCTCTTTCCTAAGGTTTTACGATTAATTTAATGTGTTTTAATTATAATCTCATCTATTAAGTGTTACATCTGTGTACGTATAACTCTTTTCGCTAAATTCAGTTTTTAAAACGACAAAATCTTAACAAGTATGAATTTCAACAATGGTGTCGAAATGAGACGAGTATGGAAATTCACCAGAACCGTTTCGTCTACGGCTAGTTCTGAAGTTTTAGTGGCGTATGTATTGCGAACTTTTGCCGCGCTATTTGCGAGACCGTCAAACAGTCGATGTTAACCCGAATGGAAAAATATAGCTGGCTGAATAACTGCTAGTTTATTTACCTGTTATTTAAAGTATATGAACGGTTATAAAATAAGCGGTAAATTGTTTGTCTATTATCTGTGATTTGCGGTAGTTTAGTAAGTATATGAACTGTTTTAGTGTTATAAGTACTAAACTTTAATGAAATACTCGTATTCATATTGCATATTTGTTGCTTAGAATATTGTAATTAAAATTTGCCTAAATAACTACCAGCGCTGAACAAAGCGGGTTAACAACAGATGTGCTACATGTTAAACCATGTCAAATAAAGTTTTTATCTATAGTTTAAACACAATGTTTCTTAAACTGTTTGCAATGCAACGCTTTCTTTAAAAATATTTTTAAATAGACAAAGATAAGTCTAGTGTGGAGAGTTAAATTTATAACGTATACTTGCTTAGAATTAATTTATTATAATGTAAATATAATATAACTGTTAAGCTGTTTGAGTGCTAAAAATATATTATATTCAATTGTGTAGTATAGGTATAAATTAATGTAGTATATACTACATTAATTTGTCCGTAATTTCTTTGATATTATTCTCCTTGTTCCCTTAATTGCAATATTGTATTTTATCTCTTTTTTTTTCAATCACGATATTACAGAAAGCTCTCTAAAACTCTCCTACCAATTATATCAATTAAAGTATCCCCAAAGAAAGTAATAATGAAGAAAGATTGTATCCTCACATACGAGTGCAAGAAAAAAGCTAAATCGTCGAAAATAAACGTTAAAGCCAGTGCGATGTTCGTTCACTGTCCTTATAATTGGGGTCGCAGTAACATGTCCTCTAAAGGCCCCCTTGTTAGCTTCAATTGCAACTTTCTCTCGGCTGATTGCTTTATGTGGTGTGCCTCGGTTGCATTAATCTTCACTTTTAATTACGTATAAACGAGCCCTTAATTATTTTATGCCAGCGATAAAAAACGTTTAGACATAACAACGATGTAAAACCTTATGCTTGTTGTAAATATTACTAAAATGGCGTCTTATTTTATGACTTAAGTATCCAATAATATACAAATTAGTCTGTGTAAAATGTTCAATATATTAATTGTTTATTTATGATCTTGTTATATAATTGCCGGTATTTTAAGTTAGTAATTTGAATTTTATTGTCACGTAATAATATTAATTTAAAATGCCAAGGATTTAAACGAGATGAGAAGTTAGTCCAGTACAACTTTTCAAACCTCTTATCCAACATCCTACACGATTTAATAACGAGTTGTGTGTTTGTCTGTTTTATCTAGACCTACAACAGTTCATAATCTTGACACAACATGAGATATACTTCAAGATGAAAATGTATAGAAATACTATCTATGTAATCATAATAATGTTATTTTTAATTTTCCTTTTGCAGCATTTTTTTTATTATTAAGTAAATACTTTTCTGATTCAATTGCGTTTATTAACTTGAAATAGTTACCATAAACATTTATAAAAAATATGAAACTTCAGAAATAGCACTGAATTGAACATCTCCTTCGAGAAAGTGTGTAAAGCATTCGCATAAATTCATAAATTTTTTAAATATGTTATAACATACATAAGAAGCTAGGTATTAAATAATTAATATTTGATAGTTTAAACCGGTCAGTTCATAACATATTTTGACGTCGCCCACCAAAGATATTGCAAGCGAAATATGCGGGCGCCCCGGCTGGCATTTCCGACGCACAGTGGCCGATTTCGCTTAATATGAGGACGCATCTTGTGGCCGCGGTGGCCGACAGGAATTTATATTGAACGAGGGGAATGCAGTTTATGGTACTAAGTGTATACGCAAACTTCGTGAAGCGGATAAATACTGATATTAGACTTGAAACACCTCTTGCAACCTGGTATATTTTTTTTTATTCTAAAGTTACTTTACCAGTGTAATACTTATCTAATGATATCTCCTAAAGTAAACGTTACCATGATGATTCACGTCCTCGGCTACTAAACATTGATGTTGTCGATGTTAACTCTCTAATTTCTTCATTCATTCAAGCTTATTTCATTTATCTTCGCCTGTACTAGCAATACGGCATCTTATATCTGTGATGTCAATGGAGTTACTAAATTGTTGGTAGCCAATCTGTCCTCCTTTATAATAACTAGATAAAGGCAATTTTGCAAGGGGTCGTTACTTAAGCATGACCAAAGACAAACTTTGCTTTATTTCGATTTTGGTTATTAACTATTAGACAATTCTGCCTTTTTTAAGTTGCTATAACGCTTTTTTTACATATATAAAAAATGTATAATAAATGCATTGACTTACTTCAATATCGGCTAGAAAGATTACAAAAACCGAACTAGGGAGATTAGAGAATCGATATATGTACATAGTGTAAGTTTGGGTACTGTTGTGTTTTTCGAGCATAAAATTTACGGTGATCAAATAAGTAAGACCAATGGAGTTGTTTTTGTAGTTCGTTAGTCATCCGACAAAAGTTTATAACACCCTTAAATCTCCCAGTGAGCCGGCGGTCAAACTAAAACGCGTGAGTCACAAAGGGTTCGTTGCAAATAGTTTAATGGAGAGTCTGGAGGGGTCTTTGCAAGTGTTACGGGACAGGGTTGGACATTTTGACTACACCTGTCTAGAGATTAGGGCGTACGGTCAATTGTCTGCATAATTGGATACTCTAGGCTACTTTGTCTGTATTGTGTTTTTAATACAAAACTGAGTCACGTATAAATTAGTGTAAAACAGTCCATTATAAAATATTTACAGCAGACCTGTTGAAAATTGCATTACAAGTATGGCCTTATTGGGTCTCATCAAGTAAGAGAAATCGCTTGAATAACTTTAATACGCACCGAGATATCCATGCAATCGAAAATAATTCTTAAGAAGTACATAAAAAGATATAAATTACATTAGATTAAATTTTCTGAACTTCATGGTTTTGTTACGACGGCTATCGGTCTATGACGACCGAAGACCGAATATTCAAATTAAAATTCAAATATCTTTATACAACATAGGAGCGATACACTCACTTATTGATTGTCAAAATCTACCACCGGTTCGGAAAAGGACGCCTCTGACCTGGGAAGAACCGGCGAAAGAAAACTGGGCGGGACTTACTTATTGACATCTTTTCCACTATAATTGAAACAATGAGCAAGCAAATAAAAGCATAAAATTATGATATTATTGAATAAAGCCTGATGAGAGCATAGCATTACCCGAGTGTGGTATTATTTGTTATTAGTCTATTTCGATCCAATTAGGCATTTTGCAGATAAAGCTACTGGTATTATAACTCAATGGATTGTATGCATCTAATACGCATTTTTGTTGACAGTGAAGATCTCTCACGTCCTTCCTTTTACAATCCGATGTATGTATTATCCTAACTTTAAGGATGTTAAATGATTGGCTCGTGGTGAGTTTAAGCCTTCATACGCCAATTTGCTACAAATTAGTTCCTTCTATTCGTGTGTAATATAATATCCAATGGATAAGTTATGTAAAAGCCTAACTGTGAAACGTTTATTAAACAGACAGTAGTGTTTAGGTCTCTTAATTATCATCCTTTAAATTCATTGGGATGTGTAGAAATGCAAAGGAAACGTCATTCAAACATAACTTGGGCCCTCGTCCCCATTAGGAGCCACTTCTCGACTTGAACTCCCGTAATGAATGTTTCAGAGTCAATTAGACCCTAGTCCGGTCTAAGTTTAAAGTGCTCACGCGTCGTTTGCTCAAGTTTTGTATGCCCAATGGAACAACATAAGATCATTGAAAGAGGAAATGTAAGCATTCTAAGCTTTTGAGAATAAATATAGATACATGGGAATAACAGTTCGTTTTCCTTAGCATGCTACGACTGTGCGCATATTTGGATAAAAAAATAATATTTATTTATACCTTCTTTACAAGAAAACTACAATACATAAAGCAACATTTAATTAAAGATTGATAGTCATCATCATCAGTCTTAGTTAGTCTACTGCTGGACATCGGCCTCCCCTAATGCACGCACGCCTTCCGCATCAGGTTTTGGGCCGTATCACACAACGCTGGCCCAATGCGGGCTGGTGGGTGAACCGTCTCTTAACATGCCCAACCGACCATGGATCACCTTACTTTCCAGACAATTGGGTGATCGGCCCAAAATGTCCTAACCAACCAGAAAACAACGATAAGACAAATTTGTTTCACCGCGGTATTCGAACCCACGACTTCCGGTTAATAAAGCAAGGCCAATACCGCTAGACCTCGGAGGCGGTTAGTAGATTATTGTTACTTACAGCTATTGAACTAAGTCGCTTTAAAGTTTGTGTGAAAGGTCTGGTTTTAGCGGCTTGAGCCTAGTCCAAATAAGCTGATTGAATAAGATCCGTTCTGGTCGAATCTAGTCCATGGATGAGCTTTTTTAATAATTCCGGTTTTTTTTTATATTAGTATTTTATTTGCGTCTTTGCTATAAAACCATAAGTAATTGTAACAAACGACTGTTTTGTTTATACTGTGAGGAAAAATATGTTTTGTTCCGGTTAATCAATACATAAAAGCTTTAATGCCTTACATACAGAATACGATTTTTAGGTATTCGTTCTTTGTAAAATAGACATAGGTCTTATCAATAACATACTTAAAGTTATCATATTACATTTTTTGTAATTTGTAAAAGAAATAATTGTCACAAGTTATTCAACTTAATCCATTTTACAGATATAAAATGATGCTGGCGTAACTAGAAAGAAACGTTCTTCTGTCTGAAATATGAAATTTGTTACAATAAATTTCGCAATGCTTCGTATTTCTACAGTTAGACGCTACAATAAAATTTAACATTCCAAGAATGAATATTATAACGTTAAACAGACGTAGTTTAATTTTGCCTTACCTGGTTTAGTGAATGAGATGATATAACTTAAATATGTACATACTTTCGTTTTGGAGACAACGTTTGAACCAATTTATGGCGTTCAATCTTGCCGGCCAGGTGAAAAATCGTTTTATTTTTCAATATGGAGTATTCGCGAATGTCATAAATATTAAAGGAGGATTTTTAAGTTTAGAACCATGGTTCATGATGATGAAGCAAATAAGATGTAGAATATTTGAAACAGGGTGTATCAAAAAGATGTACGTTATTTTTATAGCTGATATTGGTTAATTGCGCCAATGAGAATATGGCGTTATCACGTAGTTGTCAGTTGTATACGAAAAGTATAAATTTAGTTATTAAATAAACTTACAATTACTATAATAATATCTTTTATTTATGCGATTATTATATGTGGATTATTAGTGTATTTGATTTTTACAATTACTAGTCAATTCAACTAAAAAAATAGTTTTAGTTAGTCGTAGCAAGGTTATAATTTGGCTTATACAAGTATTAACATAGCGCAATATATGAACAGGCCGCCCAAAGTAACTTTTTATTTGAGTATAGCTAACTATTGCTTATTTGTTTTTACTAAAATATTCTAATATAGAAATATTAAAATCTCTAAAAATATTTAGTGAAACAATTCACAAAGTATATTTCTGTACTTATTGCTTTCAACTACGAATAAAAAATGTTTTCAATGCGGGCGCATATTTTTAATAACTCCTCTCAAGATTTTGCAGCGTTCATTTTTTTAATTGGATTCAACTTTTCCATAAAAACACGAAGCATTTGTAATGACTGCAATAAAAAAAAGTAAAACATTATATTTCTATTTTCGTAACTTGAATGCCGATCAGTTATAAATATTAAGCAAATATAATATACGCAACTTAAGTGTTGATTAAAGCGAAAACTTGCGTATGGTCAATGTCTGTATTAAGAAATGTTTTGCTTATTATGTATACATCTATAATACTTGCGTCCGTAGCCTAGTGGTATAGGCGTTTGCTTTAGAAACCGGAGGCCGTGGGTTCGAATCCTGCGGGGACTCAACAAATTTTCATTGTTGTCTCCTAGTTGGTTAGGACAATTTGGCCGATCACCCAATTGTCTGAAAAGTAAGAGGATATATGCGTCGGAGGGCATTTAAAAAGTCGGTCCACCCACAAACCCGCATTGGACCAGCGTGGTGGGATACGGTCCAAAACCCCCTAATGGATAGGGGTGTATTAAGGGAGGCCTATGTCCAGCAGTGGACTATTAAAGGCTAATGATGATGATCATGAGCCTTGATGATATAATACTTAATATATTTATATTATATCGGAGCTAAATAAGACCTGAAATTATTGTACGTAGAGGTTGCCATTGGTATTAATAAATACCATATCCAATTACAAATATCCTCAGTAACAATTATTCGCAATAAATACGTCTTTTTTAGACTTTTGGTTTCGAATGAAGAAAATAAAGATACACAGATTAAATCTTATGATACTATCGTTCATACGACTATGCAATATTTGTCACATCAAGATCTATCCATGGTTCACGCCGCACGAGCGGACATTTCTCCGCAAATATTTGTTTCAATTAGGTGCCTAAGGTCCCACATCGACCCGCGTCACACGAATCTAACGTAAATTGCCTGAATGGTACTGACATTTGTGAACGAACGTCGGATAAGGCTCTTTTATAGTTATTTGGATGGACGAAACGGCTTTTATTTGAAATAGTTATCGTATCTCTATGATGCAATACCATTACTAGTGTTATTTATCGAATACTATGTTTTTTTAGCGCTACAATAACTAGAAGGTGACTAATTCTCGTTTAAACAATTGTAAAAATATTTTTCCTTGCTAACGGTTATGAAAACGTGATGTAACTTTAAAAACTGACCAGTAACTGCAACCGGAGGGCTTGGACTCGAATCCTGCGGGGACTCAACAAATTTTTATTTTTGTTTCCTAGTTGGTTAGGGCAAATTGTCTGAAAAGTAAGATGATCCATGCGTCGGGTGGGCATGTAAAAGTTCGGTCTGGTCCAGAGTGGTGGGATACGGTCGAAAAACCCCCTAATGGATAGGGGTATATTAGGGGAGGCCTATATCCAGCAGTGGTCTATCACAGGCTGATGATGAACAAAAAAAAACTCGTGTAATCACAGACTTTAATACTTTCTGTTTTCTCTCGTTTTATTTGACATTATTCTCGAAATAAACCACTCAATATCAAATGTTCCGGCCGTCATATTCCGACTCTCTCGTTCGCGCTCAGCATTGTTTAAAGTTTTTAATTAAAAGCCCATATTTTAAAATTGGACCGGGAAATAAGTATTGGGGTGGGACTCCTTGTGCCGAACTTTGCCCCCGGCGCGGCCGTTATTATTTTTTCTCCCGGAATCTCCGAGAGCCGTTCCCTGACTCCTGTGGGAGTCGGACAGTTTTAATTAAGCGCGTCTTAAGGCTTTAATGGGCCCGTGACAATTTTAGCGGGCATTACTTATACTTACCAATTACCGCGATAAGGTATTGTCTGGAAAGTTTCACGTTATGTTTCCGGCGTGTTGAATTTGTAATGGTAATGGGGATTTCTTGAAAAAGGCAGTAAATTATTTTACACTTTGTAAGGTGTGAATCTATTGTAGGTATATAGCAATGTATAAATGTAAATTACAATTTTTAAAGAGTCAACTGCTTTATTTATCTACGAGAGGGGGACTCTGCTATAATTAGGCTTTTATCGTAATTGTAATAATTGTACGAAGATACAATATTATATTTATGCTTCTTTATGGTTTTAATTACGAATGAGCAATGTGTGCAAATATATATTATTGGAAATATAGAAAAACATGCGGCAAATGATCTTTTATAATAACTATTCTGGGTTGTGAAGATTCGACCAGAATTCTGCAATAAAAGTCGCGTTGTGTTATATTTTGTAAGCTTATCTGAAATTTAGATTTTTATGACTGTTTTAGAAACACGTGCATAATACTAAAAACATATTTAACATCATGTTACCTATACAAAAAATTTAAGTTAGAAGATGCAGCTCCTGTCATGAATATTTAGCAATGTGTCTGCTTGTGTTTGCTATAAAAAATCTACAGGCGCACGTGTAAATTATGAAGATAGAAACATGAACATTACTTCAAAGAATGTCTGCAATGAATTGGTATGTAGATTCTTTTTTGTTTCAGGTAAACTTCATACATATTAAAAGTTGCAGAGATATCTCTATCAACAAGAGGTAAGTGCCACCATAATTCACCTCATGTAATATAATATGTTAATTGATGCGCAAAGAGATTCTAAAACGATTACCGTCCCAATGGTACTAATTGTATGCATATAAAAGCTAAAGGGATGACTATTTAAATTTATTAATTTCCGGGCTGTAATGATGTACCATACAATGTTGAACGAAAGTCACTCATGAATTGAATGTTGTGCTTATTCATATTCTTCTTTATTTCTATTTATTTAAGGATGAAAATAGCATACATATTAGAGGTTGTAACGCTCTATGGCAGAGATGAAGTTGTTAATGAATTCACTTCACTCAGGTAACAAAAGCTCCGTTCTGAGGGGCGTATTGGTGTAGCGAATTTTGTTACAGCACTATTAGTTTTCGAGAATACGTATCCTAACTTTGTCGGCTATTATTACCTGCTGCACATAAATTTTATGATATGTTTGTATACAATTTATTTGTTTTGTTAATGTCATCGAACATTTTCCGACAAATTACTTGATTTTAACAGTGGATACACAGATAATTTTTGTCAAAATTAACTCTGTAATGCATACTGGTACTCAGCTTAGATCCTACATTTCTTGTCTCCTAGTCTCGTACCCAGTGACCAAGCTACGGTCATTTTAACGCGAACAACGTAATGTACTACTTGGTCGCGTTAAAAGGACCGTGTCTGCCATGCGGCAAACATAGACAACGACTGCCTTTTTCTATCATCGGTTTAAAGAAATCAACCTTCCCTTGATGAAAGTGATATTGAATATTGCGAAAATTAAAATCAGTGTTGCAATAAATCCAATTCACAGCTTCTAGCCGCCATTGTATAGTTTAACCAATCACTGTAGCTCGTTAACGCAATTTATTCAGAGAGCTGGCACAATCGGGCCCCGTCGCATTGCTAATTGTCACTTTCTTCGGAGTCTATCTTGTTAGAGGAATTAAGCCAACTATTAGACCTTCGTGGGCGCAAGTGGTTGGGGAAATTTCGTTAACGCCGCAACCGGATATTGTTTGTTGGAGCGTTTTGTTTTATGATTGGATTACTATCGTATATTCAACGAATACGTTCTTGCAATTATAACTCGAATAACAATGCAAATAACACTGCGTAGGCTTTTACATACTCGACATTGATTAAAAATTATATTTAAAGTTCAAATACATATAAAGTACAACATTTGATTTATATTTAATATAATATTTGTTTCTTATTATTTACTTTCATTACCTACTGAATGATAGTACAAAGCTTGTTAGACGAACATTTTGGTAAGTTTTGGTGACGGAATAATTATAATTGTTATTACTGTTCTGCCTATCTTTAAGTTTACACTTACACTTAGAAAATATACTTTTTAATTTTCAAAATATTATATCTAAATTTATTTGACCAAGCTATTAATGTTGCATTTAATATTTTTATTACAAAAAAATAAATGAATGTCAAATTATTATGCTATATACTGTTTAGTACAAAATTTACTTCGTCGTATAATTGCGTTGTTCGCACAACATATTATCTAACAAACGGCTATCTTATAAATAGCAGGAATTTTATAAAGATATTTTAAAAGAAGACCTTCTATATATTTTGTAGTTTATGATTTGACCTCATGGTTTCAATGACAAAAAAAATAATACGCAGAATTATATACATTTTGCGTATCTTTTAGCTATTTTGCGTTGGTCTTCATAAATAATGAAATAACAGAAAGCAATAGAACAGGTCGGCGCCTTGTCTTATCATACTAGTCTGTAGTTTATTGACATTAATGATGTTGAATCAACCTGTTAAATTATCCTATAGTATACATTCTGGTTCTCCTTTCCTGTGTAAATTTGACTAGCACTCACAGACTGGGCTGTTTTGACATTTTAGATATGTTAGTGGCCAGAATAATATTTTTCTCAATCATTATTTCATTTAACAAGAAAAATTAGGATAATAGATATAATTGATGTTAAATGTACCGGTGGTAGGTCCCCGTTTTACAGAGATTACAGAGATCGTCTGGGTGGGTACCACCGCGGTGCCTATTTTTGCCGCGAAGCAGTAGTGTATTCCTGTTTGAAGGGCACCGTATTCACTGGGTAAACGAGACTTAACACCCTATGTCTCACGGTAGGCAGCCGTTGGCGATACCACTGGTATTGCCAAAATCTATGGGCGTCAGTGACCACTTCCCACCCGGTGGCCCGACGGCGTCTGCCTGCGTATGCCATAAAAAAACATATTCGAATAAGAAATAATATAGGCTAAAGACTTCGTTTACTTTCATTAATCATTGGAATTATTGTATAACTTAGTGTTGGCTAGATTTAAGCAGTATAATGTAATCGATAAAGGCCATTAACACTACATAACATCACGCTTTTGCTAAAGGAGTAGAAAAACAGTAGACAAGCTTCAAAAACAATGCATACAAAGCTATGATTTTAAATAAACAACTAAATGTTAACGTTTGTAAATAAATATATTCGTCGCTTCTTGCAGAGACCCTTTAGTCCCTTTGGTGGTTAAAATCAATGAAGTCCCGTCGGGCACAGACAGGGGGCGTGTTTGACACTTAAAAATAATTTATACCGACCACCCTACATTAGCCTCGTTTGCCCATGAAATTCTGCACCAATTGCATTGACTTTTTCTAATGCAATACAAAGCGCGTCCGAGTTTTATTTCAGTATTGTTAGTTGCCAGTATATTTTTTTTTATAAATAGCAAAAATCATAAAAAATGTAGATGCAATGGTAGAACAATTCTGGAAACAGTAACGGTTTGTCTCTAAATTCGTGTGAATTGATAACGAATAAAACATTAGATAAATGTCATTAGGATTAGGTAAAATGCTAAATAGTATAACTGGAAAAAAAAAGAAATTAAATTATTCCTTAGAATAATTTAATCTATTAGTAGCTTTGAACTATAAAAACTGGACAAATTCGAGCAAAGTGAAATCGGACCAAACTGGACAGTTACAGGTACAACCTTATATGTATTTGTTTAAGTATCACATATTTTATTATACACGTTATTTTATTTTTGATATACATCTGAAATGATTCACAAATAGCACATATTATAAAGAAATATGATTGAAATGCAAAGAAAATATGATTTTTATGCTGTTAAAATTTGAATTACTCACATATATCGCGTGGTTTTGCGAATTTCGCAAATTTAATATTTTCATTTTGACTTAGACAATTTCGTACTGCAAAGCATTAACGACCGTTTCCTAAAATATTTAATAGACCTCGCAGATTAATAATGGTCTCAGAAGTAATTAAACTGCAAGTCGCAGACTTATTAATTGTGGACCGAGCTTTGTAATAACTTACAGTAGATTAAATAAATGGGACTTGTTGCCACTGTATGTTTGATATTATTTACGAGGCAATAACCATTAATAGACGAAAAACATACAAATAACTATTTGTTCAAACTCATTTGTCTGAATTTGGTAATTTTGTTAAAATTTATGGAGCTTTACAGTTACAAAGATTTTTCAACTCCTGATTCTTCATTAAAACTAAGGTTTGCAGTAAATTTGCAAGCAGTGGTATTACTGCTGCTTGCAAATTATATTATTACATAGTATAAAACGAAGTCGCTTTCTCTGTCCCTTTATTCCTATGTATACTTAAATCTTTAAAACTACGCAATGGATTTTAATGCGGATTTTTTTAAAAGATAGAGTGATTGAACAGGACCGCTGGTAAATTTATATACTTTTCCATAGATTTCACGGATACCAGTATAGGTCGTATAGTATTTTTATAAATAAAACTAGCTTAAAAATTTTATCGTTCATAATTGCATTTTCTGTGACCAAAGATCATGTGCATGCGGTGATCGTAAAAATTAATAAAAATATTTAAAACTTGTTTACGCTATAAACATAATTATCATAAACTTTTTTTGTACGATATATGACAATCATTGACCTAACTTAACATAAATAATATTTACGTAGCATTAAGGAAGCTGAAAATGAAGACATTGTATTGACAGTAGATGTGCCTTGAAATCCTCTCAGACCTTAGGTTAATACTTTCTTGCATTTACGAATACTACACCATAGTGTTACCACCAGCTTGGGAAGCAATTATTCACAATATTAAATCCGAGCATAAAATTACTGCTAGAACTCAAGATACCATAAGCTCGATATGCGTAAAAGGGACAAATGATTACATACATACATACATCAACAGTCTTTGTTAGTCCACTGCTGGACATAGACCTCCCCTGATACACGGTTTTGGACCGTATCCCACCACGCTGGTCCAATGCGTGTTGGTGGGTGGACCGACTTTTACATGCCCATCCGACGCATGGATCATATTACTTTTCAGACAATTGGGTGATCGGCCCAAATTGCCCTAACCAACTAGGAAACAACAATGAAAATTTGTTGCGTCCCGCAGATTCGAACCCACGACCTCCGGTTTCTAAAGCACACACCTATACCACTAGGCTACGGAGGCAGTTGGCAGTACGGACAAATGATTAAAACAAAGAAATGATATAACTTTGAAAGGCGAAGAACGCCTCAATCTGTATGTGACTTGATGGATCCTTGAAGTATCCGAAATGTCGGGAATTTTGTTAAGCTAATTAAACGCGATAATATCCATAGTCTTTTATTAAATCTCGACTAGGTTATTTTGCATTCGCACCTTAGCGTTTATTTGCTCGTGCCAATGACTTAAATCGCGGTAATTACCACCTCGGGCGACACGTGCCTCCGTGATGTCAGTGAATGTAAACTCGGTTTGGCGCCAAATTTCGTTAATGCCCATGAATGGGTTTCACCCACTTCAGATGTCAAAAGGGGGCGAATCACACTTTTGATTTAAAAGTAGAATTGTTCATCGATTTTGTTCTTTAATTAAAAAAAAACAGCACCACGTAGTGCATAATTAATTTGGGATCTGTATGTAAAATATAAACAAATATAAAAAGTAAATCAATAACGTTTAAATTTGAAAATAGTGAAACAAATAATTATTTCTTTTATTTACGCGATTATACATATCAAATCCACTAATTTACGGATTTTTCGCGATATTTTTCAGTCTGCCCGTGAACATGGATGCTGGAAAGAATCCGAAACGTCGGGAATAAATATAATTAAGTAACGCGAAAAATCCGTAAATTAGTGGATTTGATATAGTTAAACAAATTGTTTTAGGTTTAGTAGTTATGATAATCCGCGCTATTATAAATTTCAGTAAGTAAAATCTTGTGAAAACTTCTTAAGAAATCAATAATAAAACTTTTTAGTCTTCCGTAAAATAGATTTTAGGGAAGCTTTTATGCTTGATTTAAGACGAACAATAGAAGTAATAGTAAAGCATAAAAGACGACGGATATTATAAGAACTCTTTGGCTAATAAATAAAACCCAAGTATCTTGAGCAACTTAGAGGCTTATTTATTATCCAGCTATGAGGATCGCCGAACAAAAATACAGACTGAACGTAAGTAAGAAAGTTACCACAGATAAAATAACTCAGAAACTGGTTAAATCAGTCTAATACGTATTAAGAATAGCTGTATTCTGTTATACAAGTTTTAAAAATGTAAAGTTTAAAAGTTTTAATATTTTTTTTACCTTACTACTTACAAAATTACAGTAGATGTATTGTGTAATAAATAAAATATATTTAAAAGTTTATGTAATGTGTCATTTTTTTGTACCATAGTAATCGCCTTGGTATCGTTTTTAGGTTATCCGATTTTATGGTGCGATATAAAACTACATCGTCAAAGCAAGGAATTATATTTTATTGAGTAAGCGGCTTAGGATTTATGACTGCATCGATACTTATGATCACATTGCTGCATGTTGCTAAATGTGTGTAATAAACTATTTGTTGCCGAGCTCAAAGAATTTATGCTATTGCTACTCCGGCAGTAAGAGGGAAAGGATATAGGCTAAGGGCAAGTGATAACTACATATTCTGAACATTATAAAAATAGCTTTTGAGCGATATTTGACAAAACAAATAGCCTGTGTTATTTATAATAGGTAACTGCGACACTGGTGGCTTGACTGTTTATTTAATCTATTCAAACCTTCTTGATGTATTTTTTTTATAAATAAGGGGCATAGTGCAGAAATAGTATAATAATCTTTATATTGGGTTAAACGGATAGTTACTCTATACTATGCTGGTTAAGTTAACCGCAAGTTGTAGCCAATCAAAGCTTTTTCGTCTCGATCTGTATTGACATGTGGCTTGACTAAACTAAAATTTTAAGGTGGTGTTGTTTACGTAAATTCTATATCTAATTTATGTGAGGTATAGATGTGACATACCATATCTCAAGGAAGCAACTAGTGAAGTCGAGCTGGACGTATCACTTACCACACCAGGTGACGGCTATTTCAAGTCAAAGTCAAGTCAAATATCTTTATTCAATATGGAAGCATTACACTTTCTTATTGATGGTCAAATAATCTACCACCATTTTGAACTTTACTCTAAAGCCGTATAGTAAAATCTAACGAAAAGTGTAATCGTGTCAGTACGAGTAATAAAAATTATCTGTTTAACATCATAACCATACCACAATTAAAGGGGTCACAATAAACTCACTCCGCCAACAATTTGCCGCGCAAAAAACCCGCCAGCACACTTCCGCGCCGATGTTGGCAAGCCAGTAACGATAGTTGTTGCAAAGTGGGCCCGATTCGTGGCGATTTATGGCATCGCTCGCTGCCTCTCTTTATGGTTTTACAACGTATTTATCGCTTTATGACATTACCCCGGGGCAGTTTACGATAATTCCCCGGCGGCGGGGATTGCGCGGTAAAATATTTTTTGTCAGCGTAATGGTTGCGACAAATAACGGATAGTGTTGCCAACGTGTCGCTGGATAAATATATTATGCTGAGTTGCCATTCTGATAAATCACGGAGCACAGACTAATTATATTGAGTGTTTTGGGTAATATATTTGTAATAAGCTTTTTTCCGAAAATATTGTATAATTTTGTCTTCGATCCAGAATTGTTGTCACATTTTTGTGATGAAGGGGAAAAATTTTTAATTCTCAATAAGTTAGATTTAATGATTGTACTAAACAGTATTTCAATTTATTAGCCCCTTGTTTTGTTTACGCATTATTAAAGATTACCTGCTATATCGAATATAATACCAAAATCATTACGATATTGGCAAAGTTAAGCTCGACTCAAGCACCTATTTCACCTCATACCATAACATCGCTCTTCTTGAAGAAAACAAGTAAGATTTTACTGCTCGTGTACTAACGTCGCTTTGGTATTGTCTTCTAAGTAAAGGCCTATGTTAAGAGGGCAATGTATATGTTACATTGGGCGTTTGTAAAACATTTGAATAGAGATTTGTGGATATTGGTTAGCTGTTCTGAGTTGTAATAACGTTTCCGCTCTTTACCCCGCTGTTTATCGAGTCAATGCAAACAAGAGTGATTTTACTATCTGGGGAGAAGTTGATGTTTACTTTGCATTCGGCGTGGCGATACATTTTGGAATAGTAATATTTGCCCATTTGTTTTGAGGCAATTTTGATATGAAAGCAATGTGTTACAGTCGTAATTCAATTTGAGGATAGTGACATTTTTTCCTGGTTTTAATATTTTGTATATTATTTGAATTATTTTTTTAAATTAACTTTCTCGTTGGGACACAATCAAACATACATATTTGATGCTTAGAAACATAAGAAATCTATATATAAAATCTATGTACATGTCTTGATGCAATATTTAGGGGATGTAGGTTGATAACATCACATACATGATCAGCCTTTGATAGTCCACTGCGGGACATAGGCCTCCCCTAATACACCCCTATCCATTAGTGGGTTTTGGACCGTATCCCACCACGCTGGTCCAATGCGGGTTGGTGGGTGGACCGACTTTTTACATGCCCATCCAACGCTTGGATCATCTTACTTTTCAGACAATTGGGTGATCGGCCCAAATTGCTCTAACCAACTAGGAAACAACAATGAAATTTATTGAGTCCCCGCAGGATTCGAACCCATAATAGAACTCCGGTTTCTAAAGCACACGCCTATACCACTAGGCTACGGAGGCAGTGTAGGTTGATAAACCAGAGATAAACCATTACGAAAACTAGAACTTCAATACCAACAGATTTCACTAAAATCCAGCTTGCGCGAAGAGCTTAAAGACGTTAGCGCAACAATAAAATTTTTTTTTGTGTCGTTCATTCACAATATTAATACCAAAATATTTTAGTTTATTAATGTTCAGTACATGGCTAAACGTTTTTTAATGCCACTGTTTGTTCAAAGTTCAACGTATATTTATATTTAATAAAGCAAATTTGAAACTAGACAACATAAGTATTCAACTTCTGTACATTATCAAATTCACTAATACATATAACTAACGCGAACAATCCGTAAATTAGTGGATTGAAAACGTGTAATAATCGCGTCAATAAAAGAAGTATTTCTGTACGTTAATTAATACTATGCTACTTCTAACTGTTTAATTACGTATTTAAAATCGTCGCAAATGTATTGCTCCAACAACTCGCAAAATACTGCTCTGCTCATAACTAAATTAACTTGGTATGAAATATATATACAATGAAAGATTGATAGGTAACTTTTTGTATTGAACACTGAAATATCTTTTTATAACACAGTTCTCTCATTTACGATTCGAAAAAAAAGAAAAACGGGAATTTCGACGTAAACCCGGGCTTTAATTTAGAGGTGGAAAAGCCTCGAGAATGCTCAAAAATGTAGGCCACATTTTTAATGAGGTTTGCGGGCTCTATAAACAACTTTGCCTTAAAATGCCTTTAATTAAACATTGACAAGGGAAAAAAAATACAGCGTTGCGATAACCAGAGGTTTTTTAAACGAGTTCGTAAAAATAGCGCGCAGCTTTACATTTTCGTTTTAATTTTTTTTACTTTCCGATTGACGGTAAAATGTTAATGTCTGCAGATATTAATGTTACTATTTTTTATAATTGCTCAAAATGTTTTAGTTGTATTAAATATCGATTTTATTTAAGTAAATAATTAACGACGTCAACATTCACTTTAATAAAATACACGTATTTTTGTCATTACAACAATTTATCAATTCTACATGATAGAATAATTATATTTTTCGTATTAAATTATTGTTTAGGTGAACCTAGTGGCCATCTTTGCAAAACTTCTTTGGCTCAACAAAAAAATTCTCAGACAGGACATGTAAATGATATGTATTATAAATTGTCGTTTTTTTTACAATTGCGAGTTTTTTCTTTCTTTTACCATTAAATTTATTGTTTGTCTCTATATTAAAGTTTAAAATGCACAAATTTGTAATCAACTTCTGATAGCTACTACGAAAACTTAATTGAGTTTTAATTTAGTAATATTTTAGTTGCATAATTTCGAATTAGTTTATACAAGAACGTAGATACACCTTGTACCTTGTATTGTAAGCACTTCTTATTCTTGTCCGTTATTTCAAAAAGAAAACTCGTTAGTATGATGTGAGTATTTCAGTACCATTTCGGGGCAGTTCGCAATATGACGACGCAGCCGTGACTAAAATAACGTTGTTACAATTTTTATCGTGACCGGCATATTTATAATTGTTACGACAAAAACAATGAGGAAACTATAATTTATAAGTTGGCGGATGTTATGTGAACAGGTTATCTGAATTTTGAGTTCCAGAGCTTCAAAAGGGTAAATGTTAAATGAGAACTATTGGACAAGTCCTTTTAAAACTATTAATTATTTTTTGTAAATGGCAATAATAGCACGGCAGGCACAATGTTTTGAATGAAAATTGTGAAATATTTAAATAATAGAAGAAAATTGTCACTTTTAGTATTCCACAAGGAAGTGATGTGATTTATGAATGATGTTGTTGTTCGTGTTAAACCAGAATTTCGTATCGTTATGTTTTAGATGAAACATTCCAGTGCTATCACAATAAAAACTAATTTGATTCTGCTCATAGAACTAACACGGATGATTAATTTAAACTAATTAAATGATTTTAAATGTTTTCATACAAACATGATAATTGAAATAACAATTCCGTTCTTGTTGTCAAGTCCATTTTTTAATATTATTTATAGAACGTAGGGCCTATATACTGTACAGATAAGAAGCCTCGACTAAGATCTTGGAAATTTTCTAAATAACTTAATAAAATTTATACCGCATTACTATAGGCGAATTATCAATTTAAATCTTGTTAGTAGATAACACAGGCAACGGCAACTTTATTATTATTTTATTGTATTATTCATAAGAAATAATGCAAATTTGATATTACATTAACTTAAAACGTTAGAAGTTATTACAATATGACGTTATATTAATTATTATTTAAGGAAATCGAATTCTAGCTTAAGTGCTCACACATTTCCATTTCATGATTTTTGATTTTCTTAGATATGAAAACATCGGAATTGTGGGAATCTTAATATATTATGAAATAACTCCTTTTATATTGAAACCAATGTAAGAATGAACAGCAATTCAATTTCGTCTCAGATAGGGTGTTATTCGATTTAAAATGCAAACAGGTTTTTTGTATCACAGGCCTCTTAACGTTAACCATATGGTGAACACATCGTGTCCAAAGTGGGGGCAAATTGTTAAGCAAAAACAATACAATGAGCCAAGGTCGTCGGCTAACTATTATTATAAGGTATCTCATTACAAAGCTAGCGCCGTTACATTCTTATCATTATAAGTTCGAACTTGGTTCTAAAGTCATTGTTTTCTAATCTGACAAAGATCTAAGAAATCTTAAGTTAGAATCCTAGACGAACAAAGGTGAAAGTATGATCCCGGGTGGTAGGTCCCCTTTTTACAGGGGACCGTCTGGTGGTCACCGGTGCCTATTTCTACGCAAAGCAGTAGTGTGATAACACTACTGTGTTCCGGTTTAAGGGCACCGTAGCCTGCATATTTACTGGGTAAACGAGACTTAACATCCTGTCTCACGGTAGACGCTTGGTGATATCTTTATTGCCAATGTCTATGGGCGTCGGTGACCACTTTACATCAGGTGGTCCCGACTGCTCGTCTGCCTGCGTATGCAATAAAAAAAAATGGTAACTAGAATGATTGCTAAAGTGTAGGAAAGCTTTGTAATATTTTGGAATTTACTGAAGTTAGATTATATTCACGTGTAGGTAACGTATTTAAATAATATGTTTAAGTACTTACTTAGTATTAAATCATAATGAAATTAGTCTAACCATTGGCTTCGAATCTTCTACTTGCATGAGATTGTCTTAAACTAAATATGTTAATAATGCAATTTTAGTTGATTTGATATCTACATACTGTAATAAAAATGTAATAGCTGACATAACTTATTTATAGCAAAAATACATTCAATTTATGAAGTTTAATGACAAAAATAAAAAAATATATTGCAACGCGATTAAAGAAGAAGGTAGAAATTACTGTATTAAGTATATTATCGTCCCTTTAATAATATAAATAGGAAAGACAATGCATCCATACACATTATGGTTATAATGCGTTTTGTGCCATACGCTGTACGTTTCACCATAATACAAATGTTACTTTGGATCCAAGAGATATCGCATCCATTGTGTATTGTGGAAGTGCTGCGACGATGTCGCTTTCATTACTATTGAGTCTGATCTGGTGAAAGTGTTGGTAAGCGGATACCCCTGTCTGCTATAAACGGTCCTGTAGAGGAGCTGAATTAATTAAGTTTAAATATACTACAGATGTTTGGTTATACATTTATGTGAAAGTGAATCCCTAGTTCCTATGGTCAAGACCATCTTGAACACTCATCGTGACAAGAGTTGGTTTTAGTAAAGCAATATTGTAATGGCATTATATAAAAAAATGTTGTATAGCTTTTTTTTTCGACTAATATGTAATCTTTGGTTATGAGTTTGTAGTGATTATTGAACTTTCGTTAAAAATATGTATTATTTACACCACAAAAACACAGACTCAGGTTCTAAATAAATGAGTAAAGTTTATGTATGTATTTGTAAAATATAATATTCTGTTTTTTTTTTCTTACAACAGCCTTTTTTATTACCTCTATTGTCTGTACCTCTTTACTTTTAATCTTCTACGCTTACTCTAAATCATTATAAGGTTGACTGGGAGACAATGCCACTGGCATTAAGTCCGCCTTTGTACCCTTACTGTGTTCCTCACATCTTATTATGTAGAAAACTAAAATAACAAACATTTTTTACCTAACAAGAACTGAGCAAAAAAAAAATTCTTAAGGTATTTATAATCCCTTGACCTTGTAAGATAATTTTCTGATAAAAGAAATAAATCAAGGCCAGAACTCGACTTACTAAATATAAGTCACCACGTCTGCCGCGGAGACGGCTAATCTCCTTATCTTCGAAAGCCAGGTGCAAAACCTGAATCTCCCGCGTCCTTACAACAAATCGACCTTGTTCGAACGCTTAATCGTTTTCGTACAAAATGCGATACACATTCGTTGTAATTCATCAAGGAAAGTGTTGTATTTATACCCAAAATCGTCTCGTTTCTCCGGACATGCGTAGAAAGGGACGGTTAGCACGTTGCCTCGCCGCAAACACCAGTCGCACGGGCCGCGTCCGCCGCGCCGCACGTTCCCGCACCGTGCACTTATCGAATTTCACTACGAGAATTTGATATTGTCGTCCGAATTGTGATGTGTTTTGACGGGTCCGCGTGTTGACCGGTAAACAGTTACTCATTGCGTTCGGTTGTTTTTTTTTGGTCGGTCCTCGTTGCTGCCAGTTTTATTTTATCTGTTTGCTGTTTTTGTTTTTTTTTTTTATAATCTGTGCTGGTTTTATTTCGGCCTGTTGTTTCGTTACGCCGAGTGATAACTCAAAGGTTCCCTTAATGCAGTACGTATTTTTGTTTTTTGTTAGTTGAGTAAATGCTTTTTTTCTATTTTTGTGTTATTATTTGTTTCTTTTTATACTTAAGTATAATATAGAGTAAGGTGATATCATCAACACAGTTGCTTTATCAGTTGTGATAAGTCGTTATCTCGTAGTTAAGCGATTTCGTATACGCCGAAGGGTTTGCATATTTTCAAGTCGCTAGACCCAGTTTATTATTTTATCACTCGCACTTATTTTTAACTTTAACACGATAGTTAGTAATTACCTAGCATTATTACAATATCCGTGCAAATATCCAGATCAATTATATTCGTAATCGATATGTTAAAAATCCAATAAAATAGTTCGATGTTTCATATAGATTATTTTATAACTATTTGAAATCGAACATAAATGAACGTGCCCCAGAATTCACTTAAACACATCAACTACAATAAATATCGAAACGAACATGCGTTATTCATATCATGACACTTGATATGTGCCTTATAAATATTTAGTTAGAATACACAAATTTATCGCCTTCACAAATCCTTCCACCGGTAACCTTAATTGGCGGCTCTGATAATCGATAAGCCGCGCATTTTATTGTGAACAGTATACCGTATGAAATGCCAAAGTAAATGTAAGACAAAGACGGGATTTGAATAAAGGGGACCCTTGAAATTGATCCTCTCTCCCCGGCCCATGGTTAACCGAACCCTCGTGGCTTAATTTAATATTCTACAAATTCGAGTTGATAATATTTGTTCTGCTGAGAATATAGTTGCGTCAAACGAAATGTTAGGTTAAGATTTTGTTGGCGACGTTTGCTTTATCTTAAAAGCGGTTTATATAGTCTAGTTGCTGCACGTATTGACTTTTATTGATATAGCCACAATGTTTTCAAGTTAAAACTTATGCGGTATTTTAATGGTTAAACTTGGGTTTAATGAAAACTGGTCTTGGAGATTTTGCGTAATAAACAACAGAGATATTCATGTTTACACATAACATGTGTTGTTTGATATAAGTCAAACAGTTGATGTAATAAATATGGAAGTAAAATATTGCATTGACAATACTTTAAACATTAACTTGCTTATTAATTTAAAATTAAATGTGGTATTGTGTTAACAAACCACTCACGGGCTTTTGAAGCAATCATAATTTACATATAATTTGACGCTTCCTAAAACTTCGTGCATCGTTTGTTCCAAAACGCCAAAGATATGTTATGTTTAAAATTAAATCGTCGAAAAATTCGGCAGAGCGCGCCGAACGTGTCTAGAGTCGCCAACGGACGTTGGGACTTAAGCTTCGTAACATCTTTTAAACGGTCCACCTTATTAAATTTAGAATAGAAACAGTTTCGTATAGTGGAAAATGGCGCGGGTTAACGTGCTCAATAGAAATGTTCATCGTTTATTTCAACACTTCTATCTATAACATTATTATTACAACAGTACCTTATTATTTAGAATGCTAAATATTGTTAAAAAAAGGCTACTTATTTATTATTTAGACGTACATAATACGTTTCAATATTTTTTATGCCACGGTAATCGCACACGGTTTAAGCGATTCAAAAGTATACATATTATTTTATATTAACGCAATGATTATCGATTTAAGTCAGCTAATAAGTGTTTGATGGCAAGACACTATGCGCCGTCAACAAACATCATCATCATCATCGGCCTGTGTTAGTCTATTGCTGGTCATAGGCCTCCTCTAATGCAAGCCACTGCTTCCGATCTTCGGCTATTCTCATCCAGCCTACACCGGCCCCTTTGCGAATGTCGGCAACAAACAAACAAATGTAAAATTGCTTATCCACACCTAATAAGGCATCCATTTAACACTGGTACATCGATTGTTAGTCGATCGTCACTTTTTTATTACTCTGCGACTGTCAACGCGGGCGCAACTCCATTTCCGAACATTCGGTGGGTCACGCAATCGATAATTCGGCCCCATAATGACACTGGGGACCCCCTATTGTGTTTTTGATCCGTTCGTTTTGCAAAACGGGGCCGTGGGTCGTTGACACTAGTCCTCCCCCCGTGTTGATGCAATATTTCTCGTTGCTTGTCGGATTATGCTGTACATCATTTCTGAGCTCGTTCTCGATTGTTGTACAGCGCCCCATTAATATCGATTTAATCCCGTGGACCTTGGAAAGCGCGCGTCTCATTCGATTTGCTATCCTAATGGCGCATGTGTACAATTTTAATCTTATTTTATCGCTCCTATTTCTTTAATAATAAACTGCCCTCGTAGCCTAATTGTAAGGGGGTTTGCTTTAGAAATCGGAGGTCGGGGGTTCGAATCCTACAAAGTTTCATTGTTCCGTCCTAATTGGTTAGATGAATTTGGGCTGATCACCCAATTGTCTGAAAAGTAAGATGATCCATGCGTCGGATGGGCATGTAAAATGTCGGTCCAACCATCTACCCGCATTGGACCAGCATGGTGAGATTTCGATTCAAAAACCCCCTATCGGAGAAGGCGTGCATTAGAAGAAGCCTATGTCCAGCGGATTGACACTAGAGGACTTACACAGGCTGATGATTCTTTAAAATATAAACGTAATAGTATACGAAAGTTTTTAAGGGTATCCCAAAAAATTGTTTTACAAGAAACGTTAGTTTAAGCGGATTCATAAAAGATGATTAATTTTAACATCTTCTAAAATAATTATTTCTTTTATTTACGCGATTATTATACATATCAAATCCACTAATTTACGGATTTTCCGGTTACTTAAATATATTTATTGTTCCGACGTTTCGGATTCTTCCAGCATTCAGCATCCATGATCATGGGCAAACTAAGTTGGTATATGTCTGTATATTAATGTTTTGGAATAACTGTCAGAGTTTTAATTTAAAATTGACATATCTTTCGTTTTCTTAATTTTGAACATTGGTTTGACAAAAAGTACTTATGTTGTCCTTCGGTTTTGTAGTTTTTATATCTATGCGTTTTATTTTTGAAATTATTGGATCCCAGGAAGGTTGCAAAAACAAACCATCCTCTGTAATAAAATTTGGATCTTTTTAATTTCTATTGCTTCTATTGGTAAGAAGACCAGAAGTTCTTACTGGTAAGATCAATAAGAACCAGAGTAAAAGAACATATAGCTGATGTTAAGCACCGACGCTATAAGAAATCTGCATTTTGCGACCATGTTCTAGACAAGCCCAATCATTATATTAGATTTGATGAACAAAATACTGGCTAATGAATATAAGTACTTTTTGTCAAACCAATGTTCAAAATTAAGAAAACGAAAGATAGGTCAATTTTTAAATTAAAACTCTGACGGTTATTCCAAAACATGGAGATACAGAAATATACCAACTTAGTCTGCCCGTGATTATGTATGCTGGAAAGAATCCGAAACGTCGGGAATAATAAATATATTAAAGTTACGCGGAAAACCCGTAAATTAATGGATTTGATATCTCCTAAAATGTTTTAAAAATGAAGCACCTAAAGAATCAAATACAAAAAATATCGTAAGTTAAATATGGTGCCGTCGTTGTACATTATTATCGGTTTGATCATATGTATAAACAGTCTGAATCTTATCGCTTTAACCTTAATTGCGCTGCGTTTCTTTGCCTTGTTGCGAAATCAAATATCACGCGTTGAAATCTTGCAAAATCTTCCATGCGTAATATCATCCTCGGAAAAAACAAATTTTTGTTCTTGATTCTTCCTCACATAAAATAATAAACACTACACTTTCCAGTGTTATGTTGGCAAAAAACACAAAAATGTGTGTTATGTTAAAATTGAAAAATTTATTGTATATATATATTCACTATCTTCTTGAAACCTGAGATATTCTTGTTTTTTGTCATAATTTTTTAATGGGAGCATTAACTTGATTTCGTTGTAATTTCATTCATCTTCATCATAAGCTTTTGTTAGTCCACTGTTGGGCATAGGCCTACCCTAATGCTCGTTAACCATCAGGGGGTTTCTAGACCGTAACCCACCACGCTGGTCCAATGCGGGTTGGTAGCTGGGTCTTAATATTTAATACTCACTATTTAATAGTCATAATTCAGGCATAATTCACTCGTTGGATTTTTTATCTCTATAACTCGGTGCGATTTATAAACAGTAAAATGGTGCACAATTTCGCTAATTCACTGTTGCAACATCAACGCAACAATGTAATCCGAACCGACGTATACGTTTACCGCTTTACAGTACTTAGTCTAGAGACGTGATACTATTCGTAATTTAACTCGTTTCGTTTTGCCCTATTTCTACTAATGGCTTTGTTTTGCCGAGGAATAATGAATGGAACTTGGTAATTGCTTTCCTCGTTCATTCACTTCGATCTTAGTTGTTTTTGATTTGTTTGATTCTTATATGTACTTATGGTTTTACATATTTCGTACGACCTTGTCGAAAGCTTTTGTGGTAATATCAGTAAATGTAATAAACGTGTTTCGAAGTTATCGGATAGTAGATATGATAGTTACTGTTTGCCATTCACTATGAGAGTTATCAATTTGTAATTGTGGGTTCTTAGGTAAAAGTATGACAGGTGACAAAATAAAGAAAAATTAAGAAATGCGTGCTAGGTTTGCTAAAATGCAACAAACTTTGTTTTTTTTTACTTGTAACAAATAATATAACGTCGCTAGAACAATTGTGATATGTAACTATTTATATGTGAGGAGTGAGGTTTAGATAGAATATATCGTTTAAAAAATAAAACAATACTGTCTGCTGCAAATACCAATTCAACATTAAAATCACACATTCATTGACTAAACAATAAAAGTTTACGTTTTTATCAGTTACCTAGTTTACATAGCACAAGCATTATTTAAGTTTGGGTCTTTTCACCGTCCCGAAGTATTTGTTTATTTATCAAGGCGTTGTGCAAGTTAATGTGTGAGCGACGCTCCCAAGGTCCCAGCGAGCGTCGTGGGAAACCTTTGATGTGAAGGGCATACTATTAGACCAGTCGACCGGTCGCGTGCTAATCCAAAACAATGCGGGTAGTCCAGTACCGTTACCTACAGCCGGAGGTTAACAATCTTCGTTGGGTTGCACAAACCGCCTCTATTACGCGCGTGCCTCTGATCGTTTCGCAATTCGTTACGTTTATGGGATTATTATGGGCTTGTTAGACCGGTGTCGAGGTTTTGAATTTCGAACGGTTTTTTTTTAATTTTGCCTAGATTTTTATGATTAGTATTTGATTCCAGATGTGTTATATGACTAATTAACGTATGATATTTAGGTGGTTTTGTTATACTAGAAATGGTAGGCAATAAAGCTAGATTAAAACAGCAATTTTTAATTCAATTTCGTTTAATGCCCAGTACCCCAAATAATTTATTACTCCACTTAAAAGATTTATTTGTATATTAAAGCTTCAGTTTAAATCGGTGTAAACCAACAATAATATTGTCATATAACATCAATGTTGAGAATTTAATAAGCTCGTTTCAAAACAAGCGCCGTACGTTTCTTCACGATAATTTTATTGACATTGATTATATGCTCCACTCGAATAATAACTAGTTTATTAGCTCGGCTGCGATTAACGCGATACAAAAACGTTTGGTGATCTCGTTTTTTTTAGTAATCTTTCAAAATCAATTTTTTACGAGGTAGTATCTACCACATGTTTTATTAAAAAAAAAAAACCCTTGTGGTATTTATATTGTTATCTAATTTTGTATTAAAGTTGTTTTTTATATGATTAATATAATGTATTATCAAAGATACCACATTATTAATGCCATGTTATTATTCAGAAACATTTTTAACGCAGTTTTGAGCCAGGTCTTAAGAAGATAGACATTACAATTAATTGACCTTTAACAGTAAGCACTTGCAAGTCTTCATGCAGCTGTTGATTGCATAAATGAATTAAACCTATGACTAAGATGCCGAGTTCAATAACTTCTAAACTAGTCGGAGATCGCAAACCAGTTATGGATTTCAAAATATATACATTTTTGGTGAAAAGTAAGACAAAAATACTTACTCAAATTTAAGACCTAAAACTATGTATTCTTCTCTTAACTATTAAGTTTATAATGTTCTAGTTTTCGTTTCGTCAACTTCAGATTAGTTAGTTGATTATTCTTATAGATTTTAGTTAAATCTGTCAGTTAGTTTTAAACGAAGGATTCGACACGATGGACCACATGTCTTATCAGATTTTAAGCTATCACGAGAGTTATATAAAAAAATACAATAATAAATCATTATTTACCATTAAGACGGTACAAATGATGCATTCACGATAGCTCTGTATATTGCCATCATCCGTAAACGGCAAGGTGTACATAAGGGCCGTTGCACTGGCGCGCGATGGTATGCGCCCGATTGTGGTTACGAAATGCCATGACTTGCGATCCGCGGCAATGCCTCCCCATCGGAATAAGCAATCACATTGTTTGCGGTCTCTCTACGCTTCAACTGTCAATGAATCAATCTTATCAGCGCTGGATACTGCAGTCCTTGTGCTGCTAAGAGCTTTATTTGCTGCCGTGCCTCGGACCGCTTT
Source organism: Lamproptera curius (assembly GCA_029286875.1). Lineage (NCBI taxonomy): Eukaryota > Metazoa > Arthropoda > Insecta > Lepidoptera > Papilionidae > Lamproptera > Lamproptera curius. The sequence goes on along the minus strand of JAGSMT010000041.1, from coordinate 559,157 downwards.
ATCGATATCATCTGGAATGTCCTTTGTTAAATTTTTTAAATAGTTGAGTGTATTTAAAAAGAGAATATGAAGGTTGTATCAAGGTTTGAATATCATATAAAATAGCAAACCAATGTTAAATTTTATATAAATATTTCGATCTAAACAATTTAGCAATGACAGCTTTTTTCCTGTTTAGCTGTCATTTTGATTTTGAGTTATATTTAATTTAAAAATCTCTATATCACTCAATGGTTCACTGGAGAAAATGTCTTTGGCATTAAGTCCGCCATTGTACGAAATGTGTACAAAAATGTTAAATAAAAAAATAAATGTTTACTTCTTTAAAACGTGATATAAAACAGACATAAAATAGTGTAATCGTGGAAGATATAAAAATGTAACTATAAATATATTCAAACGGATGGTATTCCATAACACTAATTATAATATTCAAATCATTTCCCGCCGACAAATTAAAACCGAATCAACGACGACTGTTACACAACAAACCAGTTTGACAACGCAATAATGCAGATTTCGGCCGCAAATCGACACTCAAGAGTTGTCCGTGTTTATTGAGAATAAGGTTAATTGTAACTTCAGTCGGCAGTAACGAAGGTACCGATGGCTTTTAATTGCCTGCTCGTATGTGGCGGAACATTCGCTAATGCGTCCGGAAGGCGCAGCCATTGTTCGCCGCAGCTCCTTATACTGCGAATAGCGGTTACTTCATAGGACCTATGCGCCTAAATTCTCAGAATGTCTGCCGCATTAATTAGCCGAATATGGCTTCTCTTAATGTTAATCGAGCGCGAACTCCCCGTTGTACGGCGCCATTGGAAATGCAATGTTGTCGCTGTCTCAATTTAGAAATAGCTTCGAGATGTAACTTTAGCGTTTAACGTATAATCTGACAATATTATCTACCAATGCGGTGTTTTGCTCGGAATATGTGTAATGTTCTGTAATGGACGATTCAATTATGATGAAAAAGGAATGGGTTTTAATTTTTGTTCATATTAGACATAACAAATATAAAGATATTTTCATAGTATCGACGAATAATTAGACTGATTGATTTATGGTGGTAGCAGAATATGATGTAACGCGACACTTTTAATTTTATCCATAAGTCGTAACTAACGAATGTCTAATTACACTATTTTGAGAAAGATTGATATTTTTTTCTTTCAAATACTTTAAAAACTTTAACAATTAAAATAAATTTATACAAAATTATTATACAACTTTTCAATCATCCATAACTACCTAACTAACTCTAGGTTCTAAAGATTTTAAAATGTGATTTTTTGAGAACTTGATTTTTAGTGTCAGTTTGTGACATTAAAATAACCCTTTTTTATGTATATCTGAAAAATGTAGTAAAACAACATTTTGTCAATGATTGGCTGTCTGTCTGTTTTTTCTGTCTAATGTCTAGAATGACTGGTCCGATTATGACGGGATTTAACTGGGAGATACTTAGGCAACGTTTATTGATTTTTTAAGTTTGTTTTTTTTTATATATTACTACGCGAATGAAGTCCTGGGCTATAGCTATCACAAATAATGTTCCACTTTAGCTATATTGCTATGTATTACAAGAAACACAACTTTTTTAAATCCTGAAGATACAAACCTACCAAAGGCACATATGTATGGCTACTTAATATTTTGTTTTGTTTAGAAATATATCCGGTCCTCTTCAAAGGAAATTAATTAAGTTAAAGAGCCTGACGTCAATGTAGGTTAAGTCCTTTTTATCTCCGCCTCCCTCGGCCGTTAAACCTTTCAAGAATGATGGGAACGATTCATCATGTTCATGGCCCTAACATTGAGCCTTGCTGAAGTCTGCGATTATACCGTCAAATAATTCTATTATGCGAGATTTTGATTATTAAAGAAGTGGAAATTGAATAGATAAAGGCGAAAGCTTATAATAAGTTTTATTGATATTAAATACAAATACCTTTCGTAACAAGATAACGTGTATTTGTTTCTAACAAACATCTAAGTATTCTTTATCCTTGTCGATTACTGATTTGAAAATTATAACGTCATTATGGATTATCATCATCAGCCTGTGTTAGTCCATATAAGCCTCCCTATAATGCACGACTTCTCGCTCAGGGGGTGCTTAGACTGTATCCCACCACGCTGGTCCAATGCAAGTTGGTGGGTGGGCAGACTTTTTACATGCCCTTCCAACGCATGGATCATGTTACTTTTCAGACAATTGGTGACCGGCCCAAATAGTCGATAGGTCGCCAGAAAACAACGATAACACATGATTGTTTTCCTCGCGAGATTCGAACCCACGACCGCCGGCCAATACTGATAAATATCGATTAATAAATAATATATGTTTAATAGATATTTAAAAACGAAACAAACAATGACAATCTGTATTCTATGAGTAGTGTAAAAATCTGTCAGTCTAACAATATCTTTACATCAACGGGCTCTCAAAGCGTGCTTGTTTTGTCAAGGATAATAAACTTTTTTCGACTACCTTCCCCGAACGGCTCCCGTCAACCTTTTTTGCATTGATTAATGGCGGGCCCATTTAGAAAAGGCTTGCAGAGGACTTTCTAAGAGCAAAGTATTCGGAATTGATTAAATTTTTTCCTCCCCCTCCAATTCTTAAGTCAACTTTGAAACGATTAGATCGGATAATTGACAATGATTTAATTTTTCGCGCGGAAATTTTGATAGACATTAAATTGTACAGTTATTCAACGTTCGTTTATTATGAAACCGGCAAAGTGGTTTGTTATACGGTGAGCATGGTAATAAGCACTAAACGTGAATTGTAATCATGCATAATGTTAGTAAGCTTCGCGAAGCATGTTTATGTATTTGCATTATGCACTTGAAATCGCTTAAGGCGGAGTTGATATATTCTGTAACGCAAGTTTGATGTGTCGGAGTCTATTCCTCTATATGATATTAAAGCTAGTGTTATTGACACTTTTTTAAATAAATATAGCTAAATATAACTTAGGGAAACCCGTCATTTAAGGCTACATTTTTAATCTGCTGAGCAAGTTATATTCTTGGTTATAGTCTGTTTCTTTTACAAAAATATGTGTCTATACTAAAATACTTTTGATTAATTTGTTACGATTAAAAACTTTTTAATGCTTCTGTTCATCAAAAAGTAACACACAGAGGAATCCTTAGAAGGAATATTGTATTATTATCTAGCAAAAGCCATTATCTTTCAAACAGTAAACCACACATAACAACAAACATGTGTATCTTGCATTATTAGACAGTAACACCACGCCGCCCGCATTGTGCGATTACACAGCAATAAATCACGGAGTTCTATTTGTTGTTTCCTGCACTTCGGCTCCAATGTGTGGTCTGTGTACATTCCGTCTGCCATCTTAATTACGCAAATAGCGACATTCATCAGTATTCTTGCCGTTCCCACGTGCTAATGTGCGTATGCAATAGCGAATTGCTATCGCCCCTAGCTCTTTCGTTTTATTTATCAACGAACGTTTAAAATACACTGAGATATTGCGATTTGTTCGGATAATACAAAAGCGTCTGATAAGATACACGTGCTGAATAAAATAAGCAATGTTTTAGATTGACGAGACCAAAAAAATGTTGTCGTGGCTCGAACACGTTGTTTTTAGTTCACCGCATGGTTACTGATCACAAAGCAGTTTTAATGACACCATGTCTGTTTCGTTTTTTTTTTCATTATTAGGCTCGTCTTGTGTGTACGCACCTTTAAACTATTGCCGAACGCGTGGTTTGCTTGTGTCAACTCGTTTACTCTCCGACCTGTCCTGCATCTCAATGATCGTTTTAACTTTAATTCTGTAAACGAAACCCATCCTTATTCCTTTACACTGTTTTTTTAGGTCTGAGGTGTAGTACGTATTTCGATTCAACCTTTGCTTAAGTTCTGTTTTGTTCCGAAAGATTTTCTAAGATGAATGTGATATAAGTTTTTAGCTATGTCGAGTTTTAAAACGTATTATAAGGTTACATTATATGTAAACGTGCTTATAAATTACATGTGTGTTATTATTATATGTGTGTGGCAAATAAAAAAAAGTAGATAAAATAAGAAAAACACAATTTCTTCTTTAATGTGTCTATTCGGTTTTAGTTAACTTTACGCTCTCTGATATTCCTTATAGCAGATTTATTTCTGACTAGCGGCCTATCTCTGCTTAGTACAGGTCAATATTTTTTAAAAGAATTTCGATATTAATGGAGACTGAAGTTTACATATTCTATTGCTAATTGTTTTACAACATCGAGTTGATTTTATAAAAGAATTAATTGAGAGAAGCTTTCTGAAGAGAATATAAAATTTTTTGAATACAATAATGAATAGTTTTTGATTTTATTTCTTCCTTTAAAAAATTACAGTCTTTTCACTTTAATATATTTGTGTAAAAATATTATTCCTTTTTTACTATGTTCAACTGCCAACATTTTTAGTATGCTCTAAATTTAGTTACGAAAAAATCAGATAATACAGTTAGAACGTGCGTTCAGATCACATTCGTACACCGTAACGACCTTTTGCTAACTAAACGTAACAAAATACAGTTACGAAACCGGTAAAGTACGTTCACACAACATTTAAGCGTGTTAATCACATTTAATATTAATAACAATTAAAGTAACTGTTGTTTTCTAATGAAAATATTTCAAAACGACTGTATTTTAGTTACTTTGTGATTTCTGATTTTAATATTGGTTAATTAGTTTTGTATTGAATGCAAATGTGTACTTGTCGCACATAGATTCTTTATTATGGGACCTAATATAACGTTAGCAGCAAAATTTGCCCTGAAATTTTATTTTAAAAACATGTATCTAATTAAGATATTGTAGTGTTGTTTTATTAAGTAATTAATACGCAACCATATGTTCGAGTGCATTTGATTTGATAAGATTAATACCAATAATGATACAAGCATTGCACAAGACTTAATACCGCCCGCAAATAATACTTAAATAATAATAAAAAATGACAATTATATAAGTCATAAACAACATAATGAAGAGCCGGAAGCTTCGTGACGCATTTTAGTGTTTGCTTTCCTGGTGCAAACGTGATATGTTTACTAAATCTAGTATTTACACTTAAAATTTTGAAATATAGAACGAACACGCACTAAATTTAGGAATACGATATCAGTAAAGTATTACTATATCGCGACAATGGACTTATGTATACTTTAAGCGTCTGGAAACTTTGGCAATATTTATATTTGACAATATATTGAAAGCGTTATTTATAGCTAGTTGCCATATTTATTTTTATAAAAGATATCAACTTTCTGTTAGCTATATGAATTTATTTAGCAACAATAGGTGCAAATATTCTTTGCGACCTGAGTTAACTACTATTTTTTTCTTAGTTAACAATAAAATAGTTTCTATACTATATGTTTTAATAATACACAATAAAACATGTATCGAACAAATTCTTCATACCTTTATAGAAAAGGCTGCAGGATAGAGCAGTTTTAAACTAGATTCAGGGAACTACAAAGTAATTAAAAAGTAAACTTAATCCTGAGAATAGATACGAAAATAAAACTGACCTTCCGTTTGACTAAGTTGAAAGATTTTTGCAATTTGTAATATTCACCTTAATCATAATAACTCATAATAGTGTCGAATATGTTAAGACTAAAGACTTAGCATTAATTCTTTGATGTTGCCTTTAACACTTAGTGTTCCTGTCGCGAGAGCTGTTGCTAATAATTTCCATCGCAATCCTGTACCTTGCCGCTTTGAAGGGTACTAAACTTAGTGTCACGTACTCTTTAGTTATGTGGCAACATCCGCCAGCGATGCGTTTATGTGCCAACTAAAATTTTGCTAACACCTTACTGGATGTAACACGTGTCCCGCTCTGAGTTTAGGCATTATATCTTCCCTCGCTGTAGTGCAAACTTGCCTAAATGTCAGCTCGTCGCTAGTACGGGTCATCGCACCCTGTTATAGTATGTTTTAAGCGTTTTAAGGATGTCGTCAGTTGTTTCGTATAATATTACTTAAATTCATTGTTGTTGGTATAATATTATTTAAATTCACTACCTTTGATAATGCTTTAGAATTAATCTTTTTTATATTTTTGTACTTATTTTTGCCTACTTTTATGTATGCGTCTCCCAAGCATGGGTCGCTTTACTTGTTAGATGATTCGGTGATCGGCTCATCGTGCTCTTCCTTACTAGAAAACAATGATAATATAAGGTTCTGTCCCCACAGGATTAGAATCCACGGTCTCCGGCTTGTAATGCAAGGATCAAAACCATCCAACACTACGAACGTGGTTTTCATTGTCTCAAACACATTATGAAATGAAATAATTTATTGTATTCGTGTAGTATTTTAATCTGCGAATAGCAATGAAAATAAAATGAATGCTATATAAGGTGTAATTCACGGAATACCTTTACAACATTCAAACGTGGATCGGTCTGTACGTGTTATGCATGTGTTTGTTTTATCAATGGACGATGTTTCACTTTTACCTTGATGTGGCCATGTTCGCTGTTTTGTGTAATACAACCGACATGTTGTTATTCGTGTCAATAGCAGCAGTTTCAATGTTGAACGAAGCGTGACCAAGTCTCTTCATTCGATGTGTTATAATTGGTTTTTACAGATTGTAGGTTATTATGACGATGCCTTATAGCTATCTGTCACGTAAATGTCTTAATAATGTTACGGTATATATGCTATATATTTTGGTAGTTATTTTAGTTACCGCAATTTTTGTTTTTTACCTTTGTTGAAGACCTCCCAGATAGAATTTTTAATTGTATAGGGAAGAACTGAAGCAATTGAGTTAACTTTTAATATTAGGTTTTTTTTTTAAATACATAAATTGTTTATCCATCCACTTGAGTCCCAGATAATTTGAAAAATATTATTTTTATTACATAATTTGTCATTAAAACTTCATAAGGAAATCGTTCAAGAGATACACGGCCATCATTGCTTCGTTTTCTTTAAAAACCGAGATAGCTTTCTTATCAAGACAATTATAGCCAGAAGTATGTATGAAAATGAAAGAAATGTTTACATATACGTTTTGTTAGACATAATTTTGAAATATACTTTATCATCACTCAGATTGTGATTGTGTTAAAAATATTTCAACAAATTCTGTTACAATTTATGGTGGAAACGGAAACTACATACCACAGTGTAGTGGATTTTGTTAGAGATTTCTTTACACGTTCAACGTAACGGCTTTGAGTTGTGTGGGAACGCTTTGCCCTTAATACCTCTCGTTACATTATATGCTTTGCTTTAATGAAGCATGTTATTAACGACAACGCTTCAATAAAATATACGCAGCCTCATGTTGAATTAAACTTAATGGTACAAAATAAATAAAAAGATCTTTGCTTATGCGATTTATAAACAAAATTATTTAAGCTTACATAAAATATTTACTGTCAGGGGTCACGAACCCGTTCATCGATGACGCAATTAACGACTTAAATATTACCAAAAGTGCATAGTACAAGATTCAGCTGTACCTAGACTGTTTTATTCTAGCTTTACAGAAATGTAAAATTAAAACGCTAAAGACTTTACAAAATAATTCACGTCTCTTCTGATTAAAATATTAATTTGTTTGTCTTCATTATTTTATTTCGTTTTCTGTTATTGATCGAACGTTGATTGAACGTAAGACACGCTGCCAAAACATATAATAGCTAAAGTTTTTTTTTTATAAAAGAATATGTATTAATTAAACTAAAGAATATTATCTTAAGAAAGGCATTTCTTAAGAAATTTTAATTGCATAACTTTATCCTTACCGGTTGTACAAGATAAACACAGAGTTTTGAGTTGCTATAGAATAATAAATGAGAACGTGATGTACTCGATCGCAGGACAATCGCATTCCGAGACGGCAGTGATTCATTCATGTACTTTAGTGTACCGAGCTTCGGTTTAATTGCCTTGCTTCTGATGTAATGAACGTATATATTCGTATTTAGCAACCGATAAAGTTTTTCAAAGAAATTTAGTGTAATTGTAATGTGTTTAGATTAACACGTATTTATCGTAAACTTAAGTATATTGCCCTGCGGCGAGATGGATTGACGACATTCGCAAAGTGGCTGGTGTGCGCTGGATGAGAATAGCCGAAGATCGGAAGCGGAGGCGTGCATTAGCAGAGGCCTATATCCAGCAGTGGATTGGCACGGGCTGATAACGACGATGATGATAATGATCGTACGCTATACATAATCCAAAGAAAAGACAAAATTGATGTCAAAAATAGTTATACATCTAGCGTTTTATTTATAAATTGTCAATAAGATGACAACTAACAATCAACTATCAACTACGTCAAATATACGACGCCACATCGTTCTTATGGGTTATATTCTTTTTATTTTTCACGGTCCAGGATTAATGGAATAAACGCTGTAATTTAAAGTAATGTTTAATATTGTACATATCACATTTGCGATATCGTATAATGTCTTTGTAGATTTCCCTTAGATCTCTACTTGTAGATTTTTTAGTTTATCATCGACTAGTTTTAATTCAAGTACTTCTAATATTTGTTGATAATAGACATTTTAAATCAATCGCTATTATATATTCGCAATATTATGTGTCATTCACTGCCAAACAGTTGAATGTATGACAAAAATGTCGTACAAATATTCATAACTCCTATTCTAGTTTACGATGTTATAATACAGAGTAAGTTTCAGTTACAATATAGAATGTCAAATATTATATCGTAGATTATATAAAAGGCAAGTTACGTTCAACGGGCAGCGCTTGTTAATTTTAGTTTGCAAAACTTCGGTGCCGTTATACTATCTGAGAATAGTCGCTCCTTCGTCCATTATTTAGGATGCATGGTATTGTATGGTAGCCGCAGTTGGCGTGATCGAAGAATAAATGGATGCGCCTTCTTCCAAAAATATACAAATAATTTTGGTACAGATAAGTTTTGTTACAGTTTAGTTAATTGTCACTAGTAAAACGTAAAGTATTACGTAATCATTTCATGAAATCTTTTTAAGAGAATCAAAACCGTTTATGAGAATTTGTCAACCAATAACAAACATACAGACATCTAAGAAAATATTGTATTAAGTTATTTTCATTTAAGCGCATCTAATAAAGGTTTTAATATCACGTCTAGACCGACCTTATTTTAAGCAAAATTCTCTTTACGCTTTGATATTTTAACTTTTTTATATTGCTAGTGAAATGTTAACTAACGTATAAAAACTGGAAAGGGCAGAATCTAATATACGTCCAAGGCGCTTCCATTTATATTATCTTCTCGTGGACGAGCCCGTTATATCCTTTCTCCCCCATCCACCCCCTTTCTGAGAGTGGTATTATAAATTTTAACTTACTGGTAAGCTGCACGGATGGTCCTTGAGATTATATTATGCTCTCATAGATTAATTTCTGCCTCGCTATATATATATTATATACTCATTAGTGATATACCCCTATACCCATTAGTGACTTACCCTAAAATTTACCTGAAATGATGATATATATTCCTTAGCCGTTAATTTTCTGAATATAAATATTATTCTTTATAAGAAAACTTGAATAATATCAGAATTCGTTACAAAGTACTCATTGTTACGTTAGTTTTTATATTAGGAGTTGAGTTACTGAACAATTATGATATTGTTATCGTAATCTTTTTTAAGAGAAGAGTTGTGAAGCTATTTTTTTATTGAATTTAAATGAATTTACTTCGTGCCCATATTAAACGCACCCTATTGCGTAGTTGTGGTCGTAATATTAGATTCATAAGCAGTAATATTTAAACAAAGCCCATAATAACCGGGTAAAATAATAAAGAAATTCATAGACAATTTTATTCTCTTTCATCATAAAAACAATAATAAAATAAGAGTGAGTACACTTTCTACACATTGCGTTTTGTCGACTTTTTATCTCGTAATCGATTCTGTTTGAAGGTACGCTTCTAAAACCCGTCTGTCAGCAAATTTACACATCCACAATAGCTTTATAAAACTCCACAATAACTGTGAGAGTAAAAGTTAAACGAGTCGGGTTGAAGCCAGTTCTCACGAGGAGACTTTAAAAGTAATAGCTAACGCAAATAGTACACTTACAGTAGGAAAATTTTTAATCATAGATATTAGTAATGGGAAAATAAAATTTCTTCGTAATTTTTAGGAAAAGATATTTATCGAATTCATTCAAATAGCTTAAATACCTATACATATCTATATTATACAATGGCATTATTAGTTTGATATTTGACACTAAATATTGAAGTTTCATATTATTGGATATTGCTTGATACTGCCTCCGGATCCTAGTGGTATGGGCGAGAGACTTACAAACCGGAGGTCGTATGTTTGAATACTGCGGGGAGTCAACAAATTTTTATTGTTGTTTCCTAGTTGGTTAGGGCAATTTGGGCCGATTACCCAATTTTCCGAAAAGTTGGATGATCCGTGCGTCGGATGGGCATATAAAAAGTCGGTCCACCTACCAATCCGCATTGGACCAGCGTGGTGAGATACGGTCTAAAACTCCCAAATGGATCGGGCTGTATTAGGGGAGGCCTATGTCCAGCAATGGACTATCGGGCTGATAAGGATGATGATGATTAATGCATATTTAATACGATTGTTTATTTACAGTTCGCCTGTCAACCTATTCCGATAAAGATACGAGTATGCCCGATGACGTAAATTATTTCTCGGTACATCTATACTGATACTTCATTTGGTTAATAGTAGGTATATAGTTCTATATACTCATTTGATTAAAAGCAAAGTCTATTTATGAAATGATGCTATTTATTTTTCAGAAACCAAACACTGGCCTTTATCACTGCACGAACTTATATAAATGCATTTTCTTTTCTCAAGTTCATTATGCTCAACGTATTTATTTAAACGAAATGCTCGCTTTTACCTTTACAATACTTTCTTATGCACAACTTATTAATAGAAACTGCTTCTTTAACTTAATTACCTTAGTTCAGAGACGATTTCAGTGAATAATTCAACGTACCGTCTCGGAGAGCTCGGTGATATGATAATGTCGCTTATCTCTCGTCGTCAAAATTTAGGTACCGAATTTCAGATAGTCGTAATAGCAGTGCCCGTTTAAGTAATGAACTGGAATATTCGTCCGCCAAAATGTGATACGGCGAAGGCTTTGAACGTAATGTATTAGAGCAAGTCATCTAGCTTTTGGCCGACGTCTACAGTAAAACTACGTTGACTACGCTAGTGATTATTATAGTTTTTACTTTAAAGATTACATTATTACATCGTTGCTCTTTAAATTGTTAAGATATTATTTTATTTTGACAAAATTGACTGAAAATATAAAGTTTTACAGGTTTGATTATTGTAAAATTCAGAAAACTGTTTCATTACTTACTGAGCTGTAGAGTTTTTTTTTGACCTACCTGATGTGATATCGCTAATAAATGCATTAGACTTTATAGTTACAATCAACGCTTTATTCTGTGAAAATGAATGTTTTTTTTTTCAAAATTCTAAATTAAATGCATTCCGTTGTACATTTCATTAAGTTTATAAGCTTTATTTTTGAGTTTTTATGTACCGAGAATTTTAGAAATAACTCATCCACGTTTCCCATTTCCACGGCTTCAATTAGTTTAAATCGCAACAATGGCTCGCGCTAAATAAATGCCTTCCATGTCGCCGTTCGTATTAACCTAACTCCACAATAAATCAGTAATTGATGGTCCTCGTGACTCGACAACGTCTTGTCATAGACAAATTGTTTAATCGGACCATTCGACGACGTTCAATTTGTGATATTCGAGATGGCTTGAATTGAAACTACCTATTATGATGGGGCATAGTCGAGTGATCAAGTTTACAATAGATAAATACTGCTATTAGCTGAGATAAGAACTGGATGTGATCAAATTGTACTGTCATATTCTAATGGCGCGAAAAACCGTTTCGGTTAGTTTAGTTTGGTTAGTTCGGCAATGTTGGACGCCACACATTCTATTGAAACTTCTAGATTAAAGCGTTAGGAAAGCCAAAAAGATTCAGAATCAATGCAAGCTATGTATCGAATTGGACTCATACGTATTGGACGATTGTCATTCACCTTGATATTTTGGTGTCCAATTCAGCAATAAGATCGCTAGTCGTATCGTATGACTAAAAGTTCTTCCTCATTTTATTACTTATTAGATCTGTAGATTTATCATCATCGTCATCAGCCTGTGTCAGTGCACTGCTGGACATAGGCCTGATCTGTAGACTTTTTCAATAAATCTTTGCTTTAACCTGTTTGGCCACAAGTCAATAATATATCATTCTCGGTTAAACTGAATATTATCTGTTACAATAAATACGGCTCCGGAAAACTAAACACCTTTACCTTCATAAAGTACTTTGTAGTAGAAAGCTTATACTTTACGATATTCTTTAACGTGTCGATAATTATCCGCTTTGAAATTGGAACGCTCAAGCGAATCGTTCTCCACACAAGTCGATTGTGCAACAAGCCGAGCGATCGGCTTACGCAACGGTTATATAACGAGGTAACGCGTGAGCGGATAGGAGGGAAATTACTTATCTCCTACGGTACTGGGTCAAGCGACTTCAGGCGCTTAAGGTGCGTATACTGACGGCAAGGCTGTAACCAACATTCGGGGTTAAGAACGAACATGACGGACACGTGACAAAGCAACTCTTCATAATTTAATCAAGCTATCTTAGCTGTATATGAATCGGAGGTCTTCTATTGTAAGTTCAGTTCGTCTATCTTATACGCACCTTGACTCTTCTTTGCGTTTGAATAAAGGAAATGAAATTTTACCATACGTATATAATAGTTAAGTTGCCAAAGGTTAAACTGGCTTTGATTACTGCGTCTACCAGAACGGGCACGAAGATAAACTGATACAGAAAAACGAAAAAAAAAGACTGCTGTCTTCACAAAAGCAGAATAGTCTGTTATTATGTAAAATAGTTAAAATGCACTTTTATCAGAGGACTTAAATTTAAGAAGGAAACGGAAGGAGACATCTATAAATGTAAAAAAAAAACTTTTACAGTATAAAATAATTAATATAGTAAATTAGAAGCATGTTTAATTAAAAAACTTAAATAGACTTACAAATAGGACTTATGTATACATAAGACGAATAAAGACTAGGGGAAAAAGTGAGATAAAATTGCATCACAGTTTATATAATTGATGCTTATTTTTAAATACTTTTTTTAAGTCATACTAAGGAATGGTTTCTATAAATACCGACACCATTGAACATTACATTTGTAGTACCTTACGCTTTCTTATAAGTAATGCGTGTCGCTTATTATCTGGTGAAAATAACCTTCAGGCTCATTCTTACGTATAGGTCATACCAAGACAGTAATATAAATTTATCACACCTTACGTTGATTTCGCCGCCTCTAGCAACCGTCAATAGCGATTAAGGATGTGACATACGTCTCCGTGACCGCCGCAAGGAGTTTCCGTGCCATTCTTAAGAGCCGCGGAATTGAATACAATGGGCGAAGTCAGGACGCGGCTAACTGGCAGGAATTGTAACGCAATTGCGATATTGTGGCCAAGGTCAACTAAATGCAAACGACCGTCGGAGCGTTGTAGCATCGGATGTGAAAACGTTAGGTCCAATTAAATGCGAGCACTTCGTGCGAAGAAGTTGCCTGAATTAGTTAATCAACACACTCTTATGACATGATCAGTGCGCTCTTCGAATGAAGGTCCTTTTGGGATTGCACTGCGAAATCTATCAGAAAACTTTTTTTTAATTTATATTTTTCTAAACAATACAGAATGTACTCGTCTAATTTCGTTACTCTTTCAAAGTAATGTCAAAAAAATAAGGAAAATACTCATGAAATCACATGAAAACGCATAACGATTGTTACAATTTTAAAAATAACTACGTTATAGTCAAAAGCAAATAACGTCTATTTTAGCGCGAGTATACAGTTTGCGTCCCGTAAAAAATAATAAGGCAACACGGTAGTATTATAAAATATAATAATGGTGGTGTTTCTCATGCCCGCACGACCGTAACGGCTCACGAACAATTCGTGTGCCATTGTGTGACTTATAATATATTAAATTCCAGTGCTACAGTGAAAACGCAACCACACGTACATTTACACAAACCTATTGTTTAAATTGACATACAACCAGCTTTGATGACGGTGCCCGTAATTAACGTCTGTATTCACGTCAGTCTAATACCCGATGTTCTCTCAATAGAGGGCCACTTTACGGGCAGAGACAAAGCCGCGCACACTCGACACTAGATTGGCATGTCACTGTTCCCAATGCGACTTCATTCACTGGCGTTTAATTGGCCCCCGCGACAGCGAACTGTGTTGATGACGTCACCGCCGCCGTTCCGCCCGCACTAAGTGTGATGTTTCTTTTCAGAAAATGTAGATAGTCGGAGCCGTAAGTCGCGTGCCTGATAACCGTAACGATGTCGATTGACCAGGCGTCGCCTCTGGTGCCTATAACGCCGCAGGTGGCCTTGCAAAATGGTGCTTTCATAAAGAACAGCCACAACCGTAGCAGCTTCTGCGGTGTGACACCGTCTCCTAACGGGAATAGTACTATGAAAACGTTCGCGGTTAACCGCAAGAGTTGGTGCGGCAACGTGTCCATACCACTGCAGCAGTACACTCCTGATGAAAAGCCACAGCTGGCAACCTTCCGCTCGGGCACAGGAACCTTCCCTCGCAACAGGGAGAGGAACAACAACCTGGTGGGAGCCCTCACGCCCAATGGAAACTCGGCTCAGTCTCTTCGAGCGAGCGAGGTGCGCAGGGCTGCTAATGGCAGACGCTACGCTGAGATCGGAAATTGGAGTAAAAGGTCAGTTGATGTGAAGGTGGAGTAAGTTTTACGTAAGGGATTTTTAACAATCAGATTATGATTTATTTCTTTTTAATAGTGTTTGCCTAACAGATGCTATGTAATAGATCAACACCATGAAAAGTTTTGTGTATATTTTTTTTGTTTACTAGCAATTTATTTTAATTACTTACCTTTTATTTTCCACGGCATACGGCAGTATGTTGTTACACAATGACAAAATTCTATAAGTTTCGCTCTACACGTCTAAGTAATTTGAATTAGGAAGGAAGTATATGGGATCCTAAAGTCTTAAGTGATTACTTATTAGCATAAAAATATTTTCTAAAAACGTAAGTTTTAGGCAATCTTTGACTGCCATAAAAGCTATCTTAGCTGTATATGAATCGGAATTTTATAAAAAATCATAGACTAAAAAAACCGTGCAGGAATCCCGAAAATGTCCGTATTAGACGGGAAGAATCTTATTATGTAAGATATTTTTCGTGTACTTTCCAAAAGCTGTAAGGAAAATCCCGTAGGCCATCTACTCGCTCTAAATTATATTTGCCTTATACGTTGCCTAAATTTATTTTCTTTGAGCAAGGGGATCGTTATTTTCGAGATGATTAACAACGATGACGCAAATAATCCCAGATGATTCCCCAGGTAAATAAAAGTTGCTAAAAGTAGCACGTCCCTCTAACTTTCAGTGGGTCTTATTCATTTTCCTTTTTTCATCGCGGGTAATTTCGTAACAAGTTTTCCAATTTCATTCTCTTGTCGCTTTCATTTCCTCTCGTTCGTTCGGCTCCGTTCCCTTAATATTACTTTTATTAGCTGAAAGCGTTTAACAAACATTGGTTTTCAAATCTCATAAAGATTGAATTTCATTTCGTAAATTTGATTCCGAATCTTTTTGGAGTTCCCTATGATGGATATTTAGGTCGATAATAAGTGAAATAAATTCTTCTAAAGTAGATTTTTCTGTTTGTGTAACACACTTAAACATAACATTATTTTGTCGGTTGTATTTATATATGTTGTTTGTCTAATGACGCAGTTTTTCTGTGTTCCATTCATCAGCCGTTGCCTTTCTAATGTTTACCGCATTCCACTAATCGCAATCTTCATTATCTTTTATGCGTTGTTAGGAAAGTTTATCCATAATTCTCCTCCGTTCAATTATGGGGCGGACTAAGTTGCCCGATAAGCCGTCGTCCAATAATCTGACTCTTAGTACTTCGGCTTTTTATTAGGGGTTGACTTTATCTCTTCCAACGGTGACGTAATCGTCCCCCAGTTTAGTCGTTCCTCTGTCAGCTTCTATCCGTTCCCCGCGTTTACTAGGTCGCCTCAATTAATACGCTGCTTTGGCAAATTGTCTTTATTATTTCCTTAGTACAGTTTGTGTTTTACAATCGTCTAATTTTAATTTATCTTATAACGTTTACGGTATTTTTTTACAGAATTCTTTGAGGTATAAAGCTGAAAACTAATTTGATCGTTAATAACATTGCAGTAAATTACTTTTGCAGCGTGGTTCTTTAGCGTGAAATATGTGACTGCACTAAGGTCAAGCATGACTTTTTAAAGTTACTTCAAAAACAAGTAAAGAAATAATTAATCTCTCTATTAAGCTAAGTTACTTCAGTCCTACAGATACGGTTCCAAATTGTTTCTTGTCTGCAATCTTAAAAGTTGCAGGATTAAGATTGTGACGGAAATTGCCAATGTGTTCCGTACAAGTGTTAAACTTTATACGACCCTCTTGTGCAGTATACCGTCGAAACACTTAACCGAGTGCTAACTAACTTAGTAACTGGAAGTGGGTTCCGTCTTTATTGTACTATTATGTCAAATTACTTCTAATGTTTGTACGGTTCGACAGTTAAACTTTGTGCATAAGTAAATGTGACCATTTCAAATAGTTTTACTGCGAACGAAGTTAAAAACACGAACAGGTTATAGGATTATGATTTATGAATCTAATATGAAGAATGTTTAAGGTGTTTTATCTCTTATTCTGAATACATTAACATAAATAGAATTAACTATTCCCTAAACAAATCCATATTTACCGATATTCCGAGACAAAAAATTATTCGTTGCAATAAATAAATAAAAAATTCTTGCCTTCATAAAGTCTTCAGTCTGTTTGCCCCTTGGCAATCAACGTTTGGTCGCAAATCTTCAAATGTAACACCCGGAAAAACATTCCGGAATATCATAACATAAACCAGCACCAAAATATAGCTGCCATTTTGCAACAAAAAGGACGACATCATATCTCCGCAAATCCGGACAATGGCCAAGATGATATTTGCCGGACGCCATATTTAAACTGACGGTCAAGAATAAAAGGTTGACGGGAAAATAATTTTCTTCGCAGAAGGGACACCTAACACTATTGTCAAAGGATTTGAAAGGCTCCATTCATCCTTGGGAGCCTATTTAGTCCCTCTTTTCTCATGAATGTTATTACAGTTTCGCCTTACTTTTATAGTCAAAGACCAGATTTTCTGAACAATATCATTTGCGTCACTTATTTTTTTTATATTTCTTAATTTTTTATCTTCTATATAAATACTATTTTCTGGTTGCCAAAAAATGTCTTTTTACATATGAATTACATTATACCGTGTACAATTTATATATCACGTTGATGATTATATTTTTTTTATTGATTGAAGTGACAAGATACGTTCTGCCCAAAAGAAGCCCAGCGTGAGACGCCACAAAACCGCTCACTGGTTTCCCATATAAAATTTTATGTCTCTTCTCCTAGTAATTACGCTAAACAAGGTGCCCTTCAAACCAGATACTACTGTTTGCTAGTTTGCGGCAGAAATATGCACTGTATGGTGAAGTGCCGCCACTTCACCATACGGTCCCTGTAAAGTGAGACAGACACACCTTAACAACGTTACTTTATACCTTTACATGTATGTAATGTGTACATAAAAGAATTATATCATACCTAAACATTTATAACGTCTAAAGACACCTTCAATACGCTAATAATATAAACAAGACGTGGGCAAAGTAGCAAAAAAACACGACACTCTTTTTGAATTCAAAAGAACCCTCTTAGAGGCTTACGGTATCAATTTACGTATGCGCAAACACGAGCCGCTCTTTGTCGATTCAGAAACACCAAAGTAGGCACCTGCCGGTGATGTTTGCGGAGTAAATAATGTCGCAAACAACGAAATTCGGGGCCCCTTATTGAATATCGGAATATCGGGATCTCATTGCGTATTCGGGACGCGTGGCGGGGCATAAATACGTCTGTCGTACTCATTATAATAAGTCCTGGACGCGGACGTCCCTTAAGACGGCACCCGTGGGACGTCACTCATTTTGATAATGGAAATCTGGAGATTGTGTTAGATAATTATTGTACCTGCGGTCGATTCCGCCTTCAAGTTTTGTCGGAACACGTTTTTGGACGTGGTGACAGTTACTAATATTGTTATTCATCCCTTGTTTTGTTTATTTACGTTAAGATCAAAGAGGTTGTGGGTATTCGGAATTTTTTTGCATCCGTTTTGTGTATTTTATTGAGCCGTTTGACAGCCTGATAATATCGTACATTTGTTCAGTGATTTGAATGTGTTCGTAATATTATGTTTTCCAATACTAATAATCAATTATATTTGTTTAATAATTTCTAAGGTCAAAAATGTTCGTGATTGAAATATAATGTTTACCCAAAACTAACAAAAACAGATCTGTTGTGGAGATCTTTTGATAATATCTTCAGCAATTATTATTATTTACTACATTTACGTTTACATACTTATATCACTACGATTTACGGTACAAGGGTGCTCGGAATGTCGCACGAGGCGTGTATGCACCCAGTATACGGTCTAGCGAGCTCAGAGATGTGTTCCACAGTGCAAGCTATCCGTTTGTGATGCTAATTGCCGACCGATTTGCACAATAAAACGCTATTCACTAACGAGACGGCGCGATCCGGCCCCCGAATTAGATACTAATTACGGACCCCCACTAATTGTCGAATTGATACACATGTTTGGACCCTTTGTAAATATCTACTTGGCGGTCAACGTTTTTTTACATTTCATTTGTTTTGACTTGGATGTTTGTTATCGTGTTGCTTATGTTTAAGCTGGAATATAGCGATTTTGTGTTATTTACACCAAATCACTATTTTTAACATTAACAAACATTTAATAAATTCTATGTATACAAACGTAATACAAATATAAATGAAATAAATCCCGTAACTGGGTATAAAACAATATCTGCTCGATTAAAATCATGAACGTCTATAGTAAATTAAAGCATGAACCCCTAACGGCTAAAGAGATTTGACGTGAAAACAAAATATTGACTGTCAAGTTATATATTTTGACTATTATTTTCACACAATTGTGTTACTACTTTACGTTATTCCGTTAAAAAATAATGAGTAGGAATAAGAAATTGGATTACAGCATCTGCAGTGTTGCAGTGGTATTATGTACAATTTCATAAAATTAAATTCATTCTGGCACTGCTCCAGACAGTAACAACTCTGGGGTGGCTTGACAGAAGAAATTAAGTCGACAATTGTCCAGTAATAAAAAATAATACCTCCCTTGAAGTAGAACGATTATGTTATACAATTTTTTGTGCTCTCATTATATTTCGGCATTGCATTTTTAAATATTATTGTAATTAAGGATATTTTTTTGTCACCACTCGTCGTAATAGTAACATTTAAACGTTACTAATGCAGTAGAAAAAGAAAGAATATATACTATGAATATATAAATAGTTTTTTGTTGCTTCCATATCAGCTACCCAAGTTTTCCTACTTCTCGTTGACGTACACTCTCTACGGGCTTATCTTTAATATCCGTTTTTAAGTTACCACTCACTGTTTCGCTGCAATTAATTCATTGAAGTCTGTTTTCATCTGCTCACCATCTTTTCAATTTTGTAAACACTTTTTCTGCGACAATTTATATTGTTCATTCCATTTAGATGAATATCCTCCATTGAGCTCACAATGCAAATTAATAATAATTAATAACGAAGTCGTTAAAATTACTGATTAAAATTTGCTTCTTTTCATACTAAATTATGTTATCTTCTGCGACTCCGTTGTACATGTAGGTTAGTTATCTGAAATTCCAGCGCCCATTAGGTCCCCGCTCGGTCGCAACCAGGCACTTATTGTCCATTGACTCGAAATCGGCGCCATCGCTAATTGTCGCAAAGTGGCCTTTTAAACCGTCACACGAATGAATGGCCGACGTGACACATTTAATGTCTACACTCTGGCCCATTTTACGCTTACAAAATGCAACATAAACCATTAAATGTTTGTTAAAAATTTGTGTCGAAATATATTTGTCCTTTTTGCATTATCTTACAAATATACTAACCTTTTAATACTAACAGATGATACGCTATAAGGCGTATTCTTTCATATCTTGTATTCCTTTGCAAAGGTAATAAAATTTACAACTTAAATAACGATATTAGTTTAATTTAAAGTTTATTGAAACACTAACATTCTAATATCGTGTGCACTATGTTATTAACTTTTTACCTAAAAATTGTATGCTATAAATTTTTCTTTACTCACAAATAAATTTGTCAACAAGTAAAGATGTTGTTTTTTTTTGTTTGTGTGACCGTTTTTCTAACATGTGTCTCAATTAAAAAATAACTGAGAGACACCGATTCTGTTAAAGCATTAGGTCCTTCGTCGTATTGTTTGGTAACCGTCAGTTTTTTATAAATATATCTATAGAATTCTTTTATTTTAATTTATATATATATATTATAATGAAATAGTTTATTGTACTTTACTTTATATTTAACTCTAACCTCAGTATCTATTTCTAATAAATGAGAATCTCGGGGTATGATTCACGGTGTATTCGAAACTCCGATATTCCACATTCTACGAACTGAATGACTATACGCAACAGTTTTCGACTTTTATCCTGTTGTTATCGTACATCCCTTCAGCCATATATTTGTTAAAAATCTATAGACGTAATTTATTCCCATTTGCTTGAACTTTTGTCTATTGTGCATTATAGCACGTAGGTTTACGCTAAGCATAGTCTACTTCGAGTCTTTACCTTTAAAAATTGTAGTTAAGTTTAAATACTGTAAATTATTTTTCTTCAACAGTCTTAATTAATTAGGACATGAAATTTTTGTAAACAAAGGCTAAACGTTCTACGAGGTGCCAAAGGCGTATACGTTCTTATTGATGGGCCATCACACATTGAATTCTCATAATAAAAAGGGTATTTTTTGTTAGCCATGGGTATTTAAAATGTTATCTTTGAAAAAAATAAATTAACATGTTAACTTATAACGCAGAATTTAAAACAATTTTATTACATGAAATGACTTTTATCAAATGCTGTATAATTCTGCGCTATATACTATTTTTATTCAAAGAAATACTCCCAAATTCTTATAGATTGTGTTAAAATTTTATACCAAACGCAAAATTTCTTTCATTATTGAAGCATAACAAATTCAAATTCAAATTCAAATATCTTTATTCAATATAGAAGTGTAACACTCTGCTTATTGATTGTCAAGGACGCTACCACCGGTTCGGAATAGGACGCTCCGACCTGAGAAGAACCGAGCGAAAGAAACTCAGACGGGCCTATTTTGTCATCTTTAAAACTATCAAATATATACATATAAATTTTCTTATGAGCTACATACAGTACTATCATACGTATATTACACTTGAAAAACCTGGAGCGAGCATTCCATTACCAGCCTGTGTTATCATTTATAAATTCATTTATGTCATAATAACCTTTAACACATAAACGTTCCTTTACTACTATTTTAAATTTATTAACAGTTAAATTCTGAACGTTTACTGGGATTTTGTTGTAAAGCGTATACATTGTCCCATAAAGATTTACTTATTCTTCGCAGTCTAGTTGCTGGAAGAATTAAATTATGTTTGTTTCTAGTATTTATGTTATGTGCATCACAATGTCTAAGAAAATCATTTCTATTTTTTTGCACATACATTAGGTTTTGAAAATGTATTGAGAAGTAACGGTTAGTATTTTAATCTCTGGGAACAATTTTCTCAGGATTCCTTGGGGATCATAATAATGTTCATATAAAATGTGTTATTGTTTGTACATGCAATGTTACCAATAAATAGCTGTATGTTTTGTACTGATGCCTAAACAAATTGCTCACCGTGTTTGTGTTGGATTCACTTTATTTTGCATACATACTTCAAAAGATCGTATCTGTAAACAGATGTTCGAGATCGTTCTTGGGCAATACCCGGCAATGTGTTAGTCATAAAACTCTAAAATAAACCATTCTTAGCAATATCGCCCTATCAAATTCTGTTAAACGATTTTATACTATAAGCATAAATTGCTACGTTTGCTGTGCTATTGTTGTTTAATCGGTCTACGCTAAGGTCACCATATGCGAGCAATGTTAGGACCAACAGCAAGGAACTGATACTATGAGTAAAATTATTCAGCAAAGTCAAAGTCAAAATCATTTATTCAATTTAGGCTCTACTGAGCACTTATGAACGTCAAAAATTATCCATTTATCACCGGTTCACAAACTCAGACCCGTCCAAAAAAGAACCGGCAAGAAACTCTGCGGCCTTTTTTTTTTAAATATCAGTATTTACAAAATTTGACCAATACATTTTTTTTTAAGTTACAAGGGGATTTGCAAGCGCAGAATATAAACTATTTCCACACATCTTGATCTTAAAATGTGTGTCCGCATTAAAAACGCAGTAAATTGCAATCGTTATTTCACCAACAACTTAATATATGTAATACTATGTACTACACATATGAAGTCTAAATAGGTACTGTGTTGTTACCTCGTAATGGTTATTGCTTAGCCAACTTTTTCTAGCATGACCTAAAGTATATGATAGTTTAAAACACCGGCTTTTGATCAATCCTGTCGCTGAACAGCTTTTACTTTGAGCGAATGGCATCTGATGTTCAAAATAAACTGCACTGCGGTCGAACTTATTACATCATTTCTATATACATATATATGTATACAGGTACCGACGTTCTAACACGACTTTAAATACAAATATAGTCTATAAAATATAGCCTTATTATAATTAATGTACATACCTTTCTGTGTCTTCAAAAAGAAACAATCCATCAGAGCTCGGATTAAATCATGATATCATAATGAACATAACACAAGTTTTAATAATAATCAATTACAAAATTTTAAGGGTTTCTCAAAAAATATAATAAATATTTATTTTAAGCTATTAACGTATAAAAAAAACGTTAATAAAGTGTATAATCTGCGCTGATTAAGCGATTTTCCCCATACGTTATTGCCTTTTTTTACTCTATATGCAGTCAACTTTGCCACCCTTTATAATCTGTAGCCTGTATGGAAGATATTCCGTTCGGAACGACAGGTCAATCAAAAGATAAAGACCCCCAGGCCTCAATGGAGGCGCATTAATTACAACGACGTAAGCGGATCGACGCCATGTCGGATTAATAGAATGGTGACGGTACATATAGTGTACATATATTGTACATGTAGTGTACATATAAAGTTATTAAGCCTTCCTTTGATGTGTAATATTTCAGTTCGGATTAAACTATGTTTGCCTTCAGCTCGTATCGTCTGTCTCGCTTATAGCGCTCAGTTTTCCCTTAGGGAATTTGTTGCGATTTACTCGCTAATTAAAGTCGATTAGTGAATTAATTTACTGATTGAAAGTGATTATTGTATTAATTCGCCAATTATTGTAATTGGTACTATTATATTTGTTTTGTTTTCCTTTTTTTTGTGAGGAGTTTCTTGTTTTATTCGGTTTTAAAATTATAGAAGCTGACGTGCTTATTTGTAATATTAGTGTAGTTTTTAATTAACGTTAAACGTAATTACTATGCCCATATTAAGACATATATTGTTATAATGTACGACTTTTATATATTACTTAATGTTTGATGTATTAATTTATGGGGCAAAAGTTAGTTGTTTTTTTATCAATGTTACTAGCGACCCGCCCCTGCTTCGCACGGGTGCTATGCTGATAATAAAGGCACCTACTATATTAAGCCTGCTACAGATATAAACCTTTCTCTTCAATCTCTCTATCTATTAAAATACAGCATTAAAATCCGTTGCGTAGTTTCAAAATTCTGCTTCACTTGGATATACGGAAAAAGCGACTTTGTTTTATACTCTGTTTTTACAATATTTTGGCACTAACTCTATCCATCGGCTGAGATGATATGAAAATTTAGTGCTGCGCCTGATCTCTCGCAGATCAAAGTAAAAAGAAATGAAATAATATAAGTGTATGACGTATACCTAGGATAAAACTTGCCAGTCTTTGATAGTAACATTCATAAATTATATGCAGCGGATCACGCGGTGTCTAGGTCACATCAATCAAACTGCTTGCTATGCGTGACTGTAACAATAAAATAACCCACCAGGTTTCTAAGTAGTGGACTACTAGTGTACTAAACATAATAAAATTCACATTGTAAGTTATTAATGGCCTTTTACGAAGGTGTTCCTTTTTTAAGGTTCACCCTATTATGTAAATAATTTTTGAACAAAACAAACAGTTAATTCGAATATTGTCAATTCCTCTAACGTTCAAATATTTCTGTATATTCATCTAAATGATGAAGATTACGCCTCAATTATATGTATAACATACATTGTTACTGCCGGCACAACATAATAACAACTGTTAAAGTATCTAAGAATAGTTAATAGAATAGAGTAACATTATATGCATGTAATCCTCAGAGTTTTAATGTTATTAGATTGTTCGTTCAGAAGGAAACATTTGGCAACACAAAACGTGTACCATGATCTCGTTGTATCGAAAGTTGACCCTGGAATCGTTAACGCGAATTTTAATTGCTCATTTACATTTAAACGCTTGCTTTATAGCGCGTTTTGTTTATCAGAATAATGTACTCGTAGAAACGACCTTGATTTACCTATATACTGAGACTGAAAGCTGATTGTACTAAGGGACTTTTTATCTGGAGAAATAATATGTGTAGATATCAAGTATAAATGTTTAAGGCCTCGAATTTTTGTAACTAAGCCTGATGTGACACTAAATTGGCGCTAAATCGTCAGACGGTCTTATATATTTACTAAATTAAAATTCACTACCTCGTGCGATTAAATTACAAACGCTGCCAAAATATTAAAAGATAGACATTAAATATGTTCTACATAGTTCCTTGTTTTGCCATTCCATTGTTCTTCTTAAACTGTTCTGTAATAAAGTTTGCGAGCGAATATATCTATGTTTTAAGAATAACGAACGATAACCATTTTGATTTACTTTAAAAAAAAAAATGCATTTAAGCATATTTAGAGCTCATTTAAGGTTATATAGTGTAAGTTCACATAAAAGTAATACATTTACAAAATTCTTCATTCTATTGGCATAAAAAAGATATGAGAGATTTAAAATGCAGGGACAGAAATCTAGGGGCAATTTAACTTTGTTCCCCGCTTGTATAGCGTAATTAATTAGAATCGAATTAAAAAGTTCTGCACTGTTTGAAGACGGTCAAGGTTTTTTTTGGTAAAATTTCGGTTGTTAGAGAATATTATTGATGTTATTTAATTAATTTATAGTTAACAATACCACACGAAATTTTGTTCTAAACAAAGGACTTAAATCTTTGTGTAAATATTTTCAAATATAAATATTATTAAATATTAATATCTTGGTTTAAATTAGCTATACGGCTAAATCACGTTTTTTATTAATCACCATTGCCAGCAATTTGTTTTTATCCAATCCCTTGTTGTTGAAACGCCCTCAGGGCTAATTTGGGAGGCCATCAAATTACTGCCTCGAAGCCTTTCACGTGTCTACAGGTTTATTCATTAAAGTACACCCCAATTCATTACAATCTGCCAAATGAAATTGCATCATTCACTTTGGCCATTGTAACGTACATGTTTACGAAACATATAGATCGGGCGCTTTTGTTTTCATCTTGATGTTTTTTTTAACTTGCAGGGTTTATTTTGGTTCATTGAAGTAAGGTCTTTCCAATTTATTAGTTAGAAATTGAGATCTGACTGGTATGGTATCTTTATCAAATTGTACCTACTAGCTAGCAGATTACATACTAAAAGATTGACCTAGTATATACTGCTCATACTCTGGGAAAGTACGATGGCAGCCACAGAAATGTTTAGCATTTAAACGCTATTGTTTAATACATCTCTCTCGAAGAGGGTACGATATATATTTAACTTGATGCGTCAAAAAACTGTACTAGAATATAATTTAACGGTCAATTCGTTAGTATATATAAAAAGCAACACTCTTTATATAAAAAAAAAAAAAAAATCTTTTCGTTCTTCTCAGGTCACAGGCTTCCATTTCCGAACCGGTGGTAGATTATTTGACAATCAATAAGAAAGTGTATTGCTTCCATATCGAATAAAGACATTTGACTTTCACTTTGATAGAACACTTGCAGTCCGTCCACGGCTATACTATTTATAGATTTTAATGGATTTTCCTGGAATTAAATGTAGCGTCTGTTATTCAAGGTATATGGTAGCTTTCTTACGTTGGAATTTTTTCAAAATCAACCCAGTAGTTTGTGAGTTTATTTACTTCAAACACACATACATAAATACAAATCGTTCTTCTTTATAATATTAGTATAGATAATACGTCTCGTAAACGAGGCTGATGAAAAGCGATTGTGTAAACTTCCTTTGCATCTGATATATCGTTAGTGAGAGCACTTACTGAAAAATGAGAGCCGGCAGCAATAAAGTGTAGCAATTGATGCGATCTGCCCCACGGCGAAGCTGAAGTGCTTTTAACCGTACGCCCTAAACTCCCACAACTTAAAGTTCATTCGGCGAAAACATTTAAATAGTGATGTGTTTTGCATATAGTTGCGTTTATAATTTTATGCGCTTGTCGATTGAATTGTAGGTATGTTACGAGGCTATCCATTGAGAATTGTTGACGTGACAACGTCTATAAATTGGTTCAAGATCAAGATTCAAGAAGATACTCTCGAAAACTGTGTCATAGCGCCACTCACGTAACGCTCTCCATAAGCAACCAAAAGAGAAAGAGAGAGGCACGCGTCTCTCTTACTCGTGCGCAGTTGGCCTGCTTAAGTGAAAGAGAGGTAGAGAGGAGAAAGAGGATTGATCATTCTTTCTACTATACGAATGAATATTTACTTTACAATCATTCTTCCACTAAAAGACGTTGTCACGTATAACTTTCGCCCGTAAACCGATTTTACAGGCACCCATTTTTTTACTACATACTTAACTTTTTTTGAAATAAAAAGTTGTTGGAACTCTCTGATTATTTGTAAACGTTTATAGGTTTTGATATTTTTGTTTTTTTCAAAGTTTTCTTCACATTGTTATATTACTTTTTTGTTGCATGTTTTTTTTAGGAACAACATAGAACAAAGAAATAAACAATCGAAATAACAGGGCCGGTAGACAATAACCTATTGAACAATGTATTCCGTACAGGAACATGTAAAACTCCCTGCCCTATGCGCAGTCGAATATTAAACGCCCGTATAGTTTTCATTCAGTTGCAAATCTTCGAAATGGAGCTGTTCGAGCGGTTAATGTATCGATTCGGAAATCAAGCTGCCCAGTTTGAAACATCACTACGTTTGGAATTCGGTAGGCAAGTTATCGAGCAAGGGACATCACTAGCGTTCAAACTATAAACGTTTTCATTGTGATGTGGTCCAAGCACACAGTTATACTAAACCTACCTATCGATTAGATATTGCCAGCGATACATTAGACACGCAACTATCCAGCGGCTCCGAAGCAAATGAAACAATCGATTCCGTATTACGAGTGAATGAACTAGGGATGTGACTATATGCCGGTACTGGGAGTTCTAACAATCGATTTCGAAGCCGGTTTACATCACTCGAAACTACTCGTGGTATCGACAGACCGTATATCGAGCTTTAAGCGCTCTGGGCTAGACTGCCGTGCGATTTTATTTCATCTGTTCCAGTCGTTTCCAGGCTTAATTGATAGCGCAGTGGCGCAATCGCTTGGCAGAGATTAAATATTGTACAATACATTTTCTAAATTTCATTAAGTCCTTATTATATTCTTTAAGAATTAGAATTGCACTTTGATAGAGTTGTTTTACTCATAAATCGTATATCTCACGATATTTCTGTGTCCATTTAGTATCGTTGATAGTATCGGAAATCAAAACAACACCTTTAGCAACCAAAAATGTAAAAAAATTATGACCAATAAATACTTTTTATTACTAAATCGTTAATTTTTTCGCTAAAGCTCATAATATAGCAGTTATTTCTATAAAATACAATAAACAATATACTAGCATAAACAACATCTTACTCAATGGTAACACTAACAATTTAATACACATCGTTAAGTATCAATCACTCACTACCGACCAAGATATACCGAACAATATAGCCTAGGTAGGCTCATTCAAGGGATGCCACCCTCGTGTCCAGTATCATATAACCGTAACTAGACTGATTGACAGCCGTATTCCCTGCACAACCCTAATTGTCCGGTTGCCCCCATATTACGGGGAATTTAATAAACACAGCTCGGCAATGCATACATTTTAACAGCGAACGGATTATGAATCAGTGCCGATTGAAATTACGCACGCAGGGTCGGAATACGAATGCACTAAGAGCTCTCGTTTATACCGAATATTGGACGTAATGGACGCTTTAGTGGATTGCCTCTGTTTATTGAGGGAAAGGCAATAAATGGGCCTTTATTATGTTTCGATTGATGTATATACCTATATAACTGACTGGACCGACAGACGTTGCTCTGTTGCTAGGAATATGTTAACGTATTTAATTCATTTTGTAGTGTATTTTTGTTGTTAATTTTTATAATTTATAATTCATATGTTTTTTGCATATACTCGTGAAATAGTCTTTTTGGACATAAATTAATATAATAGTATAATATTAATGTAAAACACGGATTTTCTAAACAGAGTAGTTTCTGTAAAAAATTGTACAAAATTATTAATGATTTTCGACGAAGCTTTATATATAGACCGACTATTAATTATGTTATATTCACTTTCAGTATGACAAATAATCATATTTAGTTTCATTATAGACTTAAATTTGCCTTTTGTTAAGCTTTACTCAAGTTCCGCATAAGTAGTGGTTTCCGTGGAATTAACATGATTGTCTCGAATTTACAAGCTCCTTCCGGCCTCAATTCTTACAGGCGTAGTTAAGGAACACTATTTATACATTAAGCATAACATAAGACGTGTACCTACATGTTGTGAAATTAAAACTAAATAAAATTGTTGTTTTATGTAGTTTGATACGACTACCTTTCTTTATAAAACCCAAATGTTACAGCTTCTTACATTGGTGTACTATATAGTCCATTTTACATCGAATCTATAATAAAAATAATTTAATGTCTCTCTATCGAACATTACATCATCCTGCCATTTAGTCACGCAATCATGTTGTGGTGGCATTTAATTTTCATATATTTAAAATAGCAATCCAAATCCTCACTACTCAAACTTACATGCATAGATCCACCAAAATGTTTAATGGAAACAATTCATCTAGCATTATTCCAGAAAGTACCAAAACTTTCCGTTAATTATAAAGAAAAAACCCAACTCTTTCCTCGGAGACTGTTTGCTTTTGCTTGTTCCTCTCGTTCCGAGGCGGCTGTTTATTGTTTTTGTTTCGTGAAAGCGAATAATCAATGTTTCATTAATTAGACTACTGTTTATAATCAACGGGTGCGTACAATTTCCCCTTGCTTTTATTATTCGATACGGTAATTGGTATATTTAGTGTTGATTAGTAAAGGCAGGCGTAGCGCGTTTTCCCTTCTTAGTTGTGAAATTATTTAGAATGATCTCAAGGAGAATTTTCTATTCTTATTATGTTTACTTGTATTTACGTGATTACTATAGCATCTGAGCTGTAAATGTTTAATTCCACGACTGACCTTTGCGATAAAATTGATAGGATTTAATATTTTTTGTTCTAATTGAAGTGTTATACATCAAGTCAGTTGTAATAAGGCTTTAAGTTCATATTAATTTTTTCGCTTTTGTAACTTCGTATTTTAAAATTAAAGACATAAAGATAATTTAAATTGACCCATTTATTCTTCCAATTGTAACTTCTGTTTTATTTACCTATTCATTATCTATGCCAGTTCTAATTTGATAAGAGTTATCAATGTTTTAAATAAGTTGATAAAAGTATCCGATATAAAACATCGCACTGAATGTTCCTTGCTTTTGTTCAAAGTTCAGACTAAAAATTTCTATATTGCCGTATTCAAGTAAAATTTGCAGCAAAATGCACGATATTATTTTTAAAAGGTGCTCAAAAATTTGCTGTATCATTTTAAAATACTGTTTAATAAGGTCACTCAGATCTTTCCTATAAAAATAGACGATTATGTAGCTCCAATGGAATATTACAAAAGATGAGCATATCTAGATTTAGTACTTCATCAATAGAGAAAGTATGCCATTATGGAACAGTACAATTGATATAAAGCGACCAAAACAATCCATATCAGTTCACGATGTAGGAGCAAGTCCCAACTCGTATTGTCCCCCGGGACCTCCCGGACGAATTCCGCAGAGAAATCCAATATCACCTCCCCATAACGAAATTGCAGTTTGAATGCTGCAGTGATTTCGATTATTAAATCACGATTCATATTCACAAATTGATACCGATGTGAGGGCGTTGTTAAACAAGTCGGTTCCGGTTATGGTTTCTGTTCTTTTTTCATAGATTGCAGCTTTGTGATGTATCTCTGTGCATCACATTTTTTGTTATTGGTCGAATTTGTTTTTTTTGTTTGAGGTTAGATATAGTCAAATGTAGGTAAGTAATTAATGAATATAAATGACTAATATTTAAGTATTGAATCCGAATAGACAGTTTGTTACTATTTCATACATAAGGACTGCCTCCGTAGTCTAGTGGTGTGGGCGTGTGCTTTAGAAACCGGAGGTCGTGGGTTCGAATCCTGCGGGGACGCAACAAATTTTCATTGTTGTTTCCTAGTTGGTTAGGGCAATTAGGGCCGATCACCCAATGGTCTGAAAAGTAAGATGATCCATGCGTCGGATGGGCATGTAAAAAGTCGGTCCACCCACCAACCCGCATTGGACCAGACTGGTGGGATACGGTCCAATCTCCCTAATGGATAGGGGTGTATTAGGGGAGGCCTATGTCCAGCAGTGGACTAACAAAGGTTGTGATGACTATGATGACTCATACATAATACTTTCTTGTGTTTACGCGAATACTACACATGATTCAATAAAAGACTTTTTCGAAAGGATTTTTTTGCGTTCAATGTTGTTTACAATTTTCCCGAAGTTTCGGACACTATAGGTCACAGGCAGGCTCTGCCCGTTTCTTCATTTATTAAATCATATTTCATACATATTGAAATAGAAAAATTTTCACATGAAACTTTAATTACTTATCTTTACTAAATTTTAAAGTGGAAATATTTGTTGGTTTTGAATGAGCTTCAAAAGTACTAAACCGATTGTGAATTATCCTTTCATCATATAGATATTTTTATGATTACTAAATAAGCTAAGGCTATTTATTACCCCAGTATTATCAATTCTAACAATCTAACAATAAAACACCTACATATTTTAAATCATTACTAATAATATGACGCAACTTAATCAGACAGTAATCTAAACGTACATTGTTAAGTTTTAATTCAGTCCGTTAACGCTATCAAAGTAACTAAACCCGCTGACTAAAGTCTACAAAAGTAGCAGCAGTGCAATAAAATCAATTGACGGATGCATTTCAAATATAGCGAATGTGTTTGTAATAAAACTACACCAAAACAGATACGAGTAACCGCTCTCCCCGCGGTAGCGGTCGCGTGAGTCATACTGTTTCACAAGCGTTTGATATCGGCACTTATCGAAAGTTGTCTGTGTTATTTATTACATTGCAAGATATAATTGAATGCCACTGCAAGATTGGTTCGAGTAAATGTTTGTAACTTTGACTATTGTTCGTTGTTAGATCTGTTTGGTTTGTTTATTAGTAATATTCCAAATAGTCGATTATGTTATCCATCTATACACTTTTCGTTTAATAAAATTACATTGGTATTAGGATTATTTATACTATACCTATAAATGCATTGTATGAATAATTTCTCAAAATATTGTACAGGCTAGGAATGTTATACATTACATGAAGATTAAATGGTTTTTGTAGGCACATATTACAATTAAAGTAGAACGTACGAAATTAACATTGACAATTATTGTACGTTGAAGAATAAGGAGATTATTAAACTTCCTTTCTTTTTTCAGGTACGTCACAAACCTAGTAAGACGTTCACCTAATGGTAAGAGACACCGGTTATTAAAAACGTTGTATGGGATACAAAAGCCTCATCAAACAAACTTTGTGAATAATTGACAAACAATTATTCATG
This sequence comes from Lamproptera curius, assembly GCA_029286875.1. NCBI lineage: Eukaryota > Metazoa > Arthropoda > Insecta > Lepidoptera > Papilionidae > Lamproptera > Lamproptera curius. The sequence goes on along the minus strand of JAGSMT010000041.1, from coordinate 526,766 downwards.
TTCAAATATTACTTATTGTAAATCTATTAAACACCTGACACATTGTTCGGAAAACATCATCATTTTCATATGTATATTTATGGTGATATATGTATATATTTATATAATATAATATTTATATATATATATTCATAGTAATACATGATTATGTTGTATATAGCTATATCCTATTTTACAGTTCACATTCCCTAAAGTTACAAAAACCGTATCCTCGTTTTATTTCACTGCACGCTACTAATTTTCTCTGTACCACCTAAGGTTGACTGGTAGAATAATGCCTTTATGGCATTAAGTCCGCTCGATTGTACTTCTTGTCATTAAGCTTTATAAATAACATAAAATAAATTTTTCCTATTACTTATTATAATAAGTGATATAGATACAGATGATACAGATATCTGATCAAATTTTAACATTACCTATAAAAACGCACATGTTGCGAGTTGCATGTTGCATATCAATTAGTAGCCATGCGAGATCTTGATTATCTGTAGCATTGATCACGCTACATGTCAATTAAACGCGCAACCAGGTAATTGGTGGACGATAGGACACTTGAAGGATTGATCTTGAGAATTAGTCGGATGTTAACAATTGTATGTATTAATAAAACCATATCTTTCAACATCCAGTAACGATAATGTACTGTAAAGTTAAAATTCCAAAAACATTTGCGAGGCTCGCAATTCATTATTAATACCTGTATTATTATTTTTTAACTTTAATTGAAATTAAAAACTGCGATAAAATATATGCTATAGACGGCTAAACTCACGTTAAATCGGTATTTAAAGTTAATTGTTTTATTGAAAACTATTAAATTGTTCAAAATGTAAATAATGTCGGTTAATGATTAAAAGTTTATTACTGACTTCTAAAATATATTTATATATAGGGTTAGTTCTTCAGATTTAGAATTTAATTTATATTAACTTGTTATATTAACTTGGCCATAAAAAGTAAAAGAAAACCAATTATTTATTATCTTCGAAAAGGGAAAGACGAAAAATGTGTATTAGTGTTTTTTTCAGTTTTCTTTTGAAACTTAATATTTAATTATTTGAACAATTATAACCTAACTGGCAAGGTACTATTATGAAATATTGAATGAAATATGCTGGATACTACGAATTTGAATTTCGGGTCCGTTTAAACAAATTTATTTAAATTTATTCCCAAACATAAGGCAAGAGGATTCTTTACAGCACCCAAATTTGTAAACTTGATGTAGGTTAGATAATTAAAAAGTATTATGATAATCTTCTATGTTTTGTAATATTTGTGGAGGTAAAATTCTGCTGTAAAATAATTTTCACTGGTTTATTGAATAAGAAAAAATTCAAAAGAATTGGTAATGTAATTCGAATAGAGAAAACGCTCATTGTACCAAAGATGTAAAAACATTTTCTTGTCTTTAGGTGAAGAAAAAAATATTGATGTAAAAAGTTGTAATTGGATAATTAGTTGATCGGTATATTTTTTCGTTGTCACGTAAAAGTAAACATCAAAAAATTAAATCGTCATAACTTTTCATAATTTAATTTCTGTAACATTTCTTTAAACTCCTTTTTTAGCGAGTAACTATTGCATTTTATTTAGATTAAGCTGCAAGTCATTTTTGAAAAAAAGGTGACATACCGTATTACAGATTCGTAATAACACTATAAATAGATTAAAATAATGCAAACTTATTAGTTACGCTAATTTGAAATAGTAGCTTTTGATAATAACACGAACTGTGAGTAATCGCGTTGAATTTATTGATATCATATTCGGGCCAATGGCGTGGCTTCCGCGGCGTATAATGCACTTAATTCCTGTCCCAATCCCATCGGAAGTCACCATTCTAAATCAAACATGGCGCCAATCCGCGCAATTTACGGGCTGGGGGGACGCATATTTTAATGCATAAAGTAACGCCGTCGATGGCCCTTTGGCAACCAAAATGGCGGGCGAGTGCTTTATCGAATGAAACGTTATTTTATTAAACTAATTTTTTGTTTACGGGAACACACTTTGTTGAAGGAAATAACTTTTAACGGATTTTATCGCGTTTATTTATAATTTATAAATATAGGGAATGAAAAATGTAAATAAACCGATACTAATCCGTTAAAAGTTATCTTATCCGTTGGTATTAAATCTTTTAATTAATTTAGTGTATTATTTAATTAAAACAATTGTGATTGCATATTATCACTGCTCTTTAATACTCTTCATGTTGGGATGGTAATTACTTTACACGATATATATAAAGTAGCAAAAGCAGTTAAAACTCATCTATCATGTAGCGTAGTTGACTGTGAATATCTGCGAATAAAAAATGTCGAAATCAGTATTTTACCAGTCAATGTAGATTAAAGGTTTTGATATTTTTTTTGTAAACTATATCTTTACGTATTGACCGTTCGGTTTGATTGGGATTCTATAGTTTTATTACGTAAATATTAAAAAAAGAATTGATTTTAAATTAAAGACAATACCGCTTAGGATTTGAAAGATTACGGTTTATTCCAATCTTTTGTAATGCGGTGTTAGTCATTTCATTTTAATATAGGCTTAAGAGATGATGAGACTGTCGAAAATCTGAAAATATATAATCTTTTTGCAATCTGAGATAACGAAAATAGCTTCACGGCGAAAATTAAAAAAGATGTCAACGAACGTTTTATATCTCCTCAACCAGTCACCTTGTGCGCCGGAATCAGTTCAACCGAATGAATAATTCATGAATGAAACGGCGGCGATGCGATTAAAAGTAGCGCATATTGATATGATACGAGTCGCGAATTTATTCAGTTGAAATAATTGAAGATTTTCTTATGAACGTACCTTCTATTGAAATACCTTTAAGAATGTTAATATTAGACACTTTTCACTAGGCAAATTTTGGACATCTATTTAGTCTTATTTTAATACGGCAAATTGTGTTTTTGCTTTGTAAAAAAAACATTATATTTACACCGGCAACTATAACTTCAGTTGTTATTAAATTATAGACAGTCAAGAGTTAAAATTTAAATTAATTTTTGCATATATTTCACCTGAATGACCTTTAATAAGTAAAAAATATTAAAGTTTATTCGCACAACAACGTGCTTCATACTTTTAGACAGCTTAGTGGTTAAGTCAACGCTTTTTAAATTCAAATAGGCAAAACATCAGTCGTATCCAAATTGCTGATGGTGAAATAAATTTTTAAAACAGTGATAAAAAACGGGAATACCATGAACTCATGGAAATATAGGACTTTTCCTGATAGTGAAATAAGTAAATCTTTCCATTCACATCCGACTATTGAGTTATATCATGTTAGTTTTGATTGTATCAATAAATTATTACGTGATGAATCAAAACAATTTTTACGGAATTCTAGGCTGCGATCATATAACTGATATGTGATTTTATCTCGCTAAAAAGGAACTTTAAACATTTATACTAGAACTGAATTATCTAAGCTGAATGAGCTAAGTTATAAAGAAAACTGTTGCCAAATGTGACGTTTTACAGCAAGAATAAATCAGACTTCTGCGTCTTACGTTCCCGTGAAATACATTATTTATTGTTTATCATCGCGATTATTCTACGATTAATGGAGCGGTCATAACAATTTATAGTTATACCACATATACATAGCTCGCTGGGCTTAAACCTAATGCTTTGTTCACCATAGAAACTTTGCAGTGAAATACGATTACTGCGATGCAGTGGCGATAGTGATAAGCAATAAACTGTCTCGCCTTCCGAACTGCATTGGAGTATTTACTCGTACGTGTAAACTACGTATTGAGTATCGTGATCTTATAATGGAATCGGATGAGGGCTTTGTGTTTATACAGCGCCTATAATGCAGTTTAATATTATTATTATAGATTTTATCGCGTTTATTTTTACATTTTAAATTCCTGACGTTTCGAACACTTTCCAGCGGCCGTGGTCACGGGGTAGATTATTATTATATATTAATTTATTTACAGTTTAGTTAGTAGAAAAGTTAAAGCCTTCTTATTTTCTTGAAAATGATTATGCTTGAAACAATTGTAGGTATTTAATAGAAATGTTCAGCCATTGTTACTATGACTGCATATTATACCAATGCAACCGTGAGATATACAGATTTCTGTGGTTATGACTGTGGTCAAACACATCAAAATGAAAACTTTTAGCCATAAAAACATGTAACTGTTTATCGTTTTACGCGTTAACCAAATTGAATTAATTTTTTTATAGTTGGTTGGTTCTAAGGCCAAAGACGCGGATTCCATAAAGTGACCGTATCGTCAACAATAAAAAAGAAAGGGAGTAAAGTAAACGCGACAGATCCGTAGAAGTGATATTAATTCACAAAGCATTATCCCATTTTGCACAACATTCGCAGACACCCGGATAATACGTCAGGGCGCTCGCCTATCGTCCGATGCACGCTCAGTCCATTTCCATAAAAGCCTCTTCAATCTCGCAAAACGTTTCGGGAATTTCAATTCGCGCTTAGCGCTTTTTTCTGTCTTCCGCTATTTGCGCCTGGTTTACAAAATATTTAGTATTGAACGCAATCATTTTAATGGCTCTTACATAATGCAGGGGCGGTGAGCGTTCGCGAAGCAGTGATTAAAAATAATTAATTCCTTTCTTTTTAATCGTAATATTTATAATTTTAATTATGTCTAAGGGTTTAAAATACGCGTTGATGATGCAGTTGCCGGTGGAGAAGTAAATGTGTTATGGAGAATAATTATTTTTGTGATGGTCTTACTAAGAACTGCTATTATGGTTAGCTTTTATTTTAATAATATTTTTGCGCAATAAAATTTGTGACAACGTTTAAATTGACATAATATTTGTGTAAAAACTAGAACTTATTACGTTTTTACCATTTTTTACTAAAAATTTTGATCCCCCTAAACACGAGATAGAATTTAATAAATTTAGTAACCCGCTTTACTACATTTGTCAAATGTAAAAAATCGCAACTTAATGTAATATTTACTTTCATTTGATATTTAAAAATTACTTCAACTCATAGCGTCAGTTTTTATAAGAACTGTTATATTTTTGCCATCTTATCCATCCAGTATCTATCAATAAAACTATTTACCATAAAGACTAAGATCTGAACCTTCATACTCTAAAGTGATAAACTGCATTTAATGGCTAGATTTTATATATGGCTACTTGTCCATTCGACCCTATCATAACCGTCAAAGATAATCTCACCAATTAGGCAATCACAATGTCTTTGTGATTTTATGATAAGGTAAAGGTATTATATACGTTATCCTTTAGTAATTTATTTAATATAAAATATGAATCTTAATATAATTTTTTTAATATAAAAATGCAAACAAACCAAAACTAGGGATTAATCGTAAAGAATTCTCCATCCTCATTAATTCAGCTAGTTTATCTTTTTACATTTATATACATTTCTGTTGGTATATTAGTAGATATACTCTTAAATTTTAAACTATCTTTATACAAGACGCGCTCTTAAAGGAATTACAATAAGCCGTTCTATGGTTATATACGTAATGATTTAGCCGAGGCACACGGTTGTGCCATCAGCTTAAATGCAGTAGTCATGCACATTCAACAGATTTGTTAATTAGTTGCCCCTATTTCTAAATAGACAGAGTTTTTTAAAAGAAAATAATAAGTTAAATCTAGTACAGTCTATTTATTCTAAATTAAATAACTAGTTGGTTATATAATAATTAGTTGAAATAGTCTCTTATATTAGACTAATTATTATAATGTAATTCAATCGTATTCAATTGAAATATGTTTACCTTATTTTCGGTGTCTTTTGAAACGTATTACGTATATCTTCATGTCTCGTATCAAAAAACTCTAGACCAAATCAGAATTAAACCTCTAAATCTATGTAACTGAGTTATTCGCTCACATATTGTTTTATTCATTTATGTATTTATATCTAACAGTTAAGTTGAACAGTTCACGCGTCCATTTATCGCACATTGAACTGTAAAAGAAAGCCGATGTCAACTAGGCCAGCATTGTGACAGGCACAAAGGAAACTGAAGTCACTGCAACTCAGCAACCTTAACGGATGCATCAAGTCCAGCCATGCACCAGCATACGAGATACGTATGCAAATGCGCTTTTTCGGCAAATGGAACGTGCTATTAACGCGCAATGGCAAGCGATGCGCGTGTCTTAAAAATACGGTGAGAACTAAATCACTTGTGCATTGATAGCTGAGTTTAGCCAAGCAAAGCTCTTAAACGTGCAGGCATTGAGGTTAACTATTATTGAGGTCAGTCAGGCTGTAATTAAATAAAAAGCTATTATTTTTTTGTTAATTAGCGTAACTTACTCCCAGTTACATCAGCTATCTTTTAGTGAAAGTCCTGTCAGAATCGGACCAGCCATTCCGGATAACCTAGAACAAACAGGCAGACGGACAGACAGGCAAAAATATATTTTTCTGTAATATAACAAATTTTAACCGGTGTGTGCATACCGGTTACTAAATTTAGTACTGATTTAAAAATTGTTATCTTAATGTTAAAAAAGACACTACAACTTTGTTTATTTTTATGGATGTCACCTCACAGTAAGGTACATACGGCTCGTGACAAATTAAATTTGTAATACACCATGGTTCCTTTGCCATCCGGAGATATTTATCAGTTACACGTCTCGTTTCGCTTGTTTTAGGCAGTAGTAGTGAAAACAAGTATTATCAAAATAGAGTAACTTAGAAGGACAAAAAGTGAGAAACTTTCAAGTAAGATTTTAAAGACTTCTTTAAAAAATAATCTGGAGATGTTAGATCTTAGATTTATAGAATAACCAAGGTTAGAAATTTTGTTCTCTTGTTACAAAATAAAAATTGATTATTTAAGAAATTGAACTGCAACAAATAACTTAAACATGATTATATAACGTTAAGACCTAAGATTTAATTTATTCTCTACAAACTGTAGCCCGCGACTTCTTCCGCATGCAATAAAAAAATATAAAAAGTCACATTAAATCGGACCAGACAGAGGTTGCCGGTTACGAGGAACAAACAGACAGACAGACTTATGTGCGTGTCTGCTTATGTCTTAATTTACATAATTAAAAACGGTTATTTTTATCTTACTAATAGAGACTCCAATTATTAGTAGGGATTATTCTGTACGACACTTTCGCTTGCATAATATTCGTAATTCGATAATTATATCAATTCGTTTGATGCACAAGCCGACTAGATCAGTATGTCATGTAAGGAAGAAACGCTATAACTTACATTATTTATTAGACGGACTGAACGGTATTAGACAATACTTTTAGTTCCGTATAATATAAGGCCTTTTATTCCGTTTAAATGTCAAAAACTATAGTCTTTTTCAAGTTAAGTTATTAAGGTCTTATCAAAGTCGAAATCCACATAATTTTAAAATATCTTACTATATATATAATAATCTACATACGCATCAAATATATATAATCTTAGACGTTTTGTCTCCCGTGTGACGTCACGGACAGTCTGAGATCCAACGGGGGTCGTCGACCCCGGGGCGATGCGGGCTCCGAATTCGGTAGTTGATTCCTCACCGCCGCCGGGGACATTAATCGGACGTCACATTTCACGGATACGTAAGGGAAGGGACTGACGTGAAGTTGGAGCGAAGTTTTTATTGGTAGCGAGTTCGCTCATCATTCCCAGTATTTATTATGAATACCTTTATATTTTATACTGATATGGTAATTTGCAATAAAATTAAATGTTTTGTTAACACGTTTCGTCTCTTTGCGATGGTGAATATGATCGCGTCTATAGCTACATAGATTTTTATTAATTTTTAAGAAACAGGAGATTAAAGAGAATCGTTTTCAAAATGGGCATGATAATCGTAATTGTCTGTCGTAAAAACTTGTAACAGTTAACTGTTTATATATATATTTCATTGGCATTAGATGTCGCAGTTTGAAAAGACTTATGTTCAGGCAATGTGGCATACAAATATACGCAATTATTTAGGGTTTTAAACCCGCAACGCATATTATTATGACTCAAAGATTAGACCTTTTTATTTTTAATGAATTTGTAATGATTATAATACTCAAAATTAACAGCATTAACTCAAAATCGTTTAAGGTAAAAAAGGACCTTGAATATTTTAAAGTTTCAAACATTCAATCATTTGCCACCTGAATTGAAACAACTATTGTGAATATAATTATGTACTGCAATGAAAAACTAACTTCGTTTTGTATTTATTTTGTGAAACAAAAATGCTAACGCTATTATTCAACGAGCCGGCAACACTCAGTCCGTTTTCGGGGACCGTATAAAGCGATTACGACTTCTCGAGTCATCGAATAAGCATCAATAAGAGGTCCACTGCCCCACAATCTGTTTACTACAGTAGTAGATAAATCCACTGAAGGTTGTTTCACGCATGACTTCTACTAAGCCACGCTCGACCGACTTTTGTCCCGTCATTTTCTCTTCTGGCGTAACGCTCGCAAAAAGGCCGGCTCGTTTTGGCGATAGCTTTGTTTTTTATCGGTTTAATGGTGTGCTTTTTATTCTGTGTTGCCAGTCGATTTTCCTAGAATTTTATACTTCTGTGGAAACCAATTTTGTAAACCTGAATGTTGCTATTATTTTGATAAAGAATTACGAATTAAGTTTTAAATGAGTTCCCGCCGCAGCTAGTATAGTGATTTTTTTAAATATTTTACTCGGTTACTTTTTGTTCACCGCATGGGATTCTTGCTAAAATCACAAATATATACAACATAAGACACGTTGTGTTTTTTTACGATAAAATTTTTGTTCATCGTAGAATAACAACGCGTTTTCATATACACTGAAAAAGGTCTAAAAGATCGGTAATAATTAAAAGTAAATAAACGCAATAAAAAGAGTTATTTAACAGTTAGAGTTAGTTTCGTACATGTTTAGCAAGTTATTTTTATTGTAACTGAACACGTGTCAAGCAAATAAAACATTTATACAAAAATGCTTCTTTTAGTGTAAACAATGTACGGTCATGGAGACTCAGTCATTTAGATATTCCACATAAAAAGCTTTCCCGAAGAGATGCAATTTAAGACGACGTCAGAAATTAGATTCGTTCCCAGGAGCTTAACTATAACAAGTCATTACAGAAATTGCTCTGAGCGCCTTATTTCCAGCGCTATAGGGTTACCTGTTGAGAACCCCACGGGGACTTCATCAAAGGATTCAGGCAAATTGTCTTACAAGTATCGACATCAAAGATGGGCACATGACGTCGTTAAAACTGAGTATTTATATTATGATGATCTTAGTTTAGTAAGCGACAGTTTTGCAATTTCCCCGCTTGTATTTGAATTGTGGTTTTGGGTGCGAGTTTACACAGATAATCAATTTAAGTTCGTGACAATAGTTTGACTGTGGTTAATGAATTGAACCGTTGATGAATATATTGTGTATATCTGTGGGTACAACACCTCATCGCAATATAGCTTAAACACTGGTAAATCAATCGTGTTTTATAATTTTATCGATTTTGAGCAATACATTGAGCTACACACTAAATATTCATCATGAAGCCTAAATAGATTTAAAGTAACTTATAATACTTTTTATTAGCCAATGCATTAAAATGATGCTAATTTCTTCTTTTTTTTTTTGAAGTTTAAATAGATCTAATTTTACGAAATTATTACCTGTAGCCAATAATTATTTACGATAAAAATATAACACGAAAATTAAAGAATAACATTGTCGACTATATTTTTTAGTAACGAACAACACATTTGGTTTTTAGTACACTATTTTACGTAACATTTAGAACACCATTAGGACAATTGACGATTCGATAACATTTGTACGATAACAGCAGTTGAATCGCCTTCCCTAATATACATCGAATCGTATGCATTTAGGTTAGTGGTAATTGTTCAGTGTTCCAGAATAGTAGGTACATGATAACACGCACATGTTAAGTTTGTTAATGCATTTAGAACAAAGGGCCTTTAGAATCTGTAACTCTTTTTTAAACATTGCGTGTAAAGTTTTTTTGGCATAACTAATGTTATTAAAATTGTATATGTATATATAATAAACACCAACTTTGTGTTTTTAGAGGTGAATATGATTAATTTGAGTAACAGTATTGCATCTGAAAACCATTGCTTGTTATAACTTATACTTACTTATAATATAATAATTAATGAATATTTTTAAGGTGTGATATTAAAATTACAAAAATATAAGACTCATAGAAATAACATTTAGACATTAAAGAAATAAAAACGTAATCCGATTGCGTTGTGTTTTAAAGTTTTAATATTTTCTCTTGTCTTGGGTCCAAGGTTTTTTTTTTTCAAGGCGACCGAGCGGAGAAAGTGTTTATTTTAACGATGTTTAAACCATTAAACGTCTGTGAAGGGATTATAAACTTAAGGGCACTAATAATAAGGTCTGTAGTTAATTAGCACAGTGCATGCGTGATGCAGTGTTGCAAGATGCCCTATCAAATGTTAGGACCGGGTCTGCTCGTATTAAAAAGCTTTAATAAAGTCGCTGCTATTATGGTGTTACATGAAAGCATGTGGCGTAATTATATAAAACATGTTTGTACTTTCAACTTAACTCTTTTGTTGGTATGGTTAATACATCTTGTTTGTACAACTATTTCTCAAATTTAAAATTACGTTATATTAACACAACATCATCCAGTCCCAAACTAAGCAAAGCTTGTACTATTGAAAACAGATGACTGATAAATACATAGACTTTCCTTTTGTAAATAAATACGTATTATATAGATACAAACACCCAGACACGAGAAAAAACACTATTTTCATCACACAACATCTTTCCCGATGTAAGAATTTAACCCACACCCTCAGCCGTAACAGTAATGGTTACTAACCACTACACCAAGCGGGTTGTCTCTTGTCGCTTAATCGCTTGTATGATTATATTTTTTTTATTAAGTTACCAAATTAACTGCTGTTATTAAAGGAAATTTAATTTGGGCTCTTAGCCTTATTTTTGAAGAATGTGGACTACATGCTACTATGGGCTTTCAAACAGTAAATAAAATAACGACAAGATAAAAAACAAAAAACTTAAATAATTGTCATTGATTTTCAATTACATATTACTTTTAACAGATTTAATTTAAGTCAGCTATCTACATCAAATGATCACTTAGGTATAAAGTAAGACAGATTTTAGTCTTTATCTAGCTTTCGAATTACACTAAGTCGTAATCGTTTCGTTCGATCTCACTTGTGTAATCGTGACACACTTGCATGTATAGATAAAGTTAATAAAAATCCTGACCATTTCCTCTTTACATAAGACCCGCGGATGTCGAATGAGACGACAGACTTCATGTAAAACTGGTAGTTGACTGGTTTTGAGTTTTGTCGTTGTCGTGATTACCTATAATTGTGTACTATAAAATACGTTGTTATTTCTTATGGTACAGTTATAGATGCCCTAACTCGCATTGGACCAGCGTGGTGGGATACGGTCCTAAAACCCTCTAATGGATAGGGGTGTATTAGGGGAGGCCTATGTCCAGCAGTGAACTATCACAGGCTGATGACGATGATGATAAATGATAGGTGATAGCTTGTTAAGTTGTCTGTACATTTTTAGTTATCGCTGTGATTGGTTTTTGTCGTTTGCTGACGCCCAGGTATTTTTTATAGGTACATAGGATGATTAGTCTTTCAGTCTTGATAATTTTGTAATATATTCGGTTATGTCGAATGAGATGGGCTTTCGTATTTGTATAAGTGAGGTTACAATACCGTACCTTATTTTGAAAATATTTTGTGTGTGGCAAAAATTTACTGTCCCCTACAAAATTTTGCATTAAAAATATCTTCTGTTTAAACATAAACTTCTAAACAGCAGATTGTTTTATAAAAAGAATGCTTGCACTATTACGAGTTTATAACTCGTGAAAGTTTTTTTCAATAGACTTTCAAGAGCCGCAATATTATTCCAGCTTAAAGTATTCCACTGCAGAATGAAAAAAGTTAAAAAAAATTGTTTGACTACGAGTTCAAACCACTCGTTCCTAGCGTTCCGTGTTTAATATTAGAAACAAATAATTAATACAAGTATTATTTTAAACCCTGACCAATTTATATCTGTTCTCAAAATAGGTAAATTGAACTTGTGATTCAGTAGTACAACGATTGTCTAATTAATGCGGAGGTCCCGGATTCAAATGCATTTGGGAAAAATAGTCTAAACATCTTGTTGTTTGTTACCGACTAATCTTTAGTGTATGCCGTTGTTTTATCGAACGTCTCGTGGTGTTCAATGCTTGACGGCGAAAGTAACTACGATCGTTTTACGTTTTGGTGCCATTAGAGTTTAATATAACACTTTAATTATATCATGGTGTATTTGGCTCTGTTACATGTCAAGATATTATGAACCAGCGCCTTACAATCTCCGAAAATGACCATCCAACCTTTACATCAGATTCCAGTCGCATATAAACCGTATTCAATTGTTACAATGACTAAGAAACCACAGGGAGAAGTGAGTATGATATGCTTGTATGTGCCTTAAGATTGTACATTCGTCTGTCTTATCTAGTCACTCCGTACATCTGTTATAAACGGGTGCGTTGACTGGGAACTTGTTACGAAGACTTACATCCGTTCTGCGCCGAAGTACTGTTCGGTATTATTCAATCCCGCGATTAAATTGATTTATGCGTCGCCTTGTACGTGAACGTCTTACTTTATGGCGTATTAAATTTTAAAGTATACCGTTTTGCGCTATCCGGCCCCATCGGTTTAATGACTTTGTATATAATGTAATGTGGTCTTGTGGGTTCCCATAGAAGTTACTTTGAAATGCTTCGTAGTTAAGTATGATTTTTTTTGTCTTAATAAATAAGATGACAAATGAAAATGCAAAAGGCTGCTACTTATTACACTTAAATAGGCTACTATATCCAATTAAAATAGCTTATATCCAGAGGACGTTTATTGGAATGCAAAGGTAAAGCATAATTTAAATTCAATGGATAAATCATGTCAAGATGATGATTATGGATAGATAGATGGGAGGATATCTGAAATACGAAATATCAATAATAATCTGAAATACAAATATAACACAAAGTTGTTTCCCCGCGAGATTCGAACCTCCGATTTCTAAAGTGCAAGTCAAACTACTAGGATTACGGGGGCAGTCAAAATAATTTTTCTTATTTAATTTTTGCATTATATAACGTTTAATAATTGCTTGTTGTGTAATAATCGGTGAAAAACCTGTTCTCCTGAATGCCAATAATGAAATAACTTGTTCCTTAAAATGCTAATATTTAATAGGTATGTAATGTAACATACCTATTCAGAATCACATTTGCATATTAAATGTGTTAACTAACCTATTCTATAAGGTCAGAACTGGTCGAGATTCCTTACGCCCCCACTTTCTTTGCTGTTCAGTTCGTGCAATCTAGAACATGCCTATTTCGCATCGCTGTACCTGTTTATCGCCTACATATCTTGTTAAAGTAATAAAAAATACACGCACAACATTAGCAAAGGACACATTTAAAAAATAATTATTGTTTTGTAAATGTAATAAACCTAACGAAAGTTAAGTAAGTATACAAACTCACTAAATACGTAACATTAACTTTATTAATAATGTGTAGAATTCGCAAAAAAGGCTTGTTTGCATAACGATGGAAGAAACAGAAACGTCGTAACTGACAAAAATCACAACCCGAAACTAATCAATATCATTAACGATATATCAGCCTACAGTGAGTGATAATACATATCACAGATTTATCAGGTTTATTCATATGTGTATTCCTCTCATTTCTCAATCTATTTCTACGGATTTTTTTTATTTTTAAGTCAAATATGACCATATTAATTTTAAGAAAACAATCTTCACAACCTTGTCCATCATTAAAAGATTCAATAACTTACATATTGGAAGCATCCGTTCTTTACGGTCGCAGTAATCGTTTCCCCATTTCGATAGTCCCCTACGGTCATTGAATACCGTAAAGGGTCAAAATCACCTCATTATTATGCAAACGTCCATTGTGTACGGCTTCCTGATACGCGGAAGCTTCGCATACAACTTTTATACGGGAGTTACCCTGCCCGGTATCGGGAGACCAACTACCGCCGACTTCATTCATTATTTACCCTGTTTCTCTGCACCGGTTGTTTTACTGCTGGAACAGTGTAAGTTAAATGTATTTGTAAAGGAAACGGACTTTGTGCAAAGAAAAATATTAACGTTGTTTTCTTATCGTGGAAGAAGAAGAAAAAAATCAATAGGGTACATATTATTTTTCATCCTATTAAAAAGCTAATGATTGTTACGAACCTAAAAGGCTTAATGATAAAATCGTGATATTATAAATAAACTTTACTAAAATTGTTGATTAAAAACTTTGATTGACAATTTACACTTGCTCATTGATTGTCTAATTACCATTAAAGTTAATCTATCAAATTTCACGAAAAAAACTAGGCAAATGTATTGCGACAAATATAACACAAATCTTGCAACCATAATAGAGATATTAAACTCGTACATTATCCACAAATAAGTCCCGTTCGCCGCTTTCAAATGTTCAATTGAATAAATACATTCCGTGTCGGTCGCTCCATATTTATTTTGGTACGGAGAGCGTCAGATTTTCTCTAGCCAGCGGTATAGCCTCCAGCCTAACCCTACGTACACATTTGACGACACTCTGCATACGCCCCCATGGCCTTTACAATCTATTTGTAAGGCGCTGATATATAATTTTCCCCTTACAGAGACGCGGCATTTTTCATCCCCCGCGGGCCGTTCAACCCCTCCGGAGCTGCCGTTCATTGTATTTTGCTCCGAATAACTTCAGCTGTAAAGTCTTTAAAAAGCCCATTACCTGAGCGTACCTACTCGACTTCGAGTGGGAGAAACGGTTTTGAAGTTTAGCGGTAACGCCGCAACGGTTATGATCACGAATATGATTTTTTACCGCTAAAAATAGTGGGAGTTTTATTATTTTGCGGCAAGGTAAATTGGTTTGATCATTTCATTATATGCAATGAGTTCTGTTTTAAACAATAAACGGTAGTGGTTTTTACTCTAGATCGACTGATATCCATTAAACAACTAACATTTTTACCAAAAATAACTTGTTTTATCGTATGTATTTATTTATATGTTCATTATATATATCATAGGAACCTGGGCCTTTTGTTTGCTTTGGAGCTTTGTTTGCTGCATTTATAATTTTTCGAGTTGTGACACAGAATGTTTTACGATGCAAAAAACATATATCAGTTTAATATAATCACAGATTTTTTGTATCGCATGTTGTGTTGTTTTCTTTACTATGTAAGTAGGATAGAAAGTTTATCATTTTGGTTTGTATATTATAGAATGCACGTAATAATTACTACTGTTTATTGACGGTGGAGTGTAATAACACTTAATTAACCCACTTCCCACCGTTGGTTAAAGGAACTGTTTTCACGAATTCTGCTCGGTTATTTCGGTTTCGTAAATGGGACCGCTATGTGATTTCCGGAATGTCTACGGTCTTCACCATTTTGGGCTCGATGGGGCGACGCGACCTTGGACGTGTTTCTCGTGGTAAGTTTAAAACGCCATCTTTAAGATTTTATAATAAAGGTATATTCCCCAAAAATACAAATATACCAATCAAATAAAAAATAATTATGTACAAATATAACTTTAAATGCTTTAAAAAGGATTAGAATATAAATCAATCAAGGTTGGCGGTCGTGCTTACTTGACGACGGGCATATTTATTTAGTTATGATACTATGCTAGCTTAGAGGAAGCAAAGAGTTGTATAGGAATAAATAAAATTTTTGGGATAAATTTAATTGAAAGATTGGGATGGATGAATTTTTGCACGGAAAAGAAACTTTATGATAACGCTTTTAAAATAAAAACACCTTTTATCATCGTCTCATCATCAACCCTGAAGTCCACTGCTGGACATATGGCTTCCGAGGATGCCCCCTCCATTAGGAGGTTTTGGACCGAACCCACCCCACGCCCATTCAACGAAGGATCATCTTATTTACAGACAACCGTTGGCCCAAATTTCCCAACCAACCAAAACAAGATAACAAATTTTTTCCGCGGAATTTGAACCCACGACATCCGGTTTATAAAGCAAGGGCAAATACCGCTAGACCACGGAGGCGGCGGATTTCGGAAAGGCAACAAAAAAATTGTATGTCCCGTTTCAAGACTTTGATATCAAATGTGCCGGGGTAGGTCCCCTTTACAGGAGACCGTCTGGGGGTACCACCGCGGTGCCATTTCCCGCGAAGCAGTAGTGAAAACACTGCTGTGTTCCATTAAGGGGCACCGACAGCTTTTACTGGGAAAGAGACTTAAAATTTATGTCTCACGGGGCAGCGCGTTGGCGATACCACTGGTTGCCAGTCTGGGGGGTCGGTGACCCTTTCCTCAGGTGGCCCGACTGCTCGTCGTTTGCAAGCCAAAAAAAAAAAAATGTCCCTTTCAATGTGTTGAACGGTTCAAAAAATATTGAAAACCCTCCATAGTTTGTTTTATTCGTATTCCGTTATTAGTTTTGTTTATTTTACGCCTATCTAGCGGTAAGCGTTTCCATTACGGAACATCAACACACTCTATTGTTGAAAACCGTTCCCTGTCACGGATTCAGTTCGTTTTTTTTTCACTCCGGTGAAATTTATCACGTGACAGTAACGTAGTAATAAATCGTGTGTGTAAAACGTACACTTTTTATTTCTATTAGGCAGTTAGAAATCTCTATGTTCGTTAGTTTTATAAATTGCGCTGAGTATTTGCAGAAGTCGAGGTGAAAAACCTGTAGCTTATCGCTAAAGCTATTACGTCTCGCAATTCTCACTTTCTATGATTTTTACGTAATGAAAGACTATTTGCAAATATTCAAATAGTTTGTTTGTAAAAAAAATCTTGTTATGTTGCTGTTTGACTTCAGACTTACGTTTTTGTTAATATTACGTATTATATTGTTCTGTTATGGTATTAATATACAGAATACATATGTTAAGAACCAAATACAATAATTTTTTGCAAAGAACCAATAGTAAAGCGTAATCACTAAATAGTATAAAACAAAGTCGCTTTCTATGTTCTATATCCCTATGTACGCTAAAATATTTCAAAGTACGCAACGGATTTCGATGTGGTTTTTTTAATAGATAGTGTGATTGAAGAGAAAGGTTTATATGTATAACACATGCTTAATACTGTAGATATATGTTTTATCAGCATGGCTTCCGTGCAAACCAGGGGCGGGTCGCTAGTATTTGATAATTTAAGGTTTCATTGATGAGTTGTCATTGACATTAGCAAATCACAAATTGACGATGAATCTATAAGAATAATGATTACAATGTAGCACTTGCAGTGGTTACTTTGATTACAAATTAAACCTTGATGTGCGTAAGTAAAAGAGTACACTAAAACTTAAAATATTGCCTTTAGTAAAAGTAAAAATTTAAAAGTTTAGGTTAAATTTAGAAACTCACAAGAGCTGATCAACGTCATTCTACCAACGGTTCGGAAGTTTAGACCTGTTTAGAGGAGAACCGGCCAGAAAATCTTTTTTTCTTTTGTTATAAATGTGAAATCATCACATCAAAGTATCTTCATTGATGAACAATGTACAAACAATATGTAGAAATGAATTTTATATACATCTACATGAACTAATGCTTGAATCTCATTCGATCAATATTACACGTAACGGACGCTTGATAACATCATTATCTCTACTATTTCAGTAATTTCCAACCGCAGATTGGAATCGTGTATCGAATACGTGGTATACTCAATTTCAGTTGCACGCAAATAATGGTAAAGTACGTACACACTAGCGAACCGATATTTGTCTGACGTTAGGATTTGAGGTAAATATTTTTACTGTAACTATGGAAACCCATTGTTACTTAAAAGGGAATTCATAATTCGTAATGTAATAGATATATTCGTATTTGTATAATTTTCTAGGATGTTACTTGTAGATCCAAGAAAAACATACAGTCTAGTAGTTTAGTCGAAGTAGTGGATTTTAGTTCTGCCACGTCTTTTGCTGTTTTTAAAAAGAAAGGCGTTATTAACCGCAATTTTTAATCTTTACATTACTATAACTCCAGTTTCCTTTAACAGTGTTTGCAAACGAATGTTATGCAGTGTTAGATGTATCGCTATTTTCAGTGCCATCGCCTACTGATCCATCCAAAACGGAAAATTAAAAGTTAGAACACTTCAGACCAAGGGATTAAAGATTTGGTGACCTTAGATGTGATTAACGAACGTCTTTATATTAGTGAATTTTAATACCATTAAAGAGAAGCTTAGCTCGTCTACATTGTCCGCATTTTGTTTGTCGGTCGCACGACCTCGCTTGCTTGCCAAACTACAGCTTGCGGTCGCATCGCTCTACAAATTCAAGGTGATTGGCGGTATCTACGATAGTGGGATGACTTTTATATCGTTTATTTCTTTGTTATTTATTGAAATTATTGGTGTTAGTGGTTTTTGATTGTAAATAATCCGAATCCACTATTGAGAAGGGAACTTTTGAACGAATGAATTTGGGTTTTTATTTGGTTTTCTACCATATACATCTCTTTTACACGGTGAAAATGCATTCTCGTCGTCGTAATCGTGATCTCATTGTTATTTAATTGACACGATGATTGTATTCCTGCACTAAAAATATCCTGTAGATATTAAAAAGAATAATATAAGAATATTAACTAAAAAATCGTTACGAACGAAACGATCTTCGGATATAAAAATGTGTAAATTCTTTACAAAAACAGCTAAGTTGCTCATAAAAGTATTTTTAAAATTAACTAACATCTGGTATTTTGCATTTGTTCCCAGTACTGAGGTGAAATTCCTCTTGCTCAACTAAGCTTTATCTTATTTTGCTGTAGTAATGTTTTTCATCAAGAAACGTTTAAGCATTTGAAAAGAGATTAGTTGCGTTTACAATATAAATAAATACGAGCGAGGCCGCGGGCTGCATATTTACAAAGTGTTAAATTCTCCTAACTATTTGGCGTTTGTTTTCTTAAGCAATAGTTTAAAACTGTATTTTTTGTACAAAATTTTTTAAAAGTGCTTGTCGTGAATATTGCTTAGTAAATTTAGATCGGCATATATTTGTTCTGTGTTTGTAGTCTCAGTAATGTAGCTATTAACTCGCACGCTATTGCCGAAAATAGGTGGAGAAACATCTCTGTATCAGGATCTAACATTGAGTATTCTATTTTGTCTATGTCGGGTCGTTTCATCGGGTTTCGTTCAGAAATAGTTTCAAACGTCGTGTATTTATATTTTACGTGAGAGTATTTTGTTTTATTTTTATTCTATATTTCGTTTTTATCGTTAACGTTGTGTGCGTATTTTTATTTCTGTATAAAATGTAGCTGTTAGAAATAGACTAGTTCTAAACATTTGCCTGAGTATTTAAGTATAATTGATGTGCAACTTTGTAAGTATAAATGGTAAATTTCGGCTTTTCATTTATAAATGCAATAAATTCTAGCATTAAATAAAATATTGTGTCAACAATGATAATATATTTCAATTAAAGCGTTATAGACGAGTGACACTCGACATGGACGATGTAAATAAGCTGAAGTTCACGCAGTAATAAAAATGTTGTATATATAGTCTTGTATTAATTTAGGTGGTTAAATGTTTAATGTTTTTAAAAAAAATGTAATAATTAAAAAAAAAAAAATTTAAATAAATAAGGACTTGTCAGCGTTAAAGGTGAAGTCATTCATTTCGATCCCTCATTTATAAAAATTTGTTGGTACAAAAGTACACAACATTTAGGAACATACATTTAGAATGAGACAATTTTAAAGTAAAATTACTCCTCTGGCAAAGCATGTCCAGGTGTTCCGCGTAGTCTGTATACGTTATATACAAAATGTATTTTTGTGTACAATAATAATGTTGTAATTCGGGTTCGTTGAACTGCCCGTTTAGCAATCCATTGTTCGAACGCATTATTCGCGGCACGCGTGGCAATTTTGTTTGCATATTCGCCATGTGTGTATGATTTTTTTTCTTTTTAAAAACTGCACGAAAATGGTCACGGGCCACGTATTGTGTTCGGCTTTTGAGGAAGACGAGTTTTTGTTGCTTTTTTCCTCAATGTTTAAAAATGTTTAAGTAAAATTTTAAGTTGCTAACAAAGTAATTAAAATTATGTGTATAGCAGATTTTGACCAGATTTAGAACCAAAAGTATGGATTTTAGTTTAGGTATGTGTGATAACTGGAGTTAGTATAACGTTTTTTGATTTTTTTTTATTCTTCATCTGGTAGCTCTATTTCCCTATAAGTACGGTGAAATAAAAGTTAAACAAAGTTATAACTAATTCATCCTCTGTACAGTTCAATAAATAGGAACGTTATACAAAACAATATACGTCTCCTGTATGACTATAATAACACTTTTCTTCTTTATATCTTGAAGTTAACACATATTTCCACGAATAACGTACTATATGTAAATTTTCGTTAAGGCAATAACCCGTTAAAAAGCTCATAAACATCAGTAAAGCCAACATTCATTGAAACAAGGTCTGATTCATTTTAGCAGCACCTGTACACCGAATAACGTGTAACGTTTGTGCTGACAACGAATATAACGGTTATTTCAACGTGCTATTTCACACTCGTTACATTACACGTTACAACCGTGACAACACCAGTGCCTCGCAGCTGCCGCGTCACATCCTGTAGTATTTCGGAAGTGTCACGTGCCACGGTCAACGTGCGTAATGAGATATGACCGTTTCCGGTAATGTTCGAAAGCCATACAGTCTGCGGTCGTTACGGTCGGCTTGTTTGGAGGGTGACGACGCCACCTGGCGGCCACACATGACTGATTGGACCTTTATTACAACCTTGTGAGGCCTAACTATGCTTTAAGCTTGTATGTGGATGCATTTTAATGAGTAGATTAAGTGCGTTGGTTATGGCAGTACTATCCTATCGTAACAAGAATTATTTGCGGATCAAAAACAAGGAATAAACAATGGTGATCAGCTTTGATTAGCTGTAGCGTAGAATACTCTACTCTCGACCTAGATCCGGACAAAGGTAGTAGAACAAAAAAGGTTTTGTAAGAAAATGTCATGATAACAATGAAACCAAGCCAGTTTAAGCATAAAAGTATATAGTTTTGAAAAGATTACTGCTTAATTCAACACTTAGCATTGAAGTTCAAATGTGTACACACAGTCATGCAATCCAAAGGGTCGCTTCGTTTCACTGTCATAAAAAGTTAATTTCAGAATAATTTGTGTTTTTTTTGTCAGAAATGTATGAATGTTTCATGTTTTGGAACTATGAAATTTGAGCGTTGATCTTCATTTATATGTCTCATATATTGTATCATGTGTCAAATGACTGTCGAATCGATAAATTTAAACATAACATTATTTTTTTGTCTTATAATCTTGACAATTAAAAGTATAATTACAATGTATTACTAGCATCGCCAATAATTAAATTAATCTTACGATATTTCCAATGTTCTTTCATTACTCTGTCGATAACAACCACCAATAATAGAGTGGATAAGGGTTTCATTCATATTATAGTAGCACCCTTGTAACCCTGTTATGGCTTGAAGGGCATATATTTATGTATTTTATCCAACTCTGTGTTTGACGTATATAGGAAAACAGCCTTACTAGAAGTTTCCAAATTCAAAGATTTGCATAAATAAACGTTCCGATGGGCCGTCGCTAATTAATTGTAACATATACGTAAATACGCGACGAAGTATCGTCGGGCGTTGGCATTAAACCTTTACGCGTTATTCGCGAGTGCCAGTTGCGGCGCGGACGTTGCGTGTGCAAGATCTCGTCTCCTTTTTGCGTTTGGACTTGGCAAAAAGTGATCTTATCCAATTGTAATAAAGACTAATACGACGGTAAAATTGTGCGGATTAGTATAAACCCGTGAACAGTTTGGTGTTTTCATTTTCGTGTTATACGGTCGGTATTCGCGAAAACTGATCGTATGGCTATGTTAATAAGGTGTTGTGCAGTGTAGTATAATCTTATGTTTTGTGTGTTTTTATAATCGTATTTATCTGTTTGTACTCGCGAAAATAGATCGTATTACAAAGCAATAAGAACCCGAATTGCGCTAGAAGTTACTAGGTGCCGACTGCCGTAAAACCAGCAAACTATATAGTGCGTGCATATCTGGTATGCATTAAGTATAAGCGAAATGCGATCGTATTACTAAGTACTAAGGGCCAAAGTGGCGGTAAATAGTGTTGTGTTTTGTCGTAAAGTCGCAGAGCACTAGACCCAGACGCAGCGCTTTCATCTAGTACTTTCCTCATTATTTGCTTGGAATAGCGTTAAATATTAGATCCCTGCTATCCGGTAAGTTATCCGACTTCTTTATCTGCAGCTGTTCCGTATAATAAGCGGCTTTCTCAACTAGGACTTAGTTAAGTCCTAACTTATTTTAGTACTTGTTTAAGGCTAGACGTTGTTCTATTGTAGATTTTTACTATAAAATTTACGTTAACGAGTAGTCGATAGTAACGAGGCGGTGTAATAATATACAGAGCATAGTGATGTGTTATATTATTATGTTCGTCTTGGTAACCGTTGTAGCGTAACCCAATATGACATGAGTGGACAGCTGTAGATGTGTACTTGGCAGGAATTATTTGTCTTATAGTGGGTATAATTGTGACAATAACACAATCAGAGTCACTAATTGTAATACTTACATCAATCTTAACTTTTCTAATCTTTATTACGTGCGTTGTTGAGTTATAGAGTGGAATAACTTATGTAAAAATATAACAAATGTTATTTTGTAATAATAATACAGGTACGAAAAATGTTAAGGTATATTTGTAGTGTAACTCTTACGTAAAAAAATTCCTGCGTAATTTTTTGGAAAAGTTGGTATTCATCGTGTTTTGATAATATCACTTATTTAATAGGATTAAATGAGTGATAGTATCATATATTATTTATTGACAGTTCGGGTGGCATTTTATTCCGATAAAGATTTCCGAGTTTTCCCAAAGGAAAATAATTTCTCACTACATCTATACTATACCTATAGAGTTATCAAACTTTGCTTAGTAGCTTATACGAGTACGATCGAAGTATTTTGTAACTTTTTTAACACACATAGAAATTTTGCATCAAATTTTGCTAATATGTAATAATAGTAATCAACCTAAATAAGCAATGAAATATATGTAAACACAGTTTTGTTCTAGTCGCACCAAAGCATGCGTTCTTATCAGTAGACCGCCGTTTTTGTCATGTCCCACGTGATTTTCAACTGATGGGAGCGTACTACTCTTCGGTGTCAAAAGAGTTTGACATAAGGCTCTTTGAAACGTAAATTTCTTGTTTTAATATAGAATATACATGTCTATTATTATAGACAAATAACACTTCAAATAGATGTAAAATGGTAACCCATGACAACTAAAACAGTCACATATCTAGCCTTCTTCTTGATCAATTGTCATTAAGATGTCAATTAATAAGTTACAGTCGACTTATAACGATACCATACGCCTGACTACGCAACGCACGCAACGCCAACCGCCTCCGTGGTATAGCGGTAAACGTAAACGTGAGGTCGTGGGTTGGAATCCACGAGGAAAGAACTTTGTGCTATCTTTGTGCTCTGCTTCGTTAGGACAATTTGGGCCGCTTACCCGTATGAAAAGTAAGGTGCATGCGTCGGATAAGCATATAAAAAGTCGGTCCACCCACCAACCCGCATTGAACTTCGTGGGATACGGTCCTAAAACCCGCTAATGGAGAAGCTGTGCAAAGGGTGGCCTATGTCCAGCAGTGGACTAACACAGGCTGATGATCCGCTTCGTTGCTTACATTGTTTAAATCTATCCCATTTCTTTATTAGTTGAACTATAGAGTAAGATAAGTATATGAATAATATACCGCTATGCGCAGCCGACACGATATTTATAAACAATATAGTTGTTTAATAATGCAACGGTATGTTTATCTGTGTACACTCCGTAACATGTTAATTACTTTCTTATCTGGTACATATTTTCTTATGGTTTTATTACCGCATAATCTAGGTCATTCCATTACTAAAACTTTGTAACTATACATGCAAAAATAACTGTTTGTGAACAATCATAGTACATTTTAAAGATATTACTTGATTTATTGTTTTGCGTTTTTGTTCCATTGTTTAATTTGTGTGGTTTTTGTGTTAGAATCATGGCATGTATTTCTTTAGTCGTCATGAGACAATTGTTCATTGAAAACATGCTTAACGACGTACGGATATATTGAGATTTTTATTACTCTAGCAACACTATTTCACTCTTACTCATATAAATTACTTAACAAACTTTGATAAATGTACAAGTCAAAACATTTGTGATACAGTGGTTAACAAGTCAGGTGGCAGAATTTTTTGAGGGGGGTATTCCAAAACTTGTGCCACGTTATGACAAGTGCCTCAATATTGACGGGAATTATGTAGAAAAGTAAATTAAGGTACAGGCTTTCATGTAAAAATAAGATTCGCGCGATATCTTTGTATTTTTTTTTAAATTCCAGAACGGTACTTACTTAAAAACATGTCTCGTATCATTCATTCACCTTTTTTCTTTGGAATAGACCTTTTTGTATTTTCCTAAACTGCGTTAAAAGTTCACCTCGTAATTTAATATTTTATTACATCTCCAGCATCTCTACCTGTATATGATGCTGAGATGATCTACTTTTTTAACGACAACTTTCTTGATTGAAAAACTATAAGTCTTCTACTTACTATTAAACTTACACGTTTTTTAATAATAATTGTAATAACAACACATCTATATTGAGTTATTTATGTATTGTTATGCTTTCCTGGTACTACTACTTTTTAACTCTATAGCAAAACATCCTTGGCTAGAATACATTATTAAATATATCCTTTTTGTTGCCATTTTTATATATATTACCTGATTTTAAGATTAGAATAATTAGTCTAATTTCCGAATGCAGTAATGTATAAAGCAAAGGTATATACTTTTAGCAAAAATGAAATACAGTTGGAATTATCTCGTAAACATAGTAACAATACATTACAATAAAAGCTCTAATACATATTTCTTATTTAGACAAGAATGCCTAAACTATAAATGATATCGTCGAATCATCCACCAGCAAGTTTACGCTCGGCCTATTACGGTCGCAATAACCTACCCACCTAATCCAGTCCTTTGTGGAATGTACGACCATGTCACCCATATCGCTTGGACTTATCCTTTAATCAAACGTACAAAGAACACGCGAGAAACGTCTAGGATAAGTGACACAGCACTACTACCGACTTTAAAGGAAAGGAGATTTACTATAGCAATAACCTCATTTCCGCAGAAGAATGAAGTAAAAGCTTTGAGTCAAATTCATATTTATTTATGTATTGTTTATTTATTAGATCGGTTAAACGAATTTTAATTAAGATAAAATGTTAACGGTACATGTTTCTATGGTTCTTAGTAAGTTGTCTATAACATTTTATTCATCATACCTAACTATAAACTAGATAAGGCCTACAACGCAAACTATAATACAAGAAATATCGATGAATCTTTACACTAAATAGATTTTACATCATAATACACTTTAAACAACGATCTTTGTAGAAGATGACTTTTAAGAGAAGGGATAAATTATATAGTAATCATGTTTAACTATGAGAAAGTAATGGCACGATATTTACGACATGTTTCGTTCATAGCTTTGCATCACAGGTCAATATTATGACGTGTAAGTTTATACTTGACACCCTTATCAACGTCCTGTTGTTACTCATACTGCGTTCGTCCAGCGTAGCCTGGTTCTTGTCCTAACAGATTACGGAGACGTGATGTGTATGCATAGAAGCGGAATTAGCATCAATAACTCTTGTAATATCTCTCCCGTTTCATGCATGTTGCATGAGGGCAACTTTGTGGGATTGAACGATTTAAAGTCGTTTCGCTAATGACAGTTTTGCCGTTAATCAAACTTCCTATCGCTGTGGGTTTTGTGTTATATCTTAAGTGAGGTTGGAAAATATATCTCACTTGCTGATTATCGCAATGTCTAGGATACGTTCAGATTAATGTTCATCGGTTAAGATATTTTTTAAAAAGAATCGATAATTTTTTTTGATGCCTCGGTCTATGTCAACGTCGATAAATAGCCTATAAGTTTTAACGGATTTCATTTCGTTTATTTCCTTTAACCGATTACCATTGTTTTATATTCATTGTTTAATTGTAATTTGATGTTAATTATAGAATCATGTGGTCTGATTAATACTTTATAATCTTATTTTATCATTTATGTTAGTATAAAAATAGATAGTGTTATTTAAAAAAAATCTTAACTATTTGATGATTCTGTATAAGTAAAACTTTACAAAGCAAGCCCACAGTCATCGTCAGTATATAAAAAGCTTTTTGCATCATTTTTATCAAAATATTTTAGCAAAAAATATATGAGCAAGTTTTATATAAATAATTTTTAACGATTACTTCTCTTGTTCGCAGGTAAAAGCGTGATTGCTGTATGCCGTTAAGTAAGTCGTTCACCGCAGCAAGTAGCTTGTTGAGGCTATTAACATAAAACGTTGAATTCATTCGCTCTGATTAAATCTTTGGAGCAATTCATTAGGCGTATTGTTGACGTCTTCACTTAGATCAGATAGCGTTCGCAGTCGAACAGCCAACCGGTTTGTTGAACGTAAATATTTGCAATTAAAATTAAGCAATACCGCCCTAGCCCGCCGTGCTATTATTCAAATCGCGCGCCACGGGAGACCTCGGAAAGTTTCAAATTAATTAAGAGGGCCATAAGACAGCCCGTTAAGGAAATAACAATGATCGTGGGCCCTAACCGGCGTCCTTATTTATAGTGGGCCCGAGGACTATTAGGCCTGCCCCCTGTCATCATCTTGTGGCCTCTAAGACCCTTACTCATCTCCCCTGCAACCCTTCTCTTATGACATGAGTAATATCGAGATATTCTATGACGCCACTAACAAAGACGCGCTTCTATTGTCTAAACGTCTATATTTTAGATAGAATGAATTAATTCGAATTTAAAATTGTCTGTTAAATATGTACATTTTAATGTTTTAACACATGGAAATGGGTTGAAATGATACGTTAATGATTGTCATCTATCATCGACGTGGGTGTGGATGTGGATTTTTTTCGTACCTTGTCTCGTAACGATTGAGGTTAGAAATCAACTTGAGAAATGATCGGCTTTTTTCATATAAATATACATATGTCTGCAGTGTGGATAGATATATAGATCGGAAAAGAAGATTTCTTTACCACGATATGCTAACTGCCAAAATGTCTAGAAACTTTTGTTACGTCAAAAAATTCAATTATCGGGGTTCGTTGTTTTAGATGCTAAGTTTCAACTAATGCGCTTTTTTATTACCAACAAGAAAAATATTTTAAAAAGTAATAGAACCATATTATTTATATACCAGTATTTCTTCACCGATTTTTGTTCTTCCGCAATCGTACACAGCAGGCCTCTTATTAAAGAATTTACGAAACTGAAGCTACGTGCCGTCTGCCAATGCCGTCTGGAGCCTAAACTGCATAACGTCTGTGTTTATTCCCAATACACGCCTCATGTTCTATTCTCTTGTGAGACTATATTACTTACAGACATACTTTAGCATATACCGTGTATAGCTAATATTATGAATAAATAAGCTTATGTTTGTAATTCGTACATGCAAGAAATACATATTGAATCTTATAGGCTATAGTTTATTAAGATTAAATGTGAATTATTCAAAACAATCGATGCGTATTACGTATATAGAAGTAAATCTGTCATTTGAGCTATTTCGTCGTGTGCAACAAAAACTTTCGGGCTTACAAGCATGTGTGTAATCATGATTATCACAAATAACCTTCACCGAGCACGTCAAATTGCGGGTATAACTAGTCTTTTTGATACATTTTTCAATCGTCTTTGCTTGTACTATCGTATGTTTCATTATCGCTTGTTATTAAAATCTAGTCGGGCGAGTAAAGGTCTTTGACAGCACTTGTATCGTTTTACAATTATAATTGCGTCATAAAATATTATTATTAGAAACAGGTACGTTAGATAAGATTGCCGCTTGTCAGTTTGTTTGTGACATCGTAAATCATTGCTTTTGAATTATGTAACCAAGATAACAGATGTAAATCTGACCTAGATGCAAGTATATTCGTAGAGATTATGATTTGTTAGTATTCTTAACATGTATATACTACATTTTAAGAATACTAACAAATCATAGCGATTTGTGATTACATAAGCGATTTAAAACATTATTATTTAAGATCTATTCTTTAGTATATTAAAATATTAATGAACAAGAATAGAAATGAGATTTTGTAATTTATTGCGGACAGTTCGCTATTCTAATTTCAGAATGCGTTTTTTTAAAGTTATTTAGTCCTATTATTTTTATTCGGTTTATTATTTTTTCTTACAGTGCTGTAGGCTTTACTTATTTTTGTTTGTTCTTTCGCTATCCTTTGGGTATAACATATTCCAGCCTAGCTACAATCGTGATTACTAAACTTGGATGTGATATAAAATTTATACTACTGTTTGTCTGTGCATCCTCTTGTTTATGCATGTTTTGACACGCTTGAATTAGAGTGACGTACAGGGCCCTAGAATGTAAGTCGATGCATAAAGCACTCGACTATCATGTGCCACCCTTCCCCTTTGCTCTTCACAAATTTAAAAGGTTTGGGGCCTTTTGCGTATAACCTCGCCTGTGATCTTCGAAACGCGTAAAACATTCTTAATAAGCAAAAACTAAGCAGTTGTATGAAAACACTGATTGGTGCTCGAAATCAAAGTCAAAAATGCTCTTTTTAAATTAGTGCTCTTGAGAAATGGTACAAATAAAATTTATCGTTTCTGAAATTTTTGTGCAGAGATAAACGGGCTGGAAATTTACTGGTATGGTTTTCTCAATGTACATTAGAACGATTAAAGATTTATTTAAAAAATCAGTCACTTATCAGAAGGCTTAACGTTATTTGGTTAATTTTATTAAAAAAATGTATAAAGTATAAGAAGTATATTAATTTATTACAATGAGCTAGATGTTTAACAGATAGCGAGCAATACACCATGCCGCTAAAAATTCAATGTTAACACGCCGTACATACGCTCACCGGACATGTATTCAAGTATTTTTCTATATACGATTTGCTCTGTTGGTTGCAGCTAAATGTGGAACATTCATCATCATCTTCATCATCATCAGCCTGTTATAGTCCACTGCTGGACATAGGCCTCCCTAATACACCCCTATCCATAAGAGGGTTTTGGACCGTATCCCACCACGCTGGTCCAATGCGGTTTGGTGGGTGGACCGACTTTTTACATGCCTATCCGACGCATGGATCATCTTACTCTTCAGACAATTGGGCAATCGGCCCAAATTGTCCTAACCAACTAGGAAACAACAATGAAATTTGTTGAGTCCCGCAGGATTCGAACCCACGACCTCCGGTTTCTAAGCCACACGCCTATACCACTAGGCTACGGAGGCAGTTATACTTATAAAATAAATAAGCAACGAAGTAATATTACCCTTGTCGCCAATCAGAAGCCTTAAATGTAAAGACTCGGTAGAATATTCGTGAGCAATAAAAATATTTGTACGTCATGCGAAATATGCATAACCGTGGATGCCTGTGTCAACACTTGAACGGAGATATGCAGACGAAATGCATCCTCTAAAATATTGCACGGGTGTCTGGGACGTTTTGTAATAACTTGAAATGTTCACCTGCTTCAATAAACGTCACAAAGTTTGAACGTTTATGGGTTTTCTTTAAGGTTTCTTTCTTAAAATGAAATCGATACAAGGTCGAGCTATGTGGTTTTAAATAATTTAGGGTAATGTTTGTCAGTATTATAGATAGTCACAGCAATATACATTTATAAGGAATTCAAATTAAGTAATTGCACTTTTTGGTGGTTGGTTGGTTGGTTTTTATATTTTTATTTTTATATGGCATACGCAGGCAGACGAGCATTCAGGCCACCTGATGGGAAGTGGTCACTGACGCCCATAGACATTGGCAATACCAGTGGTATCGCCAACGCGCTGCCTACCGTGAGACATAGGGTGTTAAGTCTCGTTTACCCAGGAAATACGCTGGCTACGATGCCCTTCAAACCGGAACACAGCATTGTTTTCACACTGCTCCTTCGTGGCAGAAATAGGCATCGCGGTGGTACCCACCCAGACGGTCGCCTGTAAACAGGGGACCTACCACCGGTGAATTGGTATTTCTTATTTATCTGAATGTGTACTTATTTATTTTAGTGGTTTTGCACAAACAGATGATCAAATAAAAAATAAAGAGCAGTTAATTATTATCCCCAAATAACGGTGAAAGATCATAAATATTTTTATATATATTGCTAAAATGAAAAATTATAAAAAAAATAAACCCGAGTACATAACCCTTAGTATTATCTTTATATTGTTTATAAAAAGAACATACTTTCTGTGATTTTATGTTAGTTATATTTTCTTTATGTCCGATTCGTTTGGTATTTTTATTCGCTGACCTTTACATAAAAAGTAATCAGCGAGCACATAACACTATGCTGCTTACGCACTAAGGTCGATTAACTAACGTAACATGTCAGTTACCTTGTGTTCGAATCGCGACCGATAATCATATAATACGTATAAAACCACATTATAACATACTTTACCAGAAACGTAACTTTATTTTATCAGACTAAAGTAACTCGAACTTGAGATATTTTTAACTAACGCCTAGTCATGATGGTTTTGTAAATTAAAATATAGAGTGCAATTTTTTAAGTTATGAAGTAAAGTAATGGTCGAAATGATAAGTTACCGAGCATTATCAAGTAGACGACTAGGCACCTACAAATGTATACATTTTTGAAATAGCTAAAGAATTTTACAATTTTCTGTAAAAGCTCAGATTACGGTCTTTAAAAAGGTATTTTTCAATTGTTTATAAAAACCAATAACATATTGGTTTATTTAAAAAATTAAACAACTTTACGTTTTGCCTGCTGTTTTGAAATATAAAACTTTGTTTGCGTCTTAAATTTTTATAAAAAACTCTATTTACTCAGAATGATTATTACAAATATTTTGAGCGCACGAACCGGTATTAGTTGTAAAATACATTTTAAGTAAGTTTTATATTTTCTACGTCACTATCTTTTCTATGTAACTTGGTGTCAATGACCCGCTGATAATGCAAGCAAATGCACGCCCATATTGTCTATATTACTTATCATATCACGGAAAACCATGTAAATAGTTAACACACTCACAGTATATTTCTGCTTTATCAATATTAGCTATATGTATTGACATTACGCCAACAGTTATAGTAGCCTAGTGATATGGGCTTGTGCTTTAGAAACCCGAGGTCGTGGGTTCTAATCTTACGGGGACTCAACTAGTTCTCTAGTAGGTTAGGACAATTTGAGCCGATCACCCAATTGCCTGAAAAGTAAGATGATCCATGTGTCGGACGGGAATGTCAAAAGTGGGTCCACCCATTGGCCCAGCAGTGGACTAACACAGGCTGGTGATGATAACAGTTTTAGTATGACTTTACTTAAAAAAGTTATTTTGATGTTATAATAAATTAAATTAGAGCGCCTGTTTAGGCGCTCTGATTTAATTTATTTGTATGTTAAAAAAGGTTGTCATGTCTTTGCTCCGATCGTGTTCACCCAAGGCGTGTTAGCAGTTGTTTAAAATATGTGACAAGGTCACGCCGGTGCCTGTGACACGCGACACTCGCGGTCATAGCCGAGATACAGTTCCTTGATGTTTCTTTCCATCTTTAAATGGAACTAAACAGCGTTTCAAATCTGCCGCCTTGGTTTTTTATTCTCGTAGCCGTTATTAAAAGATTTTCGGGCGGGAGGTTATTTGGTGCCGATAACTCAATTGTCCGAAATGTAAGATGATCCATGCGTTGGATGGGCATGTAAAAAGTCGGTTCACTCACCAACCCCATTTGACCAGCATGGTGGAATACGTTCCAAAAATCCCCTAACGGAGGAGGCGTGCGTTAGTGGAGGTCTATGTCCAGCAGTGGACTAACACCACAGGCTGATGTATGGTGAGGTTATATGTGTGCCTGCATGTTTTTTTTAAATGTACGCTTACTGATTTTTACTTGAATTTTGCATTGGTTTGATACTTTCATTTTTGTTTAAGACTTACCTGCTATTACATATTTTTGTTACCTATCCCAGCGTCGTATATATTAAATAATATATATTTTTAACATATCATAAACTTTCCATTAATCAATCTTATGTTTAGCTGCCGGCTTTTTTTGCTTCAATATTGATAACTGCGTACGTTTATTTCAAAATTATTACTCTCATTGCTGTAGTAATATTTGTTTATAAACCACTCCTTGAGAGAAAAAACTTGCTATTTATAAAACGATAATACATGTGTATTATCTTTAAAAGTATTTTAATGAGATTTGGTAATGCAAATTGTTACATATAACACAGACATAGTATAAAATGCGGACGACCATTGTGATACAGATAATACTAAACAATGCAAACAACTGTTGTTAGCTGTTAGCCGTGTTCGTAGAACTTCCGTCAACACTTCTCATTCACGTATAACCGCGAACCACAAAAGGGTTATTTACAACAAGGGCTCGCTTCATTCTACACAGTGTGAGCTTAAGGTAACAGAGATTTTATGCAACCTGTATCAAATATGGCATTAGGTGTGGTTTTAATGTTACTTTTGTTAAAACTATTAGGACCTAGGATTGTTAATTTTTTTTTATGCTATTCTGTACAAATTAAACCTAAAAAAGTACGGAATGTTACTTTAATAGCACTAACTGTAGAGCAAAGTAATATAGATAGGGTTTAAGGTATAATTAAGCACTAAAATAGGTAGCGTACAACCTTCCAGCTGGTTTAATAAATTTCACAAGAAATATTTATTACTAGATTCGTCTAAGAATTTGTGATTATTAAAATTGTACATTATATACTTTTATGCTCGAAGACTTTTTGCGATGATCACCAGTTGGCATTATTTCTACAATTAAAGGCTTTTTTTATTATAGCCTATTTTTTATTTTAAAGTAAAAGCTATGATACTTTAAAGTTACATTAAAATGTATAAAGTCAGCGTAAAAGTTTTACAGACTGCATCCGTTCTTAAAATCTTTCGCATTTTGTAATATAAGTAAAAATAATTACTTTCTTTATATATAAGTTAATATTCTTAATTTTTTTAACTCTATAAAACCTTAAACAACACATACAAAGACTATTCAATCATAAATCTTGCATTACCTCAAAATAATTTCTGTATTACTCTATACTACCTTGTACTGTGTATAGACTTACTAGCAACAGAATGGAGGCGAATAAGCTCATATAAAAGTACGCCTAACATAATATTTCATGCAACAAGGATGTGCGTAATCAAATTATATAAATCACATATTCTTCTTCTAGTAACTTTCGTTAGCAACACATGTTTATTCTGTCTCGTGCCCGCATCGAAATTGGAGCAGACCGGCAATTTACTTGTATAAACATATCCTTACACGAGCTGTACATAAATCAAGATTGCTACAAAGATATCACGTAAGATCTGATAACAGTTATTTATCCACTGAAATAGATAGGCAAAGGCGGATTGAGTCATACCTCATAGACCTAGACTTGTAATATTCTATCTCCGGGCGAAAGTGATACTATTGGCGTCCCGCCAGATTCACTAGCGGGAGACAAATATTTTGGGCCCAATTCATTTGGGACCATGCGCCATGTCGGGCATAAATTCCACGGCTATTTATGAAATGGCTTAATTTAAACATTGGACTCTATCTGGCGACCGTACTTTGATATGAATGACATTTGAGAACTGCTCCGTCGCAACAGGTTATATCGTTTATTAATCTGTGTCGAGAATATTCTTGACCTTTTTTAGAAGGCAGTTCATTTTTTTTTTTACAATCAAGGAGTTCAGTGTAAAAATAAATACTCCAACATTCAGTACAGATTTAATCGATGGTTTTCTGTATTTAAATTAAAATCGATATATCGCACGATTATAATATAACAATAAAATGCAACGAATAAAATGTTTAGCTTCTATTTAAAAAAAACTTAATAGCGATCATTCAAAAAATCGCTTCATCGTATTCGGGTCTTCGTTACATCCTATATTAATTTGTTTTGTTAAAGGTTGATCAA
This sequence comes from Lamproptera curius, assembly GCA_029286875.1. Lineage (NCBI taxonomy): Eukaryota > Metazoa > Arthropoda > Insecta > Lepidoptera > Papilionidae > Lamproptera > Lamproptera curius. The sequence continues at coordinate 492,423 of JAGSMT010000041.1, read as the reverse complement.
AATACTAATTATATCAAAGAAATTACACCTCAGTATTTTACCCTTAATATATTTTTATCTTTGATATTACATAGTTTGTTCAGTTTCAAAGTTAACTCTACGTACAGTAGAGTTATAAATAAAACGGTATTGTTTAAAAACTACTGAATCCTACAACACGCCTACATTATACGTCGTTTGAACGCACACATTAATTCAGAAAACGTGAACAAATTGCAACATTGCAATCTTGCTCACCGCTGAAAGACTACCATTATGGCGCGGAATACAAAAGCTTATAGAAAATGGCGGCCCGGTACGCCATTATTCTTATAACAATACGCGGGAAAGGTGCATCGCTGAAAACGCCGCGGCTCGAATTACACCCACCCTTCGTGTTATTTCCATTCGAAAGTCGAACCCATCTCGAAGGAAAGTCGAAAGTATTTGTCGAATGTCAATTTTCTTTTTTATTGCCACGCATTAATACACGCATGCAGATGTATGTGTGATTAGTAAGAAGTAAGTATTTCTTATATAAGTATTCGCTTCGATACCAACGTTGTCCAAATTTATAATATAATACGTTCACTAACATTGTCTGAGGATAATATCAATTTTTTTGATCTTATAAGAAATATTACTTAAGTTGCTTACTTACATCATATAGTTCAGTGAAATACGATCAAAGCTAACATGATTTTTAAGGTTAATCAGACGAACAGAAGATAGGTTTAAAACATAACAAAATACTGTTTTATTACACATCGAGTTATATATCACAGAATCGTTAAACGCGTTATCTTAATGTCAGAACTAATTTTATTTGTTACCGTGGGGTCTAATGCAAAGAATCATTTGGGAGTTTTTTTACTAGAAGTCTTAACGATTACTTGTTACATAACCATGATGGTCCGGTGAAGAGCACGACCAGCATTCTGGGTAAAACGAGACGAACACTTTGTCTACATAAAGACAGCGTCGGCTTTACACTAGGTTATAGCTATGTTATGAGCATGTATCGTTTAAAACCTAGTGCTTGATGTTTGCCATTTTATTTAAAACAAACATCGCCATGCAGTCCACTGCTGGACATCCACTGCTGGCCCTGGCCCTCACCTCTGATCCATTAGTTTGGAGGCTTTTGGACCGCTGGTCCAACGCGGGTTGGTGGGTGGACCAAGTTTTTACATGCTCATCCGACCCATGGATCGTCTTACTTTTCAGACAATTGGGTGATCGGCACAAAATGCCACTACTAACTAGAAACAACAATGAAAATCTTTTGAGTCCCCGCAGGATTTGAACCCACGACTTCTGGTTTCAAAAGCACACGCCCATACCACTAGACTACGGAGACAACTTTTATTTATATGTATAGACTATAGATATCAACCGTTTATATAGCCGTTTCGCTTTAAAGGAGTGCATGTAAACATTCAAAGCGCTTTATTGCTACGCAATCCGATCCAAAGATTGCTATAAACAAATCTGGGCCGACTTCTAAGCTATCCAAACATCTATGTAAAACACGGCCTTTTTTTAGTTGCGCAAGGTTTAATTTTAATCCCGCGGGAGCATTTGCCTCATGTAATCTGTCGGCAAGGGTGATGTTGTCAATATGGTTGCCGAGTGAAACACTTATGCACAATCTATAACGTACTTCGGTGGTTATTTTTATATTTGACCTATTAATTTTGATACTGATCACATTTGGTTACGTTTGAGATTAAAGTTGGATCAGATTTCAGGAAGAGAAAACTGTTTTAACTGTTATAGCCTGATATATATATCAGTTAAAAAAGTTTTCTTAAATTTTGTCTTACAGATATATATATATCTTACGGTTTTGCTATTTACATATTTTGTAAATAGCATAAACGTAAGGTAAAAATATATTAATACGTATCTGGGTCTGGTTTCATTTAAGTTTTTTTTCTTTTAAAAGCTGTGTTTAAAATTTAAGCACATATTTAAATAGAGTTTTGATAATCTTAAGTTTATAATGTAAATGCTCCTATATGTTTTTTGAGTTAAACCTTAATAAAAATTTAAGTTGGTATTATACCATAACCGGATTAAGAAATGTATAATATAATGTTGGAACCTTCAATTATTATGTGTTTTTTTAAGATTTATTTCCATCAACAAAATCAAAGTCTACACTTAATCGCAGACCTAAGATTGATCGCAGAAGTATGTCGCAATTGTCACTCAAGTCGACCCTAGACGGCCCGCCATCTAAAACGGATTAGCGGGTTCAATGACCGCATCCCAATTTGTAGGTTATGGGGAACGAGCATTTATTATTTCATGGAAGATAAGCCCGAGAATATCCGAACTAGATGTAATAACGTTTGACGACTGTTTGTACAGAGAAGCCGATTGAATGCTCTATGTTTTACGAGGGCGTAAAATTTTCCACTTCGCTCTTTGACGAACAATGTAGAGATGTAACGAACTCGCGGTGCAACGACTACATTCAAAGAAAAAAAATAATGTGTCAAAAAGAGTGCTGAAAAGTTTGAGTTTTCTTTGAAAATTAAAAATGATTGTACCTAATAATATTTAAATGTTTCAAGTGGTCATTATGTATACAAATACATAAAATTGGAGTATCTGTTTATAACATTAAAATAATTGTGTTAAAATAATTTAATTGTTGTATATACCCGATACATAATATAACATATAATACATATAACTGCCTCCGTAGCCTAGTGGTATGGGCGTGTGCTTTAGAAACCGGAGGTCGTGGGTTCGAATCCTGCGGGACGCAACAAATTTTCATTGTTGTTTCCTAGTTGGTTAGGCAATTTGGGCCGATCACCCAATTGTCTGAAAAGTAAGATGATCCATGCGTCGGATGGGCTTGTAAAAGTCGGTCCACCCACCAACCCGCATTGGACCAGCGTGGTGGGATACGGTCCAAACCCTAATGGATAGGGTGTATTAGGGGAGCCTATGTCCAGCAGTGGTCTAAAACAGGCTGATGATGTATGTATGTATGTATGTATGTATATACCCGATACATTTCACAAGACTTTTTATTAATTTTGGTCTGTCTATCTATCTGTACTTTTGTTATAGCTTAATAGCTTGTCCGATATAGACGGGACTTTCACTGAAAGATAGATGATGTAACTGGGAGTAATTTAAGCCATTTTTTTCTTAAAAACAGCTACTTTTTTAATATTAGCATGCGGATAAAGTCGCGGACTACACCATTTTTAAAATTATTAAAGCTTAATATTTAACAGTTATGTGGCAAAGCCTGTGTTTTAATAGTGATTCAGCGAACATTTACTGCGATTTCTCTTCGGCTGAAAAACAAAATATCCGTCGCAATTGTGCAAAAAACACCGTAGAAAGTAGATTTACAACGGGCAACATTGCCGCCACGTGCGAGCATAATATACGAGACACTGCCTGTCTGCTTTTTAAATTCATAGTCGCGTTTAAATATTAAGAGGAGATTCAGTTTTTAAAATTTGCAGGAGTTGTATTGTTTTTTTTTTAAATTATTTATTGTTTTAATAAGTTGTTTATGCGGTGCACTTGCATACACTTGTAGTTCTTACTTTTTACTTCATATAAGACGTTTATTTATTTTAGAATTGACTATGAGATTTTGAATAAGTTGCGTTTAAGCCTTAAAGGTATGGTCTCGCTGACTTTCTTATTTTTAATTTTCTCGGTCTGAATGGACAACGGACATCAACCGCACTTAGCTTCGCTTAGTATCAACTTAGTTTATAGATAATTTTATAACATAAAATTTTCATATGTTAAAGCTTACACTTCTTGAAATCGTGTTTTTCAATTGTAATTTAATTCCGTGATCTTTTCTTTTGAACAACATTACTTTAATTGTACGTGAAAACAATTGTCTTTAATAGTTCTTTACGAGGGACATGGGACCGTTGTATCAAAAACAAACCACAGTAACAAGCCCACTTAAGGGCGCACCTCTAAATCCGACACGCGTGTCGTCTTATGAACTTCTTAAAGAACCCTTTGTATAAAAGGAATCTTCAGGGTGCGTATACAATGTCCTACAGTGGGCTTACAAAGAGAGGTGTCAATATGATTAAAGTGGGTTTTAAGTTTACTAACATTTTGCATTAAACTGCTATACAAAATAAAGTTTTATGTCTTTACGTCTAGTACATTATAATTAAGCGAAATTGAACTTAGAATTAAAGCAAAAAAGTAATCCTTATTGACGATGCGTTGTTCGTATTGTGTTGTTACTATACGAGTATCAATTGGCGTCTAATTTGATGGATCTGAGTTTAATGGATCTTATAAGAGGCAGAAAATCTCTCCCTTAGTTATATAAAAGCACATAAAGAATAACGTAGCTCGCACATAGATAATTTTTAACAAACTACAAAGTAAAATCATAATACAGATATTTAAACGAAATTTACAAAGCTTTCAAAAGCTTATAACTCTAAATATTCTTTGTCTATAGTAAATTTAATTTTTTTATTCGCAATCTCCACCATTCCTATTTCCCAACTCAAAATTTTCCTTACTCTACGTTCCGCTTAAGAAAAGCGGGGATTTGTCGAGGGTTGATAATGAATCCTTTTCCAGCACATCTTGTTCAGGAAATGGTTGCAAAGTGTTTTTCTATTCTCTCACTGCAAGGAGGGTTGTGTGAATGAACGAAGCGGTGTGTATAAAAGCTTAAGATACCGTTGTTAGTACGGGCATTATAAGCGCAAAGCTTTTTGTTGGATGATTATATGAAAATGCATTTATTAGAACATATTAAATAATGACTACAGTCGTAAATTATGACACTCCTTGTGAAATTACGTCATACAAATACTAGCGTGTTTAAATTTAACTTCAGTAATAGCAATTATATAAAATAAACGTTAAGACGAGGACTTTTATTAACGTAGAGTTTAGATTGCGAGATAATTTATTTATTTACAAAACGTTCTACAAATAATAATTTTCTTGTTTTTATACATTTAAAAACAAACAAACCAAACTCAATTTATATTAACGGAGCAAATAATGTGCATATACTTTGAAACAAAGATATTAATGATGTAACTATTATCATTAACTAGTCGTGAGTATCGTAACATATAACAACAAATATAATATAATAAGACCATTAAAACCTTTCTTTTAAAGCATTTGTTAAATCGCTGTTTTAATATTTAGCGTAGCATTCCGATATTTCAGTTTGACCTATTAATTAACTGTTTACCACATTACATGTTACACGATCCAGCTTGCTTATATTTAACAAAAACCTGAATCAAAACTCAGTTAGTATATACAGCCTTGAGATTAAATATAAACCAACATGTCTGCGACATACGATTAAACAGAACAGCGACAATTCTAACATTCGTGAGACAGCTCGCTTAGCTTTCCCATCTGATAAATGCGAACCTTGTGAAACGCCTGCTCGGGAGGTGAGCCGAACAAAAGGGCTTAATCTCTTCACTCCGCGATACATCTTGGTGGAAAAGACATTTAGCCCGTGCAATGGGGCGACCCGATTTATGAACTGTGAAGCCTTGATGCATTTACCGCAACGGGCTCTCAACCCCAGCCTTGAGGTACGAGAACATATTTTTAATCACGAATTCCTGTCTGCTACAGATTTCGCGGCGGTACGGCATGGGAGCATAGGAATTTCTCTTGCGGAAATATGAAGTGTATTTTTTAGTTGAGGCATGCTTTATGTCTGTGTGGAGCATAGTTTTAGGGAATGTAATTTAATTCTTTGACTTTTGTTTTGGTTTGTTCAGTTATCATAAACCTTGAAAAGGGTTTGTATTATCAGGTGTAGTATTTAATTAATTGTATAGTAAGTAAACGCCATAAAATTTTTATCATACAATCCTTATTATTTGTGTGTATATGTTTGTTTTTACTGCAAGCTAAGTTAATTTAGTAAACAAGTAACACGAAATCATTCGGATTTCAATTCAAATAAAAAAATGTATATTTAAACAATAGATCAAGGTCTGGAAAAGAAAACTTCTGCTCTACCGGCATAATAACTTTGCTGTCATCAAAAAACCAGTACATATCTATTAGTAACAAAAAAAACATTTATATATGTGCAAAAAAATAGAAATGATTTTCTTAGACATTGAGATGCACATAACATAAATACTAGAAACAAACATAATTTAATTCTTCCAGCAACTAGACTGCGAAGAATAAGTAAACCTTTTATGGGACAATGTATACGCTTTTACAACAAAATCCCAGTAAACGTTCAGAATTTAACTGTTAATAAATTTAAAAAAGTAGTAAAGGAACGTTTATGTGTTAAAGGTTATTATGACATAAATGAATTTATAAATGATAACACAGCCTGGTAATGGAATGCTCGCTCCAGGCTTTTTCAAGTATAATATACGTATGATAGTACTGTATGTAGCTCATAAGAAAATTTATATGTATATATTTGATTATTTTAAAGATGACAAAATAGGCCCGCTGAGTTTCTTTCGCCGGTTCTTCTCAGGTCGGAGGCGTCCTATTCCGAACCGGTGGTAGCGTCCTTGACAATCAATAAGCGAGTGTTACACTTCTATATTGAATAAAGATATTTGAATTTGAATTTGATTCTGGTTCTAATGAAAAGTCCTTTCGTCAAACTATAAAATCAATAACGCAAATAAAAGAAAAAGGGATCAATAGAGATATTCATGGTAAATACCAGCGTCCAGTTTTATTCTCGTCTCTTTTTACAATCATGATAACAGCGAGCTGTCCAATTAATTAATCTCTTGCTAATTAAAGTTGATTTATAGACGATGAGCTCGAATTTTTCAAGTAATGTAGGGTGTCCATGGTTTCCTCATACTACTGCAGAATATTATTTTTTCGCCAACTAACTTTAAGTTAGTTTAGATTTTAAAATGTTATATCTAATAATATCTGAGCCAAACATAAGATGGAATTTTAGCTAACCATTTTTAATCCAAGCGGACTGGTTCTTATTGGTAGATCGCAGCCATTTGCAATCCCCACGGTATGCTTTACCAATAAGGGTGCCGGAAGTTTTGGCGAAAATTGAGTTATCATAAATTCCTTTTCTATTTAGCGTTGGGATATTGTAGTTGAACGGCCTTTACTTCAGGTCAAAGTCGTGTTTAAACAGTTCCTTTATCACAACAAAAATTAACACTACGGTGCCTTCCTTAAGTGTATTATTTAAGAGAAAAACCTGGAAACCGTTTACCTCACTATCGCTAGCGGTGGGAGCCTTCCTTCATTTATATTTTGTTAATAATAAATGCATACATTTACTAAGGCTAAATAAATTTACAAACAGGAAAGTTAGTATTACACTGTGTCTACAAATAATCTTTAACTAATTATTACATGTAGAAATAGTAAAAAGATTAGAATTGTTTAAAACATAAGAATTTATTTACGCTATTAATACACATCACTGAGTGTTTGTCAAAATATTTATTCCTGGCCTGCCCATTGACGGCCACATATTATTTACCGCTAATAAAAGTTCAAAACGTTTGTGAGTAAAATTATAACGAACTCGTCAATATCCCTTAAATTAGTTCCGTAAATGATGGTTTCTTTAGTACCGTTGTTTAAGTTTGATTTAAGACGGGAAGTTATAACTTTTGATCTTCGCCTCCGGCTCCGCTAATGAATATATCTTGTCAACTACAATATAGTCGAAATTTAATACTGCTGAAGTTTTGATATTAAAACTTGTCAACTAGTTACTTATATGGAAGTATGAGTAATGAGCACAATTTTATATTTTTAATAATAAATATGTCATAATTAGCCAAACGCGATAAAACGAAAATATTATTATTTTTATTTCAATAGCACAAGCATTATTTAACTTTTTTAACTGCCGCCGTAGCCTAGTGGTATGGACGTGTGCTTTAGAAACCGGAGGTCGTGGGTTCGAATCCTGCGGGGACACAACAAATTTTCATTGTTGTTTCCTAGTTGGTTAGGGCAATTTGGGTCGATCACCCAGATGTCTGAAAAGTAAGATGATCCATGCGTCGGATGGGCATGTAAAAAGTCGGTCCACCCACCAACCCGCATTGGACCAGCGTGGTGGGATACGGTCCAAACCCCCCAATGGAAAGGGTGTATTAGGGGAGGCCTATGTCCAGTTGTGGACTGTCAAAGGCTGATGATGCATGATGCAAGCATTATTAATAATATAATAAAACGACCGTTGAGGACTTCGCTCATAACCAACACCGACATTCATGCAACATGTTTTATTTTAACCACCAGCTAGCAAAGCGATAGCATATTAAAAGAATAATATATGTTTTATATTATATTTGTTTTAAATACACATCTCAGCCACACGAGACAATAATGACTAAAAAAATAGCAGCCAGGATGCAATAAGAATGTTCATTACTTCGTCTTAACACTTGCAATATCAGATCGGTCATTGTTTGAGATCTCATTACTATGATTGTTAAAACTCAGTGCCGTCCTACTTTTCGCACATGCGCTACAATCAACAATCACACGTGTGTCGCAAATGTGTTTTGCGAATTATAACTGTAACACTTTTTGTGCGGTTCAGTGTCCTAATTTCTATAGTTATGTTACATATGTTAGTTGAAATTATTTTGGTCTATTAAACGTATTAATTTGTCGTAGATATGTTAGACTTTTTGGTCAAAAACATTTTCGAAGTACTATTTATAAATATTAGTGTCCGACCGAACTTTCGGTTTCGGTTTCGGTTTCGCCGAGTTTCGGCCAAAATCAAGTTTCGCCCAGTTTCGGTTTCGGCCAAATTTGGCCGAAACTTTTGCCGAAACCGAAACTGGTTTCAAAGTGTTTTCAATTTCAAAATAGTAGCGAAAGTTAAATGTATCATTCTACAATCGAGTTCAGTCAATTTTAGTTAAGACAAACATTCCAAGTTTGACAAAAGAAATTGATGATTCTTCTAGAAAGACGAGGAGGAACAAATAGTAGTGAGAACAAAATTTATACTCCTGGTAACCAAAAATAAATACAAATAATACTGGAAAGTGTAGCTCAGATATTGTTGTGTTAATAAAAAAATCTTCTCGTCTCTTTACTTTTTTCTGAATGTAGTCATTTGTTTTGCTATGTGTGGCGAAATGTTCTCGAAAATAGAAAAAACCCAAGTGCGACCTTGTCATTAAAAACCACTGTTATAAAAGTTAACAATGCAAGAGATTTTTGCGGCTCAATGGCAACATGAGAACAGACTGCTCTGTCATAATCATTTTGCCGCAAAGTGGGCTTCTTAATTTCAGTAGGAAAACTGTACACGGAAGACGAACATGGTTGCAGATGTCCATCGAAGCCAGTAATCAATATCAATAAGAATATCTGCCATATAAAAACTGTTTTTAGCGGTTAAAGAATTACCATCAGATACCTAATCCAAGAAACGAGCATTTCATGAGAGTACTCGACGCATATTGACACAAATTTTGAATGTGAGAAAAGTCTCCGCCAGATGGGTGCCGAGAATCGGAAACAAAATCGACTTTGAAGATATCGTTGGACAAGTTTTAAGAAGATTCTAAAACTTGAATTCTAGTTTTGTGGCAGTGGACGAAACACGGGCTTATCCCGAAGGATCTTCATGCCGTGGCCGTGGTATATGGCCTGACCGGGGTATGGCCTCAATATTTTGGGACTCAGAAGTGATATTGTTGTTTGATTACCTGGAGCATAGAACCATCATTACAGATTATGCAGATTTAATACCGAGGTTGAGAAATACCGTCAATGATAAAAAAGAGGCAAACTTTGAACGGGCGAGCTGTTTTATCTGGACAACGTACCGGCACATCGGTTGACATTAGCGATGGCAAACTGTTCAGCATGCTAGCGTACAATTGGTTGAGCATCCCCCTCTTAACCAGATCTGGTGCCTAGCTATTTTTCATCTTCTCTCCAAATTGATACAATACTTAAGAGGAAACATGTGTTAAAACTATATATAACAAGTAAACGATGCTGTGGTGACCTTTTTGCAGCACCAAGACAATCCTTTTTTAAAGGAATTGAAGCATTGGAAACTTGGAACGCTGGACTTGTTGTGTAGGTGGACTCAGAGATTATGTAGAAAAATAAATAATAAAGCTATCATGCTGCTCTGCAACTGCCTCCGTAGCCTAGTGGTATGGGCGTGTGCTTTAGAAACCGGAGGTCGTGGGTTCGAATCCTGCGGGGACGCAACAAATTTTCATTGTTGTTTCCTAGTTGGTTAGGACAATTTGGGCCGATCACCCAATTGTCTGAAAAGTAAGATGATCCATGCGTCGGATGGGCATGTAAAAAGTCGGTCCACCCACCAACCCGCATTGGACCAGCGTGGTGGGATACGGTCCAAACCCCCTAATGGATAGGGGAGGCCTATGTCCAGCAGTGGACTAAAACAGGCTGATGATGTGATGTGATGTGAAGCTATCATAGTCATTATATTCTATCTCATTTTTCCTTTTTGTTCGCCCCTCGGAACTACAAATACAAACCAAAGTATTATTTAGTAAGATTTAAAAATACCAATACTTAATCTTTAATGCAACAGTCACAATTATTAATTTATTTGTTTATAACTCATATTGCTATAAGACATTTATTTAGAAAAAAATTAATATATTTTTAATATTTTGTTACATAAAAATATTATTAGCAACTGAAATAAACGATTACTACATGTTTAAAATACTGTCCCCATTCCATGACTAAAATAAAGCAAAATAATAGGCATAAAAGCTCCATATTTTAGTATTTTAAGAATTTTATACTTGATCACGTGAGTTTCGGTTTCGGTTTCGGTTTCGCTGAAACTGAAGCCACGCCGAACTTTCGGTTTCGGTTTCGGTTTCGGCCGGAAAAACAGTTTCGGTCGGACTCTAATAAATATACATATTTCAACGATCCATGAACATTCATAGAGCTCAGCTTCTCAATAAAAGCTATTTAAAATAGTACGCTTTTTTCAGTCCTATTTACCTTATAATTGCTTTTTTCTTCGTTTTTTATTCCTGTTTACTCGTTATCAACTTTTCACCCTAATGCTTTTTTTTTACCTTTATGTTACCTCCGTCTTTCTTAGCTTGCCTCATATCACCTCGAAAAGGTCGCCTTCGCACGTATTGCGGTTTTAAGTTTATTGCGAACGGTTGTAAATTACTTTATCAATGTGCGCAATAACTTAAATATAATTAATGTACCCAACTATCTTCATTCAATCATAGTGGTCTTTTCCCCCACACAAATTTTCTCTCGAGCAGGGGTAGGCAAATATTTTGATAGTCGAGCCACTTTGCAGAACAAATTTGACCTCGGACCATACAGTCTTTTGAATTTATGCAATAGTTAAATTTTTATGCCCATTTAGTGGTGCTAAGTGAATCAAATACGTAGCTGGACATAGGCCTCCCCTAAAGCACGCCTTCTCTATTAGAGGTTTTTGTACCGTATCCCGCCACGCAGGTCCAACGCACGTTGGTGAGTGGACCGACCTATTACATCATCTTGCCATCATCAATCATCATCTTCCTTTTCAGACACATCAGAAAAAAACTAATATTTGTGTTTCAATAATAATACACACGAATCACGAATCCGGCCCGCGGGCCGCCATTTCCCAGGTCTGCTTTGGAGTTTTTAACTTTTAAATTTTCCATAATTACTTTTAATTAAACGTATCACGTGCTGGCCATAACGTAAACATTTAATCGCGAAAGACTATGGAGGGCGGGACGCGGGTTGAATTTCAGTATGGCGTTATTATTCGAAATTTAAATAAAAAAACCGCGGGCTAGCGTCTAATAAAGGATAATGGGGGAGGCGCCATGCTTTCAGATGCAAAATGGATGCAGTCGAGTGGACCGCAAGCGCGTCTTAAGGAGACAGGTAGGGTAGTTATACTTACGAGGGTTTTAATAAGAGCGCAAAGGAGCTAAGAATATTAGTTTAAATATTAATATTTATGATGAAAGGGATGCAGCGTGTGCACTATGTTGGTGGATTTTAACTTTGTGTGCTTTTGTACACTTTTTATGTGGCTCAAAATGGAGTTCATGTGGGAAGTTTTTAATCAGGATAAAAGTTGTTTTGGTCTGAACTGTCTGTCCTTTTGAAGGTTACTTAAAAAAAATCAAAGAAACGCTGAAGTTACAGAAGCCCTTTGGGCTTATAGCAAAATGTAATGGTAAAATGAAAACTCTAAAAATCCTGTTATTAAGACTATAATTGTATTTATAGTCTTAAATATATTAAATAACGTCCACGTTACGAATTAATCAAATAATGTCGAAGCAATATTGTGTTTTTATTCTAAACCTCAAATTTCTATAAAAGTTTGAATAAATATAGAGCGTTGCAGTTTCATCGCGTACATTTCTTCCTTTCTGCTACTTATTGTATCAATGAACGGCTCTTTTGCAGTAATTCAAGAATCCGCTCATTTTCCAGCAGTACTATTTGTAATTAATGCAATCTAAGTTTTATTTCTACTATAATAGAGTTTAAAACGTAGTGCAGTAATTGTATTGTGCTTTACTTCGAAGTACAGAAATTTAAACGGTGTTTTAAAGCGTCCGAATAAATTTGAATGTCTAGGAAGTCGGAAGTTCTAACAAGAAATCTCGTTTGCAGTTCGTTTTGTGTATTGCAGACTTATTTAACTATTCAAGCAGTTTTTTAATAAGAAAATAGCTTTAAATTAAGAAATAATATTAAGCTATTTTATAGAAATGTCATAGGAAAAAAGATTTGAGAACCTTCTAATGTAAGCAATGTCTTTTGGTGTATTAGTTATTAATTTAATCACATTATTTAGTAAGTAAACTAAAACATAAATAACTTTTGGTTTTTTTATTGTAGGTCATTTATCGTGTATAGTCTATATGAATTACTTTTAGCAATATCAAAGTCATCGATATCATACATCAAAGTCGTTACTAAAACAAACAAATGTCAAGGGAAGTTATTTAATTCACGTTGGGCTTATAAATATATAAAATGTTTTAATGTATGCCTAACAAAAGCTTTAAGGTATAATTTAAAAAGATACGAATTGTAAAGAAATGTCTTTTCCAGAATATAAAATGGGATCCCTTATAAAAGCTTAAAATCACGTACGCAAATGATTCCGTGTGCCCGAAGCGGGCAACGGTTGAAAAGAGCAATACAGGAGTACCACTGATACGTGGAGGGCCCAATTATCCGTCTCATGGTGCATTGAAAAAATTTTTGGCTTCATTTCACTTTGGTCCTCCTGCCTTTTGAGCGAATGCGATATCGTCGTATTGTTATAAGTAATAATACTCTCGAAGGTAGAATAAAAATGGGGAAAGAAAATAATTCTTAACAATACTTGTTTCAATATGTAATACTTTGATAGATCGGCTTGAATTGATAACTTCAAACCCTTTTCAGCCTAGTCATTCTTTTAAGAGTGTTAATTATAAGGCTGAATTTGGCTTTCTAGATATGGATTTTAATCTATTTTTTTCGGTGTAATATTAAGCATATTTTATTTTATCAATAATGAGATCACAAGCAGGCAATTAAACACACGTACATCATTAGCCTGTGATAGTCCACTGTTGAACATAGGCCTCCCCTAATACACTACTATTCATTGAAGGGTTTGAACCGTATCCCACCGCGCTGGTCCAATGCGGGTTGGTTGAATAACAATTGAAAGCAGTGCTCAACTATCTTCCCAATTGAAAATTAAAATTTTACAGGATCGACCGGGCTAGGAGAGGTTAGTAAGATGATCGCATGTAACAAAGCCTTTGATTTTCGTTCCTAACAATCGCCTGACGCCTTTAAAATACAGGGTCAACGCCTTCGAAATGAACAACATAACATAAAATGTTGTGGCGGACGACATTTTCGCTGCACGTTCACCGAAACATCGTAACCCGATATTGTTTCGGGCCTATTTTGCACGTCCAATATGGCGGTCTGTGTCCGACGTTATAAACTGTGGTTTGGCTAAGCCGGTGCAGTTAAGCGACTGGCAAAAGCCATGAACAAATTGTTGCAATCAGCCCCCGACACGTCAGAGCGCTCGCTTCGTGTTGCGTCGTTTTTGCAGTAGTGCATTAGAGCGCTTTTTCCGGCGGATATCTTGGATCTAGTCTATACGCTTTCTTTTGACAAATGCCGCGTGTCTGGAAGGAAAATGAGCTTTAAGTTAAACGTTTAATAAAATTGCCTGTTTCGTATTATTAAGGTTATTTAACATTGTTATAATTTTAGTTCTAGTCTCGATGTTATCCTATTTTCTTCTTCAAAAACATTTGTTATAATAAATTCCGCCGCAGAAACTAATTTCCTTTTTAATAAAGCACAGTTTTTTATTGTTTGAAGAAGAATTCACAATTTCACTTCTTTCTAGTTGAGTCGTCTTTCATTCATTTCCATTCATAGATGAGATTTTATGGAAACAATACAAAATTAGAAGTTTCTATTTCAACTGTTTTTGAGAAGAAAGATTCATTCAAATCAGTTCATTCTTTCATTTTTATAATGCATATAAATTATAATCTATCATTGTAAAATAATATTACACCATTAGAGCTAATAACTTTGTAGAGAAAAGATTGCTATTATTTAATCCTATAGTGTGAATAAACCAAAAACTACTGCTGAGTTAAAATAATAATTGAGCTCACTTCTAATACATCAATTATCAGGCTATCCTAGAAAATGCATACATCACACAGCGGACTGATGAGAAAGTCCAATACAACCCTATCCATTAGGGGGTTTTGGACCGTATAATTAATGCGGGTTGGCGGATGGACCGACTTCTTACATGCCCATCCGACGCATGGAGCATCTTACTTTTCAGAGAGTTGGGTGATGAATAATGAAAACTCAACAATCAAAATTTGTTGAGTCCCCGCAGGATTCGAATCCACGACCTCCGGTTTCTAAAGCACAGGCCATACCACTAGGCTACAAAGGCTACGGAGGAGGCAGAGAATAAAAAGGCATTGCTGGCAAATTGATCTGGCATCTCAATGGATATGCGAAACGAGCCAACGTGCCAACTGGGAGGTCTTTGCATTCAGTAAATTAATGTAAACACGATCTCGGAATGGAGCCCTCATTATATATTAACCGTGGCGGGCATGTTCCCATTTTGCTCCTCTTTGATGGACCCTTCTTCCCCTCTAATCCCGCGGCTTAAGACGAGCCCGACTGTATCTCACGTTTGCATAATTATTCGCTTTGTCTACTTATAAAAAAAAAGAATCAATTTATGCTCGTAATCTCAAAGCCCCACCGCCTCGAATTAGGGCGAATTTAAATTTGTTTATTCCGAGTTTGCCTTAATTTTTGCGAAGATGCTTTTGGTAATTTTTAAGTAAGAATTTTTGTGAAAATAATGATGCTTACGGTAATTGTTTGTATGGTTTATTGTTATTATACTACCTAGTGCTACAAAAACCTTTAAAAATGTTATATTTCGAACCTACCAAAAAGTAATTTTACAGTATTTTCATTTTAAGATACTTATCAAATAACTCTTGAATTTAATAAGCAGCTTAAAAGAACTGATTGATTCCGTAAGTAGTCGTAGTTAAGGTAATGCTAATCAAATATTATCATCATCAGCCTGTTATAGTCCACAGCTGGACATAGGGCCTCCCCTCATACACCGCTATACATTAGGGGGTATTGGACCGTATCCTACCACGCTGGTCCAATGCGGGGTGGTGGTTAGACCGACTTTTTACATGCCTATCCGACGCATGGATCATCCTACTTTTCAGACAATTGGGTGATTGCAACATTGCTCTAAACAACTATGAAACAACTTAGATGAGTAGCAGAGTCCCCCAAAGTATTCGAACCCACGACCTCCGGTTTTTAAAGCGCTTGCTCATACCACTAGGCTACGTATGCAATGCACATAAATATAAAAATGTGACGAAATATTAAGAAATTACATGATATGATAACAATTACTTTTATTTAAACAACAACCATAAAAGCTCGTAAGATTTATGTGTGGTTGGCTTTTTAAAATGCATAAACCCTTGTATAAAACAAATAGCTAGCATGTTAAACGAGTTTCGAGTAGTTTTCTTCCACTTTAAACTTTATACTGCAGTCTAGCGAGATTGAAAAAGATACTGAAATTCAATTTAAGGGCAGAGAAACCATGTGAGGGAAAGAAAAACGTATACACATTACAAATTTTATTCAACTTATTATACTCGATACATGTTAGTGTTAACTTCTACTTTAGCAACGGGAGAAAGATGTTGATTCAAAGTGTACCAAATAGTTTTTAAAGTCTATCAATTTGTTGATAAAATTCATCATCATCAGCCTGTGATAGTCCACTGCTGGACATAGGCCTCCCTAATACCCTCTATCCATTAGAGGATTTTGGACCGTATCCTACCACGCTGGTCCAATGCGGGTTGGTGGGTGGACCGACTTTTCACATGCCCATCCGATGCATGGATCATCTTACTTTTCAGACAATTGGGTGATCGGCCCAAATTGCCCTAACCACCTGGGTCCCCGCAGGGTTCGAACCCACGACCTCCAGTTTCTAAGGCACACGCCTATACCAATAGGCTACGGAGGCAGTTGACAAAATTACTCAAATGAAATTTATCGCGTTCATTTACATTTTAAATGATGCTAACATAGCGGTATTTCTTTCTGCCGCAGATCAATATTGTATAAACACTACTGTCTGCCGGTTTGAAGGGCACCGCTGACAGCGTGATTACTCTTTAAACTTAGTTTGTGGCTTTTTGCTGCGTTTCATATAATGAACGCATATCACTTACCATCCTTCTGTCCTGCTTATCACTTTGCTTCAATCGATTACAAAGGAATATATTTTAACACCTGACGTTTAGTACGACGTTAAATATTATATTATTATATATGCTTAAATCTTTAAAACTACGCAACGGATTTTTTTTGTGGTTTTTTAGTAAAGAGAGTGATTGAAAAAGAATGTTTATATGTATAACACATGCATAATATTTTAGATATACTATCAGTATAGCGCCCGCGCGAAGCTGGGGCGGGATACTGTAGTTATACGCTAGTTGTAAATAAACGAAATAGTCGTTACTTTTATCAGGATGGCTTGAAAGCATTATCATTATTCGCACAGTGAAGTAAAGCCCGAGTAATGTGACTGTTTAATGTGTAATGTGTCAGGATACTAAATTCTTAAGTTTATTTATGTTTTAAATATAAAACGGTTATTTAGTTGTTAATGTTGATTAAGAATTTTTTATAGAATTGGATAGTATTTAATGTCAGTAGGAATGAAACCAGTAAATAATGTCTGAAAAAAAACTATACAGCTTTAAAACAATATTATTTGTAATTTTTATATATTATGACAGTCTATTTTATAAATGTTTTGTTGAAAATATTAAAAACATTACGATCCAAAAGTCACTAACGTAGGACATAAAATTAAGTATTTAGAATAAGCTAACATATTTAATAATTAGTTTAGCTATACCCAATTTTATAGTGCAAAATTTTTACAGTTATGAATACGCGTTTTATAAATGTTGTACAAATCCTGCGTCGTTATGAATAGGTATCATTGCTAACTTTACCTCAAATTAACTTTCACTCATGGATAATCATGATAACTACTCGTTGCATAATAAATTCCTCATTTTAGTTAGTGTCACGACTGTATGATGATTTTAAGAACTAAAAAAACTTTGTTATTAAAAAAACCTACAAAATTATTTCCTCCTGTCTTCGACCCCATGATCGTCAATTTTTAAATCACAAGCAATAATTTAGCGCTTGATATTGATATATTTATTTAAAAATACGCCATAACTTCGAAGCTGTAAGATACCATTTCTCATATTATATAGAACGAAACAGCATTGCAATGCTTCTCTGATCTCGAGTTACATGTACGTTGCTGGCAACCTGTCAATGCCAACGCACTCATATTTCCTGTAGAAAGCGAAAACTCTCCCAGTAGCTGGGTAGAAAACGAACGCAACGTCCAGTTACTAATGTCAGTTGTTTGTACCATTTTACTATGGCTATTTATAATTGGAAACGGTGATGGGATAAAATATAGACCATATTTCATCCTATCACCGTTATCTAGTTCACCTAATTAATATCACTATTACCGATTTATCGAGTTTATTCTAAATGTTCCCGACGGACAATGTCGAGTAAATTTATATTTAGTTAATAAATTTCGAATGATCAGAGACGGTGGATATTGCCTAATTTTTTAAGTAAAATTGAATTTGAATTAATTATTATTAAATTTTTCTTAATTTTACCTCTCTTAATACTTATTATGCTTTCAGTAATGTTTGATTTAATACGAGATTTTCTAGCACAATATAATTAAAATTTTACAATACTAATCGTGACTCCGTAAAGCTTTATCTCTTTATATCAGTTATTACTTATTCGCAGAAATCGAACAATTTTATATGTGCCTAAGTGATTTGTTTAAGTTCTATAGGGCCATAGAGTTATAAGAGCCGAGTTATATTCAAATTCAACTATCTTCATGCAACATAGGAGTGATACACTCGCTTATTTATTGCCAAAACGTTACCATGCCATAAAGACGTAGAAAGAATTTCTATAATATTTTTTAAATATGAATTAAAGTACCTTAAGTGGGACATCCCTACCCACCACCCTGCATTCGCGACCATCGTGGTGGGATTTGGTCCAATAGCCCCCTAATGAAGAAGGCCTGTATTAGGGGAGGCCTATGTCCAGCAGTGGACTGACAGAGGTCGATGATGATGATGATAAAGTGGGAGATTAGCATCAATTCTATTAATACTACTAAGATTTTTACATTTATTTTGATGCCATGTATATAATCATCATCATCATCATCAGCCTGTGATAGTCCACTGCTGGACATAGGCCTTCCCTAATACACCCCTATCCATCAGGGGGCTTTGGACCGTATCCCCACGCTGGTCAATGCGGTTGGTGGGTGGACCGACTTTTTACATGCCCATCCGACGCATGGATCATCTTACTTTTCAGACAATTGGGTGATCGGCCCAAATTGCCCTAACCAACTAGGAAACAACAATGAAAATTTGTTGAGTCCCCGCAGGATTCGAACCCACGACCTCCGGTTTCTAAAGCACACGCCTATACCACTAGGCTATGGAGGCATGTATATAAACAAGCACTTATTTATTCTGCTGTTTGTAAAAGAGGTCAAGTATTTACCGAATTCGCAACTTAAAATGGATGCATTTTAATCAGCTTGCATAAATCAACGGGGTGATTATTTAAAGATTCAAAGGTCAACGTGGCAATTCGGCGATGTTAAAACGATATTAATGTGATGCAACATTATCGGAGACGGTTTGGGGTAAAGTGAAAGGTTAATAAATGTTTACAGTTTTTTTTACGTAAGCGCTTAATTTATTCGCACAATTTATGTGACAAGTTTTCTTGTCAATTTGATATTGCGAGTGTTATATATTAACTTTATATAATCTAAAAACACTTTAATGAAATCTAATAATAGCAGTCAATACCCATTTGCGGTCGACGTTGTTTAAGATCGACGATCAATAAAAAAAATTCTTGAATATCTTTACGACCCTCTCTAGTATGGTCGGTTGTTAACCTGCTTAATAACCTAACGTCAAGAGCACGTGTAAATTGTTCTACGAATACAAATACCGGGTTGGAAACACGTCTTATACATCAGCATCTTATTTTCTCATTGTCATTATAGATGATATGTCTATAATCGTTTTATCAGTCTTCTTTAAATTATTACTTTGAAATGACGACCCGCTCGGCGTAGTAGTTAGTGACCCTGACTATTGGCCAAAGGGTGTGGGTTCGATTCCCACCTCGAGAAAAATATTGTGTGATGAACGTAATGTTTTTCTCGTGCCTGGGTGTTTGTATTTATATTTTATGCATTAGTTTACAGAAGAAAAGTAAGTTTGCATTTATCAAACATCTAGTTGCCGTAGTATCAGGTTCGCTTAGTTTGGGACTAAGTTGTGTTGTGTTATCTTCCTAAAATATTTATCACTTATTATTATTAAATATAACCGCTTTTCAGTCAAATTCCGTCATACGTCCATTGAAAATTCCTATTATGCCGATGGTACGTCGTATGACGACGCGGTCTGACGTTGATAAATTCGAGCGCTCTATGGCGACTTTTAATTTGATTTTCGCGCCATTTCCCAGAGACGCTCTAGGTGGGTTTTAGCTTCGTCTAAAAGCATACTGTCAGTTAACAACGTCTCGTGGCATGGGCGCAGTTATAATCGCATTAGCAAAGGCGACGACGTTCCTGCGGGCCGATATTAAGGTTTTCTGAGGCTTTTAGCGGAATCCGACTGAACACTTTGATGTACGTGTGAGGATCGATTTGTGTAATACGAAACGTTTAATAAACTGAATTTGCTTCGTAAAGTTCTGCTTCTTTTTAATTCTATTATCAAACTATGCCGAATCAAACAAATTTTTAAACCTTTTGTTTTTATTTTCTAATGAGCCTTTATTAAAAAGTCCTATGTCCAGTAGTGGACGGATAAAGGCTGCTAATGATGATGATGATGATGATGATCTAATGAGCATCTATTTCATTGTTACGATACTAATGATTTTCTGTATTTGCAAGATAAAATAAAATGTTATATGGAAGTGAGTTTCTATATTAATTTTATTGTGTAGTATTGTATTGTAATGTATAAGACGATGTGATCTTAAGTCATATCAGATATATATAGTTTTATAATTTTCTACTAATGTTGTAATTTACTACTTTGCTGCTTGTTTATTTCTTGAGTGAGCCCACTCATTTATACACAATTTTAGGTTAGGCACCGTGTGAATTGTGCACCAAGGCTAACAACCGGGCTTTGTATTTACAATTGGCTTTGCAATTCCAACTGACATAAAATAAACTTTATTTTACTTTTTAACAAAAGTCTCACGTGTATCAAACATTATTCATATAAAATAAGACTTAGTAAAAAATGAGAAAATGATGTTTTTACGCGGTAATCTTTGTTAATAATGCGCGTTTAAATGATAAAATGACGTTTTAGTAAGTGATAAAGATTTCAAAACACTTACAAATACGTATGAATCTCTGGAATATGCAATCCGAACTATATTTTTGAGTCCTATGATATATTACGTCATCATATTTCAGATGTAAACGGGGGAAAGTTGTAAATGTTGTACAAGGAAACTGTCGGGTTCGCTTGAAATTGAGGGAAGACAGAAATAAATATAGAATAATGCGGAAGTCTTTGCTATGCGAAAATATTTGTTTAAATTCCAACGAAGAATTCAGATTACAGGTGACTGTGTCAACATAAAAAAATTTAAATCATCACGATTTAATTTTTTTGACTTTAGCGTGTAATTTTATTTTTGTCTAAATATTTCCGTGACATTAAAATTGTGTTTGACAAATGTTTATTACGTAAGACATAGTTATAATAATTTTATATGTCCACTCTATTTGAATGATTGATGATGACCTGCAAGAATTTCTAAAATAAATTCCTTGTGAATAATAGCCTTGATATATTTCCAAGCTATATTTATCCGTCAAATATTAGCTTCAAAATATAAACTTAAAACAGCACAGGGTTCGATTTTACATTTAGAAAATTGTCTAGTCATTATTAGTTTACGGAGCTCCATTTATTTTCTTATCGCTTTGACTTAGCAAGATACAGAAGTGTTTGAACATTTAAAGTAGCTGTAAAAACAGTGGTGGCATTATTTAATATATCAGAGAATTATATACTAATTACTTATTTTTGTGTTTAAGTAATGTCATGATCCGTAATTACATTATAATGCTTAGAAGATTTTCTCAATAAACGCATGTAGACTTCAACTTGTTCTTTGACCGTTTTGAAGAATAGCAGTTCAGTATCAGTAAATTAATTTAAATTTAAAAAAAAAATTGTTACGTAGATGTACATTTCTGATGTTTTACCATTGTACGGTCAGCAGCTCATAAGAACAAGAACCACAATTCTGTAGGCAACAATTGTATAACTCTTTTTAATATAAATTCGACACGTAGACAGTTTGGTTATAGAGTGACAGAATAATAAAGTGCTGCTCGTCGGCGCAGGGTGCAAGTGTCAGGTATCGCTTCGGATCAAGGGTCCTCTGGCCTTCCCCTCCCTCCCATTTTACCAACTGCCGACTCGCGATAATTGAAATCGGAAAAGTTTCAATTTTAATTATTCCAAAGTTGAATGTCAAGCGATTAATCGGTATATTTTAATAGAATCTGTGTATTACACAACTTTTGTTACTTTTTTATTACATAACGAAATGCGGATTGTGCAATAAATGGATGGAAGCTGCTGATATTAAGCTGGTTTTTGCTTATTCATACTTATGCGTTGAGAACTTTTAAAATTGGACATACAATATATACATACATTAGTTTTAATATGCTATGAATGTTAATTAATATTATTATATTATATTATCTGTACCAATGCTCAATATTTTTTTAACATTTTTTAACTGTATTATATTTTCTACTTTTTATTACTATTGTATATAAAAATATCATCATCAGCCTGTAATAGTCCACTGCTGGACATAGGCCTCCCCTAATACACCCCCATCCATTAGGGGATTTTGGACCGTATCCCACCACGCTGGTCCAATGCGGGTTGGTGGGTGGACCGACTTTTTACATGCCCATCCGACGCATGGATCATCTTACTTTTCAGACAATTGGGTGATCGGCCCAAATTGTCTTAACCTAACTAGAAACAACAAAGAAAATTTGTTGAGTCCCACAGGATTCGAACCACGACCTCCAGTTTCTAAGGCACACGCCTATACCACTAGGCTACGGAGGCAGTTGATATAAAAATATATTATACCGAATGTTATTACCTAAAACAAACTATATCAAACTTCGTTTCACCAACAATTAACTAACTGACTGTACTTAAACTGGACGAAAATTGTGTTCGCAGTGTGCTACTTGTAAATAAGAACTACCGTCAAGTTACATTAGCATCCGAAGCACTGAAGCAAAAACTCAATAGATATCCAATAAATTTACAACGTTACCGTCCTAATCACAGGTTAATATAATCCTAGAGTAACGGGCTGATTTGCACTCAATCCCTGTACACCTAAAGTGTTTGGACGACAGTTTCCATACCGTATATATAAAGCATCGCCAAGTCCCCTGAATGCCAAGCGACGGCCACAAAGGAGGGCCGCCGGGACCAACGGAATACTGAATAGAGCACATCTATTCCTATTTCTAAGTAGACCTGATTGTATCTAGTGGTTGGTATTCATTTTGTTGTGAGTCCAACTATAGTTTTATTTTAAATTGAGACTTACTTATGATGGTAATTGATAACCTGCTATGCCCATTAGAAACGCTGTAAAAGAATAATAATAATCAACGTATGAGTGATTTACGCAGTTATTATTTGAGTCAAAATAGGTACCGCGGTCCCTCTACCCCATTTGGTCTCGTGTTAAACAAAACTCAGATTGTAGAATTGATTTGATGATAAACTAAATATTTATGTGTTAATTGGGTATTTGGTACAGAATAATTCAAAATTTTTCTACAAAACTCTGGATTATAGTCAATATACTCAAAGATAATTTAAAATATGTTGAGTAATTTTCGCTGTTGGTATTCAAACACCAGCATAAAACTTTGCTTGTAAATAAAATAATTGTACAGGGTTGATCGCATTCCATTACTTTCCAATTATTTATGAAAATGATGCCTAACATCTTAGATCCGTTTCAGTGAAAACGTCAAGAGATGAACCTTAAAACTGTATTATTCCTCGAGTATGGCATTGGCATAAACAACAGAAATTACAAAGGTTATTGATAATTTAGCTAACAAAATTGTATACTAGCTGTAGGCTATTTAATCAACGCCTATTAACAATGAGTCATTGCTAGATTATAACTATCAAGTATGGAAACAAAACACTATCAAGTAAAAGGCACCAGCCTACATACAGCCCACTTGTATATTCATCATTCAATCCAAGGATTTATGGTCAATTACAAGTAAAATAATGATAGTGAACCATCGTGGGTGAAAAAGCGTATTATAGTTCCGGGTACATCACCTTAAAGAGATTATTATTTCGACATGACTTGACACGAAAATAGCAGCTTCTTTTTACGTGTTTAACTTACTTTTTAAATATTTTTCTAATGTATATTTTAAAACATCACAATTAAATCGGGGGTAATTGTATAATCTAACAATTGATTACATAAACTATAATTTACTTTGTCGTTATAACGCCTTATAGCTTTAAATTATGACCACCATATCCGTAAAATGTTTTAATGTAACCAGCTTATTTTTAAATGACATAGTAGGTACTTAGGTTAATCAAAAATATCCTTCTTTCTCTATTTCTTTTCATAACTACTTCAAGCCTTTAATTGCCTCTGTAGCCTAGTGGTATGAGCGTGTGCTTTAGAAACCGGAGGTCGTGGGTTCGAACCCTGTGGGGACTCAACAAATTTTCAATGTTGATTCCTAGTTGGTTTGGGCAATTTGGGCTGACCACCCAAGTGTCTGAAAAGTAAGATGATCCATGCGTTGGATGGGCATGTCAGAAGTCGATCCGTTCATTAACCCGTATTGAACCAGCGTGTTGGGATACGGTCCAAAACCCCCCAATGGATAGGGATGTATTAGGGGAGGCCTATGTCCAGCAGTGGACTATCATGTGTAAAGTATACAGCAAATTTAAAGGGTAACTTTTAAAGTGGTTTTCTATCACACATAATATATAGTAGTTTGCGAATGTTAAGCAATGATTCAGATGCATAAAAAGTAACCGTTCCAGTAAATGGAAAGCTGCATAAGTAAAATGTAGGTCAGTCGTTGCAGCTACGTAGTGTGCAAGTCTTCATTGTTCTCGGTTTCGAGAAGAGAACTCGATGCTCAGTTCTGAGAAAGCGTTAAAAAACGTTTTGTCTTGGCGGCCAACAGAGGGAAGGCGAAAGGGTTTAGAGTGTGATTTTGAATCGCTCCATTGTCTCTGTCAAAAATGGGTCGTTACGTCTTTGTTTCTTGTTTATGAAACTTTTCCCTGGATTTTAAGATCATGGTCGTTTCGGATATGGAAATTAAGAAGTATATTTGACATTTTTTAATGTAATGGTAATTTTTTTTAGGGCTGTTTATCGGATGTAAATCCTGTATTCTATTAGATTTCTAAAGTAGTCACGTATTTGATAAGGTTATTGTATCAATAACTCTACTGCCTTTTGTTCGACTCCGCCATCTTAGTACGCCTCGTCCAAAATATATGACAGTCAATAGTCAGTACA
Source organism: Lamproptera curius (assembly GCA_029286875.1). NCBI lineage: Eukaryota > Metazoa > Arthropoda > Insecta > Lepidoptera > Papilionidae > Lamproptera > Lamproptera curius. Next base: position 467,064 of record JAGSMT010000041.1, on the reverse strand, counting down.
ATATATGACTTTATGATGTTCTTCTTACCGGCTGACCTGATACTGATAGAAACGCATTTTACAAATTTGCTTTATAAGTAGACTGCCTTAAGTATAAACTGATTTTAAAGAGATACTTAGCCCTACACCGTAAGCCACTGCATATAAAAACACTATACATACAGAAACACATTAAAGCGCACAAAGTAAAGCGGAATTGTAATAAAATCTCAATTATATGGAATTAACCGAAAGCCGTCGGAGCGACCCCGGAATCCTTTTGTGCAGCGAAACAACGGAAATGGCCCCGGGCAATGGCTAAATGAAGAAAAACAAAAGTACACCATTAGGGGTGTCGCGCACCCGCAAACTATACAACAGATCCAGACATTCGTTCAACGAAAGATGGCCCGTTCTGCCATCCTTATATATTTTTTACGACCTCGGGGCATTTTAATAGAAGGAAAATTTCGCGAAAATTTATAGGATCTTTTTAACGAAAACCATGCTATGCCCCCTGGCGGAATTTCCAACTAACTGAAGGGACAAAAACTCTCCGGACAAATACAAAAGCGGGGAAGTCTTCGGGATTTTTTCCTTTTTCGACCAGCGTTGTCTATCAGGACAGGCCTCTGTTTAAACTTATAGAAGATTATTCTTCAAAGTTTATCAACAAATTTTATAAATACATAAGTGATGTTTGATACATTATCGTCTCATGCTTCTGGTCATATGCCGAAAAATATTGTAGCATGAAATAAAAGTTTGACTTGAATATTACAAAGTTAAGCTATTTCAAGGCTTGTTATTGTTTTAAACAAAGCTGGCGAACATATTAATCAAGTGTAATTAAAACAAATTGAAGCCGGACAGGGTGTCCCGTTGCAAATTAGAGCGGCGTATATGGCGTCCCATGGAAGGCTAATTAGTCTGTCCATAGGTGCACCTGTGGCAGAGCTGGCGTGGAGTTATAGCGTTATTAATAACGGTGGTCATCAGCGGCCCTAACGACCATGGGGTCCTGACGCCATCGATCTGTCGTCACAGCCTGCGGAAGAATAGTCGATTTGTCAGTCTGTGCTTATACGTTATACCTACGCAGTCGAGGGTAGAACGAAATCACTTAAGAATATGTCATCAATTACCGCTCATGAGATGTCTATATGATATCAACTAGATTCTTAGTTATTGAATTATTGTTGTTGTCAGAATTTAATTAGTCAAGTATGTTATATGTATTTTACCCAACCTAGATCCGGATAAGTTTTAGAATGTAACAAAACTGCGCCGTACGTTTGGTGTTGTTATTCAAACAATTGTCAATGATTGACATCTCGTTACCATTCTGCAACGAGAACGCAAAATATATGAAGCCATGGGTTAATTTGTTTACATTTATCCCGAGTCTAGTTTAGCTGAACAAAAGTTTAGGCAAATGAAAAATTATGAAATTTAACACCTACTCTCCTCGGGCAGTCCTTTGACCACGATTAATAAAGAGTTTGAAACGACGCTCAAATCATTACAAAAAAAAACTGTTTTAGTTTAATGGAGTATACTTCATTTATTTTAATTTGTATGTAAATGTAACGATTAATACAACAACTCGAAGTAATTGGCTAACATTTAGTTACATATTGACTTGTAAAATATGAATAATTCTTAAACTTCCAAGCTTTTTTGAAATGAAATGTTTTACACACTTCATTATTACTCTTGCCAATTTTGCTTAGTTTCAGATTAGATGAAGTAATTTTATCGTCAAAATTTACCTTTGAAATACTTTATTAAGTATAAATCTACCACATAAAATGTATTAAATTACTTCCTACTTTCAACTGCCTATTTTGTGTTGTGGAAACAACAAATCAAATTTAATAGACCTCTATTTACTTGCGCCAATTACAAATTGAAGAAAATTAAGTAGCATTTGACACTACGTTATCCAATATTTTGGATTCTGTCTATATATAAACATGCCTATAGCGGTTTGTTCATCGAATGGGCATAAGGTTCGATTTTGCATCCCTCAATTTGCATAACAATTAAACCGCCACAGAGTAAACGAAGCGCCGCCGTGGACGTCGCACATAATACTCGTTGCGTCGATATGACGCGTACAAATTGTGTGTCACAATGTTAATGGACCCTTACGGCTATAAATATGAGACCAGATTAATTACTACCAGCCCAAAATCATCAGATGATTCGTTCAGAATTGACACAAGTGGGGAAAAAGGTGGCATGTAATTATAAAGTGATAAGAGTTTTTGCAACTTGTTTTAATTATACTAGTGTATTTCTAAGTGACTTTAAATCTCGTACCTTTATACATTGAAATAGCTTTTGTATAAATATTACGTACTGTACAGCGACTGTAACGAACCGATTTTTAAAAATGCTGAACCAAACCTTTATAAAATACCGTAATCCATTAAATGTTTCAGTAATAATAATAATATATCTTTATTTTCTAAACGGTAAACATATTTAAAAAGTATCTTAAAACTATTATAAAAGAGCTTAAGTCCTGTTGTGAACAGACTAGTGCTTGAAATTGGTTCACGTAAGAACCTATGCTTCAAGTAACTAGAGCTCTCCCCCTAAATCAATCTCTTCCAAGTGAGTTATATTTTAAATTACAAAATCACAATAACAGCAATTATCAAACCATAATCGCTTAAACTAAACACAGGCGACCGCTAACATGACATCGCCCAATAAATTAGGCAATTATTATAAAAGATCGTGCGACGCATTCGTGCCGCGTTGCCCAACGGCAGAGGTTTTTAATTAATACGCGAAAGCGCGCCATGTCCCGCGAATAAATCTTGGTTAATGTCCCTTTAGTCTGGTCAGACGGGGCACATGTGCACTGTTTGGTCGCAGGGCGCGCATCGATCTATTGCAGGACTGTTAACGAACTGAAATTGCATTACGAGTATTGTCTGCCGATGCGTTTAGTCCGCGGCTTATGATAAATCACACGTGTGACACTTGATTGATTATAAAAGTCATGTGGTGAGATTTAAAGTAGATGTAATGTAAATTATATATTTCACGACTTGTTTTGACATTTGGACTTATTTTAAGGTTGTATTTTTTAAATAACGAGTTGTCCTGGCCTAGTCCTGGTCTAGGTTTTAAAACATTCATGTTGTATGTCCTAGAGCAATATATGCAATTTTGTTAAATGTTTGTTCCGTCTAATCTCTGAAATAGTCGCTACGATTTTGAAGGACTTTTACTGGTGAACTCTGTGATGTTAATCTAGTCCATCTTGTTTCAGGAATGCGACCTTCCTAGAACCACACCTTCAGGGTATAAGGCGTCGTGAGAGCAAGAGCTCCGATTCAGATCACGATGAACGATCAACAGAGGATGATGAGCGCTCCCTCCTGCGCTGCTCTCCGCGCAACAGACTGCCCCCGCCGCCACCGCCGCCGCCTGATGATGAACCGCCTCCGATGAAGCCCAGGGAGTACTTCGAACAGCTGCAGAGCCAAGCGATGAGAGAGGCCCAGGATCGGAAGGCGAGACGAGAGGCGAAAGACCCCGTTCCCCTGTTCAGATCGGTTGATGGCGAAGGCAGCTTGGGTGACAGTCTGAATCAGGTCAGTGATGTATGACGTAAGCTTTAATATAAGGCAAAATATATGTAATATACTTCCATATTGTATCAGTAAAAAGTAGACAATAAAAGACTATCGGGGTATGAAGATTAAACGGAGAATCTCATAACAATCATTTTACAAAAGCTATCAGATAGTTCTATAAAATTATTTTGACTCTACACTCCTCTACTATCCGCAATAAAAAGATTAATATAAGAAAATAAGCGATGTAATACGATTCGCAAAACAGTATCACATAAAAACGACACACAGATAAATCCTTAGCACAACGTAAACCCAACGTACGGAACGTCAAGAGATTCTTTACATTCGCAACGTTGGGACTTTAAAAAAAGTTTTGTATACCGAGAGAACTTGATTCCGGGGCGACTAATGAACTGTGCAGTGCCGGGGATAGTTTCGCAGACATCTGTGCCGTTTTGTGAAACGACCGGTCTCTGTTTACGCGACGCTTTGCACTGAAACGGACTGCATAAATTACCCTATAGCCGTTCCGAAATACTGCGGACGTGCGGATACACAGGCGAATTATGTGACGAACATTGGAATGATGCTTAGAGCACCTCGGTAAACGAACTGCATTAATTTCTTCTTCGATGTTTCGGTAAATATAATGTGCAGGTGTGGATAGACTGGCAAATTATATGACGAACATTCAAACGATGCTTTTAGGAGCACATCGCAAAACGGGCAATACGGTAATGTATGCAACATTACCGTATTGCTGTTCCGAAATACTGTCGAGGTAAGGATACACTGGCGAATTGTGTGACGAACATTCGAATAACACTTAATAGCGCCTTGTTGAATTAACTCCGTTATTTTCTTCAATGATGTTTCGATAATAAATACTGTGCAGGTGCGGATAGACTGGCGAATTAATTGACTTAGTCTTTAATAAGTTTTAGTTATTTGAATAAGTCGCATAAGAACAACTCGGTAAACGGATGGCGTCATTTTTAAAAATACCGTTGAGGTGCGTATAGACCAGCGAATTATACATAAGGCGAACATCGAATAATGATTTTACGAGTGTCTCTTTAAACGGACTTAATTTATTACTTACTGCGGTAGCAAAAACCATAAGGTTTGTGTTGAGACAATATACACATCGAATACGTACGCTTCAAAGCAAATTTTCATTGCGATAGTCTGACGAAAGTACCCAAATATACGACGAATGCTTGAGCAATATTTGTTTTTGTGTGAGAAATTCACTGTTACAATATTAAAATACCGTAAAATTGGGGATACACTAGCTAATATTTACAGATATTCTTTTAACTTTTTACATACAATTATACCGTTCCTGCCCTTAGGAACTAGTATACGGAAAAAATAAAAATTGTCTGTTCTCGTGTATCCGCACGTTTAAACTTCTGTTACGTTCGTTATTCAACTATTTTACCTAAATGACTCGCTTTTATCTCATTGCCCGTTTCGTTGGTTTATATTACGAAAAGCATTTTGTTTGCAACAGTGCTATCTAAAAGTTTGCGAACTGCGGAAGCTTTTAAAGAGTACATTTTATTTATCTTATATTTTTTACCAAAAATTTTTAAACATTGAAACGTTTATGCTTATATTGAATTATATAAAAACTGTACGCGTATCTAAAGGAAACAAATATTTGAAATTCGTTTTGCTCTGGTAGTTAGTACTTTAGCTCTGTTAGGATTATAAACATACTCTAGTTGTTACGTCAAATACATTTTGCACTCATAGTAGATAGATACGTCCAACCGTATTAATAGAACATAAACCGCACTATATTCCTATACAATCTGTAGCTATCCGTCAAATGCGTTTCGATTTGGCGCCAACTTCTCCCCGTTTCTTTTGTTTTCCTTTGTCCTTCGTCGCAGACTTCGCCCGAGGAATGATGCGTCTGTTGCACTGGCAACACTTCCAACGCACTCTACGCTACAAGTAGCCCTCAGGCGCAACGACGGATTGCGGTGTTCTCGCCGCACTTAGCGCCCGAACCCTTTCCTCCATTGTTGGCTGACGGCACACTTGTGGGAAACGACGTGTTTTCCCAACTCGAGGACCAATCGCCTCTAATGGGCCTCGATTTTTCGTGAAATGTCTTTTAATTTGGGTCCTTGAGGTAGCGTTTATGTCAAGCGGCGTGAGGAAATATGGCATGTCAAAAGTAATGGCATTGTCTTAGGTGCTTGATATACGATCACTTTCCCCGCTTTTTGTGTTTAATTTTTTTTTGTATGAAGGAAAAAAATATATATTTAGAGCCCCGTTTGTCTACCTCTAGAAAGTCTTTCTGACTTCACGAAAGACAATGTTTTTCATTATTAGTACTGTAAAGTTGAGTACTGTTGATTTTACTGTATTCCAGATTACGTCCAGATAATTGTGTTAAAAATTACATTGACTAAAAAAATAATTTATCTTATTTTTACGATATATAGCAAGATAATTTCCGACGTATGAACGAAATAAATCACTTGAAACAATTCGCTTGGCCACAAGAACCTTAGGTTAATATTTATGACATTACTTACTGTTGTACCACCACAATGACAATTATCCCTCGAATGAATGTCTCTATAACTGTCGAAACTGCTTTAGTTGGTTGTCGTAAATGAAACTCGAACATTTTAGATTGATTACAACATCAGTTATCGTTACACATTAAAACAAGTAATGTTTCTTTCATTAAAGCAATCTCTCTTTGACCAGGAGCGTAACAACTAGTCTGTACATCTATACTGACTATTTTTATTACAATAATGACTGTTTAACTTCAAATTACCTTTATCTATTCGTCAATCAAGACATGTCAGCAGACTACTATAGCTACTCAACTCTTACAAGTACTTAAATATTTTGGAATTATGTTTTCAAACAAGAGCCCACACGTATCTATGCCCGAGTATAGTGAGACACGAAATTTATGTATAATAGGCGTAAGTAATGGGTAAAAAATGGACCGTTCTAATTGGCAGGCAATTATATTCAATCATCTCGGGATATTCAACTTACAAGAGTGCTACGTCACGTTTACGTATACGTTTTAGTGCTTATACATTTGACTTTGTTAAAGTAAGTATATTAAACATGTGTGCAATAAAAAATCGTAGTTATTAATGCCATTTAGTTTAAGAAAAAGTAGAAAAAAGTTGATCCATAATAAATTACTAAACACGGTAAATGTTATATATGTTGTCTTATCAATCAAGTTACTGATCGTTTAGTAGTTTAATCCATTAAAAACCGTTAGCAGTTTTATTATAATCTCAGGCAAACACACATATGTACTGTATCGATAACAAATAACCTTAACAAACATTTCATGCCGTCACTCCATTGGCGTCTGAAAACAAAAAGGCCAACTTTGCAACTGAACTTTCGACCGGCGATTATCGGTCCGCGGCAGCACTTCCGTCTTCACCCTAACGCCCCCATTGCTCGGAGGCTTAATCGGTGCAATTTTCAAAAAAAAAGCACAGACAAAAAAGGCATTTAATTCCATTGAACCGTCGGCTTAAACCGTTCCATTTTACGCATGGCTATCATATCCTTTTCTCGGTTATTTGGTGTGGCTTTTTAAAACGGTGATTGGATGATAAATCGTATTGTACACTTATTTGTAACTTGGTTTGTTTTGAAAATTGTATTTTAGTTTGTGGACATGTTTTGAGTATGAAACCTAGCTTTAAATATATTCTGTCTCATATTAGTTAATTTATCTGTGAACTTTAATAGTAACATAATCTTTCATAAATTACTAAAGTTAAAATGTAACTTTTTACTCTAAAAGCTACTATGTTACATATATCCGTATGATAGGTGTAAAATACAATGTTTTGTTCACTATCATACACTAATATATCGTAAATAAGAAATGAATGTTTTACGTCTATGAAATTAGACATATTATATGTTAGCTAGATACACAATTTTAGAAGTATGTATGTATCATTCAAGTCAGGAAACTAACGGCGTGCAATTACAGCCACCTTACATGAGATAAGAAACAATTACAACGCGTAATTGCGGCCAATAATAATCGCATAAGTCAGACGTCAAGTCGATACCCCCTGGACGGAGTGTCCCCTGCAAACAAGAACTCACCCCAGCTTCCGTACCTCTCATTACGGGAATGCCCCTCTGATCCCCACATACGCTTCAGTGGCTACCATTGTCAATTTTGGGGCTGGCTACGGGGCTTAGTACAAATTGGGCTGTGTATGAATTTAAAGCGTCTATAACTTTCATATCATTTGGATACGACTAGGCGAATTAATGTCTGAGCAACCTGATTGATCTCTGATCTTAAGAGCTTAGGGTAACAATAAAAGGTAGTACATGATGTAGAACCATTGAAAAAATACAAAGGTATATATATCATCATCATCATCATCATCATTAGCCTGTGATAGTCCACTGCTGGACATAGGCATCCCCTAGTACACCGCTACCCATTAGGGGGTTTTTGGACCGTATCTCATCACGCTGGTCCAATGCAGGTTGGTGGGTGGACCGACTATTTACATGCCCAAGAGATATATATATATTATACATTAATGTACAGAATGATTTAAAAAAGAAAACTACGAAATATGACATTAACTCCTATGTGCTCTTATGTTACTCTTATGTATCAACATTTTGATAATGTAAAAAAACAATAGTTCTTTGTAATAACAGAGACATTTTAAGCACCCATGTACATATCCAAATAAATGCATAAATATTGTAAACCTTTACGTGATAGGGTTGGCGTAACTCTCAATGTAAAGTCCGTTGTATCCCTAATCCTTGGACTTAAAAGCTTACAATACCAAAATAAAACGCACCATAACAAAACTATGTTATGGTGCGTTTTAAAGACGTAAAATGTGTCTGAATGTTTAACGAAAATATGTTTAGAGTGGATATTAACGTTACTAAACTTGTAGTATGACAACTTTAATGTCTAAAATAAAACTATTTGAAAGGTGAACTAAATCTGGTTTCTTTTTTCAACACAACAATTTAAATCATTTTAAATTTTATAATAGATAATGGTGTTACTTTAAAAAAGAAAACAAGCAGGCTTATGCTTTCATACCTAAAAATAAATGCAAATCACTTTGCCAAACCCTCTGCATAAATACTAGTTTTTACTGCAGAAGAATTAGTTATTAGTTATTTATTTTAATATCGACAAAATTTTTCACTTGCGTACTCTCAGCAACACACAACAACAGAAATAAATTTTCTTCCCAACCATTAAACTCTAAAAACGTGCCTTAAAACAAACTCTTCAGCTTTATATCATTAAAAACACCGTAGCAAAATAAGAGCAACGACAATTACTTTCAGCGAGAAAGGTATCAATTATAAAATGGCACAGCCTCCCGACCGGAAGTCGCGTCGGGTCCTATTTATTGATTTCCCTCTCTCCCTGAGTCATCTGCAGTTCCACTCCCCCACTGCCCCGAACCTTGTTTACTCTATCCTATTGAAGTTAAAGAAACTAAAGGGTCGGTAGTTCGCAATGTAATAACAGCATCTCTTGATGTTTTTTTAGCACGCCCCGCTAACCGCTTGCTTGGCTTTTCGCTCTCCCTTTTGCTTGTGAATATTTGCTGAAGTTTGCTTTGAAATTATTCGAGTTTAGTTTGTTTTGTGGTGTAGGATTTTCTTGTTATTCCTCTTTTAAAACTCTAATATGATTTAATGTCGCCTAACGAAAGTTAAGAATATATCTTGTTGAGACATGGCTATTAAAATTAAAGCATCGTCTAATATTTGGTTGGTTAATCAAACATTCTTCATGACGAAAACACCGACTAGGTTTCACTTATATTTCAAATTAAAATAATTTAATTCAAGATCGTAGTCATACACTTACTTATTGATTGTCAAAACGCCGGTTCGAAAAAGGACGCCATTTGTAATTTAAACGTTTCTTTATTTACATAACGCATAAAATATATTATAATCAATTTATCAAAGTGACATTATAAAACGAATAAATTCAACCGACTTTTCAAGCGTACGCCATCTTGAAAGCAGACAGCCAATTTTCACAATTTGAGTCGATCATTAACCTAGTTCGAGCATCCCTATTCTAGGCGTAGCAGGTGCTTCTCGAATGTTCGTAAAGCGTCCCAGCCATTTAGAGGGCACCAGCACGTGAGATACTTAGCACTCAGTTCCAAAGTTGACTAAAGTCAGGCCGTTTCGACGTCAAGTGTTGTATATTTTTATGTGCGAGCAGCTGATGCTAAGAGATTGCGTCGGCGGCGAGGGGACGCGGTTATGGGTGCATTTTCCATGATTAAAATGAACCCGTAATTATTTTCGGAGATCCGGGATAGGAGGGCTGTTATGGAAGTGGCCGTTTGTTTGTATTGCATATAATATAAAACTGTCATGGCTTTTACGTTGATGAAATCTTTAAAATAGTTGTGTTGTCACGTTGTGGATTTTTGAGTTTTAAATTTTGGATAATCATTTTTTTTTTAAATTGTCAATTTGTTTAGTTTTCAATGCCATAAAACATTAGTAAATGTAACACACGAAGGGTTATACTTTATTGCTAATATTTTATTCATTTAGAACGCGTTATGCAATTCTAACCTTAACTTGGAAAAATGCTAAGTTTTTCTTGAATATTAACTTAACATCAAATTACTTTGACATAGTTGTTTCTGCACCTATCATCTCGATATTATATATAATAAAATTTAAGGATATTTAAAGGCTCTATCTATCACTACCAGATAATCTTTCCAGTAACGTAATAAGCAGTTCATTTCCAGTTCAGCAAACTATTATTTAACGTCAAGTTATTATTCCTATAGATCAATAAAGATTTTTCTTTTTTCAACCATGTGATTGGCCAAATCACGTCATAAAAGCTATGCAAGCCAATAAACAATCTTTCTTTCACCTGACCACTTTGCCAAGTTATAATATTTTCTTTTTTATTACTCTAGAGCTAGTCAAATCAAGTCATAAAAAGCTGTGCAAGCCAAAAACCTTCTTTTTTTTTAGCATAGCTACTTTCCTAAGTGATCATGGGATCGGTTTCTAATCCATTCAGATTACCTGAATAACAGTTTTTACGTTCAAACTTTACTTCTACAACCCAAAGGGTTGACTGCATTCTAAGGATTAATTTGTTGTCAGTAAAATAAATCAAGCGAATAAGCAATGCATCTTGTTCCTCGTAATCTCGCTTAAACACCATTATAATCGTAACGGGTAAACGAAACGCGCGGACATTAAAGCGATCCGAAACAATTCAAAGCATTTAACACAATATAAAACTAATTGCGTCGAGCGCGGGGCATAAATCGGGCGGGGATATTCCGCCAAGGAGCAATTTAGCGGAACACCGGCGGTTCCTATTGTTGGTCGGAAAATTTAACACCTCCGATGTTAGCGATGGCTTTTGTCGTTTGATACATTGCCCTGTGTCGACTGCTGTTATTGTTGCCGATGACGAAATTAATTTCCCCCCGGCGATTGTCTCGTTGAAGTTTAAGCTGGAACGTTTCGTTTGTAATTAAACGCTTTTAATTTAATTCGGTGCGCGGTAATGTTTTGGGTGTGTGGGTTGTAATCTGGCAGCTTAGCTGTGTTGGTAACATGTTGAATGTTTAATACTTTATGTTGCTGCTGTTTGTTGTAGTGAAATTTATTTTGTACAACAGGAAGTGTAGTAACTTAACATATTTAAGGTTGACTACAAATTGGACATTCCTTCGAAAATATCGCAGACAGCTAAGTATCGCCTGGTAACAATGTCACAAGTTTGCTTAGATATTGGGTTTTAGTTTTTGGAAACAAATGCCTATGCTATTCTGAAACATTGTCTGTAACTAAAATGTAAATATCAAACATCTGAAGTTACTTAATATTATTGTCGTTTTAACACGTTGTGTTACGCTTCATGTTTCAAAGACAGTCTTCCCTTAAAATGTGTTTGTTTTAAATTCTTCATGTAGATGAGTTCCCATCTTTACGAAGATTGGTTAAAACTGAGACCATAAAACATATATCAAACTCAAATACTCACGCAAACGCGTCTGTGCCTGCACAACTTATCCATGATTTATGGCACTGTTCCACCAGAATTAATTTCGACGTCACCAGCACATCGTTTCATTCATAATTTATTCCGTTTCAAAATGTTGCAGAAACCTACGTTTCCTTTGCTATTCAATTCATATACTTAACGGCTTTTATGCTTCAGTCGACTAACTCTCTAAGCTCATTAAACGACTCTCGGAATAGTCTCTGTGTATCAACTTTGTTTTCTGCAAATGTTATATTTTTTTCTTATTAGTAATAATGTAATTTAGGATATAGTGTAGAACCTTATTTTATATACATAACAAGTTCATGTTTTTAACATTTGTTAAAAAAACATGAATTATGTTCATAGGTCGGAAAAAATATTTACCGCCCCTAAAAATCTCAACATATTTTTTTTAAAAGACTGATAAACCTGTGATAGTCTACTCCTGGACATAGGCCTCCCCTAATACACCCCTAACCACTAAGGGGTTTTGGACCGTATCCCACCACGCTGGTCCAATGCAGGTTGGTGGGTGGACCGACTTTTTACCTGCCCATTCGAAGCATGGATTATCTTACTTTTCAGACAATGGTGATCGGCCCAAATTGCCCTAACCAACTAGGAAACAGCAATGAAAATTTGTTGAGTATCCGCAGGATTTGAACCCGCGACCTCCGATTTCTAACTCACACGCCCATACCACTAGTTTACGGAGGCTGTCTATTACTAGTTATTTAGATGTAATTTTAGTGTCCTTTTTTACACCGTGAATTAATAACGTTTCGGAATAATTTAGTAATAACATTTCCAGATAGATCCATACCATCAAAAATGTTTAAACGGCTCTAAGCGGCGGGTTGATTGACTGGTCAATACTTATTTTAATGGAACGATGCATTATTAATTATATCTCGAAGCTCAGCGTTCATATTCGTATATAACTTTTTGGCAGACAACGGTCATCCCAGTAAACGAAGTGCAGGGACAATGAAATCGTTTATTTAGCGTGGAGGTTTAATTTATGGGCCAATAACGACGACCGCGAATGAGCTTTTTAGTTTATCTATGCATATGCCGCCATTTCCATGTGTGGTTGCGTTGCGTTCACAAATCATTCGTAATAGGTCTCGCATTTTGAATTTATTATAATATAATATCTGTGGTTATGATCTTTTTAGATTGAATAGTGCGTAAAGTAGAAAATGAGAATATGCGGTTTAAGAACATATCGACAGTTTACCTGTAGACAATAATAATACAATAAAATAAATAAAAACGAAAATATCTGGATCTGGCTCACGAGGTGACTGACATGTGGGATCGGATGCCGACCGAAATTATCCCGATAGTCGTTTCTGCAAACGGGTTAATCCTCACCTCGCACAGCACCTGAGGCGGCTGGGACTCCGTGACGGACCGCTTCTAGCTCAAATGCAGAAAGCGGTGCTTCTGAACACCGCTCGCATTGTCCGCCGGTTTCTCTCCCTTTCGACCTAACCCTCGGCCGTTTGGTCTCCCCTGCCGAGGGCTTCCGTCTGGCTTGGATGTATTTATTAATAAACAATGCATCATGCATCATCAGCCTTTGATAGTCCACTGCTGGACATAGGCCTCCCCTAATACACCCCTTTCCATTGGGGGGGTTTGGACCGTATCCCACCACGCTGGTCCAATACGGGTTGGTGGGTGGACCGACTTTTTACATGCCCATCCAACGCATGGATCATCTTACTTTTCAGACAACTGGGTGATCGGCCCAAATTGCCCTAACCAATTAGGAAACAACAATGAAAATTGGTTGTGTCCCCGCAGGATTCGAACCCACGACCTCCGGTTTCTAAAGCACACGTCCATACCACTGGGCTACGGAGGCAGAAAAACAATATATACATATATATTGTATATTATATATTTAATTTTATAATTTGTATATGTGTTATATTTTATTTATTGTTATTAGTGTTCGTTTAAGCCAGACGAGAAACTACTTTAAAAAACAAAATAATTATTAATTTAATTAATAATTATTATAATAATAACAATTAAACAATAATAATTATGAGGTTTAAATCACATTTTGTTATCAGAATATCGTGCCTCTCTTATTTTGAATATTAAATCTTACTTTGGTGTATCTTCTTTTTTAAATAAAGCTATTAATAAAATTACTATCGCGGCTTAAATACTTTGTAATTATATTTTCTATTGTATGCAGTGGCGAGACACGAGAAAATGTTGCTGTGATGAGATATACCTAAGATGAAGCATCTTGTTTCGACTAACTTCATTATAATATTTGCAACAGTGCCCGTCAAAACAGAACAACACAGTGTTCGCACATAACTGCTTTACGAAAAATATCGATTTCACGATGTAACTTGTTCGAATATACGAAAAAATATGCTACTGCAATATATTCCAATCGCTCACCATCGTGTAATTTATATGTATAAAAATGTTTATATAGTTGCCACTAAAATTAACGATAGACGGTACTTATAATGCTGAGATCCCTAAAAAATTACAAATGAACTACAATATGCTATTAAAAGATATTAGGATGTCAAAGTAGTAAAAGCGCTTATCGTTAAATATTTATTCGGTAGATTCTTTGCTACAGTGCCCATCCCATTACCACTATGAAAAGGGCTATAAAGAAAAAGAACATTGCAATAATGTAATTGTTTCTCTTCTTAACACAATTGTATCATTTAATCACATTATATGGAGCAATTGAAAAAAACAGTAGCTTCAATAACCAATGCTTTAAAGAAAGTTACATCCCCGCTCGGGTAAGTTTCAAACCATTATCCGTACTCAATCCCCTATAATCCTTTGAGAAACTTCATTATACTCGTAGCAATCTTGAACCGAACCTCTAATGAATAAACTCTCAATTTAGATTAGCTAATTTTCCGTCGGTTTTCCTTTCCCAGCTATATTACAGTCGACTTAAATTACGTCCCACGATACGCCTCGGAGAAACCTCACCTGACAAATTAGATGTTCACTTGACTTTCTAGTAATCGTTGCAAGAGCGACATGTTTCTTTGATATGAAGTTACACGAAGTCAAAGTAAACGATACACTTTGATGGTTTCAGTAACAGTAAGTGGTACAAGGCGCTAAGTTACAGTCTAAGTTACCTTTTAGAATAGTCCTTTTATTATTTTCGGTATAAAATTGTTTTATATGTAAATCAAATAGCTCATACACAAAAATGTAGACTATTTTCGGAAATATTTTTACGGTAGTAAGAATAAGATTCGGGGTACGGCTAAATGTACGGTCCGTCTTGACAAAAATATGATTCCGTCTTTATTTTTTGTACCAAAAAGGTACCCATAGAATACATTTGAAATGTTCTTTTGCAAAACTAGCCATGCTATTTAATTTAAATAAGGAAAACACGAGCCTTTAGATTCGAACCCTAATCCTGCGTCCATTGCTCCGTAACATGTCGCGCAGGACAGCAATCTCGTAAAAGAAATCCTCTGAGGACGTCCGAGGATTGTGTCCCGGAAAATTCGTTGCGTATGTTATGATTTATTGCGTCGGCTTAAACAAGTTTTTGTAGAAAAATTACATATCGAAACAATATTGTTGTTTTGTGTTACACTCTATTTAGTCAATATTGGCTTGATAGTGTACAATTTGATAATATGAGCCTGCATATACATAGTGTATTTGACTAAAGTATCACTATTTGAAATTTCTAGATATTCGTACATGACTTAAATAAAGTTAAGACTAAACGATTAATATTACAAAAACTTTCAATTTCATTTCCTTATACTTTTGTTAAACATATATGTGCGTGTAACAGAAGCTTGCTCTTTTAATTCAACACTGAACTGTTAATTTCTTGTATATTAATTGCCTCATTCCCCAAAGCCCGATGTAATAAACTGTTCGAATTCGC
Source organism: Lamproptera curius (assembly GCA_029286875.1). NCBI lineage: Eukaryota > Metazoa > Arthropoda > Insecta > Lepidoptera > Papilionidae > Lamproptera > Lamproptera curius. Next base: position 451,490 of record JAGSMT010000041.1, on the reverse strand, counting down.
CGCTAAATACCATTGTTTATTAACTAACTGCGGCAGGCTTTATCACAATTAACTAGTGGCCAGCGTTCCTGACAGAGTCTGTGTGTGTAAATCTAGTGCTTAAAATTTATTAAACTTTATTGGTCTAGCTTTTCCCAGTGTTTATAGCACTCGAATGTGCTAATTATCTTGTGTTTCGAGTGTACATGTAATATTTAATGTCTCGATTTACGTACGCAATAAGTAAAATAAGATACAATGAAAAGCAAATTTACTATATATTTCAGTTTAGTATTGAATATTAAATATATAACTGCCTTCGTAGCTTAGTGGTATGGGCGTGTGCTTTACAAAGCGGAGGTCGTGGGTTCGAATCCTGTTGGGACTGAATAAATTTTCATTGTTGTTTCCTAGTTCGTTAGGCCAATTTGTGCTGATCACCCAATTGTCTGAAAAGAAAGATGATCCATGCGTCGGATGGGCATGTAAAAAGTCGATCCACCCACCAACCCGCATTGAACCAGCGTGGTGGGATACGGTCCAAAAAACCCCCTATAGGATAGGGGTGTATTAGGGGAAGCCTATGTCCAGCTGTGGACTGTCACAGGCTGATGATGTTGTGATTGAATATACAAAAACAAATTAATAACACAAAAAATGCTATAATATTTTTTTTAGTTAATATGAATAGAAAATAGTTATCGTTCCTAATTTTAACATTAAAATGTTTTTAAGTATAGTAAGAATATATTGTTTAGTACATATTTTATAATTATGAAATTGTATGGTATTCAACTATCTGTAAAGTATCCTACTACTGTTTATTTTCTGTAACTTGTAAATTAATAATAAGGTGTAAATTTTGTTACTTTATATATGACAGTTGCAGTATTTCATACGCTCCATTTTACTTGAAAGAAAGAGTATCTTGGACTTGATTTGGGTCATTTTAAATTCATACAAATTCCAAGGAGCTGACCGGTTCGAGATAGGGCAACATAATGAAGAGAGTTTACGACAATGGTTGCCCTATCCGTGTGGCATTTGGCCAGGGGACAGGAATAACTTTGGAATAATAAAGAGAAATAAAACTGCTTGCTAGAGGGTTATTTTCAGGGTTGCAACATAATTTCACTAGTTTATATTATCCTAGTGTGTGAGAATGTAACAATGTGTTGGTCCAATAGTCACTTTGTATTAAATTTTATTCATGGAGAATTGTCATACATAGTGCGTGTTACTAAGAGTTTTTGAACTGACAATAGTCTTTCTTCTCGGTTTAGTTTTTATTAATACCATCATAGTATTTTTTTTAAAAGTAAATATTTTTTTTTCTACATACTCTGCCTGTCTGTTCGTCCTTACTGTCTAAACCATTGAACCGATTTTTATAAAATTTAGTACACGCTTAGAATAGACTACAAGAATGGACAATAATTTGGGGTGTTTTTACGCTTTTGAAGTTTCCAACTGTACGGGGGTGAACTAAAGACTTAAATGGGGATTCACGAATTTACACATAGATTTTCCTATTTGTAAATTCGTCATCGTTGAAGCTAAAGCCATGGAATTTTATTCTTATGATAGAAACATACAATATAACACCTTATTTATATTATACTATACATTTTTTACCAATACACCTCGGGGATATTTTTTCGATTCCACGCGGACGAAGTTGCAGCTACTAAAAAATACATAGTTTATGACACATAATTTTTATGAAATCCGAACAGTCAAAATGTAATTTAGACTAGTAAAAATCACTTCGAAGCCCTTATTTTTTTCCTTTGTACAGAATCCGAGGTACCCTTTTGCGTGGAAATCGGGTAACGAAATTTCCAAGTCTCTGAACAAAGTGTCCCGCATCTGTTTGAAGTGAAAGTCGTTCACGTTTTCACGAAATATGTTTATACAATATTTGATTCGTCGTTTGTTACAATGTTGAAAGTTTTGCATTTCTATTTCTTAACATCGTGAAAATATCATCAATTTTTAGATAAATACAGTGGTAACTATAATAACAGTGTAACCGACTGTATGAATTACGCATTATTATGCATATTCATTCTTGTAATGTACTTTTTCCGAAAAAATACTACATTTATTCAGAAATTTTCTTAATTACCTTAACGCCTTATACTTGTTTAATCCTATATATCGGCAGCCTATCAATGTTCCTTCACTAAAGACAAAGTGCTAATAAACAGTCCCACTATCATATCTAAACGCTAGTTCGATCTTTACTGCCTAGCATAACAATAACAGTTACACTAACTTAGTATCTTGACTGCAATCGGCACAGTTCAACCGAAATGGCCGCCATTGAAACTTTTGTCGAAGCAAAACCTGGAGTTGAGAAAGCTATCCATGGCACTAAAGTTCCTAGCACCGTCCAAGTTTAATCAAAATAAAATTTACGGACCCCCTAGACTGGTTGCGGCGAAATTGCCTGAAGGCAATCCCATCCCCAGCGTTGGGCAAGTTGCCCAGGTTGCGGCAATTGAAATATTTCACTTAGCTTATAACTACGCTTGCTTCGTGTCGCAGTTGTTCTAACGGTATTTTGAATTGTTAATAATATCTTCACACTTTAGTGTCAATGATATAATATACCGAAAGGATTAATATTTTGTAGTCGGTTTCGTGATCGTAAAGGCAAACAACAATATAGCAAAACATTATTAGTATTATAAGTTAATCCACCCTTATTATAAGATTTAAGACTTAAAATACTGTATATTTAGTAATTGCATTTGTATTGTTCTCTTAAATTCTCGTGAAACAACATATGAAAGTGATGCTAAGGCGTTTATTTTCGTAAAATAGATCTGTTTAATTCCCAAGTTGCAATATATACTCTAAACTATTTAGTAAAATTCATTCAGACATTTTGTTAACAAAACGCCGATATATTTATTGTTATAAACTAACTCAATCACATAATCTAAACATAAATAATAATCAGAAAATTGAAAAAAAAGCATCTAGTCTTTGCCGTTGCCTTCGGTCTTATAATTATTTCCTTTTGATCCGTCTCCCACTGGAGCCGAGTAAGTCATTAGAATGTTTATTCCGTAGCGCTGCTGGAAAACGTAATTAGCGGAGAACTTAGTTTCTACTGCCTCACTCGTTAAACATTCCAGTTCATTAAATATTCATCGCAACTTCAATAAATAAACTACAGGACGCTGTACGTTAACCGGAGCTGTTTTTAGCATGACATGCATGCTTACGTTAATTTCACAGAAAAAATTAACAGTATGAGGGAAAAATTATAAAGATAACAAATAAGTATACTATAATTAAATAGTGAGTCAGTTTTATTTAATAAACTTTTTAATTGGCTGTTAAATATAAATCGTAATTAAAAGATGATTTAGAAAAAGCTTCCAGCTGTTCTGCAAGATTGTCGTCTGTCTCCACACTAAATATATACATATTTAATATCAACATGTTATTATATAAACTTTAATTGAATATAAGTCTTATTTTAAAACTAGTCGCATCACAGCTTCATGTTAAGCTAAACCAGCCATTGAAATAATAAAGAGTATCCTAAAAACAAAATACTTCATAGGTATATATTTTTTTTTTTTATTTCAGAGCCGAGAAAGCCTTTCCTCTGACGGTGAGGGTGCACGTGGGGATGCTCTTCCGTTGGCTCCTCAGGGTCAGGGTATGAGGAGCAGACGCCATGCGACATCGGCCTATTGGAGCGCCTGATCAGGACCCACCCGGTCTGGTTCCTGCCAGGCATACAGAGGGCAGGAGCTTTCCATTTGCTGCAGGGGAAAGAGGAAGGGGTGAGTGAAAATCGTTTATTTATTTGTTTATTCTTTGCATGACAATAATTTTATATATTGTTGACACTTATGTGTTTTAAAAATATTTCTTTTGTATACAAATATCGTAAAAATAGTGAATTTATGTAACTTAACAAAGATTTAAATATTTACAAATGAAAGTATTTTTACTGATTTTTTTGATAAAAATGTGCTTGCTGCATTATTAGATTATAAAGATCGCAAAGATAAAATCGTGTCAATGGCATATCGGACGGTTATTCTAAAAATGTATAGTCAGCGATTTTAACACAGATACCCTATAAAATTTGCTCTTGACATACGTCTTCGTAATGTAAAGTGCATTTTATAAGTGGTATGGTTAACTTAGGGTTGAGATTGTATATCTGGACGGTTAACTCATCGCGCGTATACCATCGGCGACATTACTATTTTTCGTCGGAATCAATTTATGTGTCTAAATTTTATGCCTTTTGGCTTCAGTTAGTGTTAATACGATATGTATCAACTAACACAATAAACTAATGCTTTTATGATCTTTTTGTTTATGTGTTGTTTATAACGTAGATAATAATTGCAAGTTTTATATATTTAAAGGTTTTTGTTAACAAATTGTTAATATTCCTATTAAGTAGTCGACATAGAGTGAAATATAATAGTTAATATATAATTTAGTACATCATCAGCCTGTGATAGTCCACTGCTGGACATAGGCCTCCCCTAGTACACCCCTATCCAATAGGGGATTATAGACCGTTTCCTACCACGCTGGTCCAATGCGGGTTGGTGGGTGGACCGACTTTTTACATGCCCATCCGACGCGTGGATCATCTTCCTTTTCAGACAATTGGGTAATCGGCCCAAATTGCCCTAAGCAACTAGGAAACAACAAAGAAAATTTTTTGAGTCCCCGCAGGATTCGAACCCACGACCTCCGGTGTCTAAAGCGCACGCCCTTACCACTAGGGTACGACGTATTTTCGACCATTTTTATTTAGTTATCAAGATAATCAGTACTGCCATTTATGCGACATTATAATTTCCTTATCCACACGATAGATTCAGAAACTTCTCGCCACTAGTTTCGTAACACATTTATATATACGATTTTTCTTTACATTTACAGAACTTCGTCGTCCGTCAATCGAGTCAGCCCGACACAATGGCGATCAGCGTCCGACTCCCCGCGGACAAAGGGCCGTATATCGAGCACTATCTGATTCAGGCATCAGGTGGTCGCATCGGCCTTGAGACCTCGCACAATCGCTTCGACAATATACCCGAATTGATCGCTCACTACTCGCAATGCTGGTAAGTAACCACTTGTTAAAGAATGTAAAGCCGCTTGACTGATGTGTTATGATGGCCTGGTAACTGGTCGATATTTTTATTCGAAATAAACGAGAGTCTTACATAACAACTATATTACACGGCAGGCCTCACATATAAAGAGTACGTTTTTATCTATGTATGATTAAGAAAAACAGTATTAAATTAAGATTTAAAAATTTATTACACGCGTTAAAATTGCACTTACATTAATTTTTTTAGAAACAATTTATTAAAAAAAATTCAGTTTTATTTACACTATCAATATCTATTTACTACTTTATTTAGCCGCAATGAATTCAAAAGTGCGAATGTTAAACTCAATATACAAGCGAAAGCAAAAATAAAATACAATATCTGTAAACTTTTTCAAATAACATCGTTTCGTTTTAAGTACATTATCCAATTATAATGTTTCTTCCAGCGACGAATTACCAGTTCAACTGCAATTGCCTCGGCCGTTACGCGAAGCCAAGAGCCGACAGCAACTCAGCTCCTTAACATTGTTAGGTCAGGAATTCTGGGGTTACCCCATGGCGAATCCCAAAAATAACACACAGAATATAATGTCACCGTGCCAACTGGCTAACGGTGTTATTCCCATGGCAGTTACACCGTCCGATACGGGGTCTAGTCTGAGCAGTTTTAATGCAAGTAAGTGTTATTTGATTTACACATAATCATGGTTAATCACTGGACCTGTCGGGATGGAAATTATCTGGCTGGTAAAAATGTTTTGATGTTTATGAATGCACCGTACAGCTTTAAATATATATATATTTTTTAACTTTTTCCCAAACTTATTCTATACTTTTACTATCATCCTACTTTTAAGGCCAAAATATAGTGACCAAATGATATTGCCATAACTAAATTAGACAACTACAATACATAGTTGTTTCCTCGCAGAAAGCTTTTTTACAGTTTAATTTCGTAAAGTAAGCCTAATATTTTTTTCGGAAGCAGTTGTTGTTACATTATTTGGTGTTTCATTTTGTAATTTTTATTTATGTCAGCACAAATTCATATTGATTGATCATAAATTCTTTAGGTACAGGAGCAAACTCTCGCGAGCGCGTTTTCAGTCCGGACAAGGATCAGAACGTAGTCCTAAAAATGTCGCCAGTAGACGCGTCTGAATCACCGCCTAGTCAAAGCCAGAGTCTCAGCACATTCAAAGGCAGGACCGCCCCCTCTCCACCTGCTAAGCCAAACGGGAGCTTCGTACGGGCCCCAAGACCGACTCCACCGAACACGCTGAACCTCATATCAAGTACAGTGAGTAGACACGGTGCCACACTAGCTGCTTATCGGTGTTGTTCAAACTGGACGTTAATCGACGCTTAACCTCTTTTCAGGCTCACATCACGCAACCACACACATTTCCAACAACAAACACACAACACTCACCGACACACGCCAGCGTAAAGACCACACCGCCCCCACCACCGCCGCGCTGGGCGAAACCGCCTTTCACTAAAGTCTCGCTCTCGCCCAAATCGGAAACGCATTTGTTCAGCCCGATTAGAGCGCAGAACGGCAACGTCGCATCCTCATCGACCACAGCCATCAACGTTAACACACATACACACAATCACACGAATGGTGGCACACACGACCGGTCGCAACTAACGCTTACGTCTAACGCCGCCAACAATAACACCGCGTTCAACGAAACAATCAAACGCTTTGCCGAATCTAACGCTGAGAATCAGGTAAGACATGTCACGTGTACTGCATGGCGTGTGTACTTGCATGTTTGAGTACTTAGTCATATCGTATGAGGCCAATCGCTCGATATCATATCTAACATGTTATATTTGATTGTATGTATAAGGTGAACACTGATATATAAATTATTCCTGTTCCTGTATAGAATATGACGCATCGTCTGTCACCAGAGGGGGAGTGTAAGGCCGTAACGGGTAGCTTAAACGGCAGCTTTAAAAGGCAAACGCTAGAACAGAATACCACCGAACCGGGCTCGCCTATCGAGTCACAATCACAATCGAATACGTCAGACTCTGCAGATCCAATTTGCAATTCGCTCACGAAATCCAGTAGCTTCGCACAAAACCAGTTAGTCTCACCCAACGGCACTATATCCGTAACCAGCGGGATATTCTCTCCAACAAGTCAAATCAATTCTCCAGTTTCAAACGATACGATATCTTCTAAAAGCGGGGTGTTTTCCCCTTCGAGTCAGACAAACAAGAGCGAGGTATTCTCTCCTGTGTCAAGGAGTTCACCTGTCTCTAATAAGAACGTGTTCTCGCCCACTTCCAACCAAAGCGTTATATCACCTATGATAGGCAAGGATCGAGACAAAGTCCTTTCCCCAAATACGAATACCACGAGTACAACGCCATCTGGTAGATCGAGGAGGACAAAACACTCCCTACGAAAGGAGTCCAGGCATTATCAGGTAGGGATATAATATAGTTACACGATTATATAGTGACATAGTATGCTAACGCGAGGTATTAAAGTAAAGTAAGATATATGATTCATAATAGGCGAGAGAATATTAGCATGCGCATTCATACCAGACAACATATATGTACATAATATGTATGTATGCCATGATATATAAATACTAATTGCATGTAGCATACACATTACAAATACAAATATTCAATATACTTTATTTAAAAATAAAACATCGCTATTACATAGAATTTTCGATTTTAGGAATCAGATATACTAGAATCACCCGGCGTTTATTATCGAAGTTCGTTAATTGACAAAGTTAGCGATTACGAAGATATTTGGGGACCAGAGAGTAATAGTTGCTCAACGTTTAAACCGATGAAGTCTGAGAATGATCATAATGTGAGCAACGGCTTAATGAGAAGTAAGAGGCCCGATCTCTTGCCAGACACACTGCGTAAGTTGAAGTTTTTAACATCTATATATTCATTTAAAAAATATATATGTCATTAAATGAAACACGATAAATATATACAACTCGGACGAATTTGCTATCACGTTGATTGACTCCACTTCGTTTCAATGAAATGCATACGTTTTACGTCAATTCTTTCTTTTGTATGGTTTGAAATGTGTTAATTCTCTTACAGCAAAAATGAACGCTGCCAAAAGTACTCAATCCATATTGAAAAGGAAAATATTCAACTAATCAACTCAAATGATAGTCTTGAAAAGAAAAATCTATCTGATAATTCATTGAAGAAAAGTTTCAACGGTTCTTGCGAAATAATCGCAACAACCAATAGCAAAGGGGAAATAGTTCCGAAAAGACCGGACAAGCTTAATATTGCTTTGAACATGAATAAGAAATTGACTGAGGAAATAGAAGCTGCGCTCAAAAACAGAGAGAACTATAGGACTGAAAGTATGGAGACTGTAAAACTGGAAGATGTATGCGCGAAGGATCAAAGTACTGATGACTCTGAAAAGGATAATACTGGAAGTCCGTTTTATGCTGATCCCGTCGACGCACTGAAAGAAGTAAGAATAGGTTTTTCTTTTTATATAAACTGTTGTATGTTTCAACGTATTTATTATAGAAAAATAATCAGTAAGATAATTTTATTCAATCCTTCTTAACTTCGTTTGATATTTTTAGAAAAAAATCAACACTACCTGTCTCAATTTCAGTTCATCAGTTAAACCAATTCCCACAATAAGGTTGTTAAAAAAATTACCATTATAAAGCAGAAAACCACAAAAAGTTACATTTTCAAGAAGTAGCTTCAACATCTGTAGTCTTTTATCTATTAGTAATTAACCTTACACTTGGAATATTCTTTCGCAGGCTGCCTTACCGCTAGTGCAACGTAGAAAACTCTTGCGCGTTGGCGTTAGCGTGTCTCAGAGGTATTCTGAACCGCCTAATCAGAACCACCCGTACTACCCCTTAGGGATATGCACAGCATCGAAGAACTGTCACGTGAGTAAATTTAAATCCACTTCTATTAAATCTATTTTACTTTAATGGTATGTTATCTTTCAAGACCTATGTTGGCTTGGTTTCGCTAGCTCGTTGCGAGGTCATTTTATTATTTAGTTCTTAAAGTTTAAGTCGTTATTATTTAATATTGCTTACGGTTAGTGGAAATTAATGTTAAAAGTTTTAAAATTTGTATTTCTCTGATAGTGATAATATCACTAGAATGATAGATACTTCAACGACTAATCGTAATAATATTACGGAAGTTGATTTTAATTTCTTTGTGTCTTTTTCAAAAATCAAACAGTCACTCTTAGATAAACTGGTTCAGTTCGTACGTAAATGCTAAACTTCGTTGTTTAAATTATTTTTAGCTCCTCAAACGTTTACTTTAATTTGTCCTGCACAATACTATAATTTAAACTTTTATATGTATCAACTGAACTACTTACTGCCTTCTAGCCTAGTGGTATAGGCGTGTGCTTTAGAACCTGGAGGTCGTCGGTTCAAATCTGCGGTGACCTAACAAATTTTCATTGTTTTTTCGTAGTTTGTTAGGGCAATATGGGGATGATCGCCCAATTGTCTGAAAAGTACGATAATTCAAGCGTCGGACGGGCATGTAAAAAGTCGGTCCACCCACCAACCCGCATTGGACTAGCGTGGTGGGCTACGGTCCATAAACCCCCTAATGCAGTAGGAGAGGCCTGTGTCCAGCAGTGGACATAAACAGGCTGATGATGATGCACTAAACTATTTATCCATTACCTTTAGCCTCGTCGCCTAATACGTCGACATCAGTGGACAACCTCGTTTCTCTGAGGAGCAAACCGAAAATGCGACCCGTCGAACCGCCACGTGTCATAAATAAACCGCCCAACGGCAAAGGAGACCAACCTTGGGCAGTCGATTCAAGCTGGCAGTTTATAAGTCAGTATCAAATTCAAAATAAATTCTGTAACCCGTCTCTTAGAATTTAAAGAAAGATTCAATATATGTGAACATTAAATTTTCTCGATATTAAAACTAAAAATGTCCTTTTTGCCTTTTTTTCTGTTTTAAAGTAGAGGAGAAAACAAATTTTTGGGCTTTTTCGTTAAAATTTCACACATTTTAAAGTGAGTTCTTATAATGTTACTTACGTTTTATAACTTATAAATGTTAACTTTAGTTTCTAATTCTTATAATTGTAAAACATTAATTTTAATTCCTTTATGGCACATTTCAAAGCCAAAACACTTTTACTTTGGTTTAAGTTGTCGTTATTTTATTGTTGAACATTTGTTCAGATAAAAACGACGAGGGCTCGAACAGTGAAAGCGGCACTTTCCATCGCTTGCCGAGCAAGAGACCAGACTGAGCGGAGTGGACGAAGGAGTGCAGCACCTCACCGTTCACCAAGTAGTAGCTCAGAAGTAAGTTATATATGTATTGCTAAGTATAGTTAAACGATTACGAAATTACCTTCGTAGGTAGATTTATTTAAATATATACTAACCTTACAGGACAAAAGAAATATTGTAATGATAATACTGATTTGTGTCTTTGTGATTCTAAAAAAGTTGATATATACATCATGGCTTTGATAAATGTTAATAAACAGTTATTAAACATAAATTACTCATATTGCATTTAATTTATTTATTTTATTCATGGAGCCTGTAACATTTTTATCAGCAAAGTTATCAATCGTGAAAAAATATCCCATTATTAATAATGAGCTCATCACAAGTACAATATAAATAATATCGTCACAATCTTGCGTAATACATGCAGAGTATCATCGTGTTTGTACTCTATACATATATATAGAAACCTTTAATATACATGTTTGTTATTGTATTTACGGCCTCCGTAGCCTAGTGGCCGTCGGTTCGAATCCTGCGGGGACACAACAAAATATCATTGTTGTTTCCTAGTTCGTTAGGGCAATTTCGGCCGATCATCCGTTTGTCTGAAAAGAAGATGTTCCATGCGTCGGATGGGGATATAAAAAGTCGGTTTACCCACGAACCCGCATTGACCAGCGTGGTGGAATACGTTCAGAAAATCTCCTAATAGAGATGAGGAGCCTATGTCCAGCAGTGGACTAACACAGGCTGATTATGATGATGACGATACATGTTTATATAAACCGTTTATAACCGTTTATATAAACCTAAAACAACTGTCATATAAAACTTAATAAATCATTATTCAATAATAACTTAGAATACGTTTTCGACGTAATTTTGAATTATAATCGGCACAATTTCAGAAGCACGTAATTTTGTTCAGGTTTCCTGATTTGAGGCTGAATTTGGAGCCGGTCGCGTTGCCAGAAGAAGTGCGTTCACCGCCGCGGGCTTCTTGCTACGACAATGTACATGAACTGAGACCTGTCTCCGAACAGGTATGTTGTTGGATCATTTATTACTATTACTGCTTTATTGGTCCGTTGGTGTTGCCTTTGTTATACGTAGGTCGTGGGTTCGAATCCTTCGGTGTAACAACTATCGTGAGGAAATCGTTACGAATGGGTTAGGGCATAAAAACTGGTAAAATGATGCGCCACGCCACAAGGGCATTTAGTAAATGGAAAATGTTTTAAGACCACCTTTGATTGTTGTCATAAAACTTAATTGTGGTAGAAAAAAAATTATCATTATATTTAAAGCTGACCCCATATTACTTGGCAACGGTAACTGACTATATATTTAAGAAAAGTATATACCAATGGGCTTTAGGAGCACAAATTTTTTCTTAGTAAAATTTTTGATCTGATTGCTATACTTATCTTTCTCACGTTTACGATGACTGGTTCCGCAGCTAAAACAATTTTATTATAAATTATTAATTTTGGGAAACAAAAAATGTTATTTTTAAACAACTAGTAGTCTGTCCACGGACTCGGTCCATTATTTCAAATTTTTTCATTGGATTTATCTAAAAGTAGCCTATATTATTCAAGGTGAATGTAACTTTCTAAGGGTGAAAAGAATTTTCGGCACAGTAGCTTTTAAGTTTAATCAATACAAACGTACACACACAAATACAAACATTTCCTCTTTACAATATTGGCATAGATGAACAAAAAAATATTATTTGTTTTTGTCAAGGCAAGCGACGACGGCACGGTCTTCTCAGAGCCGTGGGACAGCTCTCAATGGGATGGCCTAATACCGCCGAGCAATGAGCAACAAGCTTACGAAATCGTGAGTATATTTTTGTTACTTAAAAAAACTCCGTACTGCCTCCGTAGCCTAGTGCTAAGGGTATGTACTTTAGAAACCGGAGGTCGTGGGTTCGAATCCCGCGGGGACTCAACAAATTTTCATTGTTGTTTCCTAGTTGGTTAGGGCAATTTGGGCCGATCACCCAATTGTCTGAAAAGTAAGATGATCCATGCGTCGGATGGGCATGTAAAAAGTCGATCCATCCACCAACCCCGCATTGGACCAGCGTAGTGGGATACGGTCCATAACCCCCTAATGGATAGGGGTCTTTGATTGATTAGGGGAGGCCTATGTCCAGCAGTGGACTATCACAGGCTGATGATGATGATGTTGTCATAAAAAAATAATTTCACGTTTCAAGTAAGTTTCATTTTGCGTGTTTTATGACGCTTATTTTAAGCTTCTTAAAGTTTCGTCACAAACCCTTTTGTGTTAGTTTTTTAGCATTACGAGGCAGATATATTTTAAAGAAATCTGGAAAACGATCAATCAATCTGTTAGATAATGTGTAATTTTCGGGTAAATGTATTAAAAATCCAACCAAATCGAACAATGGTTATTTTTTCTAATATTTTTAATAACCTTTTCAAGACTTATAAGTAGGTTTTTACAGCGGGCCGTCTGGTACCACCACCGCGGTACCTATTTCTGCTGCAAATCGGTAGTGTAAAACCACTACCAGGTTCCGGTCTGAAGGCCACCGTATTTACTGGGTAAACGAGACGCAAAATGCTATATCTCACGTAAGCAAGCAGACTTGTGGCGTCATATTATGGTACATTTCTTATGGGCAAGGTGTGTTACTACCATCAGCTGATTTGCATTGCTCGTCGCTACAGTGAATAAAAATTAATTTCATATTTGTTCATATAAACTGGTTTTAAAACCAACGTAAGACTTCTAATACTAACAAATAAATATCCAGATGCAATATTTTAGTCCTCACCATATTTCTCAATTCTATTTATTGATAGTTATGCATATATAAATATATATATGTAAATATATTAAATGTAGTTTACTTTGCGTAGCCGATATCTTTCATTTACTATTCAAACTACGTTATCATAAGACCATTTCTCTTATGTAAGATCGTATAAGATGATGCAATGTTAACAAATGAAAAATGTTAAAATTAATTTTAGGATTTATAGTCAACTATCATCAATTTTTATACTTAGCTTAGACCAATTTTTTTTGTCTAAAATTTTATTTTTTTGGTGTAATATCGCTTTGCAATAGAATGGATTGTTATTTATATATTTTAACCTCTATTGACCTACCTATGAGCACATGTCTCCGCTAATTCATTGATGTAATACTCCCTATAATAACAAAATTGCGAATTTAACTTCTGATAGCAGTTTACGTCTAATTTTTCAATAATATATACGTATATTCGGGGGTGGTAGGTCCCCCTTTTTCAGGGGGCCGTCTTGGGTGGTACCAACGCGGTATTAATTTATACTGCATAGCAGAAAATGTGTAGAATAGTATTATGTTCCGGTTTGAAGGGCACCGTGACCACGTATTTACTGGGTAAACGAGACGGAACATTGTATGTCTCACGTAGGTAGCGCCTTGGTGTTACCCCTGGTCGTCTTGGCAATAAAAAAAAAGATAATGTTATATGCAAACTAATAGAAAATACTAACTGAGAAGCAAACATTATTATAAATGTTATTGACAACGAAAAAGTTTGCTAAGTTATTTAGTAGTGTCCATAATTGAAATAAACAAATATTTGTATGTTTATTTCACACGAAGGCTGAACGCTTTTAGGTTATTTGATTGAACACGTTCAGTGCGAGTAAAGTCTACCCCCTATCTTGTGCATAGTGCATTATCGTAAATGTTGGTCAATTACATACCGACGGACACGAGTAGTTGTGTTATCATCATTTATTAGAGTAAATGATACTAGAAGCATATTGCAAACATTAATGTTTAGGTATCAATACTTACGAACGTATCAATAAGCAAAACGTAATTTGATACGATAACTTTTTTTATTCAAATTTGAATGAGGACGCTATCATCATCATCAGCCTGTGTTAGTCCACTGCTGGACATATGCCTCCCCTAATGCACGCCATCGCCATAGGGTTTTTGGACCGTATCCAACCACGCTGTTCCAATGCGAGTTGGTGGGTGGACCGAATTTTTACATGCCCACCCGACGCATGGATCATCTCACTTTTTTAGAAAATTAGGTGATCGGCCCAAAATGCCTTAACCAACTAAGTAACAACATTGAAAATTTGTGGAATCTTCGCAGGATTGGAACCCACGATCTCCGGTTTCGAAATCACACCCACTTACCACAACGCTACGGAGGCAGTTGTATTGTATTATACATTTATCGCTTTTGAATTATGATGTTATTACTATTAACACAACGTGCAAATATGACCCGCTCTATATATACGTTTGCTCAACGATACAGCAACAAATCCGAGATTATTATTGCCCATGAACCAATTCATTTAAATGTTAAACAATTTGCAAACTCCGATGTCCTTTGTCACGTTTCGAAATTAATCCCGATGCTTTGTTTTATCTATATTTGCACGACATTGAATCGTTTACAATTACTTTCAAGGATTTTAATATAAGGTCTATACTTATATAAAACTGTTTAAGCTATCTATACTAATATTATAATGAGGAAAGACCGTTATTTTTCTGTATATTTCTGTAATGAATGAACTATTATACTAACACAACTCTGCCGATTTAAATTTTTTCTATTAGAAAGCTACATTTAACTTAAATAACATAAGCTACTTTTTATCTGACGAAAATCCATAACCATCCAAACCGCCTCCGTGGCCTAGGGGTATTGGCCCTTGCTTTATAAACCGGAGGTCGTGGGTTTGAATCCTGCGGGGAAACAACTTTGTTTTATCGTTGCTTTCTAATTGGTTAGAACGATTTAGGCCTATCACCCAACAGTCTAAAAATGAAGATGATCCATGAGACAAATGCGCATGGAAAAAGTCGGTCCACCAACTCGTATTGGACCAGCGTGTCGGTCCATAGACTCCCTAATGGAGAAGACGTGCATTAGGGAAGGCCTATGTCCAGCAATGGACTAACTCAGGCCGATGATGTTTATGATGTAGAAAAAACCCTTAAAAGCAACGTCATACAGTCAATGCGTTTTCATTCGTCATCATAGCTTACATGACATTAACTAAACAAAAATCTACCAATAACAAGGATGTCGTCATAACTTTGCCTTATTATTTATATACATAGTCACTTTGTTTATAAATATTGTGCCTTCATTCGCTATGATGTCATAAGGCAATGCAATTGATATGTTCAATAAACGTTTTAAATATATTGATAAATCCATTTTTTAGGCTATAGCTTTACTGTTAATATAAAATTAAGCGACAAGGCATACATAACGTTCTACTGGTGGTAAGTGATACGCCCTGCCCATAGATATAAAATGTAGATGTTATGACTAATTTATCACGTTATTACGCTGGCTACGGTGCCCTTCAAACCGGAAGACCATATTTTATACTGTACTGCTTTGCGGAAGTGGCATCACGGTATTACCCCATTCATCCCGTTGTATAAGAAGGCTTTTTTCTACTATTATGGTTACAACAGAAGCATAATGTATTGCTACTTATGATCTAATCTGTATTCTTTACTTATATAGGACGAACCATGTGAGTGGGAATCACCAGTGCCAAGAAGGGGGCCCTCTGCAGTATCGCGCTCGAAAAGCTTCAGGGACCGACTAGATCCTTTACTAGGTGAGTTTATAGATATTCTAGTTATGCTACTTTTTGCTCCCTACACCTTTAGGAGGCGTAAGGCGACCCAACCGCCCACATGTAGTAAGACAGATCCGCAGTACAAGTGCAATAAGTCAATTCGCCTGCTAAGCGTGGCAATTCTCAAATCTCTTTTTATACGACGCCAACAAGATCGGTCGTCTTGGCGTTGATTAAAAATGGGTCCAACAGTGAACTGCTATAGGCTGTTTATGATAATGACTTTTTTTGATAAGGTAATGACACTATTACAGCAGTTACCTGATCGTAAGAACTACACATTGTCTTAAAAGGCATTGTAAGACGTCACAAATAGACATGAGATTTTGCAGCAGTAGCTTCGGTGACCGTCGAACCCGACAAATCACACTACTTTTGCGACTGAAAGAGGTGTTGCGGTACTTGATATATTATGTTTTGTCATTACACATTTCCTCTCGGTGTAGGTATCAGATAATCGAAAGCAAAGATTTTTAATTTTTATTTGAAAAGTAACGAAACTAGCAAAATGTGAGTTATCACAATTCCACTCGCCGTTGCGATAATTAGTACATTGTGTACATTTCCAGTAAATAACACAGCTTCGACTGCCTTTTAAGTTCTGCCTCGCTAAAAAATAAATGCCATGCTGCCTCCGTAGCCTAGTGGTTAGCGCGTGTGCTTTAGAAAGCGGAGGTCGTGGGTGCGAATCCTGCGGGGACTCATTTTTGTTTTGTTAGGGCAATTAAAGCCGATCACCCAATTGCCTGGAAAGTAAAATGATCCACCCACCAACCCTCATTGGACCAGCGTGGTGGGATACCTACGGTCCAAAACCCCCTAACGGAGAAGGTGTGTATTAGGAGAGGCCTATGTCCAGCAGTAAACTAACACAGGCTGATGATCATTATGATGATGAAAAAATAATCATTTCGTTGTTCCCACTGTAAAAAGTCCTTTAAACTTAAATTTAATCCAAATATGTAAAAAGTTGCTGTACTACAAGGCGCGGTCCTTTTTTGTTAAAGAAACAGAGTTATACATGTGGATTCCGCTATTCATTCAAAATATGTAATTAATGTATACACAATATTTTTCAGCACTGGTAATTTAGTGTATTAAATATATTATATTGCATTTGAGCATAATAATTCGTCAATACGCCCCATAAACAAGTAAGCAGTTCAATCGTAGAGCTACTTACAGACTTAAGAATCATAGTAGTATGTTGTTTATTACTTTATTTAAAACCATATCATAATGAAGTTTATAATTTACTAGCAACACCGCGCATAACTCCTCTGTGAGTAGAATTTCGTAAAATCCGTTCTTAACTGACCTCTACTCGGCGAAAAGAACATTCCTACCAAATTTCAAGTTGCTACGCCTTATGGTTCCAGAGATATCGTGATGAGTCAATCGATAGGTGGGAATCTCTTATATATATATATAGATTATTAGGCAAACATCATCGTGATCCGATTTTTAGGGCGCTCTAATTAGAAGAAGTTCCAAGTATATCCGTAGTCGTTAATGATTCCAAGTAGACAATCTATTTTGTTTGCGTTTTACAATGTAGGCAATATTACACATTATCACGTAGGAAGGGGCTTACAGCTTACGATGATCTACTGCATGACACACACTGAATTGGTGATAATAATAAATTATTAATCCAATAATTTTTTAAAATATCATAAAAAATAAGTTATTCGCGTTAATAGAAATACTGTAATCTTCAAATACTTTTTTAACATTTATCGATTGAATTTCGTAATGAAAAGAATAAAACCTTTAAATGTCATTGTTATAAATATAATTGCCAATACACGTTTACTAGAAACCTGCTAGGCTACAATTTGCATTTATATCTTTGAGCAAGCTCGTAATATAAAGTAGTTAAAGACATAAACATCGGGTACATAATAAAAACAAAATAGCCGCAAGATCTATATCATTAACGTACATAAACAATAACAAAGAGTACAACGTAAAAGGTTATTTAAATAAACTATAAAGAGATTAAGACGTTGAATGGAACATTAAATCTTATTTAAGCTTTATGTTAACTATTGGTACTAATGGAAGCAAACAAAAAAGTAACCTAATCCCTGATTAAATCTAAGTACAATATAATATATTTTTTTATATTTCTGTGTATTTATTTTGACATTTCTTTACGAAGTGAGGTTAGTCAGACAATGCCATTGGCATCAAGTTCGCCTTTGTGCAAATATGTGCATGAACAATAAATAAATGTGAACAATCAACTATGCCGTAAAATAAATATAAAATAATTTTAGTGCTTAACTTTATAAGCATTATAAACTTATTAAGATAGATTAGTATTTTAATAAATAGCTTTAACTCGTGTGATATTACATAGCTCTAACCTATTTTGTGCGTTCATATTTAGTAATGACTAATACAACTATTAATTAACTATTAGTATAATTACTCTGTACTTTTACAACTAAAACTGTTTTACATCGCATGCCGAAATAATGCAGTCGGCACACAGTTAACGTTTTAAATGAATAATCTAAAAGTTATTTATCTCAAAAAACAACAAAATTCTTAAAATATGTGGTATAATAATAATTAAAAAAATTACTAAAAACAGCACACGTTTAAATGTAATCAGTCCGGTTTACTTTGTTTCATAAATCTCTCATAGTAAACGTGTTACATTATCTCGTAGTAAACATACGAACGTCGTAAAACACGAGCAGGTGGCCGGAATCCGTGCACCCTGACAGCAATAAAAACTTCAACAAGCAATCACAACTATTAATAACCGAGAAACCAGTACAAACACGTAACGGTTCAAACATCGGCGCATGACCACATAACCGGCGCATGTACGATATCGTTTAATGACTCATTACGAATAATTATTAAATTAATTAAACTGTGTAACATCGCAGTACAATGATACCGCTCGTGTTATCATTAACGATGTTTACACTGTTAATAAATTAGCAGCCGTTTAAAGGGTTAAAGTTCTGCTCGTGCGTTTAGGTCTCGACGTTTGGGCGTTCAGTCGCTCGCCGGCACTCGTTACAGCGGTGCGACTTACGCTGTGTGAATGAGAAATCACCGTTTCAAGGCATTCGTGCAAGCGGGAAGAAACCGCAGGGTGATCAGCCATGAGGTGGTTCAGAAGGTTGTTCCGAGGAAAGTGCGCGAAGCAGACTGAGACAAATACTAAGAATCCGCTCGAGTCGTGGGACTCGCGGACGAAATCGATGAGCCTCAAGATCCAGGAGACGAGGGTACCGCAGATAGCAGATGTCTCGGATGATGTGTTCGCTTTGACGACGATACGTAACTTCCGATGTGATAACTTGACCGAGTTCGTTCTCGAGAGCGACTGGGTGTTTGTGACCAGAGAAAGACTTTTAGAGCCAAGTTTTCAACAGCATTTGGCCAAAAAAGACTCGCTTACGAGATTGTGCACAGTGCTGGGGGAAAGGAGTATAAGGAAAAGTGTGGAAGTGGTAGCGAGACCACCTGACTGCCATTGTAAGGATCTGTGTGGAAAGGTTGAGACGAAGCAGCGAAAGAATCCGCTACGGCGATTCTTGGACGCCATTAGCAACCTTTGGCGGCGGCTGTACTATAAAATCAAAGCTTGCCTCAAGTGTACAAGGACCCGTAATAATAACGTTACCGAACAACATGACGAAAGTTATGATATTACTCGATCGTATCTGTGTAGGTAATGTTTTTTCGTTTGTTTATTTTTTTTACTTATATCAATAGATACGATAAGCAGGAAAGAAAATAACTCTATAACCTAACCTAATACGTTACAACGTAATCAAAATTTTTACTATAAATATTAAATAATATACTTTTATGAATTATTATTTACACAAACACTTTAATGTTACAGTTTTCTCCAATATTATTTCTTTTAAAGCGTTATTCAATATCGCGGCGATTGTTTTACAAAAAAGAAAAACGTGTTAAAGCTAACAACGAGAGTAATACCTTTCGTTTCCACGTGTCGTTTCGCTATTCCTTTTTGTTTTATAATATGCCTCCTCATCTAATGGTTTACCCGTGCACGTCCAACATTTATACTTTTATTCCTCATACAATGAAATATATTTAACACTTTAATAGAAAAAATTGCTGCGGGGACCTCCTTTTGGGAATTCGGTCAAATACTTTCAGGCTTGATCGTGTAGTATTACATTCTGAAGTTCAGTTTACAAAATAATTGGTGAAGTTATTTTCTTAAGTCAACATTTTTCTGTTCATTATCAGAAATATTTACTTTTCTTAATTATGTTGACAACGATATGGCCCTATCTAAATCTATGTCATGAGACCCGCGCAATTTTATCAGGTTACATCAAACACATTTAACGTAGGCGTTTACTTTTACTTTAATAATCTAGACTTAGCACGTAAATAAAATCGTATGCCTAACTGTATTAGTGACTGCAACTAAAGCTTTGGAATTGATTAACCGCAGGAATATTCAATAATAAGGCCATACATACATATTTACGTTAATTTGAGACCGCGTTTGCCCCGAGTATAGTTAGTTATGAAGTAAAAAATAATAAGCGACAGGAACATTGTGATGTAACTTTAACATTTAGAGCGTAGTCAATAAAGAAATAAAAATTTATTATAAAGTATGCATTCAATATAAAAAATAAATTGATTTTAAATTATAAAACAAGATAAAGATTATGATCTGTAATAATTATTAACTTGATCGTTTATTAATAATATCTGTAATAAATGTTTTAAGTTATTACAGATGAGACAAAGCTTAGCTATGGTCAGAAAAAAGTTTTTTTATTAACATAAACCGGAGAGACGACCAAGACATCCACTAGATTGCCATAGATACGCAGTGCCGATAAAATTGTAGAGCTAGATACAATATCGTTCTCCGACCAGACAAATTGTATGTAATATTTCTTTTACCCAATAAAACCGCTGGCTACGATGTCCTTCGAACCGGAACACACTAGCGTTTTCAAACAACTGTTATTGTAGTGTGCATAATAATAGACTTGGGACTGTTTATTAAATTTATTGTTCTCTCAAGCAGCGGCGGGTCGCGTGCGTGCTCTACGCGGTGGACGCACATCGAGGGGCGCCGGTGCCGCCTTAAGGGCATACGCTCTACACCTAGCGCAGGACAAGAGCACGACATTCGCCCAGAATGTGGACAACTTCATCGCCTGTACATTGGACTCTAAGGAGACTAGCCCACAGGTGAGCATTCCGTGTCGTTTTTACTCGTAAATATTGGACGGTTTGAAGCACTAGATTCTTAACTGAATAAATCATTTTCCAATTTGATTTTGGCCTTTTACCACATAACCAGTAAGCCTCTTTTATAGTTATTAGCTTTGGTACGGTATAATAAATTGCAGTTTGTAATAGAATTTCTCTTGCAGAAAAATGGACAAGTGTAATAAGTACGTTTATACTAGCCAACAGTTGTTCAATATTATCAAATAATAGGTTTATTATAATTTCATAATTTTTTTCCCGCACAAGCAATTTTAAACTTACATTATTCTATCATTATAGTTGTTTATTTGCTATTTAACAAAATTTTTGTTAATAACTTTATACGCTGTTTTGATGATGATTACAAACTGCCTCTGTAGCCTAGGCCTGTAAGGTGCTTTAGAAACCGGAAGTCGGGTTCGAACTCTGCGGGGACCTAACAAATCTTCATGGGCATGTAAAAGTCGGTCCGCCCATCACCCGCATCGGACAGCGAGGTGGGATTCGGTCCAAAAAAAAACCCCTCCAATGGAGATGGCGTGCATTAGAGAAGGCCATGTCCAGTAGTGGACCAACACAGGCTGATGATGATGATGACATTAATCGTTATCAACAGTAACATCAACATCGATTAGAATTTTTATTGTATATAAAATCTTATAAGAAAATTATATTACAGTGGTTCAAGTTTTTCTGTAAGTATCGTATTCTGTGTAGTGTAAACTTTCATTTTGATATAATTTCAGGTAATGATGCGTAATATGAGACAATTCATGTCCGGCATGAAGAACTATCTCGTTAAGCATGGAGAAAGGGAGTTCGAGAAGGAGGTGGAGAAAGAAAGACTTAAGGTGAGAAAACTTCTTTCTCATCTCTACATTGTTTACTAATAAACCAAATTGTATACTCTATATTATTATAAAAAACAGCTGTTTACTAAATCGTAAAATTTTTATTGCCCTTTTTATCTGTTTGTAATGCATTTGTGCAATTACGTGTATTACTATTATTACATCTACTATCTCAATGTCATTGCATCGGCTTAAGACAAGATTGCTATCTTACTTGTTTAATTTTACAAGGGCTTAAAAGCACGTTTATGATAATAAATATAGGTATTTAAAAATATGGTAAAAAATAATGAAACAATATTAAAAATCTTTACAAATAATACATTATCTAACTGTTACGTAAAAGTACGTTACGTACTACGTGTATTATAACAGCTTTAATATTATCTAGTTTTAAGTACTTAAACGCGTCAGTCATAGGTCTAGTCTAGTCTATGTGATACTGCCTAATTTAAACGATGTAAGTCGTAAAGTTAGTTATTGGAGAAAGCTCTGTGTAAAAAAAAACCTTGAAGTTTATCGGCAAGTCAAATAAAACCTAATTTGCGCAGTCTCTGACAAAACGTAAGGCGCTACGATTCGTGTTGTGGGTATTGACAGTAGCATCGTTTAACCAAAAATGACCTATAATGTCTGATGCCATTGGAGTTGGTTATCAAGGATTGTTTTTGTAAAACATATAATATATATTATTTATATGTATTATTTTGTGCGGGTGTATATATGCATTTGTTTTTAACTATTAGTCCACTTGTGTCTTCATACAATGGTGCACTATAAATTTATCTGTGTAGATGTAGAATCGTTGTAAACAAAGCAATATCGAGACGTCGTCGACAAGGAAGCCTTTGTTAATAGATAATAATTTTCATTCCTGAATATGACTTCACGATCTTAATAAGTGTAAATATTTTTTACCTATAATCTATATCTTTAAGTAAGCGTAGTGTCCATCGGCCACCGGGAATTATCGCTCCTGAAATTGATGTTGACTCACTACGTAACTTAGTCACACTTGTGCTGTAAATACCACTTTGCTAGTTTGAATTTTGCGGGGACTCCTGAATTTTGAATTTTTCTTTATATGCCCCGTAGCTGAAGCCAACCGAGTTTCTAAACCTGGACGCGATACTAGAGGGAGTAATGCATCGGTTGGTTGTGCGTCCGCTGCGTGGGCGGCTGTACTCCCAACTAGCGGCATGGCACGCGCCCGACTTGAGGAGATTGCACGCGGCTATAGAGAGAGCGCAGCACGCGACTCCACTTCAGCTGGGAGTCAAGGTGGGTCACCAAAATTTTATATTATAAATCATGTGTGTTTTAGTAAGTTTCGAGTTTTTAATCATATCAAATGCAATTTATTAAACTTAGTATATCTGTCTTTATATGAAATATACTGCTTTTTTATAGATAACATGTTTTATTTGGAGGTCATTTATATCAAAATTTATCATCAAAATCATCATCAATCAATAGTCTATGTCAAAATTAATAAGAAAAGCTATACGTATAAAACGTATTTTTAATACAATGTAAATATTAGTTTTTTGAAATAAGTTTTTTCGAAAATTGAAGGACTTTTACGGATTTTTATCGCGTTTGTGATATTTTAATTTTACATTTTAAGTTCCCGACGTTTCGAACACTTTCCAGCGGCCGTGGTCACGGGGTAAACTTAGATGTGTAGCGTCTTGTTGCCAGTGCTGAAGCGAGATTACCAGATCTTAATTGTAATAAAATAATCTCAATCTGTACTCCGACTTATGCGAAGTGAACTTACTTTATCATTTCAATTATCAAATAAAATCCGTAAAATGTCAATTTATTCAATTATGTGTATTATTTGCGTAAACCAAAGAATTAATTATATGTCGTTTCTGTTACAGGAGTCAACGAAAGTGCCGTCGTCAGCGGTCTTGGCTGTGATCTCAAAACATTTCCTCAAAATGCAAGAAGCTGATTCGCCTTTGGACAAATTAGAAAACCTTTTAGCCGCTATATCTGTCATGTTCAATGCGGTATGTTATTATTTGAGCTAGTGATTATAAATTACATTTCCATTACATTTCCATTACATTACATTTTCGAGATAACGAGATTTTCTGCTCCGAAATAGTAATAAAGTGAGCGATCACTGAGTTACGTTTTTCCGGGAACTTTAGATACTGTATAAAACTGGATAAAATAATTGGGAATCGCAACTTTTAGTTATTTTTATGTTTTTATATTTTTTTAAAGGTTTATTTATATACATATAGAAAGGTTTATTTTTGTTAATATGATTTATTATTTCAGTTAACCTAACTAAATGCACCACAGTATTGTAATTGTTTGAAAATTGCAATCAACTGTGAGTTGTTGCACGTGTACAGTACACGTGGAAAATTAATAATTCGTGATTGCTTAGCGTTCTATATAACTTTTTCGGATGAATACTGATAACAAAGCACTTCGCTCCGTCACTAAGAGAAAAATAAATCATACGTATTTGTCATTGTAAATACTAAAAAAAATTATGTTATGACAATTATACTTCGCTTTTTAGATGCGGGGAGAGAGGGCGGTCGGTGCAGACGATCTGCTACCAGTACTGGCATGGACTGTGGCAAGATGTAGACTAGTCTGTGCTGAACTGGAAGCAGAGTTGATGGCTGGATTGCTCCCTCCCGCGCTTTTGGCCGGCGAAGGTGGCTATTACCTCACGGCGTTGTTTTCTGCGGTCGCTGTACTGAAGCGACTCGCTCCGGAACCATCCCCCGATAGCAATGCACCGGTGAGTTTTTGTAATGTCAATGCTATAAGTTTAAGGATGAATAACATACAATTTAGAATAAGAAAGGAGCTGGACGGTAGGAGTAGTTATATTAAATTTCAACGCGATATTAGGCGTTAGGTCTTATATTAAATTATGCGTTGTATTCGTGTGAATGCGAAAAATACTAGCTAACGCACGTTGCAGCCTTATTCTATCGATACATGCGTCGGATGTATAAATTCGTTACTAATTTTTAAGATGATCTTTCACAGTCACTATATTATGACGCCAGTGGTACTGACATCAGACTCACTCATCGAATGCACTTTACCATTTTTGGTGTCAATTATCAGTGACAAATGAGGATTTTGCCAGTGATCATAACAACCACCCTAACAATGACAGTAATGTCAACTAAGTAGTAGCGTCGCGGCGCGTGGTCGCTGTCGTCTTTAGTTTTTTAGTTAGTTAGTTTTTTATAATTATTTCTTTTATTTACGCGATTATTATATATACATATCAAATCCACTAATTTACGGGTTTCTCGCGTTACTTATAATATATATTTCGAGTTCGTTTTCAGCATCCATGATCACGGACAGACTAATTTGGTATATTTCTATTAATAAATATTAATATTTATAATAATAAAGATATATACCAACTTAGTCTGCCCGTGATCATGGATACTGAAAGAATCCGAAACGTCAGGAATAAATATAGTTCGTTTTTTTTTAAATCAATAGTGTTCATCATTTATTTGTGTTTGAACAATGGCACTGCGGATTGCCTTCAGTTTTTTTTAACTTTTAAATTCGAAACTATTGTGTAATCATCTTATAATGTTTATTTATATATCTTTTGATTATGTAGACTAAACAGTGGCGTCGGTTACGTCGTCAATTCTTACTTTTGATCATGCTAGTGTTGTGTACCCTTCTAAATCATTTATTTGTTCACCATTTAATGGCTTTTCGAGTTTCGAGCGAATATTTTCTTATTTTGATGCTTTGTAATTGCCTTATCACTACGTAGTATAAAACAAAGTCGCTTTCTCTGTCCCTATATCCCTATGTATGCTTTACTCTTTAAAACTACGAAACGGATTTTAATGCGGTTTTCTTAATAGATAGAGTAATTAAAGAAGTTTTATATGTATAATTCATACATAGTATTGTAGAGAAACACTGATTATTTATATATGTTTTCATACATTTTGCTGATATCAATATAATGCACCCGTGCGGAGCCGGGGCAGATCGCTAGTATACATATTTTTTCATTCAATCTTGTCTGAACAGTGGCGTCACGGCTCGTCGTCGCAGTCGTAGTCAGTTCTTTCGCTTTTAAAGCTGGATAGTTTTGTGATATTACGTTATAATATCTACATGCCTTGCAATTGTAATATAATATATATTTTATCATTCAATCTTGTCTGAACAGTGGCGTCACGGCTAGTCGTCGCAGTCGTAGTCAGTTCTTTCTCTTTTATAGCTGGATAGCCTTGCAATTGCCTTATAATATAATTTTATCATTCAATCTTGTCTGAACAGTGGCGCCGCGGCTCGTCGTCGCAGTCGCGCGGCGCGGCGGTGGTGCGCGTGGCGCTGCCCGACGAGTGCCGCGGCTCCATCCGGCGCGTGGCGCTCCCCTGCCGGCCGGGCGCGCGCGCTCGCGACCTCTGCCGCGCGCTCGCGCACGCCGCCGCCATCACCAACCCGCAGGACTACGCGCTGTTCGCCCTGCACGACGGACAAGGTGACATAATTGAGCTGAATATGTAGGATATTAAATCGTTTGGCATAGCAAAGATCATGGCGAGAAAGTGGCATCGTACTCATTGGGTTCGTATTGATGAACTTTCGTTGAGATATCAATCACTGAGCAGTTGACAGTTGACCAAAAACAACGCTATATATAGGTACGCAACGGTACGTTGCTGTGGGTTATTTTGATTACAACAACTCCTGGACTAGTGCTAAACTATAGAAAGAAAGACTTAGTTGTGCTGAGTAATTGCTGACTGATATGGAATTATATATGTACGGCGTTTATTCCGTAGCCTAGTGGTATGGGCGTGTGCTTTAGAAACCGGAGGTCGTGGGTTCAAATCCTGCGGGGACTCAACAAATTTTCATTGTTGTTTCCTACTCGGTTAGGACAATTTGGGCCGATCACCCAATTGTTTGAAAAGTAAGATGACCCATGCGTCGGATGGGCATGTAAAAAGTCGGTCCACCCACCAACCCGCATTGGACCAGCGTGGTGGGGTACGGTCCAAACCCCCTGATAGATAGGGGTGTATTAGGGGAGGCCTATGTCCAGCAGTGGACTATCAGAGGCTAATGATGACGGCGTTTATTAAATAAAACAAAATGCAGAGACATTTGTAACAGAGCTAAAGATTTGAAATTGTACTGAATCTTAAATTACTAAGATATATAGCATCTACTAACAACTAACTAACACTTCATCTGTTGAACGCCACTTGGTTGCAGCAAAAGTAAATGTAAATGTTGCACTAAAACAATCAGAATCCATTTCTAAACGAACCTGGTTTGACAAAAGTTTTATCAGTGCTATATAAGTTCCAAGAAACTGTGAATATATGTCCGTCATCTCTGTGTGTCTACGCCAAGCTTAATAAGCCTTAGAATTGATATTTACATGACAACAGAGTATGGTCACCCGTACAGCGTTGTAATTAGTCGTACGTATCATACATCGCTCTTATATCAGCGTTAATTTTTCAGCCATTTAGATCTTTGTAACAAATTTTGTTTTTCTTTGCAGAGACAATGCTAAACGAGAACGACTGTCCACAAGAGGTCATGTCAGAGAAAAGTGGACAGAATTTCATACTGGCCTACAAGAGGATAGATGCGAAAATCGCGTGGCCCCAACAAGCCTTACTGTCTTACCCTTAGACGAAGTAAATACATGTAAGCGGCAGAAATCTCTTAGAATCTATATCATTAAACGTACAATTGTTCGATACAATAATCACAAAAAACCAATAGGGCTCTTATCATCAGTAATATTGTCCAATAAGACAAAAAAGCAATACATTCGTAGCACAAGGGAATGTAAAACTATATTTTTGTCCTCTTACCAGTAAAAAAGTCATATTTTAATACGATATCATCAGATATCCCTTTGAATGGTAATTTCTTTAACTTCTATCTTAATCGTATCTATAAGTACATTGCAATTAGACAGTATTTTCAAAAACCCTTTTGTATTTAATCAATAATGTTGCGTAATTTTCTAATAAAGTAGCTTTTCTACCCAGTAGCGTTTAAGCCTTTTGTAATCGACTGAGTGATTGGTGAATAATGACGTGTGTTGATTTATCTTACTTTTAATTAGTGCTTGTTTTGTATTATTCTTAATAAGTTTGCTTGATTTTAATATAAGAAGGTTACCTTTAAAAGGTTTTTACGTTCAGGTGTACTATATGTTTGTAAATGTTCCTAATATTCGACAGGTACCCTGGAAAGAACTCACCAAATTGTTATTTTTAGTTGTTGTACATTTTAAGTATTCTCTTAAATGGTTCATTTTAACTTTAAATTGTAATCACTCTACATTGTCTCTATTTCTAACATTTAACGCTAACTTGTTTATTGAACTGTGATGTAATTTGTATTAGTCTAGTAAGTTTTGTATTAATTTTGTATATTCGTAGAGGCGATTCTTAATATAATTTATTTATACGTAAACTTAAGGGAACGTAATGGACGGATGGATAAATTTTAAGGTACGAGCAATTTCGAGATGAATATTCAACACGTACCTAGATTTTTATCATCGTAATTTTATCATAATCGGATAAATCACTTGCCTTTGTTTTCACGTTTCATTTTAAAACTATAAAGTTATTGGCTTTTTTAAATAATCAACTGTCACTTGTTCCATCAGTATGAAAATATATATTTTTTAATTTGGTTTTTTATCTGTTTTAGAAACAAGAATTTTAAGCTTAAATGTAATAACGTATATATTTTGTGTTATTTTAAAATTACAGAAGTTATTTTCACTATTATTAGATTCAAAAATTATCGAAAATTCATGTTTAAGGCAAGCTGATTTTCTGAATATGTTCATCGACTACGAAGCAATACCACCACTGCAAGATTAATGTATTTTGCCAAAAATATTATATGTATGTTCAATTAAGATTTAAAAAAATTTTAAGCTGCATGATATTTATTAAGCTTGTTGTATTTTATATTAACTTATTCATTCTGAATTACATAGGATTGTCAAGTAACTGATTTTTAAAATATTAAAATAATGTTTCATCTTTGTCTATTTATATAAGCACGTAAACAATTCTCTTTCAATATTTTTTAATAACGCCAATATTTATATCAGCTTTTAGAATAATACTAAAGTTTGGAAACCTTAATCGAATACTGTATGTAATATGTTAGTGCTATGTTGCTAATTTCTAGACTTCAAATCGATTAATATACAAACCGCTTTAACATATAATTGCTATAAGACATCGAATATTCTGTTAGCTTATAGAAAGAACAACATATTAACATAAAAATATAATATAGAAATCAGTTTCAGGTAAAATTAGGGCGAATATAAGTCTTTACAGTAATCAGTGTTGTTTATAAATTAAATGCATTAAATGAAAAATATTAATTAAATATAGTAAGTTATTCATTACTATACAAAGGTCGGCTGTTATATGATGCCTAAGGTATTAAGCCCGCCTGTGCGCATATAAATTTGTGCAAAAGTTTAAATAAATAAATAAATAGCTTCTTTTACCCATTTATTAACATAATCTAACATGATTACTCTCTGATGATTCTTAAACAAAAATCATAAAAAATATTTATGATTTCCTTGTAATAGCTTTCATTATTCATATGTATTTTAGAGTTAAGCTGTCAATTTTTCTCGTATAAAAGAAACATATTGCATATGCTGATTGAATAACGAACATTAAATCTTTGTGGTGGTAATGTGACCGTGTAAATTCGTATTTATTGCAATCATGTATTTTAAACTTAGTTATTGTATAACACGTATATTGTGTTTTAATAACATTTTCAGTCATTTGTGAAGAATTAAACGAATTTTTACCAAACGTAATTTATGTTTTTTTTTCGTGTATTATCACATTTCAATCCCCGACCTATTCCGATTTAGTGGTATCATATTCATCGTCATTATTATTATCAGCCCGTGATAGTCCACAGCTGAAGATAGGCCTCTCCTAATGCACACCTTCCCCATTTGGGGTTTTTGGACCGTATCCCAACACGTTGGTCCAAAACGGGTTGCTGGGTGAACCGACTTTTTACAAGCCAATCTGACGCATGTATCATCTTACTTTTCAGACTATTGGGTGATCGCATCAAATTACCCTAATCAACTAGGAAACAACAATAAAAAATTGTTACGTCCCCGCAGGATTCGAACCCACGACCTCCGGTTTCTAAAACACACGCCCATACCACTAGGCTATGGAGGCAGTATCATATTATTTACAAGAAATAA
This sequence comes from Lamproptera curius, assembly GCA_029286875.1. Lineage (NCBI taxonomy): Eukaryota > Metazoa > Arthropoda > Insecta > Lepidoptera > Papilionidae > Lamproptera > Lamproptera curius. Next base: position 421,078 of record JAGSMT010000041.1, on the reverse strand, counting down.
ACGAGCATAAATGTAGAAAATTTCTTTCAAATGTGTTTGAAAAGAACCTCTCTATCATAATCCAAACACGATCACAAAACTTAATATATTTAATATAAAGAATATTATCATTAATCATATAATTTACTACACGTGACCACGGCCGCTGGAAAGTGTTCGAAACGTCGGGAATTCAAAAATGTTAAATAAACGCGATAAAATCCGCAAAGATATTTTATTTAATAATGTATGGTATTCGCGTAAACAAAAGAAATTATTATGACTTAAGATATATCGATAAAACACTACAAACACATAGTTGCTATGGCAACTACTAATTCTTATTGTTTAGATTCTGTGATTTTTTTTGCTAAGCAACAAACAAAAGCTGTTTCAAAATATGTATAAATTAAAAATTAATATTACAAAATTATCGTGAGAAGCACTTTAGCAAAATCATGGACGTGCAAGTAAATTACCCCAAAAAACACCCACAAGTATATTGGGATACTCTAAATATTGAATATCCAGTGAGACTTCAAGACACGTCTCAACCGATTGTATCAAGTGAAACTATTGCGAGAAGGTGGAGGTCGATCCCGGAAGTTTCACATAAACCGACGGTATGTATTAAAATGAATGTTGAAACATACATAAATAAATACACATATTTTTGGTTGAAAACTGACAAATAACTGTTCACATCACAGTAAGTAGTCAGTGTCGTACTTTATATTGACTTGACTTAACTTTTTAAGATGGTAGGTCTCTTTTTCACAAGAGACCATCTGGGGTAGTGCCTTGGTGAATATTCCTGCCGCGAACTAGTAATGTTTAAGCACTACTGTGTTCCGATTTGAAGGGCACAGTAGACGTAATTACTGGGTAAACGAGATGTAACATTTCATGTTTCAGGGCGTATCACTTACCATCAGGTGGATGTCTTATCGCTCTAATCATTAAAAAAACAATTTGTTATTATTATTTTACACGTTACAATATTAAACAACTAGCTATTGTCACAGAATTTGTCCGTGGAGTTTCGGAAAACCCGTTCGTAAATGATATTAATTCAGCAAAAAAAATATTCGAACCAAATTTCAACTCAATCGACTTATAGCTTAAGAGATGTTGTGATAAGTGAGTTCGAAAACGGGATCTGATATAAAACAGATATTTACTTCAATAATGTTAATCATGTAGATTTAATATTCTGTTATAAAGAATATTACAAATTTTAGTCAGTAGTGTAATATTTAGCCTACTTAACCCTTAGCAATTATACCAATGATGTTTTTCTTATTGTAATATTTTAATTAATTATTTATAATTCCAATAATATCAGCATCAGCACGGGTCCATTAAGAAAAACTTGAGTATAGAAATACCCGTTACATATACATACATGATTTAATGTTATTGTTATGTTATAGGAGCGTAAAAATCTTATTAATGGATTTTCCCGTGACTACGGTATTTGTAGAGAATTGGATAGATCCCGAACATCTTTGGATTTTCCTACAAAAATACCTGAAACAATAAGACACAATAAGCATACTTCGCCTGCAGAAAACAAATACGTCTATCCGCCTAGTAAATCCGTAAGTATTTTTATATTGCATTGTATTAATTAGTAACCCAGATCTTTTTAACTAGTTTTGATAAAAAGTATAAAAAAAAGAGGACAGTTCCACAGCAATGTACAATTAGCTTTGGGTATCGTAAAAATAACACTACGGCCTAAAGTGTTCGTAAAAATTAAATAATATACATTTTTATATTTCAAATTTACCTTTTTAGTGTTGTCAAGTGAAAACTATTTAGAGGAATTAAAATTAAATTTCAACCAGTAATGGATCACAACAGAGCCCTATACTACGCGACTTCTAAAATAAATAAGTCATTGCAGGTTTCATTTTGGCGTTACCTAAAAATTCAACGCTATTATTTGATAAAGTAAAAGATTTTCCGTAATATATATCTACATATATTTACCAAAACAAGTGAGACTAAGCTAAGATGATGGAAAGTTACACAACTGTTTAAAATATATGGGATTACGTAGTCAATGACATTACTAAATAATTCGTTTTGAATAAATATCATTTCGAATTGAAACTAAACCGGCTACCGCGTGACACTGCTTGTGATTTACATTTCTTATATCTTAAAATGGTTTATATGAATAACTAATAACTAAAGTAATAATAACTTTATTTAAATACTTAACTTAATGTATTTCTATACCTACCATTTAGTCAATTAAAATTAGTCAATATAGTGCCTCCGTAGCCTAGCGATGTTAGCCCTTGCTTTATAAACTGAAGGTCGTGGGTTCGAATCCCCCGGGGATAACTGGCAACTAATTCATCTTGTATGCAATTTACCCCATGGTTTCCTCCGCCTCCTTAAAGCCTCTAACCTCTGCAACCCAGCCGACCTCATGAATACTAGGCAAAATGGTTATGTAAAAGATATACCGTTTTAAAATTATTATTAAATTTAATAGCTTTTAATAATTTTTTTGACAAAACAAATTTATTTCTATTACAAAACAGTATCAATTACGTTAGTAATTATTATACTAAATCATAAAGTAAATTATTTGCACTTTTGTGATATATTGTATCATAATAAAGAATGATTAAACACATTCTAATATAAATCCATCATTATATGAAATGAAATGTACTTAGGGTATTATATACTACTTGATATTCTCATATTTTAGGTAAAGTGATATAGGGTCGATTTCCAACGGTAAAAATTTTTATGTATTATTACTATTATTTAGTTATTTATTATTTGCATTTGTAGGTCGAGTTTCGCCCACCGTCACTTTCTGCTTATGGCACTACTGTAATGAGAGAATCATACACGACTCCAATAACTGCGAGTCGCCTTAACACTGATAAAGACCAGTTTAAACATCCAGCAACTTTGAAAATAAATCCGGTATGTACTAGTAATGAATAACTTATATTTTTTTTTACTTTTGCGAATTATTTTTCTTGTAATTAAAGAACTACATAGACTGACTGTACAATAAAAGGGCTCGTAAAGAGCGTAATATTTTTTAATTATTTACGTGTTTTTACATTGTTTTTAATGTATTTTATTTTTTAACTAATAATAAATGATTGAACTTTAAATGAAAAGAACGCGACAAAATAAAATATTTAAAGGCATTTCCATCCACGCTTGGTTCTTTACTTAATTATTTAAACGTAATTAATTCTCTCTTCCAGGAATTTACGGAAACGTTTCCTCCAAAGCTATTGGAACCGATTGACACAACATACGACGGATACGAGAAGTATTTAGACCCTTATCTTACAACCAGCAGACTGCACCATCGACCATACACTGCTGATCAGTTAAAAAAGATTTCCAACTCGAAGGATATCGTTACCTATTACACTTTAGGAGATATCCCATGGGTAATAACATACTGTATCTCCTAGTGTCTTTATTATATATATTGGCACACTAATTAAAGTGCGTAATTCTTTGGTTCAGGTATAGGGCTTACTAAAAGCTTTAATTAAAAAAGTTTATTAATGATCTTGTGACGCCCCTATCCATTAGAGGGGTTTGCACCGTATCACACCACGCTGGATGCAGGTTGGTGGGTGGACCGACTTTTTACATGCCCTTCCGACGCATGGATCATCTTACTTTTGAGACAATTGGGTGATCGACCCAAAAAAAACGAAGCAACAATGAAAATATATTGGGTCCCCGCAGGATTCGAACCCACGACCTCCGGTTTCTAAAGCACACGCCCATACCACTAGGCTACGGAGGCAGAAGAAAGACTTATGAAATAATATTAATCATTGTTAATTAATTAATAGATGTTAAATTGTTAAAGGTATGGTCAACAAAACCAAAACATGATGATTTCTATTTGCGAGTGAAAGGACCTAAATCAATGTATGACAGAGAGAAATTCACGGAAGATTTTAGAGAAATAAGAACTCACAATAAACTGCAATTGTTACCAGGGTACATATAATACTGTCTTGTCATTTTTAAAATAGGTAAAAACGACAACAGTTTTATAATAGTTTAGTCGTTACGTACAAACTTTCAGTGTCTATTTATAGTTTTGATAGCTACGTACCACACTTTTAATATATCAAATATATGACATAAAGTTATTTCTTTTGAAACAATACTAAAAAAAACTACCATTGACACACATATACAACTTATGCCGATCTATAGCGATATGATTCAAGAATCAACCTTTTAAATACGTTTCTGATTTCAAAGATAAACAAAAGATTTTATTATTATTTTAAAAGGCTTGCCTACAAACTAAAGAATTTAGAGTTTCCGACTGTTAATTTAAATTAAATAAAACAAGTACAATGTTATTACTGTTTGTGTTATTTCTGTTCATCACCATATTTAAAACAAGGTTAGGATTTGTAAATACTGAGTTAGAACGACGGTTTTTTAGACCAAGTTTATTTATATGTTTGTTGTTTAAAAGATCGTGGTCTCAGGATCGAGTGTAATACTAATTAATTTTAATTATAAGTTAGTTTTTAAGATGATAAAAAAAATTAAATAGCCGTCGTTAAGATATTATATATGTATCTCAGGTGGTATGACGGTGGTTGGTCATAAATGTTTATTCATATCTGACTTACAACTTTAACTTGATAGTAAATAATAAAGTTATACGTCCTGCCGATAAGAAAGGCAGTGTGAAACATCACAAAACCATTCATTCGCCGAGACAAGGGTGTGACGTCTCGTTTTCCAGTAATTATTGTCCAGTAATTGTGGCTACGGTTTCTTTAAACCGAAAGACGTGTTAATACATAAAAGTGTCAGTGTTTACACTACAGCTTTGCAGCATAAAAACCCAAGACAATCTCCTGTAAACTGAAAAGCACTGCCTTCAAAATAGTACTTTTATGTGGTCAAAATAAAATTCATGTAATACATCAATAGAATATAACATATAATTTATTTAACATTTCCAGGTCATTTAGAACTGAAACGAGGGACAACTTTTCATGGGGCCAACAAATTTTTAAAGATAAATAAAATTAAACCGAAAAAGTAATACATCGTTACATAACAATTTATATCCATTTATTAAGTCGTGATAGATGAGAAATAAAAATACGGTAATTTAGGAATAGTAATTCGAAGCCCTCTACTTAAATTTAAGTAATAAAAATAGTAATTTACTTTTCTTATGTAAATAAATACAAATACAAAGCTGCCGGAAGAACACTACGATTAGCATGCAATACTTTAGATGACTAATCTCTAGTATAGATCGGCCGCCGTCAACGAAATCACCATTATATCTTACATATCAAAATCTCGAAAAGTTTTCACGTAAATATCTTAGAAAAAAATAATTTAGTGCCATTTCATTTAAATCAACAATCGTTACGAGTTTTCAAAACAAAAAACAACATGATTGCGAAATGCCATTGGTAAATAAATAATTAAAACTTAAAATATAAATTTTTTTTCTGCAATCACAGATTAATATAATTATATTTCTTAATAGAAATACATGTATTATTTTTTTAAGGATTTGTTAAAAATTGTTGTTAATTCAAAGTTTGATCCCTTTACATTTAAACTTAAATTTTAAGCAACAGTTTGACAAAAGAAAACTAAACATTATTAAATTTTTCACTGCTTAATGTAGTCAAAATTTATTAAAAATTATACGTAGATATTAAGTCATAGACGATAAATGTTTATGAGCTTTCTGTAATTTTTGACATTAATGTAAAATGACAGGAAAGAAATAATATAAAATTATCGCACAAAACATGTCTGTTCAATTTTTAGATTGAAATTTTCGTAGAGTTATAAAACTAAACTTATTATGTAGAAACAGAAAGTGCAAAGTTTGAATGGAAATAGTATACTTTTGATTGTTCTATTGATTCTGTTCTATGCTATTTACCTTATACAGCCATATTGGTCTATAGTTCTATGTTTGGCACTGATTTACGCTTTGTATACTCAAATATCCTGCATTGTTTAGTTGGTAAGTGCTTTTTATTCATAAATAAATTTAAATCCCGATTTTTTCTGTATTATTTCACGAACTAAACTAATGTTATAAATTAAATGTTTATCAAAGAAAACATAAATAAAAACACATTTACTTGAAGGGGGAAGATCTGCTTTTAACAAGGGACCAGGAGAGAAGTGCCACCGCAATTTTTTCAGCCACAAAGCAGTACTGTGATAACACTACAGCGTTCCGGTTTTAAGGGGGCCAAAGCTAGCGTAATTACTTGGCAAACAAGGCGTAACACTGAATGTTTCAAGGCGGTGAGTGAACATGTCGATTGTATGCTAAACAAAACTTGTAATAATAAGACATTTATTTGTAAAAACATGGTATAGCATAAATAATTGAGGTGTAATTACAAACATATTCAGACCCAATGTTTTTACTCCACGGAGCGTACAAATATTATAAGAAGATAAAAATACATTATATAATTAAATGTCAAGTTACAAAATTTACATTAATTTATAGGACTAGTGTACAGGATAATGTTCATTTAAAATCATTTACAAAATTACAAAACAATTTAATTAAATAAAACTGAACAGTGTACATCTCTTAAAAGTCCTTATCGCAAAAAAATCAGTTAAGTTGTAATAGCACTTATCAATTAAACGTAGTCGCAGTTGCTTTTTAAATTGAAATTGGTTAAGATCTTTAAGTTCTTTCGGTAACTTATTGTAAATAATTGGAGCCATACAAAATACACTATTCGCATCCGTGACGTTCTAGCTCTTCGTATGCATAATTTGGTATTATCTCGTCGATTTCTTATAATAAAATCTGACACCCGTGTAAACAGTGACGGATTACTTCGCACAAAAACCGCTATTTCGAGAATGTATAGTGAGGCCAAAGTTAAAATTTTATTTTCTTTAAAATAATTTCTGCAACTGTCTCTTACTTTTAATCTGAACATGGCTCTTATACACTTTTTAACATATCGCAGTTTTGAATCCACTATACCGTAATATGCTATTATTAATGCACCTGAGCTAATAATTAGTGATAGTTTTGAAAACATATATGCTGAGCTGTTGATTTTTTCAGCTAGATTGATTAAATGTTCTTTCCAGTACAAATTATAATCAATATTCAAACCTAGGAATTTAATTGTCTCTGTCGCATCTATATCTTTATCCTCATACTAATGTTTAATTTAGAATAATCGGAAAATTGAGAACCAAATAACATTGACTTTGTTTTTCTAGGTTTATTTTTAAATTGTTACATTTCATCCATTCTATAATTGATTCAATATTGTCATTAATTTCTGTCACATTTTGATTCTTTAATTCAATTGTCAATGTACAATCATCAGCAAATAAGTCAGAGGGTGCTTGGTAACATTAGTAATATCATTAATATAGATTAAAAACAACAGTGGACCCAAGACACTGCCTTGAGGTACACCAATACGCTGTGCGTTGTCGAGACCGAAATTGTTCTTCTCTTTCCTAAAAACGTCAATTTGGGATACTATAGTGCAATGCTTTCATTTGAAAGATAAGATTTGATCAATTGTAAATATTTCCTCTACACCATATTTATAAAGTTTTGATAACAAAATATTATGATCAACATAATCAAAAGCTCGTGTCATATCACAATATATTGCACATACAGATTTTTTATATCTAAATTACTCATAATAACATTTAAGAAATCATATACTGCCATATTAATCGTTCTATCTTTTCTAAATCCTTTTGTGCTTCTGTAAATAATTTGTTATTTTCAAAAATGCATACAGTTGTTTGTAAATGAATTTTTCAAATATTTTGGAAAATGGAATTTGTGCAATTGGTCTGTAGTTATTTATATCCAGTTTGTTTCCTTTCTTGAATATTGGTTTTATTATTGCATATTTTAATTTATCTGGGTAAATCCTCGTACTTATACAAAGATTTAAAATGTAACTTAGATGTCCAGAAATATCCTTGCCACACTTTTAACAATTTTTGTCTGTATATCATCTGGACCAATGCTATTTGTGTTATGCAACATCATTGTTATTTCATATATATCATAAGGCGAGCATGGTTTCATAAACATTGAGTTATTATGGAAGGGAATTTTCATTAAGTGATTAGTTTAAGTAAATACATATTATATAGACACATAAACAGACACGAGAGAAGCACTATGTTTAATTAATGTTTTGCCGATGTGGATATCGAACCCAAACCTTTTGGCGCAACGGTCATGCTCACTCACCACTACGCCAAGTCTGCGTCAATTATTTTTGTCGGATTTCCCAAAAAAAGGAGGTGCTCAATTCGGAGCGTATGTTTTTTTCATATATGTTACCTCGTTGCTCCGCTTCTAGAGCTCCGATTTTGTTCATTCTTTTTTAAATGATAGATATTAGCTTGCTTACCCATTGGTCTCATTTTTTTATATAATTTTTAATAAGTAGTATGAATTGAGAACCTCCTTTTAGGAAGTCGGTCAAAAATGGTTATACGTTGTTTAAAGTCAGTCATATTTTTTTGTTTCAATTTCTCTAGTATACCGTTGTTTTTTATAAAGATAGAATTTTACATCCATTGTTTTTACCCCCTAACAGGGATACATTTTAAAATTGTCCAAATAATTTTATGTGGAATTCAACTGAATTATAATTCAGAACAGATTAAGCTTAAAGTCATCTTTAAAAAACTCGTATACCTAACCTCATATTACATATAAAAATCGTTTGCTATCAACATTAAACCAAAATTAACTTTAATGAAAAATTATCATAGTTCAAAATTATCAACGTAATTAGATCAATTAGCTAATGATTGTATCGCAATATATACATTAGACACTTCACCAAAACATAACGCGGGACGAAAGCAGGTCGTCGCAAGGCAAGAGCGCATTATAGTAAACCACGACACGCAACGCTCGCAAAACATCCCATATTGACACAACTGTCTCGATTTCGTAACGAATACGTCGTACGTGATGTTTTAAAACTATATTTTATATTAAATATATTAGTAATAAATACATAATAGTAATAAATATATAAGAAATTGATATAGTCGATAGTGGTCGTAGTATGTGCTTATTTCTGTGAAAATGGTGGTCTCAAGCTGGAAAATATTTCTCGTATGTTTCTACACTGTAACACAACTCGCCAATGGATATGTACCCCAAAAGGTATTTATTATAATATACTATTGTTATTTATATATACAGTATGATTAAATAACGTCCTTTCTTTTATTAAACGTTTATATTATAAATAAAATGACAAATGACGGATTTTATCGCGTTCATTTTAATGCAAAATACACGCGACAAAATACGTAAAGTAATTGTATTTAATAATGTATAGTATTCGCGTAAACAAAAGAAATAATTAAACTTTTATATTTATTAAACGTTTTAGACATTAACGGTATTTTGTAATTAATTGTACGATTCTTCCAAAATCTTTGACTGTTGCTTAAAAAATAATTTGCCAAATGATTACACTAGATACGCAACTAAAATTCAAATAATACTGTCTGTATCATCATTTTATTAAACAAATTTTTAATAATTAAATTACTTTTCTTTTCATTATAGTTCTTTAGGGACTAAGCGCGAATGCCAAATTTGAAAAAAAAAAAAAGAGACGATGATAAGTGGTAGTTCTATTTGCCGATTGTTTGCATATTCAAAACCAATAATATCATGCGATCATTAATATTATTCTTATTTCATGTTTACTAACGTCCAGTTGCTCCCTAAAATGCGGCTTGAAAGATTAATTTTTTTTTCTTTACTACTTCTATTATCTTTTTATACTCCATTTTCGTTTTTAAATGTTCGGAAGAATTTGTATTTAATAGGAAAATACCAGGATACATTATTCAATTAAACAAAAAGTTAACAATAATGTATCTATTTCATCATCATCAAAAGTCAAAGTAACAGAATCAAATAGATACTATTTCATATGTGGGTAAATAAGAATAATAAAAACTTGCCTTTTTTTAAGGCACTACAAAAATAACTAATTTTGTTCATGTATTTTTTTAACTTCAGTAATGTAAGTTTTTAATAATTCTTTTAGACGTGCTTCTTCTTCTTAGCTTGTGTTAAGGACCTTTATGACTTTAATTTTCATTTTGTTAACATTTTAATTTTATGTTTGACTCGTTTATTACAATGTTTAGATTTTTTGTGTTTAACGTGCATTCTAAAGACTATGAAACTTAACTAAATTGTACGCTGTTTATTATGTAACAATTTATGTTTTTACAATATGTATTTTCTCAACTGTATTCAATGTTTTTAAAGCTAAAAGGATTCGTTTCGGTTTTTCTCTGCGATAACATGTCAATTAATAAGCGAATATCACACTCACTTAGTTTGTCTTACAACGTTGATATCACTTCCATGTTCGTTTTTGCTGTGATATATTTAATTAATAAAATAGTCTATTATGGTACTAAAATTGTGTACCATCTCTTCAAAATATATTCATTTGAAATGCAGAGCAACGTATACTTTACGCCATTCAGACGACCTCTAAATAACAATACATAACGACGCTTGAGTATTACACGCTTTGAAATGGAATATTCATACAATCATAAATAATAACATACACAAAAACGTATTATTTGAACTGTTTACAATTCATGTTATCCTAGGTACAAGTATCGTCTATTGGAATTTGTAATTTACAATACGTGTCTAATTCTCGCGACTTATTTTTTTTTAAAACGCACGCCTTACTCCCAAGCTATTTAAATATTCTACACAAGGAAATCTTAATAAATGATATTGAGTTTGAAATTGAAACGAAAATCCGTAAAAATATTTTCAATAATGTTAAAAATAGTTTTTTTTTAACATTTTTTGCGTTATAAGAGACTCTGGATAAATTGCAAAAGCGTTAAGCACAAGGTTTGACTTCGGCCGTGGTATTATATGAATCATTATAATCATAGAATATTTTATTAATATGTCTTTTGATGATAGTTTACTCATAGCCTTATGCAAAACTAACACAAAGATACATATTATTTTATAAGGAGTCCATATAAATTACTCTAACTCACCCAATTGTAATCGAGTGCAAACTACACAATGATTAATGGAATCCTTTATCGGTCTGATTCATCAATAGTTTTAATATACCCAATTTGATAATGATAATAATATCAAAAATTACTCTTCGTCGAATAAATTTAGCTTTATTACTTTAAAAACGTCGACTAATTAGCATTAATTTTCCTTGGTAAAATTACTTTATACATTTATAAATTTCTCTGCAATTTAGACCGTAATTTACTCTAATTAAAATTAACTACTGTGATATACCAAGATGTAATGCTCAGAATAAAAAAAATAAGAGTTCAGTAATCGTTGAAATTTATAATAACTGGAAGTAATTATTTAAGGTCTACTATGAATAGGAAATCACTATTTTATTAAGTAACAGACGATCTTTGGCACTGCATGTTACATATTAAAATTATTGTAACTTTATAATAAAACAGTAACAAATTACTATTCTACTAAAGAAAAATCAGTAAAAAATTAAATATGACGTAATAAATATTATTAGCCAAAAATAAAGATTATAAATGAAATAGAAGAATTGATTAAAAGAACAGAATGTTCCAAATATATATAACTCAGGTACTTTTGTGTTTTTTAAACAAGGGCAAAAGCATAAGCAACTAAAAGTAAAAGGAATAAATTACTTAATCGCGGTACATTATACCTTGCAAGCCTGGAAATGTCACATGGCAGTTATAAGCAGGTTGTTCCCTGACCCACATGCATTCTATTCAATTAAGGCTACGCGTATAAATATCAATGTACATATGTGCGTACTTACAGTTGATATTTGGAGCATAAATGACAAACCACATCCCGCGGGCGAGGCCGTCTGTGAGACGGTGAAAGTTGTACAGACTTGTATGAAGTATTGATACAGGACGAGGTTTGGAAACGAGTGTGAAATAGATTGAATTACACTGTTAGATAATCAACCTTTATAACAAATTGTTTTTGCTTTTAAAACAAGTTGAACATTCAAAATGTCTTGTATAAAATTGACAGGACAAGTCATGCGATTGCATAAAATATCAATATTTTATGCTTCATTTTATTCTAGTAATAGAATCAGAAAATAAACTCGCATATTGTTTGTTCTCAATTTTTATATAAGGTTTATTATTATCTGTCATTATCATACATTCTCTTGTATCATATGATGAAGTGAAGGCAAAACAGATTTATTACAATAAACATTATGCTGACTTATTATTCTACTTACTTAAAATATATTTTTGATAACATGTAAATATTTCTAAAAATTTCAGCATTTTCATCAGTATTATCATAAAAGTTCAACAGTAACCTTATAGTTAAAATCAAACACAAATAAGAAAAAAATTCTAACATCATTACTTTTAAGACACCAAAATATAAAAAAATATTGGTACCTTGCTTTGGTATTGCTGGTATTGCAATAATTAACCAGTTTAATCACATTAAGCACCTTTTAAAGAGGCCACATTCTATCAATAACTTTTGTTTTAGCTTCATTTGACTGTCTACTATGAAAGTAAATGCCCGGACAGCAAGAAATTTATATTAGAGCAACTGCAACCTGCGATAGATTTGCTACACAAATATGTGAGGGTACGACTCATTCCATTTGGTAAATCAAAGGTAAGAAAAACCCTTAATAATGTATATTCTGTATCATCATCATCAACAGCCTTTGATAGTCAACTATTGGACATAGGCTCCCTAATACACACCTATCCATTAGGGGTTTTTGGACCGTACCCCACCACGCTGGTCCAATGCGGGTTGGTGGGTGGACCGACTTTTACATGATGTGTGTAGGTGACGTGATGAATTTGCCGTGCATGGAAAAAAAACATTATGATAACGCTTTAAAATAAAAAGTCACTAACTCTTGTATCATCGTCATCATCATCACCCTGTGTAAGTCCACTGCTGGACATATGGCTTCCGTAATGGATGCCTTCTCCATTAGGAAGTTTTGGACGGTAACCCACCGACTTTCCACGCCCATTCACCGCATGGATCATCTTACTTTACAGACAATTGGCCGTTGGGCCCAAATTGTCCTAACCAACTAGGAAACAACAATGAAAATTTATTGAGTCCCCGCAGGATTCGAACCCACGACCTCCGGATTCTAAAGCACACGCCTATACCACTAGGCTACGGAGGCAGTTATATTCTGTAAACTATAATATATTTATGGTCTTTCTATAATAAAATAAACGTTCACTATACTTTGTATTTAATACTTACGTAATACATCTATATTTAACTAATATTTAACCATGACAATTTATGAAAGTAACTTTTTATTATTAATACAATTTCATAAATATTACATACCTTGTTTCAACTCCTACGTGATTTAAAGCTTCGATACAGGCTCACATTTAAACTAAATTAACAGACTTAATTAATTATTTCCATTGCATTTATGTATTTTAACAAATTTTTAAACTAAATCTTAAGTTCTATTCTCAACTCATGTTTTAAATGTACCCACGCATCATTTGTCATAACGTCCTTAGGTGTCAGATAATGCCTGAGGAATTAAGCCCAAATTAGTAAAATAAGAGTATCATAAAATATTATATTTATTACTCGATACAGTAACTATTACGTTTTAATTTTTTATAAAGTTTGTTCTTTATTATATGTATATTGGCATTGCACAAAAATTACATTTATTATCAATTGTTATATAATTATTATGATAAAGAAAAGTAATAAAGTACAGGCGCCGATAAAGGCCCATTTATTTTCAATACCTTGCAAAATCTTGCAAATAAGTAGAGTAAACAAAAAACCTAAAGGAAGTTGTAATATATTCATTCGAGAAACAAGATATCTAAATAAGTAGTACAGCTTTGGCATTTTAAAAAAATTTAAAAGATATGAATGGTCATTTGAAACAAATGAAACACTTTAAAAATGTATTAATTGAAGATGGTCATTAGATGGCACTTTAACACTTTTATCATAAAACATCAAATAAAAAAACAACTTTATCATATGACATTATTCATAAAAGGCAATAAAATCAACCAAAAATTTTAATGTGGGCTATCTTAAATATATCAAAATAAAATTCAATTATAAAATAAGAACAAAACTACTAAATAAAGTGAAATTTAACTTGAGATCAACTTTTAAAGTAATTTATCAAAAATAAAAATAAATTAGTTCTATTCTTAAATATTTTTTATGCCATTCATAGGTGGGCTATCAAAGGAATACTGAAAATTAACTTTGAAATCAATCGAAATATACTTTTAAAACAACAACTAACAAACAACTGTGTTTCAGTCTATTCCCTACGCGTTTCTTAGTAGAAGGTTCCATTTCAACTGCATAAAAAAGAGTAAAACAGAAAAAATTGGTACCTCAATAGTTATTTAAAAATAAAATTGCTGACTTAGAAATTAATACATGCTTATTCAATCTCAAGAACCACTTGAGCGATTTTGTTGAAACTTGCCCTATTTTAAGTTGGACTATAGGTACCTAATTCAAGATTTAATGCAATCCAATATAGGCCGAAACGTGCGCAGACAGAAAATACAATCATACAAACACAAAATATACTAACACTATATTCCAATAACCCTAAAAGGCCCGGGCTACTTTGGGAATTATGCTATGGGCCATGATAGGAAATTACACTCGGATTGAATATAATCTTGAAAAATACAAAAACGAAATAAAATAAAACCTCTTATGTAATTGGCTAATATATAGATTCATTATGAATTTTCACAGTTTAGAGTAAAGAGTTTTGTTTTAAATTTGTTAATTTTTAAAAGGATTTAGATAGTGGAGGTTATAAAACGTGTATCGTCTTGATATGAACGGGCAAACTGTCATCTGTCTTCAAAATGGCGAAGCGCCGGTAATGAAATACACTTGCACTTTTGTATATGGTACTATTAGAATACACCCGCAAAATTTCAAATGTTTCGAATTATCATAGGTGTATTTTATTAAAAGTGGGCTATCCTAGGAACTGGGCCATCTTCGGCGACACTACGTTATAGCGGCCACTTTTAAAGTTTTTTTTTAAATTAAAGAGCATCCACTACGGTGACGAAGGTTTCATGTGCCAGCACGGACCCCAGGAATGCCTTGGGAACATGGTGCAAGACTGCGCTTTGAGTATGAGGAAACGCAGCGATCAGCAACGGGTGGATTATGTAGTATGTGAAATGGCCTCTGAGCTGCACTCAGGTACTTGGGCTGTTAAGTATCATCCCTCTCTCCTCTCTTCTCCTCTCTCTCTCTCTCGTTAATGTTTCATAGCCATTAAAAAGTAATTTAATAATTATAGATATTCTCAAAAGAAAGGGGTTACCAGATTGCTGTTATACAACATGACATTGTTTTGAAACAATATATTAATAAACTATTTAAACTTTTGCATTAATAAATGCAAGCTATTATTTACTTCGAAAAGCTTATCAGAATCGAAGCTAAATAAGCCTTATAGTATTTTTTTACCTTGACAACAAATAAAGTAGATAGTACTAGAGTATTTAGTAAATATAGGTTTATCGTGAATTATAGAAGTTTTAAAAGTGCGTTTAACTTTACCTAGGTTATTGCAGCCTCTTTAAATCAATTATAAACTGCATCAACCAATGTTTAAACTATACAGCCTAATTTTAACCCAAGCATTACTATCAAAAACGAATAAAATTCTTAAAACTTCTAAATTATTACGACTTAAATAAATATTCGTTCTATGTAACTTTCTTTATTTTTATATTCCTTTTTTTAGTGTGTGAAACACGCTGGGGTAGCACACGAGGACGTGGATCATTGCGTCATGTCCGGTGAAGGCATCTCTTTACAACTGGACTCCGAATACCACACGAGCTCACTGAAACCCCAGTTCATACCTTCGATCACTATTAACGAAGTAATTCTATTCAGATTATCATAATATTACAAGAAAAATGTTTACTTTACATCACTATCATCATCATCATCGTCATCATCAGCTTAGCTCATCAGTAATAGTCCACTGCTGGACATTGGCCTTCCCTACTACACCCATATCCATTAGGGGGTTTCGGACTGTTTCCCACCACGCTGGTCCAATGCGGTTTGGTGGCTGGACCGAATTTTTACATGTCCATCCGACGCATGGATCATCTTACTTTTCAGGCATTTGGGTGATCGGTCCAAATTGCCGTAACCAACGAGGAAACACAAAGAAAATTTGTTAAGTTTCTAAAGCATACGCCCATACCACTTAGGCTACGGAAGCAACTATAAATTCTTATTTTATTCTTACAGAAGCTAATAAGATAAATTAATCTCTGAGTTATATATATTATATAATTGCATATAAAGCAAAAACACGTGTGAAGGTTACAACAATGCACACAAATTGAGCAATTTGTCACAAATTATTATTAAATCATTTATTACATATAACATTTACTGGAAGACGAGTTGGTTTTAAAGATTAAACCACTCGGTATGACCTGAATACGAACACAGAACTTGTATGCTAAATGATTCGAAGGCGCTATTTTCTTAATTATAACATAACTTTCACCGCTTTAATATTTTCAACATCATCAGAAAAAGTTAAAGTTAAAGCCAAGTGTTATTTAACGTCATCAGTTACAATAACTGGTTACGCGATATGGAACGCAATAACCGTTTCGTGTCAAATATAAAGAAGTTATTTTTGTAAACACGTTATTCGGGCGAACTCGGCCGTCGTCGACTTCGTTCGTCAGTTGAGTGAGCGTAAAGCGCTATATTTCTTTCGCATCTTACCTATTGATGGGCCGTGCGAGAGAGATGGCAGATCGAGACTTGCCGGGTAAACGCGTCGCTCGCTGTGAGTGACGCATTTAGTTTTCATAGGGATGACTAATACACATAGATACCACATTAGAGTGACCCCTGTTGGCAAATAATGTCTTGCGATTCCGGGAAACCAGTAGTTATTTAAATCAAAAGTATAATAAAACAAAATAAAGATTTTTATTTTGTTTTATTTTACTTCTTATTTAAACTGAACAGTGTATATAAGAGTGAAAAATAGTTGTCATAAAAAGTGTAAACACAAAAAAAGTGAAAATAAACAGTAAATATTAATCATCGTTATTGTAACAATAAAGTTCAATTTTAAATACGCCAGTAGTAAAATTTTTATTCAAATCATAGTTTCGTAGTAAACAACAATCAATCAATAAAAAATTTTATAATTGTAAACCGGAGTGAAGTATGCATAAAAGTAAATATATTGATTTAACTATTAGGCATCAAATACGAAACCGTTATTTTCGTTTCGTATGTAACCGTATAGTTGAGAAACTAAAGTAACCGTATAGTTGAGAAACTTATGTATGCACAGTAGCTGGATGAAAGTAGCTAGTTATAAAAATAACTAGTTTTAAAACAAGCGACGCCGTCCACGTAACTGGTTACGTTTCGTTTCTTAAAAGTGACGTACGACCCACATCTAGCTAGCCCCATATTGTATTTATTACTAAGCATATCTTCGAACAAATTAATATTTTTCCATAATAACTATGTATTATTATAGTCTATACCGCATGTTACTCATATTTTGGCAATTGGTGTTTTTTTTGTCATATATCTTATTTCTTGTTTATTTTCAGGTTTTTGACCAGCAAATTCAGGACTCTGCGTTACTTGACCTAAAAGGAACATTGTGCTCGCTCATTAAAGAAGCCCAGCCTTGTGCTAATTACTATAATAAGGAAGCATGGAATTATTTATTTTATAACTCGAACTAAAGCAAACATTTTGAAAATCTTTTCGTTTTTATTAACTCCTGATCTAAGAAATAATTGTGGAAAGTTCATACCTTTTTCCAATAAACATAGGGTCATCTTTGTTTCTCCGAGAGGATTAAACCAGTTAGGATATTTTAAAATTAAAGATATTTTAAAATGAACCCAATTTTAATTATTGATCTTTACTTTCAGAGTCATAAAGGTCAACGATAACATTATGGCACAGTCATAAAAGCTAAGTATCTTAATTTAATGAAATTAATTTCGTACAACAAAACTTCGGCATATAACGTTCGCATGCCATAAGTTTTTTTTAAATTTATTTATTGTGACGAGCGGTCAGGCCACCTGAAGGAAACTGATCTCCGCTATACATTGGCAATACTAGTGTTTTTTTAATAGAACAAGGTAATCGAGCTTGTGGCTTACCTGATGGTATGTGTTACCGCCGCCCATGGACATTCGCAACGTCAGAGGAGCTGCAAATGCGTTGCCGGCCTTTTAAGAAGGAGTAGGCTCTGTTCTTGAAGGACCCTAAGTCATATCAGTCCAAAAATACTTCTGGCGACAAGTCATTCCAGATCGCAGACTTGCGTGGTAGAAAATGGCGTGTGAAACGCACGGTGGTGGAACGCCATCAAGGTACGCTGAATGCAGTCAAAAGGAAGAAGTTGCTGTTAATTGCCCCTGCCCAGAGACGAGAATAGTATTCCATAGGCGGCTGAACTTGCTCCTTATAAAATTACAATACTTTGGCCGTTTAAACTTACAATATCCAGTTTTTTGGAAGCCGACTTGGCTTATTTATCCATATGACTGCGAAACTGGACGTCACTCAATATCTCAGAGCTGTGGTATTAGCAACGCGCTGCCTACCGTGAGACATAGCATGTTTAGTCTCGTTTACCCAGTAAACCCGCTGGCTACGGTGCCCTTAAAACCAAAACACGGTAGTATTTTCACCCAACTGCTTTGCGGCAGAAGTAGACACCGCAGTGGTACCGCCTCAGACGGTCCTCTGTAAAAAGTGGACCTATTTACAAAAAGTGACATATGATTTTTTTTTTTTCAAAAAATAGTTTATTGTATTAAAGATTTTCAAGATAAAAGAAAGAGCCATATACTTTGTACTTATCTGCTTTATTAATAATATCTACCGATACACATAATACTGGAAGTTCATAATGGTGAGTTTTCAACGATCCAACGGTGGTAGTGAGCGATGTTTGTGTAGACGCTGGGTATACCTTCGCTGCCGCAATTCTCCGAGCCGAAGGAGACGATTCCGATCTAAAGATTGCATCATAGTTAGACACGATTTTAGATTTCGTAAATACAAAATGTTTGTACGCGAAACTTAATCTTGCCGTAGGAGGTATATTGTCGTGTCTTCTTGTGGGAAGAAAGTGTCGTTTCACTAAGAGATTCGAAACGAATCGTTACATAATTAAAGGAATTTAGTTTGTCTTAATAAAGTGATTAATAATTTATGTCTTGGTTAAATTATTAATATGGTGAAATGGGATTGATGATGGGATCGCTCTAAAATTGTGTAGAAACGTATAATAATGTTACATTAATCAAAGTGATAAAAAATTAACGCTAAATATAAGTCTATTTAATAAGCTCGTTTATTAAATAGACTTATACGACGATTATGTTGTCTGTTTTTATTAAGTTCACGATAAGTATCAAACACACCAGCAACACCTTGTTTCATTATTATATTTTCAAATGTACTGGGATAGTCGAATCACATATTTATATCTTTTAACAACACATACAAATTTGAACTACCTGAATGTACTGTCCGTCTCTGTTGAGAAGCAATGGGGCGCCCCCGAAGCCAGAACACGCGTCCCTCCCCTCCTCGCCGCCGGCACACAACTGTCCTTCGTGTACGGGTACCGAATCGCCGAATATTCGCTCGCAAGTCTCCAACGAGACCAGTGGCACGTCTAAAAGTTGCTGCTTACCGACCTGTGTCAATTTTTTACTATATAAAAAGCAAATTAATCATACGCATCAGTGGCTTAGCGATCGGTGCCTCAAACGCCAAGCGTAGGTTCAATTAACATTAGTAAAAAATATGTTTAGCTGCCCATCACAATGACGACAAAGAAAGCTAGGAGCTCTGTTTACGTTTGATGGTAAAGGCATCTTATAGAATAATGTAGCAAATGATGTTATAATGTGCTTAAAGTCTATTTAGACTACGGCATTCAATCTATATTACGAATCAGCCACGCTAATAGTCCGATAGATAGATAACCAACACAATCGGGCGCAATATCAACTTTTCACGTGTCAATCCGACACATTTAACACCCTACTTTATAGTTAATTAGCCCGCTTTGCCCTAACCTACCAGAAAACGACAAGATAGACTTATTGAGTCCCCGCGGAATTCGAACCCACAACCCTCAGTTCTTAAAACGGAAAAGTGCTTAGTTACGGAAGATTACCACGCGACTAAATTAAACTTTATTACATAACTTTGTATATTAGAAATTCTTTACATACCTCGTATAAAAATATATTTTAATGTAAGATGCAATACCTTTTGTCACCTGATGTAAAATATAATTACCATGTTACTCTGCCCTGACAACTTCCCCCATCCAACAAGTGTGGCGCGTTCATTAATGACCACTTCCGGTTTTTCGTTGAGGCACAACGGAGCGGCTGTCACTGATGAAAAGAACTCCGAATGTAATTAGAGGATAATGTACGTGATTATGCACTCGTTCAATGTAACAATAATGATTTTCAAGGTCATTTGTAGATAAAAAACGGTTAAATGAATGCTAGATACTGATAAATATCAAGTTATAAATCCACTTCATACTAGTATTTGTTTTTTTGTTTAGATCAAAAACGCTTTAAAACTATTTTAATTAAAAATACTTAATTCTTATTTTTATTATTATGTGTCCGATGCTTACGTAAGTGAAGTTTTAGTATTATGTTCAATGTCATCATTGATGACATAGAATGATGGCAGTTATAGCTTTTTTTACAAAAATAATATTTTAGCAATAATAGCAAAAATATTATAGGCATCGCCACCAAAATTTGGACATGTAATGCAAAAAAGCGGCAGCTACTACTGCAGCTTAGGACCTACTGATAATACCAACTGTGAGACAGGTGATAGAAATGGTTTCGGAGAGCAAACGGTACGTGATTTATAAAGATAAAGTGCATTATGGATATGGATATTTGGATACCAGAATATTTATCACCTTAAAACCAACTTTTTAGTCCCAATTTTACTCGTGGAGCATCTTGGCGCTATTCCAAACGAGTACACCGTTTAATTTTCATATTTTTTTGCTAACTGGCCAAATAAGATTTTGGAACTAACGTAAACAAAATCTATGTAAGTTCCATAGTTCTCTTATGGTATCAAACTGTAAGGCACTTAGTTTATATTGTTCGGATATCGTATACCAATTGACGTCAAACACGCTACATTAACTGTTTACGAAATCAGTTGTGTATTTTTTATTTTATATTATGCTAATTTACAATAACAACGATGACATCGAATCTCAAAATTTGGAGATCGCCCGAAAAAACATTTTTAACGGGAAGTTTTTTTTATATCTGAAACGTACCTCCTAACTAGTAACTAAAATGATTGAGTATAATAGACGTAAGGATAACGTTACATTTACCTGAATATTTAATATCGTCTTTGAGAACAATAAGAGCGATGTCGTGTCTAAATATCTTCTGTTCGTAGCCGGGGTGGACGATTACGGTCTCAACTTTTATGGCCTGAGTGACCGGTGCGCAGAAAAAGTCATTGCAATCTGGACTGCGACTGGTGTCCCATTCACCCACCACGACGGTAGATCTATTAGTAAAAATCACAATTTCATATGTTTAATTAGGATTCATCATCATCAACCGTTGTTAGTCCACTGCTGGACATAGGCTTCCCCTAATGGACCCAAAAAGCCCTTGGGTTTTTAGACCTTCTTCCACCACGATGGTCCAATGCGGGTTGGTGGGTGGACCGACTCTTTACATGCCTATCCGACGCATGGATTATCTTACTTTTCAGGCAATTGGGTGATCGACCCAAATAGCCCTAACCAACTAGGAAACAACTAAAAAAAGTAGTTAGGTCTCCGCAGTATTTGAACCTACGACCTCTTGTTTCTGAAGCACAAGCCCATGCCACTAGGCTACAGAGGAACCGATGATAAAATAGGTAATATTAAATAAGACCAAAGCGATTGCGATCTTGCATTTTTTACTTAACTTTAACCTTATATTACAACATGAAACAATAAACTATTAACGGATACAGTAAGAGATTTCTTTGTGTACTTCCATTATTGCTCTAGAGTTTGTACGTAATATTCATTTCAAATATATTAACGTATTTCTAAATCATTTTGTATAAAAGATATAGCCTGATGTACAAGTATAGTGCTTTATATCAAATTTAACATTTCAATCGCTACATACTATACATACTACTATATTTCTATTCGCTATTTTTGTTATATGCTTTAAAAGGGGGTATAAAGTTTTCGCATCAGTGTAGAATTCTTTAACTCACAATTTGTAGCCCTCTGGTTTGGCTAGAGCGCAGTGTGCCGCAGTTAAAACAACCCTTTTGCCTATTATTGAGCCGCTACACGCGAACCGCACGGTACCCGTGTCTTTGTCTGGAAAATAATAACACAAGTTTAATTTAATCAATAGATGCAACAATCAAGTAAAGAGCTAAAAAAAAATGAAATAAAACTATTGCATTGTACTTTTGTTTATAAAAACTATCTACAAGCAGAACTACTACTAAGAATTCATGAATACAACCCAAATATAAGTGGCAATGATATATAAAAATAAGTTTACAGTATTTCAAAACTATATTTATTTTGTTTTGTTGTATAATGTTCAAGAGTAAACAAAAATAAATTAAAAAGGAATTATGTTGGATATTTTATGACAAAAAACATTTTTTTTGATATTTAATATCATTTAATATAATAAAAAAAAATAGATATAGCATTCGTAGTCATTGGTCAAAATTATTTTTTCATATCGACCGACTAAACAGTGTAGGTAAGCTTACGTGCTCTTATTATTAAGCTAGTCGGTTTAGTATCTATATAATCTGTGGTATACAGACGAGGATTTTCCTATTACACTAATTTTTACCAATTCTACTTACAATTCTGCATGACTTACTAGTGAAGCCAATTCTAGCAACCCACGGGTGCATCCCGATGCCTTTGTAGTCATACCCTCGCACCATACTCCGACCGCACTCCTCAGCGCCTGCTGGGTACACGCTGGCACAATCGCAAGATGGACAGCATACGTAGTCCTCGTCGTTGTTATTGCCGCAGGTCAACTCGTTTAGACGGTGGAAATATCTAAAATAAGTAAGTTGTTCTGGGTTAATAAAGGACTGCCTTTGATGGTAACTTCAGGGTTATTTAACCGCTTTAACTGTCTTCGTAGCCTAATGGTAAGGGCGTGTGCTTTAGAAACTAGAGGTCGTGAGTTCGATAACTTTTGATAGTTGTTTCCTAGTGGTAGGAGCAATTTGCCGATCACAATTGTTCAACAGATGATCCACGCGGACGGTGTAAAAG
Source organism: Lamproptera curius (assembly GCA_029286875.1). Classification (NCBI taxonomy): domain Eukaryota; kingdom Metazoa; phylum Arthropoda; class Insecta; order Lepidoptera; family Papilionidae; genus Lamproptera; species Lamproptera curius. The sequence continues at coordinate 397,604 of JAGSMT010000041.1, read as the reverse complement.
CGGCCCTGCGCCTTACTCTCTCCGGTCGTGTTGGTTATCCATCCCATCGGTCTTTGAGAGTATAAATAAATATACAGTGTACCTGTGTTTGCGCGTACACTTGTGCACTATAATATCTTTTTTTTATATTATTTAACTGCTACAATGTTATATATTATTTAACCGCTTAGCAAATTAGATTAGAAGAAGCAGCCTGTTCCTGTTTAAAACATCCTATTTTTTCATATAATTAAGCGGAAATGTCAGCGGCGGCAAATAAATTTCAGATACATTAAGCGTTTTTCGCACATATCTATATGTTGAGTTAACACAAAAATAATCAAAAAGTAATATAAAAAATAATAAATTAAGGATGGCGTGCTAGAAAATTTTATTGCATATTATAGCAACAAAAATGTTTCAACAATTAAATTTGTTTACATTTTAAAAATAATATATTCTTTTCAAATACATATGAATCAATCACTACTTCCTACTTGATGATATGTTATACAAAATTGTAAGTCATTCGTAAATATATGAATAATTATTTATATAATTTGTAATTTATAAACTAAAAATATACACACTCAATTATATCAATGAAATCTTAATTATATTCTTAAAAGTTTAGACGAATATTAGATACAGAGTCAGAGACGATTATCATTTAATCGATAAGAGTAAAAACAGATTCTTTTCCTAATGCAATGACATTTTCAAACTCTTACTTGTCCGAGGAAAAACACGAAAAGTCCAACAAATCCTCTATCAAGGGGCAAGAGCTGATCGGAACGCATGAAGTGTTCGGTGGGCATCTTCCCTGTAACAAAAATATTTTCGCACTCAAACAATACACTTAATGATATTTCTATAATAATTGACAATACCTAGATCAAATATTTACTTACTTTGAATATTAAAGGATCATTTTCTTCACGACCCATGTCTAAACTCAAAGAGACGGCTGCAAAATTTAAAAAATGGATACATAACCACAATATTTCAATAAAATAGCTAAAATATTCAATTCTCGTTCGTATGATTACCATTAAATAAATCAAAACATTTTGACCGTATCATACATATCAAAGATTGCTTAAAATAAGTATTAAACGTGAATATTGTTTATGGATAATATTAGGGCTATTATGAAATGTACAGTGAATTGTTATCAAATGACGATCATTAATCATGACCTTGAAAATAGACAATATCGGTGTCCTTCCGAGGCCACAGCATTGTATCATCAGCAATCATTTTATGCATGCTACCATCGTTATAGAGCATGGTCACAGTAATTGAAACTAAAATAATAGAAAACCTATTAAAATAAAAATGTCTATTTTATACATATAATCAATTATGTGATCGCCTCCGTGGTCGAGTGGTAATGGCACTTATTTCAGAAATCGGAGGACGTAGGTTCGCATACCACGGGGAAAATATTTATGTAACTTTGAGTTATCGTGGTTTTCTGGTTGGTAAGGACAATTTAGGCCGATCACCCAATTGTCTGGAAAGTAAGAATGATCTATGTCGGATGGGCATGTAAAAAACCGTCCATCCATCAACCCATTGGATCAGCGTGGTGGGATACGGTCAAAAACCTCCTATGGAGAAGGCGTGCATTAGGGGAGGATGTCCAGTGGTGGATTAACACAGGCTGATGATGAGTCAATTATATAATTACTGCACAGCGTACTTATTTACAATTTTAGTCAGTTCAACTAGAATCTTTACAATGTACAAAGTTGAACAGAATCTATTGAGAAATGTTAAATTAATTTTAAAAGTCTTTAGTTTTTAATAAAAACATAAATTAATAATTCCAAAAAAAATAGTATTTCTAGAAATGACCTTCCTTAATTCTATGAAGCGATTGCCGTTCAGATAAAAAATACATATTAAAATATTATTGTCAACATTTAAACTTAAAGTCAAATTTATACTCTGAAATACACTCAATTCTATGCAAAACTAATATTTTTATTGATATTATTCGATGTAAATTATAAAACTATCAAGTTCTTATCAAATCCACTAATTTATGGATATATGTATAATAATCGCGTAAATAAAAGAAATAATTATATCAAGTACTTACAACCAAATTGTGCGTCCACCGTCCACACGATAAATAAAATCCACAATAGAACCGTGTGTTCGTTCATCTTTAAAGATCAATATATATTATCTTTACAATAATTTAAACAGAGACCATCTTCAACGTGAATTATACTGAATAATAAGATGCAGAAATCACAATTCCATTTCGTATGGTGCGTCCGCTACGGTGCTTCCAACAAAAGTGATACGGACAAAGTATTCGCACCGAATAAGATGAGTCAGAGGTAAAAAACATACCGTAACAATTACAAATTTATTTTGATAAATTACAAAACGCACTTACATTATCGAGCAGTATTCTTAATAGAATCATTATAACGATAAAATAGATATTCATGCAGTGATTGGATTTTTAAAAATTATTTCATATAAATGATGTCGATACTGACGAAGGAAGAGTAATTTGGTAGATAAAAAAGAGTTCTGATTTAATGGAAACTTTGTTTAAATGACTTTGAAGAATCTTATTACAGTTCAAAATACAGACAAGATACAATTTAGAACATATAAAAATTGTCGGTACGATATAAACTGTGAATTAAATTAATGGAATTAGTAACTTGTAGTCTCTTAACAATAAAATAACTAAAACGTATTACCTAAGGCAGAATTTGTTATTGTCAAAAAAAGCTACGTATTTATTAGCTAAAAAATGTTCAGTATCCCTTACGCAATGATATTTGTCTCGACAAAAATGCTGCGTTTGATTAATTCAGGTGTTTACGATCATTTTAGTATCGTCTTGCGAGAAAGTGCTAATAATTAATGACTTGAGCAATTATACGGCTCACGCTATATTACCTACGCTGAAATAACACAGGTAAAATGCTATAATAAAGGTTAAAAATGTTTTAGTGATGCTTAAAGATACAATATTTTCTTCATCATCATCATCAGCCTGTGATAGTCCACTGCTGGACATAGGCCTCCCCTAATACACCCCTATCCATTAGGGGGTTTTGGACCGTACCCCACCACGCTGGTCCAATGCGGGTTGGTGGGACAATATTTTTCTTATTATATTTAAATTCAAGATTGTTTCGTCTATAAAAGTTTTTATGTTTTTATGGATTTATCGCGCTCATTATAAGTTTATAGTATAGCATAGAATAGTAGTAATGTTTTAGATCTTTTGTCGTCTGCCCCGAAACCACGTACGCTTTTGTTTTTGTTATTCCACCGAAACTATTTAAGAACTTATTAAAATTGTCTATATGATATTATTACTTAATATTTATACAAAAGCAGTATAATAACAAATCTATCGACTGTTTGTTTTGCAACCATTTCCGCACGCGATAGTACACCGCTTCAGCATTCAATTTATTCTTACACATCTCATAGACTTATTTCATCGATCCCTATACAAAAAAAACGGCTGTTCATTATTTTGTACGCTTTATTATTTTCACAGATCGACCGATAGACATGCAAAAAATCGCGTATCCCATTCCACGAGCAACGAGCGGACCGTGGCCGGTGTAATCTTCGTGAAAATCTCTTTTTTATTGTCGCACCATTGTTGTGCCCGCTTTTTGTACCGACTGATGTCATTCACATCACTCGATCGTAACTGTCTCGCTATCTCGAAACGCCACAGTTTATTTATTGGACACTATCTTCGTCTATTATATGTTCACGAATCGTTTTATCGACCTGAACTTGACTTTGAAATATTGCAATATCCAATATTAATATGATACGTTTTTTTATTTATGTTTCCTTTGTTCATTATATGTATTTTTAAATAGATGTACATTGAATGCATTATCCGAATTTGAGCAGCTTTAAGTGCTTTTAGAATGTATGACAAACAAATTCGTAGTGATCAATTCTAGTTATTTTTCCTAGTTAAATACAATGCTGTGTAAGAGTTACCAATGCTGTGTACTCATCACTAAACCTTATAAATTTCTTTCTTTGATGGAATATTAATATGAGGTTAATTAAGAGTCCTGAAGTCATCTCCCGATTATTAATGTTGTTTTTGACATTTCTACATGGACGTCCGATGGTTCATTAGAAACTCGATGTTTCAGAAATATTTTCCACAACAATGAATGTAAAACAGAAACAGCACTAAATAGTACCTCTGCGAAATTCGAATCCATGACCTCTGGTTTGTAACGGCGGTGTAAAATTTGTATCGTTAACTGAAACAAAATAATTAAATTTATACTTGTACTCCCATAACAATAAACCGTGTATTTAAAACAAAATAGGTATGACTGCACGTGAGATCAAAGGCGTCGCACAACAAAGCGTGACCACAAAACGATTTAATTAAATCACATAATTTATAATGACCCGTGGCAATACAATGTACACTACGTACCGGCCAAACTATATTAATTATAACAAACTAGAATTAATGAGTATAAAATAGCTTTTTTTTTATCGCAGCCAGAAACATACTAACGTAAAAAAGAGCAAAAAAGAAGCCTAAAATTTTCGAAGAATTGCCTTAGTTTTTAAAAAAATCTTTGACTTTGAGATTCTACAGTAAAGAAGACACTTTTAAGTATTTTTAGACTGTTAAGTAGAAACTCTAGTTTTTCTTACGGCTTAGTAAAGTCAACCAAAACTATTAAAATATTCCAATCATAAACAGATTTAAGAAATACAATTGAGTATACTTCTTTATATTATTTAAGAATAATTTTTAATTTTTTCAAACTAGTTAAAATAAACATACTCAATAATAAATGACCACCTAAATAACTGTGCTCTAAAAAGGTCAGAGACAATAAAACGCTAAATTTTAAAAATAAAAGTATTTAAAACTGTTAATGACAAGTAATTTTTAAATTATTTCAAAACGTCAAAACGCCTGCCAAGATGTGAACGCTTAAAATTCAAAATTTCTGTCCAACACAAATATTTAACAATTGAATAATGTTCTCCACTAAATAATGTGGCAATAACCACGTTTCCAACAAGCCAATAAATAACCATATCCCATAATGGACGGCGAAATAACTAATCACTCAGAAGTCAAACGACAACGACTCTATTGTAGGACATCCTGGTATGGAGCTAGCACGTAGGGCTTCCGATCAGAATATATTTTACACTTACATGTGCCAGCTTAATAAAACAAAGCCTGAAGATGTTGAAACACTCCTCATATGCTCCTACAACCGCCCTTCAAATGAGCTGATCGATCGAGTAAGTAACTTATATAAAAATGCTCGAGTTGCAAACTTGTATTAGTAATTTTGCCAGTGACAAACACGATTAACTTGGTGTATAGATTTATAGATAAGAAAATAGACAAATGATGAAGAAGGGAGACAGGTCATTGACTAAAACATACCTATTATTTTGTACTTAGTACTTATTGTTTAATACTTATTAAGTTGAGGTTAAAAATTCGTATGACCATCTAGCGTTTAATTATCATGTTTTACCAGAGTCGAGAAAACAAGGAAATTTAAATATCTGACAAGACCTAATTTCTCTTCAAATATATGTTTCCAGTTATCAACTTTTTGAAATGTGTTCGTTATCCCTATAACCTCAAGAACATAAGAAATTCACAAAGCATTGAATTGAAAACTGAATGTAAACCCTTTATTTTGATATGCATCATTTCTTTCTTTCTTAACTAAACCTATACAGATGTTAGAAGATGAGCCAAAACAAATAGAGAAAACCGAAGCACTTTGTGATCTTCAAGACTCGACAAATGATGAGTGTAACACAGAACCAACTGTGGTGTCATCAGATTACGTAAGTAAATAATATTTAAATTAATGAACAGTTGTTTCTTAAAATAACTGATTTACCATAATTTTAGCCCTCGACAACAACAGTCGAAATCAGCGACATATCTAATTTAAAACAACGTGAGGACACAGAAACTCCAAAGCAGCTACATTTAACAAAGATGAAATGGCTCACCGAGAGCCAATGTGACTCGCCAGATTCTAGGTAAGCCTACAAAAATACTATATCTTTGGAGATGAATCAAAAATACAGGTCTGGTGTCGTTGCAGAATAATAAACGCCTTAACAGGAGCGAAGGTAAGAAATAAAAGGCGACCATTGTTTATGAATATGTCAGCAACGGGTACTGGATTGCAATAAGGTACACTATCAATACTAATGTAAATTAATCTATTAGACTGTTTCTCAGCAAAATTAGATCTGGAATTTTTAAGTACTAGAATAATGAAATTTAAAATTGTCAATTTATTGACATCTCCTAAATTCAATCACTTTGCACTAATAACAACTTCCTGCGCAACTTATTGCTTTATTGACATCCCAAATCTTGTTTTTATCAGATAAATGTGTAGTTTAGCTATATTTTCTGCTAAATCTTTTTTATATTTGATTTATGATTTTAGTTCATCATCGGAACGAAGTATGAGCGACTCAAGCAGTAGTTCAGACGAGCGATTGAGCGAATCTAACGACTTCGGTGAGCAATGCCTCGCGACTATTCTACGATTGGACGAGGAGCACAATATGTTTGGATTATCTAATGTGACCATCGTTGATTCGAAGCTGACGATGAGGGGGTTGACAGCGATTGAACAGGCGGTCTTCCCACAAACGGCCATCATCCAAATTTGCTGCAAGACAGGATGCTGTAAACATAAGGTGATCACTTGTATTAAATTAAAACTAACTGTTTAAGTGTAAAAATTGCAGTTCTTGAAAGGATATTATTCTACAAACACTTTAAACTTAGTAAACAACAAATGATTTATAGCCTTTATCTACTACTCTACTATATCCGCCTTACAGCAAATATTTTATCTTTAAAGAGCTTATTTTCTCCAAAATTCTCATCTTATTAACTTATTTTCGTATCGAATTTATGTATGTTTTAATAGGTTTCATTTTAGTTTCCACATACGACTTACAATTTGTTTATCTTTATAGAGTAACACAGATCTGCCAGCGTCTCTTAAGGTAATATATTTTAAATAACTTAAATAATGTTTACAATAACTATTCTTTTAAGACAATTACACATTTAAAAACAAAATACATATTACCTAAAAATAAATTAATGCGTATATGAAGTTATTTTGAATGATCACATTAATTTGAAATGATTAATAAATTCATTCTAGTGACCTTGACTAAAATTAAATTTAATAATGTTCTCACTTAAATATATAAACGCTTGATAAGATATGACATCGTTAAAAAGGACCCATATTATTTCATTGATAATTTATTTATTTTAAAGTATTTTGCATCCTATTAGACGTATCGATGGTAATTTTTTGTGATCAGCTTCAACAAAGGTGCATGTATTTTAGTTAATTTGTTTTTTATTTGAGCATTTGGTACGTCTTTAAGTCATGAAATGATTTTACGCCTCTACTGACATATGCTTAAACTTAAAACTGCCTCCATAGCCTAGTGGTATAGGCGTGTGGCTTAGAAACCGGAGATCGTGGGTTCGAATCCTACGGGGACTCAACAAATTTTCATTGTTGTTTCCTAGTTGGATAGGACAAATTATGGGCCTGATCACCAATTATCTAAAGTAAGATGATCCATGCGTCGGATGCATGCATGTAAAGTCGGTCCACCCACCAACCCACATCGGACCAGCGTGGTGGACGGTCCAAAACCCTCTATGGATAGTGTTAGAGGAGGCTATGTCCAGCAGTGGACTTTCACAGGCTGATGATGACTGACATATGCTGTCTATGCTATTGTTTTCTTTCTATAGTGTGGAGGATGTGTTAGCTGCTTTGACCCGTTTTGCATATCGTGCAAACCATGTGGTACTACATGTGTACGTATAAATTTTAAACCTTTTTCATGTAATGTTAGATAGCTTATATTAGAGCCATATATATGGCGTTTCAAATAGTATTTTGCTTACGCCAAAAATAATGCTAACTTTTAACTACCTATATACGGAGTAAAAAAGGTATAATAGACTTTGTTACGGAGATTAAAATATTGACTCTTATTCTTCACTGAATCTGAATCATACATTTTCCTATTACAGGATACAGCAACATGCCCGAGTCACGTAAGTCTGTTTTTTTAATTACTATGAACATGAAATTATTTTTAATTATAATAAGCATATATAAAGTATATATTAACATGGAGCATAATATGACATAAAATTGATAAAAATAGCGTATTAAAAATATCAACGAAGTAGTGTCATACATCCAGAGCTCTTATTAATGAATTGTCATTGAGATGTCAATTTTAGAACAGCAATCGTAAATTTAACAGTTTAACAATTTAGTAGTAAGCCTTTCCGTTCTTTAAGTTAGTACACGTCGAATCCTTGTCATATTTAGTAGACAAAATAATTTTATTTACTTATTTCACATTTTTTCAACAGAATTTGGTCTGCGTTAAGGAGTCTTCAAAATGCAAGGTAGTAACGTTTTTTAGCTATAATTTTATATCAATATATATTAGTATATTATTTTTTTGTTTTAGCCACTAACATGCACGACGTTGAAATATTTAAGAGATTGTAAATCTCGGTGTGGCTTAAAACTTTGTTATGTAAGTATACTCAGCTGATACAAAAATATAAGACGGATAAAGTTTACAATAAAACAAATATATGTAACAGAAATAGTTGAAATTGAACAAATGCACTCTTATTTCTATCAGGTTTACTGTTGAGCTAGATACGTAAGATTAAAATAAAAAAAATATTCTTTTTTCAACTGAAAACGATGAAAGTTCAAGCATAAAGGTTGGTACCATTGATGATGAAAAATGCACTTTTTTACGAATTTTTAGCGTTCAATTACTTTAAAATTATATTTAATTATACCCGATGTTTTATACCTTTTCAAGGGTACCGACTGTTTGGACCTCGAAATGTTAGTGTTAACTGGGCTTCCGTTAATTTTAATGAAAATAATATGTGATCTAATTCTTGCATACTGAGCTGACAGTCTTTGGGTTCTTATTTTTGAAATAATTGGATCCCAAGCAGGTGGTAGTAACCAACCCAACCATCTTCGCTATTGAAATTAGTATGTTTTTTAATTTCAATAGCTTCGCGAATGATCCTTTTGTCCCTTATCCCAAATCTTATGTGGTGACTAATAAAAAAAATAATTAAACACGATGAAATCCGTAAAAACCTGTATTAATGATCACGTATAGTATTCACATAAGCAACAAAAAGTATTAAGATGCATTTAATTAATGTTACATACGTATTTATTCTTTTCTAGCCACCACCGTGTTTAACTTCGAGATGTTTAGTAGATGGAAGCACTCGGTATGGCATGAAGGTATGTTATTAAATGATTTTAAAACTTTATACATTCAAATTACAATTTTTTATGGTCAATAGTATTAGGATTTGAAAGTGCTACCCTTTTCGTTCCTTGTCCCTTTGTATTCTCCGGTGCTTTATTTTATTATTATCTGTTTGTACTGCTTAAAAATTTTGGTGATATTTATTGACTTAACTGACTTCTTGTTTTTTGTACGTCCTAGTACCACAACCGTCTAAATATGAACGACTTTTTCCTAACAGTAGTCATTAATACAAATAACTTTCAAATACAATTCTTCTGCTTTACTCAAGCCTGACATTGGCAGAATCACCAATACTATGTGGGGCCATTATAACCAAAGAAAAAAAGAAATTTTATAAAATTACCTTTAAAAAAATCCAAATTTTTCGCGTTTCTCGGATTTTACTTAGTTTTGACTTATTTGCCTTGATTATGATTTGTGAGGGCAAATTATAAATGTTTGCATGCCAAGGCGGATATTTTATCATATTTGCATAAAAACAAGAAATATATCGACGTCGTAACTGACACCAGGGCCGAAAAAAATATTTTGATCATAGCTTTTATTATATTTAATTTTATTATAAATAGACATAAATATTTTCATCAAAAATTATATATTTTTTTTTATGGCATTCGCCGGCAGACGCGCAGTCGGGCTACCTGATGGGAAGTGGTCACCGACACCCATAGACGTTGACAATACCAGTGGTATCGCCGACGCGCTGCCTACCCTGAGACATAGGGTGTTAAGTCTTGTTTACCCAGTAATACGCTGGCTATGGTGCCCTTTAAACCGGAACGCAGCAGTGTTTTCACACTACTGCTTCGCGGCAGAAATAGGCACCGCGGTGGTACCTACCCAGACGGTCTCCTGTAAACAGGGGACCTACCACCGGTCTGGTGATTATTATTTTTTAAATTGTTTTTCGATTCAGCCTAAACATTTCATTTTAGTCAGTAACGACGGTTCTGTTTTCTTTCGTCGATATGCTAACGCTATTAAGAATTACATTATTACCTTAACTTTATATGTGCCTTTAGTAGAGTTGTTAAAAACTATTTGTAGGAGCACGTCTCTATCCATAATTGAAGCTGCTCAATAAGACAATAAACGAGTTAGTTAAATGAACTTTAAGCACAAGGACTTTATTATTGCGCATTTTTGTTTGCAGATATCACTGAAGCGGAAACAAAAGTATGAACCATCGCCTGTAAGTCGAATATACTTATTTTAAGTTAAGATTTATGTTGTTAAAGTTTTACATTTCTTTTGTTTGACATTTAAATATATTCACTTGTTTCGCTTGTAATAGATATTAATTAGTATAATTTATTTTCACATTTCAGATTGAAATAACCCCTCGGTCCAGCTGCGTCCTAAAAAAGGTATTAATTAATAAAAATTAATCCGCTCTCCGTATTGCGCTTCTTATTCTCAAATCATATTTGTTGTTAGTGTCTAGAACTTGTTGGTGGCTGTTTTCTCAATTTTTCCCAAGCAGATTCACCCACTTTAAGGGTAAAACCGTTAGCTTCGAAAATAAGTTTACATAGACGTAGACTTATGAATAAAACTTCGCACACCAGAAAATTCGCTACCAAACAGTATTCAACAATAATAAAACAAAAAGAAAAGCATATTATACCAATTATTTTATACATTCTTACGTTTTCCAAACTTAGCCCCTTCGCCGACTAAAAAAGAGTAATGGAAAGCTCGCTCCAGGACATCTCAAATGTATAAACGTATGATAGAACTATGTATAGTTCATATTAATGTAATTTTGATTATTCTAAAAGATGGCAAAAAAGGCCCGCCGAGTTTCTTTCGCCGATTCTTCTTAGGTCAGAGGCGTCCTATTACGAACCGGTGGTGGAGTCCTTGACAATCCATAAGCGAGTGTTACACTTCTATATTGAATAAAGATATTTGCATTTGAATTGGACAATTATGGAACAATGAAGAGACACATACTGCTTATTTTTTACCTATACGTTTTCTTATCTCAAGCCACTAGCGGCAAGGTCCTGCCACCACACGCCACGTTGCACACCGCCCTCATCCTGTTTTCCATACTTGATGCCATGCTTCTGGCCACCGAGACCGAGCGCGCCTTGCAGCTCGCCCGCGCGTTGCTTCCACAAGCCGCCGTGTTTGCCACCGCGCAGGCGGACGTCGCCGATTCCCGCCAAATACCGATGCTCGCCTGTGAGTGCACAGATTATACAAAGCTTTTGTATAAATAACTTGCGGATTCTTGTGATTAGAAGAAATCTATTTAAATATAATAAGAAATCATTTAAGTTTTGTTAGTAAAGGTCTCTTTTATTAAATAAAGTAGTAGACGCGTAAAACTTTAACCTGGTTGAAGAAATATTTCATAAATTCGGTCGCTATCAAAAAGAACGAGAAAAGAAAAGTTACCCATGTTACCATGCCCTTCATACTTAAACATGACAATACACACCAACGGTAACGCTATAAATGAAATGGAAATTTTGAAATTAACTAAATAGTCTCCTGTAAAAAGAAACAATAAAATGATTGAGTTACATGTTAAAATATTTTATAGAAAAATACAATTATTTTTAAATATGAAAACCAGATACTTGTAAAAAAAATATTCGACACCTCATTTGGCTTAACTATTGTCTGCCTGGATTAAAAACTATTAATGCAATGAGAAACAAATCCCATTTTACGTAATATAAAATTATAATACTGACGATCCTTTCAGAGTCACAAATGCATGGACGACCAAAATAAACCTCAATGCCCCAATATTGCTTGCCCAGGGGTAAGTACTAACGCTTTGTACCATTCCATTTTTAATTAGTAAATTGTATTAATTTATGCAAATTATTCTAGAACATTCCGACGATGAAAAGGAGATCGAAAAAAGATTTGAAACAAAACATTGAACTTATTATGGCATTACCTAAAGATGTTTGCGTCTGCTCCTGTTCCCAGGTAAATATATAACACTAATATATTAAGTATACTGCCTCCGGAGCCTAGTAGTACGGGCTTGTGATTTAGAAACCGGAGGTCATGGGTTCAAATCCTGAAGGAACTCGACTACTTTTTAAGTTGTTTCCTAGATGGTTTGGACAATTTGGGCTGATCACCCAATTGTCTGAAAAGTAAGATGATCCATGCGTCGGAGGGGCATGTAGAAAGTCGGCCCACCCATCAACACGCATTGGACCAACGTGATGAGATACAGTCCAAAAACCCTTTATTGAGAAGGGGTGCAATAGGGGGGCCTATGTCCAGAAGTGGACTAACACAGGCTGATGATGATGATGATAGTCATACTCAATAAAAAGTAAAATGGTCTTAATGTCTAAAAATTGCAACGGAATGGCAGCTATGTTAATTGTTAAAATATTTTAGAGATATAATAAGAGAAAAATATTGGTTTTGAATATACGTATGTCAATATGTCTAGATGCATATGCATAAATTTTTTAGAAGTGATGTAACTTTGTGTAATTGTTACTCACACAGTGTCCTGTACTTTAATTAATTTTAGTCCCGAAACATTAAATAATTTATATGAAATATTTACTTTTAGACCGCTGAGAAGTCGGCTAAGAAATTCGTCTACTACGTGAATGGTGAACGAAAACAGGTATGATTAGAACATTTCGTTAGAAAAATATATTATTTTCGGTGCTGTGATATTTTTGCATTATCTCTTCTCGGCCTGGTTTCTTTCATGTTTAAGCTTTACTCTTTCCTTATAACTAACGAAGTTTTGTTAAAACCCAGTTTTTTTTGTTTAAAGAAAAAGAAACCGACCAACTGTGAGTGCTCCTCACCAAAATGTTCAAGCTGCTTTGTAACTAAGCCAAAGGTTAGTTAAAAAACTTGGTTTGTATATGTTCGTCTAGTCTCGATGCAAAAGTAAAGGGCGCCTCTACCTCTTAGCCATATACGTAGTTAGTTAATTATATTGTGCAGCTCTAATCCGCCTTGACACGTTAACTTTTGTTTTAGCTGGTCGCTATGCTGAAGGCGGATGTGGAATCACAAGTGGTTACGAAAATTCGAAAAACAAAATAAACGTTACCCGCTTAAGTGCATAAAAAACTACATACATAATTTAATACTAACAAGAACTCCAAAATAAAAATAAATCAGACAATAACATTCTTTTATTTTGAAAATGAACGTGATATTAAGAAGCTATCAAAAATTTATTATTTTAGGCCTTACATAGGACCTTTTGTCAACCAGCAATCGAAATTTGAACACCAGCAGGACATGGCAATCTATACGAAAGCCAAATAAGACCTAGAATTCATGTGAACAACTTAACGACACGACGGGAAAACGTATTTATTAATAGACCGCAGGAATAAGCAATTTAAACCCAGCGGTTAATTATTCAAAACGCCTGCTGTGTTAACTGCGCCTTACTGCAATGGAGTCAGTCGTTATTTATTTATATAAATCTCATATCTTATTTGGCTTCGTCGTAAATCATTCGCTGGAGACGACATATTTTTGTTCACAAGGCTTGTGAGGTTTCATATCGTGAGCGAGCTGGTCAATAACTGTGCAAGGCTTAGTGCCTTGAGATACATGACAATAGTCGCTGCAGTACATGAACGGGGCGATGTTGGTCTGGTAAGGGTTTGGGGGGAACGGTGCCAGGTAGAACTCCTCCCCGTGGGACCAAGACGCTAATTCAGACTGTGCAAAGGGCTGCTTGTATCTTCTTTTCGTTTCTGACTCGAAGACGCTGTGATTATAAAAATAATAATTCAAATTTCAAAAAACAAACTACAGGCTAATCAGACTTTCTGTAATATAACCAAAAATGCTGGTAAACCTTTTTGGTTTCATCATTATTTAATTTCCTTCTATAGTTCTAGATTGTTAAATTAAATTAAGGAATTTAATCGTTAAATCAATAACTTATCGTACCCACTAAAAATATTGAAACCTAGCCACTTATACCTGCATTTGCATTCACCACCTTTACCAATACATAAAATGTCAATTCTAACCCTTTTATATTGTTAACTGGATTGTGACAAGATGCGACTTCTTATACTCTTTCTTTACGTGAATTCTGTCATAAACACCCCTATGCACTTTGGCCTTCAATGGCATCCATATTTCTTTATGCTTCGGTCCGAACCCTCGTACCTACAAATATCAATTACAGTAATATCCATAGAAAATAAGTTTATAAGTTTATTAGTACCTAAAATAATATATCAATAGACCAAAAAATTTAAAACGTCATATGTTAAATGAAAGAAACAAATGAATTATGAAGTTCGGGACTTAGGCGTAAATCATTTCTTTCCTTTTTCCCATTTAATTTTTCTTAATCGCGTAAAATACTACATAATTTATTCAAAATAAGCTTAATGTTAATTACAAAGATGTAACTGCTTACTATTATTACAATGAGCTTATTTGTATTATTATTACCTTTGGTGTGTTAGACTCCGAATAGAACGTAATTTGATCTTTTGCGGCAATACCAAAGTGTTCATCTGTTGTAAATGGCCTTTGAAATGCCCTATACGTTGACACGTAGGGATCAAGAAGTCTACGATAGCCTTGGGAACTTTCGGGAATAACTGGCGCTTCGTTCCTCCCAGAAGCTACCACCTATAAGAAAATAAGATTGATATATTGTAAAAGTATTACAGATTACTCGAACGTCAAACAGATACCATTTTTATTAAGCAATATATGTATTTATAATACAAGAAAAAAATATAACTGCGCACATTACATTGTTGTAAAGAAATTTGTGGAAGAATTTGAGATCTTCAAAGTATTTAGTGTGTGTCTTGCAAATAGTGGTGTTTTTTACTGGTTTGTTATGTCTTTGTGTATTTAAAACCAATTAATCCATCATCATCAGCATGTGACTGTGGACAGCTGGACATGGCCTCCAACTAACAGCCTCTCCTTACAGGGTTTGGCGTACCATCACCTGGTCAATGCGGTTTGTGACGGTGGTGGTTGTGGGGACTGATTTTACGCCATCACGCATGATATTTCAGACTCTCAACCATCGGGTGATCAGCCAAATGCTAACCGATGGTGAACAAAATGAAATTGTGAGTCCACATTCAACCGACCTCCGGTTTCTAAAGCACACGCCCATTCCACTAGCCTACGGAGGCAGTCGTAATTTAAATAATCCTCGTAAAGGTAAAGATTCCTTACGTCGAAGATAAATTCCGGATCGGGAGCTTTCACAACAATTTCAGGTGGTGCCAAGACGGATTTTGATATACCTCTGTATTTATCCTTCATCTCCGATAGCAAACATGATTGCGTGATATTCTTTGCTTGGAGCTGCAAAACATTGTATATTAAGTGTTACAATACATTAAAAAGGTTATTTGCCAAAAATGCAATGAGTAGATTATTTACTTAGCGTAATAATGTTTGAACGATAAAATTGCGTAAAAACCAGTGTAATGTCACACCGGTTTTTGACGCCATAAAAAATAAAAAAGAAACGTACTTTTTTTTCAACACTGGTTAGGAAAATAACGTTTTTACAATTACTGGCTCTATCTGATCGCTCCATTGCCTTATTTGGGTTAGGTTTGACACTGTATTCACTGGTGGTCGTCTTGTAGGTCTCCTTTTCAACGACCATGTCTCTGCCGGTGACACGCGCGGGTATTGGGTCATGGATTTTCTGCACATAATATTAAAACTAATATATAATCTGCGAAAAGTTTAACGATTCTGTCTAAGAAATGGTAAAATGTTGAAATCAATCACGGATATATTATGACGGCTAAAATTTTTCTTTATTTAAACTTTTATCGAATACATAAGTCTAATCTATTCAGAATACAAAACGATCTAGATGGCTTATGTGTATAATTCATAGAGTTATTTCAGTGACCTTGCCATAGTCACATTGTTAACAAATTTAATCGGCACACGTATAGTTATATATAATGATGGATAAATGTATGCAAACCCTATTAGGTTGCTGGTGCCTACTGCTTGAGAGTTTCGTTTAATTTTTTGTAATAAGCTCTTAACTGATAGATAAACACTTACACAGTCAAGATTATGCGGTACATCAGGTATATGTCTATGCGCAATACTACTTCCAGTCCTCGTTTCATTATTGGACAGTCTTATTGGGATATTGTACTGCACGTTTCCCCAAGTGTTAACATTCTGTATTAGCAGGTCATTAAAAACTAAGGGGTTAGGCTTCGGTAGCGTCATTATATGTTATATAAAATATTGTAAATAAATAACAAATGTCTTCTATGATCTTCGTCTGACGTCTTAATGTCATGGTTTAGAAAAAACGTCAGTGGTTTTGGTTCTTCTTTGGACAGGTTACCACTTACGAAACATAATGTCACTGAATTAATATATTTTTTTTTACTTTAAACGTAGAAAAATTTTAGGTAAAGTCCGAAAGTAAATGAACAAATAACACTCTTTTTCTTTAAAATTGTATTTAGTACAATTTTTTATAAAGACAGTATTTGATTTTAAAGTGAAACAGGAATGAGTTTAACATAAAACGATTGTGCAAATTGCAACGTTTTAGAATAAGAATAATATTCCACTCGACCCCAATATTTATGTGAGAAATGCATGCTCTTTACGCTACTTTCTCATCCTGTTCGGTTAGCCATTGTTTAATAATTTTATATTAAACTCCTCCTACCTTCCTACTTTCACTACAACTTAATTGGCCATTTACCCGAATTTTGCGTTTGGTGGGTCTTTTCAATACAAGGCATGGATTTGAAGGGATTTTTTTAAATTAGTATCTTCTCCGCCCATAGACGGTGGAAGTTACGTCCGTTTATTACACAACACAAATAAGACATACCAGACGTGATGATAAAGTGATACCATGAGAATCGTCACCGAGTTGTCAATCCATAAGCGACGGTTCGCTTATACCATCGCAATAAGAACGTTGATACTTCGTTGGTGACGGTAATATTATCTAGATCCATTGCACATCGAACTTAACTTTAGTATAGCAAAGTATTCTTATATTAGGAATACAGTAAGTGTTGACACACTTCTGCTTTTGAAATGGCAATGCAAAATGGTGCTACTTAACCAGTCAGCAGACTGTAAAGGACGAACTGCCTTATGTTAAAAAAAATAGAGGAGGTAGCTTTTTATAAGGGACCGTCTGGGTACAACCTCCGCGGTGTCTATTTCTGCGGCAACTTAGTATTGTATAAACACTACTGTCTTCCGGTTTAAAGGGCATCGTAGTTAGCGTAATTACTGAGTAAACGAGACATAACGTGTAATGTTTTAAAACGGTAAGCTTATTTTTGGCGTGTTATGCTACTTTTATATATATATATATCATATGGTATATGACCAGGTAAATGACCTGTCATTCATATAGATTAAACCAATTGATGCAAAATGTTGGCTATTAACCTTCAAATTCAAATGCTTATTCCAGAATTGCGTAGAAATATCTCATGTATTTTAATAACTTTGTGTAAGACAGCTAAATAAAAGTTAAATAAAATCCAGATCTAAAGTTTTTATTAAAGTCACATCAGTGAAATAATATTAAAAAGTGATATCAATAAATCGCATTAAGCATTCGTATAATGCTACGTTTGCGTTTCTTAAACGCCGGATTCGAGTCTGTATCCCTCGAGTATTCCGACCGGTGCCACGGCTGCAGATACAATGGTAGCAGAGCTTCATTCTCGGACAACCAATCCATAACGTAATCAGTAATAGCTTCCATATACGGTGATGTCTCGAAGGTAGAGCGCATTTTTAGCTTAGCATTTCGCGCGCAAGTCTGCAAGGTTATATTGTTCAGCCACATAAAAATATATAATTTCTAAAATGAAGTAATTTAATTGAATTCCTGAACATCATATAATTATAATGCGTAATTGACTTTCACAGATGCTATCGCATTTATGTACTCATTAAATTATATTTTAACTTCCGATAATCCGATTATTACGATAAAACCTATTAAAGTGTAATATTTATGAAGATAACAGAACATAATAATTATAACGAAACATTTTTGTAACATTTTTTTTGCTTTAAATCTCATGAAAAAATTTCAATTAGAACTAAAAAACTGTTTCCAGTACGTTGATAAAAAATTCGAAAGTACCATTGCATTGGATCTTTCTCCAATAGAATACATTGTCTCTTTTAATGTTTCTCCATGTCTCTGACCCTGTAAATAAAAATAGGGTGAGAATTGTATTAATTTTATGATGAATATCTACATAATTTTCTATAGCCAAACAGTGTAAATTACCCCCCTTTGTTACACTAATTCAATACAGAAAAGTATATCAAATGGAATCGATCCTTAACAGAAATACGGATATTCTTTAACTATAATTTAATTATTGAAACGTCTTACCAATAATTATTACGTTACATTTTCATCGTGTTAAAATCTCAATCAAGATAAATCTATTCCTCTTAAAATGTACTCATCCCTAAAGAATAGCCTTAACTACCTGTAGATAAATAGTTACCTACAAATGCACCAAATATCAGAAATCTGACCTACACAACCGATACTCTATAACCTATTATATAGCCATTTAAAGCTATAGACGTTTACTTTTATCAATCGAACAAATTCGTTCTATTACGCAATATCGAACAGCAAAAAACTATTTTGACAAAATTCTTTCCCCTCATAATTCCAATCGAGGATTGGAATGGACTCAAGAAATAAAATTAAGTTAAACGGAAGATCTATCGCAATTTGTACCTTTGGTAAAAGCTCTTTGATCATAGCGAAAAGCTCGTCACTTTTGTCATGATAAAGGAAGTAGGCCCACGGAGAACGAAAGAAATCATACAAGTCATCCAATTTGTTTGCCTAAGATTTTTTAAATTACTTTAAATCAATCACACAAAATATACAGATATAAAAGTTATAATTGATTATACTCTGTTTAATAAAAGATTTTCAATATATTGTTATAAAAATTACTAAACATTGTTGAAAAAATAGCAACAGTTGAAAAATATATTTCTTACCTATTTAAGAAATCTATTTTCCATACTTCAAATATAGTTTTTATAAAAAAAAAATATATGTAAATAAATCGTAAAATGACGGTTACAATAATTTCCATCTATATACTAGTACATATCATCAAACTGAAACAATTTTACACGATTATGGCGATTATTGAAATTTTACTTTATTATTATCTGTACTTACTGTATATCGTAGAAAGACATTATTAAGGACAACCGACGGTTTTCCGTAAATATTTATAAAATTCTCTAAAGGTCGCTTGTCAAGCGTCAAACACGTGATGCCATCAACAATTAAATCTTTAGTCAAATGAATTTTAAAATAACCTTCCTTGAAAGTTTCTATAATATGACCCTGAAATTGGTGTTTAAAAATTATTTATTATTAAAATACGACAATATTAAAAGAGGGACAGATGAGTCATGCCTTAGGATGGATAGCTCATTGTGGTGCCTTTACTCATATAGGCAAGGCGTACTGCTTTCTTATTATTTGTTAACATTTGCTTGACTTCTATAGTTACTATTTTAATATGTATACGACAAAAATAATAGCTTTTGTACAATAAATTAATGCGTCATACAAACCAAAAGTGATTATGCTTACATTGTATTGCAAAGACTGTATGTAATAACACGGTGTTTTCATTCCCGGCGACCTTACTTCCAAATATCTTAGTCCTCCAGGAAGGATACAATGCATCACCTCTGGCTGTTTTAAATCCGGTACTTTTTCAATGATCTCGCATTCGACTCTAAACAGTAGCAGGAAATTAAATGGAAAGAGTTATATCTAGCTAGTAATATCAAAAAGTATTAAAGCACATTGCATAAATAAAAAGTTATTAACCAATAATTTAATTTAGAATAAATAGATCATAACTGACGTAAGTTCGAAATAATCCTTAACTCTTGTTTTCAGAAAAATAAAAAATATATATTTACGATGTCTTTGAAGTTGATTTCTTTTCATTATCTAAATACGATGATCTTGCAGATTTTGCAGATTCATTTTGTGCCGTGGATTCCTTGTTTTTGTCCTTTTCAGTACAATATTCAAATAACGGGTCCAATTGATTCCTTATTTGTTCACCCAACTTCAATTAAAAACAAATGTTTTTCTTTATAAGCAAATTCAAATTGATAGACATTTTTGATTGTTCCTCTTACAAATAGCGCGTTTTTTATCTAAATTTAGATTATTTTCTTTTGTTTGAACCAATGAGATACGTAAAGTGCTATAATTTGCATATTTCACTGAAGTCAGTATATATTTTGTCTTGTGCAAAATGGTACCTTACTTATGAATTATAATGATATTAAACAATGAGGAAGTGTTATTACAAGGTGCTCTTTATATCTATTTAGTGCTATCATACATAAATTTTATGGGACCCAAATCAAAAGTGCCTAAATAAAAGAAAAATAACAACCTTTGAGCCTATTTCATAAGAGTCGTAGTACATCTGTCGTTTATCTTCAGCATAGTATATGCTGTTGTACCGAGTGGCCGGTCCTGCAGCGTATATCGATTCGTCTTTAGTTCTGAACTGATGATCGATTAGTATGCCTTTGTTGTAGGCGATTCCGCTTTTGTTGATGGCTAAGAAAATATTTTTTTTTTCAATTGGCACTTTAAAAGAGTAACCGTGGCTTAACGAAAATTTAAAAAGCTGTACTTATGTAACTATACTTTGATAAAGGACTAGGCTACTCTCCATACATTGCTTAGCCCTATAAACAAAGTTTAAGATAAAAAAGTGTTAGAAAAATGATAATATTTTACATACTTTAGTAAAGTTTTGAAAAATATAAATGACAGATAAAAACAGAAAAGAGCATGACTAAACTACAATGATAATACTGAAGGAGTTATAAGTAAATTATATTTATATTTTAACAATTCACTTAAAATTGTTTAAAATATACAACAATGAATATTAAAATTGTTGTTGCGTTGTTTTGCTAAACTTTTACCAAAATGTTCGATCAGTAATCGATAAAACATGAATAATCTAATAATATAATTGTTTTTATATTATTTTTATGAAAAATATGTTGGTAAAAATTATGTTGTTTAAAAAGAGCAAACCTATGTTGTGCTTTTTACATAAAATACATTACTCTTTCAAAGCATTTTACCTACGAAGGCCGCTTCATCAACACCCTGATGACCGTAATAAAAGATCGCCGAACAGGGGATGTTCAACATTTTATAATGCGACATAAAATTCATACTCGTCACTAGATCGTCGTAACCACAGCTCCATGATTGGAAATAGTACGACCTGTATATAGTTATTTTCAATTCTTCCATCATTTTATTAACTGTCTTGTCGACCTACAGATAATATTTCAAGATCAATAGATAATATTAAAAATCAAAAGACAAAATACCCTCGTAGCCTAGTGGTATAGGCGTTTGCTTTAGAAACCGGAGGTCTTGGGTTCGAATCCTGCAGGAGGACTCAACAAATTTTCATTGTTGTTTCCTAGTTGGTTAGGACAATTTGGGCCGATCACCCAATTGTCTGAAAAGTAAGATGATCCATGCGTCGGATGGCCATGTAAAAGTCGGTCCACCTACCAACCCGCATTGGACCAGCGTGATGGGTTACGGTCAAAACCCCCTAATGGATAGGGGTGTATTAGAGGAGGCCTATGTCCAGCAGTGGACTATCAAAGGCTGATGATGATGATGAGATAAAATGCCTATTCTATCGTTTTGTTAAAGAGTTGTTAAATTTAAACAGTTTTGTACGTTCAGTCATAAGTACACCTTCCGTTATTCTACGAGTCCAAATGGACGGATAACCGATAAAAATCAGGCAGTAATATATAAGACACTTATTTTATTACTTATGATGCTAATACATAGTAGTATATAAACTTCGCGCTCTATTGTTTAATAAGTTAATTTCTGTCATGGCATTATTGAACATAATTATGTGGTTCCAACATCAAGTTACAACATAAATAACTTACATGTTATAGTTTTACAACATAACAACATAGAATATTCCTAACAGGTAAGCATGATCACATGCATAAATATTGTCTAATATAAATTTAAGATGTTTCAAAAAATTATTTCATAAAAAATCTACATTTTTTTTATTCTATTAATTCAAATTAAAAGAGCAGTTAGTAAATTATTTCACAAAAAGGCTACACAATTATTTTTTTACTTATCAATTCGACAGAGAATGTTTAGCTGTCCTTATGCAAAACTCTTTAACTTGCAACGATAATTAGTCACTAAACAAATATTGAAGTGATCGAACTTAAAGTACCTAGTTAAGTAGTGTACAAAGTTTTGTTATATTACTCACATTGTTATTGGCGAACACAGTGACTCTCGGTTTTTTAGGATTTTCAGATGGAAACGGTTCTACGTATACAATATTATGTTTCGGCACACCCAATTGGAGCAGAGTGTACAGGCAGCAATAGGCGTGTATTGTGGCGCCGTACACTAATATGTTACCTAAAATATTATCTCATCATCGTTTATATGTCATAAACGTATCTTTAATGTAGCAGAAAAAATTAAAATATTCTTTCTCTTGTAGACTGATTTAGCCAGATCCCAGACATTGAGCTGCTTTGATATAATTTTTACGGTATTATTAAAATACAATTTGCAAAACTAAATGATGACGATGAATATTATAATAATTATATTAATACGTACATGATTCGAACCACAATAAGTTGTTTTTCACGTATTTCAACGCTTTATTGGCATCGGCAAGATTGTTGATTACAAAGAAGTTTTTTGGTATGTTTTTATTGGCATAATCGTCCTCTGTACTACACTTTGGAACGTCTAAGCGGTATATTTTGGGGCTTGGTGAAAGCTGTAACAATAACTAAACTTGTATACTTATTGATACTAGATAAGTAAATAAAAAATACAACACATAGCACACCACAAATATCTACCAGTAATAATTGAGAACATAATTTACAGATTGCGAGACTACGTTTTGTCACTTGTGGATGGATTATGCTATAACCCTATATGAGGTTTGATATACTTAATATTTTTATTTTATTTGTAATAAAATTTATCAATATTTATTCTACATTCTTTGTTAACAATATTATGTCATTAAATAAGGTAGTATATCGCTATTTTACAAGGGATCAGCCGAGAAAATATCACCGTACTGCCGCCAAAGCAGTAATGTATTCCGGTTTGAAGTTCACCTTAGCCGACATACTATCTGGCTAAACGGCACACTGCAGGCGAACGGATTTTTAACTTTATTATCACTGACCATCGACTCAATGTCCTCCTTACCTCGTAATTTATTGAATAAATAAATTAAAAAGTACAACCTTGAGAATAAAAACACATACTTTATTTCTTCCCGTTTCAATATACTCTTCATATAATTTGGATGTTGATACTGTTTGCCGAAAAGTAAAAATAGAAGATCATAGTAATATTTACTTCCATTTGCCAAAGTTATATATTTAAATCGCCTGCAATAAATAAATTTATATGACAGTTAAAAAATTATATAGCTTTTATTTATTAAACTTATATCTACTTATGTTTCATATTGACAAATGACATTACAATTTTCTGGATGTAAATAATTTAAGATAGCTGATGCAAAAAATTTGCTATGCTATTCTGAACTCTAGCAGTTTGATTTGTAATCCATCCATCGGATGCAGTTAACCATTTTTATAGATTCATATCGTGTTTCATGGACAATAGTGTTTCATTAGTACTAATTTAAAGTTGGATAGAAAAACTATACAATGTCAGGATAAGCTATGCAAACAAACTTAATATCTATTTACGCCTGTATCTTGGTAAGGACGTATGCCTTAAACTGAGGTCTTAAACTCAGACTCGAAATCCATCCATCGGATGTGTACCTAGTTGATTATGAAGATCAGATATCAGTGATTCAATGTCTGAAAGTAAGATGTATCGTCGAGATGGGCATGTAACAAGTCGTTACACAACGCATTGGAAGCGTGTGTGTAAAATCTATGATGGAGTGTCTAGGGAAGAAATGTCACATGAACTATCAAGCTATATGATTTAATTAGATATCGGTTTATGATTACGCGTTTCAAATAAACATAAGCACCTGTTGATCTCTGTCATTGTTCCTTGAATCACGTTTACGTAATAAGTGTAAGGCACTGTTTTCAGGTACTTGTCTGTGTTAGTTCTACATTTCAGGAACATGCTTTCAACGAGGCCTTTGGAGTGTCTCACGTATGGCAGACCATTGGGGGACACTAAAGTCACATTTGTAAACGTCAAATATGTGCACGAGTCACTGAAAAGTGATACATTTTTATAAAACTAAATACTGACATAACTGCCTCCGTAGCCTAGTAACAAGGGCGTGTGCTTTAGAAACCGGAGGTCGTGGGTGCGAATGCTGCGGGGACTCAACAAATTTTCGTTGTTGTTTCCTAGATGGTTAGGACAAATTGGGCCGAACACCCAATTGTCTGAAAAGTAAGATGATCCATGCGTCGGATAGGCATGCAATGAGTCAGTCCACCCGACAACCCGCATTGGACCAACGTAGTGGGATACTGTCCAAAAACCCGCAAAATTATAATTAGGGGAGTCCTATGTCCAGCAGTGGACAAACACAGGCTGATGTTGAAATACACACATATTATTAAATACATTATACACTTAAGAGGAAGAGTCTCAATACTTTCTATTGCTGACGCGAATAATATATATAGTAAATATTTAAATTTTAATGCCTTTTATTACTTTAAAATTATGCCTGACATTTAACACCCTTCCCAGGGTCTATGTTTATTGCATGACAATGCGCCTGAAAATAGGGTTAATAAAATTTAGTTAGTTGTAATAAATTTTTGAATCGGAATTTAAGTAATAAATGAATTCATCATCATCAACATCAGTCTATGTTAGCCCACTGCTGGACATAGGCCTCCCTAATGCAGGCTACCGCTTCGGATCTTCGGCTATTCTCATCCAGCCCACACCGGCCAGTTTGCGAATGCCGTCACTCCACATCTTGCCGCAGAAACAAATGAATGAAATAAATGCATTGACAGATTAAATTTACTATGAGTGTAGCTTCCGTTATATTACACACTCTACGTTATATTTAGTGACAAAGAGAATACTTTATTAGGATTTAAATTGAATTCAAAATGATGCTAAAACATGCATTTACCTAAACAATAAAGCGTTGAGGAATGCCATCGTAGTTCGAGATGCGCCTACTACAACAATTCTCGCATCAACATTTAGCTTTGGAAGAGTCGTGAACTTCCTGCTAATAAACCAAGTACTGAATGCTTCTCTAGAAAAGAAATTTAATTAAGGACATAAAGAAAAACTGATAAAGATGTTATCTTAAGAACTTACTTTGGGTGTTATAATTCAGAAATAACTTGTAGTAATATAGCATAAAACTCCTTTATGTTTCTTATCGTTTCTTATTAAAATTCAATTCTCAATGAAGATTATATTACTAACAATATATACATATTACTATAAAATTATTTTCAACAACATGTAATAATAAAATCAGTGTAAGTTAACAACTAGTTTATTTTGAGATGCGGAAAAAATAAATGAACACAAATAAAAACTAAAAATATTTTTTAAGCAATCCAAGTATTACTCCGTTACATCTAGTAATCAATAATTACTTATTAATTGCTCTTAAAAAAGCACTAACAGGCTGCTTGCAATAACGTCGCTTTTCTTAATCTCAGGCACAGTAGCACAGTCTACTTCCGACTTTCTTGGTATCAGAGGTATCATGGATATTGCTAAAGTGTTTGCTTTGTGTGCCACCTGTCATAATATCAATCATTTTAATATATGAGGGTGTTTGTATTGATAATATATGTTTTATTCACAAAAAAGTAGTAAATTTATGTAATTATTTGCAATACCTGATGCTTTGCTCAGTTTAGGACAAGATAGTGTTGTGTTATCGTCCCGAAATATTAATTTATCAAATCATACATTATTTTCTATAAATACTAATCATTAATGCTAAATTTATAGTATGATTGAGTGAGTACTGGTTTTTAATTAAGTTTTCAATTAATTGTGAAAATCGCAACAACAAGGTTATAAATATCAAATCCACTAATTTACGGATTTTCCGCGTTACTTAAATATTTATTCCCGACGTTTCGGATTCTATGATATGTATAATAATCGCGTAAATAAAAGAAATAATTAAGGTTATAAATGTTATTGTACTATTTAAAATTCATAACCTCGCACTTTTTTGTTTATTTTAAGAAAACTGTGTGCTCGTATTGTGGTTTGTGGTGAATACGTTAACGTGCTTAGTCAATGTTATCAAGGTTATATTTCTAGCACGAATTGTGATTGTAAAATACTTAATAATTATGACAGCAAAAAAACAGTGAGGAAAAGCCAGAAAAGAGAAAAGTAGAGTATTGGATGATGATTGCTTTACATAGTATACTACGGCAAATTAAGGTATTCAGGCTTAGTTAACATAAATCTCAATTTAATTCAGTTGCCGCATCAAAAATTAACGACTCGTAATTATAAATAGTGTAACAAGCTTCACCCATTTATTCCTGTACGCTGACAGCCAAAGCAACGTTGAAGAATTAGACAATCTCATCATTTCCCGGGCGAAAAATCTAAAGTGAGCTTCGAATACAGGATAAGCGAGGACAGTTTTCAAAGCGCTAAATCCAGCCATAGCACCTTGAGTCCTGTAGTGATATTTGTTTATGTGGTAGGAGTCTATGTTGTATTTCGTGTGTATGTACGGCATTTGTTCCACGGGCCTGAAACAGATTGTCAGTAAAAAAAGTGATTATTAACTAACATTATAAATAAAAGTTAACATTTAATTAGTTTCAATGGGACGTTGTTTTGGTAAAATTAAAGTAATTGTCATGGTTATTCTAAATACCTTTAGCTTTGATTTGTAACTTTTCTTTTCATGTAAATTTATCAATAAATTCAAAAGATATGTTATTGTAGATTGAAACCTATATACTGTTCTAGAAAATAAGTAATTCTTGTGAACACAAGAATTTAACAAACAGTACTTTCTAAGCTATAATTATTATCACTAATCGGAAATCGAACCAATAATATTAAAAGTAATATTCATATAAACAGCATTTTTTTTCTCCTTACTCCAAAACACCGAGACCAACGATTGAACAGCCGCTCAGCATTACAAAGACTCGCTCTATTCCTCTTTGAATGGTATTCTCTATCGTCCATAGGGTCTCTTTTACATCCAAAGTGTCCAATAACTGGGCGATCAATGGCACGTCTATTAGCTCAGCACTTCGTACACGAAGCTTTCTGGCAACCATTAATGCAAAATTTCCTTTTAAATATCACATATTCCTAATATAAGGCTGTATTATCCACTAAATGGTGTTAAAGGAATATCTAATTTTTAATGTTTTAAGAAAATTTGTAAATATATAAATTTCGAACCCTTATATTTTAGTTTAGTCTCTAAACATTCTATGTTTGTGATCTTTTTTATGGCAACATTATACAACTGTATACGAATTAAAAAAAAAACGATAACTTTAATCCCCTAAAATGTTAGTGTAAAAATTCTCACCCCAACACGGAATTTTTATGTGCAATGTATAAAGCATATTTGTTGAACACATTTGGCTTAGTTGGAACAAACTAAAATGAAAAGAAACATAGTTTTATAACTTGTATTAAATTTTGGAATGTAAAAATATATAAATCTAAACAAAATATATAAATTTGCTCACACAAAAATGTTGCAGCAACGGGAAAGCTTTTTCAGAACACGGCACTCGAATAATACAATAATCATAAGCACTCATTGCTTCAAACGCAGCTTCTAATAAATCGAATGCCTGTCTGAAAATTAAATCATTAAAAATATCTTCTATTTCCATCTTCAATAATCGAATTAAATTAAATATATTTTTTCATTCAGCTTTTAATATAATTTAATTTACATATAATAAATATGTATTGACATTCAGGCAGTTCTACCCATAGAAAACTAAAAAAGGGCAGAATTTTATAGTAATATGGTTTTATGTTCACGAATACAGATTTTCTTATTTTTGCTGAGTTATTAAGTAAAAAATGAATAGAATTGGTGGACTACAAGTATGCGAAATATTCTGAAATCGATATTTTATAAAACAAACTGTCAATGCTACCTAAAGTCAAGATTTTCACGAAAGCCCAATAATTCAATTATGAAAGCGTTTGGCTCTCCAGTGTACTTCACTTCTTTAGGTGAGTCTATAGTCTTGCAAATATACGCCGATGTTCGCCCTAGAAAAAAATATACAATTGAAACGACATTGATAAAAAAAACCAGTAAACTCTAAAATAAAATGATCAATACACACTCTTTAATTTCGCTTCAAGTCCCATCATTCCGGTCTGTGTAGATGATGGGAATATCTCCGGCCTAAAATAGTAATAACTAGGTAATGAAATAATATTGAATTAATAATTACGTGCTCTCGAATTTTTGTCTCAAAATTTTTAACTGAATATCAGTCACTATCAAATGTCCTGAGTCGTAGGGCAGAGTTTTACATGCCAATACGACGCATGGTCATATTTCTTCACAGGCAATTGGGTGATCGACTCGCATTGCCCTCAAAAACTAAGAAACATCTTTAAAAAGTCGCAAGTCCCTGCAGGAATCGAGTCCACGACTTCCGGTTCATAAAAGTTAATAATCCACTAGGGTACAGAGGCAATAAATAATAATAAATATAAACCTTCAACTTACTCAAATTCTGCTGAGAAGACATGCGGTAGGGATAGTAAATTCGTATCTATATTGACTATCTCGTAGTCGAATGGATCTTCGTCCAACAAATGAGTAACAGAGATATTAGATATAAACGAGGAAGTTGGTGATGTGGCGTAAAACTTGGCGCTGAAGTCATCAGATGTCTCGTTTTTGTTATATATACATTCTAGGTTGTTCTGCTTTAAAGAATTGTGTCGGAATATCACTTTGCTTATATGATCTGTGTTCGACTCGGCGAACGATTCATGTGATGACTTCTGAAATCACACTTAACTATAATAAAAATCTAGGTGTTGTCTCAAAATCGGGCAATTTATTTGACAAAATAGTTACGAGTTTTCATCTACTATGATAAACTTGCGTAACGACCCACCGGGTCGGACCACGGCGGATCTGCTTATAGTAAGACAGATCCGCTGATAAAAATGCAATTAGTCGATTGCCAATCCGCCTTCTCAGCGTGAACATTATGAGCAGCTCTTTTTAATGGACGCCGTCTTGGCGTTCATTTAAAAGATCTATGTCCAGCAGAGGACGGCTAAAGGCTTTTTACGATGATAATAAACTTGAACCCGTCAAAAAAATAACCTCCAAAACAGTTTACTTATTCCAATCAGTAAGTTATAATTAAAGACAGTCTCAGATCAAGAACGAGTGCATAGTATTCAGTTCTACATACTTAAGCCTACAATTTATTGTTTAAACAGGATTTAAATCCAGTGTTGCTTAAGCTCCGTTTAGAAAGCTTTAATTTTTCAAACTAAATATAATATTGGAATGCCTGATTAAAGGAGCGGCAGTAGTATGCAGAACTTCCGGCGAAAGGCTGCGAGAACAAAGGTCTAGTATTTCAGTTGCATGCAAAAAGAGCAAATCCTTTAAAGCTCTTTTCTAAAGAGCAAGCAGGCTCATAGATCTCTGACACAGCAGTGAAAGCGACAACTCGAATAAAACAGGCGAACACAGGAATTTCATTTTATAAATTCGAAGTTACCAAAACTTTTCTTATATATACGATTACGTAATATAAGCTTCTATGTAAGCTTAATGTTACTTAGCTTATATATACTTACTTCAGTGTCTATATGCTTCTTCAATTTTGTACGATCGAACGGGCCCCATTTGCCATAAAGTATTGGTTCTCTTAAATCAATGAGACAGGTTATACTTAATAATTATTTATTTAACAAAAAGCAAATTACTAACTATATTTATACTATAATTTAAGAATAAGCACCCATAAGTTTTCAGCATTACATTGCTGCGTTTATTCTTTTCTTTCTCCAGTGTAGAAGCTTTCTTCAATCCGTGATAGGGGTGTAATTCGTATGTGTTATGCAAACGCTCATAATTTATTTCAGCATTTAGGCACATTACACCGATTGCACGCCCTTGATGCTATGAAATCGGAATAATGTGTGTTAATTTATACGTTACCTTTATATGGAGTGCGTAATAATTTAAACGCAATGCAATAGTACTTAAACAAACTATTATGTTCTAGTTTGAAGTAATTTAGTTAGTGAAATTACCTATTGAATAAAATGTAGTTTATGGTTTAAACCTCTTTTGCTTATAGGCAGGTTGAATCACTTATAATGAGACGTTAACGATCTGTCTTTTTACTTTTACAAAAAAACATATTATCATTCTAGTAAATGGAAATGTAATCGTAGACAAGACATATTTTTTCAAATTTTATTTGATAGAATGTCTAATCTAATTTTTGTCGTTTTGTAATCTTTAACTTACGTCGGCTGCAATCACTTGTCGTTTCATCTCAGGGTGGCGTCCAATTATTTCGCTTATACAGTATTCTCCATATGTTTCTTTTAAGGTAGGACACTTTTGATCAAGCAATGCTATAATATCGTCATTATCTTCTTCTCTATAATAAAACGTTATAGACCCTTAATTATATTAATTCTAGATACATTTATACGTATATATTCATAACAGAATTATGATTTTTAGTTATTTCTCAATATAAAATCAAATTTAATGTAAGCAGCCAAAAATGCTATTGCAGTATGATGCAAGATAATAATATTTATTATCTTGCTCATACACTGAACATTACTATGACTCACTATATTAACAAATAGTACAATAACTTTCGTTGTTTTATGTACTCAGTTCGTGACGAGCCTTTGCACAGTACGGACCTCTCTCTCTGCGCTCCCGCAGATGCGTTATTCTCGCGTAAGCGTATTCCAACCTGAAGTCAAACAGTCGGCGTGACAGTGCTGCCGCGTTAGGCACAAGTGCCAGTGCAATTAGTGCTGTGTATGTCCGGCAAACTTTGACGTCAAAGCCGAGTCTGACAGTTGCTGTTAAATATGTGATAGTGTAGTAGTGCTCGCAGGCAGGTTTCAGTACTGTAAGTAAAACACACGACACACAAAAAGCCCACGTGGCATTTAGCTTTAAAAATTAACTTGTGCTTGCTGCATTAGGTGGCAGCTAGGTACTCACCTAGCGCTCTAAGCGCTTACACTTGTGGTTTTGACACACCTCCACACACGTGGGGAGGGTTAGCTATATTCACCAAGCCGGCGGGGAACGTCCCAATGGCAAACTGGGAGGAAGCCTTAGACGCAATCGAATTTAGTGCGTTTTTCCGCAAATGCGACTCTGAAAAAAGGGGCCTCAATCCAAACCGTATACGGTCACCTTAAGACCGGAAAAAAGCCACGCCTCCCACGCCGTCGCCTTCAGTGTCACCCTTCCGGGACCGTTGCCCGGTAAACACACCTGCCCCGTGTAGCAACCTCTCGGCGCAGGCCGACGCTGAAGATGAGCCTAGGCCCTCGCCTATGGAGCTCGAACCCACGACCGTGGCCGCCGCCATGGATACCGCTAACGAGGCCGATAGGGACTCGGACGGCTTCACCACCGTCCGTTCTCGGAAAAGGGCAAAAACGCCCCGCTAAAGAAAGCGACTCCGAGAGTCGCGTAAATTCGCCGCGTTCGTCCCCAAACGCGACACCGGCTAAAAAGCCCGCCGCCGAGCCGCAAGCCACCCCCGACACATCGGAGGTTTTCATGTCCGAACGTAAGGTCAAGGCTCCACCCCCGATCGTGATTCATGACAAGGGTCACTGGAGCCGTGTCCTTACTTGGCTAGCGAAAGCCAAGATTTCGAATTTTAGATCGGCCAACACACGTATAGGCATCCGGGTTAACGTAGAGACCTCGGATGATTTCCGCGACTTAACGCAATACCTACGCGATAATAAAATCGCCTTCCATACCTTCGCTCCGCCGGAGGATCGACTTCTCCGCGTAGTCATTAGGGGAGTTCCTAAGGAACTCGAACTAGACGAGGTCAAGGCGGACCTCAAAAGACAGGGCTATCCTGTTCACAGATCGCGCCGTATGCACCACCCGCGTTTTAAATTTGAAATGGACCTCTTAATGGTCGAATTAGATCTTTCCCCCAAGGGAAAATTTTCAACATTCGCTCAATTTGTCAATTGCGTGTCGAAACACCGCGCAAAACAGGTTTAGTCACGCCGTGTCACAGCTGCCAGAACTTCGGGCACACATCGCGCAATTGTTCTGCACGTGCGCGTTGTGTGAAGTGTGCTGGCCATCATAGCAGTCCGGAATGCCCGAGACCGAAAGATTTCGTCGAACCGCCCGCATGCGCAAATTGCGAGAACGTATAAACTGCACCTAGCAACCGATCCCAGATAAACGTCTTGTTCGCTGACGGCCACATCTTAGACGCACTCAGCAAACTAGATTTCCCATAAACCGAAACAGACACAAACAAGTAGGTAAGCCGTTCAAAGATGGCTACCAGCTTAGGTAGGGTAAAACCGCTCTCTCTAGTCGAGTCGTACTTTAACGCGAACGGCCTTAAGAAGCAGCGTTCTGAAATCGCCAAATTCGTATTCGTAAATTTGGTATTCTTAGTGCAAGAGACCTTTTTGAAACAGTCAATAGCCAATCCTAGGATCAGTCGCTATAACATAATTAGAAACGATAGGTTGTCAGGACCGCTGGGTGGTACACTTATATACTACAAAAAGTCTCTTCATATCGCACCTTTAGACATTCCACAATTGACAAACTTAGAGGGGACGGCATGTCAGATTGCACTCACCGGCCACTGGCCGCTTGTACTTGTTTCTGTGTACTTATCTCCTACTAAGAAATTACTTAGATCCGACCTAGAGCTACTTCTCGATCTAGGCCAATCAACTATTCTTGCAGGTGACTTTAATAGTAAACACCGCAACCGGAATTGCAGTACGCCAAACACAAACGGCAATATATTGCTGGGACTTGAGGAGCCACTCAACATAAATATATATTATGCTATAGCTCCCGGGACCTCGACTAGATACTCCGACTCAGGCATAGAAGTTCCTAGCAATATAGTCCTGCTATTAGTTAGAGACGTCTCGCTCGATGTCGTATCGATAGAGGAAAAGTCAAAGTCAAATATCTTTATTCAATATGGAAGCATTACACTTTGTTATTGATTGTCAAATTATCTACCACAGGTTCGGAAATGGAAACCTCTGACCTGAGAAGAACCAGCGTAAGCAACTCAGCGGGACATTTTTTTCCTTTTTCTTCAATAAATTTTAGGTTATAGACTGCTCGAATCGCTCTTTTTTGAATTATAAAAATAGTATTAATATCAGCCGCGTTTCCCAGCAGTAGAATGCCATAAGACATTATACTGTGAAAATAACTAAAATATACTAAACGGGCTGTCTCAACATCGGTTAGTTGTCTAATTTTTTTGACTGCATAAGCCGCTGAGCTAACTTTACTCGCAAGTCTATGAATATGAGGGCCCCATTGCAGTTTAGAATCTATTGTGATGCCGAGAAATACAGTGCAATGTACGTGGTCTAGCGCTTCTCCATCTACGACCACATCACTCCCAGCTTGAGGAACATTAGGATTCATAAACCTTATACATTTAGTTTTATTTTTGTTTAACAATAATTTATTTGCACTAAAGTAGTATTTTACTTTTGAGAGGGTATTATTTACATCGTCATTTTGCAAGTTACGTCGTTTTATTCTAAATATTAAAAAAGTATCATCACGAATAATACAATCTCGTTATTGTTCTCAACCTGGTGTAGTAGGTCATTAATGTAGACCAGGAAGTGAAAAGGCCCCAAAATAGATCCCTGTGGGACTCCCATACCTACATTCGCCCCGGGAGATCTCTTGCCGTTTACGTCAACTCTCTGAATTCGATGGCTCAAGTACGAAGTCAGAAGGTCAAATGCGGCATTTTTGATACCATAGTGGCTTAATTTTCTGACCAAAGTATCATGCTGTACACAGTCAAATGCTTTGGTTAAGTCACAGAAGACACCTAAAGCATCGTGTGACCCTTCCCATGCCTCAAATATAGTCTTAATAAGATGGGCACCTGCATCGGTTGTAGAACGACCCCGTGTAAAACCATACTGTTTGTTATTAAGCATATTATGAGAATTAAAATGTATTTGTGATTGGTTAAGAATTATTTTCTTGAAAATTTTACTAAGCGCAGGCAGTATACTAATAGGTCTAAAGTTATTGGGGTGTGTAGTACTGCCTGATTTTAATACCGGAATAACTTTACTGTGCTTCATAAGGTCAGGAAATTTACCACATGTAATACAATCATTAAAAATAGCTGCAAGGCAAGGTGATATAACATCAATAATAGAATTTATCACGTTAACCGAGATCCCCCACAGATCTACAGTTTTTTTAATGTCCAGAGATTTAAAAGCGGACACAATATCTATATCGCTTACATTACTAAAATAGAAATTATCTTTACATTCTTTAATATTTTTTTTTAATAAGGACTGTGCAACAGTTGGAGAAGAAACAAGTGACTTGGTGGTAAAGACAGGAATGTCTGAAAAAAATTTTTCAAAATAGGATGCAACATCATGATCACAATTTATTTTACTATTACAGTGAAACCTCGATATAACAAATCGGAGGGGAACAAGAAAATATTCGTTATATCAAGTAATTCGTTAAACTGAGGTTTGTTATGTTGAGGTTAGATTGGTCTGAAATTCGTTATAAAGAGGTAAAAGAATAGTTTTATTCACCTCAATATTACGTACTTATCTTGTTATAGCGAACAACTTCGACTAATAAATGATAACACATAACACACCGATAAGGAACACCTTTTACGTTTCTCAGCCATTTTAACTTAAATCTTTAACAATAGTGATGAGCAGAGGTGTTTACATTACTTTCCATCAAAACAACAATGATTACTTTACAAACAAAAGCGTGTCAAAACATGTCGAGACATAAATATAAGCTCCAGGGACCCTGACCAGATACTCGACTCAGGCATAGGAGCTCCTAGCACTATAGACCTGCTATTAGTTAGAGATGTCTCGCTCGATGTCGTATCGATAGAGGCACTCTGTGAGTTAGACTCCGGTCTTATTCAAATTGGGCCAAGGCGCCGGTGCGGTCCCTACGACCAAAACCGTAACAAATTGACATTGTCTTGAACGCAAACTCAAGGCTATGGACCCCCAAAGTTGCTCTAACCTACCGGAGGTTATTGATAGTGTAGACAAAACGTATATTGCAATCGACAGTATCACGTCGCATATCTCATCAGCCATCGACGACTCCGAAAGGACAGTCAAGCTTCGGGTGACCGTAACTTTGGCTTACCGTTCAGTATTCGATGTCTGATAAGAGAGAAAAATACACTCAAGCGGGCGTTTTATCGCTATCCGTCCGAGTCAAACCGATTTCGCTTTAGGAAACTTCAGTTAGAGGTCAGAAACAGGATAAAATTACACCGCAAAGGATCGTGGTTAGGTCTGACGGAAGACTTAGAGCCATCGCACACTGCCTATTGGCAGTTGGCTCGACGTATGAAGTCAGATCCCCGCGACGCCATGCCGCCATTATCAAAGCCAACCGGGGGCTTGTTAGCTTTCGATGACTTCGAAAAGGCCGAATGCTTAGCCGATACGCTAGAAGAGCAATGTACGCCATCTCGCGCACACGCCGATGCGTCCCACCGTGGACCGTCTAGTCGAACTTAGGGCTGCCTTACCACCAGAGGGCGATAATTTAAAGCCAGTGACCCCGGAGGAGGTCCGCGATATTATTAAGGGTCTTAAACCCCGGTCGGCACCTGGCCCAGACCGTATCTCAAATAGAACTCATCATATCATATCATATACAATACTTGCCAGGCCCTATTGCCTGTGTATTGTTCAACATTTTCAATATTTTTCTAACAACTTGTACTTTTCCTGATGCCTGGAAAGAAGCCATCGTCATCGGTATTCCCAAGCCGAACAAACCCTCTAACCTACCCACGAGTTATCGTCCAATTAGCTTGCTCAATTGCTTGGGCAAACTATATGAACGAATAATTCTCTTCCGGTTGAAAGACCACGCCTTCTCCAATAACCTCATCCCAGACGAGCAATTCGGTTTTCGTCCGAAGCACTCGTGTCCCGACCAAATTTATCGCCTGACGGAATTCATTCTGAACGGCCTTCATCAATCCAAACCCCGTATCACAGGGGCCGTCTTCTTCGATGTCGCAAAGGCATTTGACAAAGTCTGGCACAACGGCTTGATTTACAAGCTGTATACTCTCAAAGTGCCGGACAGGCTGGTTCACATCATCCAAGCCTACCTTTCGAATCGCTCTTTTCGATATCGAGTCGAGGGCACCCTGTCCACGAACCCACCGCTCCAAGCGGGCGTCCCTCAAGGATCGGTCCTATCACCTCTATTATTTACGCTCTACACGAGCGACATTTCAAAGCCCGACGATATCAGTCTGGCACTTTTCGCCGATGACACCGCCCTCTATTATTCGTCATTAAGACCGAACTATATCTTTAAAAAGCTCCAGAACGCGATCAATCGTTTAGGCGAATGGTTTCGTAAATGGAGAATCGACGTCAATACCGATAAAAGTGTAGCAATACACTTTCATCAGTCTAGATTACGTCGTGATTACACGATACCCCCGGTCCTTAACCCAGGCGTCAGGATAAGGCCACGCGCTGGCCGACACCAGACTCTAGGGCAACTAAAACTCTACGGCCAACCGATCCCATGGGAAAGGAAGGCCAAATACCTAGGCGTGACCTTCGACTGCAACATGTCGTTCAAAAGTCATATTCAGGACGCTAGGAGAAAGGCTTTATTCATTTCGACCAGACTCTATCACCTAACGAATTCTCACAGTAAAATGTCACTCAAATATAAACTTTTATCGTACAATGTATGTATACGACCAATCATGGCTTATGCATGCCAAGTTTTCGCTCACGCATCCTCCACACTCCTGAACCAACAACTAGTACAAAACAAATTCATCCGCCGCGCTACCAGGGCGCAGTGTTACCAACGAAACGTAGATTTACACAGGGACTGCAAACTGCCGACACTCTGCGAGCACTTTAAAAAGTTAACTCGCAAACACATAGATAAAGTAGTCAACCACAGTAACCCTCTGCTGGTAAAAGCAGCAACGTATACGGCCGATCCAAACGCGTCTAGTCAAAAGCGTAGACCGCGAAACGTTCTTCTCGACCCGGACGAAGAAGGGGTCACCGAGACTCCGGACCCAACGGGGGTCCCGACATCAGACCCTACACACCACACGAGTAGGGATAGAACACATTCACCTGTAGTTCGCCCTCGCTTACGAGCACAGCGAACACACACACCGCGTACACTAGATACACCCGTTCCAGGGCGGTTCTCACCGCCCCCAGCCACCGATTAATACAGTCGCCAGACCGTCGGCGTCCCGGTTCGTAAACCGATCGTCGACGATCTTTAGGAGACATAAACAAATGCCTAACCCACGTACCTTCTGTACGTGTGGCCCTCATTTTTAGCAAAAAATGTTGGCCACCTAGTTCGTGGGGACGGAAGCTTCCCGCGAACTCTGTGTTAGATGAAGCTTATCAAAGACAAGAGTCTGGAAGCATAACATCGAAGTCAAAAAAATGTATGTACTGGCCATCTCGTTAGCGAAGCGTTTTGGCATTATTAATTATTACCTAGTCTCTGAAACTAGAATTTGTTTTATAGATATCTTATAAGAATTAAATAGTTCGTACATCTTTTTGAATTCCAATCACCAGTTTATAAACGCATTTAAAAGCAATAAGATTTCTAGCTTCATAATA
Organism: Lamproptera curius; assembly: GCA_029286875.1. Lineage (NCBI taxonomy): Eukaryota > Metazoa > Arthropoda > Insecta > Lepidoptera > Papilionidae > Lamproptera > Lamproptera curius. The sequence goes on along the minus strand of JAGSMT010000041.1, from coordinate 359,215 downwards.
TTTATGATGTTATTACCTGGTTATATAACACCTTTATTCAAAATCACCTTCTATATCTGTGTCTATTTTTTCCCCTCTCTCTAGGTTTGTGTGCTAGATGTTACGGATAACACGGAGAATTCATACTTACACTGCTCTACGAATTTTAAGCTTCGGACAAAAATCCTGACGCATCGCTGTATAGATACAATTGCATCGGTTCTCAGTTGAATCAGTATCTACGATGATAGATGTTTTTTTCTTCGATAAATACTTGTACAGATTACGCTTTTTGAACTTCAAATGTCTACTTAAACACGCTAAAATAGGTAAATATGTACATACCGATTAACGAGTATTTTATAATCATATTATTTTAAGTCATAACATATGAACAGTTTATTACATTCTAATATTTTATACTTCAATAGAGAACAATATTATCCATGTCAGTATTTCCTTGGTAGATACTAATGTGATAGATATTTATTTGTTAGAATATAAAACAAACCATCAGGGCATCCATTGGGCACAACAAGAACTATATAAAGTAAATAAGCATCTTCACGAAATACCGATGTCAAGGCTTCTTCGAGAAAATAATCCGTGACGTCATCAATGCAACACATAAAATGTATAAACAGCGTATTCCGTGATAAATAGTATTTCCTTAAAAATATAATAATTTGTTGTAAAAATTTCAGTAAACTTATGTTTTAATGTGTACGAAAACTTAATCTTTAACAATGATGTATGTAACAATAATAACAAAGCTTTATTTAATTCCATACACACGTTTGCAAATATTAACTACATAAATTACGGCTAGTTACATTTAAAAAATTAAAGAATTTGTAACTATGGACCCCTAATGGCTCAAAGCCTTCTTCACAGAATTCCACTTTTCTCAGTTCTCTGCCCGGTGAAACCATTTTTGACCTGCTACCAAATATATATACCTATGTTATCCACCCATCTAGAATATAGCCGACCTCTTGCTCTAGTACCCTGTGGTCCTGACCATTTATTTATAATTTTTTTTGTCATCTTTCTTGGTTGTATCTAGCTATGTGTCCAGCCCACTTACATGTTCTTTTTAACGAAAGGGTAAATAATGCATCAGTTATTTATTTTCTTCACGCTTTGTCTTTTAGTTTTTAATGCTAAACGTTTGATAGGAAAATTTCTTTCGCCGAGTAGAGGTTAAAAATATAATTTAATACATTTTTTACGTAAAATATATAAAATTAATATATAATTACATCCCCCGTAGCCTAGTGGTAAAGGCATGTGCTTTAGAATCCTTAGGTCGTGGGTTCAACTGCGGGGACTTAACAAATTATTATTGTTGTTTCCTAGTTGGTTATGACAATTTGGGCCTATCACCCAATTATCTGAAAATTAAGATGATCCATGCGTCTGATGAGCATGTAAAAAGTCGATCGACCTACCAACCCGCATTGGATCAGCGTGGTGGGATACGGTCCAAAAACTCCCTAATAGAGAAGGCGTACATTAGGGGAGGCATATGTCCAGCAGCGGACTAACACAGGCTGATAATGTATGTATGTGCAATATAAAATTATATATCTATAATTTTAAAAAGGTTAAATTTTTTTTTTATTATTTAACATCGTAACTGTTATTTTAATCATATCAAAATCCATTAAACTCACTGAAACATGTTCCTCATCCAGTTCTCCCAATCAGCTTCGTCGACACCGGGCACATTCGGATGGTCAGAAAGGGCAATAAATCCGGTGACATCTTTGTTCTCATCGATCATACAAATCGACAACACACTTAACTCGCTAAAATATAATTTAATTTTAACAATTTGAATATAATTAGAATGGAAGCATACCAGTAGGGGACCTAATAAGACAAACGGTTGACAATTACCTACACTCAAAATTGTTTACGGGATGTGTTAATCTTGCTTGTTGACCTTTAAAAGACGCAACTATCGGTTAATTTGGCAATCTTTTGTTATAAAATTTCTTTTGTGTCAACGCATCTTTTATCAGAGTCGGTCCATTAACACAACATAAATAAATACACAACTAAACTGCATTTTTGTTCACGAGTGCTATCTGCCGTACCTCGATCTAAATAAGAACTTATGCACAGAATTGTAATGAAAAATTAGGTACATCCTATTTTTTTTTTCACGAATAAGGTTACTAACATCAAACTGCCAATATCCACATAACCAAAAAGTTTTTCAGTGCAAGTTTTATCCATAATACTTTCGATATCAGCTTTATCCCCATCAACAGCTCTTCTAAACCTTCTACCTTTTGGACCAACATCAAAATTAAAGAATATTGACATTTTAATTAAAGCGTTACTTCGTTATTTTATTTGATATACACATCCAGTAGGCTACGACTTGTCAAAATGGTAGATGGATACTAAGTCACTTAAGTGACTTACAGCACAAGGAAGAAATAAAACAATGCTCCAAATTATCAATAATATATTACAAGCATAATTTACACATTCGAATCATCAATAATTGTACACTAACTAAGATTAAAATATGAAATAATAATAAAAGGCGTGAGATAAAACAGCGCACACGGTCCACCAAATTCCCTTCAACTTTCGAATACTGATTGAGTATTAAGTACGCGCAAGCTGCCTACAATATATCGAAAAACAGCAATAATTATTTACACCACTCATAAAAAGTAAATTAAAAACAAAACTCATAACAGTCTGCTTGATAAAAAGAAAACTCATCAAACCAGCTGACACCGTAAATTTAATAATGTAAAATCTCCTAATCTAAAAAAAAACTATATCAATTGTATTCAAAAAGTTATTGTAATTTAATTATAACAAATTATTGATTAAATTTCAAACTGTAAAACATTAAATACTAATGAAAATCAGATGTTTTAAAATTAATGTCTTTATGAGATTCTACATGGTTTGCATATAAAATGGAATGTGGTCATAAAGATTGTTACAATAAAAATTCCCGTAAATTATTGTACAATTAATTGAAATAAAGTTACAATAATAAATATCACTACCAGGCTTAACATAACAGAATATGAAATGATCTGCATAAATAGTAACAATTGAACATCAATATTCACAAGAATGTGCAATCTTACCTTACCTTCCTGCTATTTTTTTACATTTCCGTTAACAGCTAAATTTTTTAGACAACATCGGACTAGGAAATGCAAAAAAATGGTAGATGTTAAACTGAGATATCAAGAAAGATTCAAACGTAAATATAAGCATAAGCAACCAAAAAACAAATATTACAGATAAGTCAATTTTAACATTGAACAACACGAAATTTATTAGTTTAAATTACTGCGACGAATGCATTCTCAGGTACAACCATTATTGTGAAATTTCCGACCTAAAAACGTGATTATCTTTTCCCAAAAGATTTTATCATAGATTAAATGAGTGGTGGTAGATTTTTAGCGCGAACCAAATGCGAATGGGATTTAGATCTGCTTACGTTGTTCGGAGTCGTCTTCATAGCGAAGGTGGCTGTGTTCTGCCTTTGAAGGTTCACTTTGTTAGCGCTTAGAGGCGTACGGGGTGTTATAAACTCACTATTCAACTTTAAAGCGGACCGTGTTAGCCTTTTTGGTGTGCAGAGCAAGTTGCTTTTGGGAGTCATTACATTATTCACAAGTTGTATGTTCTCTTTGCCCACTTTTGGTGTTAGGGGAGCTTTCCGCGGAGTTTTTTTTGGGGTGTCGGTTGGAGTTTTCTCATCGATGGTGGGGCAGATAATCATCGGGATGTGGACCTCCTGGCCTTTGGTGGCCATTGAGCTGCGGCTGATCTGCTTCTCGTTTATTCCATCCTGTAGAAAACCAATGACATATTTAAATGGGTAAGTCAGCTTATTTACGAAGGTATATCTGTAGTTTCTATTAAGCAAAAAACATGAAAATTTATTTAACATTACTGCATGAACAATTTACCGTTCTTTTATAGTATTGTAAAAAAAATACACTACGTATTATAAAAAAATATGAAGAACATGCTCGAAACACGCGTACTTACTGTTATGCCAGTTTAAATAATACACAATGTGGACGCAAAAATAAATTAAATATATAAATTGCCGAAAAAGAAATACCACCACATTATGGTTTATCATTAAATTAATTTAAAATATTCAAGAGAACACTTCAGTACAAAAAAAGTTCAAAACTTTATCTATATTTAAATAACAAATATGCAAACACACCTTGAAATCTGTGTAAGTGGTCAGGAGCGTAGTCTCCATCAACGGATCCTTTTGGGTGGCGTCTTCCTGCGAGCCGGCGGTGGAGCGAGTGGCGTTCATAGAACGACGACCGGCGCTGCGCCTTCGACCTTGGGACTGAGCAAGAAAATAAAGTCAATCAGTGTCATGGGTTTAAATCCCGAGACAAACAAGAAAGAATCTAGTCTTTAATGCCGGGGAAATAAATTTGCTAATGTCAAAATTTAAACTTTAAATATATTAAGACCGTTTAACGGTTTAATTGTCACCTCGACCTGACTTAAGTCAAGTCCGCTGATTTTTACTTAAAAACCAGCTAGTGCCGCTAATTACTTGCAGGTTTTTTTTTCCAACATATGTTTTTTTTATGAAAGCTCGATAAGTTTTTTCTCCGGTTCTTCTATGTCAGAGACATCCTTGTTCGAATGGTGGTAGCGTACTTGACAATCGATAAGGGAGTGTAACACTATTCTATATTGAAAAGATAATTGAATATAAAGTCTAAACTAACTTGACAGATTATTGTGAAAGCAATATTTAAACGCAATTCTCCATCATATAATCAATAACAATTAAAGAATATGCATAAGACAGAACAAAACGAAACTCTTACTGTTCGTTTATGTTTCAGAATGCTGCCGTTCACAGTAACCTTCGGCGTCTTTTTCAACTCAGCCCCATAGTCGAGCTTCCTCTTCGCATGATCGCTTTTGCCCTCCACTACAGCTCTCGCGGCTAAACGACCACTAATACGCCTGCAATAGAATACAAAAGTAACATTAATTTCATTAACCCACGAAATCAGGTACTAGACCGTATTGGGTGTTGCTTTCTGTCGTGCAAGTCGAGGTCCTTCTAGGGGATTACTGCAAGTAACAATATTGTATTTTCTCGTTTTATATTATATACCTCAGCCTAACAATAGATGAAATTTGCGTACACAAAGACTAACATTGAACTGGCTTGACGCAATTACATCGGGTATTAAAGGAAAACGTTCATCAGAGCCACTCGACACCAACTTCGCACCACCTCCACGCCGCGTCGTCATTTGGACCGGGCGTAATTGACGAATTAATGTCGAAAACTTAGCCTATTAATTTTCGACTAGTATGATTACAATTAGTCCAAGTGTTAAGTAATTTCATTGAAACCGCGAATTGGTTAATAAAAAAATATATGATATAAGTACGCGGAGACAGCGTCGATCTTAAAAGTTGCCGCGGTCCACTGAAAAGGACGCATGTGCTTCTGCTTCATACATCTCAATTCGGTACTTAGTTTTAACTAAAGCCAAATTAGTACATTTTTTTATTCTCACTACAACAGTCAACCTCACTTGCCTCTTACACACTGCGATCAACTCCCCATTTATTTCAGTACCGTGCACTGAAATATAAAAGATAAAATAGAAAATGATATTGATAAACTGCTATTAAATACTAATAGTGATCTAAATAACTTTGTTATAAAAATAATAATTTGGCAGATTGAAAATTCACAATGATAGAGAAAATTAACACTGACTTTTCAATATCATAGTAGGACTATAAGGCACTTGCTCAAAAGCACCTACTTTCATTCGGTGACCAATAACTTTGCACTCCGATAGAAATGTTAAATCCACTAAGTTTATAAATCACAACGGGGATATTAATACATCAAGCACAATCATTCACCAATTTAATGTTACACAAATAGCTCCTTCTTAGCCGCCGCGTTTCTGCCGCAAAGCAATAGTGAATAACCACTATTGTCTTCCGGTTTAAACGGCGCCTTTTTACCAGAATTTATTTCTTAGGAATCAAGACAAAGTGTCCCATGTCTAAAGGCGGCAAAATCACTTGGCATACACTAGACATGGCGCAACATTTACGATTACTTAAACTTCATGCTTGTCTCGTCGTTTCAATCAGCGAACTGGCATCATTGTGCATTTATTGTTCTTCGTGAAACGCCACTTCGTTTACCTAAACACCGTCTTTTATTTAGCTTATTTTTCTAGTATCAAAGCAATGCGTGCAATACTAACCTCTTGACAGTAGAAATGGCGGATCTCTTGAGCGCGGACAGGTTGCTGGCGAGCGAGGAGACCGCTTTGGTCGCGCTGCCCGTCATCAGGGGACGCTTCGGCGGCCTACGGAGTAAAAGACCTGCGTACACTCAATCGGACCACGCGGAGGAACTTATATTCATAGATACAGCATTCTGAATAGCCAGTTTAGCTTTAACTTAATACACTTGATCCGTACTTGAACTAAATAAACAAAAATACTTCGGCACATTTTGACAGTGCACATAATAAAATTTTTCATCGCTTCTTTAATATTTAAATGCAATCGAGACAGTATTTAAAACTCACACCGACGCCAGATAGAAGATTTTGAATTTGAGTTAGCAAAGCATCAACAACAATATGGGTTGTTCAAACTGTTTGCTCTAAAAAATATGCCATAAAAGCATTCTTATTGTTAAACATCTAAGTAAGATTGCGTGTAGAACAATCAATTAAAACCCTTTAATCTCGTTCACCGTTAGAACTTGACAATATACTTTATTTATATACATGACATGTCTTATTACTATAGAGTAGGGATAAGCTGCATAGTTTCTATATCGCACTGTTATTTATTAATCAAATGCCTTAAAATATATTACCTATTTCTGTCAACGGTGGCGGCGAGTCCAGCCGCGGTGCGATTCCTCTTGCCGGGTGAAGTGGCCATCGAACGGAATAGCGGTGTGGTCGGGGTTAGGGCTTGTTTGCGGGCCGATAGCTTGTTGTGACGCTCCTGCAGAATGTACAATATTTTAATATAATTTTATTGCTTTATAACGGTTATATATATTTATAAATGTTGAAATAAATAGTTGTGAATGTGAACTTGGTTGGAATAAATGTACTAATTATCATTTTACTAAAGCAAATAAGACCTTGGATATTTGTAAGCATAGCACGTAAATGTACTAGTAATGTTGAGTAATGGTTTTCACAGAGCCATTTCTATAAGACGTTCAGAGATTCAAATCGAAAAGTACGAATGTTTAGTTTTGGTAATTTTAGTGCCTTAATTAAATATTTTAGCATAAAAAATATTTAATTATTTCTTTATTTACGGAATTATTATACATATCAAATACACTAATTTACGGATTTTTTCGCAGTTACTTCAGCATCCATGATCACGGGACGACTGCTAATGTAGTCTGCCCGTCATCATGATGCTGAAAAGAATCGAAACGCTTCGGAATAAATATATTTAAGTAACGCGAAAATCCGTAAATTAGTGGATTTGAATAAAAATATTTAATTCAAATGCCCTGAAATACATAAATTATATGTTAAGTTCATTAGCAAGTTGATACCGAACATTATTATATAAATTAAAATCTATTTAGTTCAGTTATATGTATTATGGGTGCAAATAAAATAAATTATCAGAGATATAAATCGAAACATGAAAACACATGTTGCATACATAATTGAAACTAATCTCCATAGTATTCTTATTACTCACCGCCTTTCTAATTTCCCATTCGTCTTGGATAAGTTGCAATAATGGTTTGCCGTCGACAGTGAAGACATTGCCAGTTCTGGCTTCATAGTCCATCACCAGATCACGTATTTGAGCCTCGATTTTAGGAAGCTGCAAGAAGCATATTTTTTGATATTGAGAGGCGAGCATTAAGATAATCTAATGGTTAGTGATACAGCCTGTCCATAGGAAAAGCTCCATAGGCTATAGTGCCCTTTTAATTAGATGACAGCTATAATTACATAATATATTTTTAATCATCATCAACAGCCAGTGTTAGTCCACTGCTGGACATAGACCTCCTTTAATGCACACCTTCTTCATTCACGGGGTTCTGGACCGTATCCCAGTACGCTGGTCCAATGCGGGTTACTGGGTGGACCCACTTTTTACATGCCCATCCGTCCGACGCATGTATCATATTACTTTTCAGACAATTGGGTGATAGGACCAAATTGTCCTAACCAACCAGAAACAACGATAACACAAAGTTGTTTCTCCGCGGGATGCGAACCCACGACCTCCGGTTTATAAAGCAAAGACCAATACCGCTAGGCCACGGAGGCGGGCTCGATTTTTAAAATAGAGAAATTATTAAAATTAGTGCCTTCATTGGCAGCATAGCAGTAATGTGTACACATAAATGTTTTGTGATTTATTCACTATATCTATTGTTTATATGATACCTATAATTATATGGTGAACAAAACATAATATACTATCATTATAATTAGTATATACTAATTACAGTTGGTGGGTTAGAAATATAAGCATCATGATGTCTCATAATTCTTGCACACTTAGCTTACTGCTCTAGGGTATTAAATATTCAGTTATTTCTTTACCCCTTTTATGTGTGGGAAAAATGCTTACGCATATCCACTCTGGGGGAGGGCAAGGTACATTTATGTCGGACTTGCTCCATCTAAGATACCATGTATCACTACTATTGCATTGTTATAGACTTAAGCTTTTGACCGTTGTCTGCTCCTAATCTATACAATTTCAACATTTATAACACAAATCTGCTGGCATATGACCATCACCACCCAAAGTGAAATTACATTCAATGAATTTATTTAATTCATACAAACTAAAAAATACTTAGTGCAAAGTAGTGAGGAACTTACATTGCTCGCTATAGCCTTCCTCTCCTTCTCTTCGCGTAGAAGTTGCCCACCGCGGTTGTGGTAGCGGCCGGGTTCGGTGGCGCGAGCTTCTAGTTCAGTCATCTTCAACCACAGGTTCTTACGGGTCATCACCATCTCGAATATGTTTCTGCAGATAGGAAACAATGTACTATATGTGCTACAACACAAATTTAGTAGTTTATTTTATTATAAACATTAGTAACATAATAAAACTGAGTAAGATAAATATTAAGTTTTTGTAAGACATTCAACTCCCATTTAGTTTTTTTTAAATGCAAAGAAATCTAATACTGATATGTGGCTCTGATAATGATACAAGCTCATATTTTTTTCTTTTTAATCTGAATTTTGTTTTAAATATTCTTTTAATATGCACATTGAATCAGAAGGATTGTAACATGAAGCACTTTTTAAATTGCTTGTAAAAGTTAACTTTTGGAAGTATAACTTTTAGAAAAAAGTTAAAGAAATGGCACACGGTGTAAATTAATATTGAATAAATACGTAGAAACTTACTTGTGTTCGTTGTAGAACTTTGTTATCTTCTCCAAGTACAATTCATGCAATGTCAGTGTATCCTCCGTAAATATATCTTGGAAATAATGTACAAACTCCTCACGCTCTTGGGTAGAGTACATTATGTTGTCCCACATCAATTTGATTTTCGTACGGACGTTTGCTACAAACACCTTTAAAAAAAGAATTTCAATTAAATTATTGAAGGATTTTTTTTATTTACGCTAAAACTACTAATTATTCAATAAAGGGACTTTTTAACAAATATTATTTGGTTTATATATATATATTTTATCACCCAAAACTCTCTAATTGAACACTCCAGCAACTATCATTGGATAGACATGTTACAAACTTCAGTATGGAGACTTAATAAAAAATATAAATAAATGTGACAAAATACATTAAAAAAAGCCGTACAAATCAATAATATTACAGAAAATTATGATTTCTATTAGATACATTGATACTATTTCATATAAGCTTACAATACATATAATGCGACTTGCATTATAATGGCATCAACTTATTTAACTATATTCTTGAAGTTATTATAGCATATAAAGTAAACACATTTATATTTAAAATTAATTTTAGTCACTATTTTTGCTACAATATTTTAATGCGCAATAAAAAATATATAATAAAAAACAAAGAATATTTAAGAAAAGCTTGTCACTAATTATTAAAACAATTGTACCTGAATCTTTTGCCGTTTTATCTGATCGCACCGTTTAATTTCTTCCTTAATGGCATTTTCAGTATGCGGATTACAGCCAGGGTGAGCTTGTAAGAAGTTTTCTCTATAAATGTGGTCCTCTTCTAGACAGTCCCATAGTTTCGTGAGGCGCTCACGTAACTCCAGTACCTTTTATAAAAGATACAAAGTAAAGTTAAACATTATGATATATCACAAAACAAAATGTTAATAAGTAACTGTTAAAAGTACCTAATTTTAAAGGTAACCTATTAAAGATTTAATAATACTAAAATAACTTAGTTTATAGCAAAATTTTGGAGTTATTCAACATTTATTACTATACATATTAATAAAAAATAAGAATGCAGTGTAAATAATCCACAAAACACTTTATTTTATCGTTTTTTTAATCATATTGGTGCAGTAGTTTTGCTAAAACTTTCTTTAAGTTTAGAAAACCATAGCTTGTATAAATAAGATTTATGATGAGCAAATTTGGTACAAAATTTATCATTTAATAGACCACATACCAAACTATTCCTAACCATTATTGCTTTGTTTGTTTGACATTTGACTTAAATCAGTAAATATCAACTGGACATAAAAAAATTATAAACATACCCTATTGTTGGTTTGCTGATATTTCTCCTGCAATTCTTGTTGCAATTTAGCAAGGCGGTCCATATTCAGATCGGTCACTTTGAAATCAACAGACAATGATGTTACCACAAGATGTTCAAACTTGTTTTGCGGTTTTATTTGTAATTTGTCTGAAAACAATAAATAAATAATTTATAAGGTTCAAACGCTATCACTCAAATTATTTTCAAGCCAATCCAAGTCCATATGCATAGAGCTGAACATAAGGTATAGCAATATAATGGTACAATTTATTATATTCTTAGTTATAACAAATAACATTGCAATTGACATGGCATTTTGACAATACATTACTTATATTACACCATGGTATGGTATGGTACTTTAAAACATCATGGTATGTGTTTAAACATCAATTCATTGTTTAAAATCTTGAAAGAAATCATGAACATGCTACTGCCTGTAAAGTAAGATGATCTATCTGTCAGATGGGCATGTAAAGTCTAATCTGCACCTCATCCCTCTCCAGTCATGTCCATTATCTGTCCCTAGGGACTGGGTGCATTGGTCAAAAGCAACTAGGTTCACAGAGTCATACAAATATGATATATCATATTTACTACAGGTCAGGGCTTATTTAGATAGTGTGCATTTCTGCTTTATAAAAAACATATAAAATCTTGTTGAACATATTATAATATGACTGATTTCACAATCAACAATTATTTGTGAAAGAAAATATTTATTGTATTAACATAAACAATAGAACATTAATCAAAAATCAACACACCCATTATATCCTTGATTTCAACCTGGGTATTGAGAAATATTTCAGCTCTCTTATCCCTTTCTGCCTGCAATACTTCAAGGTGATCCTTCAGTCTGTCCAACTCCTCTTCGGATGGCAACGGTATCTCTTGCAACTCATGTATAGTCACACCAAGTTTTTCTGCTAAATCCCTTTGCCATTCAAGAAGCCGCTCCATCTTCATCCGTCGTTGCTCTACCTGCTCTCTATACCTTTAGGAAAAAAATATAATGAACAATTATATATTTATCTGCCCTTTTTAACAATGTGTAATACCATAAAAAAACATAACACAATAATTAGACATTTTATATTTAATTTGTATTAACCATATTTGGGCCTGGGCTTGGCTTTTATAACAAGCAAATATCACCAAAATTAACAGTTTTGAAGTGCAGCAACACTTATCTCTCTACATTCTTGAGATTAATTAACAATAGAGTATTAAGAGGCTTTAATATTCTAAAAACATTATTATGTGTTTAATTGCAACCAGAATAAACTTGTTAATGACTTCATCAAATACTTTAAATAATCTATCACCCTGTTTGGCATAGTCATAATTAGATTAATATACACACAATTAGGATTGAACACTGAAGTCTAGTTGAAAAAACTAGTATTTATACAACTAGGTCACAGAGGTAGCCTTAAACTGTACAAGTAACTTAAGTTTTAAAAATGTTTTTGCCAAAATTACTAGCATCTCATTTAAATTGATAAAAAATACATATCCTTACCCTATAATTTGATTTTCCAATTCTCTTTTATAATCCACCAACATCATATCAGTCTTAAAATCCAAGATGGAAATGTCAACAGACAAACATCGGCTAAGCTCTTCTGTTTCTTCTTTCAATTCTATTAAACAATTAAAAGTTAATTTTGAATCACATTTACTATTCTATATAGATACTAAAGAAATTACTTATACTCACTGTCAACTTGACCCTGCATAATTTTAAGCTTTTGTCGGGTCTCAGAGATAACATCTCTGTGTAGTTCCTTCTCAATTTGTACAAGTTTGGTGATATTGTTAATCTTTGTGGCATCGTCAACACCCAAGTGTGACCAATTTAGCCACAGCTCTTCCATCATGTGACGGACATTTTGGATAATCTCCTGCTGAACTTCATTACTGAAAGGAGAGCATTATATAAACACTTAATGTGGGTAGAATATTTTATAGAAATAATGACAATAAACAGCAATAAAAATTTAGTTTTGTACTTGGTGTAAAAGTAAAAAATAGTTTTATTTTAGATATTCAAAAGGTCATAGACGAAGCCTTAAAAAAAACAGCGTTTGAATATTGATCATGACATCACTTTTTCAACGGCGTTATATCTGACTGTTTATATATCTGATAACTGTTTATATTAATAAGAAAAGATTAAAAAATTTGATAAATGACAGTTTACTTAACGTTTGATGCTTGATAATTACTGAAGGAAATTAGCAAAATGTAACTGTAACATAGGTATAATAAATTGAAGACATCACATAACTTTCTATTGGTGATTAATTTATATAAAATCTATAAATTGAGTGTAGACTTTAATCATATAATAAAAGGTTAAGGAACAATGTAATTTTAGTGTATGCGCTAAATTGATCGAATAGAAAACTTCCACCCGATATTGCAGATACTTACAACAGCTTTCCTATATCTTCAGTCAACGTAATCATTTTAATTTGATATATATAAGTTTCTCACATACAAATAATCACATTAGATCACTGTGTAACATTCACCTTTAATTATTTCGATATTTTAACGTTATTAAAAGAAAATTTAAGGACACTAGAACACAAACGAATATTTATAACGACTAAAAGTTTGAAATATTGAACGTTACAAACAAATTGTAAAATACTGCTTTGTGATTGGCCCTCCGCTCCTCAAAATCCGTTGATTTTTTTAACCCTTGAGGACAACAGCATAGTAAAAATAGTGACACCGAAAACGACATAATGTTTATAAAATTAACATGATATAATTAAAATAAGGCAATAATGCGAACAATTTTGCCAGAGTCCCAAATTGGAAAAGTATTTTTTTTTGTTCCTTTAAATATATGATTTGTATTATTATTATTTAATATTGATCAATGTTCGGCTTCGAAAAGTTTTTTTTTATTTTAGTCATCAATTATTAATTTAAGATAAAAATGTTTATGTATTATACTACATTGGTAACCACGATGTGGATAGGTGAATATTCTGTCATTATAAATTAAATTTAAATATATACGTAACAAGTTATAAGAACAATTTTTCACCATTAAATCATAATGGTTTTGCAAAAAAGTTTTGAGTTTGCCAAAAGTGTGATTAAACAACAACATATCAGAACTTAATATTTATTTATTAGAATAGAACATTTAACAGAAAAGGATGCAATCATAGGAAAATTAAATAATAAAACTAGGTGTTCTGAGTTTTCTTTGTCCACGAGATGGCGTTCTTCTCATAAATGAGATATGCAAAATTGTGTGCGCTGTCTACCGCCCTACACGTAATAAAAAAATATTAACATTAATTTACTTAAATAGCAAACATATGTAACCATCAAACTGGCTTTCTTTCTTGGTAGTGTTCTGTTGCAAGGCCTAACTAGCAAAATCTACATAAATAAATAGTTTGGCAGAATATCTTCAATCTGTATTGAAAAAAAAAAAATCAAATTAATAACAAGTCTTAGCAAGTCCGTCATAAACGCTTATACTTAGTTAAAAATGCACGAAAAAAAATTCAAAAAATCTCTCCGGCGGGGAATCGAACCCCGGTCTCCCGCGTGACAGGCGGGGATACTGACCACTATACTACCGAAGACTTACAACCAAAGACAAAAATAAAGTAAATATAAAGCTAACAAATCTATGACGTCGCTTACAATGACATTGTAGTTATGTCTAATAACGAGACGAACGTATTAAGCACTTTGAAAACAACTCGGTAACGTTCAATAACAATGATTATTCACATATTCGTTGGAACATTTAATAAGTGCAATAATTGCTTAAATTGTTAGTAAAGGTATCTGCTAGTTTATATTTGACCGACTTCCCAAAAGAAGGATTTCCTTCTTTTCTTCCTAATTCGGAATTTACCTGTTTTTTTTCTATAATATGTTACCTCCTATCTCCGCTCGTAGGCTCCGGATTTGATAATTCTTTTTTTAAATGGTAGGAGCTAGCTCTCAGGTCCCATTTTTTAAAATGATTTTTATTTTAGCTCTTCAACAAATATGACAGATTACGAAATCCCGTTTAAAAAATTACAAACTTCGTTGTTATAATGAAAAGTACGAAAAATTAATAAGAATAAAGTTTTTCGAAATGGAGTGTTAGCTTACTAATTTTTTCTTTTATAACAAACTGGATCTAAGGGTTGTATGATGAAGGTTGTTGTTAGCCAACATGTTGAACAAGTATAACGCAAGATGCCACATTTGATTAGCTTTGATGTATGTTAATCTCTTGTATAATTATGTGAACTGACTTAGTTACTGTATTTATATAACAATGCTCATGACTTATCAATTTTGTGACACTAACAGGATTGGACGTCAACCTCATAATACTAGTAATGGTACTTAAGAAGTGGCAGAATAATATTAAATTTAAATATTAGACGTAGGTTTAAATCTAATTTATAAAAATAAAGGATGCCTCCGTAGCCTGCTGTAACTGCGGTAACGGCGTGTGCTTTAGAAACCGGAGGTTGTGGGTTCGAATCCTGGGGCGCGACAAATTTTCATCACCCAATTGTCTGAACAGTAAGATGATCCATGCGGCGGATGGGCATGTAAAAAGTCGATCCACCCATCAACTCGCATTAGACCAGCGTGGTGTAATACGGTGCAAAAACCCCCTAGTGGAGAAGGTGTGCATTAGGAGAGGCCTTTGTCCAGCAGTGGGCTAACACTTGATGATGATGATGATGAAGAAAGGATGATGTTAGCAAATGTCCATCGACCAATCTAAAACAATTTTAAAAGTGTACGTCTGTAATAAAACGTAGCGGGCGTTAAGGCAACACAATTAACCGCACGGATGTTATAAACCGCAAGATCACTGAATCTGCACACGTTATAAGTTTTACTTGACGATATTTTGTTTCAGTTGAGTAATGCAATGTGCAATAGACAATCTACATCGTATCTTTTATATAAAAAAGTAGAATCTGGGGCAGACGTAGAACTTAAGCGATTACCGCCAAACACATGTGTGTTTTTTTTACGATATATTTTGCTGAACATGCAATAGGTACTTTTAATTTACACGTATAAAAGTAGCAATATACCGAATAAATTATGATTTTTTTAAATATATAAAAGGCACATGTCGTGTTCATTTGAAGTAATAAAGTACCCTCATAAAATATCCTAAATATTACCTTTTGCTTTCTTAACTTTGTGTTTTTGTTTTCACATTTTGAAACACTCAAAGTATGTAACTCGTTAATAATCAAAGCACATGAAACATGTTTTACAAAAATACTTTGATTTGTATTTTAATATTTTTGCAAAACGTAAATTTATCCTACGAATGGTTGTTTTTGTACAATGCTCACTAAAATTTTGACTTAAGAGATAAATCAAAATGATGTACTGCAGTATCGCACGCATATATGTCTATCATTTAAGCATAATCCACAATAACCATTTTTAATCCTTTTTCCATTGACGAATAAAAATGGCTTACTTACATAGTGAATTTAAAGCAATACAGCAAATCTTATTCCAATTATTTTCCTTAAATACAATCTGTTATATATCTCTCTAGTCTATTTAATACAGATCAATATGGTTTGAATATTTCTGAAGATATTACAGATTTCAAATGCGGGGACATTGTGGTGCGGCGGTATAAGAGTTACCAGCAGTATACCCGTGCGAAGCCGGGGTTGCTAGTATAATTTAAAAACATTGGTAATACTTAAATTTTTCTTTATTTTCATGAATAACATGCCATAAATAAATATAATTACTCTTATTTATGGCTAGGTATCATTTTTATTTTATATGCCATAAATAAACATGATATCAAGCCATAATTTAGTGTTTTCAGCAAAAACTTGGTGTAAACTATTACCGAACATGTAATACCTTGCTTGGCGGAGTGTTTAATTTGTTTGATTATCCAGTTGTTTCCGTAATTAAAGCGTTATCCAAGTTTTTGCTCCGATAACCATGATTCACTATCATTGGTTTCGAACATAATAGTACCTATATATAGTTTGTCTATAATAATATTATAGAGTGAAATGTATTTGTAATACGTAAATTCATAATTAATTAGTGATCTTGTTTTACAAATAATAACTTTTTCTGAATACTCAACAACTAGGCGATTAGGATGAAACGTCATGTTGGTATTTCCGTAAAAAATTCTCAACGTGAAGTAAAAATATAAGATTAATAGCTTGTATCGTTTTTAATTGACGTTGCTTGACAATTAGTCTCTTTTAAAGACTTTGACAAAATTAAATGGACGGGCCAGAAAGACACCGGACAGTTTGCAACGGCCGCATATCAATATATGTATGCTCTGTTATCAAAATCCAACAATAGTGACGTAGACTCCGCTATTTGTTTACAAGTTATTGTAAAACGGAATAAGAACTTTGAAGATGAAGAAAATCAATGTAATCTGATAAAAATTAAATGTCATTCAAAGTTAAAGTCAAAAATATTTGTTTACTTAAGGCTTTACTAACCATTTATAAATTGCAAATATTTACCACCGGTTGAATAACTTTGACCTATCCTGAGACGAACCGGCAAGAAACTCTGCGGTCTCTCTCCTTAATATATCCAAAGATATACACTTTAAATAATAATATTTACAAATTTTAATAAGAAATCTATTAGATATCTAATTACCAAGGTATGTGCTGGTGCAGAATATAAACTACTTCCGCACATCTTGGTCCTCAATATAATTTTTAATTGAGTGTTTTGATAAGTGCTGTTTTAGCTACTTTATTTTTAGTCACTTACATATTTTGTTTATATTATTTTGTATTTATTATATTTTTTTTATTTACCTGACAACGCGATAACTCCTTACCCTTTTTCTTTTTTTACATTTAATTGATTTTTTGCATGCCAGACATCAACGACACGCAATTTTTCAAAATTTTAGTGTGTTGCAAAACATACTGTAAAAATAATTGCATATAGAACGTAATATAGCTTGATTGAACTATATATAGGTCATTTGTATAATGATTTTTCCGCAATCATTTAAAACGTACCCACAGCATCTCAAGGTCCGTTTGGTAATAGCACACGTTCATCGGTCTAAGTGTAGCGTAACGTGTATTTCGTGATAGGCTGTGAGATTGCATTTCTCATCGCCCTCAGTCGTTTTACGATGTAAAAAAGAAAACAATATAAGTATTATAAATTATAGAAACTGGTTGTGTTTTATGTTATCTGTATTGTTTTAAACGTGAAAGTATGGTCCTTTCGGTTGTTTGCAAACGTTCAGATACAGATATCCATCTGCTATTCATCCAAATAGAATTGGATAATGTGTATACGTTAAAATAGCACATCATCATCATCAGCCTGTCTTAGTCAACTGCTGGACATAGGCCTCCCCTAATGCACGCCTTCTCTAATTGGGTGATCGGCCCAAACTGCTCTAACCAATTAGGAAACAACAATACAAATTTGTTGTGTCCCCGCAGAATTCGAGCCCACGATCTTCAGTTTCTAAAGCAGACGACTTTACCACAAGGCTACTGAGCCGTAAATATACAGAAAATGCCTAACATGTCGTAGTCTTGAATATATACAGTTGCTTATAGTGTTCCGCTGTCTTACAAAGTTCGTAAATTTTGGTAGCAAACATTAGAAACTTCATTATTCTTACATTTAATGCGTTAAATTATTTTAACCATAACTTGCCTTTAAATTTCTTAAAAAAAAATGGTATATTGCGGTTAATAACCAAAGCGAATATAGATTTATTATAAAATAAAGTAATATAACTCAAGAAAACTGCAAGAAAGTATGTTAATGTTGGTAATATAATATGCTTTGTGCTCAATCGATTAGTCTGTTTCTTTTTATGTATCCTTAATGTTAAAACATAAATAGAATATTAACAGTGGCCCGAACGGATGTCTACAAATGACCGGAAACAATAAATCTTTATTCTCGGTTATTACAAGAGAGAGAAATATATTGATTAATACAATAGTGTTAATAATGACGTTGTTTTTGATGGTATGTCGCGCAGTGATTCGACCTCTTGAACAATAATTAATACATAAACATGGTTTGTACCTATTTGTTTAATTCAATATCTTAGTAAAATCTCTTACAGATTCATCATCATCATAATGAGCCTTTATCAGTCCACTGCTTGACATAGGTCTTTTTCAATTAACGCCAAGACGATTGAACCCCTGCTACTCGCTGCCAACTTGAACCGGCTGCTGTACGGAGATCGCCATCCCACCTAGTCAGGGGTCGACCAACACTCCGTTTTCCTAAACGTGACCTTCACTCTAGATCCTTATGGGCCCATTGGTCATCCGTTCTTTATTACAGATTATAGTTAAATAATAAAAAAAAACATATTAAATAAAATAAACTTTGAGAATAATTAATGTCATATTTTTATATTATTCACAAGCTGTCGATAGCGCTTGACAATTTATAATTCTTTTTTTCTAAAAAACGGTACGCTAGGGTTACTCCTAATTACCTCAGCTATCTTTCAGTAAAACTCCCATCAAAATCTGACCATTCATTCTGGAGATTAGCTTAACAAACAAAGTAAAAACGATAAAATATTTTTGTTAATTTTTATATGTACCATTTAAATACCACTATGTTCTATACTCTACACTCTACACTATACTCCAATTGTATTCATTTGTATAGTTTAAAATTTTAATGTCTATAAGAAAAACATTTTTTTTTTAAAACAAACATCCGTGATTATATAAATGGTAGACATTGAAAATAAAATGCTAATTTCGCGCATAATCTACGTTAGATTTTAAGTGAAAGGTTCTCCCAAATAAGACCAATTCAGAGCGTACTGAATGTCTAACATGTGACTGCACCATTTGTCTGTTATTTATGCGTGTCACGCCTGTAGCGCCTCTAGAAATATATCGGTTTATTAGAATCGGTACAAATTCGTCTTGCGTCCGAAATGAGCGTATGCACATCACTACGATGCTTTCTAATCTAATATGCATGCAGGATTTAGAGCGCATTTTAATGGTTTACTATTTTCTTAATCTCTCAATTTATTTATTAGGTTATTTTCGGATGTATTCTTTTTAAAGTCCAGCGTGTACGAATAAAGGCCGCTGCTGCTGATGATGATGATTCTAATTAAAAATTATTTTTAATGCATAATTATTTTTGCAATTGTGTCATGTTTGATGCTATATACTAAATCATAATTAATTTATCTGTGTTAAAAAGAGACTTTCCTTTTACCATACATCTAGAAACCTACTAACTCAGTGCCCTTTTCTGCTACCAAGCAATAGTGTAAAAATATTAATACTACATTCCGATTAATAGGTATTGTTCCCTATTGATCATTATTTATTGACTTGGAATAGATGTAACAAAACAATCCAAAGTAAATGAGTGGCGGCATATATCTAGAATTGTCATTGATTAATTGAGTGTTACAGTTGAGTCATAATAGCACCATAAGACGCCACTTCGTTGATATGTGTTACTTTGTTGACATATGTTGCAAGTCTAATTTCGCTAAACTATAGAATAAACTAGTAGGTAATCATGGCATCTACCGCCGCCGTGGCCTAGCGGTATTGGCCCCTGCTTTAAAAATGGAGGTCGTGGGTTCGAATCCCGGGGGGCAACAACTTTGAGTTGTCGTTATTTTCTGGTTGGGCCAATCACCTAATTGTCTAAAAAGTAAGATGATCCATGCCTTGAATGGGCATGTATAAAGTCGGTCTACCCACTAGCCCGCATTTGACCAGCGTGGTGGACGGTGCAAAAACCCCGTTCCAAAAATTAGGGTAGGCATGAGTCCCGTGGACTAACACAGGCTTATAATGATGATGATGATCAAGGTATCGTTGAAACTTTGATTGGTGTATTTATTTACAGTATTTATTACGGAAAAGACGTATTAATTGCCATTAAATAAATGTTTCGCTTGTCTTAACTGAGAAAAACTAATATAAAGGAGCTCTTCTGTAATAGTAATATATAATTAATTAAAAGTTGGCACCTTAATAAGTACTTAGGCATTAATATTTTTTTTACTGTCTTATATTATAATATAATGAATGCAATCTATAACAATTACCTCTGTTGTCTTTGAATTCAGCTTTGCTTTTAACTTGCGAGTCTGGCAGAATTTGTTTTACAATATATTCGAACGTATCAAATGGAGATTGTACTGAAACACGCGCAGTCTCGATTTTTGTTTCTCTCGCGATTAACAATTAGGAGTTAGCAGCTGCGTTGCATTTAAATTGAGAGAGAAACTTTTTCTAACATAAAAAATACCCTTTTTTACCATCCTATCTTTCCCTATTTTAGAGATAATCCGTCAAAATCGGACCAGCCGTTACATCTGCTATCGCGGAATTTTTTATAGATCTAGAATAAGAAGAATATTTCTACTATACATTGTTTTGTTATATCACATAGGGCAGCGTTTTCGTTGAAAGCACTCAGACGGCTTATTTTATTTCCGAAATCTATGACAAATATTAATATATTTTACTCAAATGTACACAGGAACTATACAAATTATATACATAAACCTTACGTAAGAATCATTTCTCGATAAACATAAGCACAATCTGTGCTGTAGTACTTGAGTTTATCGCAAACAGAGACAGATGAACAAACGCGGCGGGGGACTTTGTTTATAATATGTATAGATAGATTAGCAAATTTAAAAACATTATTTCGTAAGTAAAATTTTCTATTCAATACCCTTTAGACGTGCAATACTATTTTAATAATTATTGTCATCACTACGTAGTATAGAACAAAGTCGCTTTTTCTGTCCCTATACCCCTATGTATGCTCAAATGTTTCAAACCACGCAACGGACTTTATTGCGGTTTTTTAATAGATAGAGTGATTAAAGAAGAAGGTTTATATGTATAGCACATGCTTAATATATATAGTAGGTCCATTTATTTTCAGCATGGCACCCGCGGAGCAGGGGCGGTAGTAACCTATTAGTATACTATATTATTATCGTGTTTCCTTTTAGGTCTTATTTGTTATGTTTAACATAAATGCACTCATTTGGCTTTTAGCAGTTACTTTTTATGTTATACTTCTATCTTGTTATGAGATCTCTGCTACACTGATGTCTTTGTTCTTCTTATCATTTGGTTGCAAATTCAAAAACGATCGTTCTGGTTCCCACGCTTATTTCTTTCAAGCTCGCGTAAGCGGTGTATTGTCATCTGAGTAAACGTATACATCTATAGTCTTGTACTTTGAAAAAAATAATTGATAATGGAAATACAATACAACTCCTAGAAAAATTCCTAAACCTAAACCGAAAAGTGTGAATGCCACTTTTGCATTGATATTAACATGATTTTTTTTTTCTATCAATCGGAAATCTACACGGAAGATAACGTCAAAGAGTTAAAAGTGGTTAAAAAAGTATATTCAAATATCAATTTTTTTAGCAAATCAGCCGTTACATAAAACCAATGGCAACAAAGTCTCTCCAAACATCTCTAGCATTATCGTTAATAAGTTATCACTGAGTGACAATTGACAAGTAACAATGACATAGATATTCGTCGAGATCTTTAGATTTAAATTTATAAAATTAAAATTACTAAACATTATGTTTACTTACTCACAATTATGTATTCCGTGTAATTAAATATATTTTTATCATCTTCATCATCAGCCTGTGTTAGTCCACTGCTGGACATAAGCCTCCCCTAAGCCTTCTCCGTTAGGGGGTTTTTGATTTTGGACCGGGATATGCTCCGTATGGTATATACGCTGGGCCAATGTTGGTGTAGTGGTAAAACTTTTTTATCATCTTAACGTGGTAGAATTATTGTGTCCGAAATCTAATATTGTCTTTGAACTGCATTACTATAAGAGTAATATAAATAATATTATATGATTATTTTCACAATATTTAGTAATTGTCGTTGTCAATTTATATAGGGCATTTAGATATGATTATGTAAGTAAGAGACACAATTAGCAAAGTCTGATCAAAGTGTTACGCGACCGCTTCCTTTATGAAATTTAATTACCTGTACTCGATTACAACGGAAAGTTTCGTTGGAAGTTTTAAAGATAACGAGTTCCATTTTCGAATTGTCTGTTTTTTTTTTCACTTATATTGATGAGCTTCATAATGCCAAAGCTTTTTTTGGGCAATATGTAGTGGTTGATATCAAAAAGATTTACATAGTCTTTAATTAAAAAATATATATATATTTTGTTCGAGACTTACGTTATGGTAAATCGAAATAGTCATGGACGTAAAACAACACCATGTTATGTATAATACTATAAAACTCGTTAGTTCCGAATTATTCTTTAAAAATGTTTTTCTTCTGTCATTAGGTATAGACTTCATAGAGCCAGATGAAAAACTAAGTGCTAAACACCAAGTCTATACCAAATTAATAAATATTTATCATAAATATATTTTCCAAAACTACGTTTTAGCTCAATGCTTTTAGGTATATACATTTTCATGTTTACAATTAATATTTTCTATAACTGCTTTAAACTCAATAGCAACAGCATTTTTATTGTAATATTTCATAATAATACTCCTCTTATATAATATAGCAATCAAAGGAAGAAGAAGAGATTTATATATATTGAGAATTTGAATATAATAGCGTTGTTTACGTTTAAAACAAAAAAAAATGTATTTCAAGATGGCTTTTCTACGTTAAATATAGTAGTTCAATATGGCAGTAACAGATTACATCGGCATTGTTACATATTATTGCATAGATACAAAATATTGAGTAACGATATTAGAATATTGCGAACGAGAATTAATGTCGACAAAAGATCGTTATACAGCCAGTACGCCTAGTGAGCGTTGAGATGTAATGACTATCTATAGCAACTACTATGAATTAAATAATATTTTATGCAATCAACTGCTGTTGATTGCATTAAATAATTTTTAGAACAAAGTCATTAATTTCATATACATTCAATTTTAAAATCAATTTTTTTGAATAAAATTCTTAATAATAGTTAACCTGGCAGACTTCTTACTACGTTAATCGATAAATAAAAGATTCATTTTTTTGTATATGATTTATCTATCTACATATAAAAAATCTGATAAATAGTTAACAACTGTGGTAAATATACTGACTGAAGTTAACTGCAATTAAGTTTATTTTTCACCTGTTGAGAACGAATATGTTGGTAGAAAGATATAACTTAATTTTTTCAATTCCGATAATTTTTATATTGATACTTTAATATACCTTTAAACCATCCTTGGACTTCCACAAATAAATCAAGATCAAAATTAGACAAATCAGTTCTGCCGTTCTAGAGTTTTAGCGAGACTAACGAACAGCAATTGATTTTTTATATATATATATATATAGATTCATGAAGTAGGAAGGCTTCATGAAGCTATCTAATTCTAATCTATATCCTTATTTTCTCTGTATAACCCATAGGATGGCTGGTAGATAATGCCTTTTGGCATTAAGTTTGCAATTGTACTAACTTGTGCATTAAGCTTTAATAAATAAATAAAAAAACTTCGGGTTGATTTTGAGCCAGTGTGCCTTGCTTTTAAACCGGAAAGTAGTGAGTTCGAATTCTGCAGGTTTCAGCAACATTAGATTTTTTTAGTTAAAATCTATTGAGGGTTGATCCCATGAATCACATGAAAATGTTATGTATATTGAATGGTAATTTTTTTTGAAGTGTCCTGTTTCAAGTTGCTTTGCGCGTTTTTGGTTGATATACATAGCGTATTAAAAATGGTAACATTTAAAGTTATGAAAGAAAATAAAATTCCTATTAAGGAATGCTCTTGAAACGTTAGTTTATTACTTAAAATAAAAGTTCTAGCATCAATCATTACAAATAAGAGGCAGCATTCTATAATTCTCATACTAATTTGCGAAATAAAATTTACTAAATGGCCAAATTACTACTGATATGTATAGAAAACCGCATAACGAAATATGTAACGTAAAATTTACCAAATTTATTTTATATAACGTCATTTGCTTAATTGAAATAGTGTTTGTCGGAATGTTGTGTGTCTCAATTGAGAAAGTGAATGTGTGAGAAGTGCATTTTAGAGATTATGGTATAATTTATTCTACTTCAATTATTAATATAATAACTAACATATAGCTTAATTGAACATGAAATATATATGAACAAAGTAACCCAGGGCATCTAAGTGACGTTTTATTAATGAATTAACTATTGCCATTACGCCCGGGTAGTACCATAATTATACAGTTTTCTTTAAAAAGAGTAGTTTAAATTACTCCCAGTTACATCCGCTAGCTTCCAGTAATGTCCCGTCACAATCGGGCCAGCCTTTTCAGGGATTTTCTAGTTTGTTCTACAACAACGGACAGACAGACAATAACTTCACAAATTGTTGTTTTGTTATATGTATCGGTTGTATATAATTTAGAACGGTTATTTAGATCTTACAAACGGGCATTCCCATTTCATTTGTTTGTGTAGATTGTCATCGAGATGTCAATCACTGTGCGACAGTCGACTACCAAACGTACGATAACACTATCTTTTCATAGGTTACTTTGTTTACATTTATTCAAATTTGATTAAACTGCAATAATAATGATTGGGTCTTTTAAAAGAATAAATATATTTATGTCTTCGGCGTCGTTTTAGCCTGTTAAAAAAGCCTAATGCCCACCGCTGAGCATAGGCCTCCCCCCTGAGTCACCAAGAGACGATACACCTACATTTACTGATTTGCACATTTGTATCTGGATTTTAAAAGAGGGTGTTTTAATCATTTACAATAGATTAAGTACTATAACACTGTACACAAAATTATCAGTAATTTTCAAAAACATATTGTTGGATAAACAACCTACAAACGTATTAGGTTAAATCATTATTTTTAAATAATGATTGCACTATAATTAAATTGAATAATGTAAGATATAGGTAGTAAGTTTAATATTTACTAAAACAGTATTATTTACAAGGTTTAATTGCTCCCGAGGTTTGAGTCCATAAACGCAGTGACATTTAATATTTATGTGCAGAAGTTTTATACATATATTTATTTTTATTAGTATAGTAAAAAACAAAACATAGTAATGAAGTGAAGAATATTTTCGAAAGAGAATTTGAGGTACACAACCCCACAGTTAGGCCCAAAAAAGTATATAGAATTTAAGTTATTATTATTTATTTTATGATTGAAAGAATATTGCTATGATACATTTCAGGGCTCATTTTAAATGAGGCGCCTTGCGTTTAAAAACCACGGTAAGGTATTGCTACGAGATGGCAAATAAATAATTACATTTTTTGCAATAATGTTAATTCATATGAAAAAAAAACTACTTGCAGCAAAAAAGATGAATCCCACCGTTTATAAATACTTCGAACATTAAAAACACCAGCCGACGACAACTCGAAGCAGAACAATTGGTGTTGCATACAAATAAAGACGAACATACCTACAGCTTACCGAACAATTAGACAAGTAATACCATACGTTACACGATAACGCGTACAAAATACGCCGTCGATAAAATACGTCGTCGATCGGGTGCTTTTTCCATAATATATCTCTCCTCGCGGATTTCTATCTTTTCTATTGTTCTACGCGGGACGCGGACGAACTGTCAATGTAGCAATTGGCGTGGACGTAACGCAAGCAGAGCACACACACACAGCGCCGCACAATAAGTGAAAACGAGTATAAAAGCAACGCAAATCCCAACTGACGGCACAACACACCACATTCCCGTGGAGTAAGGCGATCGAGCAGTATCAGAATATCCGCAATGAAGTACCAAGTGCGTACCCGTGATTTTTGTCATTGTGCTCACGACAATTAGTGTTTCGTAAATAGTTTAATAAATATTTTTCATTAGATCACCATCAACATTTTAGCTTTATTGTCATTAATTCTGTAAAAATTTGTTTATTGTATTTTTAATTTTTATTCAAACTTTTATGGTTGTTGTTTTTACTCACCCGATGTTAACAGCCGTTACAGGAAATGTCTCTTGTTGCATAATGCCTAGATGGAGGGTTCCTCATACTATTGCTCAACGAAACTGGTTACTGGAGAATGTCTTTACAGTATCTGAAACAAATCTAGATTCGCGGACTATTTAGTGCGTTGCGATGCAAGTTGCATGCTTCCGATTTTCGTAATTCACTTGAGAATGCATTCGAAAACGTTGAGCAATTATCACTGCCTATTTATAATCGTTATTTTACTGTGTCCACAGATTGTCCTGGCATTTTTTGTGGCTGCAGCATACGCTGGCGTGATTCACGAACCTATACCGCAAGTCGAGGAGAATTATGACCACCAAGGTCTGATCGGAGAATCGGGACACCATCACCAGATTCAACACGAACACGCTAAGTCTCACCAATCAATTAAATTCGAACACTTCCACCCAGTGCCTGTATACATCAAGAAGGAGCACAGCCATCTTCTCAAGCATCCTCTCGAAAAGGGCCAGAGCGAGCAGAACTTGAAACAAATCCACCCAGAGACTGAGCACAGCCATGGTGGTGGTTTGGTCCTTGAAGACCACAGATTGGACACAGAACATCTCGCCGCCAGCCTTGGTCATGGCAGCTACGAGCAGGGTTTGGAACAGGGTGGCTACCAGCACTATGGTGGTTTCGAAGCCTCCGAGGGTTTGAAGTCATACGGTGAACAGCCCCAGTCTGAAGGAAATTATTACGCGGAGCAAGGACATGGTTTGTCCGGAGAGTCTGATGGCTACAAATACGAGGGCTATAACTAACCGCATCAAGTTAATTAAGAACTCAATGGGCATGACAGTGGAGTATTTTCTCCACGATCTAAAATTGTTTTAGGTTAACTTCTTGCCTGTTCTGTAATTTGTAATGATGTATTTTGATCCGATAGTTTACTAAAGCTATTCGGTTTAAGGCTTTCGTATTTTCAATGCTACGTACCTGAGATAGATGTAAAACGGTAATTTGGATAGGACGCTTTAGAAATCCTATAGTGATAAATGTTTGAAAATTGTTTGAAAGTGTTGTTTGCCTGTTGTTATGTTAAATTTATAGTGTGAAACGTATTAGGTACGCCTCTAAGTTTAATAAGTGAAATTATCCGAATCGAGTTGAATGACTGCGTCGTATATTTCGTTTTCCTCGTATTTGCATCCACACTCGACTAGTGGTGCCGACTTGGAGCGTTTTGCTGTGTCCCAGAGAGATTGTGATATAATTAAAATGTTGAATTATAACAATGTTGTTTAATTTACGACAAATCTGTTAATAAAATAAATACTGGCAGTACTATCATGTATTAAATATTTCTAACTTTATTTATTTTACACAAACGCCGATCAGAACGAAAAAAAATAATAAGAAAATTACCAAATAATAAAATAATATTTTGTCATGATTTTGCTACTCGTCGCGAATTGGTCTTTAGAGTTATTTAAACTGTGCAAGTCACCGATGAAAGCTGGCGGCTTGAGCACAGTCACCCACTCACCTTCGCTTTCTCAAATCCAATATAATATTCAAGGCAAGACATATAAAACAAGACCTATGGAACTTTAACCATAAATTGTCCAATTAAATATTAACTTTAAACTATTTTACGAATTAACCAACTATTATTTTTAAATATTTATAAAAGCAGCAATTTTATTAAATATATATGAATAAACTATTATTGTAAAAAGTAATTACAATTTTAACTTAATCCATCAAGCAGTATAAGAGTAATCTCTACTGTTTCTAGTTATTTTGTCCATTACACATTGTAATAACTTGGTGTTACGCAAGCGATGCAATACTAATTTCTTTTCACGTCGATCAACGTCCAATGCAATACGGCAATAACACTTAGTGTTCGCACAAGCATATTAAATAATCTTACGCGGGCTACAATTATGATTTCAGTTCGATGATCGCGAACGTAGGCTAATACACTTACATAACGCTGGAATTCGATCGCATAATTGCAAGAGTTGCGTATCTGCCAACTAATAATTGCGAACTGTCAGTGTTTGATTTATCTGCCAATGCATAAGGTAATATGCCGAACTGCCTCTGTAGCCTAGTGGTAAGGGCTGGCTTTAGAACCCGGAGATCGTGGGTTCGAATCCTGCAGGGACTCGACCAATTTCCATTGCTGTTTCCTAGTTGGTTAGGGCAATTTGGGCCGATCACACAATTGTCTGAAAAGTAAGATGATCTATCCGTCGGATGGGCATGAAAAAAGTCGGCCTATCCACAAACCCGCATTGGACCAGCGTGATGGGATAAGGGTCAAAAACCCCCTAAGGGAGAAGGGGAGGCCTATGTCCAGCAGTGGACTTAATCAGGCTGAAAATGAAGGTAATATGCTAAGGTAAACCGAGGAATGACTTAAACAAATTATAAGATCCTAACTCGATAAAGTAGTATGTAACAATAAAAGCCGTTGATATAGTTTTCAAAGTTGTATAGAAGGCAGTCTTATCACGGTTCATATCAAACAGTATTAAAGTGGAAATATATAAATCATCTTACTAATTTATTGCGTGTGTATTTCGTGTTTACTGAACTAAAAGCATTAATTTTGAATACATAATATGTATTAAGGAATATCTAACTAGGGTTATGTACTAGAGATTTAGAAAAATATGTTCATTTTGATAAAGTATAAAGCACAAAAACGAGAAATAATATATAAAATTCATTACTTTTAGACACAAAGATATTAGATAAAATGTCTGGTTGTGTCTTTATATGTTTTTTCGAGTACAGTCAAATGTTGACGTAGTTCAGTCGTGTATAAACAAAGAAAAAACTAATAAAAAATGAAATTACCCTTCTTTTTTATTATGATTTTTTTTATAGCATACGCAGGCAGACGAGCAGTCGGGGCCACCTGATGGAAAGTGGTCACCGACGCCCATAGATATTGGCCATACATATCACAACGCGCTGCCTACCGTGAGACATAGGATGTTAAGTCTCGTTTACCCAGTAATTACGCTGGCTACGGTGCCCTTCAAACCGGAACACGGTAGTGTTTTCACACTACCGCTTTGCGGTAGAAATAGGCACCGTGGTAGTACCCACCCTGACGGTCCCTTGTAAAAAGGGGACCTACCACCGGTATTAATTATGATTTATTATGATTATACTATTCTTAAAATAAATAAAGCTCTAGATATTAATATACGTGCTACAAAGTACCTCTATACAGCTCTTTGCCGAGTTTAATCAAAAATGAACTCAAGAAATTGCTTTAAAAATGTACGATTTCTTCAGCAAACGGATGTAAACATCCGTTATTTTATAATTTTGTTTTCTTTCAAACTTAAAAAGAACGCATTCATATTCAGTCTTTAATATTGATGACAAATGATGCAATGCTACACATCTTGATTTATTTTCACAAGTTTATTTCATATAACTTGTGTAAATAATTCCTTTATAAAGGATTATAAATAAATTAATAATACCTTTTTTTCGTTTTCTTTGCCTTATCTTTTCTTTTATGATGCTCATCTATTATCTTATACAAAAATATTAATATCATCATGTATTATATTTATCTCATAGAGCGTAAAGTGTTTTGTTAATATTAATTTAATTTATTTCTTACATAATTGTAACAAATACGTGCAATGTTACGTTTATATAGCTCTGTGGTTAATCCTAATAGTCGAGGCATTAAAACAATCATATTGTTTTATCTTATTTGAGTTTTGTTTAAGCAACAAGTAATGTCATTGGCTCACTTTATGACTGTTAACGGTGCTTGCGTAAAAAGCTACCCACTGACTCTAATTGTCCCGTTTGCAATAGTCGACATGATTGTCCCTAATTGTACAACAATTACATTTAGTCACGACGCTACGTTTTAAGTACATGTACGAAAATAGTGTGTAGCGCCAGAAAACTTAGTGGTCTCAAATTACTTTTAAATTGAGTAACTATTTTTTACAGTACAAATACCGGATAGTTTGTATATTTTATTGATTTTCTTTGTGTTACTACTGTTTTAATATATTTTTCAATTATTCATTACATTTGTTGACTAATGAAATGAGAGGTGCTAGATCCTCTTTTACAGGGGACGTCTAGGGAGGAACACCGCGGTGCCTTTTGTTGCCGCAAAACGGTAATGTCTTCACCCTACCATGTTCCGGTTTAAAGGACCGTAGTCTGCGTATTTACTACGTAAACAAGACATAGCATCCTATGTGTCACAGTAAGCAGCACGTTGGTGATTCCCCTGCCAACGGGCGTTGGTGACCACTACCCAACAGATGACCCACATACTGATCCGTGTGCAAATAAAAAGAAACAAATATATATGTAAATATAATGTAAAAATTAACAACATAAAATTATTCTTGTTCTTCGGCAAAACAGTGATCCCAATGTATATAGATGGAATACATAAAATGCAATGTTTTTATAGAATGAAATTCCTTTGACGTAAAATGGGTTTTGTAATATCCTATGATTTAAGGTATTGTTTGGAATTACGGTGCGTTACATACTGTAGGGCGTATCGTTAATCATCAGTTGAACGTCCTGCTAGTTTCATCACTAGGTGAATTAAAAATTTACGAGTAGTTTCACTTCAGCTATGAAATTCTTCCGTTTATAACTGAGTATCGAAAACTGCAGCTAATATTGATTAAGGATGTTTAAGAAAAAATAAACTGCCTCCGTAGCCTAGTGGTATTGGCGTTTGCTTTAAAAACCGGAGGTCGTGGGTTCGAATCCCGCGGGGACTCAACAAATTTTCCTTGTTGTTTCCTAGTTGGTTAGGACAGTTTGGGCCGATCACCCAATCGTCTGAAAACTAAGATGATCCATGCGTCGGATGGGCATGTAAAAAGGCGGTCCACCTACCGACCCGCATTGGACCAGCGTGGTGGGATACGGTCCAAAACCCCCTAATGGATAGGGATGTATTAGGGGAGGATTATGTCCAGCAGTGGACTATTAAAGGCTGATGATGATAATGATAAAGAAGAAATGATTATATTTGAATCCACACTCAACTGGTTTATTGATAGCTCTTAAAAATCTTGCTTATTAAAAATTACTTCAGGTTCACACAAAATCCACGTAGGATTGATGCAGAAGTACTAAAAAGTACACGTAATAGTTACTTATTTCTCTGACAAGTTATTACATTCAGGTAGTAACTTTCCAAGAACTAGTATCCTCTTAAAACATAGCAACATTGACAAAGAGATACTACCGCTATAGTTATTTGATTCCTTACTTTGTGATTCCCTCAGGTTTTATTTGAGTCTAGTAAGGCAACAGTCGTCCCTGTTCTGCATAAAAAGTGTTCAACTAGTACTTTTGAAGTGCTCAAAAGAAAAATGGACGCTGCATCTTCGTTAACTACGTATTGACATTCATTACACAACTACAAGCCCGAGCCGAGGTCCCCCTTCAGTCGTTCCTCGGAACTAAGCCACAGAAAAGAGGTAAGGCCTATTCACGCTTAAAGTTGCACAGCCCCTCGACTCCGTTGGGTTCTAGCTGTTCACTCCACCAAAGAGAATCATCCGAAAAAAAAGACACAACACTTTAGCCTTTTGGTCTATTAATTATAAAATAGCCTACCTCAATCCTTTTATATCTTCTGCGTTGTTTGCCTTATACTCTGTTAAAATTTTACTATCTCTTAAGTATACTATTAGAACGGAATTTTTTATTATCATTACAATTGAAGTGGTCAATAGGTATGTGATAAAAATCTTGTAATGTGAAAAAAATTTAATACATGCTCATTGCTTGTGTGGTTTTGCTGTGTGCATTTCTTGAACACTGATATAATATCTAATACCGATACGTGCTGCCATCTTTTAAACTGTCATTACAAATTGGTATTTTTTTAGTATACAAAAAGAAATCTTTGATTTAATTTATTTTGACAGTATTTATTCAAGTATTTGTTGCTTCCGGAATTGCTGCCTAATTTTTAATGCAGAAAAAGCGGATACGTTTATTTCGAAATAACCTTTCAACGGAAATTGAAACCTATAAATTTTAAGATTTGTCTAGATCATTTAACATAGACTAATAGTTTTAGATATTAAAATAATACGTTCAACACACATTCGTACATAGCTCAGAAAACTACCAAATGTGACTTAAAAATTCTTCATTTAATTAAGGCTCTTTTGAGCTTCTCTTATAAACATTAATCTAAAAATCAGTGATAGTTTTTCTTGTTGTTATTTTTAAATAAACTTAAATAGATTATAAATTTGAAAGGCGTTCTGGACCCGTCTCAGTTGCATTCTTCGATTAAACTCTGCGCCGGAGTTGGACTTACGGTTCCCGACTACTTAATCCTGGATAAATATTTATCATCAACTTCAAGCACAGTGCTGCTACTAACCAGCAGTATAAATAGGTATAGATATGACCTTCGTCTCAATAACTATGTGGAAACTCTGTTGTTGAGCATATCGCTTACGTACTCAAATGACTCTTTCTGCTATGACGTGGGCACATTGAATATTCGCAATGATTAATGATCGTCTTTCTAATTAAAAACTTTTAATGCATATTCCAATGCATCTGTTACGAGTTTCGGTAAAATAACTACATCCCTTTAGAAAGATTTCGTATTGGTGAATTTTTTCGAACGGACATGTAAATATTATTGTATAAAAGTTGATCAAAGGGTTTAGTAAATGATTAATCAATTCAGTTAACTATCTACGTCGTGCAAGTTTTCGTATTGTAATCATCACATCATCATTATCACTATCAGCCTGTGTCTGTCCACCGCTACCGATCTTCGGCTATTCTCATTCAGCCCACCCCGGCCACTTTGTCAATGTCGTCCATCTTGCCGCAGGGTGTCCCACACTAAGTTGTCATACAATATTACGTAATATAATATAGTAATTGATGTTGTCAAATTATAACCGGTAAATTCAATCAAATACGCTGTTCAGTTTAAGGTATATAAAATAATAACTGGCGTGTACAGTTATTATCATAACAATAAGACTATAAATATTAAATCATATAATAATTCGGTGCTAAAAGTAATGAACCTATTACGACTAATTGCAGTCTAGTTATATTACATTACTACTTAACTTAAATAGTATGACCAAAATCTAGTTTTGGGCTACAATATTAATGATTTTATAAGTTTGTTACTTCATTTGAGTCAATATCAAATCTAAGTATCAAAAGGGACCATACAAATTTTTTGGTAGTAAAATTAAAATGCAAAGACAAAGACGAGTTGTAAAGGTCTGCGCCTAAATAATAAACCTTTAAATTATATAAAGAAAAAGTAATATAAATTACAGGCGCTGCCAAAAAACTTTTTCATCTTTTAGCTCAAATAACTAACTGTTTACCAATAAAAGACAATATTTATTTATTGTGGAATTCTGCTACCTATTTTGGCTATGTTATTTTGGTTAAGTTGTTTAATTTTTAAATTACACTTGCAAAAGTACTCTAATCAACGCACTTTAAACTCATTTACTTATTTGAAACCTTGAACATCTGTGATAAGGTTATTCTGATACCTGTTGGTAAAGATCTTAATCGTAAAATATCACTTATAATACTTAAGAATGGCGAGTGAATCTGTGCGCAGCATTCCCTATAAAAGTTATATTGCTGATAGAAATATAACAGGCATTTTTTTTGTATTTGGTCCATATTTTTTTAATTATAAAGAATAGTGTATCAATGTAACGTAGACAATTTATGTATTTTTATTGCTATTTAATTCAGTTCCGATTGTTTAATTATTCGATTTTCGAGACCAACAATTGAACTACGTAAATTGTATTTAAACTGACCAAGAAGAGTAAAAAAATATAGTATAAATTAAATTTAAGCTATAATTTTTCAAAAAACTTTTATTTACTTTTCTTTTTATAAGACTATTAGCAATTTTTAAATTTACCAACAGTTACTCAATACACCTCTTCTCTATTTCGTAACATTAAAATGTTTAAAAAAAACTGAATATTAAAAATGCAAAAAAAAACAGAGGAAAGTTAATGCTTCAAACAATAAAATCAATCTCGAAATCGATGGATAAGAGTTGAAATATGTTATCCATAAAATGATAACTTTTCTTTGAAAATAAACAACATCTTATTGAAATTAGCGACCGCCCTGCTTAGGCTCTGCACTGTGAAATCTATAATATTAAGCATGCGTTATACATATATACCTTCCTTCTCAATCACTCTATCTATTAACAAAACTGCATCGAAATCAATTGTCTGGTTTGAAAGATTTAAGCATACATAGGGATATGGGGACGGAGAAAGCGAGTTTTTTTTTATACCATGTAGCGAAGACAATAATTACAGAACAAAATGCAATATTTTTCAATTTATGCTTCTTGTAAGTGTTTTTTAATGACATAGATTTTATTTCCAGTACATAAAATTATGATTCTCATTTTATATAATAAAACTCTAAGTTAAATCACTTCGTAAAATATTTGCTTATAGCAAAGACAAGGAGTTGCATAAAATAATATAAATTTGTTTTTCTAAAGGGTCCAATTTGAATTTGTTTTATTTTATCTTTACAAAGTAATAATATTAGTTACTATATGAAGGAACATAGAGCTAGTTTTTTATTTGTGTGAAGCAGTTTTTTTTTTGGTTTTGTATTTAATCTATGGGACCATATTAGCAAACCTATGTCGTCTTTCTATACTAATTTCTGTCTCTGTCAACGCTCTGTGTTTTGTGTTGCAGGCAGTTAAAATAGTGTTTTTGTGGCCACTTTAATAATAATAAAAATTAATTAAAGTTAGTTCATCAAGATCGTTAATTTTTGACGTTTATAAGTGGTCAGTAGAACCTAAATTAAATAAATAATTTTGACTTTGAAAGTTTATAGCATAGTATATTTATGTATATTTTACTATAATATATTTATAGTATACCATCATACTATACTAATAATTTTTTTTTTACGCTGTGTCTTGCTACGTACAATTTAGTAACATTCAGTATTATACATTATTTGTTTAAGAAACATTTTACGGGCTGCCTCCTTATCCTAGTGGTATGGGCGAGCGTTTTAGAAACTGGGGGTCGTGGGTTCGAATCCTGCGGGAACTCAACTAATTTTCATTGTTGCTTTCTAGGTTGGTTAGGGCAATTTGGGCCGATCACCAAATTGTCTGATAAGTAAGATGATCCATGCGTCGGATGGGCATGTAAAAAGTCGGTCAACCCACCAACCCGCATTGGACCAGCGTGCTGGAACACGGTCCAAGACCCCTAATGGATAGGGGTGTATTAGGGAAGGCCTATGTCCAGCATTGGACTATCGAAGGCTGATGATGTAATGTAATGTAAACATTTTTATTTAATACTATCTGAAATCGTTTATAGTAAAATTATATCTAATATATATTAACATATTATTATCATTGTTCATACGCACCTTTTGACCGAGTTATGAAGCAATTCAAGTTGTTTAATTAGTCATTCACGTGATAAGCGCGATCAGACATATATGCATAAAAATTAACACTGACTGAACTCATCTATCATATTTCACAATATCAGGCAATGTCATAGAAGTTATTTCCACCATTGTTCTAGAATTGTATAAGTACCTATAAAGATTTTCATACCAAATATTTCAGGGCGCATCCTGACTACATTAAGCTTGTAAGTTAAACTATATCGTTTGAATTAAAGCTTTCTAAGTCAGTCTTTTGAAAAATCTGATAATACGCAAGATGCAAACAAAAAATATCCCAATTTTGAATTATTCTGTAGAAAGCGGCAACTATAGATTTCCATACGATTTTGAGAAGGAGAACAGGAAGCTCTGTTTGCACGTTCAAAATTTATTTAAATGTATACATAACGAAATGTTGGACGTCGCCTTACGAAATAAAATTTTGAAAAATAACAAATGCGCATTTATAATCGAAGATCGTTAACACCATAAAAGTATTCATTGATGTAACGACGTCACTTAAGTAGGTAAGCTTTGTTAGCATTTTACAATAAAATATTTAAATTTAAAATAGATTACTACAATTTTTCAAATTGTAGACTTTTTTTTCTGTAATCACAGTGTGCCAAAGAAATAATAATGTAAAGCCAGTTGTAAATTCCATTTGTACCTTGAAACTTTTGACTATGTACATATTAAATTATGAAAACCCATAGTAACAAAATCTAACCAATAATATGTTATTATAACAATTTTCCGTTTTGTAATTTAACCACTTTGCACTCCTTGTTTCTTTCGATGTATTTAAATTCTCTCTATAAATAATCAGTTGATGATCTGAAAATGTGCTGCATCTATTGATTTCTAAATAAGTTAATTGAATTTTTTAAATATATTTTCGCTTTACAATAACTATTGTAAGAATTGAAGTTTTCAGGTTCCTAAAAGATAAAAGTTCTAATAAGACAAAAAAGTTGTAAAAACGTACTATAATTAAATAACAGACATCACCATGAATTCAAAACAACAAAACACTCAACAATTTTTAACAAAAAATCAACAAATTAACTACAGTTAATACTAATTTAGTTCTCCCAGATGTGTCTGATGATAGTAATCCTCTCAGGCTGTCCTTTTTGGCGAGTTGGCACTTCTACAGTGACCTCTTTTTTAGAATCAACTGGTTGGCGCCTTTCTTCTGGGGCCTTCTCTGTTGTTGGAGCTGGTTTCTTAGTCGTAGTTTTAGGCTTTTCTTCTGTGCGGGTGGCGGCAGTCTTCTTGGGTTCAGCCTTCTTTGGTTTAGACTTACGTGAAATAGGTCTAAAGATCTCCAATGGCACGGGAAGGGATGTGGCACCTTTACCTCAAACGGTTCCGGTATGGGGACCAGAACGGGTGTGTGGACCTTCACGCGTTTGATTATTGGTGCTTGTTTGTTAGCTTCTTTGCTCGCGGACGCCTGATTAGCGCGCTCCTCGGCACGTATAAGGGCCTTTTGTTTTTCCAGAATATTTTTGCGAGACTCCTCTTTTTCAATTGATTTCTTTTGATCGTTGTACCTTGCGGAAAAACGAAGCCTAGCCAAGGTAGTTTCCAGATCAGGTAGTGATTGCTCTGTTGTGGTGGTAGTAGTCGATAGTTTCTCTTGTGCCTTTTTCAATTGAGCACGATTTTGTTCCAACAGGCGCAACCAACGCTCTCTAATAGGTTCCTCTTCCGGAGCTGCGGTCGTAGTAGGTTCGCTTTTTTCTTCAACGTAATCGTAAGGAACTAGTTTGTATCTTTGCTGCTGTTGACCCTCGGGTTGAGCCTCCTCGTTCTCTTCTTCGTTCTCTTCTGGTTCGAGCTGTGCAGCCTCAGTTTGCGTTTCAGTTTCGGGGAAGTAGCGCAGGTAGGCGAACTCGTCTTCAGGAGATGGAATGAATTTTCTGCCTTGTGGTGGCCGATATAACCAAGAAAAATCTGGCTCTTCTTGCTCTTCGGAAGCAGGCTCTTCTACAGGTATCGAAGACGGAACTTGATTGCCCCGTTGGAGTAACTGTGGGTCCACCTCTAGCGAACCCAATGGAAAACTGTCTTGTTCTTGTTCCTCTTCCTGGTCTTGTTCTTCTTCTTCTTCTTGGTCTTGTTCTTGTTCTTGTTCTTGTTCTTCGGATTGAAGCTGCTCGACTTCTCCTTGGTTATCTTGAGAAGTTTCTTCTTGATCACCTTCAGCGTTGAGGTAGCCATTGCCCTCTCGAAGAGCTTTAATTTGACTGGGTGTTAGGTAGACAATAACTTCTTTTGTGGCCCTCTTTTGTTGATTTTGAACTGATGCTGTTTCTTCAGCTAATGCTTGCGGTCCGGGATCCAATTGCTTGGTTTGTGCCGTTGCAAAGGCAAGGAGAGCAAACAAAAACCATATCTGAAATATAATCAAGATAATTAGAGTCAGAGAAAAAATATACTTGGACAATAGATATCGAAAAAATGCATCATAATTCCAATAACGCTTAATTGTTAAAAATTATTATCTCTGAGTCCTTATAGTTATATATCTTATTAAGACCATTAATATATCGCTGAGGCTTTTAGTGGTTGAGTATGACCTTATTCTGACTATACAGATTAATTGTTTACAAAATTAGTCTTTTGCAAAAATACTCACTGAAGAATTCATGGCTACCAGATACAAGTGGCTTTGGAGGGCGCCGATGGACGTCTGTGCTGAACGAAGAGTTGACTTCAGTTTTATACAGTCCAGTCGAGTTTTCGAAACGTCGTCCAAATTTGTAACTTGCCTACGATTTTTGAATGAGCCATCGCATCGGTCAAGTTTTTGTGGAATCAATTTTATAATCTATGCAAATATACATAGGTACTTTTATGTTTCGAATTCGATAAGCGATTCCGAAAGCGTCTGATATCCGACCTCCTTTTTGTGTTTTTTTTTTTCGAAATGTAAATTTTTGAAAATCGTAACAGCAGTCTACACTGGGGTTAGTTTTAAAAGTCTAGCCATAACTTTTTCTAAAATATATTTGAATATAAAATTTATAAAAATATTATCATAGATTAACATTATAACTTAAAGTTTAAATCTTAATATCATGATGTTGAGAAATTATAATAGCATGATTTTATAATAGCATTATTCAATAAACCATATAATATTTGTACTCAAACTATAATAAGGATTGATGACATTAACACTTACCTATAATTTGGTTAGTATTAAGTTGCTATGTATGTAGTATTAAGCTGATATACAATGCTTTAGAGATAGCTTCAAATAATCATCTACATCATGATACATACATCATGATGTAAATAAGACTATCATCAATACAAATAAATAAGATTACAGTGTATGTTTGTATATTAAAATAACCATTACTTTATGATACAGTACCGCTACATATAACGAGTATTTATTTTAATTTTTTGTCTGTTTGTAGATCTGTCTGTTCTGGTTATACTCTGGAATGGCTGCTCTCATTTTAAGGGTACTTTTACTAGTAGATAGCTGTTGTTTCTTTAAAAAAAATACAGATTTTTTATACGTTAACAGTCAGACGAGGTCTTGTGCCACGACTAGTATATGTACAAAAACTAACAGACCCCGAGTCTATATAGGGCCAAATAGTAAAGTTCACCACATCGCTCTAATGAAAATGAAAAGGCATATTTATTCATATAGAAACATTTTATAATTTCCTACCTTAAGTAAGTTGTTTATTTCTAAAGGTAAACCTTTCAAAAGAAGTTTTAAAGTAATATTACAACTTATGTCTATTTCAGGAATAAATAATAAAAAAGTGATGTTTTCTATTAAATTTTTATCAAATGGAACCTTGTGACATTTTATTTGATGAAATAAATATTCATTATAACATGTATATATTAAGCATACGCAATTTTAGTCTATTAATATTATTGTTAGGGTTTCTTTTGCATCTGCTGTTCCATCGATTAACCAAACGGTAGCAATACTTAACTAGGTTAAGTTTGGTATTGTAACAAAATTAAATAAAATTATGAATGCAGAGTATTTTATTGCCAAGTTCCAATCTCTTCGAGTGCCTTCGATGCTGTGTGGTTTTAGAATCTTTTTTTTTGTTTGAAACGGTGTCTAGTTAAAAAAAAACTTACGCCTACCCCAATTAACATATATCAGTAGTCAAAACACACATATACAAAGACCTTTAAAAAATCTTTCCATTTTGTTTGTTCATCTAACTAGTTTTATTCATAACTAGCAACCCCACACCCCTTGTGGTGGATTTTCGTAAAATCTCTACTCGGCGAAAGGAATATTTCTACCAAATTTTAAGTCGCTACGCCTTATGGTTCCAGAGATA
The DNA here is from genome assembly GCA_029286875.1 of Lamproptera curius. Taxonomy (NCBI): domain Eukaryota; kingdom Metazoa; phylum Arthropoda; class Insecta; order Lepidoptera; family Papilionidae; genus Lamproptera; species Lamproptera curius. The sequence continues at coordinate 318,651 of JAGSMT010000041.1, read as the reverse complement.
TCGTGATGAGTCAATATATAGGTGGGAATCTCTTTTATATATATAGATAAGAGCGTACATATCCGTGCTTCGTTTTTTTTTTAAATTTAGGGTATTATGGGCTTATTTAATAAGTACCATATATAGTTAAATGATACATTCTTATGATGGGATATATATAATATTTACAGAACGTTAGTGCCCTTTACATCATTTTAGGGTGCGAGGGTAGGATGCTTAATGCCCTATGCCTTTTCGTATAAAAAAATTACAAAATATTATAAGATTTTATATTAAGCTCTTTCACAATATAGAATCTTGATCTTAAATGATACAAAACCAGATAAAAATTATTGGAGTTCCTGTTCACAACGAAGCATATATTAAAAGTTTATTAAATATTTCTGTTATATCCAACGACATTTTGAATTTTTTGTATAACATTACAATTTCGAAAAGACTTTTTAATCATATTTAAATGTAGAAAGTGTCCTAACTAGAAAAGGCCTATCGCGAATTAGTTAAATTTAATTATCTTCTTGATAAGCATGATTAATTTGAGCGCATGCTAATTTAATACGTAAAATCATTAGTTTTACATTGATTTTAGCTCCAGGGTTTAATTTCTGAGTTATGAATGCTCAGAATGTTGTTGTTTATTATTATGTAAATGACGTGAAGACGTCCTGGTTTTAATTTACTCAGCAATATAATTGCAATTTCAGCTTAGTGATATAAAAATTGCATAGGAACTGAATGCACAATATTGATGATACATTAAAAATATTTTATGGAACTGATGTGTCGGCATCTGGATAAATGTCCTGCCTTTTTGTAGCTTATTTAAAATTTAACAACATTTCAGGTACCTCTAAAGGTACATAAAGAGTTCTTTAAAGATCGCTCTCCAGTCCGTCAGTTCGCCTATCTGTTCGTGTGCCACCAGCGCATTACTCAGGAGTGGCAAGAGCTAGCAATCGATTTATATCAGATACTTACTCACTTCAGACAGTTCTAGCTCATCTGAAAGTACTCTATTGGATGCCGTTTACCTAGAACCACTGTGAAAAATTAATGCTTAAGATGATTTATCCGGTGGTAGGTCCCCTTTTAACATGGGGCCGATTGGGTGGGTACCACCGCGGTGCCTATTTCTACCGCAAAGCAGTAGTGTGAAAAGACTACTGCGTTCCGGTTTGAAGGGCATCATAGCCAGCGTATTTACTGGGTAAACGAGACTTAACATCCAAAGTCTCACGGTAAACAGCGCGTTAGTGATACCAGTATTGCCAATATAGGGCGTCGGTGACCACTTTCCATTAGGTGGCCCGACTGCACGTCTGCATGGGATGGCAATAAAAAAAACCTAGAAAGATAGAATTTAGAGAATTATATTATATATGTCATATCACTAGTACACGCAGATGCTTAAAACTTTGCCATCAATAAAAATATAATTTTATTATGGTTATAATTGATAGTTTTTTAGCATCAAAGACTTAGACGTAAAATTCGTATAAACACCGTTATCATGAACGGTGAATGGCAATAAATGCATATATTAATGTTATAAATATGTTTAGGAAGCATTCGAGATTTCCTGTATAATTGTCAAAAATGTATTCTTCCAATATTTATGTGTATAATTTTTCCGTAATACTTTCTTTTTAATAGTACATCCTTAATTCGCGTAATCGATTAGTAATATAATTTTGTATCTATAAATGTTTTAGAAAAATGCAACTTGGTTTAACTTGCAGAAGGTTTAGGTAATAACTTTATTTAACTGCTTATACTTTTTAAACCAACGGACCAGTAGTGTGGCCACATAATATTATCCATTCGATGTTGTTTATCTTGTTCAATATATTTCATTAGCCTATAAAATTATAAGTTTGTTTTTGATTACATCAGAATTTAAAAAAGTGTGCCAAAATGGCATGGTTTTGTATTATAACAAAATCTAGGTAATAAATTCAACCTTATCCAAATTCTTAATTGGGCAATTTTGAAAATTTTTAATTTATCTCACTGAATTAATTTCGATGTCGTCCTTCAAAATATTTTCGAAAATCTTAACGAAAGTCTGTATTTTGTTTACATTCTTTCTTAATCGATAGAAAGCAGAAGTTAATTTTTCTAGAAATTTTACCGAAAGTTTTAATATTCAGCAAGTTCATTTCTTGTCAAATATATAATTAATAATTTACGTACCTATATGTGTTTATAGTCAAGAACAGTAATTCGTCTTAAGTAACTAAAGTAAATTAATGTAGTACATAATTGTAGGAATTTAAGAAAATACTCATCTTCTAGAGTAAATAGAATTCAGCATCATTTAAAGCATGATGGAAAAATTTATGTACAAGTATAAGTTGACTAAGTTGCTCCGACAGTTCATAAAAAAGCTTGCCACAAAATCTGCTCAATTTATTTACATTTAACAACACTAATTAAGTGTTTTTTATTAAAAGGTAAATAGCAACACAACTATGACTATGTCTCAATTAGTCTTAAATAACTGGATGCTTAAGACCGCGTTCAGAAATGATACTAACTGGTACAACTAGCGTACGCGCACATACACTTAACGAAAAATGTCTTTATCATCGGTAAATTATTTTAATTTGATCTGAATTACTTTTTAATTGTAATTAATTATATTCACTTTTGATAAAACTACTTTATTTACAATTGTAGGTATTGTTAATCGAAATTACAACTCACGCTTACAAAACAGGTTAAGTAAGGGTCTATATTTCCTAATTTGTGCTTGTGGCTGATACCGTACCGCAAAAGAATTTGGCTCGATTAAGATGAAAAGCCGGAGTTGAGGGCTGCTCCAAACCTTACCTTATTAGAACCGTATTAATAAAGCGGTTACCTAAAATCAGTTGAAAGTTATTATTTCAGCTGTGTTTGACTCTAGTAATAACTTCGAACAGATTAAGTTGATCGACCTTAACGGTAGGTATACTTAAATAGTAGCCTTTTGTGTTAATTTATATAATATAGCTACAAGAACTATTAGTACTACTAAAGTTAAAACAATTTCACGTAACAAAAACTAAAACAATCGTCAATTAAATATTATGTTTAAATTGTTATCTAATAAAAGCACACATTTTTTTTTATTTCAATCTTTAATGTTATCATACGTAAATAGAACAAGCATTTCCATGCAAATTTGAACTACTATGAAATACATTCTTAAATTAAATTTAAATTGCCTATTCCGATAAAAAAATTATGGTAATTAAATAGGCCGTTTTGCACAGTTTGCTTCACTTAATACGACATAAATCACAGAATTCTTAACGCTTGGAGAAGTGTAGGAGTATTCTTATGCAAAAGTTATCCTAAATTTTTTGATTATTTTAAAACGATTTTTGTTTAAGTATTTTTGTAATGTTTGAGACACGCTTATGTTAAAACACTATAAACAGGCATTAATATATTTTAATAAACCCCCGACATAATGAAATATGTTAACGGAAAGCGAAAATAAAATCTATATTTTGTTTCATCTTATGTCATTTTCGATTTTATCATTTTATCACTAAACAGCACTTTTCTATTACTCTAGATTTCTAAAAGATTGAAAAATAAAATCAGTCCTAACATTTAGGTGTGTGTATGTTTCTTTTTTAAGTTAATTAACGACGTATAATGTAGAACTTACTTTGTGAATGTATTGCATTTGCTAGAATATAATAAACTTCTGTTATTTATAATGATAATAAAGTTTAAACTTTCCTCCGGTGTAGTAGGCTATCGCCCTGCTAAATACTTTACCTACTATTTAATTACGTATGGACTTGTATAATGTGTAGGAGTGCTTTTAAAAGTTAATAAAGTTATAATAATGTGAAAAAGTGTAGAACAATTAAATTGATTAACCTTGTTTGATTTAAGTACAATCAAAGATGAATTTGAACTATCTTTCATGACTTATGAAGATTGTAATTTAGACCTACTTTTAAAGAGATTATATAAGATTTGTCCATCTAGAGCGAAAGTTGTATGTCCAGTTTACGGCGAATTTAAATAAAACTCAAACAGGTCTCATTACTTTTGGAATGGGTTTAGTAAAAAACAGTTTTGATACAAAAAAACAATCTTAAAAAAATATACACAGTTCATTACAGCTAGTGACTATTAATATTTACAATTGTATTGACTATTTGGTACGATTACGACTGTTTAATTTACCAACAGCAGCTCTTCTTTTTGTAGTGGGTGACGTGTTTGATGATGTGAATTGGGTAGGGCTTCCATACGGGCACGGGCACCTCAACGTGTTTCTCGACTGGCACATGGATCTTCTTGATCACCTCGTAGGGCCTCTCAACTGGGATGTGTACCTTCTTGATGACCTCGAAGGGAACGTGCTTCACAACCTCGACAGGTACAGGCCTCTCAACTTCAACGTGCTCGGTTTTGTACACGGGGTAGGGTACATGTTTGACGACATCTACGTGAACGGGGTAGGGCTGTGGCACTGGCACTTTGACCTCCTGGCGGACTGGAACAGGCACGGGTTGGGGAAAAGCCACTTGGATGTGGCGGGTCACCTCAACGGGCACACGGCGGATGACGTTTTGTACGACGGACTGCAGCTCGTACCTGGAGGCGGATGGCTCAGGGCGGCCTACTGTCACGGTGGTGCCGAGCACACGTGGGGCCCCAACTGATGTGGTCACGGCTGGGCCAGCGAGTCCAGTGTCGAGGATAGCACCTGGTGCATTACCAAGGGGCAGAGGGGCACCGTCAAGTGGGGCATTCTCAATGGGACCGGCGCCAAGTTGTAGGCCACCAGAGGCTAAAGCCTGTCCGTTCAGACTAGCATCTGCGCCGAAAGATGAGCCACCAAGTAAAGCTCCTCCGTTAAGTCCGGGGCCGCTGGCATAAGCTTGACCCTCATTTAAGAGTGATCCACTGTTAAGACTCAGGTCAGAGGAATGATCGTCAGCCAAGAGACCAGCGTCAGCAGCGCTGGCGCCTGGTCCACTTAAGTCTAGTGACGGTGCTGGCGCTCCGTAAGACGTTGACGGTGGGCCGAAATTTGCCGATGGTGCGTTCAGCGCGGAGGATAGGATGGAGTCAGAACTGTGTTGTCCAGATAGCACTCCCGCATTAGCATTGTAGGCTAACGCCGTCAGGAACAGCAATTTAATCTGGAACGAAACGAAATTTTGTTAATACTATGCATTTTGATATTATCAAATCATAATTACTAAATGAACTTTAGGACAGTTCAGTTCTTCAGATGACATATATTGTAATTTTATTAATCAAAGCAACTTACAAGAAATGCCATGGCTGTTAGCTAAACGCTTAAGAGCCAGCCTAAAGTGTAGGTTGCTGTTGCTTGTTTCGAGTTTCGGTGGTTTGTGATTTGATAAGGCAGCGGAACCACATATTTATACTGGTTTTTCGATTCGACGCCCGTGCATAAATTACAAGCAGTAGATCGTTTCGTTAATACGTCATAATACATTTCTAAATTTTCTGTGTTAATTTAGAAGTTAAATGTTCGAGGTATCCGAATTCTTTTAATGTTGGAAATTTCTACTTTCTTACTGCTTTGCAAATCTGTATTGATTATCTGTTACTATAATTTTTTTATATCTTATTTATTTTTACTATTAAGAAGGTATTTTAGTAATCAGATTATTTTATTAAACGATGCATGCAGAATTGTGTTCTTAAAAAATTCATTGTGTTCGAAACGTCGGAATTTAAAATGTAAATAAACGCGATAAATCGTAAAGTAATTTTATTTAATAAGTATAATATTCGCAAGCAATAGAAAAATTAATTGTTTAATTTATAATATGAGTATTTATGGTATATTGAATGGATTTGTTTTAATAATAAAGAGATAATTGAGTCTCTTTCTTTTAGCGAGCTGTTTGATTTTTCTATTTACGCAAATCTTCATTTGTTTAACAAATTGTTATAATAAAATCACTTTATTATTGTAATAAAATAATTTATAAATTTCTTAAAATGAAGTCCTTTACGTTTCGTTATGTTGAAAATTATGAGCTTTAATAAGCTTTAATACTTTTTTTTAATTAGCCGGAAATTTCCTATTTTGTAACTGTTGCTGTTAAAAGTTAGGCTATTGAAAACCATGTTACATACTACAGTAAAACAATAGTAGAGTGGATTTTTTTTCAGCACTTTAATTGACTGCTCGTAAGCTAGCGACCGACTGATTCTGATTCTGTAAAACTTTTTTTTATTTAAAACCATTTAATACATTAATGTTTGGCAATTAAAAGTTTTCTGATAGGTAAAAGAACCTATCAAAAAGAAATCATCACAAAAAATGTCATCGCACTATTTAAATTAAATTAAAAAAACATAAGAAAAGATCACAACTTTCTTTATCTTTTCTTCTTTTTATTGTATTATTAAATGATATGATCAATAAGACTTATACCATGTCGGTTATCAATATACTGTATTCATAGTAAGTGTAGCGTAGTGCTTATTATTATTATCAAATTTACGCATATTAAACCATCCATTGCAGAGACCTGCAACATATAAAGACATATTCATGCAAGAATGTTATATAATAAAGAAAATTTGTATTCAAAATTTATAAAAAATCGTTATATACTTCACTGTGTTGTATATTTTCAATCCATTGTTTGGTAAAACACAATACAGGAAAAACAAAAAATACAATTTAATAATAAATAAAACACTACAATTTTTGTTTACATGTATGATTCTTCTTATAGGATTAGCCGTAAAATTATTCCTTAAAATATGTGTAGTATCCGCGTAAAGTCAAGAAACTTTTATAATTAGCCATGGTTTTCATAATGGTCCACATTTTATTTAAATATTTAAATAATTTTTGGTATATTCATTCATTCATACTTCAAGGTCAAAAAATGTTTTTATAATAAAATAGTAACTGTAACTTCTATTGTATTTTTGCTACATACGTATCAAATGATTATGAAAACATTTATAGTAAAATTACCAGTTTAGTAAGACGTTGTCTGTAAATGTTATTGTGATATAACTAGAAATTGTTACAGAAAATCATGTCAAGCAGTAATTAGTTCCGTGGAGGCATCATTAAAGCCCTACTATGTTCCTAAATTTAATTTAATGTCCTCCTCATCGGTTAACTAATACGGACTTAAGTATTTAGGTGTGTAAAGGTAAATGCCATTATTTAAATATCATCTTGCTCTAATGTAATCAGTGTACTTTGCCTATGTACTTTTTTCACAATAAAAGTAAATGTTAATGTCACATATTTATAATCAAGCAATTATATTTGCCCTTTCTTGCATCACAAGTGACACCGTGTTACAAATCTGATTAATATTAATAATCCGCGGCTCGGCTCATCATTTCAACAACACCAAAATAAAATTAACATCTGACCCATATAAGAAATTTTATGTCCACCATAGTTTGGGCAATGTGATTACATCACTCGCTTTAAACTGTGCCCTTTATTAAGCAATGCGAATTTAATATAATTCATATTAGAAACTGGTTTGTCGTTTCACCGTTTAGTTTCACCTGGTAGTTGGAAAAAGTATGCTGATTAGTTTAAGAACGACGCATGACCGATTTCCTGCTTCTTCCGGTTCACAGTAGTGTCACCTTTATGTAACACCCGTTCTTCTTTTAGTCGGCCAGTAATACTGGTTTGGTATTACTCGGTTTAGTTCAACGTAATTGATATCATGGTGCGCTTCGTCGTATGACATATGTAGAAATGCCTTTGATCCTTTTAAAACACACAAGTTACCACGTAACTCTGTACTCGCCACAATGTCCGTAATGTCTTTAGTAATGAGCAATATTTGATAAACGTATTTACCGATGATTAACATAAATAATTCATCTATACCCTTGCTTATACTAATATTTTTACATAAAGGTATTTTTTTTTCGTAAAATAAATATAAAAATAATAACGATGTCTTATTCATTATAACTTTTGCGGAAAATTTTATGTTTTTCAGTTATTGTTTAAAAAACGATTATATAGGTGTTATCCAATCAAAGTACTAAGCTTCTGGAATTAATATTTAAAAAGCAAGAACTATTTTGTAACCTGTATTATAATAATATAATTACTTATTATATATGCACCAGAAGCATTACCTATTTATTTTTCTTCCACAGACTCCCACGTTTACATAACACATAATATAATAATTAACATATTACTTGTAACAAAATCTTTATTACTTAGTAGCGTATATAACTAGGCCTTGAGAGCGTGTAAAGCCTATAAAGATTTTTTAAATTATTTTTGTGTTTCTATTATTTAACATTTTTTATTACAACCTTCAGTATAAATGATAAGCAAAAGAAAATTAATTGAGGTTTTAATATTTTTTAGCTAATTTACCATACGTTTATTTGTTGTTATCTGATATATTCTTGAAAATTTAAATTGTAATTGTTCTTTGGGATACGATTCAAACTCCCTAATGGATAAGGGTGTATTAGGGGAGGCCTATATCCAGCAGTGTACGATGATGTAATTGTTATTTTTGCAAAATTCGTATTATTGTATTGTCAAGAGCATTAACCACTTTCACGTGGCAATATTTAAAATTTGATTTCTAATTTTCCATATAATTAAAACGTTGATCATTATATCATAACTTAATTTACTAAAAGCAGCTTCTCTCGTATCAATAAATTTATAAACATAATTTAAGCCTTAATAACTGATATTAATTAAATAGATAGACAATTTTGGACTATAGGTATGTGATAAACTAATGTCGATAACTTAGTCAAATAATAAGACTTTAATATAACAAACGGACTAGCGCTAGTCAACAGATGTAACAATTAGTCTGTTATTTGAATAACATTTGGTTTGCTTGTAAGGTACCGGAATAAAGTACATAATATATTCACAAGCGTTTGGCGCCCGTATGTTTATAGATATAAACTTCATTCGTATAAGTAATATTATTTTCCATCATTATCATCATATCATCATCAGCCTGTGTCAATATACTGATGGACATAGGCCTTCCCTAATACAGGCTCCACCGCTTCCGATCTTTGGCTATCGTCATCCAGCCCACACCGGCCACTCTGCGAATGTCGTCACTCCATCTTGCCACAGGGCCTCTAACACTACGTTTGCCGAGCCTCGGTCTCCCTTCCAGAACTTTCCGACTTCAGCGGGCATAAGTTCTGCGGCTTATGTGACTTTAGCTTACTAATCCAGTGGGCTCTGTCGGTTTTCTGATGCGGTCCTTCGAGATACTCCGAAAATATAGCCCTCTCCATAGCTCGCTGAGCGACTTTAAATTTATGGACCAGTCCACCCAGACGCACTGATCAAAGACTTTCTATTTAAGGCACTGTGGATGACAAGAATGAATGTTGCTGTTGCCCTCTCCGTCAAAGTTGTTTCAACCTAGTTCGAGCGTTTGCCCTAAGTAAACGTACTCTGAAACCACTTAGAGACAATTTGAAACTTTAATTACTTTAATACCACCGTACAATTTAAGAGTGGTATTAATTTACTACTTTCAACATAACACAAATATAGTAGTTATAGTGATTAAGTGTAACTTTTGTTAAAATTAATCTAGTAGTGTTTGCGTGAAAGAATAACAATCAAGCATCCATTTTTACAATCCTTCGCATTTATCATGTTAGCAATATTTAATGATAAAAATGAAACTTAATACTTTTACATTTGAAAACCAGATAGCTCAGTTTAACAAGTTTTTCCATTGGTCTGATCCCTTTGACGAGTACAAGAAGTTCTTAATAGATTTCTGCAGTCATTACAACACGTCATAGCCATTAAATTACCAACATATAATCCATCTAACGAACACAGTTTGAACAAAAGCAGACTAAATTCGTTGTTGACTCGTTCTGTAAAATTGCTTAGGAGAAGGAAAATAATAATTAAAAGACCAGACTCATTCATTATTATCAATCTAATCCATCGTGGATTAGATTGATAGTAAGATGAAGTAACAGGAGTGTTTAAATCGGCCTGAACAGTTTTCAAAAGAAGGTGTTACAGCCGTTTATGTTCTTTGCTCGATATAGCGTAGGCACTGTTCCTCAGGTTTTGCAATATTTACGGTGATTTATTAACTATTATTATAAACTAAATTGATTATATTCACTTGTTTATTAATAGGTTTGAAGTAAAGATTGGTTATTTAAACAAAATGGTGTTTGAATAAAAGTAATGTGTCTTTGGATAATCGTTTTTATTAATGTAACAAAACCTATAATAATATGTACAAAATATTGTAATAACAAAACTAAACAAAGAAAAAATTCATTGGCTTAGCTTAATGACTTAGTTAACACCCTACATTGCAGCCTCTCGATGAGCTAATGGTGGTGATTATTTACATAAGGTAAGACTAGCAGAGAGGTATGGTAATAATGTTAGATGAGGTAAACAGGTGTTGATCACGATTATGCTAGTTTACCAGAGGGACCATCCCTGACCATGTCCTTGTCCGTGACCAAATCCATGTCCGAACCCATGACCATGCATGGCTGATGTGGGCCTTGTGGTGGACAGTCTTAACCAATGGTACGGGGTAGGTCTTCACAACGTGCACGGGTACTTTCACTAGTTTGACAACGGGCACTTCAACGATCTTCTCAACCGGAACTGGGTGGTCGACGGGCACCTCAACAACCCTCTCAACTGGCACCTTCACGATCTTCTCCACTGGGTATGGCACGGGCCTGTCGACCTTGACGTGTTGGATCTTGACAACTGGCACTGGAACCTTCCTGACGACGGGCACTTGTACGGGGTAAGGTTGGGGAACTGGCACCTGAACTGGCTGGACGACTGGCACGGGAACGGGCTGTGGTACTCTGTGGGTCACCTCACGCAAAACCTGGTAGGGCTCGTCACGAACGCGGTATTGGGTAGGTGCACCGTTACTGTTAGCGAGACCGTGAATCTCGTTGATGACTGGAGCCCTGGCTCCTGGTGGTGGGGCATCACCACCAGCGAAAGATCCATCGAAGGGTCCTCTCAAAGGTCCACCCAAAGAACCACCGAATGATCCAGATACAGATCCTGCCAAAGGTCCACCTAAGAACCACCGAATGACCCAGATACAGGTCCTCCCAAAGGTGCACCAATCGCAGAGGCTCCGGGCAAGCTTGCACCGTTGAGAACGGCTCCAGCATCAGCAGAAGCACCAAAACCGGTACCGTGACTTTCAAATGATTCAGCTCCGAGATCCCCGTTGAATAGCCCATTGCCAGAGAATGTGGCTGACGGTAGGGACCCAGATGGGAAACTGCTTGGAGAGAAACTTGAATGAGAGGAATAAGAACTGGGAGGTAACTCTTGTAATTGCGGTGGTAGGGGCGGTGCCGAGAGACTACTGTGACCATGGTCATGTAGGATGCCCGCATTGCTGCTACTAAGTAAAATCGCTAAAAACGCCAATTTGGTCTGAAAAAGAAATAAAAATTTATGTTAAATTTACGTTTTAATACAAATAAATATATTGTTTTCTATTTTTTTTTACATTTAAAAATCATATTGACTTACAACAGTAGCCATTCTAATTAGCTAATCGCTGGCCACACAACTACACTTGTCTCTTCACTAACAAGCTAAGCTCGTTTGTGAGGTTTCGGCAACTTCCTCCATATTTATATCATAGTGGTGTAGTTACTATGATACGGCGAACAGCTCAGACGTCAAACAGGTTATTCGTTCGTCTTTCTTTTTCAACGGATATCATATTTGACTGAATTAATATCAGTTACTTAATCGTTGGCCCACTAAGGAATTTTGTGCGTATCCATAATGTATGATGTTATAAATTAAGCTTTCTCAAGAAGAATTATAATTTGTGTCAAATTTGAAAAGTAGGCTTAATTTAATTAGTCATAAATATTTATGTCTTATAATATATCTACACTGCAGCTCCTTGCCGTATTTTTTATTATAACAAGCCCATTGTAATTATATTTTTACTTCAAAGTAATTTTATACAACAATGAATAAAATCATTGCAAACACTACTAGGTAATAGATCGCTAAAATTTTACTTTAAACATCTAAAAAATATAAATAATTAGTATCTTTAAAATTATTTGACGCATTTGCAAATAAACTGAACTCCAAACAATACATTGTGATCTTTGACTATTGACTGCCTTTGTAGACTTGCTTTACAAACCGGAGGTCGTAGGTTCGAATTTTACGAGGAACCAAATTTGTGCTATCGTTGTTTTAGTTGGTTAGAGCAATACAGCTACTGCTACTTTTTATCTAGATGTTTAATAAAATTATATTAATTTAAACAATTTTCGCATCTTTTACTTTTTTTTAGATTGCCTATAGATAATATAGCCAGGAGAAGTGCCATCGCAATACTTATTTCAAATTTAACACTACTGTCTTCCGGTTTAAAGGGCATCGTGGCCAGCGTAATTACTGGGTAAACTAGACGTCACATCTTAAGTCGCAATGCGGCGAGCGTACTTGTAGCGTCTTACTATGGAAAACGAAATTTAAATTTAAATTATGAAACAGGGCAGCTTAAAATTCTGATCTTACAATAAAATAATTTATTTATCTATTTCGTCGTTTCAGCCTGTCAAAGCCCACTGTTAAGCATAGGCCTCCCCCATAAGTCGCCAAGAGGTACGATCCTGTGCCACCTGCATCCACCGACCTCCTGCACATTTGCACAGGTCGTCTTTTCATTTCATTTATCTATTTAGAATATGAAATATTACTGCTGAAAATTTTGTGAACATCAAAATTCTTTTGATAAGTCACTAACTTAATATTATTTAAGAATTTTTCAGTTAAGGGTAAGTACAATTTATAAATTTTAGGGAGAGATGAATTCTGAGTACTGAGACGAGTTGAAGATTTTTTCCTTATTCCATTTTAGAGTAATTTGATTTAGTTCAACTATTCATTCTAAAACTAAAGCGCAAGAGATTTGTACTCTTGGGATAATTTATTATTTATATATATGTTTTAAGAACATTCTTAAAATTATAAGTAAATTGCCTGCGTAGCCTAGTGGTAAGGGCTTGCGCTTTAGAAACCGTAAGCCTTGAGTTCGAATCCTGCCGCAGGACTCTCTACTTTTGTTGATTCCTACTTGGTTAGGGCAATGCGGGCTGATCACCCTATTGCCTGATAAGTAAGATGATCCATGCGTTGGATGGGCATATGGAAAGTCGGTTCTGAGCCTGGTCTCTCACCGCCCGTGTAGGTTATCCGTCCTATAGGAGTAAGAGAGTGAAGGTAGAAAGAGTGTCTGCTCGTGCATTTATGCACTTCAATATCTCCAGCGCCATTGGCTGAAAATAGATCGGCCGCCGTAGTCGAAATCGACTAGGAAGATATTATTAAAGAAATATATATATTTTAAATTATACGGTTTAAAATCGACTCTATTAATTGAAATCTAACAACAAAACAATTAGCTATTTTTGACAATTGCTACAGGACGTATCAGTCACAGGTTTACTGTTCTAACTTTCACTTAACGAGGTTAAATATTATTTAAATCTATTATATTTAGGAGAAAAACAATTAAAGTTGTAATTTAACAAGAAAATCGCGTCTTTTATTTACTATGTAATTGCTCTCTCACTTAATGAAAGTTGTAACTATTATGAACTTCAACAAAATTGTTATATTAAAAACATATGTGAAGCGCATTCGATCAGCCGATAAGGTGCTCTACGCATTTTTATTCGTAGAATTAAAACAATTTATCGCTTATAGTTCAATTTGAGTAATAAAAACAGTACTTATATTAAAATTAAACTACATATTAAAATAAATCGAAAAATTTAAAGTTTTCGCTCGAAATAATTTTTATATGATGCTTATACCGCCTCAATTGGACTTTTAGGGCTTGTGGAGGAAAGATATCAATTCAACTGAAGCCAAGTTAGTAATCATTTCAATATTAATGAGTTACGAAAAAACATCATGTTGTCTATTGCGAAATGAAAATTCATTCATTATGGCGTATCACGCAAGCCGTCAGCTAACAGATTGAGCGATGGAGAAATAGAAAAACTGTTGCGTTTGAAATTTAATCATACGTCTAAGATGTTACTCTACGAAGCTGAAAACGCATTCAGAAAGCGAAACGCACGCAACGAAAGCAATACTTATAGATGAAATAATTACGCATTACGTAAATTTTAATATTTCTCGCTAGGAGCGATAATAAGGACTAGTAATTAAATTTTTTGTACATTACGGAATTGGGATAATTGCAAATTAAAGACGCAGAACGCTTTACATAGCGTTTGATCTTACGATTATACCTAATCGGTCATACATTGTAACCTTTCAACTTTAATATTTAAAAAAGTCAAAATAAATTTATAAGGTATCAATCAATATATTTTTTAGTGATCTATGATCCGTACTTGGTGTACGTAAACTGTCAAATTATCATTTGGATAATAAAGAATGTTGTACAAAGTAGCAGTAAAATTTTATCTGTTAGAAAATAATGATATCCGCCCGACCTTCAATACTTTTTTCATATGTAAAATATATGGGATATGGCGTTCATGATTTTATCCAACAAAAATTATGAATTTCACCTAATTAGCAAGGATAATTTAAACAAAACTTAGTAATATTTAAAACATTTATTTGTTCTTAAATTTTTAAAACATATTCCTTAAATATATAAACTTATCACACAAGTTTTAATAACAAGTCTCTTAAACCTGATTATAATAATGTTATAATGCGCTTTATTTACAAGTAAAGTTTTATCTTTAATAAAATTAATTTTTATGGTTATTTTAATAAATCGAAATTTATTTACAGAAAAAAGTGCTATAAGCTATAAACTTGCTATAAACTTATTATAAATTTTAATAAATGCGAAATACGCTAAGAAGCATAATCAAGAAGTAACATAATTGACCTTATAATTCATACTAAATTGTTTCTTATTTCTATACGATTCAAGCAACTCGTAATTGTACCCAAATAACAAATCTAGAAATAAGCAAAAAATATGTTTAAATCTCATCAGATTCTGAGGCATCAAATTTGTCTTCTACTGTAGTTGGGGGTGGACGTAGAATATGTTGGGACTATTGGTTGTCCATCTTTAGTATAGTCTTCTTCCTCAAACGCAGGTTCACGTTTGACAAGTCTTGAGAACTTCAATTTGTTAGCACGTTGCCTGCGGTTAAATGTTTCAAGATTTTTACGATTCCTTCCCATTGCATTGTGGACTGGGGGTGGTTTTAATAATGGATATGGTTCTCTCATTACCATCTTTGGTATTTTTCTGCTGTAATGATAAGGAGCATCAGGTACTAAAGAGTTGATTTGTCTTATTCTGGGGTTAACGAATCTACGACCTGAATATAATTTAGGCTTATCATTATTAATTCCTACTGAAAAGTTAGCATCATTTGTTCCTGCGACGTCGGAATCTTCAATTTCTTTACTTTCGTTAAGAATCTCTTCTTCTATTACAGATCCTATTTGAAGATTTTGGGTTGTATCTGTTAATGGAATAAGACTTTCTTCTTCTTCTTGACTACGTGAGTATTTAATACCTTGTTGAGGAAAATTACTATTGATGTTGATTTCATAAAAGGGACTTACAGTACCCATTCCTTCATGTGAACCAAGAGCCAAGTTACCAAAATTATCATTTTTTAACATCAATTGTTGTAATTGTGACGTATCCCACTGCAGTGGATGGGGTTGATTCAATTGGTTATTAAAGGGCATATTATTATTGTTAAAAGATGTTCTTCCTTTTAATATTTCTGATACTAATTTCAGATCTAGATTATATGGGTTTGCTACTTTGAGGCCGTTAATATTCGAAAGTAACGCGCCCATATTGTTATAATCAGGTTTAGATGTAACTTCTATGGGTTTATTTCGTATTAGTCTATTCAAAATACTTGCAGCAACATCTAACTGGTGGGCTTCAATGTTTTGATTTAATAGGAGTGGAGATACTGTCGAGACAACATTCTCAATACCATTTTGTAGTTGTAGCTTTCCGGTATTAAAACCTTGTGATAACCAGTAAGGAACATCACCAAGTTTCAAATTTACAACATTTTCTTGGTTTCCTTGGTTTTGTGGGCGTTGCATTGCAAGTTGTTGTAAATTATTATGTTGCTGCTTATTATCAAATGAAGGTTGAGAAAAATAATTACCGGGTTTTAATATTAAGTTAGAGTGTGGCTTAGAATATGGATTATTTGCATTATAAAGAATGTCGTACTGTTTTTGAAGTTCAAAATTTGGTTCCAATTTGTTTGTATTGCCTGGCGGTGCATTTTCTTCGAGTCTCGTTCTTACATTGTAATTATTTAGTGTAGTTTTATCATTATTATGAGTTTCAACCAGCGGTTTTAGATTTTGTTCGTTATTATAAGTCGAAAAATTGTATCGTGTGTTAACTTCCGGGCCTAGATTGAATTTTATTTGTGGATTAGTGTCAGGTGATATACTTGAAACATCATTATAAATTATTGATGGTAAACCTTTTTCATTTATGAGTTGTTTAAATTTATTATTCACATCACTATCCCTAGAATTCGCAAAATAGTAGGGCGATTGTGGTACACCATTATAAGTGTTTTGGTTGCTTTGAAATACACTGTTTTGATTATTACTGGTACTTTTATATGCCACGTTATTAGAATCCGAGTTAACCAAAGAATCGGGTGAAAATCGAGTTTGGCCTGAGTAACTGTTTGAATACAGTTCCTGTTCTTTTCTCATATTCTCATGGGCCTTAGCAGCTGCTTTGGCAAATTCATGCGCAGCTAATTTATCAGCAGTTAATTTAGCTGCTTGGCTGTCATCATAGATTTTACCATTATCAACAATTCGGTTATTGGAATTCAAATAATTACTGTTACTTGGATAAATGTTACTTTGTTGCTGGGATGAACTTGAGGCTAACGAAACATCATATTTTGCTAAAGGTTTCTTACCATCTAACTTCCAACCATAATCGCCATGAGAATAGACCTCTGTTTGTCTATTTTGTTGCGGCTCCATATCCCTATCGTTTTGAATGTTGGTATATGCCTGATGTTCTGGTCGAGCAAAACTTAAAAATATATTATTTGCTGACGGCATATTGCCTACGCGATGTGTGTCGGTATTTTGATTGTCTTGATTAGGATCACGTGTAGTATCATATAGCCTATCGCCAAGAGAACTGTACCGATCAGTTTGGACAAACTCTTGCCTTGAATTTTGAGCATTGATTTGCGTTGTAATTCATAGAATTTATCCAAGATTCTTGGTTTATGTCAGAGAAAGTAGACGATATGGAGATTGAGTGGAAGACGGAAAATCAATTTGATACTGTTGTTGCATATTCATTGGATGTTGAACACCATTTGCTGAATTGTCGTAATGATTCACATGTATATTTTGAGCGGCGTCTCTGTTGCTAGATCCGTAATTGAAGGATTTACCTTCAACGACTGGTTGATTCCTATTAACATTATTATTAAAGTTTGGAGAACCAGTTTGAACATTTGATAATGTTGAAGATATGTATGACTGCACATTGGTCGGACTTGACTGATAAATAGGTGACGAACTGGACACATAGTTGCTTGTAGGAGTTCCAACGAATTGATTGTTTGGCGAATTGGTAGACAAATACAAAGTTACTGACGATGGAGTGCTTTGAATTGCTTCTATACCAAATGAATATCCATTATTATATTGATAATTATTGAAATTAGAATCATATGTTTGAGGCGGATTTTTATGTTCCGTGGGAGGTAAAACAGAATTTTGTGGATTGCCGTTGTTAAACGTAGTTGGAATTGTAGAGTATTGATACTGTGGTTGAGGTGTTGCTGTATACCCGAACGTAGAAACTGGCGTTGAATCCTGCTGTTGTTGCTGTTGATGTTGATAGTACTGATTATTTGCCCTTAAACGTTGCAGAAATTCTTCAGGCGGTAAAGAATATTGCATTGATGTATACTGGTTACTAGCCCCAGTTTTGCTATCCTGTGACTCTGTTTTTATGTCTTGCTTGCTTGATTCTTCTTCTTCTTCCTCTTGCTGCTGGAATGGATTTTTAATCCTATATATCTTTCTTATTCTTCCACGATCTAAGCGGTCATAATCAGTAGCTTTTCCTGAATCATCTACCATACGGTATTGCCCATTTACATTTAATGACTGACTGTTAGGATTATTTTGAATAACGTTTGTGCTGTAACTGGTAATTGCTTCCACTTGTCCATCATTGGAATATATATGTTTCATTTGAATGTTATCTTGTTCATTATATCCGTCGTGGCACAGGATGCTTCCGAAAATATAAAAAACGACTAGTATCCGTATCTGAAATGACCAAATAATAAATATTATTATCAATAAGCTCAGAAATTATTTAGATTAAGATCTGAAATGTTTAATAATTACCAAAATAAGAAAATTTCATCAAAATTTAATTTAAATTTTTAATATTCATACACAAAGTTTATAAACTTTTTTAATGCTTGTTTTTACTGTTCTACTGAAGCCAAATTTTTTCAATTAATGATATTAAAATTTTCTCAGTTTAAAAAAATATGGAACTGCGCATCGCACTGTTCAGTTAGCGATTATCATAAAAAAAGGTTAGGCGAATATTTTAGGAACAACAAACTAATTAATTGAACTACATAAATAAAATTTGCGTTCTCTACAGCTTCTTATAACTTTTATACCTTATGTGATGATTTCTCAGTTACAAAAATGTTTCCATCAAAGCTTTACTAAATAACCTTTCATTTTAAAAGCAACATAATATAAATGCTTGTTTTTTAATTATCTTTTCTTTTCGCAATTTGATTTAAAAAAAAATAAATAAGAGAACTAAGCGACGAGGGCGAAAGAAAATTTAGTATCCCTTTTTTCTAATTTAGTTTGCTGAATAATCGGCTAATTAAACTCCAAAACATTATTCTTACATAATATAAAATGCCTAATAATAGAACTGCCTCCATAGCCCAGTGGTATAGGCGTGTGCTATAGAAACCTGAGGTCGTGGGTTTGAATCCTGCGGGGACTCTACAAATTGTTTATTGTTGTTTCCTATTTGGTTAGGGCAATTTGGGCCGATCAACCAATTGCCTGAAAAGTAAGATGATCCATGCGTCGGATGCCGGTGGGCATATAAAAAGTCAATCAACCCACCAACACGCATTGGACCAGCGCGGTGAGATACGGTCCAAAACCCCTAATGGATAGGGATGTATTAGGGGAGGCCTATGTCCAGCAGCGGACTATCACAGGCTGATGATGATGATGATGATGATGATAATATAAAAATTGAGGTAAAGTGCCATTTCCTGAAAACTATTTTTTCTAAATGCCGATGCATGAAACTAACCTTAGACAATCATTTATAACAATTTCATTGTTGAAAGTTAATGAACACCATATTTAAATCCTTAGACGTCAGAATAATTTATTTAATTACAATATAATATATAATAATGGTAATATATAAAAATAAATATGTACCATTGAACGTAAAGATCATTAATACGTAATTACTTGCTAATGCACTACCGTAGTGCATCCTAGTCACTCGATAAATTATTACTATCGCGATGATACGTACATGGACACCAAGTGTCAAAGATCAATGCGACTTACGATTATCTATGGTCTTAACCCCAGGATGCGACAACGGCCTTTCTCTGCCCTTTAGCGATCACACGTTTATCTTGCCATACTGGATGTATTGGGAAAGTTGCAGGAACTCTCGATTTAGCAACGCTTTCTTTAACGAATATACATCAGTAGCTTCAAGGAGATTGAATGTATAATTTGTTTACAAAGCAATGTTGATATTAACTATATAAGAACATTTTATATTAAAGGGTTATGAAATCTTAAATTTATTACCGACAACTTATATGGACGGACGACTAAATATTGGAAGATTTTTATGATGTTAAGCACTAGCAAACTGTTCCTTTTGTGGCAATCTAATTTAAAATTTATAATGCGTTGAATACAAGACTCTTATAATATGTATATTTTTTTTTAATTTCTGTCCTGTTCTATCCTCATATCGTCTTCTCATTTAAAGCACTCTTATAAGCCATAAATTGTAATTTATAACAATTTACAATTTTGATGAGATTGAGGAGAGTTAATTATTATAAATTGTTCGAAGCTCAAATTTAAGCAAAAAGACCTAAAAGTATTAAATAGGTGTATTTTTATTCGTATTCTGTATCGTATATTGAACGATCGAATTATATTACAATTTGCCTTATTCTCACTAAGAACTATAACGTTACGTATAAAAGAGAGATGGCTCTAAATTATGTAAAAGTTTCTATTATTGTCCATTACATAAAAGGCAATCCAGTTTTACAACTAAACTTTTGCTTTTAAATCCCACGTTGCTTTTTACAAAACCCGCCAATTAATTAGTAAGTTTAATATTAATTCACTCTTAGTTAAAGCAAACATATTTGAGAATACATTATGTAACTTTCGCCTTATTAATTCACAGTATCGATATTTGACTGGATTTTTGCTTAGATTTGATTTACTAAATTTTTTAAAATATTCTTATTGCTACTGTTGTAAAAACACGACGTTAATGGAATTTGGTCGAACAAGCACAGTTTTACTTTTTGTTTAAACATAATAAGGATGTAAAATGAGCCTTTGCTTATTTTTAAAAAATCTGAAAGTTATTTAATAACCGCAAATATTGTACCATATTATTCAACGACGTTTTTATATTTAACAAACATATTTATGCGGGAATCTCCATGATTGTATGATTCTAGTTGAATTGTGTAAGTGACAAAGAATGTTATGAAACAAAAAATTCCTAAGTACATCAATTTGATGGCATCTAAGCGGATGTTTGATTTGATGTTTTATAATTAATTCGGTGTATATTTGCCTAAAAATAGATAACAGGCAAAAACAGATAACACATTTATTTCTGTCAAAATCATGTTTAAAAAAGAATATTTGCGTATTTGTCACTCTCTGATAACGTTTCTGTTAAGTTATTCAGAAGATTTTTTCGTGATAATTTAATGTTTCTTATTGTTAAATATGGCTTCTTTTTTAATTTATATATGTAGGCGTATTGTTAACTTACTAATAACATGAAAGTAGTTTTGTTCATTAAGCTTTTTTTATATTTGACATGTTAAGTAAACATCATTATGTTTAACAGCGCGCGAATAACTTTATTACATACAAAAGTAACTGCAATTGATTTGTAAATTCAAATATATGTAAAAATTGTTTAGGATAATATTATTTTAACTTAAGAACCATAAACATTTGTTTATTTTTTTGAACTTTGTCTAACATCGACTGTGGCTACCTTAGAAATACTCATAGGCGTAATTTCCAACATGTAATAAAAACACAAAAATAGTAAGATATTGTTTGTTAAAAAATGTTTACTTCTTGATTTTAAATTTACACACACCTATTGAGTTACATCGTTGAGTACATAATTGTTTGCACATTTGCAGTCGTACGGAACCACTGTTTTTAGTACAAGCGAATTGACAAAGTCAAATATTACGGATATACCCGTTTATTATATGAACCAGGTGGTGTTAATATGGAAGATCATTTGCATAAACCGGTCGGTTGCAATGTTTGAGCGGAAATATTTTTTTTCTATTACGTAAACTTTAGATTTATGACATTGTGCCTAAATGGAACAAGACGTACCTACGCAAACTTGATCACGTAACCTTAGATTCTAGAGAAAGTAGGCGACCCGGGGCGAGCTCTTTAATTTTGATCGTTTATTAGAGTCGTTGTTATGCATTAAAAGGATAGTAGTATATTAACGCGCTTTTATTACGGTTATGATTAAATGCATGCGTATATTTATAACTTAAGTTTTCTAAAAAATTAAGTATGATATTTAATATCAGGTGTTGTGAGTATATATATATATATCACGGTTTCTGAAATTTAAGGTAAAGTTTTAAAAAAAATAAAATCATCATGAGTAGGTATATAATATTACAAGTGATTTTGAATCTACCAAAAATCCCGTAGCCTAGTGATAAGGGCGTGTGCTTAAGAAATCGCAGGTTCGAATCCTGCGCCGTCCAAACAAATTTTCAATGTTGTTTCCTATTAGGTTAGGGCAATTCGGGCCGATCACCCAAGTGTCTTAAAAGTAAGATGGTCCATGCGCCAGATCATGTAAACAGTCGGTCCACCCACCAATCCCCTTTGGACCAGCGTAGTGGGATACGGTCCAAAAACCCCTATGGAGAAGGCGGTGAATTAGGGGAGACCTAATTTCAGCAGTGAACTAACACAGGCTGATGATAAATCTTTTACACAGTACTAAAAAAATCTGTATCTATTTAATAAACCACTATAATGGTACGGACCTCACATTGAATACAGCTTTTAATAAAAATTTTGTATTGTTTTATTAGATCTATTAAATTGTCATTTCTTAAATGTTCATGTAATGACGTTCTCGTAAATCTCTTCTATATTATTGTTTTTAATGCGTGGAATGATTTGACTTTGCAAAAATATGTCAAGGATAAGGAATGTTGATTAATTGGAATTAACTTATTATTATTATATAACACATGCAAGCTTATCAAGTTCAATCGCAAAATGCTTTACTACGAAAATTGCAACTTTTGTACAAATTTTCAAATGTATTGATATTTAACGTACATTGGCAATCCAACGTCGAATGACTTACTAGACTAATTCATCAAACATAAACGAAAAATAGTTTAGTGTAACAAGTAAAACATCTTTAAATTTGAAAATTTTCATAATAGGAAGATTAAGCCATTCTCAATTATTTTATTGCCCACGATGGCAGACGGGCATTCGAACCGCCTGATGGAAAGTTGACACTGACATGTACATCTGCAATACCAGCTGTATCATCAATGCGCTGCCTACTTGGACATATGATTTTACGTCTCGTTTACCCAGTAAATACCACAGTACAGGCTACAGTGCCCTTCAAAACAGAACACAGTAGTATTTTACACACTGCTGCTAAGCGGCTGAAATATGCAACGCGGTTTTACCGCCCGAACGACCCCCGGAAAAAGGGGGTCGACCAATCCACAAAAAAACAAAAAATTATTATAACGAACAATAAAATCGCTCTATCTATCAATGTTGTATTTGACGTATGAACTATAAAGTAAAAGAAAGTTGAAAAGTTAGTCCAAAGTTTTTATACTAGGAATTCGGAAGTCGGAAACGTTTGCGAAACTATCGTTAACACAAAAAACTTTATTCAACATGACTCACTTAAAATATAAAAACCAGTTCTAGAGATTATTTATATAAGCGTTGACACGAACCACTTTAGTCTAGAGTGTTTTCTAATCATTACAAAACTTGTGTACACATTGTCAACAGCATATTGTATTATATTTGAAAAAAATTATATTTTTTACTTGATTTTAATAAATATTGGATAACAATTAAGGTGCATGGAGTGTTAAACTTATGCGAAAAGGTCTTAAGCTTTAAAAATATTAGCAGAGTAGTAATAGAATAAAATAAACTAAATATCTGTTGTATAATTGTCATCCATTTCTATAACTTTTAATATTAAACCGATAAAATTTGATCATTCAATAAAAATCCGAAAGTAGAGTACAAGTTATTACCGTAACGAAGCTTTCACTGGGCTTGATAAAGCCCCAAGGAATAGTTGATTCTTATTGGATGAAGTTTAAAGCGTTGGTAAGCCAAATGTCTATGGCAAAATCTTCGTACTCAAAGGAAGTAAATGGCAATTTAGATGTAATTTACAGCACAATCCATAATATAGTACCTATAGGTTCTAATTTGTACAGATTAATGACGTAGGAAGTGTAACTAGTGGCTGCCGTGTAATTTCAAGCTGTGGTAGACAATAAATACGAATTAAAGTCTCCTCCAGGCATCTAGTTTGGTTCTTTACTTTGTAAGACCCTTTCTCTATAATAACATTCGTGTTTTAAATAAAATGTTTATAAAGATGACCTTACTTTTAAATATTTTACCACCGAAGATTGCTTGAAAAAAAATATTATTACGAGTAGTATTACGAGTAAAGTACTGCGTGATCAGAACGATATGAAGCTATAAAGTAGACCGTGACAGGCGTATAAACGACATATTTGTAAACAGCGCCATCTGTTTATAGTCTGATCAACTACAATAGACGGTAAGGAGATGTGTTATTTCCATACAATACCGTAGCCAAAAGTTTCATTTAATATTTCTGAATATTTTTCATTATATTATACAATATCCTAATTAGACATTAAATGATTACGTGGGTAAATTATATAAAATATAAATTCCCGATAAAATAGCATAACTCAAGATAAAACTTATGAAATACGGAGGTTGAGTGAAAAAAATCTTTCGGCGGAATGTTAATATTTATTCCTAGTAAACCCAATTATGACACATTTATCTTAACGAAAGAAATTCGTATCTTATATCTTCCGAGTCATGTTATAGTTGGTTCGGACAATAGTCACCGTTTAAAATACCTGCTAAAACAATTATTTTTCTTATTTTATTAACTGGTTTGCGTGGTGTGATAACAATAAATTACATACTGTATACGGAGCGTGCTAAGTTAATGTGTGTGCTTAACTCGGCTTTTCTATGTATTGAAATACTATTTAACTAGGAAATATATATATATATCTTCTAATACTTGATCGGGTCTTAAATATCCCACTTCTGACTAATAATAAACACCAAAATTATTTTCATAAAAAAACATATTTGTAATGTTCGTGAAAATAAATGTTATGACTTAAAGGGCCTAAAGGAAGATCGTATCGAATAGTAACGTTTAAAAATTTACAGATAAATTGATCGTAATGTAACAATTTAGGCAAGTTTTTATCGCCCGGTCATTTATACTTATTCAATTGTCTTGTACAATGAATTATATTTTGATCTTACGCGAGATAAAATTATAAGTCCTTATTAACATATTTCGCGTTACAGAGTTGTCAACGTCGTCGAATAACATATAGTTTAAGTGAAATAATAGGTTTTAACGTCTATGATTCTAGTATCATAATTTTCGATAAAGATCAATATTACAAGTTGTCAACCTAAACATGTTTTGAGTAGTCTTACGATGTTAGTGCGTTCATTTTATCAGTTAGTAGTTAATGTTATACATTTAAGTTCTTTATCTAGAACTATCCAGTTCATTAGAACTATGTCTGAGCTCTTCATCAAAACATTAAACTGTATTAAACAACTTATGGCCAGAGCTTTTACAACATTTGAAAAAAAGAATTGAGCTTTATAATTCAGTGATGTAGATACAAAGCATATATTATAATATATTATACTATATTAAATAATTGAGCGAGAAAAAATTAATCGCTATTTACATTTAGTTTAAAAATATGATTATAATTTGTTTAATTTACGGAAATATTATTATCGTATGTAGAACAAATAAAGCATCGAAATGAATGTTCCAAACATAAGTATTGTCTGTATTGTCTGATGGAGTTATATTATAATTTTGAAAACAGTAGAAATAAAATAATCGTAAAATAAGAAAAAATTAAAAAGTAAGTAATACGTTTAAAATTTATTTAATTCATAGATAACTTTTGTTCCAATATTAAACAATTTAATAAATTAAATCTATCAATTAAATTGTTCTGTGACTAATATTTATGATACATAAATAAATGGTATTACTTAAATGAATGGTACTGAGTAAAGTTAACTAAAACAACTGCTCTACTTTTAAAGTTTGTACACGTATCGTACTTCTTTTAGAATAAAGGTAAAGAGTCAAGACATACGAGCTAGCTCTTTATTTATTAAAATTAATTAAGACAATTAATACTAGTAAGTATTTAATAACAGTCGGCATGCAGCGAGATGCATTTGCGTCACTTGTATGCTGTTAACCGTGAACATTTTCTAACGCATCTCAGTGTGACTACTCGATCATAATTCACTCTCACTAACTGGCGAATTAATTGGCGTAATTTGTTTTAAAGTATGCGAAATGAGTGACATAATTATTATAATACAAAAAAATATTAATTAAGATACTAATTAATAATATAGTTAAGATTATAATTATGTAAAACTTATCAATTTAAATAAAACTGAGTCGTAAAACTGGGGCAAATTTAAAGAAAAAAGAAAAAGAATTTGTAATATTTGTTTCAGAACCTATACAAAAATTAAATAGAGTAATGAACAAAAAAACAAAGAGATGTGCGTCTGTGGCACAGTTTGAAAATAGCTAACTTTAAATAAAAAAATATAAAGCTGTTTTTTTTTTCATAGAACGAAGGTTTTTATTTTTAAGCAGAAATATTTATTAACTGTAATAAAATAAATATATCTAATCTTTTCTCATCTCATTCGGCCTTTATTTACTAATGGAACACTAAAAACTTACCGCTTTTTAACGACCTCCATCATTATATTCCTATCACCAATTGCACAACTGTATAAACTTTATTGCTGACACCATATAACTATCACAATATCACACCATAGTCCTTCGTATTCGGGATCGTAGGGGTAGTCTATGGTCGTGTTGCGGTCGTGGTGAAATGAAGTTCAAGGCTAGTCTGTGGTAGGTTTATATACGAGGGTGGCGGAGCGTGGAGCGTTAAATGTGTGCAATGGCGATGCACTTAGCATTATACATTGGATATATCCAGTGGTAATGCACACTTGGACGGGCTTGAACGATAGATCGGATGAGCTAAGACAAGACAAGGCGATGTTTTGGTTAGACGATACTTTGTCGGTAGCAATAATTTTTGATAGGTTTCATGTTTATCGAAAAACAACTGAGACAGTATGACTAAAGTAATTATTTCTTTAAAAAAACGTGCTGCGCTGAAATAACAAAAATATCCTTTTCTACTGAATACGATGTGCCTATCTTTGATATTGACGCTACATGTTTTCAGGCCAGTCCTTAAGTTTTCTATGAGGCAAGCAAAATCGACTGTTTTTATAATTCGTTTAAGATACAATAAATAACAGTTTATTTGTTATACAGAATATGAATATTTTTAAAATCGGGATATATTAGACTTCTTAGACGTTATATTAAAAAATATGTCGTTGATCCACGCACAAGCACTGCCACTGACAGACAATCAATCTGATAAACTGTACTTTGTACGAGAAGTATCAACTTCTAAAACGTTGTATTAAATATAACGTTTTAGTAACGAGCAATATAATTAACTAGTTTTTTTAATAAAAAAGGCTAGACAGCCCATTCCTCATCGAAACGCTTAAATTTAATCATATTTTACATAAAATTTATTTAGTGTCAGTTGAAACATCTCTTTTTAATCTTGTAAGTATTGTCTTAATTTTTCTTATGCATTTTTTTAATAGTAAGGTGATAGCTCTTTCAAGTGCAAAATAAGCACTTAATATCTCTAAAAAATTGCAACATGACAAATTATCTTTACACAAAGGCGCCCGACCACAACTAATGCTTATTAAAAACCGATAGATTTTAAACATTAGAGACGTGGCATGTCCATGCTAGGCAATTTTTAATATATAGACAATTTTTAAATATTTTTGAATAATGACAAGGACGGCCATGTTAAGTCCAAATTAAAAAAAATAGATAAGTTGGATATAAGCTTAAAAATGGGTTTTAATACTGATATGTTTTAAAATATCGAAGAACTTTTATTTTTACAATACTTTCCGCAGGGCATACGATTATAGACATTTTATTGCTTATTAAACTTTTGGTTGGTATTAGTAGGTATTTTTAACGATTTTCGTCTTTTTCTAATAAATATAACCTATGTTACTCATTAATAATATACCATTTTATGGTGTAAGAATTTATTTAGATCGGTTAAGTACTGTTTAAGCTTTCAGTTTCGTTTATTTTATATTAGTTTGTATTCTATATTAGTTTACATAATACAAGTTCCAAAACAATAAACGAAAGTTATCATATACCTGCAATGCTCGTGTATTAACATTAACCTTTAGCAGGTCATCGGCATCCTAAGTCGTGGGAGCAGGTATCCCCGGGCATTGAATTGATGCTGGAACCACCTCCTTCACTTTCAGTTTATTAGTCATGCGTTAACATTTAAATCCACTTTGAATTTACGACCACACCTTGCATTATGTGTTAAATATTAGAATTTTACCCGCATAGTAATATATTTTACATACCTGTAAGAAAACTTCGTAACGATATTAATATAAGACCCAAATAAAATGTGCAATTGATGTAAATAAAGTAAACCATAGCAACGAAGCGTTTTTCATTGGTTTTTGCGAGTTTGCACTGGAACTTTAATAATAGACATTCCCGCAAATAATGGGTAATGTTGCTTACATCAATCCCATATTTTATTTAGCTATTTTTATATCATAAAAGAACTATGCATATTAAAGATACTATGCATATTATTAATCAATCGCATAACAGTTTTTTTTCTACAACTGAGTCATCACTCGACCATGGCGACCATAGCGGTATTGACCTTTAATTTATAAACCGGAGGTCGTAGGTTTGATTCCTGGGGGAAACTTTATATTATCATTGTTTTCTGGTTGGTAAAGACAATTTGGACCGATCGCCCAATTGTCTGAAAAGTAAGATGATCCATGCGACGGAGGAGCATATAAAAAGTCGATCCACCCACCAAACCACATTGGACCAGCTTGGTGGGATACAGTCCAAAAACCCCTGATGGAGAAGGTGTGCATTAGGGGAGGCCTATATCAAGCAATGGACTAACACGGGTTGATGATGATAATGATGATGATGTGTCATATAATTTATTTACAGTATGTAAATTAATTAAAAAAAATTAAAAATAGCCCTATTAACAATCAGATGTCTAAGTAACTAATATAAGTTGAGTTATTCGCATCTAAACGTTCAGTTGATAAAATTCTAAAAATTTATCGTTTATGCTCAAAAATATTAAATAGTAATATTTATTTTAGATTATCTTCGTCGTATTAAAATTAAAAACAGAAACAAATTTTGATAGAAATTCTTACGGTCTTTATAATGTTTAACATATTTTGCATATTCGTACCTTAAAATTAAATTATTAGATGGATATTTCTCCTACTAGTTACTAATTTTAATAAGAATTGAAAAGGAAGATGGTATCTAATATTCATGCATCTTTACTTGGAATTAACGTCGGTTCTGCCCAGAATCGCGATAAATCATTGCTATATGAGTTATCGATATATTTTTTAATAACTTTGTTTACATACTCCTAAAAACACTATGTTTACTAAAGGCTTTGGTTTTTTTAAAATTCAAACTAAAAAAATAATCGATTACGAGCTGTAGTTAATTATAAAATTATTGCATTACTTTAAATTACCCCTTGATACTGTTTTTTATATTATTGGTATACTGTACTTTATAAATCGGTAAGAACTCATAGTTCGTCAATGTCCACAGCCGCATAAATTTAAATTCATCATCATTATCAGCCTGTATTAGCCCACTGCTAGACATAGGCCTCCCCTTATGCAAGCCTTCTCCATTAGGGGGTTTTAGGACCGTATCCCATCACGCTGGTCATAATTTTAAGATTAATATACATGTTACAGTCCTCCGCTTTTTAGTAAAAATAAAAAACAATTATTTTACTTACCTAATAATATGTAAACAACCCATTGCAACGAGCAGCATCGTACTTATATTGTTGTTATTAGTCGACTGTTAGTCAGTAGTTGATATCTTTGTAAGGATTATTCAATAAGAATGATATGAATGTTGTGAGAAATTATTATCCTTCGGAAAAACTTAAACTTTGATGATGACACAAGAACTGTCAATTAATGATCGTATTAAATAAGTGATTTTTTATTAATTAATATGAATCTTTATTGTTTATTGTTAAATTTCAATATTAATAATGTCATTGTGCAATACATAGATGTAGCGGTGCTGAAGCTGTTTGAGAGAGCACTATAAATACGAACATTTCCGACAAATTACTAAGGAAAATCTTTTCTCACCAGAATTTTTTTTATTGCAATTTTGTTAACTGGTGCAAATAAGGTTGAACCAGTTTAAATCCAGTTGCCTGGCTACCGAGCTTTGCTGACCGCTGAGAAGACTACAAGAGGCCACCAGAATTGTAGTTTTTAGAATTCATTATGTACGAGTATGACGAATAATAAATACCACTTCAACTGATTTGTCTTTCAGTGCGAAATATATAAACAACCACATATTATAAATACCATATAAATATTATAAATACTGGAAGTCTTATTATTATAAAATATATAAAAATTCCACCCCACTCTTAGTTTCTAAAGCTTGTTGAAGCTCTCGGGTTCAGTTAGGGTAAGGGAAGGTTCAGTTCGGTTCAGTTATATAATAATGTGCATATACTGATGCATAATTACACACGCATACAATAAAATATATTGTGCAACCACCTTGAAAAAAAATATATCCTTGGTATCAGCACTAACCAAAATATTGCTTGTATAATAATATAAGAATGTACAACAAATTAAATATCAGCCGTACAGAATTAAATGATTCGAAGTTTCGTTACAAAAAAGCGTACTAATCTATTATAAATTATATCGAGGATCAATATGTGTCGAAGTAGTTTATATTCTGCACATGCAAATTTCCTGGTAGGGCCTAAATTGAATAAATAATATTTGACTTAGACTTTTGACTTTGAAGATACTAATTTTATAAAATTGAAAATGCAAGTTTTTTTCCTTTAAGAAAATAGCTTGTTATTGAGAATGAATGCCTAGTAAAAAAATATAGTTTTGAAAAATTCAATGCCATGTTTTGCTTTTTTTTATTTTTTTTAAGCATAAAGGTTAGTTCTGCAACTATTAGTACTCCCCATACTGGACTTATATTTTTCCCAAACGGTTGTTATCCGTTTCTCCTTTGACAAACAAAAAACAAGTGCCCGTGACATGCTCGAGATCGGACACATTGTAAAATATTATCAGATACTTCCTGATCCATAAAATCACAGTTATCTGAATAATCTCCTGACGCCTAGAAGGGAAACGGACGTATATTTTCTTGTTTATTAGTTCGTTCACAAGAAACTGCCTGAAGCAAAACGACTGTTACCATTAAAGCTGACATAAAATGCCCATGAATTTTCTATGTACAATTTACGAAGAAGAAAGTATAAGCCTTTGCATTTATTTCCACGATTAGGTTTTGTTTGCCACAACTCTTAATGGAACCCACGTCGTAGTAATTTTCTCATTGGTTTTACTATTTTTTAATATGATAGAATAAAAGTAACAGTCATAAAATGAAGAAAACCTGGTAGAATCTTCATTTACAGCTATAAACGTAGAAAATATTCTATTTTTTTAATAAGCTCCTTTGAAATTTGTGAGGCAATGAAAACGAATAAATTACTATAAATTACAAAATTTTGTTAAGGCGTAGTTTTATATAAATCTAAATGCTTAACACTTCTATAGTGAGGGCCTTTGCAATCTTTATGAACCCCATGAGCAATTTTATTAATTGGTTAACACTATGATATATTAAATTATACATTTATAAACTTTTTCCAAAACTATCCTTGAAAAATTATTTTGACGCCTAAAGCTTTAATTAAAGCAATTTTTTGGCGGACAAGACGTGACCTGTAAGGCCTAAGAGAATGCGAAATATTATTTCATATTAACATAATTATAACTTATCGTTTGCTTATTTTGATAAATATATATCCTCACATAAAGTTTTTATTTATAATGCTTCATAATAAATTTATCAATATACATTACAGTATTCAATTTGCTTTTCTATAATAAGAGTGAAATGTTTTGTTAATTTTTTTCTAAAAAACAAATTTATTACAAAAAAACCCTATTAGTCGTATTAATAATAATCTTTAAAAATATTATGGAAATATATTAATCAAATTCTTGAATTAGGTAAAAAGTTATAAGTTAAGTAAGTTATTGTTCTACATAATAATTATAAAGACAAAAATGCATTTTAAACTATTTTATACCAGGGAGGGACTTAAAAACTACCCAGGACTTTACAACTTAAACAATTAAATATGTACACACGCTGTAAAGATTATTAGTTCTTAGGAACACGAATCATAATAAGAAAAAAATTAATCTCTGAAATGTCTTATAAAAATTATTAAAATACTTTATTTCACAGTACTATGTACTCTTTACAATCAAATTTAATACTTCTTCTTTGCCTTAATATTTTTCATTTTGTTTCCATTTTATTCTAAATACTTATATTATTTTTTTTATCATTTCATAATATATAGAGATTTGCTCCAGATTTTTGCTGTTAATTGTTGCGTTTATAAATTACAAAAATATAAGAATTGTATATGGTAATATATGTGCTCAGTTGTTGTAATTTTTTTCCAAAACCTAAGCCCGAGTTAAAAATCTTAAATGTCGAGTGGAATACAATGGCTTTCCACTGATTAAGCTGCAACTAATAGCCATTTTGCAATTTTTAAGCAATGCTATCACCGCCAGCCAACTTGCGAGTACTTTTGACGGATGCTGGTAGTCATCACTGAAGTATTATTTTGATTGTCTTCTGTTATTCAATGTTTTGGTATTAGAAACAGTCTCAACATCGGAGTGCGTCAACTTTTCCAATTCGACGGCACTTTATATCACTCTGTTTTTGGTAAAGACATATACTTGTCTCAGAGATGAAGGCTCATCCACGAGGTGTATCATGTTTCATTTAATATATAGAATATTTTGTTACAATTACCGTTGACTAGCAAACTTATCAAGAACTGTTATTATTTCCTTAAAGGCTGGATATTGGTTCTCTATTTTATTTATTATTTTATATAAAAACATTTTCTTTTAATTTTTTTTACCTAAATGTATTAAATTCTTATGGTTAACGGTTATATTGGTTAAATATGACTGTATTGTTGAATTTAAAATCAAAGTTTTTGTCATTTGTTACAAACAATTTGTTTTCTTCTGTATGTAATATTGCGATATGCCATATGAGGTATAGATTTAGCTTAGCCGGTTATGGTGTGCCATGGTAAAATAAATTCGCCATGACGATTTTTCCAACAAAGGAATAGTCGGAGCCGATTTCGACTACGGCAAACGATCTATATACGCTAACTCAGATCAGCCAGCTCAGGAGATATTAGAGAGCAAGAGCGTACAAACATAAACCAAGATCCACGCCCTCTTCCTTTACTCATGTAGTCTAATATTACGGATAACCGGCACGCCTGGATATTCATCCATCTAAATTTACAAGCAATTGAGTGATCGGCCGGCATTTCCAAAACCAACTAGGAAACAACTTACAAAAGTAGTCGAGTCCCCGCAGGATTCGAACCCGCGACCCCGATTTCCAAAGTGCAAGTCGATTCCACTAGACTGCGGAGGCAGCCGCAAAGCAATAACGTACCAACATCGTGGTTTAGTATGATTTATATAGATAAGATACCTATCTATAGTTTACCCAATTTCGGCTCAAAATAATACAAACAAAACTAATTTCAAACAGTCCCAGCGCCAGAAGCGAACGGCTCCTTATTATTGAAACAGGGAGTTGTTGGTGCTAATTAAGTTATATAATAAAGTTTGCTACCATTAAGCCATCATTTCTTTGGCTAAGACATATTGTGATTTCTAAGTCAGCATGGCGTATCATCACTCAGGACTTTGATGAGTCTCGCGGCGGCGTATGTAATATTACAGGTTCAATATTAATATTACAGGCAAGGCAAATTGTTTACCAGCGATTTAAAGTCCTGTTCGTCTTACTTTTTACTTATTAAATAAGAAGATAATTAAACCTACGTAACAAAATTCTATACATGTAGTGTATTATTAATATTTTATAATCTAATTTTACTAGTTTTAGTGAAAATACATACCTTCATATATTAAACCGCCTCCGTGTTCTAGTGGTGATGGCCCATGCTTTATAAACCGAAAGTCGTGGGTAAGAATTCCACGGGAAACTACTTTGTGTTACCGTTGTTATCTTTTGGTTAGAACAAGTTGAGCCGATCACCCAATTGTCCTAAAAGTGAGAAGATCCATGTCCACCCAAAAGTCGGTCCGAAAACCCCCTAATGGAGAGGGCGTGGATTAGGCGATGTGCAGGCTGATGATGATCATATATATTCACCGTCCACTAGCCACCCTAAAGACATCACGTCTAGATAACCGTTGACTTCGTAGTTCTTTAAACCGGAAGACAGTGGTGTGTACGCACTACTAATTTGCGACAGAAATAACGACCGCGATGCTACTGCCGCAGACGGTCCCTTACTACGTATAAGAGAACTAATACCTTTTAAAACAATTTCTTTTCTCTTAACTTTATCTTCTTACCTTCATAGAAGCTGTTATGTAATATTTTTGTATTAATAGAATAATATTGATTTTTTCAAAAATACAAATAATTTTGACTTCTTACAAATTATAAACATGTGTAAAACAATTTGATAAAAATTTATTGTACATCTTAAAACTAGTTACATTAAAATATTGCACATACGTAGTATAAAAAACAGCCACATATTTCCTAACATGTAGCAAAATAAATAATAGCGATTTTGTGTGATACAATTTTGAATAGAAATCGCTTTATGATAACATTACAATATACCTAACATGAACAGGTTTATTTATCTTGCCGAGATACAGTATCCATTTTCCACCGAAACATTTTTCCATATTTTTACATTTTTTCATGACTTATTTGAATGCCTTAAAAATATTCATTCAGTTAGTGGTAACGCAGACTGCTATGTACAATTTGTTTTGAAAATTTTAATCAAAATATGACACGTTGTTTAGGACGATTTACTATCGTTCTGTTTTTTCGGATGTGAAGAGGGCGTTGTGAACCAGTCTTATTGTTGGGTCTTGTCATTCTTTTGTAGTAGTTGTGGTAGTTCCTTGGATAGGATGGCGATTTGTGTTGGCTTTGAGGTGCATAGTGGCTACCGGTATTTTGCTCTTCAGAGCCGAGACCTTTACTGTAATAACTAGTTTTGGTGTAATGCATCGGCATTGAGTTAACGTATGTCACCTTCTCGCTGTCCTGACTTTTGAATACAGTTTGCGGTACCATAACTCTGTAACGTGATTGGTACTTCGACGAATTTGGTTCGGGTGTTACGTAACTCACCGTTTGTACGGCCGCAGTGTTTGGTCTTTTCAAGGGCTTGTAAATGTAAGGTAGAACTGTAGCAACAGTGTGGTCTTTGCTCGGGTAACCTTCTGTTAAAACGTAAGAATTGCTTGATTGTTCGTCTCCGGGCTTGGGATATTCGTAGCCTTGTGTTGGGCTCAACTCTGCATACGATTGATAGTTTTGTTCCGAGCTGGTGGCCTGAGAAGGATAAGCGCTTAATGCATCCGCTTGCTCTTTTTGAGAATAGTATCCATCATTAAGTTGAGAGGCACTATACTGAGTCAATGTCGGGCCATTATAATCGCTAGATGAAGAATGCTGAGGAACGTATTCGGCTTGGGTCTCCTAGAGTAATCATACTGAGGTTTTTCATCACTTTGATGTTCTGAGATTTGCGGTGAGTGCGATGGAGAAACATTATCGTAGTCCACAGAGATGGCCTTTGTTTCATGATTGATAGTAAATTGATGTGATGACCCAAGTTCCGAAGTGCCAGTCTCGGCGGTTGGGTTTGCTAACGCGTGTTCGTTCTGCAGTTCATATGATGCTGCTGTTGGTTGTTGTTGACTTAGATATTCCGATTGGCCGTAATAAGCCTGTGTGTGAGTGTTAGGTTGAGATGCATGTTGGTAACTGTATTCATATTTCTGTTGCACTGGCCTCTTGTAATGCACAGAGGTTTGGCCGCTGACATGCTTTGGTCTTGTGAAACCTGATGGATATTTGGCCATAACGGGTTTCACTACTGAGTATTGAACGCCGGAGTGTTCAGATTGTGTATAAGATGGTTGAATGTGTGGATTGGAGTAATGTTGTGGCTCGGAACTATAGGTGGATGGAACTGTAGGCGTGATAGCTGACGAAGCAACAGAAGGACTTTGATAAGACATTATTTGAGGGGCGAAATTGTAACCACTCTTCTTGAAATACTGGTTAACCAAACCCTGAAGGTTGATGTTGTTTAAATAGTGTGACATTGGATAATTGTTCGGCAGATTCGCGTACAGCTCTGCTGTAGGGTTCTTTAGATAGGAGCTAGGTATTCTTAATACAAGAACAGGCACGACGGGGCGATTGTGGTCTAAACTATTTGTGCTCAAGTACTCTTGATTCAAACCTGCTTCTTGATATTGAGGATTTTCAAGAAGCTGCTTTGGTTCTACAAAGTAATTAGATTGTAGACTAGGGAAGTGTCCACTCAATCCTGATAATTCTTGGCCATTGTATGTTGTATATAAAGTAGATGGATGCGTAGCGGGTGCGTCACTTGTGTATGATTGAGGGGACTCCGATGATTTTATACTTTCTTCGTAATGTCCATCTTTTACAGACACTAATTCGAAAGCTTGCGATGGCTGGATCTCTACAGTAGTTACTTGACCATTGCCATGTTTTTCAGATGATTGGGATCGGTACTCGGAATTGTGTCCATTATGAGAAGGAAGACTTTCTTGTGAATAAGGATATATCATAAATTTTCCTTTATCATGCGATGGTTTTCCGAAATAAGTGTAAGTGTATCCATTATTCGTTCTGTAACCATATCCGAGATTGGCGTCAATGGTTCTCTTACCCTTTGACTTCGAGTCGGTGTCATTTACGATTTCAATGGCAATGACAGCTGGTAATTGGGACTTTTGTGTTGCATTGGTTGATACAACTTCAACATTAGATACATTCTTAACGCTTTCAACTGGAACGTTTGATTTTACTCCAAACTTCTCTTCGACCTCCCTTAAAAATGATTTTTCATCGTCCGTTAAAGACGAAACAGTTTTTTTGTCTTTTTCTTTATCGTCTGCCTTATACTTTTTTGGTTCAGGTTCTGAATTTACATTTGCTATAATAGCACACACCAGTATCTGAAATGTAAATAATTTTTTTCATTATTTTTTAAGAAAGATAAAGATCAACCATATAACTGTTTACCAGTTAAGTTAATTTTGACGCTATTTACTCATACAGAATATGTTACATGTACTACGCTAGCAAATTTTCATGGCTGGTGCGCGCATTATCATAAGATATAATCATGCCGATTACGTAACTGTTGTTTTCTCTAGCTGCGCGCTACAGTGAATGTGGCGTATAGAACATCTAATTCTGCAGCTGCCGCAACCGGTAAAACTGACGTTTCACCAAGTCCATTGCTTTTTTAAAATCAATTGAGAGTTATCGGTATATAAAAACAGCAATGAAATTAGTTTGAGAGAAAAATCGAATATCTTAACTTCCGCCAGTTTCAATGACCTTACGTTATAACAACTTTGTCTTATAAATATGAATGAACCCGTGTAACGGCATTGCACTGTAATCTCCATACTGTGTCGGCAACATTTATGAAAGTAAGGATCAAGTTATACCCGTCAAACGGTTAACGACTAAACGTTCGCTTCCTTAAATTTATTGATGGTTTAACATCTTAACATCAGATATATTAACACTCAGAATATAAATGCTGCAGAATCAGTTTTCACTTTCGCATAACACGGAAATTAAATATGGAATTGTGAACTTTAAGCAAGAGAAAATGACGGATAAAATTTGGTTAGTGCAGAGATGAACTAATAAGTGTTTTTTAATCATTACGGGCGTCATTTATATTAATATCTTTTAGACATGTGTGATGTGTTTTATTTTTATTTTTATAGAACTATTGATATGTACCTATTATGTGTTAATGGTAAAGAGGTTTAATATAAATCACTTCAAATTGAATAGTGACAGATAGCAATAATGTTATTTTTAATAAAGACGGGGCAAAGAAGATGTAACTTCACACTATTGCATTGACAATTTTTAAATTTATTGTTACTGTCACAAACTTTACACAATAAATTATTTCAACTATGATTTATAGAGACGATGAAATTTGTTGCCACTAACTTTAAATAATTGTGTCACTTTAACGCTGCAAGAAAAATATTTTTACCATTAAGAGAACTTTTAATAAAATGCGTCATTATTGATGAAAAACATTGAAACGAATGATTGAAAAAAACACCACAGCATACGTGAGCGGAGACTAACGAAGGTGTTGTGCATTACGTGTTGCACAGAGTAACGCGAGATGAAAGTGAACATTAACGGATTAAATCGGCGTCGAATAAAAGAGAAAGTCTATAGAACTGATGTCCAGTGGGAATTGCAACATAGGAACGGTTCCTCTTTTGTTTTCCTTAAAAGTATGGAATACCAATAGTACAATGTATATAAAATTGGGGTAATTATTTTTGAAACTAATTATTATCTACTACTAATTATTAGTTGTGGATTTAAAACTAAAACATGTTTGTATGAAAGTAAAATAATAGCGAGCATAAATTTACACTCGCGTGTGTTTAATTAGTCAACTGGTACGTGTTATTTAATATTATAAATCTAGTATAGACTTGGTTTTGTAATATAATGATAAAATTAAGATGTTTAATTAATTTATTGCAACGAAGTTGACGTATCTAGAGAGACATAGCCATTGAATATTTTTTATTATCATTATTATGTATATATATATTTTTTATTATCATAATTATATTTTATATCGTTATTTATTATCATTATCTGGCCATTATAGTAATGTTTTAATTAGTTCTATTGTAAATTCTGGTAAGTACTTTAAAGCTCCTTATTAGTATTGATGTAAACAAAATAATAAATCGTAATGAAACGAAAAACGTGCAGGTTAAAGTTTTAGTATTGCATAATTTTGGATGAACATTGTTAATAGGTTACTGTTAGTAAAGTATATTAACTAAACAGATTGAATGGAAAGAAAGGTACGTAACGTAGTTACATATAAAACAATTATTTAAAAGCTCTCTTAATTAAATTCGATTTAAGATAATAACGATTAATATTATTTTTTATAAACAATTAAATCTGAATCGAGTTATAGTCTTTATTTTGTAAGTTTAATTGACTTAGACACAAATTAATTATATTTAAAATTGAGTTGTCTGCATAAACGTAATTAATACTTAAATTCCAGAGACGATAAAAAATAACGAGCTTCAAATTAATTTAAAGTTAAATTTTACATCGAAATTATTAACTTAAAGGTCGTAATTTTTTGATAAAAAAATCTGATAAAGCTAAACCCAAAATAATCAAAAAATCGTTAGATTTTTAAAAGTACATAAATTGAACAGCACTATTTGTTCGAAAAACTATTTTGTAACCAGTCAGAGTAATGTGCGTCAAGGTCCGGTCATCGTTACATTAGGTTGAAATGTCAATTTCGCTTTGTGACTATTGATATCCGTTATATAATGAACTTTGCAATACCAATCGTTAGTTAATATAACTGTCTATTTAAAACGTTCATCGACGTATGCGATGACACTAAATCTACGCAAATAATTTCGTATGATGTTTGATGACTTGATGATTACATAATAATACTAATAACTTCGAAACTAGACCGAATAGAAAGTTCTGAAAATAACTATTTATTATCTATCTACATAATTTTTTCTATAAATGAAAGCTGACTAAATTAAATTATACTGTTACTTTATTTAAAAAATGTAAAACTCACCATTATAGCTTTTCTATTACCTTAATATCTAGTAATAATCGCAAATGTTATGTGAAATGAAACTCATATCTTTAATTGTCACATGGACAATGTTTGTGTTAAAAACTATGGCATATTGGTCATATTATAAGTGTTTTTAAGACAGATACGTAGATCGATACTGATATCATAAAGAGGAATATTCGAACATTTTTCTCGGCCGATTTAACCTTTTGTTCCATTCCAATACAACATCTATAATATATTACTCAGTAAAAAATCTACTTATACCAATTCAAGGTAAGCTAAAGCAAACAAAAAATTAAGCTATAAAATATCTTTAATCTCATTTGAATCTTCACTCCTGCCAATATGAAAAAATATTTTACCCGAATAAAACCGGATCGGACCGCAAATTTTGATAAATATACAATTCAATAATAACCACTTTAGAGTGAACCTACAAATACTTTATTTTATACTACTAGACGAATCCACAATAGGACAGGTAAAACAAATATTATTCATAATTTCACATTCCTTAACATTAAAACATGCGTAAAGAGTATGATAAGGAACTTATTAAATATTCTAATAAGATATTGTAACGATTACCGAGTGGTTAAATATTGCTTAATACTCTTCACTTTTCATGATGTGTGAAC
Organism: Lamproptera curius; assembly: GCA_029286875.1. Classification (NCBI taxonomy): domain Eukaryota; kingdom Metazoa; phylum Arthropoda; class Insecta; order Lepidoptera; family Papilionidae; genus Lamproptera; species Lamproptera curius. The sequence continues at coordinate 278,266 of JAGSMT010000041.1, read as the reverse complement.
TCAAGGAACAAATTACACAACATGTACCAAGTTTACCTAACATGGCATAAAATTAACAATATTATGCCGATCACTAACTTCAATGTTGATATATACAATGCGCAATAAATAGTATGTGTGCTGCTTAGTAAAAATATAAATTACTTCATGGCCTTTTCTTTTTAAATGTATTATTTCAAAAGTTTTAATAAAAGTTAAACACCTAGTTATAACAGAAATGTTACAATTTTTAATAATTTGCTTTATTAAAATCAATAAGTGATTTAAGTCTGAAATAATTCTTGTATGTGTATTTTATTTTATTCAGGTAGCGTAAGTAATCGTCACAGTATTATTTTTCTGTTAGTACATACATATGAGGCCTACTTAACGTGTCAGCAGAATAGCCAACATTATGCTGAGCTGAAACCTTAATTGTTACATAGATTTAATGTATGTTTGTCTAGGCTGATTGAAATGATTTAATTAGGAAAAATGTTTATCATAAAACGTCTGATTATTAATCAAATAATAAGCTTACCCCTTATTTACCCAGTAGTAATAGTATTTAATTAGACTGACCCTTCAAACTGGAACACAACATTTTTATTATTCTACTACTTTTCGGGAGATATATTTCCCGCTAGTACTTTTCCCATGACATGACCTCCCATCTTTGATAGCTGATTATTAACAATACATTTTTTCTATGTAAAAGACATAAACGATATACTGTAAAATATCACACAAAGTCTAAGAATTTAATGATTTTGGTATTTAATTTTTGAGCTTTCCTTAAGTGCGTTTTTTTCAATATGTTTAACCTATATTGCAGATAAAATAATATCTTTTAGGTAAATTAGGGCCCGAAAAAGGAGTAGCGTGAAAACTGTGTCTTGTTTAACGAGCTACACTCACTGTGTTATTGTTGATTAAACGAGTCGCAAAATCTTTCGCCGCAATAATAAAAGCTCTAACAACACTCTATCATTTCAGGTAATAATTACACAAAACAAAAAGCCAGTCAAAACATAAAACCTTGTAACAAATGTGCATAAAACTCGACATGCCAAAATGTTTCTAAGCTATTTGCAAAATAATGATACTTTCAAATAAATTTATTGCACAATGACATTAATGCAAATATAATACAACTGTATTAACTAGATTAAACTGAACGTCGTAATATAATTGCATTTTTTTTTTAAATTGTTGTTTCCATTTATTTGCTAAGTATGTTGAAAATATATTTGCAAGGTTAAGAACCCATTTTTAGTTAAGTTTAAAAATAAATTACAAACATAATTTCAAAATAGAGCAAAATACGTACAGATTAAATGTGCTATTTAATTTGTTTAATAATATCTATTTTCAACAAATAATTTTTCCAGAAAAAACATAAATTTGCTAATAACATTTTAATCGAATTTAATACTGGTGTGAAATCACGAACTTGTTTACGCATTAAGATGGCTTTCTTATCTGTCTGTGTGTTGTTGTTGTAATCTAAGATTTGTCTGTTCTATACATATATCTCTTGCATATTTTAACTAAATGAATTAAAAATCAGGGACGTTACTAACACTCAAACAGAGAACTCTTTAGGACGCTACAATATTTTTCAGCGGCCGCTTTGTTCTTAATTTTCACTGGGCAAGGATGCTCTGATGGTTCAAATCACTTTTTAAATGACATATAAGTCATGTTTTGGTTGGTCTTAGTCATTAGTTGGGGTTGATAATGCCTACAATAAAGCTCTTCCCTGTATACATTCTATGCGGTTTTAACATCGTGGTGCAAATTTCTGCCGCAGAAAATCTTTTTTAAGGCATTTTGACTCGTTAATATTACAAGTAGCAAAAACATGACATATAGTATCCACATATATTTAGTTAAATAATGTAGTTTTTAAATCATATTAAACTAGTTATCGGCATCTACTTCGCGTTATAATTTGTAAAGAAATCTTTAAACGTTAACCTTTTTTAAATGTTCCTGAGATAAATGCGTTGAGACCAGAACCTTTTAGCATTATTTATTGAATATATTTTACATAATGCAAGCGATATTGTAGTAAACCATAGTGTGTTCTAGTTTGTTCAAAATGGTATCTAATGCTTTCAGTAACAATTTCCTAATTTGCATTTTAGAAAAAAATTTAATAATGTAATATTATTCAATAATATAACGCAGTAAGATAATACATCCAGCTAGGCAATATAATCATGATTATCATAATAATAATTTTAATGATTTAGTGTCAGAAATATGTGGTTTATTTTAAATGATATCTGATTTAAGTTTCATTATCAAAAACTAAGCCTGAATTAAAGTTTTCTTAATATGATAAGCCTGATTACTAAAAAAATGTTGATGATAATGTTTTACATGTTTATTCTTATTGACGGTTTTTTAACTGCCTTATGTAATGTTATAACTATAATCAACTTTCAAAAATACGTATTTTGACTGTATCCAGTATATCAAAATGATAATTTACTACTAATTAACAATTATTATTAATTGAGTAAACTTGATTTTATTCTTTAAATTAAGTTTTTGTGAAACTTTCACAACAAAACAATTTACCGTTGGTTAATATGTAAATTTATTGATAAACAGAGACCGGTACATAAGTACTAATTAAAAATTGTTTATTGCATTAACCGCCGATTGAATTCCGAACCAAATTCGAATAGAAATCCTTTTTAAACCATGTGAAGTAAACAAGCAAACATGCTTAATGTTTTATTTTCATCTTTAATGTTAAACTGTGCCATTCACACATGAAACACATATCGATCATTATAACACAACAAAATACGTAAAACAACATTGAATATTTACCAAAGCACACCACCGCATATTGCACCTCTGGTATCAGATAGCGGGACTCTGTCAACAGAAAACGGGCCTGTTAGCTTGTTAGCACGTCACAACACGTCACGTCACTATCACAGCGGAAAATAGTCACGCTTGCACCGCATACCTGTTATTTCGGTGTTCGTCCGGGCATGTGCAGAGCAATGGGTCCATGAATCACTATGTTACCTTCTTTTATACCTCGGAAACGTTCCCACAAGATGCGCGAACCACCGCCGGTCAGAAACCACTCACACAGCCAAAACATATGTATGAGTAAAGCGTACGCTAAATATAGGTGCGGGCTTTCACTAGGTTTACGGAAGGGTGAATGAGATGAAACATATGTAACAAGTCGTTACACTGGTTTTCTTTTTCAGTTTAATGTTTCAAAGGATTCCTACAGAAATATAATATTTTAAAGTAAGTTTGGACGCGATTTCATAAAGATATTCGGTGTAAAATCGTAAATTCAAAATATATAACCACAACGATTTGTCTTAAGAAATCAATTATAAAGCGCTCAGGTTAAATTATCAAAATTATATGTTAATGCAAACTATGCCTGTAGGTTTACCAATACAATTAGCCTTTTGTTGTTGTACTGTGTTGATTTAATAAAGAATAACGACTTTTTTTTAATTACTTTTCTAGTCATTATATGATCATTGCTATTTTTTAATAAATTAAGCTCTGTGTAAAAATTTAATTCAATTACATACCTTAACAAAGTAAACATAATTCTAAAACTGTATTTTCAAGTGCAACATTTCGCGAGTTTAAGGTCGCACTTGTTTTTAACGAACTACTAACAGTCGTAGAATAGTGGCGCTTTCAATTTATTTGCATATGAGTAAACTCACGCCAAGTGTTTGCCAATCGGCGCGCTTTTGCCAATATTTTTGTTGTCTAGTTCAGCAAATAATTATTACAAGAATAACATTCAGTTATATGTCTCTTGATACTTAATATGTCCTTTATATTGACTGATACATAACTACACTGAGTTACACACGATATTTTGCAACTGAATACATACAGCATACACGATCAGTTCGATCTCCATCACGTAAATGTGCCGTTAGCTGTACGTAATGTAAATTCACTAACAATGACGGGAACTCCGTTGTTTCTGAGACTCGCTCGCTATGCGATTATGCTGTAGCGAAAAGAAACACTTTTCGAGTAACAAAGTTTCAACTTTGCGCAATCGTGAACCTTATAACTTAATTATTTAGAAAGAAAACACTGTACGCCGCAAGTTAGTTTTAAATTTCGTTTCATTTGCCCGTACAGGCGTTTAACTTTCACTTACATAACAATAGACATTTTTACAATTAAAACGCTCGTGTAAATAACGAAACACCCTAACAAATGAGTGTGTCAATCGGAAAATACTTTGTGCTGAAATTTTGTTTTCGAGCTCTCCATAAAGTCACAAAAACCAAAAGAACAATATTCCTTATTAATATAAATAATGAAGGTAACGATGATAAGAAACGTTATAGTTATAAAATGTTAATCATCTATAAGTAGTTAAATTGGTAACTTATTGAAATTTTCATTTTAGGAGTTGTTTGAAATCCATAGTTATTATAAAATATATTCAAAATGTTTTCAGTCATAACTCAATCGAATTATTTTCACTTTCTACGCTCATATCGATTTATCGATTAAACTTATAAATATTTACGACTATATACGCTTCTTTTGTGATCGGCGAATGCAAAAGCCAAAGCAATATTACAACTGCAGTTATACAGTTAGAAAGTAAAACGAATCCAGCTTAGCTTTCTTGCATTCCGCCAATCTTAGACGATCAAGTGATACCTGATGAAGTAAAAAGCTTAATGTCGTTTCCTAATTACATTTTGATCGTTGATTTACAAAGCATTCGACGAACTCTAGAGACGGCAATCGACTATTTACGACAAACATGATATACACTACCGATCTGTTGTAACACGCCAAATCTAACATAAATGATTAAAACACACTTTCAATAAGATAGTATTAAAGAATAGTTACCAATGATCTAATACGTCAATAAATCATCATGCTACTTAAACGTCCAATATCGAGTTCATGATGCAAAGAATGATTACCATCCTTTTGTATAATTGTTGAACAGTATTCCATATTAATGACTCAGATATGCATCAATACAATTACGCTGTAACATTGCATCAAGTGCCGTAACAAATAATTAACATACAAGCAGCTTCTTATAGGCTGTAATGATATCCATTAGCAACACGCGTTGCTTATATAAAAACGCTGCGGGAACGGCCGAACGAATTCTATTTTTGTTTTCTTTTTCATGTACCAAAAGTGCACGAGGAAAAAGTCTTCTTAACCTACTTTTATAGCAATCGTGATTTAGTAATTGGTTTACGTAGACACAGTACGTTTCTATGGTTACATAGAAATGGACTGTATAGGGATCAAACATATCGAATCACTGGTTTGTTAATAATAATAGGTTGGAGTCTCTAGTGTTGCAACACTTTTTTGACATTACGTTTAACCATGCATTTTAGGGCTGTGACTGTTAGACAATGTCTAAATTTATTTCATTTTATTATCATAATTTTATGAGAAGCATTTAATTACACAATTACTTTTTATAATTTTTCATTCTCTGAAATATAACGGCGATGCTAAGGCAACTGGGTGATTGTAGTTATATGGTGGTGGTTAGTATTGTTTAAATAATATTCATTACATTAAAAAAGATAAATACAACAAAAATCGGCTTAGTCAAGACACAGAAATGTAAATACACACAATGTAAACCTCTTTAAATCTGAATTAGTGAAAACTTGAATTGATAGTTGAAATAAAATGAGACAAGGTATCGTCGATATGAACCGTCAGTTTTGACAAATAAACTATCAATTTATTATAATATCTATGCCATGATAACAAAACATATATGTAATTCTAATAATGTCCAAACTATTTTTTAATGTGACGTAATCGTAATCATATTAAAATATAACCACATTGTAAAGCATTTTCATATTCATCTTCTGCTACTACTAGTTTCTGTTCAAATTTATGCTTGCATCAAAATATTATGCAATTCTTCATTAAAAGTGTTAAATACATTAATGCTCTGCGATTAAATAACCGCCCGGATGTAAGAACAAAAGTGTCAATTAATTTGGACTAGTCACTTTTTAAAATTAAATCAAAGATAAAGTAATCTAATTTCGCCAGACGAACCGTTTGAAAGGCGCTTTTGGTTCAGCCACAATAAATTATTGTTTCAACAAAACGTGTAGCTTAATTTGTTTTAATTAATATTTAGATACATTATTTTATATGCTAACTTTTATGTGAAAATTATTCATAGTCTACAAAAAAAGTTATACGCGTTAGAAACGCGAAAGATCGGAGTTATTTCTTACTTATAATATGAAACGTTTTGGGCTTAAGTTGTTATCACAAAAACGTTATTATTTTTGAGGCTCTGAGTTTTTTAGTTCAGTAAACTCCCTATTGTGTATTTTCACCAACTAATTGTTTTCAAAGCTCTGCAACATATACAATGTTAATACATTCCACCCCAATAATAGTTAAATTGATCACAAGATTTGACATTCCTTGAATGTACAGTCGGATTATCTTTTTAGCAGTAACGAATAACTGAGGCCAATATATTTTTGTTTTTACTAAGAACACTAGAAGTTAGATACAAAGAAATCAACGCGCTGAAAACACTAAACTATACGCGCCATTAAAAGCGATGTAATAAATATTAAATGTAATAGCTGAAGATAAAGAAATGGATTTTATTGCATGATGCAACATTTTGCATGCTTAAAATAGTCGCTGAATACATTAAAGACATTTTTGGATAACCATTTACACATTATAATGATATGAAACATCAAATTAACTATGTGACATTTGCAATGATAGATTTGTCGCAAATGTATTGTGTAAATGACATTTCGTGTCACCATAATTGACGTATTGTATTTATATCGTTCAAATGTGGTTTGACATTTGGTAAAATAGTATTTTTTTAACTAATTAAGTATAAGAAAGTATTTTTCCATGCGAAAAATACGTCAGCAGCTGCGTGTTGTTGATGAATATAACGCATTCTTGTTTATTAGAGACAGCTTACTTTCCCAGCTTCTCGAGAAAATTAACTGTTCGATATTATAATAGCATGAAAAGTAACTATTAATTCGCCAAGAATTTACTTTGTTTGCCAAACGTATGACGGTGTCTCACGAACGCATGCTGTTTGTAATCTGTGAACGGTGAACGCTTTACTTTTCTCGTCATCACTTTTTCCATTACAATAAAAGTGACAATGATGAGTTTTAGATTTCTTTTACGATCAGATGCACCATCATGTTCACATAGCTGACGTTAGAAGATATTTTGACACATGTCATAATCGCTCGCATCTAGGATTGTCGTCGGTTAGAATTTAGTTATATAGAAAGTACGTTTTTTATCGTAACAGCCTTTTTAATGGTACCTGTATCGTTATATATTTAGACAGCAATAAATATTTTTAATCTGCTACTAGATTTATAATGCAATGAGTAGGTGATAAACTAAATGTATATATACCTAAAATTATATAAACTTCTAGATTTTTTTAATATTCTGAGAAATAAAATTAAACCAGCGCAAAGTGAAACTATGATTTATAATATAAGTCGGTTTTCTAAAGTACTCTAAATCAAATGAATAAAAACCAATTTAATCCTGGACTAATCAATTCTGAAAGTCCGCCTGGGGAATTACCACCGTTATAACTATTTCTTTAGAAAACTAGTAGTGTCCAAATACTAGTGTCTTCCGGTTTGAAGGGCACGGTAACCGGCGTAGTAAATGAATGTCGAGGCGTAACATCACCATTTTGTTGCGTTTCTTCAGCGCTTAATTAAAATGTCTAATTTATTGCATTCTGTGTAAAATTAAACAGATTTTGTACATGTTTCGTTTGTTCTGACTAATCTGCATTTAAAATTATATGATTTTAGCTTCTGGAAAGTAGTACAACATTCATCGACCGTCAAATTGCGTTGAATACAAAAGGATGCCATTAATAGTGAAAGAAGCTTTGTCTTACGTCATGCACATAAAAATGTAAGCATATTTACATGTTATTACACTGTTATGAAAGTGAAAATAATTTTAATCTCTTTATTTACACTTAAAATTTCAACAATTCAGAATTTTTAGATAGAAACCACGCATTGAATTAATTTAATACATGACTGTTACAGTTACTTTGCAGACAGCAAATTTTAGTAACGTTATAACTGTGTTTTTATGCGTTATATACTTTGATCAATCGTTATATAATGGAATTAAATCATAATTCGTATCAGAATGAAATATATGAGATAGCAAACGTAGTCTAGTAAAGGTATGATAGTAAAACTTGCCAATATTCGTTTAAAATAAGGTGATAAAACTATAGATTGAAGTGCCATTTTATTTGATATATAAAATGGCATATATAAGGCTTAATCAAGTTTATAATATGCACAGAAGATATCATTAACATATGAACGCTCGTATTTGACTTTTGTCTGTTACATTCAACGGTGAGTGGTATTCACAAATAGTGTTATGAAATCTAAGTCACGGCCTATATGTGCAAATGATAGATTCTCGGCACACACCAAACCGCTTTATTTAGAAAAATAAAGTAGTTATTTTATAAACATACTAATGAAGGACATTACAATGACAGTACGAGACTATAAAAAAATATCTCACAAAAATAATGCAAAAATAAATCTTTGAAGGCAAGCGTAATAGAAAAATTAATTTAAAAGAATAAATGAATATCGATCAATAACTTAATTTTAATAATGAATATTATTAATTAATATTCATACTATTAGGCCTATTAAATTTCTAATCTGAATATTTATTCAAATTGGTCTTCGTCTCACTGCCAATGTCTATCAAAATACAACACGATGTTTTAAAGATCAGGGTTAACAAAACTGTAATATGTTTATACTCAACTGTAGTATATAGTTAAAAAATTAACTGTTGACTCTTAATGGATATTATATTACAATAACTTCAAATACTTTTGAGTGACGTCAAATAGTTTTGGATTGAATATATGTCTAATAACTTTTTCTAATAAATTCCACAACCAAGATAAGCCAATGCCATTGCACGATGACAATTCATTTTCCCATGGCATGGACAACGTCCACGGATAATGAGCCGATAAATGCATTGTTTCCATCAGCATCGGCAAAAAATGACACTGATATATCGATCTAACATGACATATAAACTTAATGTTCCATACAATCTTCCCAGATATCCCTTGATAAAACTTTTTCACAGTCACGGACACAGAGCAAATTTACGTCTACACGCCCCCATTCCTCGCATGTGCAACTTATATAATCCCGTCTGTAATGAACTACCACATATAGACATCTTCCACCATAGTTTTAAAAATGTAAGAACATTAGATGTAACTATTTTTATGATTAAGAAAACAACGTCATAACTTAGTAATAAATTACTTTTTGTTCTGTTTTATTCTAGTTATATTATTTTGTAAACGCACGATTTGTAAATGAAAACTGTATCAATGCTGTGTCACCTTATACGGTACTTGCATCAGAATTTAATAATTTAATGTTGCCCACTATTGTTGAATGTATGTACTGCTGGTGTACTATTTAAATAAATAAATAAACAAATACATATCAATTTAAGGCGGATTTATATCATTAGTCGCGTATATTTATAACTATTGATCAATTTATATTGATTTACAATGGTAAGCATCTAAATTGGTTGAACGAAAACTGTTTATATCGACTTACAATTGTATTAACATCAAAATAGGTTGAACGAAAACTGCATTAAACATGTTACAAGTTTATAACATATGGTGCATGTCATAATGCTCAGATGCAAAAGACTTGAAGTTCCAGCTAAAACTACTAATTTCTTAACATTAAAAAGCGAAAACAAAGTAAAAGGACCTACAAGTAATTCCCTTCATTACCAACGCAAATTATTTTTATTGGTATGATATGTACGATAATGATCAGCTTTTCTTACTTTTCTGATACTTAAATTTCCATAACATACAAATTTGTCGGCTTCTACTCAAGATTTCTTTGACTTAAGTAAAAAAATTTGACACAATTTTCAAATCATTGCAACACAAGAAACAATCTTAGCATACACATGTCAAAAGTCATTAAGACCATATCGTATTAATGATACCTTTTCTTTCACCCAGCCATTTTTCCCATGTCGTCATGGGGTCGCTTCTAATCCATTCAGAATTACCTAAATGACAGTTTTCACTCAGAGCGATTGGAATCTGACGCAAAAGGTAAACTGCACTATATGCGCCGGATGAATTAATTGTCAGTTAATTTGAAGATGGAAAGATGGTCTTAACAACGTACAAATCACGTTACTTCTCAGACAATTGGGTGATCAGCCCATACTGTTCTAATCAACCAGATAACAACGATATTAAAAAGTTGTTTTCCGCAGGGATTCGAAACTACTACCTAAAGGCCACGGAGCTGGTTGAAGCTAGACTTAATTATTATAAGGGGATGTAAAGCACTATATATTCTACTATATGTATAGCAGTTTCAACAATACTTTACTCTATTATTTGGGTTACTACATAAAATAACTATTTCCTCAAACTATTTTCATTGTACTATACAATTATATTAAAAATCATCCTCCCTTCTTCTTATACTTCCATAGCACCTGTTTATTATAGAAAAAAATGCGTCACGGTTTAAAGGACACATTAATAAGTCCTAACATCGAATGCATCAAGGCGACGTGCATTTGTGGTACGTTTTGCTCTTCTCTTTCACACTTAAATCTCTTTCATAACATAAAACATTTCCCACTCTTTTAACATCTGTAATTTCAAACATAATCAATGACGAATGAATTAATTGTCAGTATCAATTTACAACTCCATCGTTCGTGTATGTAATTATTCACCGATGCCATTTTACGCAACATTGAATAACCATTTACACTTCCTTCTTGTTGTGTCAAAATGTTCTGTTGAGCTACATTTATCGATGTCATATTACGATGCCGAGATTCAGAAACAAATATCATAGAGACCTGCTAAAAATAGCATCTTTATTATTTTCAATTTATCAAGATATCTTACCGCCTATGTAGTTTAGTGGTTTTGGACTATGCTTTGTACACCTCCGGTCGTGGGTTGGAATCCTACGGGGAAAACTACTTTGTGTTATCGTTGTTTTCTGGTTGGTTAGGACAATTGTCTGAAAAGTAAGATGATCCGTGCGTCGTATGGGCATGTAAAAATCGGTCCACCTATCAACCCGCATTGGACCCGTGTAGTGGAATAAGGTCCAAAACTTCTAATGGAGTGGGCGTGCATTAGGGAGGCCTATGTCTAGAAGTAGTCTAAACACAGTCTAACGATGATGATGATGATAAAATTATATCTTCCAATATCTATGATTTTCAGAAATAAACGTTTATTTTATTACAGTTTCCAGTTTAAATTTTAGATAGCAAACGTAGTCTAGTAAAGGTATGGAAGTAAAACTGCCAATATTCGTTTAAAATAAGGTGATAAAACTATAGATTGAAGTGCCATTTTATTTGATATATAAAATGGCATATATAAGGCTTAAACAAGCTTATATTATGCACAGAAGATATCATTAACATATGAACGCTCGTATTTGACTTTCGTCTGTTACATTCAACGGTGAGTGGTATTCACAAATAGTGTTATGAAATCTAAGTCACGGCCTATATGTGCAAATCATAGGTTCTCGGCACACACCAAACCGCTTTATTTAGAAAAATGAAGTAGTTATTTTATAAACATACTAATGAAGGACATTACATTGACAGTACGAGACTATAAAAAAATATCTCACTTAAAATAATGCAACAATAAATCATTGAAGGCAAACGTAATAGAAGAAATAAATTTAAAAGAAAAAAATATATATATCGATCAATAACTTAATTTTAATAATGCATATTATTAATTAATATTCATACTATTAGGCCTATTAAATTTCTAATCTGAATATTTATTCAAATTGGTCTTCGTCTCACTGCCAATGTCTATCAAAATACAACACGATGTTTTAAAGATCAGGGTTAACAAAACTAGTAATATGTTTATACTCAACTGTAGTATAGAGTTAAAAATTAACTGTTGACTCTTAATGGATATTATATTTAAATAACTTTAAATACTTTTGAGAGACGTCAAATAGTTTTGGATTGAATATATGTCTAATAACTTTTTCTAATAAATTCCACAACCAAGATAAGCCAATGCCATTGCACGATGACAATTGATTTTCCCATGGCATGGACAACGTCCACGGATAATGAGCCGATAAATGCATTGTTGCCATCAGCATCGGCAAAAAGTGACACTGATATTTCGATCTTACTGACATATAAACTTAATGTTCCATACAATCTTCCCAGACATCCCTTAACAAAACTTTTCCACAGTCACGGACACAAAGCAAATTTAGGTCTACACGCCCCCATTCCTCGCATGTGAAACTTATATAATCCCGTCTGTAATGAACTACCATATATAGACATCTTCCACCATAGTTTTAAAAATGTAAGAACATTAGATGTAACTATTTTTATGATTTAGAAAACAACGTCATAACTTAGTAATAAATTACTTTTTGTTCTGTTTTATTCTAGTTATATTATTTTGTAAACGCACGATCTGTAAATGATAACTGTATCAATGCTGTGTCACCTAATATGGTACTTGCATCAGAATTTAATAACACTTTAATGTTGCTTACTATTGTTGAATGTATGTACTGCTGGTGTCCTATTTAAATAAATAAATGAATAAAAAAATACATATCAATTTAAGGCGGATTTATATCATTAGTTGCGTAAATTTATAACCATTGATCAATTTACAATGGTAAGCATCTAAATAGGTTGAACGAAAACTGTTTATATTGACTTACAAATTGTATTAACATCGAAATAGGTTGAACGAAAACGTATCAAAAAATGTTACAAGTTTTAACAAATGGTGTATGTCATAATGCTCAGATGTTATGTCTAAAACTACTAATTCTTAAGATTAAAAGCGAAAATAAAGTAAAGGGACTTACAAGTAATGCCCTTCATTACTAACGCAAATTATTTTTATTTGTAATATGTACGATAATGATCATCTTTTCTTACTTTTTGATACTTATATTTCCATAACATACAAATTTGTCGGCTTCTACTCAAGATTCCTTTGACTTAAGTAAAAAATTGACCAATTTTCAAATCATTAACACACGAAACGATCTTAGATACACATGTCAAAAGTCATTAAGACCATATCGTATTAATGATACCTTTCTTTCACTCTAGCCATTTTCCCATGTCATCATGGGGTCGCTTCCAATCCATTCAGAATTACCTAAATGACAGTTTTCACTCAGAGTGATTGAATCTGACCCAAAAGGTAAACTGCACTATATGCGCCGGATGAATTAATTGTCAGTTAATTTGAAGATGGAAAGATGGTCTTAACAACGTACAAATCACGTTACTTCTCAGACAATTGGGTGATCAGCCCATACTGTTCTAATCAACCAGATAACAACGATATTAAAAAGTTGTTTTCCGCGGATTCGAAACTACTACCTAAAGGCCACGGAGCTGGTTGAAGCTACACTTAATTATTATAAGGGGATGTAAAGCACTATATATTCTACTATATGTATAGCAGTTTCAACAATACTTTACTCTATTATTTGGGTTACTACATATAAATAACTATTTCCTCAAACTATTTTCATTGTGTACTATACAATTATATTAAAAATCATCTTCGCCTTCTTCTTATACTTCCATGCACCTGTTTATTATAGAAAAAAATGCGTCGCGGTTTAAAGGACACATTAATAAGTCCTAACATCAGATGCATCAAGGCGACGTGCACATTTGTGGTATGTCTTTGCTCTTCTCTTTCACACCTAAATCTCTTTCATAACATAAAACATTTCCCACTCGTTTAACATCTGGTAATTTCAAACATAATCAATGACGAATGAATTAATTGTCAGTATCAATTTACAACTCCATCGTTCGTGTATGTAATTATTCACCGATGCCATTTTACGCAACATTGAATAACCATTTACACTTCCTTCTTGTTGTGTCAAAATGTTCTGTTGAGCTACATTTATCGATGTCATATTACGATGCCGAGATTCAGAAACAAATATCATAGAGACCTGCTAAAAATAGCATCTTTATTATTTTCAATTTGCTAAGACATCTTACCGCCTCCTTAGTTTAGTGGTTTTGGACTATGCTTTATACACCTCCGGTCGTGGGTTGAAACTCCACGGGAAAACAACTTTATGTTATCATTGTTTTCTGGTTTGTTAGGACAATTGTCTAAAAGTAAGATGATCCGTGCGTCGTATGGGCATGTAAAAATCGGTCCACCTACAACCCGCATTGGACCAGTGTAGTGGGATAAGGTCCAAAACTTCTAATGGAGTGGGCGTGCATTAGGGGAGGCCTATGTCTAGAAGTAGTCTAAGCACAGGCTGACGATGATGATGATGATGAAGATATCTTCCAATATCTATGATTTTCGAAATAAACGTTTACTTTATAACGGTTTCCAGTTTACATTTTAAAGTTGTGTACAAATGTATCTTAATGTACTTATACAGTTAGTACTTAAGTACAAAGGTATTCTTTAACAGTTAAAAATTTTAAAGTGTTAAATGTGTGTAACGCCTATAGTGGCAATGGGCCGACCACATAGCTCGTAATACCGATGACCGAGATTCACAAGTAGCAGCCTCGTACTGGTCATCGCAGTGTTGGGCGACCCCCAACGAGATAAACTGACGACCTGTGCAAGTTCGCGGGAAGTCGGTGGATGCAGGTGGCGCAGGATCGTACCTCTTGGCGGCTCATGGGGAGGCCTATGTCCAGCAGTGGATGTCATTTATTAGACTGATATGATGATAATGATTACTAGAAACATATTTTATCCTCGAGTAACATAGCCTACTTTTTACCCTGGGAAATTCGTATCAAAAATCTGAAAAGAACACGAGCTGAGCCGTGGGCGAATGCTTTTTGAATTGTGTTGGTGCTTAGGGTTTTTGTATCCAGGGTAACACATACCCGTGTTTACCCTGGAAAATTTATCCCATATATAATTTACGTTCAATGGCCTTACAACGAATAGACATTTTTATTAAAAGGTAAATGGAAAGTTTATAATGAAAATGAAAAATATGGTACTTAAATGCTAGTTTCTACAAACTAGTAAAACTAGACGTCAAAAGCATTGTAGGTTAATCAACTTAAACTGGTAATAAATGTAAACAAATATAATATCAAACACAATGGTGCCAGAAGCGAACTCATTATTATTTGCATACCACGGCTTTGTTCAATCATCATCATCCAATGCACCGCCTTCTCCATTACGAGGTTTTGGACATGCACCACCAGCTGGTCTAATGCGGGTAGTGAGTGGACCGACTTTTAACATGCCCATCCGACGATGGACTGTCTCATTTTCAGACAATGGGTGATGAGCCCCATTGTACTAACCAACTAGGAAACAACATTGAAAAATTGAGTCCCCAAGATTCGAACCCACGACCTCCGGTTTCTATAGCGCAAACCCATACCACTAGCTACGGAGGCAATCAGTATTCAAGTATAATAGAGGCAAAAAAGATACGGACTTTGTCAACAAGGCTACCCAGAATAACGTCTACCATTCATTTCTTATTGGTACACGATGTAAAACTGTCACTCACTATTAGAACGTCGTACATATGGTACCAGAACGCTAATGAAAATTTACACCTAAATATTTTACTTAAGTATATTTGATTACCTTAAATCTCTATATATAACAATATGGAACTAGCTCTAGATATACATATGACGCATACTCCGTATAGTCCGACGCGGTTCTCGACCGAGCTGTGTTTTCACTTTTTTCCACACAGATGAGCCATCTGTACGCTGTTTGGCATGCATGAATTCGGGTGTAATAACCGGGGACGCATTTTAATTGCTGCGTCTACCAGATCGTGTGTATCAACGATCTCACTGGATTGTCACACGACAAACTATTTATATAACACGTCAACCTGACTGAGAAGTAGTATTAATCATACGTAGTATAATGTAAGTGAAGTGAATCAATTGTTTGTTGTGTTAGCGACTTTCTTCTGAACATTTATCGTCTATGTACTTTATCATGTTTTATTTATAATAGGTAAAATTAACCTAAATTTACCATAAAGTATTATTAATTGATTAATTGCTTAAATATAAATTTAATGTAAAACTAAATAACAATTAAGTATTACTGACCCTAAATAATGTTTCAAATAAATTGTCAGTAATTGTAGGTATCCCATTCAAGCTTTACAACTCAATTATGAGTAATAATATAGTTTATGGCGATCTAGTAGTAATTTAGTTCAACATTCAACATGGAAAAAAGTAGGGCTTTAAATTGATTTAACAGTTGTTTCTATAAGGTACATATGAATGTTCCAAGGGATATTACTTGCTACGAAGCTTTTTTATAAGCATTAGAGTTATTTTACCCTTACAAAAGTAATTTACGATTCAAGCAGATCATTCGCCCTGTCTAAGCGATTCGCCCCGATATATGAAATGCAGTGGTAACGATCATGCAACAGTTCCATACGACACCAGTAATTTCAACATCTACCGTACCCTTCAAACGAAATTACAACATTTGCATACTACCAACTTGCAATAAAATTAGGAATCATGGTGATACACTAGTCAATAAACACTACATTTGAAATTTTATGTAATACAACAGCAAAAACACACTAAAACAAAAGAAAACAATATTTTTATCTGACTCTTCAAAACGTATTATGAATAAGTCTTCTTACGTGATTGTAAGTTTAGAAATTTTCACTCGTTAGTTTGTATAATTTTTTTTTTATTTTCTGACCACATTATAAACGGTCATGTTATGAATTCTAGTTTCGCGTCACCATTACCATACACAATTTACATCACGTTTCTTATATTAGCATCATTGTACTAGTAGTCACTAAAACGATATTAAGTAACTGATGACAGTTATTAAATACATTATACAACAGCAGCGATGATTTATTAGGAAATCTTATGTTCACGACCCTTTATAAATTTTATAGACACACGATGATACGGAGAAAGCTATTAAATTTTTGTAGTAAAGATAGGTATTTTCCTGCCTCACTGTGTTGAACTGCATAAATTATCATCATTTACGTATTAAAGTATCTTAGTTTTTCACGTTTTGTGAAAAAGAAACTTAAATTTACCCGGAAAATGCCTACTATTTGACTATGTTCACACCCATGACTTTAACACTGAACAAACGATATTAAAAGAAGTATGCTGCGTCGACTTCAGCTAAATATGATCCTTACTACTTTTTGTAATTTTCTTATTTTTTTTTTTTTATTTTTATTAATATACAGGTTGATTCTTTTCAAAAGCGCAAAAGTATTTGTTCAATTTAATGAGTCAATAGCGCCATATGATAAATATGAATGAACTTGCTATGAGACTATCTATGAAAAGAAACGTCAAAGTTTAGCGCTATCTAGCGGTGTTCGCAAAAGTTATCACCGGTACTAAATTTATATTTTATAAAAGATGTCTATTTGTTTGCCGTTGATATTTAAGACCCATTTGTTTGCAAGAGAAAAATACATGGAACTAAAGTATTTTTTACATTTTTAAATAGAAACAAAAGAAACAATTTTGAATATCACCCAAAACATTTAATCTAATATTATAAAGTTAAATAACAAGGTTCAAACCTTGTTATTTAAATTTATAATATTATATAACAGTCAAATAAATTTTGATTTAAAATCAAAGGCGTACACCATCAGGTGTATTTAAAAATATATATATTTATGTTTCAAAATATACATAAAATTCTAAAGTGATTGTACAACAATTTTATGCAAGAGTCATCTCTTGGTGCCACCGCAACTAAAACCATGGTACCGTTCGCGAATAACAACACACTGACTAAAATCATTAACAGATGTCGCTTTTTAAAACCCCATTGGAAAATTGTATGTAAAATGACGCAATTGGCATAGCAGATTGATTTCTGCCGTTGTAATTTTAGTGTTTTCTAAATTATATAACTAAGCAGTTTAATAGTAATTTTAAACTTAAACTATTTACTTTTAATAATTTATTAAGAATTTGAATTTAAAATTGGAGTAACTGTTTGTAACATCCAAATCACCATTTTTAAATTACCTTGTGATATATTACTGATACATATCACAAAAAATATACTTTTTTATCTGTTTGTCTGTCTGTTGTACTGGCTAATTTCTGGACTGGCTGATCCGATTTTGATGGGACTATTACTGGAAGACAGCTGATGTGCAAACTGAAACTCCTTTTTTTTAAAAAAAAAGGAACAGTATTTTTTTGTATTACTACGCGGATCATTATAATAAATTAATACTAAAACTGTGTATTTTATTGAATACAAGTTAAAACGAGTCTTTGCTAAAAAAAATTAATGAAATGAGCTTAAACATTTTTATATGTCAGTTAGATAGATTTAGATTAATTTTTTACGTTCTATTCCACAATGTTATTTTCAAAAATTGTGTTTAAACTAATTGCTGTATCGAAACTAGCAATTGAAGTAAGATGTTTACTACATTTACATCAACGTAACCGATATATCTTAAAAATTCAATAATCGTAGTAAACCAGAAAAAAATATTCTGGTTTATGCCTGTTAGGCTATTTTTTCAATCATTAAAACCACAGAAGTTTATGTTATCATTGTGACTGTTAATAAAATACCGGTAATCTTGATTATTATTATATTATATTTTACAAATACAAAGGGGGTGATTTAAAAAACAAAATATTTATTGTATTATGATTTAATTATGTCGTTATAGCTTTGTTATAATAAATTCATCATTATACAAAAGTAACACATTAAATAATAATATTTAAAACAAAACATTATAAAAATATATATTTTTTATTTTTATCTATTAGTTAGGGATTTTTATCTATATAGACATGTCAAACCGAACGTGGTTTTGATGAACGGTAAAAATATATATATTTATAATATTTCAAAATCCCGGTAATATACAACATGAAAATACAAATTACATAATATTATTAAAATGCAGACAGTAGGTACTTAAAGGTGGGCATTAAGTTTGCTGTTCAATTAATAATGTACAAATTTCTATTGCTATATTTGAAACGGGCAAGCTGAGGCATGTTTGTATACAAGCAACATCTTAGTTATTTACTTTGAATCAAAAAAGTTAAAAATCAAAATATATTATGCAACACACGTACATATAAACATGAGCCTAACGTAAATTCTTTTTTACACGCTATAGCATTTAATTTAGAACGAAAACAGACAGCAATATTTTAGACGACTCCATTGGCTGGCGATTTATCGTCGTTGCACGTCGTTTTATCAAATTATTTATTACTATGGGCGTTAGTGGACTAATACGACTTAAGACGTTAAATAATAGGGTCAACGTTTCTTAAAAGGCCTGCAGAGCATTATTCACTGCTTTAGTGTTGCAAACAACTTTAGGCGTCACTGTTTATTTTAGGTGATGTACCATATTTACGTACTGCTCCATAAATATACACATAGATACGTAAAGATTGTTCCTTGATTTGCTTTGCGCTAATTTGATACACTTGTCTTCTAAATTTAAGAAGGTTTTTAGCATTGAACGCTTAATTAAGAGTTTTATTTTAAAATAAACTACGAGCGAACGATAATGATTGTGATCGACGAAAGTAGTCGGAATTAGGAAATTATTAACGTGTATTTTATTATGAACCTACCATTATATTAAACCACGTAGTGGTAACATCATTTTGGGGTTATAAATTTAAAAAATCTTTGTAGCGAGACAATAAACTTCCATAAAATTATTAAACTCTAAAATTTCATTCCTTATGGAGGTGACAAAATATTCCACATCATAAGCTCATATAATCATTTGATACGCTTTTACATAATCTGCAAAAAGTTCACATGGCTGTCATTACTGGTCGGTTCCCGTTGACATTATGGCATTGTAATGTTTTACTGATGTTCTCTAGGGCCATCGACATGTAACCACTTCCGGCAACAATATGTCAAAGGTAATAAATAACACATTGCCTTTGATATTACTTTCACTCGACAACACATACATTGTAGACAAACATAAAGATTAAAAATCTAGTTTAAAAATTTACAATTTATTAGAAAAAATAACAAGTTAGCAAATTTATTACTAAACATAATTTTTTACGAATATTTATCAATGTAATAATGCCTTATCAGTAACACGAATAGATCTAATTTTTTAATCAAACATCGATGTATATTTATAATAACTAATACATATTATAGGCAGGTACTTTAATTATTTTACTCCTTATATATCTTACAACAAATTATAGTTCAGACTTTAAATAATAGCATTAAATAATATTTTCGTAATTTAGTAGCCTGCGGTTGATATTGAAGGCTGATATAAAAATAATTTCAAAAATATCATCGTATCATAATCATATCGTACCATACAAAATCAAATGTTTACTCCATTCCAGTTCTCCATAATTATAAAAGATTTTGTAACTATATAAAAATTACGAAAATAACATACATTATACAACATTATATGTAAAATTATAAAATAAAATATCTTATCCGACTTCCAAAGTAATTAAAGATAGTTGAATTTTTAGTTTTGGTTTAGAAATTATGCTATTCCAAGGTCTTCAACATATTATTTTTATATCAGCCTAATTTATAATATCATTTATTATAATTTGTATAACGCACTAACTCCTTGCGCCTCTATTGACTTTCGGTGATCTTTTATAATGTCCGTAAAACGTACCTCCACTTGGTGTGTGAAACATTTGGTTTGGTAAGAATCCACGTTCATAATGTCTCGGAGTTTGATGTGAAAGTCCGAAATGCCTGGCATCGGATAAGGCTTCATATGCTACTAGAGGGTCTTTTATAATGCCTCTTTTGAGATACTCGAATTGTACGCTCGACAGGGACATACGAATCTAACAAGGATGTGGGTTTTCGTTTTAAAGGCGGCCCATATGGCTCTATGGGTTTATGACTAAATCCATTTCCACCGAAGCCTCCGCTACTGTAAACTGATTTACCCCAGGGACGATGTATCGGTAAAGCCTTCGGAAGATGAGCCAAGTGCGGTGGAGGAGCTTTCAGAAGCAGGGGACTAGGATGCGGTAATTCAGATGGGCCTTTAGTATATTCCTCCCTAAGCGGAGTACGAGAATTGTAGTATCTAGGAGCTTCATGTACATGGGGCTTAACATATGCGTTTTCAGTATGTGTATAATGCTGGCTTTCTATTACATTTTCTTGAGCCTCGACAGCCTGTACATGATTTTGTGCAGTATTTGGATAGAGCACTTGGACTGAATGGTGCGCTTGTTGATGTGCTGAAGGAGCTACAACGGCAGTCTGATATTGAACAATTGGCAATTGATAAGCCAAAACTGAGGCAACAGTCGGGGCTACGGGGGCTGTGGATGGTTGTACTGTATATGTGACGTATGTGACAGGTGTAGGAACAGGTTGAACATATGTTTTTGCTGTAGGTGCTACGTACGCTCGGCACTTCGATATAATTAGTATGTGTCTGCTCATTTTCAGCACTGGGATAAGATTCCACTTGATTAGTATCGTGGCCTGAGTAATGCGCTTGTGTATGTGTCGCTTGCTCTGATTGATAATGCGGGACAAGATATAATTGAACAGGTAGATTGGATAGGTAATTGGCTGACGATTGTGCTGAAGGTGGCTCATAGCTTGATGCAGGAGTAACGGGTGGTTCTTGTGCCTCTGTCACGTCGTACTGCTGGATATAACGTTGTTGTTGAGTAGGTTGTGCCGGCACTGGACTTTTGTAGTAACCGATTAACCCGCTTTTAAGGTGTTCAAGCGGAACAGACCCACTATCTCTACCGCTATCCACTTGCGTTTCCTCGTTTTCATAATTAGTTTCCTTTTCACTTTTCAAATTATCCTCTTCGATGTCTTGCAGTTCTATTTTCTTCTCGGCCGCAACGATTAGTGCCAGTAGCAAAACGGGTACAATCTGAAAGTAAAAGCGCTCGAGTGAATTCCAATAAAAGTGGTCGTCCGAGCGTCGTGGCTGCGCGCTATATGGCCAAAGATGGTGTCGGGAGGCGTGCCTTGGATTGGCTAAAAGAGCGGCAAACAGGTGAATGGCAAAAAATGCACTAAAGCCCATTACGAGACCGGTTTATTATGTCAGGCAACTATTCAAGGGAACGTCTAGCTTTTACTCGCACTCTATGTGCTTCAATAATTTAAAATCATTACAAAGTTTTTTATGACTAAATTATCGATTCGTTTATAAATAAAAGCAATCAAAATTATGCAACTTTTGTGAATTATTTTCTGACTGAACAGTGTAATGAAGGCCTGGATTTTTTAATTCACTGTTCGCCGAGATTGTTATCG
This sequence comes from Lamproptera curius, assembly GCA_029286875.1. Lineage (NCBI taxonomy): Eukaryota > Metazoa > Arthropoda > Insecta > Lepidoptera > Papilionidae > Lamproptera > Lamproptera curius. Next base: position 255,804 of record JAGSMT010000041.1, on the reverse strand, counting down.
CTGTTGCACTTAAAAAAGCAAATACATTGACGTAACTGTAACATCCATTGTAGTCAAATTTTTCATCTCTCAGACCATTAAGGTGTCATGAGATAATGAGAACACTAAAAAAACCGAAACCGTGTGTAGAGTCAAATGACCCATCGTAAGAATTGTTTGAGATTCGAAATACAATCGCACAGCCAAGAAAGAACTTACGTAAATTTTACACTAATTTTGTTAATAAAACTCAACAGTTTTTAAGTTTTGTTTACGAAATTAACGAAGCTAACAGACATACTTCCTACAAACTATATGAAGTTTTAAATTATTTTCTTTCGGAAAATCTCGGATCTTTATCGGATACGATGACACCCGAATTGTCAAGGAATGATCGTATTAAGTGAGCTATATTTTCACATCCTTTAATATGAAACTTTATTATTTAGTTTTAAATGTCAAAACGAATACTACATTGTATAATATACAGATGTATATTTACAGAAGAATTTTAAAAGGACGATACATACGAAATTTTTCCGAAAAATAACGAAGGAAAATCTTTTGTCACTATATCCGGTAGTCAAGAAACGTTTTTGTTAAAGATTATTACGATACTAATGAATTTTTACATGATAACACAGCCTGATAATGGAATGCTCTCTTCAGGTTTTGTTTCAACGTTGCATAATATGTAATACCTTTAAATTGTTTGTTATTTTCAAATATGACATAAAAAATAGCCCGCTGAGTTTCTTTCGCCAGTTCTTCTCAGGTCTGAGGCGACCTTTTCCGAACTGATAGTAGTGTTTTAATAATCAATAAGCAAGTGTAAACTTCTGTATTGAATAATTCTAATAAAGAAATTTGAATTTGTCTATTGCTTTGTCTGTACAGTGAATTCAACCGTATTAACATTATAAACAAAACTATTTCACCTAGAGAAATGACAATAAATATAGTAAATTTATCAAATTACACGCCTCATGTTCCATTAAATAAAGTAGAATGGCACGCGGAGGCTCTCGTGGAAGAGCGGCCGATTATGTAACGCAAAAAGTTTGTTTGTTTCTTTACCATCATTAAACCGTTACGAAATGACGTTCGAATAATGTAGAGTGGACCATAAGTAACTACTTTTTTAAATTATACAAAATAAAACAAACAATAACTACTTATTGCAAGCTTCGCTTTTATTTTCAAGTGAGTTTGTCAACCCTTTATTATATAACTTGTCAACTGTTTTAAATTTGTTTCTTTATTAATGTAATGTTTACCTATAATTTGGATGTGAACATCTGAAGGTGATTAAAATAAAAAAACATCGACGGAGAACGAATAAAGTGTACAGAAAACTGTTATTAGGTTAACTATTGAAGTAATGGAATATCGGTACGTTTGCGTAATGTTGTGTGGACTAAGCGTCCCAATTTTGGTTGTTTGAGTAATCTCGCCCAAACCTTGAAACTTCCATAAAAATTCCTATTACCTTAAGAAAAAGTCAACTCTAAACATCTTGTATATACATATTAAATCCTTAAACAGAATTAATTTATTTTAAAAGAGAAGGACGTAACACAGTTTTTTCAAATTCATTATTTTTTATGTTTATTTTACCTTTATAAAAGAAATTTAACTTTTGTCTAATTCGTTGAAATTTTTGTTACATTCGGAGATGTGGTTAAATTCCTTTATACATTTTTATAGTCTATAAATAATCTTTCTGTTTGCTAACAAGATCGGAGCAATAAACAATGAACATAAATCTTCCAACCATCATGTTGAAAGCCTGTATAACGTAACGCAATCGGCAGTTTTCATGTCTGAATATTTATTTGAAAATTAGTCTGCAGCCATGTGATATCAATACATTAAGGCTCTAATTCTATGCATTTAGGTGACACGGCAAAAGGTTTCAAATTACTATTTTGTAACCTTGTCCGCTGGTGTTCTTCCTTATGAAATACTTATGAAATAGATAGATTAAAAAAGTCGAAAGCGACATAATTTAAAATCTAGAAAACTTTATGCCTAGAAGACAGTCAATGAATATTAAAACAAAATTAATAGCTAGCATAGCTAATGTTATTGGTCTTCCGAAAAAGAAAATGAAAGCTGTTTTTTTGTATAAATATTGAATTATGTAACGTTTCAATACATTTAATTTATATGTACACATCCTGTTATAAAATTTACATTTATAAATACCGTGCGATATCAAGAGTTTTTTTATTTTTCGGTTTTAATTAAAGAATATTTAACTGCAGTTCACTATAATTACAGTGAACTATTTTACAATATATTTTTTTAGACCTTTCAAATTGATAGCTATAAGATTTTAATATATCGTGTATATACAGTATAAACTTATAATAACAGGAATCACCTTTTAAGAGAAAGCTATGACAGTATACGAAAGTATTTTTGGTTGTAATTAAAAATTATCTTCGCTTTTTTTATAAATTCTCACGCACCTTTGATAGCAGTTTCTAAACCATCGATGTTATTAAAGTGAAATTTGTTTGATTTTTTTACATTGAAGTTATTTTTAAAGGGTGATTAAACAATACTATGCTTAGTGAATATATAGATTGGTTATTTTTATCTAGATTTCTATTTTAATTTAACTAAAATCTGATTTTAAAATTATTAAAGGAATTTAATTTTTTTTCACTTTTACTGTTTAAATCAAAAAGAAATAATTGAACGGTGATTAAAACAAAACCTTGAAGATACATTTAATAGGCGTCTTTAGAACATAAAGACTTTCTTATTATTAAAGCCGTTAATTTATGCAATTTTATATGTAAATCGGTTTTACAGATTGCTAAAATTTTTGTTTGATGTATTTCGAAAATTACATTTTTAAGATGAACTATTCTTTTATTTTCTGATGCATGCAAAAGGATATTAGGCAGTTAAACTGAAAAGTTAGACTGAAAATAAATTATTAATATTATTAAATGTGTAAATGTAAACATTTTCAAACTTTATCATAGTTCAAATCTCACCCTTAAAAGCGCCATCTTTGTGAAATTCTGCCGCTGAGCATATCACAGTGACTGCTGCACGCAACGAATCACTACGTATTCCCTCTTCAACCAAATCAGGATGTTTCAAGTCAGCGCATCCCGAAGTGAAGACAGTTCCACTTCACATCTGGCACGGCAATGCTCTGCGTTCACAAAGCGTCAGAAACCCTATAATTTGAAAACAACATATCGTTAGTAACTCTTACTTCACCGGTCACTCTGGCTAACCCGGATAATTGGTATTGTACCCTTAACGCCACCATACACAATGAGGTCACCATAAAAAATATCTTCAATAAATAACAAACGTGACAAATAAAATTATATAAATATAAACTTTAATTCAATGATTAATTTTAAAAGTATTTTTAGATACATTAATTTAATAATTAAAATATTTCATTTTTATTGTTATTATTGGCTGCACAGATAAAAAAGAAAAATAAAAAGAAACTAACAATTTTTTCTTTTCGAATATTCGCGCGCACAAATGCGTTCGGCGGGCTGTCCAGTTCGTAAGTGATCGCGCGTATCGCCGGCCGCGTTGTTAAATACAAAACTACTCTACATATCGGACAGAGCGGCTCCTAATACAATACTAATTCAAACTGGAGCGAGACTTCCCTTAAAGCTTGATTAGTTACCAAATAATTGACGGTGGGAACCGTCGAAAATATTACCGACAAATAAATATGTGAGAATCGACGCATCTACCGTAGCGTAATGCGAGTACATGTAATCGATCATTAATCGTTTTGTTTCCGTTTGTTCGCAATTTTGACATTGATATGGATAATTTACATAATTTCCGGCATTTATAAAATCTATTTTTGTAATAATGTAAAATAATTGTAAAGTAAATATGTGTAAAATAAGACCTGAATATTTGTTATATTCAGGCCTTATTTTACACAGATTAATCTTTTTACATCTGATTCCATTTAATAAATTGTAAATATATTTTTATAATACCTAAATATATTTTGATAAATATATTTTTATAAAACCACCAACCCGCATTGGACCAGCGTGGTGGGATACGGTCGTGTCGTACACCACGTGGTGGAGAAGGGGTGCATTAGGGGAGGCCTATGTCCAGCTGTGGACTAACACACGCTGATAGTGATGTTGATTATAAATACCTATAAATAATATCAATCAAATCAAATAATATTGGTATTATGGTTTTTATTCTCGTCTAAATAAAAAACATAAAATTTATATTGGAACCTGTCATTATAAAAAAATCCTTAGTATGAATAAAATAAATGAAAACAATCAAAATATATATCATTTTTAATTATCATATAAAATAAAATTATAAGATGGATATTTTTATTTTTCATTATATCCATCTGCATGGCATATTGAATATATCTGAGTTCTGAGATAATTTGCTAAAACCAATTAACCTGCGTGTAATTAATAATAAGCATTTTTTAAAAGTTAATATCCAGAAAATAAACAACTTGTCACAGGATATAAACGAAAGAATAAATATCTTCAGCCGGTAACACAAGACAATCTTAATACAAATTGAGAACCGCTTGTCTTAAATTAGCACAGTTATTGTTAAGATAAGCAACCGGACAAAAGGAAAATGTCATGTCAAGTATACAATACTTTTCTATTAATATAAATTTAACATGTTTTAAATAAATTTAATGAAGTTTAATTTTTCTTAACAAAAGCTTCGTTAAATATATACGCTCTATTTTTATGTCTCTCACTGGTTTGCCTAAAATGCAAGTTACCAGAATTATAAGAAGTTATAGCAATTCCCAGCGGTCACACGCGTAGTGATGCGATAATTATTATCTTCTAGTAGGCCCAAAGGTTTATGCGGTGCATGCCAGAATAGCAAATGGCAGCTATTTTAAGCATACTTTACAAACATGATATTTTTTATCATATTTAATTATTAACCATTCATTTTATAAACTGTGGTATATATGTGTATTTTCATGTAAAATCTGTTATTACAAAACGATTTTTATGCGTAAAAGCGTAACAAATCTTCATTCTAACAAACATTCGCATTTATTATAATAGTAGAAAGCAGAATTACTAGGATATTAGTAGGATGGGAAACCTCTAAAGAACTTTGTGTCTTGAATTTTAGCACGGTCTATTTTTTTACTATATGCGCGTGCAGCAACACGCACACAAAAAGACTCGTTAATTATAATTGTTTAGATTTGTTAAAGTGAATATATTCTTATAACATAAAACATTTAAGATAGGTTAACGAGGTTGTTAAAAACAAACTAAATAGAGAAAGTTTCTGGTTGGTTAGGACAGTTTGGGCCGATCACCCAATTGTCTGAAATGTACGTTGAATCATACGTTGGATGGGCATGCAAAAAGTCGGTTCACGCACCAACCCGCGTTGGACCAGCGTAGTGGGATACGGTCCTGAAACCCCCTAATGGAGAGGCTTATGTCCAGCAGCGGACTGACACAGGCTGATGATGATCAGTGTAAGATTCAATACATATTTTCGTTTGTATTCTCTTTATTAACAGATAGGTTGTTTACATGAGACATTCTAGAGACATATTCACTGACAAAAAATGTAATAAAACAAGTTCGAACCTGACTTTAACTTATAAGACTAAATGAACAAAAATGATCTCTTGACAAACAAGGGAAATAACGTAACGAAACTCTATTAAATAAGGCTGACCCAGAAATAATTAAAACATACTAAGATGAGAAAGAAATAAATTTCGTTCGTCTTAACATTGTGTCACGCACCTTTGTTGCGGTAATACATTTCACAGTTAAAACTGTAAAAAAGTTTTGTAAGAAGACTGTATTCAACGAGGTGAGTTTCTTTTTTATGCATCTTATTCAAATAAGCGAAGGTCGTGTATACAGTGGTTGAGCTTGAAATGGTTACTTTCGTTGTCCTAAATATGTTCTTTTAGGTTTTGTAACATCGCCCGAAGTACTCTTCGTCAATCATTTATTGTGACATTCCCGTAATTGTAACGTTATAATATTTATGGACTCTTAACTTTTACCGATGGTAAGTTGCGTTTGTTACAAACTTCCGTTTAAACAATACGTCAATTAGAATTTATTGGAAATCTGTGCATGATTTACGAATAAACTTTTCTTTCAAATTCATCAAATATAAAAAGTGGTAAACAATTATTGGGCAGAAACTGACTAGGAACTTCAAGAGAATGAGCGAGCTTTATGATTGAAGGTTAGTTTAAAAATTAGGCAAATAAGATATTGAATAAAAAGTTAATAAGAAAAATGATAGGTGTAAGTCGAATTAATAATTTTTTTTAAACCACCAATATTCTATAATTTAAATATTATACTTATAACGTATTTATTAACATAACTATTTATATCATTTGATATAGTGTAGTATTTGCTGAAATAAAAGAAATAATCACAGTAATCACTTCGGATACAGCATATCATTTATAGCCAAAGAAAAAAACTATCAATAACATTAGCATATAACCTATTTTAGTCTCTACCACCAGAAAACAACCACAGTTCGAGATAGAAAATTATCTTAATTAATCATTTAAATTAGAAAATTTAAAAAGTTAAATAATTAAAACATGACTCCAGATTAAAACTCGTGAAAGTACCGCCTTATAAAGTCAACGCAGGTCACTCTACGATAATTTCAATACCGTTAAAATCATTCCGCCGATAACTATTAAATAAATTAGTTATTTTGCATAACTTGTGGCAAATATAATCTAGTGAGCTATTAGTGGTTATCTTTTGTACAACAAACTTAAATAATTAACATTTTAACCGATGACTTCTAAGGCCACATTAATGCTTTCCAAAACTAGTCACTGTGATGGAAATTGGACATTTCTATTCTATTTAGATTATTTGTTTCGTCGCAACCTCTCGCTCCAAACTATTTAAATCTAATGATATTCAAATGCTAACAAGAATTAAAGAAAATACTCCGGAAGTAGGCTTCTCAATTAAGTTCGTACTTCGTGCACAAAAATCTTTTGTTAATATTTAGTTGCGCAACAACATGCATTTTGGTATAAACCAAAAAGCCTATGAGATTTATGCCATTGTTCATGGGTTTATTGTTAGGAATTTGGCCTACTTACGTTTCGATGGTTCCAATCTTTGATAACTCACAATTTAGGCTTGGGCTAAATGCTTTCCAATTTTTTTGTTTAATGAAAGCTCTATGTTACGTATGCTTTAATTATCACAGCGGTGAAATATATCGGTATGTAACATTGTTAACGATAAAAATATTTAAAGTATGGCCGACATTATAAATAAGTCAACAGTGATTTTGATAATGACAACCGTTTTTAAAGTAATTCTAACTTCTCATATACAGTTTAGCTAATAATTATAAAATAGATAAACCAAATAAACTTATGTATTATACTTTATTAAAACGCTTAGTATATCTTAGCTAATTGTAAGTACACGTTATGAATTATTGATATCTTTAAATATCATTGCTTTGGACCTGTCCTAAACGGATCAGTTTCACTTGTTAGCTTTCTAGGCAATGCGAAGTATCCATCGAAGCGTGCCCTACGCCACGATATCTCCTCCGTAAATAATATATAATGCAGTTATCGACTCTCTCGATACGTTTAACTGTAACCATATATAAAATTCATAAAGGTATATATAAAACAGAGATAAATAGAGAAACATAACAAATATAAGTGTAATGTAAATGTAAACACAACTTGAGAAATTGAATTCGATAAAGAATTTATTAAAAATTATTAAACGGACTTTAACTACACCGCGGTGCCTATTTCTACCACAAAGCAGTAGTGTGAAAACACTACTGTGTTCCGGTTTGAAGGGCACCGTAGCCAGCGTATTTACTGGTTAAACGAGACTTAATCATCAATAACATCCTTTGCCTCACGGTAGGCAGCGCGATTGTGATACCAGTATTTCCAATGTCTATGAGCGTCGGGGGTCACTTTTCATCAGGTGGCCCGACTGCTCGTCTGCCTGCGCAGGCAATAAAAAAAATAAAAACTAATTTTATTCCTATTTATTAACATAAAAATTTATGTTTTAACTACTAACGTTTTAAACACTTTGTAGCTGTCATAGTCACTGGACATGATACATATTTAAAATTGAATTAAATGCGATAGAATGTACAAAATTTTTTGAATTGAATCACGTGTATTCTTCGCGTAAATAAAAGAATTCATATATTTTTTTCAAAACGTTAATATAATATTGCATTCTCTGTTATAATTTATTATTACAACTGTTATCTTTATTGCGCAATATTAAACGTGTGCTTTTAGTAGTTCATTTTACTTTAACTTTATTACTCGTGAAGGCCTGCAATTATCGATCGATTACTTTCACGTGGGCCTCATTTTGACACGCAATGAAATACGTATTAGTGCAAAAATAAGCCAAGAACACAGACATACATCTATAATCCTTTATTAAAATTACTGGTAGATATGGATAAGATAATATTAATAAAGAAAAGTAGTATAGCAGTACTACTTTGTACTTGATATGTGAACCGTATTCAAGAGTTCTTAAATCATCTTTCTATTAAAATGCTCAATTTTGTTCTAAATATTTGTTATATGATCGATTAATCGCATAAGAAAAGAACCTAACTCTAAAATACGTTCTCAAATTATTTATATTAAAAGCTTTCTCATATAAATACAACAAAAAAACGTGTTGTTTGGTATTACGCCATTTTAACGTAATGCTTACGAATCTTCTGAACGTTCCAGTGCTCGTATTTCAAGATTCACTTGGAAAATTGCTATCTATTAGTGCGCTTTTACCCATCCCTCGATTTACGTTTGCGAAGTGTCTGTTATGTGATAGACAGAAGACGGTAGACGATACTTACTGTCCATCTGAGTAGAGTGATCTCCCTAGAGGGCGTAGTATTATTCAACCGATGCTTAACCTGGGGCGGATGGCGTTCACGGATAATTTACTTTTAGCCATCCTTTCTTACTGATATGTACAAAAGTATCTCTGTCCGTCTGTCTGTCTGTTCGTGTTTACCGTCCAAACCACCGAACTGATTTTGATGAAATTTGGTACATACACAGATATAGATTACAAATACATAGATTGCGTTTTAGTGCAAAAAAGTAGTTGAAAAGGTTGAAAGGGAATATGTATCTAATACAATTGTTCCTTCTTGATGATAAAACTAATGGTTTTATCGTCACCTTGGGTATGTATCTACTATACAATATATTGGAATACACCTAGCTATTCCACGAGGACCGATCTGCGGGTACCAGGTAGGGTATGAATCGTTACATTGAATCATTTCATATATTTCTTAAACAAAAAATTCTCAGGTGGTTTTAAGTTATCTCTAATCTTTTCAAATATAGAATTTGATTTTAATTCACATACTTAATTTTACATAGAACACTTCTATTCATTGTTAGAGTTGCAAGGTGTAGAACAAGCAATTGTGGAGACTCAGATATCATCTACCTATGCTTACACATAAAAATTTCTCAACAAAATGTCGGTTGACGTTTGGTGACCGTCTTGAACTTACATCTCTGCAAGAACGATTGAAAGCTGCAATATTCGTGCAATTTATTTATGAAATAGTACAACTTTTGCTTAACTATTTCAAAAGCGTAAAGTATAGATATTAACATTGCATTGGGCTCACTTAAACGCCTGTCCATCAGGAAAAAGAAAACCAAGAATTTATAAGAATGTTTTAAATATGATTTAATACCCTGATAAAATAAATTTAATGTAATCTTCTTGCAAAATGCAAGTCTTGTTCAGAGTATAAGAAGGCTGTTTTAAACTATATTATGACAAAAAATAAACATAGTTAAGTGCGTACTAATTTCAATTTGTTTCACTTGACTTATAGATATTTTAATTCATAAGCATTTATTAAAACGTTATCGGTTACTACTATGTTGTGTACCGGAATACATGCTTAAATATTATTAAAGTATAAAACAACTTCTGTTAATAATCCACTCTTATTAACTGTATACTATACCTAACCAATACGCATTAATTATTAATTTCAACAACAACTCATGACGTAACTTAAACCGCTCTGATTGGTCTCTGACACCAAACTTTAATCATCACGTGATATTTAGCCAATATGAGGTCTATGCGTTTTGGCGCTATTACACTTTATTACAATGGTCGGAAAGCTTTAAGAAGAATGCCTTTAATTCAGCTCTGGCATACTCTTTCTCGATAAATAGTTTATACTCAATACATTTAATATTAAATCTAAGATTTATTAAAATATCAGTGCGCTCTAACAAAGGAATAAGATCAAACACTGAATAAATGAGATCTTTATTTACACAACAAACTTTAAGCCAATAAAAGCTTTATAACAAACAACAAATTATTCCCAAAAAGCGGAAGTGAAATACCGTTTGTTACCAAATTCCTTTCGAATTAACACACCTTAGTCATGTTCACGGTCGGCTATTCGAAACAATGGGGAAACGCCCAGACCTGCCCGTCTGCAGCGTTTGCCGCTGTAAAATCGGTTTTTATGTAATCCTTATCAGTAACATCTTCAAAATATTTGGCGAATACAATTATAATGTTAATATTCACGTTATATATTCAATCGCATAAAAGTTTTAGCTTATGTTAAAAGGTCATATGAATTGCAAAATCCATTACACGAACCCGATTAGATATTCTATGTTTGTAATAACATTAGCTAAGTCAAAATGACTTGACATGATACAATATTTATTTCATACGAAGACAGCCGTAAATTATTCAGTAAGTAAGAATGCCATACATTTGACACCAAGATGCTCTAATATCATGTGTTTTTTTTAATAAAAAAATCATTTAATTTACCCTTGCAAAGAAAACGAGTAAATGTTAGCTAATATAAGCTGCTTTTATTGTATAATTAAAATATGTTACAAATATTAATAACTTGAGATGGTTTTCAGTTATGAACCTTAGGTCCGTTAAATCTAATTAAAATATAATTAGATTTAATTTTATTTCTATCACAACATAGTTTTCAGCTCCGGATTGTTTCAGTTCTGTAAAAACTTATATAATTCGTATGTCAGACAAGAAAACAAATTATTGCTCTATTTCTATTGGTGATCTTAATGTTATGTGATCTAACACATCCCTTGATATTTCCATTTTACTTTCGAACTATTAACAAATATCTTAAAACTCACTAACCTTGAGATAGAGCGCTCAAACAAACACTTCAGCTATACATATTAGCCTCAATAAAGATTAAAAAAAACTAGGCTTTCATCAGCCAATATTGCATGTAGTTAGTAACGAGAATTGGCATACAAATGTGTAACATCCCGAGTGAATGAAAGCTTAACATGTCAATGTGTTGTAATACATCACAATTAGTAGCTACGTAAATATTGCGCTGGTGCTGTGACTGCTTTGATTTGTTCGTGGGATGACTAAACCGGTTACGAGCAATTGGAATTTCGAATCACTTCAATATATACAATACAGGATGTTGAATGTTCAAATAAATATCTCAGTTTTGAGGATTGTGTCGCATTCAATTACTTTATTGTTATTTTAAAATTATATCAGACGTTCAGTAAAGTATAGTAATCGTGGAAGTAACTGACAATTTTATTTTTCAATTCTTTATTCTGGTGACATTTTTTTTTATAGTAGCAATAATAATGTGTATAACACATACTGCAACCCAAATAAAATGAATAGAATGACGAAAATATAAAAAAAAATATATTTTTTACATATTTACAACATTATAATGCGGAGTTTCCTCTCCGGTTTAAACTAAGATCTTTGCTATATTAATTGTACGGCAATAATTGTATAAATAAGATTGCATAGACGAATTATCGACAGCAAACACGATGAAAGTTTTAATTAGGGTTTAATAAATCGCTTGCGTAATTGCGATGACTATCAATTTCTGCTGTTAAAATTAGATGAATCGTAAATGTCATATAAAATTATATCTAATCTTTTTAGAAGCATTAAAACTATACGCAACTTACCTACCTGTATAAATGATGCTCATACTAGGGTGTGTCTGATTGCGCTTCTCAAAAGTGATACAAATAATAGTGGCAATTAGTCAAAAAACGCAGCGCCTTTCACTGTAGCAATGGTAGCGCGTATGATTGCGTTCCGACGTATGTAAGTGCGTTAATTCGTTGATCACGCAATCCCACGTAATATCACTCGTTATTTATTTAATATACACCTTAAAAGCGCTGCTACTGTTAAGAAGAACCAAATTATTTAAAAGGATGACCCGATTTCGGTAGAAGAACGTATCCTGAAATCTTGAAGTATGACACGCGTAATTCCATTTTGACAAATTCATATCAATTATATAGGAATGAATGAATGAATTTTACTAAATGTTTTAGGTAAATTCTGTACATTAATGTATTATATTAAAACTTATTGTTATTACAACAACAGTGATTTATTACCTTTTTCTTCATCATTATCTATCGATAGTTCGTTGATAGCCAAGGTGGTATACCCGAAGCTTTCGTAAAAATTATCCACTCAATACATACGGTGATTATACAGCAAAGTTATGAAAATGCTTTATCAAGAACTAGCGACCCGTCCCTTCCTCGCACGGGAGCTATGCTGATAGAAAATGTACCTATAATATTAAGGATAATCACTCTATCTATTAAAAAAACCGTAATCCGTAGCGTAGCCTGAAAGATTTAAGCATACATAGGGATATAGGGACAAAGAAAGCGACTTTGTTTTATAATATTATATCAAGAATAACAATATGACTTACCCTTTAATGGTTATATACTATTCTACAACTTTTATGTATCCAGTTTAATCTAAAAACCTGTTCTAGTGGTTTCTGGCAGCGTCGTTTGCGTTATAAATGCATATGTATAGATTAATCAAATTTGACAAATGTATCCTCTTCTAATGTATGATAATCTAGAACTTATCTTTATGCATACCAGTATTGACCACAATCACGTGAGTATTTTCACGTCTAGACGGTTTCGTAAGCCGGCTTATGCATCATCTCGTATTTTATTTTATAGCCTCAATCATATTCCACGCCCACTTATAAATAGCGCTGTTAGGTTTTATGTTTTATGTTTGCGAAATTCTCGTCGAATTAGCGAGATCGCATATTGTTAGCATGTCATGGAACGTAAAAATACTATTAATAATCTGTCTCGTGGTATTGGAGGCCGTAAAAATTTGACACGTTGAAGGTTATATTAAAGAAATAGGATTCATAAACTGTTACACAAATACTTTTATGAAATTTAGTATCGTAATTTTCCGTTTTAAATATTGTTAATAAATTATATTTGTATTCTACGGCAATCTATTGTTTAAATCATTCTTGTTTTCATTTGTATAAATATTAAAATGTGATAATTGTATTTTTTTTCATATATATATTTTGCTTATTTTATGAGGCATTAATATAGTAACTTTTATATTATATTTTATAAACATAAATTTCCAGTTTTTACTTAAAAATAACACCTTGCTACCATAGACAGTGGCCTAAATGTGTGTTTCAATAAAAGAGATTTGGCGTAAATGTAAAAATGTTCCGAAAAATTTAATTCAAGTAGCTATTTAATGTGAAATCAAAGAATGAAATTATCAAACTTGATCACGACAGAAATACAGTCGTTGCATATTCATTTATATCGTTATAATGAATAAATTATTGGGTCAATACTCAAATAATCTCCCAAGTTATTCTAACTAATGAACTACTGTGTAAGTTCAAATCGCTTTTACCAATTCAAAAACTATTATAATTCAAGATAATATAGTATTTGTGTAATAATATTAAACTCGCATGAAACCACTTGATGAACGTTGCAATACAATTAAATGACCCTCAAACATTTCAGAGTATAGAAACAAAAACGTATAAAAATATATTTTTTTAATAACAACACCGTTCTGACTTAAGTATCTAAAATAAGAATATATTATTGATAAAAATAACATTTATTACAATATATTAACAACAGAAAACATGGTGGTATGGTTAGATCATAAAGCACATATCAATACAATTTACACGACGGAAGGCAACAAAAAAAATCTTCGGTGGTTATTATTATAAAACTGAAACGAAATAAATATAACTATTACTAGAGAAGTTTGTATTATGTAAGTTTGGTATAGGAGGGGTTGCGCCCTGAACTATAATTAATCAAGTCACTACTTTGGGCTGCAATATCATTCTCTTCTTTTGAAACAGTTTGAGATGTAGATGCTTGCAGCTCATTAGACGTTGAGGCTTGTGGGTTCTGAGGATAGTTGTGTTTCGGCTGCGTACTGGTTGGATAGTAGACATTTTGATTTGTAGGATAAAGGAGGTTACTATACAACTGAGGATTTATCTGTGGGAAGAGAACACCAGGAGCTTGTCCTAAATACGGTGAAGGTACAGAAAAAGGCTGATAGTTTGAAGGGAAATTGAAATGTCCCTGTTGTGATATTCCTGATATTATTGGATTTGCAGGTGCATTCTGGTTAGTGGGAGTATATGCTTGGGGAAATTGATAATTAGCTAGCCCGACTGATGGTTGATATATAGCCATTTGTAATGTCCGTTTGCAGCCTTAGAAGGTATTATTTGGTACTTCGACTGATACCCTGGGTTTGGTACGAAGTTTAAAGGTAAAAATTGTGATGCGCCTTGTGGCAGAGCTGCGTTTGCCAGCTGTGGGTTAGAATGTGCAATCGCTCCATCGTTTGCACCATTAGACAGGGAATAGTATTGAGTTGTTGGATTTTGATAGAAAGAGCTCGGGATTTGAGCTTGGTAATTTTGAGTCAACGCACTTTGAGTATTAGGGTTTTGAGAGAAAATATTGTATGCGAACTCCGGTTTCTGTCCACTCGTCGGGATCGCATTTACTCCTGTGGTCTTTCCAGCGCCTCTTTTCTTGTGTTCAGCGTCGTCACATTTTACCACAGCTGCAATGCAAAAAATAATCTGCAAAAGAGATAAGATTTAAATTAAAAATTTACTTTTAAATATTTATAGCATTGTAGGTCAACACAATAATTGGCTATTTTTACATTTTTTTTCTCTTTTTCTACATCAACATAAACTTACCAAAATTTCTTTGATCGCCATTTTCAGGTAACTGAGGTCATATGTTACAACCAACTACCAATTATTGTACGTGTATTTCAATAAAACTTATACTATATACACATTTGCATAATTTTCTTCAAAAGAAAACCGCGGGAAATGCGTCCTCTGCTACGTCGCCCGGGAAAGTGTAGGACGGTGTTAAGTTCATACATTTATATGAGCGAGCTCGGGCACTTTCTTCAGTTAGTACTTGTAAGTAAGACCTAGGGAAGTGATAGGTCTTTGTCCTGTATCGTAACGGATCCAGTTCAAGTGTCGCCTTCCTGATCGGTCGCGGAAACGCTTCGCGGGCATTCGTCGATCGCCCATGTCCGTTTTCCTAACTGGACACTTACGTCTTCTGTACTGTGTGTCGTTAACGGTGAAGTTAGAGCAGATCAATCATACATTCTTCTTTACATTGAAATAAATATATATTTATTCTTTAATACTGTTGCTATTTTCTTGATAATATTTTATTATTACTTCGATTAAGTTGCCATTTCATATTTTGTTTAGTGATGCCAACGTATTAAGTAATAATATTTTTTTTTTATTTAAATTCCGATCAAAGTTTCCTTTTCAGTCACATTTGTTGTCTTGAGACATTTACCTTAAGGAAATAAAGTGCGTATAATATAAATAATTGTTATATTTTTATTAGATGGAGCTACCTGAATATATTCCCTGAAATTACATAATTTTATATCTTTTCTTCTTAAAATTTATTTTTCTCAGTAAGTTTAACTAGCCCGCAGCAGCCAAAGTTATTTTTTTGATGTAATTAATATTTAATTAACTTAAAAAAACTGTGTTCGTGTACAAGTATCAACAAATAAATACAAATCCTTTCTCAATAACTTACCTGATTACTAACTTTATTCTATTACTGGTACAAGCATATGGAAACGAAGTTTCTAGACGGAATGCAAGTATTTACCTTGTAAAGCGATGACTAGAAATAGTTAAAAATACTACAAATAGTTGCCGTCAACGAATGCGCATACTATTATGTGAGTGTCCTAATACCATTCTAATTAATTAAAACTCGCTACTTGAGTCATAATTATTAGCATTTATTTAAAATTTAATGATATAGTGTATTTTAAGTTTGATTTCTTTATGGAAATTATTAATTGAACGCTTAAAGTTACCTTTTAGGTTAAAAAGGGTAAGTAAATTATATTCAAACTAGTACATTTCGATATTTATTAAATCATTAAATTTCTAGTTTTTTTTTTTAATAATTATAAAAAGAAATATCATTTGAAACTCAATGTTGTAAATATATAAATTTTTTTAATGCTTAGTAATGTTGGTCATCAACAAATGTAAGTCTACATATTTTAATTCTTTGGTAACGGATATATAACTAAAACGTAATATAAAATATTTACAAAAATATTTGTACTAATTTAGAAAATGATTTCTTCTTAGTTATTTTCCACTATCTCTATTCACAATTTGGAAAGAAAACATATGAAATTTCGTCTATTTCACATTTGACTGGGTGGGATATAAATTAAGAATCCCACATTGGCCAAGCTATTACGTAAGCAACCTAAACAACCTGCACCAACATGTAATCGATGAACTACCCATGTTCTCGTAATCGCTGACAGTATATCATTATGTGATTCAGAACACCTTTGAACTTACCCGTCCGTTACAAGTCGTAATTTTATAATGACCACTTGATTTTTTTACCTAATTTCGAACATTGCTGCTAATATTATCAGTTAAGTTATAATTTATTCGTATTTTTAATTTTTCTTAAGCGTTTTTTCATTAAAATGCATTTTTAAACCAAATTACATCTACAGTATATTGTTACATACACCGCATTAGAAATTAAATGATCTTTTTAGATCTATACTATCTCGGTTTTATTTGTGTAGCGTTTTTATCGAAAAAAAATGTTATGATTACAATACTGTAATAACAATTGGTTCCCTTCGATGATTTATACCATCATTTAATTATGCACGAAACAAAAGCAAATAGTATTATGTAAATAAAGTTGAAAAGTGTAGATTGTACTATTTGCAATGCATTGGATCTACTTATAAACAATGAAGGAAGCTTTATGGTGAAATACAATCAACAGACAGTCGTTCAGTGCCTAAAATTATAGCAATTACTCGAACCGCTACTAGTTTGAACATCGCTAATTCACACTGTTTACACTGCGCTAAATGTACGCGTGAGAACCGTTACCGCTAACATTTAAAAAAGGTGTAGGCAAATATCATAGCATTTTATTTAGTTCTAAAATAATATTATAAATAAAGATTTTTAGTTCAAAGATACGGTACATATTTTACGTCATCGCTATTAAAATAAAAGTAAAGTTAAAATAATTAAGTGTTTTTGAACGCAGCAAACTAAATGTACAACTTTATTCGCCCAAAAACTAAGGCTACACACTTATTTCATTAATGCCCAAGAAAAGACTTCAACGCGTGCTCGCTTAATTAAGAAAGCTTTTTAACGACACCTACTACCTCAAACGATAAAGCATACAGCTGCTTTTAATTCATTAGACATCTGAAACTTAACCATTTGCCGTTAGATGGCGTGTTCAATATATTTATGCAATAACTACTTGTACAGTAATTATTTCTGTAAGAAGTCTTAAAAGCATTGGGCATTTAAGTGATTAATTGTCTGGATTCTACCTTTTTAAAAGAAGCCTTAACAGGGTTTAGGTCTTTTTTAATAAAAATAGTCTATTAGAGTGGGGTATTTTTCATATATGGATAAAAGAACAATAAAATAATAATCTATTTTTTTTAAGAATTTCTTACAAAATAACAACTTCTTAATTATAAGCAGATAACAACGTGCCCTACCTGAAAACCACTCCGCGATTTCTGTTGACATGTTTCATATCGGTGATAACTTTTAAGGTCTTTAATCAAAATGCCGTGCATGGCATGTTTTATGCATATAAAACTAAGATTTTTTTAATGTATTACCTTTTATGTAAACTTTCACTGTATTAGCTTAATTGAGCTTAGAATCTGCTTTATAGATTTTTTTAAATGTTAACATTAAAACGGTTATTGTGGGTTAGACTTTAAACATAGATATATGCTATCGCAGACTTTATTATACACCAATTCAAGTAGTACAATTTTGTACAACATAGTTTTATTCTATGTTTTAAGGTTAAGGCTGCGTTTGCAATTTAGTCGCATCAAGTTGAGATTTTGACGCCATCATTTTCTTAATTTTTTTTAATATTTATTATACTACTTAATACAAAAATATATCAAAAATAGGGTCAAATGACAGACAACACCCATCATTAAAAAAAATAATGAACAAAATCAGATTACTAGGAGCGAAGCCGCAAAGTAACATTAATAAAAAAAGACATGCGTTCCGAATTGAGTACCGCCTAAATATTTTTAATCATGTCAAAAGCCGTATTTAACACTCTATGTGTGTGTAACATAGAGTGTTTTATACGGCTTTTGACATATTTATATTAGACTTTTATGTTAGCAGTATAAAAGTTTTGTCGCTAAAATAATAATGAATAAGGAGTTTCAAATTATCAACTTTTCTAGGTGCGTCCAATCAATCAGCCATTAGTTGCTCATTATTAAGGAATTAATCAGGAGCAGACTTAACATTATATAGTAAAAAACGAATATAGTACCAAAAGGATCTTCAATATACCTGTCCTGTACATTATATATGTTTGACATTATTTAACGATGCATAAAAAGAATAATAAGTTTTACATATTATTTACCAATGTGCTCGTACATACGTTAACATACGCAAATCTTGTGCCAAAAGAGTCATAAAAATAATGATTGCAATTTCATGGCTCGTTATGCGGCATAAATTATATTTCTCAGTTATTGTACAAACACTTTTTGTACAGCGTATTAGTGATGAATGAAGACTAAGAATGAAGAATTTGTCAAATTACTTATAATAAGAGACAAGGTCAATTTATTATGTCTGGAATCTAACCGTCAAACATTTACATCCAAGTATAGCAAAGTTTCTTCCAAATCAAATCAAAAGTGGCACAGATGAGGTCACGGCAAGGAAATGGAGCGAGTTGTCCAAGTGTATGCAACTTGAACAACTGGATTTCTATACCAGCATTCGATTTCTAAGTTCGTTTCTAATTAAGGTAGTTTCACATAGGCGGACAGCGTTTTACACTTTGAACAACATTCTTTAACAACGACAAGATATTTTATTGTTTTAATTGAAACCTCTTTGTATTAATTACATTATTGTATTACGTTGCATTTTGTTCAATGCATTTTAAAAGTAGTTTTATATTAAGATAACAAATCGTTATCGTTATTTTCTTGCTAATGTTCTTATGGTTCATTAAATGAAAGTGATTTTTATGTGTTTATTATTAACTTTAGTCATAACCAAGCTTCGTTAAGGTTACACTTGTTAAAAATATCATGTTTGTTTTTAAAAATATACTATTAGATTTATTTATTAAATTATTTTTTTAGTAATGCCTGAACCAGGACTATTATTATTGTGACTTCCATGCTCTATCAGTTGTTTAAATCGTTCTATTACGTACCAAATTATCGGGTATAAATCGAATTATGTAATGGATAAGTCTAGTAAATTAGA
The DNA here is from genome assembly GCA_029286875.1 of Lamproptera curius. Taxonomy (NCBI): domain Eukaryota; kingdom Metazoa; phylum Arthropoda; class Insecta; order Lepidoptera; family Papilionidae; genus Lamproptera; species Lamproptera curius. The sequence goes on along the minus strand of JAGSMT010000041.1, from coordinate 236,031 downwards.
TCAAGTAACGAGGCGCGAAATTTTACGTAATAAACTCAATTGATTTATTAAGGCTTATTTTGCTACCGTAATACTACAGTTATTGATTACTCTTTTTGTATATTTCTATATACCGTATAGGTACTACGTTACTAATATAAAATAATTACGAACACTAAAGAGTTTGTTTACGTTTCTGCCGTGCATGATTACAATTACCTCTTCCTCTACAATTATATTGAATGTTCATTATTTTTCTTATTTAATTATTGATTGATTATACTAAATAGTTTGTTCTCCAAAACAAGTTTGGAGCCGGTAGATGAACTGGTGATCGTTACATAATCGTGAGATCAACAATTCGGAAGTGAATGCAGTTGACTTACATTTGATCCACATACTTTGTCAACTGTAACGTCTTTTTTTCTCAGTTTTTGTGAACACAAAGCACCTGAGAGAGTATTACGCAATATAATCCGGATGCAGACACAATAATGATATCAAATCAGTCTAATGATGTAACGTTTTAGCTTCCTTCACTTTCCTGCGAGCGAAATTGAAGATATCGCACGTGTTGATTACTTAAGTTTCTATATCACGTTTCTTCTGTTTGCGGCAACTTTCTTTCATTGCACTGTATAACGTTTGAAAGTTACTTGATAGATCTTGAATTGATACCATCAGGATTAAATCAAGTACATGTTTAATTTCCTTTTTATTGAGGTATTAAGACATTATTTATACAAAAGAAACAACAACGTCAATTATAATTATTTTTATTTTTCAACAAAGTTTACAAACAATAACAATAATAAATAAGCTATCTTACTTAATACGGTATATGTACAGGTATTCATCGCCTATCCACTTTCAACGTCGATTATACGGTTAATTTATTTTTATTTGTCAAAGTCGTCTGGTAATAATTTAGCCATAGATCATTTTAATTGTAGAAGTAAACAACTAAATAGTGTTACAAACCAGTAAGTCTTTCATAGCGATATAGTATTACATTTAATCTCTATGTCAATTTCACCCATATAATCAGTACTCAGGTTGAAAATTGGTTACGCCCTTATACATAAATCTAATGATTGCGAGGCTTAAGCTCCTCGCTGTATTTAATGGTGTTGTATGAGGTCTCGCTGTAGGCACCATGTGAGTCCTTTGGTGATCCATACCGTGGGCTAGATCCACCAAAGTTGTATTTAGGACCAGCCGAGTAAGCACTAAGTGCACTAGGGGAGGATGAGGGTCCTCTGTAAGAAGAGCCACCGCTGAAACTGCTGGGAGAGTGCTTTGAAGACGAAACATAATATTGCGGGCTAGATGATGACGCTTGAGCATAAGAGTTTGATGGCGCCCCATAAGTTGTCGAGGGTGATCCCAAATGACCACCGGACGAGAAAGCTGCGATCGACTCTAATGATCCAAAACCTTCGGATTTAGGTGGTAAGTATGACGGTGATACGAATTTCGATGCGCTGCCTCCGAAACTGCCGAGTGATCCTCCAAAGCTAGCGCCATGACCAGCAGGGCTCAGAGCAAAACCTCCATGTGGGCCTGCAGAGAAATGAGCACCGCCAAATGATGGCGCAGCATACGATCCAGATAGACTGGATAGACCGTGGTTTGAGTCACTTGGGATGGAAGCGCCTAAGAAAGCAGAAGGCTTGAAAGAACCTTTTCCAGGGGCACCATAACCTCCGCTTAAAGTGCTGTATTGACCTCCTAGGGCATGTCCAGAGTTACCTAAAGTATATCCAGACGCAGAATGTCCACCATTTCCAAAAGCGATTTGAGCGGAACTACCGGAGCCATGACCAGCACTAGGTGCAGCATATGACAGAGAAGGCTGATTGGATTGAGATTCAGATGGGGTAAACAATACGGGGCCAGTAGAGCTGTAAGAGCTTAAACCTTTAGTGCCAGCAGCGTATGATGGGACCTGAGGCTGAGCTTGTTCAAAGAGTGCATATTGCTGTTGCAACTTGGGAGCGCCATACGAAAATTGTGGCAATGACGCTTCTTGTCCTCCGTGCGCGCCTAAATTGCTCAATTGATATGCTCCACCATGTCCAGATGGTTGTAAAGAAATTGCTCCAGAATTAATACCTTGAGAAATTTGACTCATTAACTGGGATAGATCACTGCCAACTAATGAACCGTGACTGGGCTGCAGAGTGATAGGAGCAAGTTGTATCGTGTTATGTCCGTTAGATGGTAAGCTTTCTGAAGACAATTGATATCCTGATCCCGATCCTTGACCACCAAAACTGTAGCTTGGCTTGCCACCACCCACGCTGTATCCTGCTCCTACGCTGATTGAACTGGCCTCTTCTTGCCCATAAGAGGGAGATTGATAACTGTGAGAAGAGTGACCGACACCAGGATATCCTCCTTGTGCTTCCCGTTTTTCCTTCGTGTCATCTACTTTTGCCTTGATTGCGATCGACGTTGAAGTACACAAAATGGTGATGAATACAACCTGAAACAGATTTAAAACATTATATTATAAAAAAATCTAGTCCAAACAGTGAATTTTTCGATCCGTATATTTCACTTCCGTTAACGGACATCGCGTACAGAGAGTTCACAAACAAGTTTCCCGCCATAATATAATGCCGACCCGCATTACGCTCTTCAAGATTAAAGCCTGCATTATAAGTTTAATTTCACTTTTACCGCTTTTACTTGCAGCATTAAATTACACCTGCGTTAGCGGTGATATTATAAACAAATGCAATTAAACTAAAGTTTTAAATCTTTATTATTTTCTGTGTGTAGATCTCTGATTTATTATTATAAATATTGCAATATTCGGAAAAAATATATAAAATATAAAGAACGCAATTACTGTGTTATTATTAAAAATCAAACATCTGGTGTTATTCATAAACATTTCTTGCAAATTGTATATTACAATCTTATATCAGAGAACTTAAACCAATTTCAATTGAAATCACTCTAACGTATAAACTGTAACAATGACATCAAAAGTCGTTCACTTTGATAGATATGCAGTATATTTTTAAATTATCATCATAGAGTGCACACTCACCGTGAATTTCATTTTGTTATGCTTATTTGGAACGCTGGTCACGTTTATGAAACTAAGTCACTATACAGATGTTTTTTCTGTTTCGTTCACAACACAACAGTGTCTATTTATAAGGAGCACTGGTCGAACGACTGCTTGGAACAGCCGCCGAATTCGTAATGTGATGTCGCTGCGTTTTCACCGAATTTATAAGACGGCGGTCTTGCTAAGAACCCGGCGGCCGCTCAGGCGCTATCGGGAGGGTAAAAGTGTATCGGAGGACCCTTTCACTGTGGCTGAAAGATTGGGAGCGAGCTATCGGACTTCCAAGCCCATGAATGAGGTAATACTTAAAGGCCGGAAGTGTTGCGTCACAGTTTGGTGCGGTTATCAACTCAGACGTCGATGTCGTCCGGATGCGTTATTGCCAAACAACAAATCTTCGTATGGGCTTGGCGATACTGTAACACTTTTGAATGCGATACTTTTTTACAAATAAAGACCAAATCGACTGTTCATTAAGCATTGTTTTCACAAAGTATGATATTATAATCAAGTTTTATTTGTGCAAATAAGTAGCTTAAAGTGAGTCGAATGTGATAACGGGAAACTTCCGGTGTTAATAACAAAAGCTGAACGAGCAAACTTTGTGTCTTGAATTTTGTGATGTAAATGCACTTTCGTTGTTTTGTCGTGTACGTTGACATCATGATGCACGTGCTTTGAAACTTAAGAGTGCCTATGTGGTCGCAATGGTCACCATAGGCAACAAGACGAATCTGCATTATGACAACATAAATTATAAGTTTAAAACATGATAATGAAATGTCAGGAATATTTTAAACAAAATTAAATACAATAAAATCCGTAAGGTCATTAACGAAATAATTACGTTTGATGAAACTTTCCTGTATGTCTCGCGTATTAGGTGCATTATAGAAATACATTGCTGTACCTAACCTAACTGCATATATTTCATAATATTTCTAGAACTCTTTTATAAGTACTTAAATAAACACCATGGTTAAATTTTAAATATAAAAAATAAATTATTTCATTAATACACAGTTAACATTTTCAGTTACGTCATCTAAAAACCTAAAAAAGCCTTCAACTTATAACAAAACAAAATTAACACAAAAATGTATTAACTTAAGTGATAAGGATGTTCCTTTATGAAACTTCAACCACGGTACGTTTCTCTAATCCGAAATGTGACTCTCTTCTGGAACTAATTAGGTTCCTGATTACATAACAGAAAAAAAATGCTTTTGTTCCTTATAAAATCAACTCCGTATTGATCACACAGACAGATTTATCGCAATAAAATTCCATTTCAGTAACGAATTGACAAATGTCAAATGGCAACATTTGCCAATATGGAACAATGGCCAATATTTAAACATTTACTTGTTCAGTGATCGTGCGAATTAAACATAAAGTTATTTCCGCCTTACATTTTTTCAAGTCAGCCAATTGAGAAGTTAAAACATTACAAATTTTTATTTGGTCCGTTCTTGATTAAGATTTGATTGTGCTTACGGTACGCCGTGAAAGTTCATTTTGTACTCTTATTTTTCTAATTTGACTACTCCATTAAGTTGTGTGTACGAGCTATTGTTCAGGCTATTGAATCATTTTTACATAACGGTGTTGTGTACATATATTCAATAATAATAACCTGTTCTTGGGTTACGATGACTGCATGGCCTAACAGTTAGAAAATCTCGTTAATACTTATTAATAAAAACATGTATCAAATAATATAGCATATGTTATCAAATATAGTCATTGTTTTGGTATTTAATATTGATTACACGTAAATCTTTTTTTGGGCCCGACAAAGGGATTTTTATTGCATTTTAAGTCTCTGTTTGAAATTTCATACCTGTGTGTGTGTGTACCTAAAAATAATATTGAGAGAAACCGTCTTATCTGATGAATTATTATTTTTACGATTGTATAGCTTAGCTGCTGCCAAATAATTATAAATGATATTTTATTTTAAGGTCCATTGACGATTTAAAAATAAACACTGTTAATTTTTTAACAAAATAATCAGGAATTTTATTCTCAAATTATAAATACCATAACTTTTATTGCCTTTAAAATAACGAAAACATGTTAACATAAGATAAGGCGTGACAAAGTGGATCTATAACTCAACGTGAAATTTTATGACCAACCAAAGAGATAATATTATAGTATTTTGTTTTCTGCCAACATTTAGCTTGAAATTTTCTATATTATAAATAGGTATCTAATATTATAATTTGTAGCCAGTAATACTTTTTTTACTTTACTGCGTCTGTGTAAAAATTAATCCTGATAACGGTTTTTGTTTCAGCAAAACAGGAGCCAATACATCGAGTATTGACGTGCTAAAGGCAAGTAAAATCCATTGATAGAAACTCAGAAATCTTTTGCGTTAGATGAACAATTTATTCTCTACAAAGTAATCTCACTTGTGGCTTCTTGTTCCTTTTTATTCAGCTGTTTTTGCGGCGAACGTAGAAGTTACGTAAACTATATACTTCCGTTGCTTAATGCGGTTGTTGTGGTCCCTTTAAAATGTTTTGCTTTTTATTTTATGTATGAAATGTGACATATTGCTTTGACGGTCGAAAAAAGTGAATTATATTGCGACGTAGAATTTATATGCATGGATGAAAATTGGAATGTTTGTTTGTAACATCAACATAACCTTTTTACTTCTGATGATAGCCGATATAACTGTGAGTAACTTAGTCTCCTTTTTAGAGAATCAAAAAAAGTCGCAAAAACAGCAAGTTTTTTAATATAAACATTGTATACGTAAAATGTATGCGTTTCAAAACTATTACTACTATAAAATGTTCAGAAATTAGATTATTCTTTATGGCATTAATAGTACGTTTAATGGCACGTTTTCTTGTTATTGTAATTTTATGCGTCTTTTTCGAATTGCTTAGTAAAACATTGTTTTTACTCCTTATACATCCAGCTTTTTTGTACTAAATCGTTCGATCTTACTTGTTCTTGAATATATTTACCGCAAGCGGTTTTTGACTTGCCTCTCCATGCGTAAATGGATAAAAACCTGTTTCTTTTTTATGCTTTTACTTTAGGTCAATGGGTTTTTACTATATCGGATATTTAAGCCGTATTTGTTATTTTTAGATTTCTTTGAATGTTTTGTAAGTTAAAATTCGGTATTTTAGTTACAAAGCATAAGTACATCAAAATATTTTAAGTTACATAAGTATACATAAAAAGATACGAGACTTTATGTATACAGATAATACTAGAACATTCTATCGAAGTCTAAACACAAGCAAAAAGTTAGCGAAAGCCTCTCTTGTAACCACCATTTTCCCTAGTACCGGTGGACAATTTATCAATTATCGAACGAATACAAATAAAAATTTGCTCGCTCACCGACCAGAGAAGTGGAACGCCCTATTCGCTTATCTGTTACATAAATGTAAATCTGCCAAGCGCTGTAGGATGTCCGAACTTAATTTTCACTTTTATTCGTCAGCATTCGTCTGCTCAACAACAGAAATGATTCACCTAATTGTGAGAAAGCGCGTGTTATCAAACGTTGATTCATTTGTAAGAAAAAATGTTAAGAAATATTACCTCCAGTCACGTTGGAAGCCTCAAACCGTTATGCTGATGGACAGCGTGTAATAATAGCAATGACAAATGATTTCTTCTTTACTATATTTTACAAATTCAATGAACTTTTAGTGATATATCGCGTCTATTTCAACGATTTAAAAAATAAATAAAAACGTGGCTAATTTCAATTCTAACTATCATTCGAATAATATCGAATCATATTAATACTAACTTCAGTCTATCTCGTAAAAAAAAGGACTAAAATTATAAAGTTCAACTTAACGTAACAAATCCGTAAAAGCATATTTAACTTATATACTATAATCAGGTTTTTAATTTGTATGTGTATTCGTCATCTATAGAGAATTTTTATATTTTATTAAGAGCTGTAACGTTTCACAGTTTTGTGCCATCCGACCCTCTTAATCTCTATCATCTTTAAATTGACTGCTGCCGATGTAATTCAAAATTGATGAAATGATAACAATGATAGTTCTTTCAAATTAAATTTGTTACTCATAAGTTTTAAACATAGGCCTAGAAGACATCACGACTTCTGAGATTTACTTTTATTTGTTCCGAAAAATATATACGTAAGTAATTGAATTTATAAAGTTTTTTCTATGGCAATTGATTAGTAATTTCTTCTTTAACTTTTAATAAATTATTTTCTACAATGGTAGGAATCAAGCCCATGCACATTAAGGCATAAGTCAAAGTCACTAAACACTATTAAAAATATTATTTTTTTTGCAGAGGCAAATGCTATATCTGAAATATTGAGTTAAAAACGCATCTCTATAAGTAAATCTAAATAAAGTAATTTAAATATTTTTTTTATTCATTTAACTTTAAATTGTTTTCCTTGTTTAACTTTAATGCGTTTTAATAAATTTAAACTTTCTTCGCTTTCAAAATTTAATACTCAGTGCCAAAAATTTAAAGACCCTAAATTTACTTATTCTGTGATTTGTTTACTAAAGCGTTTCGAGAATTGTTTTAAATTCAAACCAGTTCCAAAGTGCTTGGTGTAAAATCGTGACATACATTAATCGTGACATACGGGTTTTTTTACTACATCTGATAACATTAAAAACAAACTACAAAATAATTTTGTTATTTCGTGACCTTAGTGCAACGCCACTAATTGTAAAGAATTAGAATATATACTGACTAAACTAATAATACTATAAAATTTATTTAAATTAAATGAAAAGTATGTAACTTTTTCTTTTATTGCAAATAAATTTTAAGCTAACGCGTAAATTAATTCAACAATAAATGCATGATGAAACATCTAAAATAGAAGCATGTTACACCATTTGATATTTTACTTTTACTCCTTAGATAATCGGCCATCTTAAAGCGTAACATTTGGCAAACTAAAATCCTTTTCACAAGTCAACAATAAATTTCCGTTTCTATCAATAGTGAGTGTAATTAAAAAAAAACGACTCAATTATGTTAAACTAGTCGAGACACATAAACATGAGTTATATAACAAGATCGATATTAGAAGGAACATAACGGTCCGGTTGGATGAACCGGTTTTGCAAATTAAGAATGTTTATTAGATTCATACAGCACAATCCACCTTTCGTGTCGCGTGCATCGTGCCAATCGGGGTCATTTAAATTGTAAAGAATTATTTAGTGCAATAAAAGATATTAAAAGTTATTAGCATACTTTCATCTATAGATATTCTGTCGTACGCAGATATGATCGCAAGACATGATGTTTTTTATGTTGTATCAATAATCTGTACAGAGATATGTGCGTATGAGCATTGCAAATTTATTATTGAATATAAATTTTTATTTATTTGCACTTTAAGTTATTGTTCATCTATTGAATTATTAAAATGACCTCTGGTCATAATAATAATTATTATTAGTATTCATCATCATCATCATCAGCCTTTGATAGCCTACTGCTGGACATAGGCCTCCCTCCATACCCTATCCATTAGGGGTTTTGGACCCTATCCCACCACGCTGGTCCAATGCGGGTTGGTGGGTGGACCGACATTTACATGCCCATCCAAATCATGGATCGGCCCAAATTGCCCTAACCAACCAGAAAACATCACAAAGTTGTTTCCCGCGGGATTGGAACCCACGACCTCCGGCTTATAAAGCAAGTGCCAATACCACTAGGCTACGAAGGCAGATTATTAGTATTATTACTTTGATATAAGAATACTGTCATTTCTTAATTTTTTGCAAATTTAAACGGCTTTAAATTTAAAGAAAAATATTACCTGCCTTTTATAATTTATTTACTTCTTGTTAAGCTTCATTGACTGATTTTATTAAAATTTATATATTGAGGCCACTTTTAAAAATAAAATTTGCAGCTGAGGAGGTTTCTCTTTAAACTAAAAATGTATATTTTTTATGTTTAGCGCTTCCTCAAGGACTAAAGGAAAATACGACGAAAGTAACATCTATCTTTTCGTAAGAAATTTACCATTAACTAGCTATTAATTTTCATGCACAGCAAATTGCACTAAGCCTTTTAAAAATGTCTAGATTGTCCTTCTAAGTCAATCGTGTTAGCTATATGTGCGAAAACAAATAGTAAAAATTACCTACCTAGTTCGAAATACTCATTTGTACTAGGGCCTTGAACACAACAGCTAGAATATAATTAAAAAGAAACAACACAATATGGGCTAATTAAAGCACCTGATATGAATCTCACGTTTAACAAATGTAGGCAATTACGCACTTTAAAATCGTATCTTTCTATCTAGAGATCTACAGTATTTTTTATGATAATTAGTTATCTAAGCCTCAAATTTAATATTGGTGTTACAATTTACTTTCTTATCAATAATAGTTACAAGTTATTTAGTCTTATCAATCACTGTCTATAAATATTGAAACCTATAATATCTTAAATACAAATTATGTCATTTAAAAAATAACTAACAATATGAATAGATACTTTCTACTTTTATAAGATTTTAAAGTAAAGTAAACGCTAGTATGTGACAGTATTTAAATAGATAAATAAACTTTATTTTTGTTTTATCTGATTATGTAACTACATACAAAATGACATTCCTGTATTGTAATAGATATGTCAATCATATCTTTGAACTTAATAACTAAATTGAAATTAAAATTCAAAACTACTATTTGTCGAAAATTATTTTGCTACATTATACGTTAAGTTATAGTAGCTGTGGATGTTGAATATAGCATAAATCGGAAAGAACTATGTTTGGCACATTTTTTTATATATTTAACACTCATGTCTTTGGTAAGTTTTATATTTGACACAGAGCCGGTAGTTCGGCTAGTCTTTAAGAGACGATTGAGATTGGCACACCTTCTACCGACATAAGATCAATTAAATAATGGTATTATATGTAAGCTTCACTTCCTACATTCACTACTAGTACATTGCCAATTAGTTCACGACGAAGCATTTAATAATCAATACCTTAGATCTACGATTATGTATTTTCCTTCAACGTTCTGTCATTTTAAAATAATCCATTCGATTATGTAATACGGATACCCTAATTTATACAGTTTAATGCTTTTTTTATTGTTATTTTAACGGCATAAAATTCTTAAATCGCTTTTCTGAAATAAAACAAGTTGAAGTTAAAGTATTCGTAATGCAAACTCCTTTTTTTTAAATGATAAACCAACGATTTACAAAGCGATGGCCTATTGAAGTTCTCTAATAAAAGGGTTTTTTTTTCAACTTTAACTATTCCATAAGAGATCCGTTAAGAACGATTATTTATAACTTTTAGATTTTTGGATAGGTACATATTTACATATTTCACAGACTTTTTACAGATATTTGAAACATTGAGTTTTGATTATTTTATATCTTATCAATTGATAAATAACTATAAGATATAATAAATAAAATGTAATAAATTCTCTGAATTCCAAATTTTCATTTAATTCAAATAATTAATATTTATAATGTTCTCTGATTTAACTACCTTGAAATAATTTTCTAAAGCGGAAGTTTTGTTTAATGTAACCAATTTCTGTACTACTACTGTTTAAATCTTAAAATTGAAATCTTACCACGGAACCCTCTTTTCTCGTATTTACGTAAATGATATCTACATCAGACACTTTTACTATCACTCGGCATCTTTGTCGCGGTTATGGCTGCACCGCTTTACGTCACAATGCTTTTTTTTATTCTTTATAACGCTCCAGTTCGCCGAGCGTAGTGTTCAGCCAGTAATAACATAGTTAATTAAATATTTTTTCTTTTTTATTAAATCGTTATTTTTTGGCTAAAATTGTTAGCTTACCGACGACGCACGTTTAATACTGTTATGTATACGGTGAAACATAACACCTTGGGAATACCTTGCGATCTGAGAAAGTCGGAAGCGGTTTGGAATAACATTCTCTGTTGTTATTTTTTATTGATCATTGTTAATAGAACAGGACTGAATGTACCTTTTATAATGTGCTATTCTTTAATAAAACAACTAAATGTTACATTTTTCGAAATTTGCCACGTTGCTTGAATAGATATTTCATGATATTAGGACGTCTCTACGAACGGTGCCGCTTTGCAACATAAAGGTGATTTTACCATTCCTGTCCTCTCCAACCAATGTGGAGCCGCGGCTGAAAAGATGGTATTTCGGTATTTCGTACGACGATATGGTTGCTAGCAAAAAAAAAAACTAAACGATCTACCACACTGCAGATGCAATGTAAAATAACGTTCCATTTTATAAATGTTGCATTATACGCATGTACTCATAACTGCAAAACTAAACTAAAACATATTACGTAATTATAAACAAATTAGCTACTGTACACAATGATTTTATAATATTGCATTATATTTTATAGCTGCATTCCTTACATAATATTTAGTTTAGTTCTAATTTTAAATAAAGCTAACAATTCTATAATAATCTTTACACTTTTTAATCGCATCTAAGATTAGCCGTTACACAAGATGGCAGTCATTATTCAATTTACAAAGACGGCATTATTTAAAAAATAAAGAAAAATTATATGCAGTTTAACTCCTGTATTAAGTTGATACAAATTACCATTCAAAGAGTATAAAAATTATAATGGTAAAATACATATATAATGATAAAGATGATAATAAAAGTTACCATTCAAAGAACGAAGATACAAAACATATTTTAAACGTAACAGATAAAAAAATTCCGAACGCTTTAAGCGACGCGACATAACAGAGTTGTGTAACGGAATATTTTGATTTGAATTCTCTTGATATTATGTCAGAGTGTAGCATAGCATATGCAGATTACATTTAACTCGCTAAAAACTGAATGACTATTCCGCGATGAGACAATTTCTAGCATAAAACATCACTTTCACTTGACTTTTCGCCTTTTTATTGCATTCTTTTAATGAATTAGAAACGTTTATCTGAACATTCCGATACGATGTCATCTCATTAATATATCTGACGTTAGGGGTGATGCTTGTAAAAAAATGTTGAAAGTCATATTAATATAAACATTTATTTTTTGTTAACACATTTGAATACGCATCTTATAGATGTTTTTTCTATTACATATATTATTTAAAGTAATAATGAATAAATAGTCTGACATTCTTTTGTTGGCTTACTTTGAGAAACTTTTGTTCGATCAAATTATTTGTGTGGTTTGATATTTTTATTAAATGTCATGACGATAAGAAAACACTCATTCGCTAGTTCCAAAAATTTTTGTTTCTTTGAAACGTCAGTCAATTTTTGGACAGCCTAGTGCAATAATTGTTATTCTCACCTACAGACTAGCCGTATTCTACCAACCAGATTTTCCCCAACCAACAAAGAAGTCAGATACCGCCGTGTCGTACTTAAGAATGCTAACCCATTTCCATCCGTGAGTGTCGTAACTTATCCACTAGTCTTGGCAAACTTAATCTATTATTCACAGACCTTCTTTTAGTAAGTGCATGTATGCCTTACCACCGCCTATTCTTTACCTACTTCAAAATCTAATGACTTAGATGTCTTAGCTGTATAAATAACCATTCTTCCGTTAACTTATTAGCTCTGTCATCCTATAACCACCCAAGTTACAAATTGCTAAACTCTAACGTCTTTCGCAATCGTTTTTAAACTAAAACTAACGAAATCCTTGGCATTTGCTTACCTTATCTCCTAAGTATTTTTGGAAGTCTGGAAATATATACTGTTAGCAATTACAATGTAAAAAAAATCGAATAATTATTTTAAATCTGTCAAAGATATTCTTAACATTAATTTTGAATTAACTCAAGTTTATCTTTTATTTTTTTTACTGGACCGACTTACTATGGCTTATAGGAATACTGTACACATGATAAGAGGTATTTTAATTCTTTTTTTAGCGTTCTGCATCTGGAGTCTATTCATCTACTTTAAATGGCATTGTTTAAAACGGAATCTGAAAACACTTTCAATATTCAAAACAACATGAGTTGGTATGACTTTGTTTTCAAATTTAACCTTTATCTACAGGGTTATCTAGTTTAGCGGATGGATCCAGTTTAATAATCTTTAATCAATAGTTATGATATATTGTCACTGAGAAAAAAACACAGTTTTCATAGTTGTTATTCAATAAATGCAATCTACCCACTTATTGCGATACCACAAGCTCTCTAAAATGTAACGTAAATTTGGATTCTAGTGTTTTGCAACAGAAACGGACAGGTTACTTTCTAGTTAGCCTATTGTCAAAAATATATAATAAAGAGTATTGACGAGGGTAAATTAAAAAATGGGCTAGAATAAATTGATTTATTGCTCAGATTAGGGATTCTTTTGTATTCGAAAGCCGGGTATCAAGTGATCAGATGGGTGAAGGATGGAAGGATTATGAGCAGATTAGATGACTGTAGCACCTACGAAGCCAGGTGCGATGAGACGACCACCCCAGCCCAATCCATTAACTACAGTTGGACCAGCGACGACAGTCTGCAAGTGGAAATTATACAGATTATTTTAACAATTAATGGCAAAATAATATAAAAATTGTTAAAAAGTGGTTATAAAATAATAATTTGAAATGCATATGTTGCCTAACTAACTGTTTATAATCAATCTATCACTAAGTGGTATAGGCCAACACTGTAGATTGACTTAAAAACTCTCGTTTTAAAAAAGGTTTATAGATAATAAATACAATCTAATATAATTACATATTTGTTGCATGTGTAATTTACATTTACATTTACGATAAAAATTACATACGCAAAGAAATATATAATTATATACATTTTACTTAGGCACTTAAGAATATGTTATTATTAATAGAAAGTTTTGCTGTTATATTCTAATGTTGTGATTTTATTAGCATACTCGCATTTGAGCTTATATTGGTAATAATTGCAAAGAATTTATATTTATTTATTTTAAAACGTGTATACGAAATTATTAAAATCAAAATTTTATCCTTAAAAAATTAATGGAGAAACAATTAGCATCAGACTTATATTTCAGGTTAGTTTTCCGCTAAAATTAAATTTTTTAAGTGAGTGTTCTTGATGATTATTATTCAAACTACCCTTAAATTCTAAAGTTAGTTTTATTCAGGATCTATATTAATATAGCTGTATGACCATCCTGAACTAATAATCCTGAAGGGTCCTTTTAGACCTTACATCGTCTACATCACGTGTGAGGTTCTAGTTAATATAGGTATACTCATGTCTATAAATACTTACCCTTGGAGCAAGAGGGGCTATCGGGGCAACGAGTCCTGGCCATGTGAGGAGTTGGGGAGCGGCAGCAGCCAACGCCACGAAGCAGAGGACGAAGAAGATCTGATCAAACACATTTATTATTAGCAGAAATGGGTATTGATGATAAAATGTACATTATTTCAAATTTTTTATGATAGCATACGCAAGTACGAGGAGTCGGCCACCTGATGGAAGTGGTCACCGACACCCATAGACGTTGACAATACCAGTGGTATCGCCGACGCGCTGCCTACCGTGAGACTATAGGTGTTAAGTCTTGTTTACCCAGTAAATAGCTGCTACGGTGTCTTCAACCGGAACGCAGCAGTGTTTTAACATCTGCGTCGCGGCAAAAATAGGCACCGTGGTGGTACTCCCAGACGGTCTCCTGAAACAGGGACCTACCACTGGTAAAGTTCAATGTTTTATGAGAACTATGACATACGTAAATTTTATATCTGATCATACGTAGAGAGAGGCAAAGAGTTGACATAAGTGATTAAGGATAAACGAGCCCTTAAGCACTAAGTCGTGAGATGCTGAGTGGATGAAAACCGGACACTATATTTCTTATGCTCTAGTCTCGTCATCCATTTCTGAAAAATTTAACTAACTATAAAAATATAACTAATTAATTATAAATATATAACGAACTAATTATAAAAAAATATTTTCCATATACGTACAGCGAATTTCATTTTGATGATGATGAATGTGGTTAGATCTCACTAGAACTGCTCGTAGGCCTTCTTAGTGCAAACTATGCTGTCCTTTTGATGATAGCTGATTATATACTAGATTAGAAGGTCACCAACTAATGCAATTGCTGGTGAGCCCAAGACCTCCTAAGGTCACGTCCAGCAATCTGAATGTTTAATGAAAATACTTGATCGCGCGGGAAAAAATCAACTTGACACGCGACAAGTTATCTGCGACGCCCAGATAAGGTAAACAATAATAAATTATTAGATCAACTTTGCGCATAGGTTGAGTTCGTTTAAAATACTTGTTCCTTAGTTGGTAAGTGAACCATTTTGATTGATACGATACAAACGATTGACAAGACATATGGGCATGCATTAAATGTTCTAAACTGCTTCAGTGTTCATTAAAAACTTAAGGACTAATTACGGACCTATTAACACCTACCTAATAAATAAAAAACATCACCGAACAAATGCATTCAATCATGTTTTAGAATCTACAATATTTGCTATTGAAGAACATTACTTTTTTAATAAAGAAGCTATAAAAACATAACGATAAATATTTAAACAGTTACGTTCGTAATTTGCTATTTTTTTGCGATTTTTTTTAATATCGCTCAATTTTTGATCGAAGTCATTCTATATACATACAAAAGGTTATAAGTATTTAGTAGTTCAATAGTTTTAAGTCTTCGTACATATGAATTTACTCGAATGAAAAAGACCGAAATCAAACAAATATCGAACTGTAATGTGGGCAAAATATTAAGTTTATTTATTATTGGTCCGCCGCCATAGTCAATCACCAAGCGATATTAAATATAAGCGCCACAAATTTTGGCACCATGAAACTAACAGATTTTTGTAGGTCCAATGTCCTTTTGGCTCAAATAAGCGTAAAAAGTAATGTTGATTAATAAAATACAATAGTGATAAAGTTACAGGGATTTTGTATAAAATTAAATTTCTATACGTTATAATACAAACTTAGTTTAATAATAACAATTTAGGGATATCAAATTCATGACTTCCATACCATGTATTAGATAGAATTGAATATTTGATCAAAAAGTAAGAGGAATCCGACTAGGAAAATACAGCCACGATATCTCTTGCAAAATAGTAATGTACAGCCACTACTTTGATCCAGTGTTAGCATAATAAAAGGTAGTAAACTAACCAGTGAGTAATAGTTTTCAGGACGTGATATTTCATGTTTTTAAATAGCGAGAGAAAATTACCCATTGTTTACACCAAATATGTTATGAGGAACAAATATTATTTCCAGTAATTATTCCTTACCTCGTCTCTTTACATAAGAATAGTATAAATGAGATTTATTACATGATTCGAATTAAAAGGGAACTTTATGATCGGTACTAAATAGTCAATATTTACATTAAAACCTTTTGCGTCCATTAAATAACGCTTTGTTTACTTACAATGTATCGAATGCGTCAAGAGATTAAAATAGTGGGCGTTTCATTACCTTCGGAATTCGCAATTTCTGCATAGTGCTTATATTGAGTACCGTTTAATTATTGCAGTCTAGTTAACTAAATGACACAAGGCATGCCTGTTCTTATAATACCTAGATATAATAGTAATTTGATTTATAATAGTTATAGCTAATACTAAAGTATAAATAAATCAGCGGATGAAAGAAAAATCCTTATTTTTCTTTTTTACTGAACTGAGTAACATTCTTCTTAAAAATGTTAACAATAAGTAAAACGTATATACTGTTACGTATTTTAAAAAGTCAATGAAATAGTTTTGCCTAAAGATTTACTTTTAATTACATTGAAATATTCATCAATATATTTTCATAACCATTTAGTAGGTATAAAACCATGAAATTGACTTTAGATCATAAAAATGTACAATTTATTTACATTTTGAGAAAGATATTTAAGTAGTCTTTGTACTATGTCGATGAATGAAAATTATATATTGAACATAGCATAATCGTAATTAATTCTTTTGTTTACTCGAATACTACTCATTATAAATGAATAAGAAGACTTTTTTTTGTATTAAATGTCGAAACTTTAAAATGTAAAATAAACGTGATAAAATGCTTAAAGTTGCAAGCTTCCTATTTTAATATGAAACGAAAATATAGTGTCATCACTGCTGACCCGATAAAAAACTGTTAACAGAATTTAAATAAAAAATCTTAATTAATCACAAGTAAACACATTAAGTAAATAATTTTTAATAATTATCCTATCAAGGTTTTCTTAAAAATAGGTTTAACAAGTGATAATAAAAGAATGATTACAATGCAGTTATTTTATTATTAAAAAGTATTGATACATTTTCAAAAGTTGGGGTCGGGATAACTTTGACGACCGATTTAAGCGATCAGCAGTTCTCGCAGAGGTAGTCGCCAAAACCAGGAGCAATAAGTCCACCTCCCAAAAGGCCAGGTCTGTTCAATACGGTCGGTCCAGCGATGACAGTCTGAAAGATATAATCCGTAAAATAGACACTACATAATCCAGTATTAATATAAAAATCCATATCACCGTCAATGACAATACCTTGTTCCTATATCTAAGCTTAAGAACAAATAGAATCGATTACAACAACAATTCATTAAACAAGGAAGTGGACAAGTAGAGCTAATAATAATACCATAAGTACGAAACTTATGGCATTATTACTAGCTATACTTGTCACTTTATGATTGAAGTCTTGCCTATAATTTAACACGTCACTTTACCGCTTCGTTTTGTAAATTCGTGATTATGGTTATACACCTATTCCATCGCTTAGTGATTAAAGACTTATCTTGATCATCTATTCCACCAGTTCCACAAAATTTTCAGTTTTTTTTTAACTCGAAAGGGAGGGACGACTTTGTATAAGATGTATCAACCATCCACCGCCTATCCACACCGCATTAAAGTTGGACCCAGATTCGCGGAGGATACGGAAAATGGCTCTCGAGGTAACTTATACTTGCTTTCCCTACAACTCCCACTAAACTATGGAGGACAGGTGTAGTCGCACTCTGCCACCTTCCACAGATCTTTACACACTCTAGAGCGCGGCAATGCGGGCATTATCTGGAGCAGACTGCTTGGCCAGCCTTACTCCTATGGCCGGCAAAGGTCCTCTTAGCTTTACCGTAAGTACTGAACCCCACCCCAAAACCAAGGGGAACCCAACGGCAGAAATTAACACTAAACGTACAATTACTCAAACACAGAGTTATCACTTCTCTTATACATCAACATTTTTTTAAATGTTGTACTGAAATAGTTATATTAATTAAATTGTGATGTTAATATTAACGTAGTTACCCTAGGAATGAAGGGGTCGACTAATCCATTAAATGGAGCAATCAGTTGTGGGGCTGCGGCTGCCAAAGCCACGAAGCACAGCACGAAGACTACCTGAAATATAGTTAAATTTGCTTATGTTACTAATTCGGTTATGTTTAATTTACCATATGTATTAAATTTTATAAGATCAATGTAAATGAAGCCAATTTTTACTATGAGTAATAATATTTTTCTTTATTTTATGAGTGTAGAACAATATTGCGTAATAATGCATTTTTATAATTTTCTTACAATAATGTAACAAATAATTAAATTCTCCTATATCCTTGAAGTACGATCGCTTAAGAACTAAATTTTCAGTTGAGTTGGGTCCTGCACGTAAATTACTCAAGAATGTTGTTTTGCGTTCTGTTAAAAGCAATATAGGCTACTTGCCTAATAATAAGAATAAAGGATGATGCTTGTTGAGCATATGAAAAACAATTCTAGATAAATGCATATCATTGCCCTCAAATCTAATCTAGTCCTTTACCAAATGCAAAGGTCACTTTTAGTTGTGAAGCTCAAATGCATGTTAGTGCTTTACTTAATTTAATTTAATTTAAAGTCATATCCATAACATCAAGAAAAAACTTGTATGATAAAGGACTTTCTGCATAATTTCGAGATGAGAAGTAAAAAATTATACGAATGAATAACATGATAAAGTATACTTACAAGGAATTTCATTTTTCCTTCGATTTGTTGAAGTATCTTTAGAAGAACGGTTTTGGTAATCTCGCAGAAGCAAACTATGGAGTCTCCAAGAAGCTGCGGATTATATACTCAAGTTGCAGCCTATTTGTTAAAACCTGTACAATTCAACCCCCTACAATGTACGTACTAGTTTTTCTTAATATTCAAATAAACACAAGACCCATTAAAGTATCCAACATATTACTTATGTAAATTAATTTTATGTTACAAACTAGACATACATATAACTTCATTAGGTCTATGAATAATCATAAATTTACACTTATTGTGAAGGACTTCTGAATTGACTTGTTCCAGCAATAATTACATTGAATTAAGATACTGAACAGAAAACTTGCTTTTTTACAGAATTATTTCTATTGTTTACGCGAATATTATACATTATTAGTTTTATAAATTATTAGCTGAGTTTTTCTGCCGGTTCTTCTCAGGTCGGAGGCGTCCTATTCCGAACCGGTGGTAGCGTCCTTGACAATCAATAAGCGAGTGTTACACTTCTATATTGAATAAAGATATTTGAATTTGAATTAAATAAAATGACTTTACGGATTTTATTGCGTTTATTTTACATTCTAAAATTTTTAAATTCCCGACGTTTCAAACACTTCCCCGTGACCGCGGCCGCTGGAAAGTCATTTTATTTATTAATTGTTTTTTACATTTTTTATTTTTCTTTTTGACATTAATACATTTCATAATTTACGTATAGTTGTTTTATTATTCTTTACGTGATTACCTTATGGATTGATCCACTTTTTTACGTAATTTGCGCGTATATTTGTTACATACAGACATAATATCCCATCTTAGTCTACCCGTGATCATGGATGCTGGAAAGAGTCTGAAACGTCGGGGATTAATTGTAATGAATATACGATAAAAATCCATAAAAAAGTTGATTTTAAATCTGCGTTATATATTTCTATTGTGTAGAAAAATTCTTAATTTTGAATCATCATTATCATCACTGTATTAGTCCACTGCTGGACACAGGCCTCCTCTGATGCGCGCCTTCTCCATTAGAGAGTTTTGAACTGTATCCCACCACCCTGGTAGAATGCGTGTTAGAGTTTGGACCGACTTTTTAAATTTCCATCCGACGCATGGGTCATTTTACTTTTTGACGGTTAGGCGATCGGGCCAAATTATCCCAACCAAAAACAGCTATAACACAAAGTTATATCCCTGCGGGTTTCGAACCCTCGACCTCAGGTTTATCAAGCAAGGGTCAATACCGCTATACCACGGAGGCGGTTTTTATTTTGAATATTCATCGTAAAACGGATAAGTTTAAACTCACTTTTTGTATATTTATGCCAAAAATTTCTTTTTTAATTTACTTGTACTTGGGGTTAATTTGAATAACATATCATTAACAGTTTAAGAAGAACGACTAGTAAAATTAAATATTTGAATACCAGTTGTGTACTCCACAAGCAGTAGTAGTTATTAACTACAATTTTAATTTACTTAGTTTGTGTTTTTTATAACTAATATTTTGCTCCAACCAGCCTCTAAGCCATCGACGCTTCATATCAGACATACATTTTCGCCTTATTAGTCGATTAAGCATTAACAAAACATAACAATCGGTGGTGGTAGGCCCTTTAGAGATAGTAGATCCCCTTTTTACAGGGGCCGTCTGAGGCGGTACTAATGCGGTGCTCATTTCTGCCGCAATGTATTGGTGTTAAAACAATACCGTGTCCCGGTTTCAAAGGCCACGTAGCCAACGTATTTACTGAATAAACGAGACGTCCCATAGTATTGTTATTTTTTTAGATTGAATATTAGATATAATGCCAAGGAATACAATTGTATACTGAATTAGCGGGAAGTTATTTTAAAATCAGTCCAAGAGTAGGCGTAGATGTATAATCCTTTAAGGTCACATTTCTCATACCTCATAAACAGTTGCTATGAATAAGTATTGCATTAATATTTATAACAGGTAAGCTATTTTAATAATCTTGTTTATATGTAAATATTTAATAGTTTGCATTAAATCTCACAGAAAAGAAATCATAATTCGAAATATTGCTGTTATGTTTTATCTTTATGTAAATTACTTATTGTTAAAAGTCTTGAAACACCTAAATACAATTGTTGTCCTCATAAATCTAATCTGGATAATATACCTTTTCTTAAATAGTACTCTCCTGCCTATATAAATGAAAGGTGTAGGTAAATATACATCGCGTATATTGATAAGAATTACATTCTTAACATTTGTTATTGAGCACTAAAAGGGAAATAACTTTATCATGTACAGAATCGTATTTAATATTGAAACTTAAGTATGTTTTTTGGTTATTATATTATTTGATATGTTATGAGTCGTGCTACTCATTTTTATAAGTTTAAATAAGTTTCTTAAACTTAGGAAAGTAATTGACTTTGGAATTGGGCCGGTCACGTAAGCCGTCGAACTGACGACTGCTGGAGTTGCAAAGTTCTAGAGCAGAAACGGAGGGAGCAAACGTGTGATATATTATTAATATGAAACTTTATTTTTTCTTTTAAATGTCAAAATCAATATTGCCCTTGCATAAAACAGAAATATAAAGGTACTGAAACTATTTGAGAGAGCACGATAAATACGAACCCCTCCAGAAAATTACAAAGAAAAATCTTTTCTCTTTATATCTATACAAGAATTTAACAATTTTTTAATATTCGACAGATAATTTTGATTTGATTACCTGTAAGTAATGACATTAATCTCAGAAAGTATTGCTTACGTTTAGACATTCTTTACTTTGAGAGACTCAATTGCAAATGTTCAGACCTGATTAGCACTCAAAAAGGCGATGCAGTCTGTCAATACCGTCTTTGACAGCCGTTTGAAGATAGCGTTGAGTAAATTTACTGACACCTAAATGTCCTCGCGTGGATAAGGATTAGTTATTTTGAACTCGGACCCACACAACCACCACTTTTTGAATCCTAGGGCTAAATTAGTACAACAACGATATCTTTGGAATTTTTACACGCCAATCCGACGCGTGAATAATCTTACTTTACAGGCAATTGGGTGATCGGTCCGCATTGCCCTAACCAACTAGAAAACAACAATAAAATGTTTATCCCACGACCTCTGATTTCTAAAGCTCACGCCTTTACCACTAGGCTAAGGAGGCAGCTAAACCTACTATACAATACAATACTACACTATTATATTTATAGAATTTATTGAAAATACTCTTTAAATATCATTGTTGTCCTTATAATTTTCAATTTGTGTTCTGTATTATTAATTTATTTAATTTTTTCTTCATACATCAGATTAAAAATAATTTATGATCAATTCACATGTTGTACGACTGAATTCAGTCAATATTTGTATGATTTTAGGAATTGTATTAATAAGTACTTTCTATTTTACATTTAATGCAATGTAATAAATCAAAACACTATTCCAAAATATCATAAGAGTGTCAAAAGTTAAAACGCATGAGGCTTATTTACATTAATGACAAGGTTTTATAAAAGAAAATAATACGAAATCATTGAAACGGTTTCTTTATCAGGCACCCGTCACTGGTGTTCTGATTTCAGTTACTTTGTCGTCTTATCATGCCCATCTTATAGATGTTTATAAATATTAGTATTCAAAATTTTGTGTTAAATTCCCAGGTAACTTCCCTTAACGTAAGGTACGGTTTTATGTTATACAAGAATTTTGGATCTCGAAAAGGGATATTCATATAGAACACACAACACATTTTTATATACATGTAAATTATAAAATTAAAAGCCAGGTTGAAATTAAACTTTGTATCGAAATTAGAATCGAAAACTTAGAAAAGAAACCTACTCTTCAAAACGGCATTAAACCTCAAGGTCAATATTATGTTTTCTTATTAAGTTTTTTTGCACATAAAATTGTTTTCATTTACATTGAACCTAGCCCATACTCTTTTTAATAAAGCGTGTTTGCTTATTAAAGTTGAATAAAATACTTTAATAAAAATTTTAAACATATTTTTAATACTGGTTGTAGTTCCCCTTCTAACAGGAGACCGTCTGGGTAGATACCAGCGCGGTGCCTATTTCTGCCGTAAAGCAGTAGTGTAAAAATATGGCTGTGCTCCGGTTTGAAGGGCACCGTAGCCAGTGTATTTACTGGGTAAACGAGACTTAACACCCTATCTCTTACGGTAAGCAGCGCGTTGGTGATACCACTGGTATTGCCCAATGTCTATGGGCGTCGGTGACCACTTCCCATCAGGTGGCCCGACTGCTCGTCTGCTTGCTTATGTCATAAAAAAAATTTAAAAAATGAAAATCAATATTCTGTCACAAAAATTTTATTTATTTCTTAAAGTTCTTTAAAAATGCAAGTCCAATCATTGTTTGTAGTAGAGTGTCAGCAAAATCTTCAATACAAGCCAGCCGCAACAATACCCGGAGATACCACCCGATCACCGAACAAGCCTCCATTCACGACAGTGGGTCCCGCGACTAAAGTCTGTAAAATATCAAATCATATTTTTGGTAATTTAATGTAAAAAGGTAAAAACTAATTCTGTAAAGAAATGCATGGTCTTTTTTCATTATAGTGGTTAATCACACTGTAGCCCCAAAGGGGCAATTTACCCACCCATTAAGTCTAGAGTTATGTTTAACATGTAAAGGTGCTTCCACAAAATTAAAGGGTAATACTGATAGAAAAAAAAAACATTTTACATTAAAACAATGTGGATGAAAAAATCCATTCCTTATTTATATAAAATGGTTGTTACGAATGGTCTGATAAAAAGATCTTTTTACAAATTAATAAGAATAAAACACTTTAAACTTACCCTCGGACCTAAAGGTGCTACAATTCCGGGCCACGTCAACAACTGGGGGTTAGCAGCGGCAAACGCCACCAAGCACAAGACGAAGATAACCTACAGTTAAGAAAATAAATTGTAATCTTATAATCCTTCTAACTTATAAACGTACAGGACATTACAAATCAAGTGTTTAAATAAACATAAATAGGTTTTTATAGGACTTTCTCTACGACTCTACGATACTTACCAGATATTTCATTTTAAAATAGGTATAAGTAAACTGGTGCTTCCAAAAGGGCTTCTGAGCTCACACTATGATTTACTGATAGAGAGGATCAACTATATATACTGCATTCATAGGCAATTGTTGTTCAACAACTTAATAAATTATTGTAGGCATAAATACTGTTAAGGCCATGTTACTTCTAAGCCAAACGGGTTTACAAATATCTAAAGGATTCATTTCCTTCGACATTTTTAATCGATTAATTTTTATATACATGTGACACGAGCGGGACATTCACCTAATACCAAGCGAGATCTAAAATCTTATAAAAATTTTGAGTAAAACTAACTTAGTATAAATTTCACGAAAGTTCTACTTGTCACCATTTTACCACCAACTTTATACATAAAATGGTGAGCATCACTATCGTAGTCATTTTATTAGTTAAATTTGTCTCCAAACCAGAACTTTCTCTTGAGCTTAAATATTTACTACTTTATTTCTTCAAAATCACTTTTCACACTAAGGTTAGCTGCTTAAAAAGTCGACATTATTAAAGTTACACCATTGAGTTTAGTTATAAACGTAAAATAATCACCACTATCTAAAAGTTTCTTGCTAATAATTAAGGCATCTGATTAATAATGTAATTAAGAAATTATATGTAATTAAAAATTTGGATAAAACTAGAAAATCTTCATCATGATTCTCAGCCCGTGTCAGTCCACTGCTGTACATAGGCCTCCCGTAATCACGCTACTCTTCCAATTTTCGGCTATTCTCATCCACTCCACGAATTTCCTCACTCCATCTTGCCGCAGCGCGTCGCATACTACGTTTGCCGGGCCTCGCTCTCTCACAGCCCACTGCCCAAAGTAAACCGAAACTAGTCACTTTACTAGTCCGGTGGGCTAGTAAAATAAACTATTCTTACGAAAATAAGAAAACAAGTCTAAACTTGGTGCTTACACATAGCTAAAGCTATACAGCCATAATATATTATGAAAACAGTTCTATTGAATAGTTTGACAAAAATATAAGTAGCAAGATACAGCATTTTTAATCATGAAACTACGAATCAGAAAAATATAATCTTGTATTACGTAAAATTTACTTGTTTCATCAGTAAATTTTACGTAATTGTAAATATTTACAGATTTACGTTTACGCTTTGGGAACTTGTAAAACATGCTTGTGTTGACTGATTCTTGCATATAAGTAGAGATCATAGTAGATGCTTTTGTGACTGAGCCAAGCACATTCACCCAATTAACTTAATGAACCACGCATCGAATGGATCATAAATAGAAAACAATCGAACTCAGTTGCTAAGACTGCCTTTGGCAGAAATTTTGGGACTTCAACTCCTTTATATTTAAATATATCTAATCAATTCATTCAAGATGCCATTGGGTAGCTGTGTGATAGGGTAACAATATCGCAAATATCATATTTGTTTAACTTATCCCATCGGATACCAAAATTTAAGTCTTTGTTATCATAAGATAGTTTTAGGCAATAAAAATCATAGGAAGTATGATTAAATTGTACAAATTAGATGTGACTGTGTAACAACTGGGGACTATTAGAAGAATCAAATAAAACATGGAATGTATATAAACAAAGCCTAAATTAAATAAATATTACTTCACTTTCACTATGAATATGCATGATGTCTAAAATAGGCGATTGGGTAATAAAAGAAAGGAAATTAACAAATTCAAATTCAAATATCTTTATTCAACATAGGAGCGATACACTCACTTATTGATCGTCAAAAATCTACCACCGGTTCGGAAAAGGACGCCTCTAACCTGAAAAGAACCGGCGAAAGAAACTCAGACTTTTTTTGGCATCTTTTCTAATATAATTGAAACAATAAACAAACAAATAAAAGCATAAGATTATGATATTATTGAAAAAAGCCTGGAGCGCGCATTCCATTACCAGAGTGTGTTATCATTAAAAAACTCATTTACATTGTAATAACCTTTAACACACAAACGTTCCTTGACAACTTTTTTAAATTTATTAATGGATAAATCTTGAACGTTTCCTGAGATTTTGTTGTAAAATCTAATTCATTGTCCAATAAAAGATTTAGATTTTCTTCGCAGTCTAGTTGCTGGATCAAAGAAGTATCGTCCGCAAATAATACTATGTCATTTTTATTGTTAACTATGTGTGGTAGACCATTTACATACACAAGGAAAAGAAAAGGTACAAGAATAGACCCTTGTGTGGCCCCAGGAGATCTCTTACCATTCACGTCAACCCTCTGAGTTCGATAGGACGGTATGATAAGTAGTTAATGAAAAGAAATAATGATGAGAGATGAAACTTAACATAAATCCGCTCGGCACCTTCCGAGTCTCGGAATGTTATGATAATGTAATTACTGAATAAACAGGATTGCTTACATAGTAATTAATGGAAGATATAATAACAATACCTTTTTTGTCCCACCGCGTTAGCCACACATTAAATTGTTTATAATTTCACTGTAAGTGTGTGTGTCTGTGTGTGTGTATGTGTGATAAGTTAATATATTGAAAAGATCTTCAGTGGTATATAATGTAGCTAAAACATTAAATCGATTTCTGACTATATGTATCATCTCTGTACGACATACATCCAACATAAGAGCCATTATAGACGGCAATTAAATTTGATTTTAGAGTTTACTTCAATATTCCCCTCCATACATGCAACGTTTTGAAGTAATTGTTTTTTTAATTAAATTTTTGTTAGCTATCACTTTTTATTTAATCTGATATATTTGAATGAAAACGAAACGGTCGTTAACTACTCCTCTCTTTTTATACGCATATTCGATGTTTTATTATGGTTTTGTACATTTTTTATGCTGATTACTAGCGTACCTTTGGTTTTGTAACAAAGAAAGTACTAAAGCGTCATCGACTGGGAACCGAGAGCTGCATTGAAAGACAGACATGCAAGATTATGTAATAAAAATCTCTTGGAACGAGTTAAAGCTGTATAACAAAATTTTTGTCATTAACAAATGTAGACACGAAATTCCTCTAGTTATCGATAAATAAAAGACGTCAATGCTTTAACGCAGGAACCTTAAGCAAAAGGCTAAGAAGAGTGAAAAATGTGCAAATATTTAGCATCTTAGTATTTTAATTTCACATTCTTTTTCTTTCTCTTAGGTGTAGACTTTACAGGCAGATTTAGCTAAAAACAATTTTTACGCCGAGTGATAAGCATCTGACCTCAAAACAAACTACATTTAATTTTCGTCTTCCAAGTATTGCTTTAAATTACGAGATGTAGAAACACAAAAAATTAAAAACAAATATGTTCCACCAATTATATTTATTTAACGTCCAATGTTTTCATGATACTTTTACATAATTTAGAAATCAATTGCTGCTTTGTCTCGGGGTCATCAGGAATCGAGGGATACGTTTAAATCAGTCCAGTTGTGATCACGCCAGGTGATACAATGCGGTTACCTAAAACGTCATTTACGACAGTGGGACCGGCGACGATGGTCTATAAAAAAAATAAACAAAATATATTCTTAG
This sequence comes from Lamproptera curius, assembly GCA_029286875.1. NCBI lineage: Eukaryota > Metazoa > Arthropoda > Insecta > Lepidoptera > Papilionidae > Lamproptera > Lamproptera curius. The sequence goes on along the minus strand of JAGSMT010000041.1, from coordinate 208,377 downwards.
TTTCTTATAGAATAGCTTAGAAGTAGTTTAGTATATAACTAACAATACAAATAAATGAAATAAAATACTAAAGATAAGAGACTAGGAAGTAGAGATCACAGAAAATACTAACTCTAGGAGCGAGCGGTGCCACAATGCCAGGCCAAGTGAGCAGTTGAGGGTTAGCAGCAGCAAAAGCCACCAGGCACAGGACGAAAACGATCTACAAGTAAAAAACAAAAGCACTAGAATAAGACGTGGGGATTTTTAGTGGAAGTAAGGCTCATTTTTAGAAGACTTAGGCACATTGAGATAAACTGTTGACTAATAATAAAAATATATACCGTAAAGTTATTATAAGTGATATTGTTTAATTTAAGTGTAGGTTTTACTCAAATATGAGGCCAATTCAAAAATGTCCTAGAAGTAGTGTAAACACACTTCTGGACATTTGCGTCGCGTTGCTTAGGCTAAACAAATTAATAATCTAAGTACATGTCATCATCATCATCATCATTAGCGTGGCCCAATGCGGACTGGTGGACCGACTTTTTACATGCCTATCCGACGCATGGATCATCTAACTTTTCAGACAATTGGGTGATCGGACCAAATTGTCCTAACCAACCAGAAAACAACGATAACACAACAAGTTGTTCCCCGTGAGATTCGAACCCACGAACTCCGATTTATTGAGCAAGGCCAATACCGCTAGGCCACGGAGTCGGAGCTAAGTATATTTATAAAACAACGACTATACTGTATATAAAACAAAGACTATACTGTATATAAAACAAAGACTATACTGTATATAAAACAAAGACTGTTAAAAGCAATACTTACGATGTATTTCATTGTGGATTAGAGCGTTTTGCAGGAGTACTCGGTGCAAACTGTGCGCCCTTTAAGAAAATAGATGATTTTATACCATTCTGATGGCAATTGTTGTAAATCCAGTCCTTAGGTAAACGTAGGTACGAACTTTTAAGGCCATGGCTATTTTGCATTATAAATGTATAGCCCACTGGGAAAACTTAAGTTATCGGTATATAAATAAACATACTATAACATGAATAATTTGTGCTAATGGAGGGTTATAACTAACTGTTTTGAGTGAATACAGAGATGAATCAACAATTTAGATTTCAAATTGACTCAACTTAGGAATTTCTATTTTTATGCCAGCAAAGAATTATTCATATAAGGTGTGAAAATTAATAGATGGATAAAATAGCGAGTAGTAACTTGCACAAACCTTTGGTTTTTAAGAACTATTAATTCTTTAGAGCTTCAACAAAGCATTCTGCTCAACCCATTTTTATTAATATAAACAAATATTTTATTACTCATCATGGAAATTTTATCCGTAAATTTGAACGTATAATATTTAAAGTTCAAGGTCATGTGGTAATTGAATGGTGAAGAGTGTACGAGACTACCACATACTAACTAGTTAAGTGATCATACTTTAAAGGAAAGTTCAGCTTAAAGAAGATGACAGAAGAGATCTGCCATTACATTCGGTGTACACTATTGTAAGTTAATTAATTTACAAAAAAAATAAAAATATGGACCAAATAAAATAAAAAAAAATTGCAACATGTTTTACCCAAGCACAAAAGTAAGTGTCATTAAAGAATTACAAACTAAATATAACTAAGACAAATGAAATACGAAATCAATGTTTTAATCAATATTGACCGGTAGCAACCACGTAGCGCCATTAAGTACGTACGAAACAAGACTTCATTCACTTAATAACAATCAACTAATAAAAACACCGGATGCGCAACAAAAAAACTTCGCATTGCATTAATACGTCACGATTATGATTATGTCATATATTGTTTAGAGTTAATTATGTTGGATATCGTAGATAAAAAAAATAGCAGATATTTTTTAAAGCCCAGCTACGTTTATTTCTTGTATTTATGGCCCATTGAAAGAATGTTATCATGTCAAAAAGAGTAATTGTCTACTCGATAAATAGAATATTTCAGTATCCCTGATTCATGTTTATAAAGTATTACATTAATAATTAAATCTAGTTATTTACAGCGTAAATAGATCCCGTTTACAAGTACACATAGATCGTTACCAGAATTACATTAAAGATTTCAATAAGTTGTTTTAGTTAATGTCTTCGAATAAAATATCCGTATTGATAAAAGAAAAATAAATTATAGGGTAAAGAATGTCGAGGTTTGAGGGAGGTGAATGAAACTCCTATTGTTGAAGCGTAGTGTTGCGTAGCGTAGAAGAATGTTTATTATGTCTTATCTTATGTATTCGAAGATATGCTTCTAGACCTGTGTCTTTGTGAAGCTTCATCTATTACTGAGTTCGGAGGATTGCGAGATCCCTTGAACTTTAAAGAAATGGCCACACGCATTTAGGATGCGTAGTTGATTCTGAAGAAGTCAGCTAGGATCATCGACGCTCGGTATACGGACCGAGGCGCCGATGTTCGTCATGTTTAATGATTGCTGGGGACGATGAGAACCGCCCTGGAACTGGTTGTATCTCGTGTACGCGGGTGTTGTTCTGCAGTGCTCTTGAGCGAGGTAGACCTAAAAGTGGTGTAGTATCGTGTGGGGACCCTTGGGGTCCAGAATTCTAAGCCTTCTTCATCTGGGTCTAAGAGTATATTACGGGACGACGTTCCTACTAGAGCATCTGGGTCTGCGTGATGAACTTGTAGCAACTTACCATTAGAAGGTTCTTTTGCGTTTCTATTCTTTCATGAAATTTTGATAATGTTTTAAATGAGCGCGTAATGTCGGCATCTTGCAATCGCTGTACGATGTCGACATTTCTTTGATAAGACTTCTCCAGTGGCACGTCGTAGAATTTATTTTGTACCACCTGTAGTTGATTTAAGTGGTGGAGGGTATATGGGAAAAGATTGGTCAGCATATGTCAATATCGCTGTACTGAAGCTTTATGTAATAAAAGTTTGTAATTAGAGACATTTTGCTATTTATGTTGGTAAGATAGTAGAGACGATGCAAGACATAAGCGGCTTTTCTCCTAACCTCTTTGACGTGGCTTTTGAAACTCATGTTACTGTCGAAAATAACACCTAAATATTTGGCTTTCCTCACTCAGGGGATCGGTTTGCCGTAGAGGTTCAATTGCCCGAGTGTTTGTCTACATCGAGCATTATGTGCGTTTTTTTGGAACGGACGTGTAAGTAGGACGAGTGGGGTCAGCTCTGACATCATCATCATCATCATCATCATTATCAACAGCCTGTGAAAGTCCACCTGTGGACATAGGCCTCCTAACGCACCCTATCTATTGAGGGGCTTGGCGATACCCCACCACGCTGGTCCAATGCGAGGTTGGTAGTGAGCGACTTTTCATGCCCATCCGACGCATGGATCATCTTACTTTTCAGACAATTGGGTGATCGCCTAATTGCCTAACTAACAGGAAAACAACAATGATTTGTTGAGTCCCCGCAGATTCGAACCCACGACCTCGGTTTGAAGCGCACGCTAATACTACTAGAGCTCGAGGCAGTTTAGCATCTGACAGAAGACCGATTAGAAGCTTATTGCTAACTTTTTCGGGATTCACATCAATCCTCCATTTGCGAAACTAATCGCCTAGGGCTATTGATTGCACATTGGGTTTGCTGGATGATAAAGGATGGAGAGGAAGAGGAGTAACGAAGTTGCGGTAGTCGTCTGGAAAAGCGAATGTTAACTGAGATTAGGTCTATTAAATATCCTGCAGTGTAAGGCGTGAATAACTAGAGGAGAAAGAACGGGCCTTGTGGCACGCCCGCCTAGTAACAGGGAGCGTCTGGTTGAAGGGTGCTTCTATCATATATCGAAAGAGATGCGATCGAAGGTGCTGTATGATCGCGCATGCGCGTTGGGCGCGACTTGCTTAGCGTCGCGCTTCTCCGGGAATGACGCACGTGTTAAGCGGAGGATGATGCGCTGATTGTATTTGTAGCTGCCGCTACAAAATGATGAAAAAAATATGAAAGTATATTATAGTCGAGATTAATTAAACATCATAATAGTCTTAACATGTTAAATTAATTTAACAAAAATATCTATACATATATAGTTATTATATACACCTTATAGTTTAGCCACCTTAGACTCAGAATAAATGTAAAGAAATCAAACGTCGGACACTAATGGCGCCAGAAGGGTACGCGTTCATATTGGTTAACCGCGGGCATTTGTAATCCCCCGCGATGTTTAACCTACAAGTGTGCCCGTCATTTTAGAGGCAATTAACTTTGACATAAAGACTTTGTTTACGTAAATTCTATATCTAAATTGGCTTAACTATAGTAAGAAAATCAATCTTAAAAATAAATAACTTCGATAAATCATACACACACATGCACCAGAATATACTTATTACAAGAATAATGATAGCTCCATTTAATAAATAGGAAGCACTGTTCTAGTGCAATTGCACTAAAAAGTGTTGTATTATACCGTTATATACTTACAACCAATGCAAAATTCATAAAGGCCGCCATTAATTCAGCGTTAAACCGCCTAGTCGCGTGACGATAAAAGTTGACGCGGTTGCATCATGTAACAAGCATTTTCTTTGTTTGTTAAACATGAAATAATTAACATACATTTGACTGAAAAGCTTGTTCTGTTCGCGAACAATTGCCGAGTTGTAATGCTGTACGCATCATTAAGTGAATTATGCAAAGTAAGAAATAAATCAACGCATAATATGAAACATAATTGTGTTAATGGGTATAAGTTACGTTGGCATTTTCAAGATGCGACATTTACTCCTTTATACGAATTATGGGACAAGAGCTTTATGTGGTGGATTAATTTGTAACATTATGAATTACACATTGGATATCACGTTCGCATTGTAAATTATACGAAAACCATATAATCAGGAAAATTTACTTTAGTCATTTGAAAGTTTAAGTATCAAGTTAAGCAGCCTGATTTTACGCCTTTCGTAGTAAATATAACGAGGCACCACAATAAAACTTATTATTAATTTTCGTAGTTCTTTATTCATTTCTATACGCATGGGTATATTAACTAGCTTCCCAATCTATAGTGTTATTTTTCTTTTCAATCTAAACCAGCCAATACTGGCGTAACTAAACGAGACAATGTTTTTTTCTGTTAGCAATAATATTTTGAAACAAAAAACATAAAAGCATTGCCTATCGCACAAGCGTCGGATCTGCGTCGAGACGCACGTGGTCATCGAACATTCCAGATTCTTGCCACTCGATAGCATTCGCCCGGTACACTGCGTTCTCTATCCACACCGCGATGCGATCGGATATCGCCACCATGAAACGGGCAAGGCGTCCAGTATACAAGCGAGACGGCTTAGATTCTCCTGTTAAAAAGATTATTGTAATAAACGCAAGTATTATATAAAAGTAGTACTTGTCCCTCTTCAGGTACCGTTTAGGGGTGTATTACAGCTTCACTGCAGAATAAAAGTAGTATCAAACAGTATTTCTCAATATTAATTTCTTTTTTTTCTTTAACAATTATTTACATGGTAAAAGGTGATGAATTGTATCCTTTATGCGCAGGGCGGTGAACTGACTTACGCTGTATTTCTTATGTTCAGTGCGTATCATATATTTAAGTCAAATCTTTTTGCATTAATATCAATTAAAAGCCAAGCAGTAAAGCCGAGTTAGTTAAGTGACAAAACACTCTTGAATGCAGAACACTGTACACGGGTCAAACCCTAGAATTTGCTAATAAAAAATTTGCAAACTTAGGATATATTAAAAAAAATATGGTAAAGTATTTAAAAAGAGCTGTATGGAAATCTGAACTACACGGGAAAAAACTCCAGCTGATGTGTGAAAATCACGTTGCATGGAATTCAATTCTAGGTTATAAACACGTTGTTTTGACAGGTTGTATTAGTATTTCATTCAAGCATAAAATTAAATTATGAAATTATATTGATCACCTAGAATTTCCGCAACTCGCTCAAGCACAACGTCAGCAATACTTCTCAATCTATTTGACACCAACATCTCCTTTTCCCCTTTTGCAATGTAATCGCACAGGCGATATGCCACCTGGATTACAAATGTTTAAAATTACAGTTAAATTACTCGATAAATAACACTAAACACACTGCATTGCAAATGCGAGTAATGTGAAGCATCATCAGATAAGTGGGCTTTTTATCATTCTTTTCTTATTTGCTAGAAAGTAACGCGGTTTTTTGAGATGTAACGATTACAGCCCATGCTTTACGCATCGGATCTAATGGGTTCGAATCCGTTCGTGAAATCGAAGTCGTTATTAGACGTCATTGCATTAAATTTACTGAGCACTAAAGCAGACACTGTTATTTAAACAAATCTGGATAGGTTGGAAGTCGACCTTGAAAACTTGGGAATATGACTAGGGGCAAAAAGATCTTAAAGTAGTTATGATTCAAACAAACCTGTGCGCTGAAATTTATCAACCACTTCTCCCTCTGTCGAAACTCCCGCTCCATCTCTGCCTGTTCCTTGCGGCTGACTGTGCCCTTTAAGGCTGACCACTGTTTTGCTTGGCTCAAAGCTTGGAAATATTGCTCCGTTTGCCTGATATTCAGTTAATTAAACATTACTTTTTATCTTCATTAAGAAATTCGAATTGAGGACATTTTTAGTACTTATAATTAAAGCTTTTCAGTCGTAGATATTTGAATTTAAATGTCTTATAAAATCATAATTACTTTGATTGTTTCTCATGTTATTGTTGAGTCTCAAAGTGTCTCAGATAAAAGAATCTCAAGACTGCCATAGAATCTAGTCTTGAATAAACAGATGAGATATCGAGCTAACATATGAACTTGTTATTTTGTAGTTCATATGTTACTGCGTTAAAATTTCAATTAGATATATCACATTCTTTATGCAGCAAAAATCTGCTCTCATTTCATTTGTTAACAAGACTCGCCCGATCTTTTTTGTGGCTTTGTGATATAACTAAAACTACAGTTTTTCTTCGTCTATTGTATCGTTATATCGTATTCTTCTATTGACCAAGATATAATACTGCGTAGATATAGTAAGTATAGTAATTGGGATACGGGCCAAAATCCTCTAATGGATAGGGGTGTATTAGGGGAGGCCTCTGTCTAGCAGGGGTCTATCACAGGCTGATGATGATGAGATATAGTAATTATTAACGCACTCAGGGCTCAAAAAGTAGTCTTCTTCTAAGGCGCTCTTAATTTTATCCCTTCTGTCAGATGGTAATATGGCGCATTTCTCGTCCCATAGTGAACGCAATCGTCTCGATGTAGGCCTTGCAAGCATCTCCACCCTTTCCATATTTCTTCGTAAGCGTGGTGATTTACGAATTGGCAATTCACCTTTAAAATAACTCGGTAATGAGAATATTTCAATATAATTTCTTAAATTGTGTTTTTTCTTATTTTTTTAATAGAGGCACGGTTGAGCAAACACTATGTGTTACGATGTATATCATTCTAATATGAAAATAGCTATGTCATATAATTAAACACTACAAATTTAGTATGATTTTTCACATTATATTTTGGTTTCGCATTACTGCTGCGAATATAAACGCGATAACCGCATGAAATATACAGGGTGGCCCATAAGTCCTTTGATAAGTAAAATTTGAATAAAACGAACAGGGGCGCGTGAGCGGTGCAGGGAAGCGGGGGACTTGGTTTCTGGGAATTTAGTCGCGATGGAACGTTTTACCGAGCGGACCGTGCGTTTTGTGTGCGCGAGTTTTATAAAAACGACAATTCGGCAACCGTTGCGCGGCGTAAATTTCGAGAACACAAAGGTTTACACAACTTTGACGACACTCCAACTCTTCAAACGATTAAGAACTGGGTTGCTAAGTTCGAGGAGACCGGTTCGACGTTAGATAAACCGCGGTTGGGTCGCCCAAGGACGTCACGTACGGAACAAAACATAGACACAGTGACACAGTCTATTCGCGAAAATCCGACACAGTCAACTCGTAAGCGCGCCAGAGCATTAAACGTATCCAGGACATCGTTACAACGGATTTTGAAGAAAGATTTACATATGCACCCTTACAAAATTCAGTTGGTTCAAGAATTAAAGGAAACTGACGGTATTCAAAGACAAAATTATGCGAATGAAATGTTGAATCGGTTTACTTCCTTCAATAACATAATGTTCTCTGACGAGGCTCATTTCCATCTTAACGGGCATGTTAGTAAACAAAATTGCGCTATTGGAGCCCTATCAATCCAAAAGCTTAAGCATCGGAAGCCCTTACATAGTCCGAAAGTGACTGTTTGGGCCGCTATGTCAGCCCATGGTATCCTAGGGCCTTACTCTCGAGGATGGCAGAGGGCGCAGTTACTGTTACGTTGGAGCGATATGTGGCTATGATCGAAGAGTTTTTCATACCAGGATTGCAAAACTTTTCAGCTTTAATGCCAGGACGTGGTTTCAACAGGATGGGGCCACTTCTCATACCTCTTACACTGCTATGCCCGTTATCCGTCAACTATTTCCTGGCAAAGTGATCTCTAAAAGAGGGGACATTTCCTGGCCTCCACGTAGTCCAGATCTGACCCGATGGATTTTTTTGTTGGGCTACCTTAAGGCTAAAAGTATACGACAATCAAAGGACTTATGGGCCACCCTGTAGTAAGGAAATGTAAAGGACACTCAATAATTACGGTTATGTTTGTCGTTTTAACGAATTTAATAAACACATTGATAATTTTACATTTGTTTTTTTTTTTTAAAGTATTATAGAAATTCTTAAACTTATTGTTTTAATTTAGTGTTGGCAAATTTTGATACAACATTTTTACCTGAATCACTTTTCACAATTTTAACATTTCTATCAGATGATGCTTCGTCTGAATCTGACACTGAAGGTGTATCCGACGGGTTTTTCGTTTTAGTTTTCGATCTTTTGAATAACGGCATGATTGCCAACTTTATTTGTAACTAAAGATTTAGATTTTTACACGAATTTTACCCAACAATTTACATCTTGACTCGATGGCAATGGAATTTGACATAAAATAAAAATGTCAATAGTAAATTCTTAATTTGTTTTAAACAGTTTATTGGCCGTTATTAAAGTTAAAATGAATGCAATATATTTTCGCATAGCATTTCCCACTTTAAAGTTCCATTATAAATATTTAATTCTTTCTTAATAGCAGTTATCAACAAGTTTATTTTTTTTTTCAACATAGAATTATTACCGGCGAAAGAAACTCTTCTCAGTCGTAGCACTCTTTACAGAGTGGTTGTGGTCGCCAATTTATATTTTCCGGTTTGGATGACGCTCGCCGTACTATTGCTCGTTATCGCTCTCGATCCCGGATATTTATGAATTCTTGCGACAATTTGGCTCACGTGATCTTAATTTGGTTTTATTTTCTTCAAAGGCAGACGAGCAGCAGTCGGGCCTCCTGATGGAAAGTCACCTACACCCATGGACATCAGCAATACCATGGGTATTACCAACACTTTGCCTATCGTGAGACATAAGATGTTAAGTCTCGGTCGTTCAAAATGGATCACGGTAGAGTTTTCACACTGCTGTTAGGCGTTTAACAATAAAGTTAAGACTCATCAGCCTGTGGTAGTCCACTGCTGGACTAAGGCTCGAGCGCTCAACGATCTATGGAGCACGTTATGCTCAGAATTTCTCTGCGTGAAAAAGTGCGTAATACAGACATCCGCAGCAGAAGTATGGTGACCGACATAGCTCGTGGAGTTCGCAAGCTGACGTGGCAATGGGCAAGCCACATAACTCGTAGACCCGGTAACCGATGAAAAAATTCTCAAGTGGTAACCTCGTACTGGTCATCACTGTGTGGGACGACCCCCACGAGGTGGAGCAACGAGCTGCGTAAATGTGCATAAAAAAATAAAACTGATCTAATAAAACAAAATCGGCTGAGAAATTTCTACTAAAATAGTGTATAATTAACTTCAATAACATAGAAGAAAACAATGTTTATAAACTTTTAATTGCATTTATTTCTTCACTCTATCCACATCTTTGGCTCTTATACACAACCAACTGTTGTAATCCGGTATGCCGTCATGTTCAAAGCCTTTTTCCTCGCCTGAAACATCCTGCTTTTGGTAAGGTATATGCCAGCCCATATGATTTTTCTGTGCGCATGGTGTAAACTGTAGGGGTGGCTAAAAATAATATAGAAATCAATTATAATTTTTTGATTAAAGTAAAATTTTTCAGTAGGCAAAGGTATGTGAAGTGGTAACAAGTTTCTGCCACTAAAATTGCAGCTTATAAAAGTTTTTTGCCTTATTATGACTTATGAGTTTTTTTTATTGACAAAGTTTTGTAAAGTAATTTATATTAGGTAAAAAAATAAACATTACTAAAATAGCTTTAATTATCTAAGTCAAAAGGCGATGCATTTTAAATCTTGCTACAAAATAGTTCAAAGTTGGATGTAAATAAAATTTTAATACTTGAAAATGTTGATAATACCAATTGCAGTAACTTACATGGAAAGTTGCTCGCTTTCCTTTCCGAAAGACCATCCATTGATGTTGCCACTGCCACCTCTGAAAGATCTTCTTCAATGTCTGATTCTTCAAAACAAATTTGTGTGCGCGAAACAGGTCTTTGGAAACTATATCTGTGTCTGGTCCGCTAACAATTGCTGCAGTAATAAAGTATGGATCATCCTGGGATCTAAAATTTTAAAAGTAAAAAAAACGCTTTATGACGTACTCCAGCCAAAGAGAAAAAAAGTATCAAGGTCATCAGGGACTAATAGGGCTAGAAGGAAACACAATGTTATTGATAAACCACAACCAATACCCGACCAATGTTTTATCATTAAAAGTACCTGACATTTGACGCTAACACAATTTGAATTGACACTTAGTATAAGACCGTAATTTGAAATGCTAAAATAAATTTAAAATAAATATATTAATTTTTTGTAAAGAAATAGTTATTTTTCTGCTATTACTTTTTGTTTTAACTATAAATGTTATTACTTTTTTATAGCATATTTTACAAATATGGTCTAGACTATTAAATTTTACTCACATGTTATCAGTGAAAAAGTTATATGTTCTTGATATCAGATTATTCATAGTCGGTCTGTGCCAGTTGAACATATGTTTCCGGCCCAACAATAATATCTTTTTGTTTTTCCCAGAAAATTGCTCAACAACAGATTTCAAGAATAACATTTTCTCATGATGGGAAGTTTTTCCCATAGCATATGCAATGTTCAATGCATCTAGTACAACATCATATGGAGCAGTTTTCTCCAAAAATTTGGTAAAATCATTCAATTCTTTTGGTGATGTCTTCAAAAACAAATCCGATCCTACAATGAGTTTCTCCTTTATATCCTTCTGGAGTAGCTCAAACTCCTCTTTTGTGAGTTCAAGATTTTTTAAAGTGTTTTTGCAGGAAGAACATTGGCCACTGAAAACAATAACATTTTTATAAAAACCAAAAAAACAAATAGTTGTAATGCACAAATTTATACACAAAAGCCCATGTAGATACCAATAACCAAGACCATTATAGGTCTATGAAAGCAAATTTTCCAATTTAGTTATACTGGAAAGCAAATAAAACTAACTTACATGCTGCTTAATGAAAGAGAGAGTGGTCTTAAAAGAATAGCATTTTTAGACACACACAGAAATAGGTTGATATAGTTAGCTCAGTTTCATACAACATTCTAATCAAATAAATTTGGTCTAGTATTGCATAAATCAACTAATTAACTTTCACAAATAAAATGATATTTATTATTATTCAAAATAAATAATTTTGTTTAATAATATAATACCCTAGATCATATTTAATAACATATTGGTCTAAATGCATGCAATTTAAAATCCTTAAGCTACATTGTATTTTAACCTAGTAAGCTGTTTTTAAAAAATATGTTTGATAAAAAAATACCTATATCTATCAATTTGTGAAAACTCTGCTTTATATCCAAGGGATATATAAGTATTTTTTATATGCTCTGCAGTTTCCTCGGAAATAATGGAACAATGTGCAGAAATGTGTTCATTTATTTTGTCTAAATGTTTCAATGCAGTTGCTTTGGTTTTGTACTTTCTGAGAAAATATGCAATCCATTCTCTAAAAGCCGCAAACTGCAGTGGACGTGAATTAGACTCGCTCTTCTGAACCATAATTAAAGCATCTTTCTCTTTGTTATTTCGAAACATTGTCCCAATTAGAGTACTGTATGCAGAATGGCTAGGAGTACCGCTTAATTGTACATCATCGAAAACTTTCACAGCTTTCTTCAGTTCGTCAATAACACATAAAGCATGTAAAAGTACATCCCCAGTTGTGTAATCTAACACAGTGTATTGTTTATACAAATTGTCAAATGCGTTCAATATAAATTTCTTCTGTGAATCAGACAAAGGTGTTTCCTTCCCAACCTCCTTATATACACTTAGTATGCTATTCGTCACACCAACATTTAATGTTGAGTTGCAACTCATCAAATGGTCAACGAATGATAAAGCCAATTCAAATTTTCTGTTTCTGACCATAGTCTTCAATATTACGGCGTCAACGTTTTTCTCATTTACTGTACCCTGCTTTGAAAGGATACTACTCTTTAATATTGACCAATCATCGACATTACTATCAAGTGCCGACTTTAAAGTCTCAATTTGTTCAGTTGCCGCTAACCTTGTCACGAAACTTGGCATAGTACCTATACCTAAACGATAAAGTATAATTTATAACACATGTTAAATTCATCTTTATTGAATTTTAATATAAACAAACAGTGGTTTTCTTACATTTCATGTTTGAAAAGTAACACTGAGCAAAACATTTTAAACCTCTGTACATAGAATGCATTTGAAATAGTGTAATAAAGTTTACATATATTTTATAACACTATTTATCCTTTTACGAATTTCATGAGAATATTAAAAACATAACCTCAAAAACTAAAACCAAACATTTGAAATATTAAAAAAAAACCATAACTAATCGGATTTAAGGGGACAAACGTAATTTGTTCGATAAGTCCATGATGTTTTCATGCTATCAAAAGTTATAATTTGGACTTGATTAGATCCCATTATTTTATAGTTTCATTTATTTATATAAAAACTTAAACAATGATTTATTATGGATTTAATGGCGTATTGAAACAATTGTTAATTCTATTCGTTCTAAATACATATATCAGGATTCATTCACATAATAAATTTACAAGACTGTAAATTATCTATTTTTATAAAATAAAAAGAAAAAAACATTTTCTAGAAATTTATTCCATATTAACCCATCATTGTGTAAAATTATCTAGGCTGAATTCTTGCAACCGATTCTAATCTGTCATTTAAACTTTTCCGTATGACGTTCTAGCAATTGTTAATCCTTGTTGTCTGTTTATTATACAGTTTAATAAAATAAATATTAATACAGGATTATCGTATTATTACCTTTGATTTAAAATGGAAGGTAAAACTACAAAAATGCCTAAAGTGGCTAAGGTAAAAAAGTAAATTTCATTCATTAATGTTTTTCTCTTAGAATTCTTCATAAAAATGTGTGGTTATATTTTCAGGTAAAAAACAAAGCCCCTGCTGAAATACAAATTACAGCGGAGCAATTGCTTAGAGAAGCTAAAGAAAGAGATTTAGAGATTTTACCACCTCCGCCAAAACAAAAGATATCAGATCCAGAAGAGTTGAGAGACTACCAGCATCGTAAACGAAAAGCATTCGAAGATAATATTCGCAAAAACAGACAAGTAAGTGCATAAAATAGAGACGTGATTTGTAATTTGACAAGATATTGATAACTTTTTATAAGCATCAGCACGATAAAATTCGAATTTGATATAGATTTTAACACTATGTATTTTGTATATAAACACAAGTTGTAAAATATATTATCATTTAATCAAAGACCTGATCTGCAATCTGTAGCCATCTATAAAGCATTACTTCCAATATTTGTTTTCGTTCTAAATAAATTAAAAATAAACTAATTAACAGCCTAGATACAACACAGGTTAAAACTTGTTAATAATTTTAATCATAAGTTATTAGGTCCCCCTGTTTTTATCACACTTATTTCATTTGAAAATCAACATATAAATTTGTGATTACAGTTTTTTTCTGGTTGTCTGGTGCTACAATCAACAATTTATATAAAGTTTTATTTCTTTTTGGTACATATCTGAGACAAACTCAATCAAAATATATGTATGCAAACTAAATTGAGACATTATTAGGTTAGGCAAAATGAATACTTTTAATTTTACATAACTGCCTCCGTAGCCTATTGGTAAGGGAGTGTGCCTTAGGAACCAAAGGTTGTGGGTTCTTATCCTGCGGGGACTCAATTAACTCTCATTGTTGTGTCCTAGTTGGTTAGGGCAATTTGGACCAAACACCCTTTTGTCTTATAAGTAAGATAATCCATGCATCCAATGGGCATGTAAAAAGTTGGTTCACCGACCAACCTGTATTGGACCTGTGGGTGGTGGGATATGGTCCGAAAACCCCTGAAAATGGAGAAGGGGTGCATTAGGGGACGCCTCTGTCTAGCAGTGGACTAACACAGGCTGATGATGATGATGAATTTGACATATAGCATATCTTATTTTAGGTAATTGGTAACTGGCTTAAATATGCACAATGGGAAGAATCACAAAAGCAGATACAGAGAGCCAGGTCTATATATGAGAGAGCTTTGGATGTGGATCATAGAAATGTTACCCTCTGGTGAGTAACACAATATTTATTTCATTTATAAGTAAACATTTTAATTTAAAAAGGTAAAGAAATGAGAAAACGGCTTTTGTACCACCCTATGCACTAAAAGGGTTCATGATTAGTTTAATATGTAACCAGATAGGACTTTCCATAAGTTATGTCACACTTATTTCATTATTTTTGACCCTTCCCCCATCCTTATCACAGCTATATAAAACAAAGAAAATATAATATGTTTTCTATTTTTTTTTGTTTATACTAATGGAATTTCAAAAATTTTTTAATTACCAATTTATAGTTCTTGTTTTAATGCATAGATTTCAAACATAAGATCCAACAAAATTTAGTTGATGCTCTACCTTCCTCATAATTTCTGAAATTATATATGAATGGTCCTGATTAACAGTTTATTAATTATTACATATGTGATATGACATATTTCATAACAAATGCTTTTCTTAATATCTCCTAGGACATAACTAAAACTTTTAACTCTACTTTTGAGACCTACAATTTAAAATGAAATACAGATGTGGTAGCCTGTGTATCTTAACTTTTTTTTTAATAATACACATACTTTGTTAATTTTTATGTAGATTATTTTTCATTGTTCTGATCACACTTTTTGTCTTTATTAAGGCTAAAATACACTGAAATGGAAATGCGAAATAGACAAGTGAACCATGCTCGCAATCTATGGGACAGAGCTGTTACAATATTACCAAGAGTATCTCAATTTTGGTATAAGTACACCTACATGGAAGAAATGTTAGAAAATGTAGCTGGAGCTAGACAAGTATGAATAGTTTATTTATAATACTGATAGTCTTAATATATTTTTTAACTATATTTTAAGATATCACCTTTGATTATATATTTTTTAGGTTTTGAGCGCTGGATGGAATGGCAACCTGATGAACAAGCTTGGCAAACTTACATCAATTTTGAATTGCGGTACAAAGAATTAGACAGAGCTAGACAAATCTATGAACGATTTGTCATGGTCCATCCTGATGTAAAACACTGGATCAAATATGCACGATTTGAAGAAAATCATGGTTTCATTAATAGTGCTAGAAAAGTATATGAAAGAGCTGTAGAGTTCTTTGGAGATGAGGAACTAGATGAAAGGTTGTTTATTGCTTTTGCGAAATTTGAAGAAAACCAAAAAGAGCATGACAGAGCAAGAGTCATTTACAAATATGCTTTAGATCATATCCCTAAAGACAAAAATAAAGAACTTTATAAAGCATATACAATTCATGAAAAAAAATACGGGGATAGATCTGGAATTGAGGATGTGATTGTCAATAAAAGAAAATACATGTATGAGCAAGAGGTCATAGAAAATCCAACAAACTATGATGCATGGTTTGATTATATCAGATTAGTTGAAAATGAAGGCAATGTTGATGACATTCGAGATACTTATGAAAGGGCAATTGCTAATGTTCCACCATCAAAAGACAAGCAGTTTTGGAGAAGATATATTTACCTATGGATCAACTATGCATTATATGAAGAATTAGAAGCTGAAGATATAGAGAGAACAAGGCAAGTTTACAGAACATGTTTAGAATTAATACCTCACAAAATATTCACATTTTCGAAAATTTGGCTTATGTATGCTCATTTAGAGGTAAGATGTAAAAACTTGAAACAAGCTAGAAAAACTTTAGGAATGGCATTAGGCATATGCCCTAGGGATAAATTATACAGGGGATATATTGACTTGGAAATTCAACTGAGAGAATTTGATAGATGCAGAATATTGTACCAGAAGTTTTTAGAATATGGTCCAGAAAATTGCATAACTTGGATGAAATTTGCCGAATTGGAAACTTTACTTGGAGATATCGATAGAGCGAGGGCCATATATGAAATAGCAGTTTCGCAGCCGCGATTAGACATGCCAGAACTGTTGTGGAAGAGTTACATTGATTTTGAAGTTTCCCAAGGTGAAACAGAGAAGGCTAGACAACTTTACGAAAGACTATTAGATAGAACCGTGCACGTAAAAGTGTGGTTATCGTATGCGAAATTTGAATTAAACGCGGAAAATCCTGACAATATAAACGTCGAGCTGGCAAGAAAAATTTATGAACGCGCCAACGACAGTCTAAGAAGTGCTGGGGAAAAGGAAGCGCGAGTGCTTCTTTTAGAGGCTTGGAAGGAATTCGAAGTAGAAATCGGTGATGATGTTAAACTCGAAAAAGTATATCGAAAATGCCTAGAAGAGTTAAGAAGAGACAGAAGATTGTTAATGAAAGTGGTGTCGAGGAGGGATGGGAGGAAGTCTTTGATTACATATTCCCTGAAGATGAAATGGTTAGACCTAACCTTAAACTCCTTGCGGCCGCGAAGAATTGGCGTAAACAAAAGGAAGTTGAAGATGAACCAACAGAGAATACCGATGAAAATCCATCAAGTAATTCGCCTCCGTCCAACTACACCGGAGAAAAATAATGAAGAGGATTCTGAATGACAAATGAACTAATGTCAATTTTACAAATAAAATTTCCTGAATAAATAAACATTTTTATTATTTGGTTGTAACATTTATATTATATTACTTAATGCTTTGTAACTGTTCAATTTATCATTTTATGAAACAGCCAAATTAACCTAGCCATATTGTGATTACATATTCCTGGCGGCCAGATCAAGTAATCTGAATCAGCTTTACTTTTTAGAATTGGATATCTTTACAAAATGCGGTCAAACATTAGGAAAATCTTAAAATAGATTTTTACTTCCACTTCTAACATATAACGTACGTGAAGATAATATAATTTAAAAATTGTCATTAACTTTACGTATGTTATCATTTCCTTGTACAGGTCCATTTTTGGTTTCAGTGTTAAAGGTTATGAGCGGTAGATGCAGATACA
Source organism: Lamproptera curius (assembly GCA_029286875.1). Taxonomy (NCBI): domain Eukaryota; kingdom Metazoa; phylum Arthropoda; class Insecta; order Lepidoptera; family Papilionidae; genus Lamproptera; species Lamproptera curius. The sequence goes on along the minus strand of JAGSMT010000041.1, from coordinate 190,779 downwards.
GATTAAAGATATAGATTTTATAGCTTTAGATAGGGTGTTATCGATGACCTCTCTATGCATAGATCGATCTCTTTAGGGATGGCCAATATGCTATAAAGGAAGGCAAACAACAAGGTCGTTGTTAGGAGTCTCGTTTATGCTTAAGGGACTCGAAGCTGAGTAGAATAATAGAAGAAAAAAGTCGTTACATTTTTTTCTACTTACCTAAAAGAGCAATGCTTTCGCATTTTATTTTAGACTAATATTCTTCTAGTTGCTATAAAAATTGTCCGAATCCATTACTACTACAGTAGCAGATATTTATTAGAGATCAGCTACTTATGCATAAGATACTATTGTCAACAAGTCTACTTACAAATATAAACAGTAAAGGAGGTAGGTCTTCTTTTTTACAAGGGACGGTCCAGCGAAAAATGAGAAGTCGTTGAGTCTACATAACTTGATAAACCAGTAAAATTTTAATAAAATCACGAATTTAAGTTGTAATTCAAATTGACGAGTTAATCTAAGGTTTTTTTTAAAAAAAAATCCCTTTTATTTTTTAAATAGAATTAAGTTAAATTGTTGGTGTCTACAACAAAATGGCCGTGTAAATGTATTTTTTCTGCAAAGAATAAGTTTTTTACCTGGTCGGAGCGACTGGGCGAGATAACTGATACAAAGCTCATAAAGAAGGTAGCGTTAGACGTTACAAATCAGCTTAAAAAAACAACTATGATACGTTTTATCTCGTTTACCCAGTAATCACGCTTGCTACAGTACCCTTCAAACCGGAACACATTAGTATTTGCACACTACTGACTTGCGGTACTATTTAAAAGTGTAAGTGTTTAACTTATAATGACGCCGTTCAAGTTGGTGTCATTTGTTTGGCAATAGGTTTCCTTATTCACAGAGGCAGACATAAAAATGAAACATCTTTTTGCTGTGAAAAACTTCTTTTAATAACATGGACCATTTGGTCTACAAAATTTTAGAAACTGTATATTTACTTATTGCTGCAAGCTTTAAACACATGGGATTGTTTTTTAAATATAGGTTTTAAGCAAACAAATGTTTATTAAAAAACAACCATTAGTAACATAAATAAGACTTAATATAGTCACTTTTTGTACACCCATTTCTTTATCTTTATAAGAACCATGATTTGATTTGATTTCTAATCAACATCTTCAGGTCGTACAGGGTGTGATAACGGTATAACAGATTTTTTATTTATATCTCTCGAACATGCTTTTCTCATATCTGGAAAATCAACAACATTTTTATTATTGCTGCTCAATTATTTTATGCACCTAAAACATATATATATGATTGTTAAGAATTGCATCAAATTTATACATCACACAAATGATAGAAAATTCAATAAATTTATATAATAGTATATTTTCTTTTATAATCTAATAACTTAAACATTGATTGAAAGTTGAAATATTATGCAAAAATATTATGCTTATTTTTGGTGCAAAAATAATGGTATTTTGCAAATACAACAAATCCATTCAATAATCTGAGAAAAGATATGAGTATATACTGTATGCAAACAACAATAAATAATTGTTATTATTTATCTAAAAATTAAAAGATCATGAATATGTAGTCTCTATTATATATATAAACTAAAGAGATGAATGAACATAATTACCATAAGCATCTTCATCCGGATCTCCAGAATAATATTCTAACACAGTTCTGTATACAATATATCCAAGGTTTTTGTACATATTTATTGCAACCTTATTGCTTACTCTTACGAAAAGGTCTACAAAATAGGCATTTTTTCTGCAAAACAGATGTGTCTTTATCAATTCCTTTGGTAAAATACAATCTGTAAGTAATTTAAATAATTACTCAATAAATCTCACTTTTCGGAAACCTCTTCAAGAATAGTCATTAAAGTAGCCGCTAAGCCCAATCTTCTATAATCTGGGCTAACAGTTAAAGCAGTTACATGGCCATGCCAGTTTTCTCCATGCCCCTCAGCCTTTCCCATGACTAAAAACATAACAAATTTATCGCTATTTATTACAATAATATGTGAATTTATTCACATTACACTCATAATGCTATGCATAGAACTAATTTGATGTAAAAATATAAAATTACCCTAGTAATATTGATAAATGTAATTATTTACTTTTAGTAAGTTTCTAAGTACTACTAAGAACTGTTATTTTTTACATGTATAGCTAGTGGAACCTTTTTGTAAAAAAAAATTGATAGACTATAAATAAATAAGTAAAACATTTTATGCAAAATTTCCAGGCTGTTTCACAATCTATTATTTCTGAATGTACTTTGCCAGGAGATTCAGTTGTTCATTGCATTTGCTCTCATCACGCAGCACTCAGAATCTCCTTTGCGAACCTCTAGCTTCATGCTTTTATATTGCACTCCAGGGAAAGGGCAGACAAGTATCAATTGGTGTCCGCATGATTAAATGAATTTCTGAGCCAAAATAACTGAACCTAAAATTACTATTCTAATTTTATTTATATATCTAAAACAAGCATAATAAAATTGTGGAAATCGAGTTTTTAAGTTATTATTTAAATAATAAATTTATTACCTCTCGAAAACTAGGTTTCTTGTACTTCCGCTTTAGGCGTGTCTACTTATTTAATATAGTCCACCGAAAATGAAAATAAAAAAAAATAATACTAGCCGTACGTGTACAAAATTGCCTAACAATAACCAATAACATAAAAGCAGAAAGCATGAATGCAAAGTAAATACGAATACGCACTATATCCCATAATTTCGCCACTCGGTGATTCTGCAACTTGAAAGTACTCTGGCCAATGGGCTAAATATTGTGTGTAAAATGATAACCCGTAGGTTTCCGTAAGAGGATCTAAGTTACTGAAAAACAATAGTTTTTTTACAATAAATAAATATTCACTCTTCATAAATATACTTATCATCATAATTTTTGCTTACACGTTATTAAAATATAACATATCTTCACAAGTGAATGGACGAATGGTCGTCATTATAATTATTTTATCCTATATTACAAAATAATGGCACCAATTTAGATAAATAATATTTAGAAGTTTATATTTATAAGCCGATAGCACAACCTCAAATTAAATTAGATTATTGCGAGAGGATTTTTTTTTTTTTTGGATTTTATGACCTGGTAACATAGACCTTTAGGTCATTTGCGAGAGGAAGACAGTAGATCCACACAGAGAAATAAAATAATTCATAATTTGCGCGTAGCTTTCTAATTCAAAGAAGTTATTTTTAAAAAATTATAAAAAAATATCTTAATAAATTTACAAGCAAATAAGTTGTAATGTAATTAAAACTTCATGTCAAATAAAATATTATTTTAGTGTTTTAATATTATTAGAAGTAGGTTATATAATATTGACTATCCATATTTACAACGGACTTCTTGTAAGGATTTAACTGTAATAGTATTAATATTACCTTTTTTTAAAATTGAAAGTGTTATATCTCTTATAATTTTTTTTCAATATAACATTTTCTTAATTGTATTGATAAAATTTAAAATATTTAATTTTATTATATAGGTCTCTCATTGGACATGAGCCTGATTTCCTGTAAAAAAAAACTTAATATTTTTATAATTTTTACACTAGGGTTTAGTGGGCTTCTGAAACAAAAGAGTACAAAAAGTTCATTTCGAATGTATAGTCTTCACTTTATGTGGCATAGCAAACTATAGAATAGAAAGTGAAGACATACATTCACAATAATGGAAATATTTCTAGACATAGCGCTGCGTTTTATATTTATAGGAAACCGACCACAGTGGTATTTGTCTCAATGTTCATATCTAATGGAAGGTCGTAGAAGAAAGAATCGCATAAAAAACACTTGTGCAATGGTTTAACCGTGCTATTTTATTGTATACATACATTAATCTTTTCAATCAGTTTTTACCGTGGTTTGTAAAACCAAACGCCTATATAAATCGGCCTGAAGATTTCTTTCTTTAATTTAAGCTATCATTTTTGTTGCACAATAAATGTTAAGATAGGACAAATAATAATAAAACAGGACAATATTTCCAAAAATAAATAATTAAGAATTGGTGTTAAATATATATGCCTATTCATAAATAAAATAAAGTTTATGATAAACACATGTTAATAAATAAATAACTTTTTATTGTACGTTTTAACAGTTTTCATGTATTTAATGAAATACGGTAACATTTTTGTTCAATGTAAACACTTATGGCGTCATGTCACGCATTTAATAACATTTCGAAACTTAACTTTTCAAACAAAAATAAAGTTTGGTTTTTTTTTTAAGCAGCAAATTATGAAAGTATATAATAATTAAGAGCTCACTAATCTTGATAAATTAAAAGATTATATCAAGTTATTTAAAAAAAGCATTAATTGAATCATGTAAAGTAACTGTATAAGTTATTTTTAAATATTCTTTACTTACTATTTCGTATTATACTACAATGTAAATACTTAGTATTATTATGTCGTAAATAATTGATAACTTTATATCTTACTAAGTTTTCAAAATACTTTTTTAATAAATTGTAGACAGGAACTTCGGTATATGAGTCTTAACACCTTTGAAACTTTAAATAAAGTTATATTATCTGATTTCTTAATGTTTAACTTATTTTTGTAAATGAAAAACGCTATGTTAAAAGTTGTTTTATTTATGTAACTGCCAACATTTTCGATGAAAACACAATTATTGCCATATGAAAGAATAATTTTCATGTTTGAGACCTATTATCTTACTCGTTTTACCACATGTCGAAAGGCATATTTATTACTCTTTTACAAGCTAAAAAGCTCAAGTGGAGCGATCTATGGGCTTCTTGCAGTTTACCAACACGACAATGGCCGAATTGTCCGTATAAGATATTTTTTATTGGCTCATACAGCCAAACCTGCCATGTCTTTGGTTTTAAAAATGGCGTATACAAGCTTTTTGTTTGCCGGTTTACGCTGTTGAATGATTAGTTTCCGAGGCCCCGTGTGTACTCAGGCGACACGTAAACGTCGTGAATATGAAAATAAAGTACATGTGTAGGTACTATAATCAACACCATGGACTCAGTGAACAAATTATAGTAGCGTTATGGTGAATTAGAATGGTGCCTGTGGTTTGTCAAGCTCGCACGTCGACAGGTTACCCGTTCGTAACGTAAATATCACCCAGCGGGCGTTTTATATTTCAGATATGACAGCGTCGCAAAAGAGTAGATAATGGAGAGTTCAGAAGATGATGCGGGCACCGCAACAAACGCTTCCCGCCGCCCTTCGGCGCGGGAAAAAGACGTCGGACAAGCTGAAGACGTTTGTGCAACTGGTAGTTTCCAGCAAGAGTCATCTGAAGTACGAGCGTCTTGCGAAACCCCCGCGATGTCGGAGGAAAATTTCGACGGCGACAGCGTTCCTTCGCCATCGACGCAAGATGTCAACACTAGCACTGAAGCAATCCTTGACATGATCGATGAAATTGTTGATGGACCTGGGGCACCTAAACGACTTCCATTGACAGTTAACGACGCAGAAGAAGAACCGCAATGCACATCCGATGACCGAATAGACGATGAAACTGAAACATGTAGTAAAGAAACTGAAGCAAAGCAGTCTGCAGTATCGGCACCAGATTTACCTGAAAAAGCAGATCAGGAAAATTTGTGTTCTGAGGATGTACAGGCCGAGACGCAGAGCACGTCCACGGTAGATGAATCAATTAAAACAATTGATTTACCCGAGGCAACCTGTCAAACTCCTTCAAGTATAAACAGTGAACAAACGTGCTCACAGCAACCATCCGAGTTAAGTTCAGCGAAGCCACACAATCCTCCAGACTCTAAAATTCCATCCAGCAGTGTAGTGCAAACAGACCAAAGTGTTTCTGATAGGAATGTGGTTCCAACGTGCGAACGGACAGTGAAATGTGCGACGTCGAGTGATAATCAAGACAATGTTGTTGTAGGCAGTGCTGAATGTACGTCAAGTGACATTAGTTTAAGTGAAGCTAGAGTAACAGTTCCGGAAAACACAACAAGATCGCCACTAAGGCGACGTCTCGTTAGGCCCGCCCTAGTGACCGCCGACCGGACTCTACTGTTTCCTCGACGGTTGACTTGCAAAGTATTAAGACTTTAGTTCATGAACAATCAAGTAGTGAATGTGTTGTCAAAGATGTGTCCAGTTCGTCAGATGCAGTGGCACCTGTACATGGTAATAGTAAGCCACATGAGATTAGAAATGTAAGTGAAGTTAGTATCTGCAAAGCAGAAACATCCGTGAATCCTGTTAAAAAAATTAAGCTTATTAGACAAAAAGTTAATTCACCAGTATTCTCTAGAGATGATGTACTCAATCAACAATCATCTATTGAGAAAGATCAGTGTCAGTCAACCTCTGAAACCACTTCCGTTGAGTCTGAATCTACAAATGTAATCAGTACGTCAAAATCGGATGAAGATAATGAAGCAGTAGATGTGAGTAATAATGTAATACTTGATAATACGTCTGGTACTCCTAGCGTATCAAACTTGTCATCTTTGAGTGAATGTTTTGTTGATACCAGAAAGAATGAGACGGAGCACACAAGTCATTGTCAGAGCAGGCCGAATATACCTGAAAATAGTTCAAATGATAATGATTTGAAAATAGTTGCTCCAATCAAGCTTAATATTTTGCCCATTAATGAGACAGAATCAGTTGCAGAATCTAGTACCAAACAATTGGAAGTCAACAGTGACAATGTTTGTACCAATATCTCTAATGAGTCTGACACCACAAAACAGGTACCTAAATTAACAATAAAATTAGCCAGTAAACGGAATGAAGAAAACAGGTCACCAATACCAAAAGTAACCATAAAACCAATAAGAGCACCTGCAGATGAAACAGAAAGCACTAAAACTGACTGCCTTGATCAATTACCGAGTGTTCCCAAGTTGCTCATAAAACCAATGCCCAGAAGACCAGAGAAAATTAATGACAGTCATCGTAAGTCCAGTAGCAGTGAAATATCAGAATCAGAATATTCTGAAAATGATGAAACCACCAGTACTTCGGACCAAGCATCTACTTCTGATCAAGGGCCAACAGAAGTTGTTCCAAAGGTTACTATAAAACTTGGCAAAGTGGGCACAGATGCTGAAGGACAGTTTTATACTGAGAAGAATATTCCAAAACTTACCATAAAAGGGATTCAGCAAAACGAGAATGAGGAACACGAAAGTTCTAATCTTAAACTTGTTATAAGTCAACCGGATGACAAGCAGACTGAAAAGGTACCTAAATTGACTATAAAGACAGTGGCAAAGTCTGATGGACAACCGCTAAGTCCAAAACTCACAATAAAACCAATAAAAATACCAGAAAAAGAAAGCACAAGTGAAACAACAGATAGTCCAACTATACCTAAACTTAAAATTACAACAGATTCTTTTACGTCAAGTGTAGATGGAAAGGATTTAGCTCATGTACCTAAAATCACAATAAAGAAAACCAATACTAGCAGTACTTGTGAAAACTATGAACAAGTACCTAAAGTAACCAAATTAAATATAAAACCAATTGTTAGACCTGTAGAAAGCAATGAAATAACAGAAATTTTGGATGATAAAGTTCCTGTAGTTTCAAAATTAAATATTAGACCTGTTGTAAAACCTAAAGATAACGAAATAGAGTCTAACAGAGAAGATGTACCTAAAATTACAAAATTGAATATTAAGCCTATAAGAAATCTAGAATCATCTGAAGAAAAAGACTGTGATTTAAATGATGAAATAGAAGAGAAAGATATACCTATTGTTACTAAACTAAATATTAAGCGTATAATTAAGCCCCAAGATGAAGACACTTCAAAAGATGAAAACTCTGAAAATCAATCCTCAGAAACAGGTAATTCTAGTGATGACAATAATGACAACATACCCATTGTTACAAAATTAAATATAAAGCCTATTTTGAGACCAATTGATATTGATGTTTCAAAACCTAGTATATCAAATGACAGCAATGTCTTTAATTTAACAAAACTGAATATAAAACCTGTTCTTAAACCGGAAGATAATGTTTCTTCTTTATCTCCTAGAAAAGAAAGTTTACGAAGCACTGATCATAGAAATTCTGTTACACCTGTTGTAACTAAATTAAATATTAAGCCAGTTATTAAACCTGAAGACTCTGTAAAAATTAATGATGAAGTTGATGAAATGACATTAAAAAATCCACCTTTGGTTATGAAATTCAATATGAAAAATGTTGATGCAGGTGGTAATGAAAAAGTTTTAATTAATTCAGATAAATATATAGATAATGGAGAGCATGTAAATAGTATTGATGACACTGTACCTATGGTGTCTAAAATAAATATAAAACCTGTGGCAAAAAGTATTGTAAGAGATAATCTTAGTGTAAATTTAATTGATAGTGAAGAGGATATTACAATTGAAAATGTGTCTAGTAATGCATGCCTTACAAATAATGAAGATGTAAACAAAACTTCACATGGTTTACAAAAACAAAACTGTATTAGTGATGATCACCATAAACCTAATGACTTAAAGGTTGTAGTATCTTCTTTGAAAGTTTCAAGTGATATGAAAACATCCAAGGAAAAGGCAGATCAAGATTTGATTGTACATAGAGGGGATTTAATAGCAAATATGAATAAGCAAGAAAGTCAAAAGCCAAATTGGTTACATCTGTCTCAACAAACTTCAAAAGTTGATAACAGCTCAAAGACTTCCTTTTCAACTTCAGAAGGTGTTCAAACTTCTGTGAGTGCAAAGCAACCTCATTCACCCTCAACACAGAATTGTACATTATTAAAAAAGCTTCTGGAGACTAAAAATGATGAAATAAATGTAAAAAAGGATGAAAAGAAGCCAATGACAAGTAATTGCTCCCCTCCTATAAGAACAACTAAACCCCTAAATGCTAATTACAAAGAGGTCACTTTATTGAACAGTGATATGGGAAAATCAAATTTTGAAACAAGCCACAAATCTGAAGTAATCAGCAATAAGTCAGTTCTTTCTCATGAAGGTGTAATTGAAACTTCATTAAGAAATCATTTAATTCAAGGGCTTTCTAAAGAAGTCAATGAAAATTTAACAAAACCTTTGGAGATCAATGTTTCAGAGAAAATAACTAACCAAAGTTCAGGTCAGGATTCACCCCGGATTATATTAAAAATTAATAAGACTGATCATGGCCCATCTGCTAAAATTATTACTGAGGAAATTAAAAGGCCAGAACAACAAATATATGATACAGAAAATGCTCAAGATGACCTGAATGATACTGAAAACATAAAGAAATCTATATTAAATAGGAGAAAGACACCAGGTAGTATGAATCCAACTATACAATTAGGTAAACGACTTCGCAGTTCAAGGATAGTGGACAATGCAGACAAATCACCAACATCAAAGAAGGGTTTAATAAAAAGACCATCCACTGCTGTAATAGGTCCAACACAAAATAAGGAACCAGAACTTTCAGTTCTTGAAACAAAGAGATTGAAGTTAGGCCAGCTTTTATCTAATAAGTCCCTATCTATTACACCAGTAATAAATAAAACTGATTTATCCCCCACAAAGAAGTCCCTGGAACATAAACAAGAGGGAAGTCTTATTAATCATAATATGCTTAGTAGTGATATTTGTTCCAAGAATGGTAATTCAAAGTTACATAACATTCTTTCAAATTTACAAGCAAATCAAATACAAGTGAGATCATTTAATGATGTTTGTCATTCTGATAAGAATCCTAACATAACTGTTGAACTTGAGTCCAGTACTTCAGCGGGAAGTTGTGACCGTGTTGAGTTAATGTCATTAAGCAAGAATCATCCTGAAATGATCTTTCAAGACAACTCCGAATCACACGATTTTAGCATACCAGTTGAAGATATATCTCAAGACCCCCTAGAAGTGGAAAGCATGAAGGTATCTCAACCTGTTCATTTAGAGAACTTCAGCATTCCCCTCAAACCCTTGCCCATGGTGAGCACTCCTCAACCCAAAAAACGTGGTCGACCAAGAAAAATACCGCTGTCCGAAGGTTCGAGAGTTATCTTGCCTACACCTGCACTGGAGGAGCGCCCTCAGAGATCTTTACGATTATCGAGGTAATTACAAAATATTTTTGACTTCTTTCAAAAGATATTTTATAGTTTCTAATCAAAATATCTTACGTTACAGGGATAGACCAATGATACTCACCAAACCAAGAGGCAGAGGAAGGGGTCGCGGCGCAAGAAGGCTCGACACCGCTAACCTAACGCCTCAGACGTTGATGGGAGCAGCCAACAAGTTCTTTGAGGATCAGAAGCCAAGTGAGGATATCGATCCGACCAGCTCACGAATAAAACTGCCGCGGATGACGGAGGCTTTGGACAACATGCCTTGCTCGACTACACCCTTGAGTAGTCGGAGAAGAAATTCGTCCGGTGAAGATCTGAAACTGTTCAATGATGGTGCGGAGTTGAAAGTTGTGCTGGATAGTACCCTGCCTAATTTGGAAGACTCGTTCTTGAAGTCCCCAGAGGTTGGCGAAGGGAGGGGTAGGGGTTCGAGGGGTGGTCGTGGCAGTAGGGGAGGTCGGGGCCGCGGTGCGGGGCGCAGCCCCAGGAGTAGAGGACGCGGCCGCGGCGGCGGTAGAGGAGCCATGTACATGAAGGTAACGGTTTTGCACCATTATTTAAGTTTTCAATAAAAATAATAGTTGTAAAACAAGGTATAAAACCTTTAAAAACAGTTCAACAAAAATGAGATGGTCACTTATTTTTAAATGATATCTAGCATATAAATTATAATGATATCAAGTTTTACAATCAATGACTGCAGAAATAATTTGAATGTTTTCAATTTATTTTTATAGTCATTGATTATACACCCATTGCAAATGATATTACAATTACTATAATAATAATATTTCTACCCTTGAGCCAAATAAGATATTGGAAACTAACAAACAATGTAACCCATAGTAACTATATACAATTTACATTTACAAAAAAAGTCTTATTTAAGAAAAACTTATTTCAATTTTCTAAATGTTTTCAAAAAATAGAAGAATTTTTATGTATTATTTTTTATTGTTTCATCCAGGAAACAATGGGCATCTATGGTCGTGTTTGTGGGCCAGCTACCACCACAGTGCAGCTCTTTGAAGAAGAGACTTGTATGATGGATGACAATGCCACACCTGCTAAGTAAGATATGGTTTTTATTAAACACAATCTATTTTATTGACACTCTATACTATAATGATCTGTTTCACTTTGCAGGCCCTCCCACTTGCTGGATGAGGATTCTCAAAGCTCTGTGAAGAGCTCAACCAACGAAAGCAGCAAAACGAAGAAGTTAAAGTTTGCTGACCTATTTGACAGGTATTTAATTAAAAAACTATTATTCTATCTCTTAAAACATGTAGTAAACAATACGATCTAGCATTCAGAATTGGTTAAAAATTCTATTCTTATTACTAAAAAAAAATCAAGAAAGGAACACTGTTTTCTCAGTGTCTGCATGTTTGTATGTCATTAACTATTTGTTATAATTATATGAGTATGTTTAAAGCAATTAACTTTAGTCAAGTTAAATATAAAATAACTGTAATAGAAGTAAACAATTGCTTTCTAACTTATACTGTTATTATTGATGTGGCTGCCAAATGTAACATAAAATTCTCGTAAACTAAGTTTAATGTCAAACATTACTGGCGTCAAAACGTCGGGCTCTCGGCTCTCTTATTGGTTAAACATCGCAAGATTATGAAACAAGACAGCGATGCCCCAATAGGAATGTGCCCACAATTCTCACTATTAGTATTTTACATAATTCCAAATCTAATTTGGCTACAGAATACACTTCATTATTGGTGGCAGTTATAACACTAGATTTTCGCCCCTTCAATAGCCTTTTTACCATATTACTTAAGTCCTTATTTAGCTCAGTTTATATTGTACATTATGTATTCAACAATACCTTTAATATAACTCGTTATAACTGATTGATCCTAGTTCAGGTTTTGCAACATTCATTTTTAGTTTAGGAAAAAATGTAAATATAAACTATAACCAAATATTGGCGACTGTGTTATAATGTCTTTGTTTATTTAATAGCATTAACAATCGTTCTTGCAGTAACAAAGTATGGATGGCCTCTGATGTCAAAGAATACACGTGGCCACCGCCCGATAAGCCCGACACGGACCATCAGGTGTGTATTTTATATATTAGAGAAGTATCATCAGAAAAAATCACAGTAATTTTTTTAAAGGGGATATTAGATTGGTGTAATAATAATACTTACTTTCACTAGCGTTTTGCAACAGATATTATGTAAACTCGTGTCTCATCAATATTGTTCTTGTAATTTAATTTTAAGCTTGCATTTCTCTTTATTAGTGTAGTAAGAAATTGTACTAAGATGTTATAAATTTAATTTTCAGGTTATGATGATCCAAGAGCAAGTAGCAATGTTTCTTGGTGTCAAGAGTTTCAAACGACGATACCCGGAGCTGAAAAGACGAATGATTGTTGGCGAAGAGAGAGATTATGTTCTCAGTAAAGAACTGGTTACCGAAGCTCTTTGTGATCTTGGTATGTGGTTTAATATTCTCATCTTTCTCATCCTCTTATGTAACCTCCATTACGCTATTTATTTTAAAAAAAAAGGTAGCTTAGATTACTTCCAGTCGCCTCAGGTATCTTTTGGTGAAAGTCCCATCAAATCGGTTGACTTGGACTTGGTTGACGGTGGAATGACTTCCAGAGATTAGCCAGAACAAGCAAAACTTTAAGATAGATAGACAAAAGTTTAAAATAAAAAGTTTTGTTACGTGCACCTTTAATGTTGGTTATTTTAATGTTACATAAGATTTAAAAAAATATAATTTTATTTATTTGCGTAGTATATATAGATCATCTGTTGTATGAGTATAAAATATGTAATTTGGGTATAAATCAAAAGGCAGAAAATTTCACGTTTGCATAAAGTGAATGGGTATTTGTTTCAGTATATTGAATTGTCTATTTTAACGGCCAGTTTTTAACCATATCATTACAATCGTGTAATTTTTCAGTGTATCTTAGTTATGTTAATTTAAATCATATTAACAAATATATCTTTATTGTAGGTATAACGGCAGTGGACGCAAGCGAGGTGTTAGACATAATGCTTTCCGATTACCCGCATAAATACGAGGAATACCGGTCGTACCAATGTCGCAAGCAACAGGCGGAGCAATCGGAGGAGACAGTAGATGAGTCGAAGGGCGATGTTAAAGCGGAGAAGGTGGAAATGAAGCCTGACCCAAAACCAGTGGAACACAAACCTGAACCCCCGAAGGTCGACCCCGAGAAGACAAGACAGGTAATTTTGTATATAGTTACTCGATTGAGATATTAAGATTATATTCGGATGGCCATGTAAAAAGTCTTTCCACCCACCAACATTGGACCCGCGTGGCCAGCCATACGGTCCAATACCCCCTAATGGATTGGTGTGTATTAAAGGGAGGCCTATGTCCAGCAGTGGACTATCACAGGCTGTTGATGATGAAGATATTATATTGAGATATTATTACTATATTTTTTAATAGCGTTACAAAAGAGAAATTGCAGAATTGTTTTCTCCAAAACACCAATGTGAGGAATTTACTAGTTGTAGGATTCAAACGCATGACATGTTTATGTGCAATGAACGTCATATGTGGGTTATTTCGACTTTAGATAATTTCGTTATATTTGAACTAATAAACGCAATTGTGTTGTGTTACACGTTGTCGTGTAAGTATAGATGTTTTTTTTTATTTAAAACAAAAATCATTACGTGTTAGTAAGCTATTCGCCTTGCTCAGAAAAGTTTAATTCAAAACACCAGCGTTTTGTATTCAGAAAGACGAGATTGGTTTAAATAAATAAAAATGGCGAATAAAGAGGCGTCATGGGACATAATAATGTTCTCACAAAAAATATTTCAATGACTTTATGGGAAGTTATTAATTTTGTTGTTTAATTCTCTTTACTACCGTAAAGCATCCATTAATTACGTCACATGAATTTCACGGTTTTTCTACCCCTCCCTAATCCTAGTCACAATTATATAGAAGCAAAGACAATATAATATAATTTTTATTCTTATTTATTTATATCTTCCTATCTATTTTCATCCCAAATTTAAATAATTTTTCGTTACCATTACACTTTCAAATGTTTTTAAATATTTTTTTAAAATCGCTTGTTTTAATATGCAGATTTTAAAAATAAAACTACGCAACGTTTAGGAGACTTTGACACATTTTGTTGTACCCCTCCCTTTCCCATAATGTGTAACGTAATGTTAAAATAATAACTCAAAGCCTGGAAGTGCTCGGACATCCATCAGTCCTACGTCTCGGACGACGGCGTCTCCTTAACTTACTTTCAATTAGCATTCATCAACAGCCTGTGTTGGTCCTTTGCTGGACATAGGCTTCCCTTAATGCACCCCTTCTTCAATAGGGGGTTCTTGGACCGTATCCCACAAGGCTGGCCCGACTTTTTACATACCCATTCGACATGGCATGGATCATCTGACTTTTCAAAAAATTGGTTGATCGGCTTAAATCGCTTAACCAACTAGCAAACAACTTAGAAAAGTAGTCAAGTCCCCGCTCGAACCCACGACCTCCGGATTCTAAAGCTAGGCTACAGAGCAGTCGTTAAGTTTCTTTAATGACATCGACCGTGCATCTCGTATCAGGACTTGGCGGCCGCCGCCATCGCGTCCGCCAGCGAGTGGAACGCGCGGCTGACGGCCGGGCGCAGCGCCGCGTGCGCCGACCTGCAGTCGCTGTCGCTGCAGCGGCGCCGCGCGCCCGCCGCCCCGCCGCCCGCGCCGCGCGTGCGCCCGCCGCTCGGCTTCTACCCGCTGGCGCTGCTGCCCGGCCAGTACCAGCACTGCTACCGCGTCTACAGCTCGGAACAGCTCAGGTACTTTATTACGATTTTATTATTATTATTTACCTTATTGTATATTTTAATGGTATAATGGTCCGACTTGGAGGGAACTCGTTTTTACGAGGTATCAAAAGTAACCAACGAAGTGTCGTACGTCTTTTTTCATCGTCATCTCGCTGTAGTATCATAAAGTTGACTACTAGTACATACAGATTTGCAGTAACATTTGTAAACTAGAGCGACTGGCGTCTGCCTGTTTTCAATTGATAGATTAGTTGACGGTCGATTTGCAGACACTGACGTGGTGTAGCGACTCTCGAAAATAGTATTGTTTAAACGAGACGTAACTTTCCAAGTCGCAGTGCAGCGTCTGCGTTATTGGCTTGTTACTTTGTGTTTCTTAAATTGTTTACCATGCCAAGGGCATCTAACATCTAGAGTCATCCTCTTGATGATATCAATAAAAGCGATAGTCGACTAATAACATGAGTTCTGTTTTGTTGTTATAAATTACATTATTAAATGATTTTCAAGCTTATTTTGGATCTATATATAAGTAAACCGCTACCTTATTCAAGATATTGAGAGAGCAACACCTTTTCATCAAATAAAGTTTTATATTGTAAAAAAAATGATTTGCCCGGGTACGTAACGATCATCGATCGATCGAAACGCTATGTAAATACGATTAAGTACGTACGTATTTTATAAAATTCTGAATCTCATTTTTATAGTAAACTAGCGACCCGCCCGGCTCCGCACGGGTGCAATGCTGATATCATATATAAATTTATAAGCGTTTATCTACAATGATATGTATGAATTATACATATAAACCCTCCTCTATAATCGCTATCTATTAAAAAAACGCATCGAAATTCGTTGCGTAGTTTGAAAGTTTTCAGCATACATAGGGATATAGGGACAGAGAAAGCTACTTTGTTATTTTTCTATATTATGTAGTGATGTAACTTTACTAGAATGATGCCTAGGAAAGTATCGACGTAGTACCAATAACGTAAAGCAATGAATATTTTTTTTCTGTTTTAAAGGCAATGACGACATCTTAATGACTGATTCAGGGACGACAGTAATTGTTGTTATAAAACGCTCGATGTGCTTTATGTATAACAATCAATTACACTTCGATAAAACAATTACTTATCATATACTGCTTTATTATGGTTGTGTAGTTATCATTAATAAGCTAATTAATTGCCTTCATGCATTAGTAGTTAATAGAGCTAAATAAATTAACATCAATAGACAATTGTGCGTTTCATTCTTAGTTCAATACATCAATATGGTGTAAATACTCAATAGTTGAAAGATTAAGTTTTATTTTTTACTTTAAAAAGCGTGTAAAAATAAAAAAAAATACTTTGTGCGATGATAGAACAACGAACAGGCTTATTAATAACTAAAACAAACACTGAAATTTGATTCCGCCAAACATGCGGCCAAGTTTTTAATTTTTGCTTTTGGTTGGATCACCGTTAGGTCCTTTCATCGTCATCAGACTCTGATAGTCCACTTCTGGTCATAGGCCTCCCCTTATACACCCATATCCATTAGGGGGTTTTTGGACCGTATCCTATCACGCTGATTCAAAGCGGGTTGGTCGGTGGACCGACTTTTTACATGCCCATCCGACACATGGATCATCTTACTTTTCAGACAATTTTGTGATCAGCCCAAATTGCCCTAACCAACTAGGGAACGACAAAATGAAAATTTGTTGAGTCCCCTCAGGATTCAAACCCACGACCTCCGGTTTCTAAAGCACACGCCCATACCACTATGCTACGGAGGCAGTTTAAGTCCTTTACTAACTGACATTTAAATTCACATAGCTTTATTCAATATAGAACTATTACACTTGCTTATTTATTGTCAAAAACGCTACCGATATTGATTACCATTTATAACACAGTGAATGTATTATTTTAAAATACAATTTTATATGATACGTTCATATATACAATGTTTTAAATGTATTTCTAAAAACTTATGTAGTTTACTCCATTCGTAATATTTTGTTTTCTTGGATAAAAATGACTTATCGAATAAGTCATAAACAAAGGCGTATTTAGTAGTTCAAAGATCAAAGACTTATAACAATGCCTATTATTTTTTAATCACTAGCGTTTCAGAGGCACTGTCGTTAAAACGGTCACGCAATTGGATTCGAATAAGTGATACAAATTACTTTAAATACAATAGAATTCTTGTAAACAACTCACATTATGATTTTTGAAATATTTTATTGAATATTATGTATATTTTTGTTCAATACGCAATAACAAGAGTTATTTCCGTGTATTTCTTATCATCACTTATTTTGCTATATCAACCAAAATACATGTTAATAGATCGATATTAAAATATCGAATTAAATATACGTCCGTTGCTTTGTTAAATCAAATAACAAAACGAACATCACTATCACCTATAGTAATTGATACGCCCTGCCTATTGAAATTTGGCGTAAGAAGGCACAAGTTAGCACGCCGCCCTGAGACATGGGATGTTACGATTTTTTTCTCATGTTTATTTATTCGTTACGGATTTTTATATATTTAGACCCATCGTAGCTAAACCTAAAATACTAATTACATAATAATACAAAAATACGGACAGCATATGCAATTATATCTAGTATTTGTGCTGGCTCCGGTGCTATACAAAACATAAGAAAAACTTTTACTTTACTGCTTTGCAACAGCAATAAGTGTAGTACCACAGCCATGAACATTTATTAATTTTTTTATTTGTTCATTAACAGATATTTCCCGCTCAACACTGCGCTCGCAGCGCCCCCTGCCGTAGTCTCCGCCGAGTCGAGCTCAGATTCGGAACCGGATTGGGCGGAGCGTTCTTCGTCCGCCGATTCCGATGTAGATACACATCCGGCTAAGGTATGTAATAGTATTTAAGCTATAAAAAATGTTAATGTCGCCAAAACATGGTGCTCTTTTATTGCTTTGCTATGACGCTATTAAATAAGTACACGATGCTTTATTGATACGAGGCCCTATAAAGCTATTGAGGATTGTGTGAATACATAAATTTTATTTGGCCGTAGTACCGCTATGGACAGTCACACTGCATTACATCTCACTTTTTTTAATATTAGAGCTTAATTTGCATCAAGGTTACCATTGGGTCATGTCCTATAATTCAACAAATATCTTCTACCAATACACTCTCAATAAGTTCGCATTCTTAACCATAATAAAACTTAATAATTTTAGCGCAAGAAATTGACGAAGACGAAACGAAGCAGCCAAGCCGAGGTGCCGGCCAAGGAGGAGCCGCAGGAGGGCGACGTGGACACGTGTCGCGTGTGCAAGCTGCGCCTCGAGGCCAACAGGAAGTACACGCACGAGAGGTTCCTCGTCTGCGCCAATTGTAACGCGAAGCGTGAGTATTTTTACTCGTTTCTTTTGAAATGCAAAGAATTTTGGTTAATGAAATTAAAGAAAAAATATAGTTCAACCACATAATAGTCTCAGAAGTGAAGTAAACTAAGTAACCAAGTAAAAAAAGTTAGAGGCTTCCATTTCCGAACCGGTGCTAGTTTATTTGGCAGTCAATAAGGAAGTTTAATGCTTTCTATATTGAATAAAGATATTTTACTTTGACCCGGACGAAGCGAGGTCTTATCTATGGTGTATGTTTTTTGTCGACTGACATTTGGTGACTCTCATCACATTAATGACAATTGCCATGGGTTACAAGGTTTGCACCCCTCCCAAGTCTACTTAGGCAAAACTGTTATGTCTATATATGAAGAGATACAACCTCGTGTCAGACGGACTGACATTGGACGGACAAACCGCGGCGTCATGATAATATGGTTCCTTTCGATACGGAACGAGGGTTCGAATCCTATGTAGACTCAACAATTTTTCATTTTACCTGTTGGTTTAGTAAGATTATACATGTGTTGGATAGGCAAGTTGCTCTTACGCCTGATATGTCCTCGGATGTTTTCTCGGTTATCTAATCTATGAGAGTTTAAGAAGAGGTATGGGGTTCCCCTCTTTGCGCGTTTTTGTGAACTATTAAATAGCCTGTGGTGTTGTCGAAATAATCTAAGTACATTATTTTAAGAATATGATATTGCATTGTAATATCGCTCATGTAAATAGGTTGTAATAATCAGAGCTGACTACGAATTTAACATTGTTATATCAATTAAACAATTATATCTAGCCAGTTTAGTATGAAAATAAATGTGAATAATATTCAGATGGCCATGGGCGTCGGTAACCACTTTTCATCAGATGGTCCGATTGCTCGTCTGCCTTCGTATGTAAAAAAGATATAGAATTTAAAAAAGACATCAACTGCCTCCGTAGCCTAGTGGTATAGGCGTGTGGCTTAGAAACGGGGGTCGTGGGTTCGAATCCTGCGGGGACTCAACAAATTTTCATTGTTGTTTCCTAGTTGGTTAGGGCAATTTGGGGCGATCACCCAATTGTCTGAAAAGTAAGATGATCCATGCGTCGGATGGGCATGTAAAAAGTAGGTCCACCCACCAACCCGCATTGGACCAGCGTGGTGGGATACGGTCCAAAAACCCTCTAATGGATAGGGGTGTATTAGGGGAGGCCTATGTCCAGCAGTGGACTATCACAGGCTGATGATGATGATGAATGATGGATGATCAAGACATATTTTATGTATCCGACAGTGCACCCGGGCTGCGTGGAGCTGGGCCCGGACACGATCCGCAAGTGCCGCGAGTACCCGTGGCAGTGCGCCGAGTGCAAGAGCTGCTGCGGCTGCCGGCTGCCCAAGGACGACGACAAGATGCTCTTCTGCGACCTCTGCGACCGCGGCTTCCACATATACTGCGTGGGCCTGCAGCACGTGCCGAGCGGTGCGTCTCAACTATGACTGTTTATAGCCAACCCTTAATGCTGAGATAGAAATTTTTCCCAAGCTATCATGGGGTTGGCATCTAATCCATCAAGGTTTACCTTAATATCAGTTTTTACGCAGAGCGACTGCCATCTGACCTCCAGTCAAGGAGTAAACTGCTTTCTCAGGATGAATTGGTAGTCAGTAAATTTGAATGCACTAACGTTAAAAAGGTGATCAAGACAACGGAAAACAAAACAACTTAATTAATGCATTAATATAATGTTATGACAATGCGCTTAAAAAACCGGTGGTCATCGTATGGATTTCTGTTAAGAGTCAACATCTTTTATATAGATAGGTCGTCTTAGTGAAAATGGACAAATTTTACGACGAATAGTACAAATTTTACAGTACCCCATTGCAGGTCGCCGCCACTGCTATAATATTACAATCGTTATCATTGCTAATATATTATGACCGTGATATTGATGGTTGAAGGACATTAGCACGATCACTTCCTTAAAACCGTGACTTGGACGATTGCAGGTCGCTGGCACTGCGCCGAGTGTGCGGTGTGCAAGTCGTGCGGGGCGCGCGAGCCCGGCGGGCCGGCCGGCTCCAGCGCGTGCGGCGACGCGCCCCCCGAGTGGCACCACCAGACGCGCAGAGGGCCCGGCGGACACAAGCTCTACTCGCACTCGCTGTGCACGCCCTGCGCCAGGTCAGTTGGTGGTTCCTTTCAATGAAGACTGTATACGGGTTAACAGAGGAAGTTATTGTACCTATGAACGGTTAACAGATAGCTAAACATCTGTAAATGGGTAAGGCAGAGGAATGTATGTGTGCCAACAGTGTTATCAGATAGTTAAAGGCCTGTAAAGGTTAAGCAAGGATTATAATGTTTATACAAACAGTAGAACAGGATAGTCGAGAGCCTGTATGTAAGGTTGAGCAGAGAAATATAATGCTCATATGAACAGGATTATTGGATAGGTAAAAGCCTATGTAATTGGGGGAATATAAATGGATTTTAGAATATTGTTCATTGAAGAATTATAGGTGTTGCTGTTAGGTATAGGTCTGTAAAAGACTTATTCCTTTACAGAGAGTATTAAGAAAATAGTGAACCGGTTTTGTGATGTAGGGATATTTAGTATCATGTAATATTTAACAATAAACCGTGTAATCTTTGACTAATAGAAACATGCTATTTTTAAATTGTGGTTATGTTCATCAAAGGTAGGTGTTAGTTGGCTGAGAACAGTTTTTCATAATAATTGAAGAATTGGTTGGAATAATTACACTGGCTTATGGGTGTCATAGACGTTTTGATTGTGACTGGTAACAACTGCTTTTATCATAGCAGAGACAAATGATTATTGATCCAGAGAAAAAACTAAGTTCACTCACTAAATCATGAATGAATTGGTTTAACATATTTAAAACTATATACATCACACCTAGTCCCAAATATATAAATGTTCATCTAAATAAAAATGCTGAATTTTCAATGCTATTATTACATTATGTACATAAGAAGAAAATAATACAAGAAACTACATTACATAACATTGAAAGCAAAAATCATCAACTTAACAGCTTTGATGCTATAGATTTCTACATGTATTCAAAGTATCTGTGGTGTGGTACCCCTTTAAATGTGCATATTAATTTGTTTTAAAAAATTTAAGCACACTCCTATTATTATCCTTTTGCAAGAATATTATTATGCATAATTTTTTATGTGTATGATATTTTACTAAGGAAATTAAAATTAACGAAATTTGTTTAATTATTAACCTATTGTTCTTCTTAAACATTTTGGGATCAGCCTAATTCAATATTAAAGCCTCTGTCTTATTTCAAGCAACTTTTATAATGGTTCTTACTGGTCTGGTGTAGACACCCGGTACCTGTAGAGGAGGTACCTTAAACGCAGAGTATAAAAACTACAAAATCCAAGGACAACAAGTACTTTTTGTCAAACCAATATTCAACATTAAGAAAACGAAAGATATGTCAATTTTTTAAATAAAAACTCTGACGGTTATTCCAAAACATAGAGATACAGACATATACCTTCTTAGTCTGCCTGTGATCATGGATGCTGGAAAGAATCCGAAACGTCGGGAATAAATATATTTAAGTAACGCGAAAAATCCGTAAATTTGTGGATTTGATATGTATAATAAAAGCGTAAATTAAAGAAATAATTAACAGATTATTTTCCTAAAAAAGTAAAAACATATGTGTGATTAACCTATTGTAATAGTAAACAAAACAAAACTGCAAAAGTGGTACAGCATAAGATCTAGGTACATATAAGTTAAGATTAGAAGATATTGAAATAAATATACAACATGAAAAGAAAATTCAATTGGGAGAATTTACAATTCATTTACTTAATACAATTACTAAATGCAATTACTAACTTATCACTAAGTGGGCATTTAAATTATCTTTACAAATAAGCAGGAGTAACCATGGAAAAAGTCTAATAAAACTCACTAGTTTTATATTTGTGATAGTTAATATAAACCAATTTCCAATTCTCAACTGTCCCTTAGGTCTAGTTATTTATGTGTTACACATGATTTGAAAACATTTAATTCGCTTAAAATTGAGAAAAAACTATTATAACCAAGAAAGTCCCTTTGCCATAGTTAATATGCTCATCACTCCCAAGTTTTATTGTGAACTAACTGCTACCAAACCATCTCTTGTCCATTGCCTTTTTCACTCCTGACATCTCGCTTTTACCTACTATGTCGTAGAATTTTGGCCCCTGCGTTTTTTTCTATAACCGATCCGGAGCAGCTCTCTTATTATGCACACAAAATGACGGCTGCCTAATTCTACTAAGGAATAACAAATTTATATTTTTTTTATGGGCCAGTATTTACTTACAATTGGTTAGCATTAGAAACAAAATAAAACACTAAATTCAATACATGTCAATGTTGTTATTTAGCAGAATTAGGCTAAGAGTAATTTTGCATGCTACACAACCCTTTAATTGTAAGTTACTTTTAGTTTTATCTGGAAAGCTGACAGCCCTGTTAAATTTCATATTCTTTTTTATCATTTAGCTGTTAAAAAACGCTGTTAGTTTTCCTTTAAAAAAACAAAGAAGCGGCCAGTATCTCTCAATTGATCCCTAATAAAAACATTTTTGTTTTGTTTCTTGGCCGCTTGTATTGTTTTATTTTTTACTACTGACAATTCAAAATCATTTCATTTTCCATTAATAGCAATTGGTGCAGATACTGTTTAAGTTTTTAAATTAACAACAAAAGGATTTGCCTCAATAGTTGTTATATCATCATTGGGTGTCACCCACTCATCGGTCACCATCTTCCCCCCCACTAACTACCCCCTCAATCTTCATTTGTAAAACACTCTAACACGGGCGGTCAAATCCATATCAGTGCATTTACTAACTTGAGATTTTTTTATTACCTGCCTTCCGACTCCGCACTTTGTGTATTTACTATTTACTGTTGTAAAATTGTTGAGTTTCCTTATAAAATCAATTAAAATTATTATTTGATGTCTTGATAGACAAAATTGTTGTTAAAAAATAATTTATTGGTATTAAAACTCAGCATTGCATTAACTCTTCTTTTTAATAACTATCTGTATTAGATTTTTTTTTTTGATGTAAGTTGAGACAAGGCACATTAACATTTAACATTCGAGCCGTCGGAAGAGAGGTAACAAAGCAATCCGTCCCGTGATCGTGAGCGGCGTGGCCACGTGTTGAATACTAATGGCGTGTTTCTGTGTTCCGGTGCTTGTGCGCGTACGGTCCGTATGTGTGTGTGCGTACGTAGGGCGTATCGCATCGGTCGCTACTGCCCGCTGTGCGAGCGCTCCTTCATCGGGCCTAAGGGGACTATGCAGCTCGTCATATGTAAACTCTGCGATAGGCAACTGCATCAAGGTACGTCACCCCGCCACCGGTGCCAGCTAGAGGCGCACGTACGCTTGCCTTGAACCACCCTTAGCCCAATCTCCGAACCTCCATATCCCCTCCCATCTCCCACCCGCGGACGTTACCGTGCGCGTCGACGGCTGGTAGTCGAGTGACGTTTTTTTTTTCATTTGACATTTATTTTCAGCCAACCACGTTCCGTTACGAGTAAAGAGTTAACGTTTTTTTTACAGTCACTCGAAAACCAACCTTATTTAAAATCGCTTTCATGGGATATGACGATTTTTATATATTTATCAAGTTCTAATTTTATAAATGTCGTCATATTCCACGCTTTTGCTTTCATTCGTTATTCATCAATGCGCATGTTTTTTTTCCGAATCCGCTATGTTTATGTGCATAACTAGTGCTACCTACATACCATATACAAATACCTTTTCAAACTATAAGCTTTTGCATTTAGTATATATTATAAACCAAAGTCCATAATAGATCCTGCACCTACCAATATGGTCTCCACACAAAAAATACAAATAAAAAACCAGGAGTTTAAAACGCCATAAGATAAAATATCACACTTGAGATACATCGTACCGATGCTTCAGTTTTGTGTTAGATGTGTTAGAGAAAACGTATGGGTGAACGCATGATATATATACACAATATACAATATAATGTGCCTCGTTTAGACGATAGCTGAATTTGTTCGAAACGCAGACATAGTGACTAAACGAGGGTAGCCTCTCGGAAGGTCTTATAGCATTGCCGATTTGTTTGTACAGTATGCGCATTCGAGTTGACTTTGAACTTGGTTCACTCTGAACAGTGTTTTCTATGAATTCATGATTAATCTTTTCATATAAAGATTTCAGTTATGTGGCCATGGCCGAGTTGAAAGTCATGCGCTCCTCGCGGTAAACAACCACAACACTAACAGTATGCAATTGTCGGCACAGATTGCGTTAGGCCCACGGTGGCCAGCCTGAACGTGATGGACTACACCTGCGGCGACTGTCGCCGCGGCGGGATCACGTCGCGCGCGGCGGCCGTCCGCCTCGCGCCCCGCACCATCGCCACGCTCTTCATGGCCAAGCGTCGCTTCAACAAGTACGCGCACCGCCAGTACATGCAGAGCCGAATGCAGGGCCGCACCAAGCCGTCGGACAGCTCGAACGACGTGGCCGACGACGCGACCAACGACGCCCCCGACGACACGACCAACGACGCGACCGATCGTCCCGTCGACGCCTCGGACGCGTCGGACGCCGGCGAGGAGGCGCACGACCCGCTCGACGTCGGCGACGTCGCCCACGAGGCGGCCGACTGAGCGCTCATTCTGCTGCGGGCGGCCGTCGAGTGCGCACGTGTCGCGCGGCTCATCGTGCGCCGTGCACGGTCTAGAACGTTCTCAGACGGTTGCGCGTCGAAGTCGCAACTGACCCAGTGTGCGTCGCGTGTTCCGCGTCCGCTCCGTGTGCGTCGATGATATCGGCGGTCCGCGTGCGTGCGGACTGCCCGTGACTGTACAGTGACTATGTAATATATCTAGTTGTTATTAGCATATACATAACTCTTATCCGCTTCGGTAATACGGTTGTAAGGTAAACTGTTGCATAAATCTGATTAATATAACTATTAACTGGTAGGCTACGTACGTGTAAGACGGAGAGTGGGAGTAGGTTATTATGTCGGTTCGCGTCGCGTCTTACGCGTTAGATGGCGCGACGCGAACGCCGACGGCGTTTCGCGATGCATCATCCCTAGTGGGAATTAGGCGATTTATTTTTTAACAGGAGGTAAACATCGTAAAGTGATTAGATAGCTGTAGTTCACAGGTCACTAACACGTATAATGTACAGTAATTTAATACTAACTTCACTATGTGGGTAGCTGGGCAATCATACTACTTTTTATTAATGATAGTTTTTTTTAAAATGTTTCCTGCAAAAATCATGTATGCGTCCCCCGTGAGTTATTTATGTTAAGGAGAGTCAAATATAAGAGATTGAATAGCGTGCTGTTTCGTTAAAGGATGTATTTTGGTTTCGTCGCTGACATAGTTGTTTATTGGTATGCGAGTGATTTTATATTGAGTAATGTTTGTCGTATGTTCTATCTGCACATGATTTCTCGAAAAAATGAAAAATAAATTGTATATTATAAATAAATCTGCCTTTTAATGCATTTGTGATGCAATCATTTTGTTTTATAAATTGGTTATTATCATTTCAAAAATGATCTAATGAAGACAGAGCGCATTTTTTTTTTGAGAATAGAATAATTTTAGACTATTGTTAATTTTCCTTAATAAGGTATTTATTTTAGTTATACGTTTATATGGATACAACTGTATACAATATACCCCATTATATTATACATATTTGACGGTTTAAAAGAGGATATTGTTTAAATTCTCCGTATTATCTCTGATTATTAAGTATACTGTGATGCCTATATGAATTTGCTTATAAATCATTTTTTATTATAGTTTCTCCTCTCCTTGTTTTGCATTAATGTTTAATAAATAACTGTTCAATTAATTAATATTACAACACTACTTATTAAGGTTTTATTTTGTTTAGTTATTTGCGTCATTGAATTTCAGCATTCAATCTTTTTTATTTAAGACGAAACGCAATCTTTGGCCGAAACAAGTCTTCGTTAATTTTATTCATATTAATTAAAGCACAATTTAATTCAAGCAATCAAACAGGACGACCGTCTTAGAGATCGATAGTATCCCGTAGTATATATTTAAATATAGACTTGCTGTAGAAAGAAGCATAGCGTTTTGTCTTATTCGCGAAGTACAAAACACAAAGGCTACCTTATACAATATATATTTATGTATTGACATATATTCAACTCATCCTGGAAATTATATAAGCCCAATTGATATAGATATTATTATAGAGGATCAAATAAATTATTTAACCGAGAGTATATGTTTATTTTCATTACCGAGAAGTTATTTATGCTACGGACGTATTGTGAAAGTTATTGAGACAAGAAATGTGGACAGATTGGGCGCTTACTGTTTCCAGGGCGATGCTCAAATACCCCAACACCGAATCTAATATACTTAGCCTGAAGTGGTAACCATGGCAACTTCATAGCGTTTGGCGTCCCGTCGACAAATGACGCCATGGCGTTGCTATCGGCTTTATTTCAAGATTCTATATGGGTTTTGGCTCGTGTATGTATTAATAGGGTATTAAGAGTGTGTGCATTCGCTGTACTTACGAACCTCCTGCGCGCTATCGTCTCACCGGCTGCCGAGTGCAATGTCCGCGCGCGTGTATTATACGTTATATTAGAGCTATATAAGTGACGACTAATGCCCGATCTACTTGTAATCTATTATCGACGTTTAGTTTGTAATTATGCTTTCGTTTTTATTAATTATAAAATCGTGAATAATTTACTTATTACTGACAATTTGTACGGCGATTTGTGTCCAAACGATGGATCGGATACGGAAAACAATGTTTAAATCGAAAATCATGTTATAAACTTTTGTATGGCACACAACTGATACGTGTGCTGTGCGGTGCCCGCGCCGCAATTCGTCTTGCTTTATTATTGACACAGGTGAATTATTAAGACTTACTTGTAAGAGGTATAATGATAACTTTATGTCTACTTAATGCAAGTGTAAACGTTCTAGAAATCTGTTCGGTCAATTTTGTAAAAAAAAAAAACAAATAAAGTAAATTTAATTTGACTCCCGTCTTTCATTGTATATTGCGATGCGTTTTGTATTTGAAATGAAACTCTATTGTGCAATAAAAATAATTTATATAATTTGACTTAAATACGGTAAACTCGGTAGCATAGTTAACAAAATTTTATAAACACTGAAAATATTCAGCATATATATTTTATAAACTGGCGTAAAGCGTTGTTACATCTCTCGAGGGGTACCTGTAAAAAATAAAACATGATATTGAAATCTTGTACTTAGTATATCTTTAAGTAAGAATGTAAATGAATTGTATTTCACTTTGCTTACTATTAAAGTTGTAAATTGGAGAGCAATATTTTAAAGCCCTTTATCTTTTAATATATTTGGTCTAATATATACGTTATTTGTTTACAGAATTAATGTGAAACGACAAACACATATGTAGACATTTGTAAGACATAATTTTATAGGGTTTGGAGATTCAAAACAGTTGTTAAAATTTTAAAGTTTATTATGCTTAATAAGTGATTTCTTACTCATATCATTACATTAGCCACGTCTGCAAATAATTTATGTGAACATCGCAGCCCATAAAGGCAATTAATAAAGAAAATGTTAATTTTGCTTCGATGGTATAATCGAAAGGTACTAGATGTAAATGGAGTTTTTGTATTCAAACATGTTCTAATGTGAATAGGTACATATATTGATCGATCATCGCTAGTCGCTTGACATTTAGCGAAATTAACCAATCGGAGCGGTTTTATTTTGCGCCTTTTCCATTTTTCATAAGTAATTTTTATATTAATGTTTGGTTTTGACTGTGCTATTACCGACATAATCATGACATCTGATTAGCATCGTGTCAACGCCTTGTTTGTAACATTAGGATGACCTATTTTAAATTATTACATTGTGAGATATAAGCGATACTTATAACAAAACAACTTTTTTAATTTATCATCTCCAGAATGGCTGGTCCGATTTTGACGGTATTTTTACTAAAATATAGCTAATGTAACTGGGAGTAAGCAAGGCTACTTGAAAAAAATACCGGTCATTTTTATAACTGCCTCCGTAGCCTAGTAACTGCCTCCGTAGCCTAGTGGTATGGGCGTGTGCTTAGAAACCGGAGGTCGTGGGTTCGAATCCTGCAGGGACGCAACAATTTTCATTGTTGTTTCCTAGTTGGTTAGGGCAATTTGGGCCGATCACCCAATTGTCTGAAAAGTAAGATGATCCACGCGTCGGATGGGCATGTAAAAAGTCGGTCCACCCACCAACCCGCATTGGACCAGCGTTTTTTTTTTATTGCTTACGCAGGCAGACGAGCAGTCGGGCCACCTGATGGAAAGTGGTCACCGACACCCATAGACATTGGCAATACCAGTGGTATCGCCAACGCGCTGCCTACCGTGAGACATAGGGTGTTAAGTCTCGTTTACCCAGTAAATACGCTGGCTACGGTGCCCTTCAAACCGGAACACAGCAGTGTTTTCACACTACTGCTTCGCGGCAGAAATAGGCACCGCGGTGGTACCCACCAGACGGTCTCCTGTAAACAGGGGACCTACCACCGGTGGTGGTGGGATACGTCCAAACCCCTAATGGATAGGGGTGTATTAGGGAGGCCTATGTCCAGCAGTGGACTAAAACAGGCTGATGATGTATGTTTATAACCACGCGGTCATCAGCTGGTATTGACTAGAGATCCATTTTGACCATACCTGCGACCGTCACTCGTCCAGCCGTAGGCCGCTGATCGACAGGAAGGTGAACGCGTTGTGAAGTGCGGCGACGGGCACCGCAGTTACGGCGACGCGCGCCCTGAGGCGGGACGCCGCTTCCCGTGTCGCCTTCACCACTTTCTCCATTGGCGGTGCGCTCCATACCTGAAAAGTATTGATTTTATTATATGTTATACGAAAAGTTATTATCACATTTACAAATATCGAATGTTGTGAGAAATGGAAAATTACCACCGCAGATAGTATATGTATAAAGAAACAAGGAATAAATATATGTTATTTTTTGAAACGACGACCCGCTTGACGTAGTGGTAAGAGACCCCGGCTGATATGTCAAAGAATGTGGGTTTGATTCCCATAATGGGAAAAATATTGTGTAATTACAGTATGTTAGTGTCAGGATGTTTAAGTTTATATGTGTATTTATTTCCAAAAATAAAATATATTTAAGTATTTCATCATCTAGTTTCTAAATTACAACATTTGCTTAGTATTAGATCATGTTGTGTTATTTGACCAGAGATATTTAACAATATCTCTGGTCAAATAACACAATACTTTGTAAACATTAATATACAAATGTTATGCTATTTTGTATGCAGTTATTTACGAAAATTAATAAAATTGAAGGCTGTGTTTGTAACATTAAATTAAATGTGCTTAAATTATTACATAAAACAGCATTTATTAAAATTTTTGTTTGTCGTTCAATCTGTTCGTTCTGACTGATCTCTGAAATGGCTACTCCGATTTTAACGAGACTTTCACTGAAAGATGGCTCAAGTAGCTGGGAGTAATCTAAGCTTTAACTTTTAAGAAGAAACGCTAGTCGGTATTAATGATAATCAACGATTGAAAAAGTTTATGATTTCATCATCATCATCTTCAGCCTGTGTTAGTCCATTGCAGGACATAGGCCTCCCCTAATGCACCGCCTTCTCCATTGGGGGTTTTTGAACCTTATCCCATTACGCTGGTCCAATGCGGGTTGGTGGGTGGACCGACTTTTTACATGTCCATCCGACGCATGGATCATCTTACTTTTCGGACAATTGGGAGATCGGCCCAAATTGCCCTAACCAACTAGGAAACAACATTGAAAATTTGTCGAGTCCCCGCAGGATTTTAACCCACGACCTCCGGTTTCTAAAGTACACGCCCTTATCACTACGCTAAGGAGGAAGTTACCTGATAGAATATCCTCAGTTTTAAAGCGGGCCGCGGCTCCCGGTCGTAGCAGTCGTTGAGCATTTTCCTTAGAGCGTACTCGATCACCGCCTCTAGCTCTTGTGCGCTCATCTGCGAGGCGAGACTCCTGTGGGAATTGCAGGCTTCCTCGTTGGGGAAGGTAAGCTGGCAGGTGGAAGGGGATGAACCTGTGAAAGACACTTGATATGTTAATATTTCGATACGGTAACACGACACTTTATTATACCCGAGCTTAAGCGATAAAGACTTCTTACAACACTAATGACGTTAAGAATGCCAGACGTTTGAAATTAAAATTTTCTACATATAAATTGTTCCCATATATTTTATATTATTATTTACATTTCAGGCAATTTACCAGTAAAAACAGAATCCTGTAACATGAAACCTTCTATGTTAATCTATATTTCATATATTGAGAGATATTACATATTTAAATAAACCTGAACAATACCTAATAAGACTGTTTCATAGAAAATAAATGATTAATCAACTTAAATATTTACACTATCCAAAACTAATAATGTTATGAAATAAACTATTTTAATTTAACGTTAAAACAGTATAGTCACATATATTATTAAAAAACATCACACACACACACATCATCAGCCTTTGTTAGTCCACTGCTGGACATAGGCCTCCCCTAATACACCCCTATCCATTAGGGGGTTTGGACCGTAACCCACCACGCTGGTCCAATGCGGGTTGGTGGGTGGACCGACTTTTAAATGCCCATCCGGCGCATGGATCATCTTACTTTTCAGACAATTGGGTGATCGGCCCAAATTGCCCTAAACAACTAGGAAACAACAATGAAAATTTGTTGCGTCCCCGCAGGATTCGAACCCACGACCTCCGGTTTCTAACGCTGCCTCCGTAGCCTAGTGGTATGGGCGTGTACTTTAAAAAACATCAATGAAACATAAATCAGTATAAACTATATTCTATTTAGTTTAAAAACGTAACAATGCACTCACCGGTCGCCACATAACAAACACAAGCGGCCACAGTGTTTTCATAGTTCCACCTCCTGGTGATGGCGACTTTGTATTCGCCAACGTTGCAACCGGTCTCCTCGTCTGTAATTATTCGATTGGGAAATAAATATTACGAATAACATATAGGGAAGAAAGAGCTTAGACGGGATAGAAGGGAAATTCACGGTTAAAATTGACCGATCACGCTAGTTAATTTATGGATCGACGCGTCACCATAAAACTTACAAGTTGTCTGGTTTGTTAAAAAAACGTTAGCTGGAGAGGTGTAGCTGTTATTGCCGCTTAAACTTACCAATAATAACGTAGGTATGCATTTCTTTAACATGTTTGGCGGGTTTTTTTTTGGTGTATTTTGTTTATTAAATGGCTCTGCAGACAAGACGGGGTAACGGTACTCCATCTGCCCCAAATAAAGATAGCTTTGTTCACCCGTTGGAAATGTGGTTGTTTTTTGTAAGCTTATTATTTTTTTCCTCCTTAGAATTGTTGGTGACTACAAACGCAGCTGACAGAGGGTCATAGTCCAAAAAATCCAAAAAAATAAAGCGGTTTAAAAAATGGGATATCATACAGCAGCTCAACAATTTGATGCGCCACATGGACATCGACACTCTGGTATTGTACATTGTATCAATAATGCGCTGCCTACGTGAGACATAGGTTGTTACGTCTCGTTTGACTATTAAATTTCCTCGGCTAGGTGCCTTCAAATCGGAACACAGTTGTGTTTTAAACACTAATGTTCTGCGGCTAAAACTGGCACCGCCCCAAACGCCCCCCCGTACAAGGGGACCTACCACCTACAACTTTCTTTATCAAGTCACAACTTCTTTTATAAAACACAATTGTGAATTTTTCTATTCATCTAACATTTGATATGTTCCGAATGCTATTACCGGACGCAAATCACGAACAACGATTAATCCATGCGCCGACAATGATTGCAGAAACGCAGCCGTGGCGTTATTCGAGCCAAAACGCTGTCAATACTATAAATAACAGCTCGCGTTATAAACACGAACGTAAGGAATCTGATTTAGTGCACAATCGTTATTAGGGACAACGTATTATAGAAACTAATTCCGTATAAAAAGAATTTTAAAATTTAACTATTGAGAAATCGATAAGTTATATCAAGTTATGAAGTTGCAGGTAGTTTTATTTAGTTCATGCACCTATTTATGATTTATCATTGTTTACTTTTGTATCTTATGTTTTCACGACATTATTAAGACTGAAAGGCAATTTAGGCTATAAGTACTTAATTCTATATAAGTATAAACGAAACTTCACGTTCTGTTACATAAATATGAACTAGAAGATCCGGCAGACTTCGTACTATCTGATTCAATGAACAAAAGATCTATGCTTTTGTATAAGATTTATCGATCTACAACTGTAGTAAGTATACTAATTGTAGTTAAGCGAAATTAAGTTTATTTTTCACCTCTTCAGAACAAATTTGTAGATAAAAAGATATCATTTTTATATTTATTTGCTATTAAAACCTTTCCTGCACTTCCACAAATGATTCAAGACCAAAATTAGCCTATTTATTTCAGGTTCAGTGGTACTCAACTTTTAGAGAGACTAACGAACAGCAATTGTTTTTTAAATTTATTTTATTTTATTCAATCTTACACGTCTAATATAATAAAAATATAAACAATTATATATAGACGATAGGCTTTTGTATAAGAATTCAAATAATATTATTTAAGTTAGTAAGTGTGGAATTAGATATCCTTTTATAGACGAGAACAACATACGTTGTATAATTTGAAATAATTTTGCACATTTGGCTATTGCATAAGCTTCATAAACTATTAATACAGACTTGAAATTAGCAGCTTCTTCTATATTAATCAATAACAATAATCAATTTCTATTATAAATTATGAAATTATAAGTGTTTATTCGAGCATAGACTATACTTGAATAAAGATCTGTTGTAATTGAATTTTACGAATTTTATTAGCATGGCTGACTCCATCCAACACTAACTGAACGAGTTTTAATCATCAGTCGTTAAAATAAAACAAAACTATATATACTAATAAATTCTTTTGATTATATGATGTCTGGTATTGACCTTATGAATTCTATTTCAATCAATCCATCCATGATTTCATAAATCACTGTACAATGTTTGATTGCATTTATGAATGTAACGCGACATCAGAATGTCGGTCAATAACTGAATGCAAATTGCAAAGCGTAGAATGAATGTCGTTTGCATAATCGTAAAAGTGAAAGTGCATAGTCCAAATAGAAAATGCACTAGTAGACGATTATACGAATATATCGTTTCATTATAACGACACAACTTATATTTATAAGTTCTATTGATTTTTTTTTAACCTAACTTCACCCCAAAATTAACGGGTATATAAACACAGACTAAACAATGTGGAATTCGTCGGCTCTGAAAATTAATAAGTCGCACTTTATCTTGAAAGGATAACGATTAGTATATCTATTAGGAGAGCAAACATCACAAAAAGGTGTTTTGCGTGTTTATACAAAACTATAATGTGTTATGAAACTCTGATGTAATGCTTCCAAACTCACGTCTTTGGCAAGCTTAATCTGTGTCAGATTAGGCTTGCCGGTGCCGATTGACTTCTGAAGCGCGTAAATGTTACCTACACTTGTTTAACAGCGAAGATTGTACAATTGTGTACAGGGTCGTAAATACACAATAAATTATCAATCATAGCATTCAGAAACAGATTCTACTAACGCAAATGACTGCATACACACCAACGAAGCCTATTTATCTACCCACAAATATATGTACAGAGATTTGGTTCAATCCGTACGCAAATGTACACACAATGGATGCTATTTCACTAAACTACTAATATAGACACAGTAAAAACAGTTGCCTCCGTAGCCTAGTGGTATAGGCGTTTGCTTTAGAAACCGGAGGTCGTGGGCTCGAATCCTGCGGGGACTCAACAAATTTTCATTGTTTTTCCTACTTGGTTAGAACAATTTGGGCCGATCACCCAATCGTCTGAAAAGTAAGATGGTCCATGCGTCGGATGGGCATGTAAAAAGGCGGTCCACACACCAACCCGCATTGGACCAGCGTGGTGGGATACGGTCCAAAACCCCCTAATGGATAGAGGTGTATTAGGGGAGGCCTATATTCAGCAGTGGACTATCACAGGCTGGTGATGATGATGATGATGAAAACAGTTGCATCTGGCAACAAATCTAGGCACAGTCAAAACCTTTCCAACAGGCCACGAATGTAAATAACCGTAACATTTCTATATGCAAATGTAGATATGATCGTATGAGTTCCATCTGTCCGCAAATATACAACACAGTCAAAACCGTTCTAACTGTCCGCGAATGTACACACGGTAATAACAATTCGATTCGCCTACGAATGTGCACAACCACAACAACGCCATCTAACCGCGAATGTAGATGCTATTGCAACAGTTCCATCTGATCGCGAATGTACTTACAGTCGAAACTCTTCTAACTGCCTGCGAATGTACATATACATAATTAGAACTTTTAACTGCCGCGAATGTACACACCATAATCACCATCCTCAGCCTTTGTTAGTCCACTGCTGGACATATACCTCGCGTAATGCGCGCCTTCTCCATTAAGCGGTCTTCAGACCTTGTCTTATATGATCACATATACACAGTCGAAACAATCCGTCCA
This sequence comes from Lamproptera curius, assembly GCA_029286875.1. Classification (NCBI taxonomy): domain Eukaryota; kingdom Metazoa; phylum Arthropoda; class Insecta; order Lepidoptera; family Papilionidae; genus Lamproptera; species Lamproptera curius. Next base: position 155,706 of record JAGSMT010000041.1, on the reverse strand, counting down.
CGAGTGCACACAAGCATAAGCAGAACAACCGTCCACGAGTGCACTCACAGTCGAAGCGGTTGTTGTCCGTGTGCGCCCACGCGTGCCACTCGACGGAGGCGCCGCGTGGCAGCGCTTGCACCACCGCGCACTGCACTATCGCGCCCGCCGTGCGCCGCTCCAGCTGCCTGCGGGCCTCGCGCGCCGCCGATATTTGGGTCACGTAGCACACGCTCTGTGCAATAAACGTCACTTTGTTGTACAAGGGACGAAGGAAAATGGAAATCGATGTAATTAAGGAACCCATGCCGAGCGACAATCGACTAACAACTGCGCTAGGATATATTGTTAACAATGATTGAAGATAGAATTGCTATCTTCATTTGGCACAGTTTTCTAGTGATTCAAGCTAGGAGACGAGCTTGATGTTCTATGATACGCCCTGTTCGTAAAAAACATAAGAAATCCGCCTAGATACGTTAGTTGTGTTCTGTATTGTTTTGCCAGGTAATAACATTAATCCGCGGCGTCTTGGAACCAAGCAACTGTCATCCTTCACATTATGACATCAATTCTAACAAATGAACGATGAATGAATGGATAGTGTACCTTACGTGAATAATTTTTCAAAACGCCAAAATTTATCTCCTCCCAAATTACTACCTTCCAACTAATTAATGAGTTAAATATAAAAATATTTGCTATATAATTAAATTAAAAAATAAACCCTGTCAATAAAAAGAAGCGCACCTGTACAACGCTGCGTATATGCGCCCTGGGTGCGCGGCGCGCAGCACCCGCGTGATGTGCCTGAGCGCGAGCGCGCACTGCCCCCGCGCACCGCTGCCCGCCAGCCGCATGGACCCAGGCACGAGGGCGATCTGCCCGCTGGTGCTCACCACCTCGCCGACCTGACCCAAGTGTGAAGGTAATTAAAACATATTCAGAGACGCTCGTTACAACAATATCCTCAATAAAGCCAATATAATCAAAAAATAATTAGATTTGGGTGCCTGGCATTGGTATAAAAAAAATTTTAAAAAAATTGCGTTAAATTCAAAAAAAGTAGTTTTACATGGTATTATAACACGTTTTTTAATCAATGTTATGAATTTTCCGAAATATTTAGCTCTGATTTTTTTTTTACTTTCTGTAGCAAACTGTAAAGTTAGGTTGCATTGGATAAATATTTATAAGCAACTAATATATAGGTTCAAAATAATTGAGGTCCTTCACGCATCTTAATTATTTTAACAATGTAATATTTATGTATGGGAAAATACTTAAACGTATACCTTAACTGCCTGGCTGTAGGGTCCAATATTGGCTGGCGCCCAATGCGATATACCTTGCACGTGCATTGTCACCCGCTCTTTGTAATTGACCCCCTCCGCCTCGTGGTTGTGATTGGCCTCTTGTTTATGTGCTACCTGTTTTAATAGACAGTACATCTTTAAAATATAAATAAACATTCTTTTAGGATATAACGAGCAGTCAACCGAGTTTTGATCTAAGCGGTATAGGTTCGTTTCCCACTCCATTAGTGGGGAAAAACATCGTGTGATCAACATTGTGCTTTATATTTATTAACAATCAACAATTGAAGCTAGCATAGTACACAATAAGCATGTATGAATTAGCCACTCGGTTGCAAAAGTACAAGAAAAGATTAGGTTAGATTGCGTCAGCAGAATGCTAATTTTAATGCGCTTCCGTTTCAAAATTAAGTTCAAAACACCACAACATGTATACACCACGATTGACATTATACTGGCGGTGCCTGTCCAACCCTAAAGAACGGAGAACGCTAGTAGAACCGTATCTTTCATCATGTAGTTGATCATGAAGTAACCCCATGATACATACAAGTCAAGGAAAAAGATAATAATAAAATACAAGAAGAGCATAATAAAAATGTTAATAAAACTCGTGATATTTCTATCTAAGTTATCAAATTTGATATCTTTTCTAATTTTACTTACCGTAGTAATTGCCGCGATAACGTAACTCGACAATTGTAAGGTAGCGACATTTATCGTCAAATCAAATTGTCGATTATAAAATATGACAGATAAACCGACTGTGAGTAAACCTGACTGTTAATATGTATTCATTAACGTAATCAAAAAATAAGTGAAGAACCTTATACGATACAATATGTGATCAAAATTAAATAGATATTTATATGTACATCAGAAATTTTCAAATGTACAGATAAGGCCATTTATTAAATTGGAAAACAAATGTATATGTGTAAAAAACACATAATTATACACACATAATATAATAGCTTGACCATATAGATAATAGTGATAGCACGTCATGAAATTATATGTGTTTCGTCGATGATGATGGTAGGTGCTTAATTTTTTATAAAAAAAAATTAGTAAAAAAGCCAAAGGAGCCTTCCATAAATTACGTCAAGATTATTTTAATATCACAAACAGACATTCCAATTTAAATTATTTAGGTAAGTATTAGTATCGCAATCACAAGAATGTCATTCAGCTTGTACAATCCAGTCATAATGGAATGCTGCAGAATTGGATGCAGTTTATACAACTGGATTCAAATAAATTATATGAGCCGATGAAATAATCGGAAGCGATAAATTAATACTAATCTTATGATAATCAAAACATCAAATTATATGGAAGGAAAAATCCCTGAGTTTGCGTTCTAGCAGAGTTCCTTGGAACCGTAGATATTGACAATGAATAAGAAATTACATCTTCATATTGAATAAAGATCATTGACTCTATTGATATATTATGCTGCTTATAAATGGCTGTTTTAGTCAATATTTATGTGCTTTTATGTAGTATTGTTGCATAAATTTAAATATGTTCGAGAATTAACATATACATTCGAGATTCGATTAATTCAAGAATCTATTTAGTTACGTATAATATTTAACCTTTATCAAGTCAGATTTTACAAAAATAAATTTTCCACTGCCTCTATAGCCTAGTGGTAAGGGCGTGTGCTTTAGAAACCGTGAGTCGTGGGTTCGAACCGCGAGGAATTAAAAAAAGTTTCATTTTCTTCACCTAGATGTTAAGGGCAATTTGGGTCGGTGAGCACAATTGTTTAAAACGTAAGATAATCCATGCGTCGGATGGGCATGTAAATGTCGGTCCATCCACCAACACGCATTGGACCAGCGTGGTGGGATACGGTCCAAACCCCTAATGGAAGAGGCATGCATTAGGGAGGCCTTTATCCAGCAGTGTACTAACACAGGCCGATGATATGAAATTATCCACAAAATTAGGAATAGATTTAATATAGAAAGTTCTCTACGTTGGTACGAATTTAAGTAATATGGGTGTCCTTTCACGTATAAATATAAACAATGTCGACCAAAATAAACTAATTATCGGACATTTGGAATGCGCTTTAGTCTATAGTATTTATACTAACAGATAGGTTACACACAAATGTTTTGTGGTTTGATTTTAAGTCCGGTAATTTCCTAAACTGTGATATGATTATGAATACACCTGTGAAAGACGAGCTGTAATACAGCAATGCGAAATAACCGGTTTATGTGACTCAAGAGCCGTTAAAACGTTGTCATCATCAGTAAGCTACGCAACAAATTAAGGTCTAGAAAGCGAAGGTTCCTATTATGTAAGCTAATTACCCTATACATAATTTAGAAATGCTATAATTTAATGTTATGTGTACTGAATTTTGTTATTGAACTACGATGCCTAACAAGCTGGCTTATGAGCCTGAAAGAGGGCTGTTGCAAGGGAATATACATCGCTCCAGCTATAGCTAATATCACAACAGATAGCTTCAGTTGGGCAATCTTAAATACAAACTAGCTGTTGCGCGCGACTTCGTCCCCAAATTTTTTTCTAAAAAGTAGTCTACGTCAATCCCAGTTGCTTCAGCTATCTAGGCAATCAGGCAAGCGCCTCATATAGGCCTAACTAACGACAAAGTTGTTTCCGTGTAGGATTCAAACCTACGACCATCAATTTGAAGCGGAGGCTAATACCACTAGGCCCTAGTATTTATACTATTCCTTAACACCTATATTCGATATATAAAAGAGATTCCCACCTATATATTGACTCACCACGATATCTCTAGAACCATAACGCGTAGCGACTTGTAATTTGGTAGGAATATTCCTTTCGCCGAGTAGAGGTCAGCTAAGAACGGATTTTATGAAATTCCACCCACAAGCTGGGGGGTTGCTTGTATCCAATAAGTAAACTCACCGCGTCCATTATAAGCCCCACATCGTTCGGCAACGGGCACTGTATGCAGACGCGTGTCGGTGGATTCGGGAAGCGGAACGTCTTCACATACACATCATTCAACGCCGCATAATCGCCCATATCTCGCATATAAAGGTTCACCGAGCTCACATTAGATAGGTGCAGATCTTCTGAGTCCAGTAGACCTAAATTAATGTTTGGAGTTAATAATAGTAATACTTTTGGACGATAAACACAACATCATGATTTGTAGAGGTCACCTATTTACAGGGGCCGTCTGAGGTGGTCCCACCGCGGTGTCTATTTCTTTTCTGCAAAGCAGTAGCGTGAAAACGTAAATGTGTTCCGGTTAGGGCACCGTAGCCAGCGTAATACAGGGTAAATAAGACTTTGCATCTCATGTCTAGCGGTAGGTAACGTGGTGGTGCCCTTAATATTACCAATGTCCTTGGGCATTGGTTATATTAAGACTACCTTTCATTAGGGTATATGAATATTCGTTCGGTATTCGTAGGCGATAAAAAAATCGTCCAGTCTATTTTCTATTGAAGCTAGATGACTGATAAATACATAGAGTTACTTTTATTTTATAAATAAAATAAATTATATTTATACAAACACCTGGAGACGAGAACGCAACCCTATGTTCGTCACACAATATTTTACTTGCGGTGGGAATTGAACCCACACCCTTTGGTGTCACAGTCACGGTCACCGACCGCTTTGCCAAGCGGGTCATCCAATTGCAAGCGTATACAAAATTACAATAGTATTACAAGATGATATGGCATAATAAATTACGATGTGAAAGTATACGTACTAGGATGTTCTCATAAGAATAGATTATGTTAGGTTATTAAGTAAAATATTTCGACGGTTAGTATTTTTTTGGTATAAAATACTAAAAAATAACTATACTAAAGACTAAGGTCTCGGGATTTAAATTTAATGTTACACTCAACAGGCGCTAGAAGTTAAAGTACTTCAAGGATTGCAAGCGATGTTTAACTAATCATTGCGGCCGATGTTTTTTGGACCAATAATATGTCATTAAACACTATTTATACAGTATCAATGGCTTATTTGTGCCAAGTACAATTAAGTAAGGCTTCAAATTGACTTAAACAAGATAGTTTTTAATAACAAGTCAACAATTGCAGAGTAATATCTACAATAAGTTCTATTATGGAAGTAGCTGTTTCACAAGACTTCTTCTTCTTATGTTAAATCGATTTTTCACACAAATCGTTAACCGCAAATATATTTAAAAACGAATCGATTTGATTAACAAATAAGCATCTATTAAATCATATCCAAATCTACGTAACGTAGTAAATAATATTTAACTTATATAAGTAGGAAGCTTGTAACTAATTACAGTAATAAATTTAACGTATCAATCTGTCATACAACTGATGTAATAACACAAACACAATACTTAATACAGGCACGTAGTTACCACGTGGTCGGCGTGAGGTCGAACACAATAAGAGTAACACAAAGATATCGGATATCGGAGCTACTGGCTAACGAATACGTTATTAAAACGATATCTTAATCCGTCGGCAACGCGTATGCTCTACTTATAAGGTGCGATGCAATTTGTCAAAAAAATCGATAATAACTAAATAAATTTCATATACTTTTAATACATGTCTGCCACCGATATGCATACTATTTAAGTTTTATAACAGAAATATTTTTTTTTTAAAAAACACATAAATGTTTTTTCACAGAATATGCTCTATTTAATGACAAAAACAAAAAAATACCTATAAAGTGCAATTCAATTACGTTGCCATCAAACAAACCAACAATAATTTAGAATTTTGCAAACAAAACAGCAAATGGGTCAAAAGCACATAAGTGCACTAAGAACCACAAAAATAACTGTATTATTTTTAGCAATCATGTATAATTTTGTACTTTGTTAAAAATGTTACTAATGAGTTGATGTGCCATTAATTGAAATATAGTTCTACAAAACTGTGCAAAAATTTCGATAACCTATCATAGACTACAACAACACAAGCACTTTGAATCTAAACTATATAAATGAGACAATCCAAAAAGTTTACCTACTAATGAGTTTCTTCATAGCGTCCTCCGTCGCTAATGCCGTATCAAATCCCTCGCCGACGATGCCACCGATAAAATACCACCCATGGCTATTCCCATATATCCGTCTATGGTCTACGACTGGATGTTTAGAAGTCTCGCTGCACATATGGTCATAGTTGTAGCCAATATCTATATTGTCTACTGCATCATTCTGTAGATCATCAGCCGCCTCTAGGTTAGCAGAGATGTCTATGCCCTCCCTCGAGTAAGTCAACAACGGATTTATAACATCATCCTTCTTCACTTTCTCCAATTTCTCTATAGACTCCAATTCAGATTCGCTTAGTTCAATGTCGCTTAAATCGCTGAACACCGCGTCGTTTAAGTCATTCACATAATCCAAAGAGTTTTTAACGCTAAGGGCAGCTGCAGAGGCTCCTTGTAGTTCTCTTTCACTTCCAGATGCAATTTGAGATTCAAATAACCAACTGAAGCAACTGGATCCTCCGAATGTATTACCAGATCTTTGTTGTCTCTATCAAATGTACATATGTTAATGGAAGTATATGTAACAATTACAATAATAGAAAGAAGGTACTGTAGAACATTGATAATTTCCATATATTATTAACTTTTTTGTTTTCAGCAAAAAAAATAAAAACTTTCAAAACAAACAAATCTGCAATGTTCAAACAATTTTTGTAAAATTACTCACATGACCAATCGCTTTTTGAATAGAGGGCAGTCTAAAGTAAAAGTCTCATATTCACCACCTTCACCACATACATTAAGACCATACTTTTCCTGCATGACTAGAAGGTGCGGTTGGATATCGCGGATGCTCATACCTAGATGTACTCTAGGATCCAAACCAAGTGCGGCAACCTGCATAAATTAAACACACTAATTCTTAATTAAAAATATACTAAACAAAATTCTGCAGCACAAAGCATTACATATCTTATGTAAATGGTTAAACATGTTAATCATTAGTTTTCTGTCTATATTTAATGCAAGAAAACCAAATGCCTCTCAACATATTTATGATAAAATAAGTTTGGACCTTAATTATAATAGCTTCTACACCACTAGCTATCATTTCCTGAAGAAGTTCCTTCTGGTTCCTCCGCCATAAATATGCAAGACACACTAAACCAAGCCTTTGACATCTAAAAACAAATGTTTTATTTAATGGAAATGCAAAGTACCTCAATACTGCCAAAAGCCTACAATATGTGACAAATCATGTTTATAACTGCTTGCTGCTTTCTTTTTTACAAGCCAAAATAAATCCAGAACATATTTAATCAAGTCAAATGTCAAAATGTAAGCACTCTAAAATTACTCTCACCACAATATTTGATCATTAGAATGGCCACAGTTTAGTTCCACTAGTTTGACATTTACTTAAAAAGCAGCCCCAATTTGGGTCTGGCATAGATATCATATTCTTAATGTCTAGTTTTAGTAACACTAGGAATATGATGGAATTTATATGGAGGAATCTTTTTATCTTGTCAATGAGAATAGAAAATCTAGCAAGAAATTTTGATATTCATGTGTATGGTATACATGAAAAGTTAATATGCAAGGACTTACACATTTTCTACCCTTATTCTTTGGTAATCAGATAAAATGGCTCCACAAGCAACTGCTTCTATATTCAAATCACCCTGAAAAGACAAAGGTTTCAAATTAATTGCTCAAACACATTACAGTGTCTTATCAAAAAGTGTAATTAGTATAGATGGTGATGCATAAAATAATTGTCATCATGGCAAACATGTGTTATCAAAATCATCTTGTTAGTTATGTCATTAGACAAAAATAGATATGTAAGAAAGCTAAGAATTATGTACTTATATTATGAAAATGTTTAAGATTGGTTATATTTTTGTGACCCTTATAAGCAAAAACTATTTATTGGATTATGATGAAGTTTAACAATAACATAGTTTATCTATCAGAATGTATTATAACTTTTAAGCTATAATACATTAAGATATATTATAAACTATTTAAAACAATTAAATAGTGTTAGCAATGTTAAAAAGAATCTGCAGTCTGAGAGCCAGGTCTTGTGAAAAATCTTTGGTCTTTTAAGAATATTGTAAGTATCATAATGCTTATTCTCATCACCATATCTTTGAAATCACAGGGTGACAATAGTTTAATGGTAACAAGTATCTAATATTCATTTCTAAAATATGCATTTTCATACCTTTACTTTCAATAGGAGCCTATACAGATCTTCTACCTCATCATTTTCAGTAGGTTTATAATTTCTTCCTTGGTCCACTGCTACTCCAGAAATCACTTCCCTATATAATGGCAATTCCATTGCCTCAGCATATAAGTCAATTCCCTGATGACCAACAGTTTGGTACATGTAACTGTCCAGTTCATCTGAAAATATTAGCTATATTGAATGTAAAAAAATAAATGTGTTATAAAGTATTTTTTTATATCTAAATATAATGTGTATTCATAAAAAATAGACATAAAAACATTTAATGATACAAGACTCTTACTTTATTATACTTTAAAAAATCAAAATATAATTCCATTGTTAAGCGTTAAAAAGCCATAAAAGTAAATATATGTTATATTTTATAAAATACTGCACAAACGGTCAGGATACTTAAAAACATGCAAACAAGTATTTAATTGTTTAGTAAGTATATGCTTCGAAAATTTTTTACAGAGCTGAAAGATTAACACATGCTAACAGCATGTCTAAATTAGTTTAGGCGACGAAGGTAACCTTTGTTTTGTGGTTGGAGGTTGGCCAGTGCCACAATTGTATGCCCGGCACCGACGCACTGCAGCATGTTATAGCAGCTGTCTTTACCGCCGCTTATTAGAGCCACTGCCCTCATCTTTTGATCAAATATCACCTATGATTTATTACTAAATTCCCGTTACATAACATTCATAACATTTAAAGCAAAAATTTACAATAAAAAAATACACAACGCGGTTCCTTTACGTCTGCAGCATGATACCATGAAATACTAAATGTTTAGTATGCCGCGGCGATTAAACGAACAGTCCGTGTAAGAGACAAATAAGCTGCTGCATAATCGTTATCTATTTTGATAACATTCTTCAATAAGAAGAAAATAATATTGAAAAACTTCACGCGAAGGTTTATCAAACGTCAAATGTTTCATCCGTTCTGAAACACGTCTACAAAATAATTGGTATTTTTCATTGAATTTTTTATTAACTTTAAATAGAATAAAAGTAATATATATTTGGTTCCTTGTTATAAATAAATACTGTTTTTAGCAATGTAAAATAATTTTACCAGATAAAACTAAGATTTAAAAAAAAGCAAAAATATTTCCATAAAAACTTCTTTTAAATCACAAAAGCAGTAGAATGTGATACAAAATTTAAATTTTGATTTCCCCTTCATAGCCTTTTGTGATCCCACTACAAGGAGGCCGCCCTGTCTCAGGCTTGAAGACCTTTAAGCGTGTTGTAACTATGGTCCCGGCTCTTAAGCTCAAACAGTAGATTTCCTCGAATTCGATACCCAGGCGACGTGGAAGTCAGGAGGTACATGGAGTTGCAGCAATAAGCCCAAACTACTGCTGCTGCCACAGTTAAAGGCGTGAATGATGACACCATAAAGAATGTCTCCAGCTCGTTCTCATCGCCAACACTCTTGCGTCGCTGCCCTGTTTAGTCGCGTAAGGTAGTGAAAACGTCCTAAAAAATAGGTCCCATAATACGCGGTTCCAACTAGGATAATATTCGGATAATAAGGAGGTCAGCAACTACTCAGCACATCAACACTGGACTTATTCAGCCCGCTTTAAAAAACCTCCTCTTTTCTTTTCATCGGCTGGACCGGGCATCAGACGTTATGTTAATCAGCATTAGTATTAGTGAAAACCTATTGCAGGGGTTCATGCACTCTACCTTACCCTAATAAGATCAGAAATCTATTTAAGGAATTTCTTATGTCAAACTTTAATACTGCCAAAAATATTTTTTTGCTTTAGCAATTTGTGTAAAGAGAATTCAGAGAAGCAGGAGCGAGAGAGGAAGTGAGAAAACAAATTTATCGCTTAATATCGTGCGGTTTTTTATTTAACTAAGTGACGAGTCGCGTAAAGTCAGTCATGTGGGACTATTGGACCTGCCACCGTTTAAAGGTGTTTTAGAATATATCTATAATACCTGTAAACTATAATACCTGTCATCATCATGTTTGAAAAGCTTTACATTTTGGTAATATGAGAGTTTTATATTATACTCTTATCTTATTCGTAATATGTGTAAAATTATGTGGGTATTATAATAGCTTTAAATGACTACTTTCTTTAATCTTTAAAATCAACGACGACCGATTACATTTTACATAGCTTAAATAATAGAGTTCTCGGCAGAAAATAAGAAGGCTTTACTTTAAAAAAATACAAATGTAATAAATAAATAAATTTAAAGACTTAAATATCATGGTCACCGCAATAATATTAACTAATTTACTTAATAATTATTACAATTTTAATTTTTATGGTACTGAGATTAACTTATAGAACTCAAAATATCATTGCTGTTTATGTACGTCGGAAGCAAGATTAATGAGTTGATAAATAAACAAATGTTATTTAGTTGTCATATATGAATAGTTCAGCATGTTTATTTTTTACTAAAAGCCTCGGCTCGTTCTTCCACTATTTACCATTATACGACATACGGGCAAAATGGAGTCTTATACAAATTAGTTTTACGTGTACTTTACCTTGATAGTTGTTCCTGTTAAAATCTTTGTATAAATTATAAATGCAACGTAACTAGTGACAGGGATACAATAAAATTTTGGGAAAGGCTATTTGTTTCAGATTGCCATTATTTTTTCTTGGATATTTAATTCTATAGGAAAGAAGATATTATAAGACTTGCAATCAAAGGTGCTGAAGGTCATCAAATTAATTACTTTTTATTTTGATAGTTTCGGACTGATACAAAAAAGGATTTTAAATAGAACAGCTTACAAGTGCCAACCAGGCAATGTTAATATTTATATAATGAATTTTTATCAAAAAAAACTTATACTTTTAATTTGATTTGTATTATGATTTCTTTCTTATACTTTTAATAGTCTAGTTAATTTAAATATTTAATAAAGTTTATTTTTATTACTTTATAAGTATAGTCTTGTTTCGTACTTAAAGAAAAACGCCCTGGAAGTACAATGATCTATACAGTGCATGATAATGATAAGGGTTAGGTTCAAGCTGAAAGAAGCTGCAGGAAACGCTGACAGTAATCATCTAGTAGTAACTATCTTTAACTAGTTCATTGGATAACAAAGCATTATGGAAATAGATTTAACTATTGCATTTACGATACGATTTGAATACGTTACGATGTAAGCAGTATAGCTCTTGGTGACCAATATTAAAACAGGAATAAGACCTAAACATTTTAATGCAAAAACTATTAACAAATGTACTTTTTTAGGTACTTTCTTGTGTAAATGTGAGCTTTGCGGTTGCGTAAAGCGCCATCTTTTGCTATAAAATGCTAAAACGCTTTATTTGTTTAATACTTTAACATTTTATTATCAATAGTGGCTGCGTTGTTACATAAAAAGCGTAATAAACCAGTTTGTTCCTTTATTTAAAGCAGTAGCTCATTAAAAAAAGTTAAAATGTGGTTTTAATTCATTGTTATATGTCTCATTTCTGTTTGAGGCGTCTGTACATTAAAGTTGCCAAAACCAAAAAAGTATATTATTTTAATTTAAATTTACAAATACGACATTGTAAAGTGAACTATAAAGATTATATTTAATTTCAACCTTTGTATTACCTGACATCTTGGGTATCCATTCTAAATATTTATTTAAATAACGTCCACGCGTGGGCCAAAGTGAATGCCAACTGTACAGACGGCTTGTAATGAATTATTACGCGCAATCGCTGTTTTGTCAAATTATTGATGCGGTGGTTTGAATCACGTTTGAATTGAAGTGCGAAGCTTCGCATTTAGCTTTATTTGTGTATTATTATTTCTTTATATGGCAGTTTTAATGATCCTATAAATTGTGTCTAATTCGTGATAAATTGTGTTATTTTTGTGGAATTTGTGAATCATGGTATTGGCCGAAAGAAGCAGTGATGTTCGAAACGGGAAGCGATCGAGAGGGCCGAGCCCTAATGGCCATGGAAGCCCTGATTCCAGCTCAGAAGAGGAAAATGGTATGAATATATTATGATTTTTTGCAAATCTGTATAATCTGGTGTTTGGACTATTCACGCAGTTCAATTTGTTGCATGACACTTACTAATTGTACCTTTAAAACTTTTTATTTTTTCATCATCCCTTAAAAAATTAAACCTTTCATCCCGCTTTCATGTGTAATTATTTGTTTGCTTGGTGATTATCGTTACTCGCATTCTCATCATGCTTTATTTTTTTATGCTTACCATCATATGCCTCCATGCTGCGTTTTCATCATCAACTCTTATTACTCGAAACAAAGCAGTAGTACCATTTGCAGCCGAGAAGATAAGAGTGGGTCGCGACTATCAGGCAATTTGTCCAGAATTGGAGCCAGTTGAGCAACGAAAGCCAGAGCTAATTTCTGATCGAGCACTACTAGTCTGGTCGCCAACATCAGATATCTCAGACGTTAAGCGTATGTTAATTACCATTCTGAATATGATTTGTTTTTTTTTTTTTAATATTAAAGTTATTCAACTATTATTTTAGTGGATGAATACATTACAACAGCAAAAGAAAAATATGGGTACAATGGTGAACAAGCTTTAGGAATGTTATTTTGGCATAAACATGATCTCAACCGGGCCAGCATGGACCTTGCAAACTTTACACCGTTTCCTGATGAATGGACAGTTGAAGACAAAGTGCTGTTTGAACAAGCTTTTCAATTCCATGGCAAAAGCTTCCACAGGATAAGGCAAATGGTGAATATTTAATTTTTTTTAACATCAATCATTGTGAAAAATACTTCTTTTTACTGTTTCATCCTTTTCCACAGTTGCCAGACAAATCAATTGCATCACTAGTGAAATATTATTATTCATGGAAAAAAACAAGGCACGCACTTCACTGATGGATGTTGTTGGTGAAGGTCGTAATGCAACTAGTTCAGGTACTGGCAAGAGGGAATCAGGGGCAGGGTCTGAACCTGGCGGATCAGATAAGGAGTCTGACAATGATGAAAAGGTATGGTCTAACTGTCATTTATGAGACATGAAACATATTTGGTTTGCTCTATTTATTGTATGCTATAGTATGCTGAATCACAACTATATGGACAAGATATCAGAGTTCCCTTAAACATATCATTGTAAAGCTAAGTATCTGGATTGTCCAATAACATTGAATTGCAAACATAGTGAGTAATAGAAATGCAGAGTAGATGACATCAGTATATTATTTAATATAGCCATCAGTCCAACTGTCCATTAAACATATTTCGGATAGACTCCTAATAATTTTGTATGATACATGCTCTGCACATAGACAATGTCTTCAGCTAAGCAAAGTGTGAGAATAATCTATTAGCTATTGTCATAACATTCTATTGCTATATGATGTGTTGGATATAACAGAAGTGGACTATCCACCGAGGTATTGTCAGAGGAGGCAAGACCCTCGCAGCAGGTGGTTCCTCGCTTCGCACGGGGCAGCAGGGCGAGGTGGGTGTAACGCTTCCCTGCAAGTTATCACTGTTACTGATCTGTTTGATGTTAAAAATCTTTAAAGATTCTGGCAAAAATTCCTGTTGTTTATTGTAATTGTTTTGATGTTTATCACATGTCCTAGCTGAATTTTATTGTCTATCCTTCCTTTTTTGCACTATAATATACACTTGGTATTGCACTAAATGTTTCAACTAGAAATATAAAGTGTAAATTCTGCTTTCAATTGTTTAGCTTTGTGCAAAATTTTACTTATTTTGCTGTTTTAGGAATCACACTGTTAATTTTATTAAATGTTTGAATTTATCAAGCTGTTCAGCTTGTCATTAATAATGATAAAGTGGAACTCTCTCTCTCATTATTTAAGTATTGTTTACTTTGGCCGCTTGTAAAAATGCTTTTCATTTTATGTTTGTCTGCTCTGCATTTTTATATACCACAAATATCTGATCTATGTATTATTTTCTTTTTGGCTGTATCCCTTGTTGTGTAGCTAGATTGTCATTTGTTTTAAATATAGTAATCAAAATTAAAAAAATGTTATGGCATACACAATGTGTGTCACAAAAAGCAATAGATTCATATTTGAAACAAAAGACATTATTTCTACTAGCTCTGCAAGACTTAATGGCGGAATTTTACTAATATTTTCTAATGTTTCAGAATATATGTGTAGTTTCCTAGCATATTTGGTCATTGTTGTTGTGTCACATGCTAACAATAATACTCCTAGCTATACATTAAGCAGTTCCTTATCCCATTCCTATTACACATCAGTGTTCCCGCATGCTTCCTTTAACGGCCCCTGTTAAGAACTGAACATTTGTGTTGTGGACTTTAATGTGTGCAGAATATCATTTTCACTGTTGATGGGTTATTAAACGAAGTGTGTGAGGAGTCACGATCAAACGTTTGTCCGTATAGGGATGTGTATAGGTCTGTGTTGGTACTAGGTAGAATGTTAAATGTTGAATTGGGGTTTAGGGCGAGGGAGGCGGCGAGGGCCAGGGGAAGTGGTGCACTGTTTGCGGCATTCTGTGCACACAAACGACGGTGCACAACTCGCAGAAGTTGTGCCAGGCATGCCTCGTGCACGCCAGGTCGGTAACGTAACAAAACCCATATTCATTACGAGTACCCCTCCTATCGATCATTGCATGTCGTGGTGTTTCGCGGTTCCCTTTTTAATTGATACTGTTTGAGAAAGAAAGTACGATTTAATCCCGCAAGTAGTTGGTCTTTGAGCACGGTTGCGTCTTGTATGAATTTGGTTGGCGGTGATGTGACAGGCGCACTGGCGCGATGCGGCCTCTGTGCGGTCCGTCCGGGCGGCGAGGGCCCGGCGCCAAACAGCAGCGCTACAAGCACCGCTTGCCCCGTGGCATTTACATCAACCACGACGACCTGGTCGCCATGGCAACCGGCCCCCAGCCCGGCGACCCCCCCCAGCCGGGCAATATCAATCAGGGCGAGGCTATGCTCAAAGCGATGGACAGAGAGATCATATCGCTCAAGAGACAAGTAAGACGCTACCCGCCCACACTGTCTCTATTTAGTGTTGACCACACATTCTCACCCTTACGTTGACACGGACCCCAAATGGCCGAAATGGCTTGGAATCTGAAACTAGAGTGAACGGAACAAATTGGCTGTGTGATGTAATGTGAGAATGTGGTAAATGAGTTTCATTTTTACATAACCATTAGAGTATAGAATTCATTTAATATAACTTCATGACATGTAACATACCACGCGGTCGAGGAAATGTATTCTGCACACATTTTCATAGCAGCTGCCGTTTAAATTTTGTTTTATTAGACATTTGCTTTTTTACGCTGTACACAAATAGTCTATCCGAGCCCCGTTTCGTTGTAGAATTTGGATAATCCAGATGCGACATTTTCCCGCGTAGTCCTTGTTCTTTGCTGGTCTTAGTTGCTTGTTGTTGAACTTGAGGGGCTGCTGCGTTCATAGTTGTTTTCGTGCAGGTACAACAAAATAAGCAACAGTTGAGTGCAATAAAGCGCAAAGTAGGTGACGGTGGTGTTGAGGAACTCAGACCTGGTGAAACCCCTGCGAAAATAAATGCCCGATGGACCAATGATGAATTACTTATGGCAGTGACAGCGGTCAGGAAATATGGTATGTACCATGTAGTGTTTTGGTTTTTGCTCTTTGTTATTTATTGCTTAAATTGGTTAAATTAGTACTAAAATATGTTCACGGTTTTGGTAATAAAATTTATGGAAAACCCAATGTATAAAAACAATTAATACATGCGATTTTTCATTTAGTCATTTTAATATTACTTATAAACAAGCTGTTTGTTGTTATTTGACAGTGCAAATTGACTGTATTCTTATTTGTGAGATAAATCATTGATTTTGAATTGAGATAAATAATAAAATCTTTTGACAAAAAAGGTTCAATATAGATTTACGATTTAATGGAAATGTTTAATTACTGGACTATGATAGTTCAATTAAATATTAAATTGTTAAGTAGGCAATGTGTTGTGCTATCATTCAAACCTGTATGAATAGTCTCATAATGCATGCATGTGACATAATATTTTATTTATTATATTTGAATATATGTGAACAGTATATAATTAAATATTTGCTGATAACTTGGCGAAAGTCGATGGAAATATCACGGGGTAGGTTATATTATTTGTTGGTCTATAATTTAAATTTGATGTATTATTGTTACATTTAGGCAAAGACTTCCAAGCGATCGCCGAAACACTTGGTACAAAAACGGAAGCGCATGTGCGTTCATTTTTCATAACCTACCGACGCCGTTACAACTTGGACGCGGTTCTGCGTGAACACGAGGCCGATCGTGGAAATGCTAATCATTTACAATCTGGTAAATATTCTTTTAAATTTTTATGCCTTTTTTGCCCCAAATTACTTAAAAGTTACTGAAAAAATATTTTTTCCAGTTTCTTTTGTGGCAATGGATAGTTAATTTAATATGAAGGCTAGTAAAAGCTATTTAAAATAAATATTCAAACAGGATTATTGTTATTAAATTCATAAAAAAATTTTGAAAATATAAATATATAAAAGAAATAATTATATAAATATATGTTTCACCAGTTTTAGAGTGGTAATAAAAGTTTATTTTTTGTGTAGCATAGCTGATTTTGGTAAATAGGCCATTCAATATTAAGCGTATGTAATATAAGTGTGTAAATAAAATATATATTTTTAATAAAAAAATACGAGTTTTATATAATATATCACATATAAATTGCAACAAAAATATATTATATACATAATATTAGAAAATGATAAACAATAATATTTATAAACTAAGCTTAAGTTTACATTCTTTTAGGGGCTACAAGCACTGAAAGTCCTGAGAATGAATCATCTAATACAAATGCCAGTAAAAGTTCACCACAAGCTGGCTCGAAAGATGAAAAGGTATGTCTTACAAACAAATATAATTAATAAAGATATATGTTTATGTGTGTGTATGTTTAGTTATGTTTACATACACATATTTTTCATACTTTGATGCCACCTACAACTATATAAGTTATTGTATCACTAATTGCAAACTAGTCCATATAAAGTTTTTTACAGATCAATGTAATATTTTACGTCGAAAGATAAGACTTTTTCACGGAAACCAAATCTTTATATATATTTTTTTTGGGCATGTAAATAGTGTAAAAATTAATGGTTTAGTGAAGGAAAACAAAACTTGATTTTTGATGACTATATCAACTTATGAGGAAGACATCAATATATTCTTTTTAATGTTATAAAAGTTAAAAAATTTTATCGCTGTTTGTTTGTTTCTCTGTAAAGCAAGACAAATTAATAGATTTTATAAGAAAAATTGGTTGCCTGTAAAATCGATATACGGGCGAAAGTTATACGCGACGTCTTTTAATAGTAGAATGATTGTAATGTGAATATTCATTCTTAAAGTAGGAAGAAGTATCAAATAATAATAACAGTTCAAAATATTCAAATATTTTTTTTTAATAGTACTATAAGGATTAATTTTTCCGGTAAGCATGCCTTTCATGTCTTTCAATTAAGCAGTTAGAGACGCGTGGCTCTGACTGGCTCCTGTGGTTGTTTATGGAGAGCGTTATATGCGCGGCGCAGCGACAGTACATACAAAATAGGCTAAAAAGGCATTTGATAGAAGAAATTGAAGGGTATATTTATATATAAAGATAAGTTCTTAAGCAGCAATACTTTTATAAACAGATGGAGGTGGACAGCGAGGGAGTGGCCATTGGTGCTTCAGCCGAACAAGGTGGGCCCCCAACCACACCACCAAAGCATAAGTCGAACAAGTGATGTAAGTCGTCAACACCTGCACGGTTAAAGCGATGAAACACACTACATTCATTGACATTTTCACGACTGTAGATTCAGTTAAGAGGGCAGGTAACTCGGATACCATTAAGTTTAACGTCTGTATATGAAGTATCATTATTATCCTATTTAAGAATTGTAATATTTAAGCCTCCTATCACAAATCTAATAACTCAATAAGCAATCTGTAATGTTATACCTTTTCATTTGACATAAGTCATACCACTATTTGTATAATGGATAAATGTTGAATTTTGTATGAATGTGAAACCGCAGAGTGGCCTTTATTGAATAACTAATGGTCAAAAGAATAATACATTTTGTGAGAAATATATGAGTGTTGTCATAACAATCGGTCAATAATGATAAAAATCAAAAATAAGATAGAAATCGGTCAATATTAACATAATCACTGTGGGATGAGTCCATCAGATGATATACCATTCCATTAATTATTGATATAGCCTTAATGTATTATTCTAAAATAGTGTAAAATAAATTTGACTTTAAACAACGCATTTCTGATATTTTATTAAAATATGAACTCTCACACTTGGTTATTTTACAAAGACTTGGTGAAAAATATCGATACATATTAAGTAATTTGTTATTAACAACCTAGAGGTATTAAGCAAATTTAAATAATCTAATTTATATGAATAATAAAGTGTCAGTATACGCAGAAAAAAAAAACACGAACTTTGTAAATATATGACATGTTAATAGGGTTACGACTTCTTATTCGCAATAATAATGATAATGTAAATATTTTTCGCTTATGAGTACATAAGCATATAGTTGATAGCAGTATTAAAGCAATATCGCAATGTCATATAGAAATATGATATGGTCTTAAAAGTATGGAAACAAAGATTAATGTTTAACTGTGATGGAGTCATAATGTTTTATGTTCTTTTTGCGACCATTAGAGTTTGACCTTATGACTTTCTTCATCATCATCATCATCAGCCTGTGTTAGTCCACTGCTGGACATAGGCCTCTGCTAATGCACGCCTACTCCATTAAGGGGTTTTTGGACAGTATCCCAACTTTCTTTATATTGATTTTAAATTCAATTTTGTGCTGGTAAATATTATTTCAGTCAAGAATTTTGTTTAAAATGTACAATTTACAATCACAATTCAATGGCAATGTTATCACAATTTTTTGCCAATGTTTAGTAAGGTGATAATTAAAATAAAAGGAGTGTGTTTTACCTTGACTTCAAATATTATTCATGAATGTCTTTCCGTGGGAAAATTGGTGAAAAATCTAATAAAATAATTACTATTATCATTTACAAATGTAACTTATTTTTTTTGTCCTCATTGAAAAATCATTTGTATATGGTACATCTATTTAAACGATTGTATCAAACATATGAACTATAATATAAAGTGCCACAGAAAGCTAATAGTTTTATAACTATGATAAAAAATTTAAGTTGTTGCAGCAACATAAGTTTATTTTTAAAATTGTTTTTTGTGACTTGAATTGTTTATTTTAAATATGCTCTCTTTACTACAAACGAGATTTGTCTTGGACATCTGTTACATCTTTCCACAGATATAACTCTACTATGCGTATGCACTTGTCCTGAATAAGAAATAGAAGTAATGTCATACAAATAATGGCCCAGAGATGTTATTGGTGATATAGCACTACATTTTAAAGCTGTAGTTTTTATTGAAGATGAATTTCATATTTAGTTTAGTCTGTATAAGTTGTATGTTTTAAAATTAACCTTTCTTATTGTCTTATGGTGATGAACATTATATCAACCGCTTTTCATAACTTTAATTCTAAGTAATATTTTAATTCCACTTGCCTTAAGTAAATAGTTCACATATACTCGCATTCTACACTACTAATATATATTTTTTGTAGATATATTACCATATTTATGAGGGTGTCCGACCTGGCGATGTTATTGCAAATTAGTTTTATATCTTTAACATATTAATGAAAGTAATATTTAGCAGTGTACTGTAATGATTTATATTAAACTTGTCCATTTGCGTGTAGTTCTACGATAGTACCGTATAATGGTGTCTTATGCATTGTATCTACATTTAGTTAAATTAAGAAATAATTAATGTTTAATCTGGATAGTATTTGATTCTTTAAGTGAATCTTTTCTTCACCAATCGATTTTGTATAATTGTTTTAACTGTACGTACGCAATGATGTAGAGAATAATATAATTGGATGTATAATAATATGATGATATTTTTGTACAAGCGAAGACATCTCAAATTTTTAGACATATTAAGGATCGTGTGAAATAGATAAATGATGCATAGTTAGAATTATAACCTATTTAGTTTAACTGCTTTCTATAGCGAGGCCAAAAGTCATGGAGTTTGTGAACTAAATCTAATATCAAACATTAACTGCGTGATCGCCTTATTAATGGACAGACGCCATATGCAAATGTTTCGACGCGAGCTGATTGAGATTAGATTTTGTGCAACTCTCATTTCTGATTTGGTTCGGGCTTATTATATTCTCATTTAGCCTAGTGTGATAATGTATTTCGTACGTTGATCTTATACAGCATAATTAACTGTACTAGTTTTATGAATTATAAATGATACATCACTATGGGTGATTCTATCGGGCGTTACCGATTCGAAAATGTTACCGAAAGTTTGTCTGTATAATGACCCGTGCTATTTTCGCTTTGTAAATACCTTTTTAATGGCAATACTGTAAGGATATATACAAGTCCTGGCTTATTTTACCATATTATTATA
This sequence comes from Lamproptera curius, assembly GCA_029286875.1. Classification (NCBI taxonomy): domain Eukaryota; kingdom Metazoa; phylum Arthropoda; class Insecta; order Lepidoptera; family Papilionidae; genus Lamproptera; species Lamproptera curius. The sequence goes on along the minus strand of JAGSMT010000041.1, from coordinate 134,641 downwards.
GGATTTCTTTTGTGATTAGTGAATTATTTTCTTCAAATTTTTTGCGTCTAGATTGTGAAGCTACCGTCACAATTATTAGTTTGTATCGCTTTATGTTATTTAATTTATTCGTAATTTTCGTATGTGTACTAAAAAAATGTTAGCCCGATGAAGTGTTAGTTATCTAATACTATAGTTAGTCGTAATGGACTAAATAGGTGTCAGTAACCCATAGTAACGAAGCGACATCGCATTTCATACGTTGTTATTAGTCGACTGTCACTCTATGAACGTTAGATGGATACGTTCCACTTGACGTTCACGGTGACCAAGGTCGTGACCACAAATTTTCCCGTTCCAGTTGAATGTGAGCGTTGTGGTCGTAAACTAAACGTGGAATAGGTTATATGTCATGAGCGTTTAAAATACAAACGGCGGTTTAGTAAATATAAATCAATAGATATAGGTAATTTAATCTACAAGTCTTGAAAATATACTGACAGCTTCGCGTGAGCTTGAGTTTTTTGATGATTTGGGCGTGTGATCGTTTAGTGGAACGCGCCTGATGTATGTACGCTACTTTTTTGCCATGGGTTATTTTGTTTTTGACATCTGTTCCGATTCCTAGTTTGACTCAACTATAGAAGGATTGTCGACAAATGTAATATTTGTTTGGTACACTGGGTGCGCATTATCGATGTTTTTATGTAAGATCGTAGACTAATTAACCAATTGTGTCATTGATTTTTTTATAATATACGAAACAATTAACACAAAATTGTCTGTAAAAGGTGCGGATACACTAAGTGAGCGAAAATATTGTGAATAATACGGTAACTTTAAACCATTTTTAATTTTGGATTATCGCGTTATTATTGACTATTGACGTTCAACTAATAAAAACGCTTTGTGTATTTTAACTTCGATGTGCAAGATTCGCCAACAGGTTTTAAGATGATAGAAGAAATGGTTTGCGAGACGCTATATCGGGCGATGGTAGAATAAATGGTAAAGAATATTCAGTTAGCGTTATGCAGGAGGTTGCACCTAGTGTGTCCGCACTTTTATACTGTATTTAAAAAATATGAACCGCATATTATATGTTGCGGGTAACAAATTACGTCCGCCTAAGCGCTGTTTCAGACCAAAACACAACATCATGCATTTCTACAATAAAAATATATGACTGATAAATTCGGTTTAGTCTTTCCATTTGGTTTGAAATTTTGTAGCTATTGTGGTATTTATTTGCATACAATAATATCAATTTGGTTTGAAATAGCAAGAAAATTAAGCTAAGCAATATTTTAAAGCCTTAATTATATTAATGTACGGTTAAGTTTTTTTCTATATTAAACGTAATTATTGACTATTAGGGGGGAACGTTGGAGTCACTTGGGTCCATGCTTTTAATCGTAGACTTCAATTTATTGTAGCAAAGTTTTAATGATTAATGCGGTTTTAAGTCATTTCTCATGAACTTATCGTTCAATTGAGGTTGACATAATTGCTCCAAAGAAATCCACAATGAAGTCGTCTATTTATTGATGGTGTAGTACTAGAAGGAATTTGTTACAGAATTAAATTATTTTTTATTAGGATTTACGTTATCTGTATATTAAGCATAAAATCGATGAAATGAAGTGTTTTTTTTTTATTTTTTAAGTTAGGCTCAATATTTAAAACATGCGTCGAGTGCGACATACTTTTTTTTATTAATTGATTCATTACTGTGTATTCTAAATTCAGGTTTCATTATAAGTATAATTAATAAATTAAGTCTGTCTATATTGTGTTTTTATTTTCTGTCCCTTTTCTATGGTGCTTTTGCATTTTTTTAGGCCACTTTCTAAAGTTAATAGGATTATCAGTCAAATATAAGAGTGTGAGGAATTTCAGTTTTATACGGCAGACCTTTTGATATAGTAGTTGGCAGGATATTCAAGACACCGGTATGCAGAGATATTTCGAAAAGGGTATCTAAGCAATCGCGTCAAAAGAATATATACTTGGAAGAAATTTAAACTTAACTTGAGTCGTAAATGGATATTATTAAAGAAAGAGCCTGAATATTCTGTGTATTGCATAGGAATTAAGAATCGGATACGTTTTGAAAGCTATGGCTTGAAAAAAGTGGCCAATCTTTTCAGACTACGTAGTACGTAGGAGTATTGCTATACATTTATTCTTATTTCAAGTATGAATCTATCGTAGAAAAAAATATAAAACTTACATTTGTCGATGTACTAAAAGACTTCATGTCTAAAAGATAAATATTTTGAGTTACAAAGGTATGCTTTTAATTGTAAATTTATTAAATGTATGCAATTTATGTTTATAAATCAAATCAATAAAGATAATCTTTAGAATCTAAGAGGAAAAATATTATTTCAATGTTAACACTATATTGATTCGATTTAGCTTAAACTAAAGAAAACTTCAGATAGTGTCAGATTTTATCGTACTTAGAAGACAAGAAAAGAAAAATTAAAACTCATTTCGTGCTAAAAGCTGATGTCAAATTGAATAAATATATTTGACTTACTAAGTATCTTATCTAATTTGATTCAATTATCAAGTTTTGTGGTTATAGATCAAATCAATAGAACTTAAATCTAAAAGAAATATGTTCATTTACACACTGGTTTACGTTAGCCACTGTAAATGCGAAGCACAATATTGAATTAGATTTATATGAAGACGATGACCGAAATTTCGTACTCTTCAAAGTCATAAATTGAACTATTGATTTAATGTAAGTTTTCAATAACTGATCTATGATATTATCAATATTTTTTGATTATGCATGATATAATGGTTCTAGAAGAATGTGCTTCTCCAATGGGGTCTTAGTCTAGCGCACAGAAATGGCACGATATTTTGGATTAGTTGCAAACGATGACTAATTCTCGATTACAAATCATAACTGTCTTGAGTGAAGATATATCATGAACTAAGTATAAGTAGGTTATAACCTTTTTATGCTTATGCTATATGGTTGAAAAGATTTTACAATTTGCCACTAACTGAATGACATATGTTAATTGTTAGCTAAGACTACCCATCATACGTGTACAAACTTTAGATTACTTGACTAAGATTTCAAAAATAACGTTTGCTGTTTAGAGAAATTTTATATGTATTATGGCTCAATTGATTGTAATGCATATGTTAAACAGATTGATACATTTTAAGATACTAAGAAATGAGTCGTAAACAAATTAATATTTTTCCTTCAATATTCATTTGTTATTAATAAAGGTTTTGTTATTAGCAAAACCTCTATTCTATTTTTACATTAAAACAAATCGCTTAGTTTGATACAATGTTCTAATCAAGGCAAATAATTGTTAGAGTTTTTACATAACGGTTACTAGACTAATAGGTTACTAGGTAATAAAACTACTTTAATTTTCAGAGCTGTTGATCTGACAGCAAGGAACACATTATTCATACATTTAATTTGTTGGAATCCGTTGTATGGTCGTGATCTAGTAGATAACATGCTGAGGTCTGTGTTCATGAATGACCTGCACGTCCAATACATCGCTATGGTTAAGAGCCTAATAAATAATATTGGTGAGATTTATAATACACTTTTTATATTCAAGTTATGAAAAATGCAAACAAATGCAATGTAGGACGCAATAAATTTTTTACTTAGTAATTACATGACCTACGGACTTTGAAAACCAGAGCACGGTAGCGACTTGCTGCAGAAGAAGACACCATTTTTACCAATTTTACCACCACCACCAAGGTTATCAATTTATTAAATACTAACTGCTCAAATCATACTGGTTGATAAGTTTGTTTTGTGTTTATAAAACTACTTGGATATAGTAAATAATGAATTAAGTTTAATGACCCAATAATTTTTAATTAAATTAACACTGGTGTTTTACACTGTACTACTTGTCCCGTGAGTAAAAACTCTGATAAAAAGCACGAGCATGATATTACTCAATGTAGTAGTGTTGTAGTAAGACCTTTTGTGTTCCGGTTCGAATGGCGTATGAAATTGCCTAATTAATGGCAAAATGACTCATTTCTCAGGGCGGTGAGTAGATACGTGGCGTCTTACGCGGCTTTCTTATGAGCAAGTCGTACCAATTACCATCAGGAGACCTATACGTTTTGCCGTTCAATTCAATAAAGAAAGACGAGTTAATCTATTAATGAAGTTTTTCCGGTTTCAGTTTTAGTGCCAGGCCAGCCTCGCACTGAAGCTTCTTTTAGACGCATACAGGTCGTTGAGCGCGGTATATCTGGTGATTGTTTGCCAACACTTCAAGTGGCCGAGAGGAACGAAGTATGCTTTCGGTTACGGATACGAAGGGCTGTGTTAGTCAAATTTTATTTATAAGCCTTAGGTATGTTGCTAGCGGTTTATGCCCTGGTCATAAATCATGTAGGTACTTAAGATCTCGGAGAAACATCATTTTAAGTTTTAATTTTGATATTTATCGTTTAAAATCTCATCTCGCTACGTGAAGGAACACAATGTGAGAAAATATGCATTACGGTGTGACAACTCTTTATCAGAGGCGAAATGAGTTTTAATCTTAATTTTAATAGTAATTTAGAAAGATATTGAAACGCTTATAACATATAATTAGAGACTATGCTTTTTTGGTCGCTTTATCAGATATTTACACGAGTTTTGACAATTAATGTAATAAATAAATATGAGGAATATTTTAAACAACTTATTATTAACGAACTGAATACGCAGCGAAGAAGACAATGATGATCTATTACCGATAATTGAGAGACGTTCACAGCGCATGCGGGAGTTGTACGGCGAGTTTTATGTAAGCGAACTTATTTCACGGCACCCAGAGTCCGAGCGAGTGATACTGGTTTGCGAGGTGAACTTGTGTTGAATATTTATGTAAGATACAAGGATACCTAACAAGTTTTGTTAATTAATACCTTTGAAATTATAGTCTATTATAATTGTTAGCAATGCTAAAAGGTTTATAAATGTCTACAAAAATTTGTGACTAATTACTATTGCAAAAGTAAAGCATAGTTAAGAACTGGAATTCATTATACGGTAGTAATATATTTATATGAGATCGTTAATAAATGACGGACTTTTAATTAAAGGAGGATTAAAACTTTTCATGTCTACGCATCTGCGACAAATCTAATATATTTGTAAAATGTTTAAAAATGTAAAAAGTGTTTTTTAAAAACCAGGATTACTACTAAGATCATGAAACTTCGATGTTTTTATTGAAGTCAAATAAAAAAAAAGCTGTTTTATAACTTCTCTGAATCTTGATATCTGTTTATTTTATTTAAGTGTATACAGTGTGATTTATACTTGACATAGAAATATCTAATTATTAATTTCTTATCAATTGGCGTGATGTTATTTTGCCTGTAGGCTTATAACTAAGCTGTAATTGTCTGCTTTATAGGGGACTGACTAGGGACTTCGTGTCTAGGGAGTTTATTGCCAATACATATGTCCTATAAAAAAATACTTGTTCTTTGCAATCACAATAAAAAAAATGTGGAATAAGCTGCCTTCCGATATTAGAATGGCTAAGAATCGCTTTGAGTTTAAAAGTAAAGTTCGCTAATATCTAATAATTATATATAAATTTTTCTACACCACCCAAAAGTTGATTTCATTTTTCATTTCGTGTGTACATTAAGTTTAAATAAATAAATAAAGAAAAACAAGTGTTTGTTCCGCGTATTAACATCATATATTATTTTATATATAATTATAGATATAATATTAGTTCTTTAATTTAATTTAACGCTCGCCAGCACAAAGAGGTGGCCGTGGGAGTAATGTGTCTCAACACACAGATCAATTTTGAGGCCTTAGAGGTCAGTTTCGATCTTTCGCCTTTCGCAGGCCTCAGGCACTTGGACGGCCATTCGAATATCAAAAGAGCTAAGGATGTCGAATCGACCATAAGGTTTAATATTCAATATTTATTAAGAACATTTATAATATTATAATATTTAAAATTTTCCTAATTTTTGGTAATATGGTTAATTGTATAAATAAACAAGGGTACAGTAGTTAACGAAAGGAGGATTTTTAAATATTTCTATTTTTTAGTCTTGTAGGACCACACAATAATTTATTTGCGGCCGATTATATTCAAAGCTGTGGAGGTAGTACTGAGGCAGATATAGATAGAAGGCATAAACCATGTGAGGTAGGAGAAACGGCGCAAAATAATATGAAATGTTTTAACAAGTTTTGACTTTAGATGTTTTTACTTGTGTACATAAATCATCATAATCATCAAGTAGTATTTGTATAGAAGTTTAAATCATTTTTATCAATAAAGTCAAGATTTTCGGTGCCCTTTAAACTAAAACTTATAATGTTTTTACAATATTGCTCTGTGGCGGGATAAGAAACAGAAACGTTGCTTTATTAGTCGGCCACCTATTAACAGGTGACCTATAATCGTGCAAACAAAACGAATCAGCAGTAACAAAGTTACGATTGTTGATTCTACTTAACATTATAACTTTCAATTGAATTGCATTGTTAAACAACAATAAGCAAGTTCAACACTTGCATGTCGAATAAAGATAATTTAAATATAATTCAACTTGTGATGTTCATATTAATTAGCTAAAATATATATGCTTAGGCCCGTGACGGAAGAATGGATAGTTTCTCACGTAAAATACAAGAACAGGAGCTTTCCTCCCAGATCTCTCATTTGAGTACCAAAGCGCAGTTGCACATTATGAACATATTAGAGGATGACGAGGAGGAATTGGAGTTTGACATCGTCAACATTGATACACATTTATTGCGATTGCCCCGTTTGATATCGTACGAGGAGTTGTCGAAGTCCAAACTGAGGTCGGTGTCGATTCCTTGTTACTGATAATAGCGATTTAAATCAGAGACGAATTGTGAGCGCGTTATTGTCGCTGAATGCCATTTCGCAATGTTAAACAAATTGTACCGATGCTGGAAGTTTAAGCGCTTACGTTAGACAGCGCCCCTTGCTTTAAAACATATACAATTTAATTTTGCTCTATATAGTTAATAGTAGGTAATGTATAATTATAATCTGGTATAATGTATTATAGGTTATAATTGTTATCACCTTTTGCAAACCTTTTATTTCACTAGCCGTAGCCAGCGTATTTACTGGGTAAACGAGACTTAACACCCTATGTCTCACGGTAGGCAGCGCGTTGGCGGTACCACTGGTATTGCCAATGTCTATGGGCGTCGGTGACCACTTCTCATCAGATGGCCCGACTGCTCGTCTGCCTGCGTATGCTATAAAAAAAATAAAAATTCTCAGCCACTTTCCATCAAATGCCATATCAATCTCATATTGATTTGACTCTAATAAAAAATAAAATAGAACCATATATTAGTAATGAAATGATTATTAAAGTAAGAAACTTAATGATTTGGCTACTTACAATTGCTTGACTATTAAGGCATATTGTTTTGAATAAATAATTAGTTATGACGAACATAACATATTTTAAAATAATGAATTACATTGCATAGATTAGAGGACGACGTTTCGAAAATATTAGATGTACAGCGTAAAGAATCTTTGACTGACGATAAGCTTCTACGAATGGAAAAGCTAAAAAATCCCGTGAGTTCTATACCATCTAGTTAAAAAATATGATATTTATAAAAAACGTTATTTACAAAACTGACACTTTATTTAGAATAGATAATGTTGAACTAGGACAAAAAATATATTAAAAATAATTTTATCCAGGAAGAGTTTTTAAGTCTTTATTACCTATTACGATAAATACAAATGTCGTTGTTGTTTTTCTTGCACCATTTTGACAAAGTAGATGTTATAAATGTTTAACCAATCGGGCTATTCAATTTAATTTAGATTAAATACCATACAGCCCCTGTTTCATTGCATCTGCACAAACCGCCTGAGCCTACGCGGTATTCAGGCCGACCGAATGCCTTCGCGGTCGAGATATTTGCAATGCATCCAGATTACGATGAGCGGTAATATTTTTCTATTGAAATACTAAATAGGTCTTAGTGCTGAGCATAGCATTGAACAGCTCACAATTGCCTGGTCAATTAATATGTGGATGCAAACATTGTAATGTGCAAGTTATGAGTGGAGTCGCTCAGTAATTTAGATTTGATTATCGTTATCAGAAGAACGCAAGAGGTAATCCATTGTAACCCATTGGATTACCTCTTGCGTTCTTCTGGGCTTCGATGCAATGCATTATATAGTTTATGTAGATCTTATTTGTTCTGGTGAAAATACGGAGTGAAAAAAAAAGTAATATAACACACGGCTACAATAGGTAGCTTAACATCCCATTTACAATGTAAACAGTTCTGTGCTCGCCCATCGGGTTATAGTAGTATTATGAAGCTTATAATGTTATTTCAAATTTTTAACTATATTAACCGATGTGTATTTTTCTTCTTTAAAAAAAAACAAACTATTCCTCTCAGGTTTGGTTTTCATTTGTTGGAAGCAGCATTCGAGACATTTCCCGGGCGGGACTATTGTATTATATGTCTTCCATCTTGCGAACCATCTTTCCCTGTCTTGGAGCATTTTACGGTATTTATAATTAAACGATATCAAATAACATAAATACTAAATTATTGTTTTCTTGGATCAACGTAGACAAATCGCATCTTCAGCAAAAGATCATAAGCAAAAGCCATGTTGATATGTAGATGAAAGTCATATGTCGTAAAGAATGATTTTTTTATTATTTTATTTGATATGTGTAGTATCATATCCTAAATTTGTTAAAATATTTTTTTAAATTAAAAAATTTTGTAGGCTCCCACACTTTATGAAGGCTATAGTAATTTTCGAAAATAAAATGATTAAAGCATTTAGGAAATTCTGTGTAGGCAATGTAGGGCAATCATTCAAGTTTTCTGTTATTTGTGTTTTTACGCTATACAAAACATTTAAATCTAATAATAACAAATAGTTAACCAACAAATTTTGACTAAATAAAATAATTGCTTTAGCAGTTGTTTAATTACACTGTTGGGAGGAAATGTTGATAATATAATCAAATAAACATTTAAATTACATATTTCTGCGCCATCATTTTACTATAGGAAATATTCTAATAATTACATATTTAGCAACCATCTGGATTATTAACTATCATTTCTTTATTGTTCACGTTGCATTTCAATAAACCTGACCCGTGTTTCAACACGATCCGTAAAATTGTTAGTTTTATAATGTAGACTAAGAAATTAACCGTTCTTTCTCTTCCAGCTAGTGACGCCGTACAATCACCATGGACGTTTCGTCAACGAATCGCTTTATGTAGCTCATATAAACTCCGTCAAAGGGTGAGTCGTTCATAATAAAGATGTTATGATGATGATTATTGAGTATAAAAATGTAAACTTTTATTGAAAACTAAATATTTTTACATATTAACGAATGATATACGTATCTAGTTGTTTGTTCTATAGTTTAACTAATTTAGTCCGTGTATAAACATAAACAAATCTAATATCAAAACACTGATGGGGCCGGAAGCAAACGCGTTCTTGTTGCTAATCCACGGTAATTGTTAATTACTATATAATGTTTGACCATTAATGATTGTTCGTGCTTTTTGGCGCCAACTGCGTTTGTCGTGAGACTTAGTTTGACTAAATTATTTATTTTTTATTCTTATTTAATCTTTTGTACAAAACTATTTACACAGGTGAGCTTAATGCCTTAGGCATTGTCTAACAGCCGACCTTTAAATAGTTTTGAAAAGTCGAAGTAGGTGCACAAGTATAAATTGACCAATATTAACAGAATATAGGAGAATCTCATAAAGTATTATATAGGCTAATATTAAAGAGAAATACTGTGTATTTAATCGATTATTTAAAGAACAATAATACACTAAATAATAATATAATAAGTAATATACATAAATTATTTCTGTAAAATGACTAAAATATATATGTAACTTTGTAAGATATCATGGCGTTGGTTCATAAACCACTCAGTATCACTCCCTGAAGGTGGCTTATATTCAAATTTTAGTTTAATCTTAGTTTTTTGGGAGTTTTGTAATAGACAAATATTGCATTATTCACCATCACTTGCATTTGCCAATTTTTTTTTCTTCCTGTTAGTTCTTACCAACGAGCTACGATTTGTAAAAGAAGTGTCTACCACTACTGTACTTATTAATTAACTCATTTTCAGTTGTGCATTTTTTTACTTTGTCACTTTTATCACAGGGAGGTTAGTTTTAGACAAACAGAGAAATACGATCTGCCGTACATCACCGATGTACTGGAACATGCACCGCGAAGAAATGAGCTTTTGGAGTTGATAGAGTCTGGGCTCACTTCACAAACGCTGGAATCGTTTGTTCTGTTAAGTAGAAACCAGCCTGTGGGTGTTGTCGTTTTAGCGTAATTATGATTTTTTATGTACTTATAATTTGTTTTTTTAGCCTAATTTGCGTTTTAATAATGCCATAAATAGTAAATAAAAGTAACTTTTTTACGATAACTCTTGTGGTATTAATAATATGATATGTATACAGTTTTTGGGTTACAATAACCGTGTCAGTTAGGTGAATGTACGTCATTAAACACTGTGTTAAATCATATAACTTGATTACGTCAGGGTTTGATTTTATAATTTTTATCTTTACAACTTATTATCCTTTCCTTCAAAAATTAAGTTGGTCTCTTTCATGAGTTAGTTCAACTTTAAATTTGAAAAGGGAATTTTTAATTCTATATCATTGTAATATGTTTAATGGTAAATAGCTTATTAAATATAAACACCGTAACTATTTTAGGCCCGTTGAAGATCCGACATTATTGAGAACCCAATACGCTTTAGATCTAGAACCGAACAATCCAGGGGCAGATGGTAATGTATGTAAATAGTATTAATTGTTTTCTTTTATTTGTACATATACTTCATACGGTTTTTAAATCGCACGATACTGCTGTGATGTACATTTCTTTATACTCATGTAACGTTGTTAATTAATCCAAACACGGGACTGTGTGTAACAATATCGATTACGCGGGCGTGTGATTCAGCGCATTTGCTATTATTTTTTTTTATAGTAAAAGCCTTAATTTGCGTTATGATTACTTTACGTACAGTTACTAACAATTTTGTTTATAAGACAGCCCTTTTTGCGTTTCGTATTTTTGTTATTTCTAAGTGACAATTTGTAATATACAACACAAATGTCGTGTGTTTAAAATTAACATTTATCAGGAAGTGAGCTACTCTGGTCGTTGAAATAATTTTCCTGTTAAAGGAGATTTTTTTGTTTCAGGTATTGGTGGGTATACTGTCTCCAGCTTTTGAAGCTCACAGTCGGTGGTATATGCGTGAAGTGTTGCGCCAAGGTCGTTTTACGCAACTCTTTTGGATATGTCGTCCCTTTGCGAAAGGCGATGCGGTGAGATTTTGTGAACCAAATTAGTTTATGATTTGCCAACTTTGTCCCACGGACATTAGCTTGATGGTATGAGAATATATTATATAATTTTAAGTCAAAATAGTAAGGGTTTTTGCGGTTCACGCCAGAACAGCCGGCGGATAGGATGACGTAGATACTTCATACTTTTAATATTCACGTTTTTAAAAATAATATCTTGTAACTCACTCGTTATAAATGTTATTTTAGAGTTTTGTTTTCTATAAACGAATAAACTCTGAATGCAAATTACACCAGGAATGGAATCTTTCAACTTTCGCATTTATAATATTAGCATGACATTTTGAATTCTATACCTGTTACATATTTGTAAAAAACAGGCTTTCGTACCGTGGTAGCACTTTAATGAAATTTGTTTTAGAGCCCTGGTCGTAATCTGATGTCGTTAGCGAGTCACATGGCGCCTGTAGCCCCATATCCGTACGTTTCCTGTAACACTGGAAAGAAAGATAATGAAAAACATAAAGAGTGGTAACTTTACTTATCTCATCTGTCATGAACACGATAACCAACACATGTTATTAATTATAACATAAGTTTTATCATAACATAACTTTTTCAAAACGTTACATTTCAAAAACAGAAACTATTTTCTTTACCAAGTCGAACGTGGAACTGATGTACAGAAAGTAACCCATGCTGACAAAATGGCGTCTAACATTTGACGTTCTTACTGATTAAATGTCACAGTCGACTAATAATCGGGTTGCCTATTGTTTCTTTATTTCACTCTGTGTCTATTTGGCTTAACTATAGTTAGAGAAAAGTAACAAAAAACGAACAGAGAACTTTAACTGGTCGTTTCTCCATTTTATCTTAAGTACGGCCCCTCACGCGTTATGGACATTGGATCGTCCAATGACAAGTTTGCCGAAGATTCATATCAACAGGAGTATTGTGGTTGTGGGTGCGAGTCGTACTGGACTCGCTTTCTTGGAAACATTAATGATGGGGTGAGATCTATTGATTTGACAAATCTTATCGGATTTTGATCGTAGTTAAACGTAACTACAGATTTTATTTGCCTATTTTGTTACTTCAATAAATATATTTGAAGCATCGTTATGTGTTATGTTTTATGCACCGTAGTACCAATATTGTAATTTAAATAATATTAACGAGTAATAATCGTATTGTTAACACGCTCCTGCTATCCATTAGAGGTTTTGGTCCGACTTTTTACATGCCCATCGGATGCATGGATCATCTTACTTTTCAGACAGTTGGGTGATCGGTCCAAATTACCCTAACCAACTAGAAAACAACAATGAAAATTTGTTGAGTCTTCGCAGGATTCGAACCCACGACCTCCGGTTTCTAAAGCACACGCCTATACCACTATGCTACGGAGGCAGTTGTGCCTTGTTAGATAGTACATTATATTGTGTATTCGCCTAGTATATTTTTTTATCCACGGACATATGAACTTGTATTCTCCAATAATAACGTAACAGCGACTAATAACTGATAGATCAACGGCCATCAGATGTCTTAATCAATATGCTATGTAACAATCTACTAATTTTAACTCCATACACTATAACGCAATTTTGTCCCTTTGGGTTAAACTTGGTTGGATTTAATATTGTAGTAAAGCTATATATACGTCGTTACTATGTTACTACTACTAACATTGTATGCATTAATTCCATTTCTTGTTCCGATCCGGTACAGGATGACGTCATCGTACTTAACCTTTACGAACCTAACTCTGGTGTCGGAACACGGTCTGCCCACTGTGTCCGAATGTTTGCACGCGGCGGATACTTGTGTACCGCGCGACGGAAGATACAATGATCGCTATTTGAAGAGTGTGCCTTACTACTTTTATGTGGATGTCATTACTGGAGTCATGGTCCGTATCGATAGGTAGGCATCATGTTGTCAAATTGTTCTTTGCCTTAAAATTTATAGCTTTAAGTTCATCATTAATTACATCTAAGTACTTGAAATATTGTAAATTTTTTTAATCTGAATTTATTCTACTGCATTAAGCAACGAGACAAGAATACGTTCACCGTATGGTAAGGGATACTTATTGCCTATAAAAACAATACGTTACAAATCCCTTTGTCGCCCTGAGCCATAGAATGTTAGATCTCGTTTACTCAGCAATGCATTGGCTTACATGTTATTGCATTGCAGCGGAAATAGTACAGTGGTAATCTTGAAAACAAGAAGCTATTCTCGTGTGCTATTATTTCACATCTTACAATATCGTAATGGATACTGTAAATAATGTTCTTCTTCTTCTTCTTTTATATAATGGTCCACGAGGATGTTTCGGTGATTGTAAATAATGTTATAATGTCATCAAGTTACGTTTGACACTGACAGTTTTCAACATCTTATTTAGCTAAGCTTAAAAAATTACATTTAAACGACATTCTACATTAGACTATTAGTGTGATCTATCAGGTAAATAAGTATGTGTCTTTATTAATAAATTAAGTTGTAAATTACAATATAATTCAACCTTTACTTAATTTTTAAAGGAAAAAGAAGTGTATATATTTGAAATGCGGCGGCCTTAAGTTCTATGACGATCTGGTACTCACTTGCGGTAGACAATTCCAACATCCAGATTATTTGAAGGAACTATTTGATCGTGACAAAGTATCTAAGTAATTATTCATATATTAATAACAAATAAATACATTTGTGGTACGAATATACATCTACATCGAACGATGATCATACTTTTGATGCTTCATTATTATATCGATTGGATACATTATTAACCTCAATTCTATGTCTAATCTAGCTCTTGTATTGTAAATCGGTATATTGCGTTAATACGCATACATTATTTTATTATTTCGAAGGTATTATTAAATTTTGTATTTCAATAATTTATATTTGCATACCAATAAGGGAACAAAAGAAAGCATGTGGCAGAATACCTATGGATGATCCTAGATATCTTCCGGACCGTGTTCCACCTAAACCGGACCTGCCTGATAACGTAATGCTAGTCAATTCGCTTTTCGATGCCAATACTTGCTTACGGAAGTTGCTCTGGATGATAAACGAATCAAGTGAGTTTTGAAAGTAAATTGAGTATTTTTATTGAATAGTGTCTAATAGAAGAAAAGTTTTTTGAATTAATACTATAAAATCCAATATCGAGATCGAAATACAGTTTTTAGTCATATCAAATACACAAACATTAAACCTAAAATCGTAGTTTCATTACTAATATAGCAAATAAAAACATGATATTAAAAGTTTTAAAAACAATTTAATTAATATCATAAAAGTTGCGTCATATGGCTTCGCTATTAGTGGATTGTCATTTAGTTACTTCTTCGATTTCTGATTCTTCTTCTTCAATAGTACTTTGTGTTTGTACAAAAAAAGGTGTGTAAAATGGATAGGAAGTTTTGTCGCTATCGGTAATATTGCTTACCCGTGAGTTCCAAACATTCTTCGGCTTTAGTACAAATACGCAGTGAATATATATTGCCGTAATTTTAAATTTTTGACCCTTTAATTTTTGCAATATGGCAATGCATTACATTACATTCTGAACAAAGTAATATTATCGGCATAATAATATGTTGATATCCAAATTATACATTTCTCAGCGGCAATATTCACAGTTTATGCAATGTTTAATTTATTTAAATATTTAGGGGTAATTCAATCAAGGGGGGTTAATGTGGTCTTGATTTGTCTTACCGTGTACGGTCTTTACCAAAGACTTGTTTAGGTCTACCTAAGGTACACCTAAACTATGTACATCATAATGATATGTAGAATAAAATACTTTATAAAATAACAAATTTTTACTTTTATAATATATCACTAATTAGTTGTTATATTAAAATTGGTTATTTCAGATAACTTTAGCGATCATTTAGCTGAAGACAATAAGATAGTTGTTTATGGAGAATGTTTGGAGGCCTACTCTTGCATCGCTGCTTTACTTGAACTGGGAATTCAACCCGCGATGCTGGCATTTGTGGAGCCATTCCCACCCGATGATTCTGCGGCTTTGAGGGTCAACTGTTTCAATAATGAGACCGTGAGTAATAGCGTTCAGTTAAATCTTAAGAGAGCTTTGTATCTAATATAATTAAGTTATTTTTTGTATTATTACATAAATAAACCTGTCAAATTGCATAATATTCTATTAGTTATCTTCTTTCAACTACTAGTTACAAGTATAAGATTAAAGACGTCACGTTAAGTTATTAGTCTATCAGTAATTTTATTAATAAATAATAAGTAAGCTAGCTTCGGCTTATCATTGTTGGAAGGCAGGAATGTTCGAAGTTTAGTGAATTCTGGATTGGAAGGCATCATAACTGGTGCTATTTATACTGCCCTAGAAACATCAACTTGACTCCAAAAAAAGTAGTCGCCCTCGTGACAATAGACACCATTGACGGTGGTGGTGGTCTTTTACCAAGACCTGTATTTGCTGGCCCGTTCGAGACATTGTTTATATTATATGACAATTTGCAATCAGTCGATATGAACTTGGAAACAAAAAGATTGTTCACCAGAAACGATTCGAACCAACTGCCATACATTCGTAACCCCTTTGGTTTACCAACCATCGAAACTAATTGATATATAATTATAATATACGTCTGCAAATATTCGATGTATTAAATTTGTCCAATTGACTTTTTACACATTTGATTGGTTTAGGTCGATGAAAGGGTTCAATCAAGCGTGGATGAGCTCGGAATACAAGTGTACAGACGTTGTTATTTCAACGGATGGAAAATGTCGGGATCAAGAGTGGAAATTTTGCATTTCATGACGCACGTACAGGCAATGAGCATACCGTGTTTTGCTTTCTTTTATTTCGGAACGAAGGCTATCGATCTATATTCCTTTAAAGGTAATTGGTGAATAATTTTTATCTCAATTTTAGTCATTAAAATAATGTTTTAAAACATGTGTTACTAACAAAGATAGAGTGTATGTATAAATATTTGAGTATAATATCGTCGCGTAAATTTAGGAAAGAACTTTTCGAAGCTTGTCAAAATTTATGATGCTTATAAGAAGTCTTATATTTATATTATACTTAAAAATCTACCACCGGTTCGTAAAAGGACGCTTCTGACTGGAAGAACCTTTTTTTTTGTCCTCTTGTATAATAAATTGAAACAATAAACAAAAAATTACAAGCACAAATATATCATATTATTAAAAAACCTGGAGCGAGCGAGCAAGAAGGAATAAAGAAGTCTTATACCTGGACTACTTATATAGAAAGATTTTTTCCTGCATTTCATTTTCGTTGTATAGGTATAGTTTAGGAACATATTACAAGTCCGTTTTATTACTTTTGTTTAGTATTCATAACAATAAAATAAACAGGCAATTGTGAAAACGTGCAATGTGTCTATTTGCTAAGTTACTAACTAAGTAAACATTCACCTGTTGTAATGTGGCTGCATGAAACGTGATGTAAGACACCAAAAATCTCTAGAGATTTGTCAGTAGAACACCTTTCGCTATACGGTACTCATCAAAAAACTATTGACCTGTATTAGAATTATTTATCTAAACAATTTGAATACAGTACTTTCTTGTGTTTATGCGAATACTATACATTATTTAATATGTAGTATACGCGACATGACGGTGGCCGGGTAAAAATCTTTGACAGACGAACAACGTCTCAATCTGCCCGTGTGATCCTGTAAAGTGTTTGAAACGTAGGGAAAAATGTAAGCAAAATTAAACGCGATAAAATACACTCTTTTATTAAATCATTGTAATGCATATTCATTATTACGATAAATAATTGTAATAACAATTTTAAAATACTAATATGCATTTATTATAAATTTTTTTTGGTCATTTGTCTCTTCTCTGAGGTTGTTAGCTGGATTAAACAAATAAGATTATGCTTTACCAAGATAAGTTGAGAAAATACTGTGTACATTGTCATACATAGAACATCGATATTTATTAGAGTAGTAGATATTTATGAAATGATTGATACGTTTTTTAATAAATTTTATTTATAGCTCCGGAAGGCTTAATAACGGGGGACCGTTATTGAGCATTTCTTTAAAAGAAAGCAGATATATTAATTTAAAAGCTACTTAAAGCAAGTCCATATTTACCGTTTATTCTTACCCTCTAACTCAAAGAGTAATGAACGGATCCTAACGAAACTTTACAAACTTGATATGGCTTGAAGAGCTATGTGATCTTCTTTAGTATATTCTTGGACACGAGCAACGCCGCTGGCATAAACTCTAATAATTTATATGGTATATAACATTTTCTTGCGTATTGCGCATTTAACTGCCTCCGTAGCCTAGTGGTATCGGCGTGTGCTTTAGAAACCGGAGGTCGTGGGTTCGAATCCTGCGGGGACTCAACAAATTTTCATTGTTGCTTCCAGGTTGGTTAGGGCAATTTGGGCCGATCACCCAATTGCCTAAAAGTAAGATATCCATGCGTTGGATGTACATGTAAATAGTCGGTCCACCCACCAACCCGCATTGGACCAGCGTGGTGGGATACGGTCCAAAAACCCCCTGATGGGTAGCGGTGTATTAGGGGAGGCCTATGTCCAGCAGTGGACTATCACAGGCTGACGATGATGATGATGATGATGATTGCGCATTTAAATAATAAGTTTCTTTTAATTGTAATTCATTTTAAAGCGATCACACAATGCGGTCTGGTGTACGACGGTGGTTTGGTAGTGGGTGCTGCCTTCGAGACCAACGATCCAAATGTCTTTGGGGCCGGCACCTGTACCGTATACTCGCGCCGTTTCTATGCACAGAAGCATTCGCAGAGGTACTACTGTTCGGAGGATGTCGGTGAAGTGGTAAGGAATACTACCAAAGCCGAACGAAGGCTTGTTACTATACTATATCTATCTATATAGATATATCTATATAGATCTTCCTACTGCAAACTGTCGAAATGTCAAAGTAAGACATTGTAAGTAATTTTACGTGTATGAGGTAGTAGACTTTTTATTTCGACACAAATGGTGAATATTACACAAACAGGTATTATTACTTTTTAAAAATCTCAAAGAGAGTTCCAAAAAGTGAAAATGATTACGATTCTTTATCCCACTTCTGATTTTAGAAATCTCAAAGAGTATTTTTAACAGTATTTTTAATATATACCTTAAATTATTTCAGTTAAGCACAAAACCTGAGAAAACTACACAAATGTATTACAAAAACATAAATCAATCCCACGTGTATATTCCATAAAGATATTTATTTAAAAGTTTGACTTTATAGATAATACAGTAGACTCACTACATCCAATTTTATTTAGTATTTGTTCCACTAAGATGTTTTGAAAAGACTTATGTAAAGCTTATCAGTCCCTATTCACGTTAAAACAATTTGTATGTACTATTTACAGTTGGCTGCGTTTTTTATTCAAAGATTGGATCCATTTAGAATGAACGATACCGAAGTAGACTCATGCCTTTCTGATAATATATCACGATACAGTTCAAGTGCCATAGGGTAAGTAAGACACAAGTGCTAAATAACTAGATAATTGATTTTATTATTTTACGGAATGACTTTTATCGCTTAGTATTATCTTTAGTAATGCATCATCAGCCTTTGATAGTCCACTGCTGGACGTAGGCCTCCCCTAATACACCCCTTTCCAATGGGGGGCTTGAACCAAATCCCACCACGCTGGTCCAATGCGGGTTGGTGGGTGAATCGACTTTTTACATGCCCATCCGACGCATGGATCATCTAACTTTTCAGACAACTGGCCGGCCGAAATCGCCCTAACCAACTAGGAAACAACAATGAAAATTTGTTGTGTCCCCGCAGGATTCGAACCCACGACCTCTGGTTTCTAAAGCACACGCCCATACCACTAGATTACGGAGGCAGTTATCCTTAGTAATGTTAGGGTCGAATTAACAATGGGTTTAAGTTTGTGCGTTACGAGTGATGCTCGTATTTTTTGGATTGTATTCCTAATAATTAATAATGTTATATTAAAAAGTTATATATAACACACAATTTAAAAAGTCTGTCTGGTAGCTGTCTATTATATTTAACGTTGTTTTTTTCAAAACAAATCCTAATTTGAGTGATAACATCATTAGATTCAGGAGTTCGGGATGCGATAGTTGTGGCAGCGAATCACGATTTCGTCTTACAACTGGTCGAAGGTATTTCCTTGTAGAGTAGATTATTTGTTATCAATGTTTACATACAATTTTAAATAGTTGTACTCTATTTGTAATATGTTCACGCCTTTATAATAGTTAGAGTAAGTGTATTCTAAACAGCCTTAATACAATATATATGTTTTTGAAGACATGATTCTTGCAAATAAACGAAACTAATCTAATCTAATATTAGACAAAAAATGCCATTAGTGTTAAATCTGTATCTGTACAACTTGTGTAAAAGTTTAATTAAAATATATATTCAATATGAATAACACGCTTACGTTATTTACGCTACGTTAAAATTATTGTTATTTATTTTTTAGTGTCAATTTTACCATCAAAACAGCTGTTTGTTTTATTATTATATTGTGTACTCAATACCTAGATTAATAATAAAGGGGTCTTCTTATAATATATTTTACGATTTTTATTTATTTATTTTATTCGTTGTGTGATTTATTGCTTTTACACTTAAAAAAAAACTGTTATTTCTTTTCTTAATTGAGCAGTTTCATTCTTTCTTACAAACATTCGATATTTATTGGTTTATACAAAAATCTCGAAATTGTAAGTTTAAAATTGAATTGTTGTATTAAAATAAATGTAGTGTGGGACGCCCTGCGGCAAGATGTAGTGACGACATTAGCAAAGTAACCGGTGTGGGCTGGTTGAGAATAGCCGAAGATCGGTCGCAGTGGCGGGCATTAGGGGAGGCTGACACGGGCCAATGATGATTATGATGATGACGTTTAAAATATTGTATTTTCTACAGATGGCAGCCAGTTGTTAAGTTTATTTCGCCAATCACACATTCGGCGACATTACCAGGTCCTTTATATTACCTTAAGGTGCGAAAACCTGGTGTTGAGATACCGATGGCAGTTCACATGTCACTTCCACTACAGGTGCTGCAGTGCTTAAGATAAATACTAATCGCTTGTATAATTGTTATGGTTTGTAAAAATGATACGTGTGTTACAAATTATTATGCAACTATGCGTTACAAAAATTGATTGCTTTAAAACGAGTTACTTTTAATTAGAGTCCGACCGAAACTGTTTTTCCGGCCGAAACCGAAACCGAAACCGAAACTCACGTGATCAAGTATAAAAATTCTTAAAATACTAAAATATGGAGCTTTTATGCCTATTATTTTGCTTTATTTTAGTCATGGAATGGAGACAGTATATTAAACAAAATTAATTAGTGTGGTAATTTATTTCAGTTGCTAATAATAAAATTTATGTAACCAAATATTAAAAATATATTAATTTTTTTTTCAAATAAATTTCTTATAGCAATATGAGTTATTAATAAATAAATTAATAATTGTGACTGTTGCATTAAAGACTAAGTATTGGTATTTTGAAATCTTACTAATTAATACTTTGGTTTGTATTTGTAGTTCCGAGGGGGGATCAAAAAGTAAAAATGAGATAGAATATAATGACTATGATAGCTTAATTATTTATTTTTCTACATAATCTCCGAGTCCACCTACACACCAAGTCCAGCGTTCCAAGTTTCCAATGCTTCAATTCCTTTAAAAAGGATAGTCTTGGTGCAAAAGGTCACCATGGCATCGTTTACTTGTTATAAATGGTTTTAACACTGTTTCTCTTAAGTATTGTATCAATTTGGAGAGAAGATGAAAAATAGCTAGGCGCCAGATCTGGTGAAGAGAGGATGCTCAACAAATTGTTGAGTTAATACAATTTGTTGAGTTAATGCCAACCTATGTGCCGGTACGTTGTCAAGATGAAACAGAGCGCCCGTTCAAAGTTTGCCTCTTTTTATCATTGACGGCATTTCTCAACCTCGGTATTAAAGCTGCATAATCTGTAATGATGGTTCCATGCTCCAGGTAATCAAAAACAATATTACTTTGAGTCCCAAAATATTGAGGCCATACCCCGCCAGGCCATTTACCACGGCCACGGCATGAAGATCCTTCGGATAAACCCGTGTTTCGTCCACTGCCACAAAACTAGATCTAAAGTTTTTAGAATCTTCTTAAAACCTGTCCAACGATATCTCCGAAGTCGATTGTGTCAATATGCGTTGACTACCTCTATATGAAATGCTCGTTTCTTGGATTAGGTATCAGATGGTGATTCTTTGATCGCTAAAACAGTTTTTCGAATATGGCAGCATATTCTTATTGTTTCTTGTTGATTACTGGCTTCGATGGACGTCTGTAACCATGTTCGTCTTCCGTGTACGTTCTCTCTACTCGAAATTAAGAAGCCCACTTTGCGACAATTGATAATGACAGAGCAGTCTCTTCTCATGTTGCCTTTGAGCCGCAATAAATCTCTTGCGTTGTTAACTTTTTATAACAGTGGTTTTTAATGACAAGGTCGCGCTTGGGTTTTCTCTTTTTTCGAACACATTTCGCCACACATACCAAACAAATGACATACATAACAACATACAGAAAAAAGTAAAGAGACTAGAAGATTTTTTATTAACACAAAAATATCTGAGCTACACTTTCAGTATTATTTGTATTTTTTTTTGGTTACCAAGATATATATTTTGTTTTCACTACTATTTGTTCCTCCTCGTCTTTCTGGAAGAATCATCAATTTATTTTGTCAAACTTGGAATGTTTGTCTGAACTAAAATCGACTGATCTGAGCTCGATTGTAGCAATGATACATTTAACTTTCGCTACTATTATAAAATTGAAAACACTTCTGAAACCAGTTTCGGTTTCGGCAAAGTTTCAGCCAAATTTGGCACGTCACGTATTCACATTCACGTCGTTTTCACGTTCTAATAACTAACTTTACAATACAAAATATATTTGTATTTGTTATTTAACATATTCTGTATCACGGTAATTTTGATACATTTTCCATTAGGGCCACGTGGAGCGTATCACACTTAAAAGATTAAGAAAGTCTTTTAAAAATAATTAGCAGGAAAAGGTGTATATCAATATATTCATTAAAAAATTCCAAGGCCATAATAAATACATCCAGTAACAAGGAATAATTTTCACCTTCATAATTTCGATTTAATATATTAAAATCTTGTGCACCTACTAAAGGTAGGTAGTGCAGAATTGTATCCAGATATAATCTCTAACGTAGCTTGAGCTGTACGTTGAATAATCATCAGAACCTTTATGTGTTATCCTACGATATTCTGCTATAACTTCGGCCAGTGACATACTAGTTTCCTCGCTCGAAAATCATTTATTGTGCAATGGATCTGATCGTAAAATTTTGTCGCGCCGTTGAAGTATACCTCCACGATTTACTGTATACTTTATACTTGACACTCTACTATGAATATCTTAAGAATTGTTTGTTTTTCAATGACCATTTTAAATAGTCTAAATGGAAAGTGTGGGTCGTATACGCCCAGCATGGCACCAAACTTGTTAAAGACTCTTGTAAAGTTTCAAAGTTATGAACGCCGGCAATGTACGCACTAGTTTTTATATTCAGCATCCATTTTTAAAACACCCCTGTTTTTTCTGGATTTGACCGGTGGTAGGTCCCCTGTTTACAGGAGGCCGGCTGGGTGGGTACCACCGCGGTGCCTACCGCGGTTCTACCGCAAAGCAGTAGTGTGAAAACACTACTGTGTTCCAGTTTGAAGGGCACCGTAGCCAGCGTATTTACTAGGTAAACGAGACTTAACGTCCTATGTCTCACGGTAGGCAGCGCGTAGGTGATTGTATGCCAATATTTATGGGTGTCGGTGACCACTTTCCATTAGCAATTAAAAAAATCTGCCTGCGTATGCAATAAAAAAAAATCCTGAGTCCGTTATATGTGAAATATATAACTGGTGTGCACAATTTTGTTAGTCAGTCTTATAGTTGGTTTTGTGTCATTTATTATGCATTCTCGGCATTTATTGGATGTAGTTTTATTGATATTTGTGCCATCCAATAACACGTACTGGCTTCACCTTATTCAGTGAAAATGAATTTATCGCTTTACTGCTCAAGTCAAGGACTTGGTAGACATTTTCCATTACTGATTCTAAGTGACTATTGTCACTAAATTTTTGTCGATCTCCTAAAACTCAAGCCTCTATCACTCTAAACGCAGTTAAGCTCTATCTATATAACTAAAAGTGCCTTAACTTTCAGGGTCATACATTATTAACTGACAAGGACGGCAACTATTTCCGTTTGCAATTGAACGCTTTGCATAGCGTTGTGTCCGTCACATGTTTGTCAAAGAAACATATCCAAGTTGAGAATCTGTTCCATTTGTACGGCAAGCACGAAGCGTTCTTCAATAAATTACTCGTTAGATATCAGGTTTGTTTATTTGATAGTTTTGTTAAACGAACAATTTGATTATCTTCAATCAGTCTAGACGGAGCCGTGATCAGGATTCTTTAAAGGTCCGAAACGATAGATACTCTGTAAATAAATTTAACTCATTAATAATTGTAATTAGTTTGTTGATGGATTTATTTATAATTTTAATATTATTAAATTTATTCATATTATATTTAAGTTTAGGAGTATGTATTACGTTTAATTATTTATTTATTTAGTGTAGAATGTTATTTGTTTAATTCTTTGTGTTAACAATTTTAAATTTAGGTATCTATAGGTATACTAAAAATGAAGTTTCGTTGCATATTCTAGGTAAAATTCCTATTTTTATTAGTCATTTATTATAAATAATTAAAATTTTAATTCGGATATTTGTGTGATTTTTCCGTGCGCAATTCCAGTTGAACCAAATTGACGATCTGTACGACTTTTTTTTGCAAAGTTGGATGTCGGCTATGTATCAGATGAGTTTCAAGAATTTGATAAAGGACATCAACGATCAAGACGTCGGAACGGTAAGTTGTTTTTAGCGAACGCCATGGATTTTACTACTACGTGTTCGAAATGACCATCATTGCCACGAGCCTTGGCAAAAGGAGCTTTGGGTACTCAAAGCTCTAACTATAAGCTGATATATAAAAAGTTTATATTAGAGCTCGACGTAAAACGAACTTAGAGTAGGAATTATGTTGACATAAAATAGAAATATATTAACAATTTCTGCAGTGGTTATTTAGATTCGAGTCTTTTAATTCTAATAGAAACCTCTAACTTTTTTTATTTTTAACTGCTTATAACATGCGTCGGATAGGCATGTAAAAAGTCGGTCCAGCCACCAATCCGCATTGGGCCAGCATGGTGGGATACGGTTCAAAACCCCCTAATGGAGAAAAGGAGGCCTATGTCCAGCAGTGGACTTACACAGGCTGATGATGATGATGATGAACTGCTTATAAATTATAGCATTGGACTTTTTAAAACACGTACTTTACGATGACAAATCGCATTAAAATCCAATTACTGTAATATTATTCCTAACTAACTAGTAGTATTCCTTCATACTGGGTGCAAGGGTACTAAAACTTTTAATACCGCCGCAAAAGAGCACTGAAAAAACTTTACAGTTTTTAAGGTATCGTAGTTAATATAATTAAATATACGATTAATAGCGGCTGAGGGTGGTAAGCGTTGTTTTCTTTCTTTGTATTAGATCCTATTTACGATAAATTTCTTAAGTTTCTTTTCATCACATCACATCACATCATCAGCCTCTGATAGTCCACTGCTGGACGTAGGCCTCCCCTAATACACCCCTATCCATTAGAGGGTTATTGGACCGTATCCCACCACGCTGGTTCAATGCGGGTTGGTGGGTTCTATTCATATTTGAGAAAAAGAATCTTAATATGCACACAAGTGCATAACGAGATTTTAGGGATGACGTTTTAGGGTTTTTTAGGGAAGACGTTTTAGGGTTGTTGATGACCAACGAAGCTGCCATCAGACTTGATATTTCGTCTCATTCTTTTTTAAATATTTCATAATTTCAGATGTTATTTTTTATTTTAGGTGTATGATCTGTTGAGATCGAGATTTTCTTTATTTGGCGATCGTGAAAAACCGCCTTTGCCAGAAACTAGCGCTGATATACCCAGTTGTGGATATGGACCAGGGGTCAGTAAAAATAATTTTTCTGTCACGTATATTCTGTGTTTGAAAACATAAATATACATATGCATGCTTTATTTTTTCCATTTAAAAAAATTAAAAAAAAAACAATCCTAAAAATGTTATTATTATATTTTTATGAAATCTTTTATCCTTGGTTTCTCACGCATAAATTTCGAAAATCTATAAATCTTTAATGTTGTTAATTTATGTAGCCCTTATGTTATCCTATATCTATCTTATATTATCTATATCTTATATTATCTATCTTATATTATATTATGATTTTCGTGGGTAGTGTCAGAAAAAGTTAACACGTTCTGTAAAGTCGCTCCTCATATTTTATTAAAATATTTAGCAATTTAATATAAAAAAAAAGTTTAACACTGGTTTAAATTGTTTATTTTGAGTGATACTTACATAAAACAGCAAGACTTATGTAATTTCAAATCATATCTTTTAACCACCACCTGCCAGCCTACTTCATAACACTTCACTTCACTTTGATAATAATCCACAATATACTTGAGCAATATGTCCAATTTGTTGGATATAATTAATACTCAAAACGCCTTGAGGAAAATATTGGCAAAGACTTGATGACCTGCAGTCTCAGATTTCTAATGCAGGGTCTTCCAAGGACACAGTGGCCAAAGTTGCAGAAGAGCTCCGTAGCTTTAGGGAGCTGATTTTGGCATCCTAAATTACTCCGAGAACAAATTAAGGAATGTTCCAAACAGGTAGACAACCTGGACACACACAGCCGCAGAAAGGCTCTAATTGTTTCTGGGGTTGCTGAAAAAGAAGGAAGATTGTTCTAAAATGATTCTAGGCATATGTCATAAAAATTTAGGACTTAATAACATATCTTTATCTGACATAAGTATGCCATCGACTAGGGGTCCCCTGCAAACAACAACAAGGCCCATATAATTAGGTTTACTAATGTGCTATCAAAATGATGTCTGGAGGGCCAAGACTAAGCTTAAGGGCTCAGCAATATCTGTGAAGGAGTTCCTGAGCGGGTAAGACAAACAGTGTTTGTTAAAGCCCGCCTTCATTTTTGGGATGCCGTTGTTGGACACACCATGGAATCATACATGTGAAAACTTCCGAGGCATCCACAAAATCACCACCACTGACGAGCTCACTATCCTTACGCCAAGTGGCCAAGCCTCAACAAGTCGCCCACTAAAACATAAAATGGCAGCAGTTATAGTTCTTAATGCTATGTTTATATTATTATATTAGTCTTTTTAGTACCATTTTAAATGATATTAGTTCAAATAATAATGGCTCATTATTTGATTAGTTTCACTGTTGCCCATAACTTTAGTTTATATTACATTTTGATTAGTTATTTGTTATACGTTTATGATTTTTGTTGTTTGGTTATAACCTATTTATTTCTTATTTATATCTGTATTTCTTATTTCGTATGTTCGTCGCTTAAACTTATTTCACTTTTAATAACTTATATTATTACCCTCTAGTCTAAGTAAGTAAACTTTTGTTTATAAATTAACAATTGTTAAACCGGTGCAGGTTTAACAATAAATTAACGTCATACTCAATTTGACGTCTGATGCTTGTCACTATTGTTGATTTGATTTGGGTGCGTTCCGTTTTTACTTTTTATTATTATTTTCTTTTTTATGTCACATATTTTTTACTTGTTTTTAAAATTGTGGTGTTATATAATGTTATGCAATTAAGTCTTAGTTAAGTCTTTATTTCTTTTCTTTTATTATTTTTCTCTTTTCTTTTGTTATAAATTGTGAGGCTGGTGGGTGGTGCAGAAATGATCGTTGCTCCCAAAATTGTTTAGCATTATATTTAAATAGTATTATTATTTTATTGTATATCTATTTATTTATATTTATTTGTTATTTATATTATTTATATTTATTATTATGATTGATACTGAAGATCACGATTCATATTATTCAGCAAATGAATCTTTGACCTCTGGTAGTAAGCGATAGTTTTAATTCGATAGGTGAGTCATTAGGAGGTTTTTAGATAGGACATTTCCCAAAACCCATAATAGCTTAGTAAACATTTGTCACCTAAACGCGCAGAGTATTCCAGTCATTTTAGTGATTTAAGCTGAAGGGTTCTCCGACTCTAATGTCATGCCATCTTGATTTCAGAGAGTTGGTTAAAACCGCATCTTCCTTCCACTTTGTATTCTCTTCCTGGTTATGTTCTCATTCGTAATGACCGTTTAGATAAAGGCGGAGGAGGCGTACTATTTATCTTAGGTCAGATCTCCATACAAAATCTTAGCCTCTTCCACCCAAAACTATTCAGCAACTGCTGAATTTCTCTTTAAAGTAACGTTGAAGTTGTGCCAAATTAGTGGTTGCTGTTGTGTACTGTCCCCAAATACGGAATATTTCACCGACTTTGAACTGGTATTAGAATCTTTGGGTTCAGAGTATGCAAACTATGTTATCATGGGCGACTTCAACACGAACCTCCTCGCTCCAAATACTCCACATGCCCATAAACTCCTCCACTTAGTTGAGTCAAGTGCTTTCCATATTTTACCTCTCAAGGCTACTCACCATAACCTCTCTGGAGATGACACTTGTGACTTAATCCTATCATCGAATCCATCCTTAGTTTCCTTTCATGGTCAACATCCTACACCTGGCTTTTCCCACATGACCTAATTTTTGTTTCTTATCCTAAAACCTCCTAACCCAAACCAAAGGTTCTGCACGTACGGTCTTACTCAAAATTGAATGTGGAAAAGTTACGTGAGGATGCTGGGAAAGTGGATTGGAGCAGCTGTAACTAAGGGCATAGATTGACGATAAGACTCAAATTTTAAACACCCTTATATCTGAGCTATACAACATCCACGCTCCTATAAAGAAGGTTGAGTAAGTCGACCACCAGCGCCTTGGCTGACTGAAGGCATTCGCATGGCCATGAGGCGTCGCGATCGTTTCTTTCGCAAATTCAAAAAATTGCGTACTGATGAAAATTGGTCCAGTTACAAATTAGCACGTAATCTCTATCAGATGATACGCAACGCTAAACGCCAATACTTTCTGGATAGTATTACTAAATCAACTCCTGCCGATATCTGGAAGTTCCTTGGAACTCTAGGCATCGTAAGTCGAGTGAACAAACCTTCCTAGTTCAATAACTTTAGATGAGTTAAACTTTCACTTTACCTTCCCACTACTTTTACGGATCACCCATCTGTTGTGACGTTACTTCCACACTCAATGGTTTGACGCGACCTTCTATAGAATCTTTTAAATTTTCTCACGTTACTTGAGGAGATCAAAAATGCCATCCATTCTATTAAATCCAATGCTGTTGGTTGTGACAAAATTAGCCGACGCATGATCATTCCTATCCTTGATTTCCTTCTCCCAATGCTTACCCATATTATTAACCTCTCTACTTTCTGGGACTTTCCCATCCTTATACCAATGCTATCATCCGGCCGCTTCCTAAGTGCTCCAATCCTTCACTTCTCACGCATTATCGACCTATCTCTATTTTGCCCTACCTTTCTAAGGTGCTCGAGTTTTGCGTTCATAAACAACTTTCTCACTTCATATTCAGTAACAAGCTCATAAGTTCTTTACAATCGGGTTTTAAACCTGGTCTGCTACCACCACAGCCCTAATCAAAGTGACTGGCGATATAAAGTCGGGTATGGAATCCACCATGATTACAGTTTTGGTTCTACTTGATTTCACTAACGCCTTTAATACCGTCAGTCATGACATCCTTCTTGCAATCCTCTCTCATTTAATGGTCTCTGAAGAAGTGCTTGAATGGTTCACTTCATATCTTCGAGGTCATAACAATCGGTTAATGTGGATGAATCATCATCACGTTGGTTAAACATCGAATCTGGCGTTCCTCAAGGCGGCATTATTTCCCCACTTCTGTTTTCTATATTTATTAATTTTATCATTCATGATCTTCAATGTGCGTATCATCTCTATGCCGATGACTTACAATTGTACACTCAACAATCATTTGATAAACTACCCGAAGCGATCCTAAAGCTAAATAACGACTTAGCGGCTATCAAAATATGGTGTGGTAAGTTTGGATTAACCGTTAACCCCTTAAAGTGTCAAGCTATCTTATTAGGTAGCGCACGCACTTTGAGAAAGGTTGATATGGCATCACTTCCTCAAATTACTTTTGATAGCAGCCATATTCCACTCAGCACTGAGGTTAAAAATCTTGGTTTATATTTTGACACAACGCTGAGTTGGAATGCTCAAGTTGCAAGCGTTGTAAGGAAAGTGACGAGCGTTCTGCGATGCCTTTATCGTTTTAAAAACTTTTTGCCTATTCAGACAAAAGTCATGCTCGTGCAGACCTTAATTTTCCCTCTTGTCGACTACGGTGACATGTGCTACTTTGACCTGAATGCAGATCACCTCAACAAACTTGACCGACTTCTCAATAACTGCATTCGATTCGTTTTCAATTTACGTAAATACGACCACATTTCTGCCATACCGTTCCCAACTTCAGTGGTTACCTATTCGTCAGCGACGCTCCTTACGAGCCCTGACCACTCTTTATTCCTTTCTAAATTCTCCTACTACACCCTCGTATATATCTTCTTATTTCTCGTATCTACATGAAGTCAGTAACAAACATCTTCGATCGACACATAATCGTCTACTTCAATGTCCCGTTCACCGTTCTGACTTCATGCACTCTACATTCTTTATCCAGTCTGTACTTTTATGGAATGCGTTACCTCTTGAAATCAGGATGGCCAAAAGTTATATTACTTTTAAAAAGAAAACCAAAGAGCACCTATTAAAAGACTTGCAAAATATAACTTAATACTGTCGTCATGTATATACTTATGTGGTAATTTGTATCAATCATTCTATTTATAATTATGTATATATATATATATATATATATATTTATTTATAGTATTATATATACATATATATGTTAATTATATATATTTACGTGTATATATATATGCATATGTATCTATATCATAATATATATTGTTTTATTTATAGGTATCTTTTATATATATGTTTAACTTATATTTAACCGGTACCTTCTCTTTTTTATTTTATCTGTGCACCTCCCCACTTATTATCTCTGCACCACCTTAAGGTTGACTGGGAGAAAATGCCTATGGCATTAAGTCCGCCTATGTACAATTAGTGCTTAAAGTGTAAATAAATAAATAAATAAATAAATAAAAATATCCAGCGTATCTTTGCGTATCGTAACATTACTCAAAATCGGTTTAGTATAGCTATAAACATAATTCTTACATTTATAATGTATATGGTTATAAAACAATATTATTTCGCAGGAAGCGCATGACTTGGGCACGTTCAGGTCTGTCATAGACAAATTTGTAGGGAGAACTAGCTCGGCAATGGTGAGATGACTATGTTTATTATGTGGTTCTTTATTTTTTGTGTCTTCTTTTAATTTACTAGTGTTAGGTCCCCTTTTTACAGGGGACCTTCTGGGTTGGTACCACCTCGGAGCCTATTTCTGCCGCAAAGTAGTAGTTTTGAAACAGCCTCACGGTAGGCATCGCGTTGGTGATACCACTGGTATTACCGATGTCTATGGGCGTCGGTGATCACTTCCCATCAGGTGGCCCGACTGCCCGTCCGCCTGCGTAGGCTATATTCAAAAAGAAAATTACTTTGGTACCGGTAATTTTTGTGCATGTTTTATTAAATTTGTGCTCAGCTTAGGGTTATAATAGTTTATCATTTAGAATGTACCTTAATGTAAAAACATGTAGCTCATTGAATTTTTTCTTTTCAGGCGCAGAACTCTTCTACTCATAATATGCTTCCGGTATGATATCTTGTTTTTTTTTTTTTTAATATTGTACCTTTTCTAAAAGCTAGGTGGCTAAACCGTAATACAAACTGAAGGAAAAAATTATTAAGTTACTGATAAATATCAGTTTTCTCACTGTACCAGTAAAAGGCAACATCATCATCATCAGCCTGTGATAGTCCACTGCTTGACATATGTGTACCCTAATACACTTCTATCCATTAGGGGGTTTTGGACCGTATCTCATCACGCTGGTCCAATGCGGATTGGTGGTTGAACTGACTTTTTACATCCCCATCCGACGCATGTATCTGTTTATTGAATACTAATATAATATATCAAGTGACAATATATCAACTTCTCTACAGGAATGTGGTCAAAGCTCAGCTATAAGAGACGAGGCGAGGGACTTTTGGAAGGCGGTAGGTGGCGAGAGGATTGTGGTGGCTCATCTCTCAAGATACTTGCAGCAGACGCAAACAACCAATGCGCAGTACTCTATACCCAAACCGGAATATTCTTAATCCAAATAACATGTTTTCGTCATTTTCTTTGTGATTTTTTTCTGTATGACGCTGGTTTAATAAAAATTAATATACTGTCACTGATTCTTTTATTAGAAACTAGATTTTACCGCGAATTTCCATGTTGAATAAGGTATAGTCTAGATGTAACACTTTTCGATTGATGCACTTCACGCGTAATTTCTTTTTAAGCCTGTCAATTATTTATTGGCTTACATTCTTCTAGTGGCTTACCAATTCTTTATCATATGGCTTTCCTTTTGTCCCTTTCTAAGACTTAAAAGATATATTAACAAAACTTTATTTTATTGCATGGCATGATGTTTTAGTAATGTAATGAGTTTATAACAGCATTACTTTTGCTGTCAAATCCAAAATATGAGTACTTTTATACGATGTTGAAGCAATACATACATTGCCAGATTTTTTATCATTGGTTTGGATAAAAAGCCACCTACGAAGTGGTGTAAAAACCTATAAAATTCTCTTTCTGCTTTTCTCAATAAACTTTCTTTTATATTAAAAATTAAATAAGGCTTAATAATGACCTTGAAACATAAATGTGTTGTAACTAGGTAAAAGTAAAAAGATATTTAGCAAAGAATTATTTTAAAGATTAATTCATCATTCATTCATTCATCATCAGCCTGTGATAGTCCACTGCTAACATAGGCCTCCTAATCTCCCTATCCATAAGAGGGTTTGGGACCGTATCCCACCACGCTGGATCCAATCGGGTTGGTGGGTGGACCGATTTTACATGCCCATCCGACGATGGATCATCTTACTTTTCAGATAACTGGTGATCGGCCCAAATTGCCCTAACCAACTAGGAAATAAAGTGAAAATTTGTTGAGTCCTCGCAGATTCTGAACCACGACCTCCGGTTTCTAAGCCACACACCTATACAACTAGGCTACGGAGGCAGTTGAGTTTATTTCAACAATGACATTAAATACAAGAACATCATATAACTGTTGTAACTACAAATGCGGTATGCTAGTATTACCTTGTATTATTTAGTAGTTTCTATAATTTATATTACAAAAACTGCCGCCATAGCCTAGTGGTATGGGCGTGTGCTTTGAAAATCGGTGGTCGTAGGTTCGAATCCTGTGGTGACACAACAAATTTTCATTGTTGGTGAGGGCAATTTGGGCTGATTACCAAATTATCTGAAAAGTAAGGTCATCCATGCGTCGGATGGGAATGTAAAAAGACGGTCCACCCACCGATCCGCATGGACTAGCGTGGTGGGATACGATCCAAAAACCCCCTGATGGATAGGGGGGTATTAGGGGAGGCCTGGCACAGGCCAGACTCATGTATGTATTATAAACGGCTAAACTAACCTGAAGTCGCACACAGTGCAAGACGAGAAGCTACCCTGAATTTATCCCACTCCTGATGAAGGAACTCCGATAGGTCCGAACCTGGCCGCTTGTAATACATATTTTAAGTGCAATGTCTCAGGATACTTTTTATTGTTTAATTTAGTACTTTTGTCAAAATGAAAGTGCATTTATACATTTTAGACAATTTATTATCAGTTTTACACGTTCCTTAATCAAATAAGTCCACTTAAGAATTATATTTACATTAAAATGCACAGGATGGCCATTTCTCGGTTGTGAAAATAAACAAACTAGATTGTCCCTTAAGAATTATATATAAATAAATAGAATTTTTTTATAAATTCCTTACTTTATTCATACATACCGAGATTAAGTGTTGCCCACTAGAAAACTGACTAGCAAGTACGATTCATAAATATGCATTAAAGATATGGAGAATGGCCTTTTATCATTAAAATTCGACTTAATAATGTTCAATAAATGTTATGATATCGTTGAGCTGTTAACACCGTAAAATACCATGCAAAAGTTTTATTATTTACACACTATTTGTTTACGTATGACGATTAAGTTAAAGGGAGCCCCCTAATGTTTACTTTTTATGCCAAGAAATAGCTTCAAATAAAATGGTACTAAAATGACTTCATATTCGTTTAAAAAATATTTTATTATAAGACACTAAAGCCGGTAACATGTGCTGTCAGTGAAAAAAACTCTGACGGGCTTAAAGTGATTGTTAATAAAATACTGCAAAATATATTAAAATACTTTATGTTTAATACTATTAATTATTGCAGTAGTAACATTAAAGGGCTCATTAATTATCCAAATGTGGATATAGCGGTGTATAGATCCAGTGATATAATACTCTTAAGTTACTTAAACATTTTAAAATGGCTGTACAATATGACTAGCGTACACAATATTAAGTATATCGCGAAAAAAACGCGTTTATTAAGTAAAATTCTATTTTGTACCTATACCTCTAAATGCGTCGTCAAAACGCTGTTAACTATTACGTTTATTTATTAGTAGTTTCAAAAAAACCGCTTCACAATTCTTCGAAACCACATAGAAATGTATTTAAGTATATTCTTAGACTTATAATAGTTCAACCATTTTTAATTTTCAGTTTTTATTCCCTTACATGTTTATAGATTACAATTAATAACATATATATGACGCAGCAAAATACTGAATAGAACGATGCAGCCATGGAGAAAGTACAGATATATATATAAACAAAAAATATACTCGAATAAAAAGCGATTAGTCAGTTACAATGTAATTTGGTAACAAACATTTATTGCACATACTAATTGAATGTGTTTTGTAAAATTTTAAATATATCGTTTCAGCATTTTTTAATTTTTTTTTGCGTATTTAATCTAAAACCAAATTATATCGATTTAACCAAATCTTACTACGTTTGACAATCAT
Organism: Lamproptera curius; assembly: GCA_029286875.1. Taxonomy (NCBI): domain Eukaryota; kingdom Metazoa; phylum Arthropoda; class Insecta; order Lepidoptera; family Papilionidae; genus Lamproptera; species Lamproptera curius. The sequence continues at coordinate 99,922 of JAGSMT010000041.1, read as the reverse complement.
ACAGTCATGCCAATGATATTTTACTACATATAAACGATTTGTTAGGTTATAGCGATCGATCAAAATCATATTTTGCATACAAAATTTATCAAATTTTTACCGATATATTGTAAATTATTACATGAATTTTAGTTGACACGGTTTGCCAATGTTTGAAGCACTCAATGAAGAAAAAAAACCGAAGTTATGACACATAGCATATAACTTACATCTCTTTAGTATTACATACGTAAGTATTAAATAGTTTACTTAGTGTTTTTTTGGTATTTTGGACTAATAGTTTTAAACAACGTAACCAATAGCAATGTCACAACGTAGTTAGTATTTTTCACTATTGATTTGCAATTATTAGGTTGATAATATTACTTTTATCAGGATGAAATACTGGATACGTTATTTGGCGTTGTGATCACCCCATACTGTATATACGTGATGAATGCATTGTTGCATTCCATTGCGCGTCGACTACGGAGGCGCGTAGTCGTGCGCCGGCGCCGGCGAGTAGTCGGCACCGTGCAGCAGCGATTAGGTCTGGTATTGGAGCATCGGTGCGGCCGCTAGATTCGCGTGGTGGCCGCTGTTCATCCTGAGAGCGGATAGCGATTTGTTGTACCACTCGTCCTCTGCGCTCATGCCTAAAAATAAGATTATGAATTAAAAATATATCCTACAAACGACTGATATCACGTAAAATTAAAAAAAAAACGGTATTGGTGTCGACACGTTTCTGACCTATCGGAGGTCCTTAATCAGGACGACAGGAAAATCTCGGTCGCTTCCCATCTCGCGATGAAAATTATAAATTATTGTTACTGATAGTTATGTTTTGTTCTGATTAATCATATTAAGTTGAAGCGTCCATTCAAGAACCTAGGACTTTTGAAGCGTCCAAGGACTTTTGGTCTCAAGGTAAACTGTGTCCCCTAAAATAGTATGTTACATTATTATTAATAACATTTTACATTGTATTATATTCGCGTAACTACAAGACAAAATATTTTTAGCATGTTAGCACAAGTATCACACATGTATAAACAACATATTAGATGAGACGTTATTAAGCTATGCGCACACATGTCCATTTTTTAATGTGAATGATTTTTTTGTAAAAATTTCGTTTACATTTTCTGTATTTAAGTAAACGATTTTAATGATTCGGTTTAATTCTTTTGTTTTATGGCTAAGGGAATATTTTTATAAGATCAATTGATTGCGACATTCAATAAAAATAATTAAATATCACAGTTACTTCGATTTTTCGAATTAACATTATTTTGATTTATATTTTCTGAATAGATAAACGAAATTCGGTCATAATAGCTCCAAAGACATTTGATATTATACATCATCATCATCATCATCAGCCTGTGATAGTCCACTGCTGGACATAGGCCTCGCCTAATACACCCCAATCCATTAGGGGGCTTCGGACCGTGTCCCACCACGCTGGTCCAATGCGGGTTGGTGGGTGGATATTTTACATAGCCATTGTTAAATTTTAGTAAATTTCCAGTTTGACACTAACAGATGAAATTGTCAACTACATAGAAGATATTATTGTACAATTAGTAGCAAACATAGATAATCAATCCCTCTTCCTTTAATAAATACTGTTATAGTCCGATGGGACGGAAAACCGACACGACCGGGCAGAGATAAGGCGCGTGACTTGACGTTGACTTTCATAGGCCCATCCGACGCATGAATCATCTTACTTAACAGGCAGGTGATGAGCCGATATTACCCTAATTAATTAGAAAACTATAATAAAAAATATTGATTTCCCACAGGCTTCAAACCAATAACCTCCGGTTTATGCAGCTCAAGCTCTTATCACTGGGCTACGGAGAAAGTTAAAAAACATGTAATATATACAAATAATCGTGGATAAATATTTTTTATTTACTATTCATTCCCTACCAAGAGTGGCACAAAAAGATTCTTAATGACATATAGAAGTAAAGGATTAGTTAGATATAAAGCCTGCTGGATTGAATAGAATGTATAGTCTGTGACCTTCATCTACACCATAAACCTATTCAGTTGATAATAACAATAAACAAGGCACATAATAATCACATAACAATATACAGCAAAAATGATCTATAGATTGTTGAAAAAAAACGAAACCTAATTACTTAAAACCATACAAAATGATATATTCACAATAGCTATGTAAAGAGTTTCGATTGAAAGTTTGCTCGTTTATTACATTCTTCTATACATATAATTCTAAACGGAGTAGCCAGACAAACACGCGGTGTTCGAGCCACGTCACCCCATCGAGATTCGTAGGTACTAGGGTCGCACGTAAGAGGGTAGCGAGCAAATGGGCGCGCCGAACCCCGAGTTTTCTCAAGATGCAATCTAGCCGCAGGAAATAAGATATTTGCCAAGACGCCGCGAGGACGAGCGCCAAAGTAAATGTAGTGGAAATTTTCTTATTAGAATATTTACGCTACGATGCCTCTACGGCGTAGCTCGTTTTACCAACGCCGGAATCTCGGTGACGCTACGGCGTAGCGAATCCGACGCTATTTGTGCTACGATGCGTTTGATTTGTTGCGATAGATATATTTGTATGTACGTAAAAGTTAAGTTTTTTCATGCGATTGCTTTAGTTTTGTTTTTAGTTTTAAAATACTATATTATTTTAAGGTTCCCTTAAAATATGCAAACTTACATATGGTATTGTTGCGAAATAGATTTTTAAAGCTGAACAAATTAGTATCAGTGTTTTATATCGTTCTTGTAGCAAATTCTATGACAATTTTTCCACAATACATATAAAAGCGTAAATATCTTCATTTAGGTTTTAAAATAATTAAGCATAGGTGTTTTAAAAATAAATTTAAATAAATCATATAAAATACATGTCGAAAATACAAATAACTGAAGACAGTGTAAATAGTCTTCGCTGCAAAGCATATCTGAAGACGCTACCGCCGCATCAATCTTGAGTAATGAGAGATAATTTACCATTTCCGCTTGTAAACTCGCTGAATATTGAATTATGTCGCATGTATATTTAAGCGCACTTTCATAAGTAAAGTTTAAAGTTTGTCTATATTCGGTGACGTGGCTTTATTAAATAATTTCTATAAACATTCATTTCTTATATTTCAAGAACCACTATACCTTATAGATATAAAGAATATGTTTCAATATTCTAACAATTGTAAAAGAATAATAATTTAAGGGAAAAAGAAACTGTTAACGTAGATGCAAGAATAAAAGTATAACAATAAAAAAAACGGATATCCTAAAATTTCTATTTCAAAGTAAACAATGATAGGTTATAAAGTTCCATTGTAATAAAAATACAGATCTTATAACCTATTATATTACTCTATCCGATAAGGAACAATTAAAAAAAAAAAAACTTCACGGTGACTTAAACCAAATTGTAATTAACTTTTTTCTCGCTTTTCAAGATCATCTGTCGGAACTTAGGATTATCCGCGCCACAGGAAGGCAACTTTTCTCATTATTATAAGGGATATTTGTATAAAAACGGGCACCCGACGCGATCATCTCGACTCGTCGCAACTTTATAATTGCCTCGACGTCGCTAATAGAAAGTTGATGAATACCGCCGTCCGACGTCTACCACCGCTCTTGTTAAAACTTGCATTTTAGTTTGCACAGTGGTGCTTTATTTTAATTCTCGCATCGCCAAGGGGTTTTTAATCGTTTTTATATGGTATTAGCTTTTAGGATATTTTAAATACTAATTATTGTAGCTTTATTATAAATTATTGTTAATATTTTTAGTTATATAATGTTTTAAACTTTGTAATATTTTAGTACGAAAGTATTTTTGCTAATATATTGTTATGAAAAATTTACTGAATCCGACAAAGATAACTTTTTTTTTTATAACTATGATTAAATCCTATGATTAAAGTATGGGTATTACAAACATCTCGAAACAATAAAATAGCTAAAAAATCACTTGTACGACAAAGTAAGCAATGTTAAAGAGATATTCATTAATGGAAAACCTAACCTCACTCTAATACTTCACTATACCGTGCTATAAACATAGACATCATTATCTTTGCAAGATAATAAAAAGCAAATTCCTTAAAGTAGCTTAAACTCTATATAATAACAACATTATATAAACAAAATGGACTCACCCATCGCGTCCTGTCTCATTCCGACGGCGGACATGTTGGCTCCGTGACCCATCGAGAAGCCCTGGGGCATGGGGTACGAGCCACCGCCCATCTGGGACAGCGAGAATATATCCTTTTGTAGCTCCTCGTAGCTGCCGTGATGCTGCGTAATGAGAATATAATATTATGAATATAAGACAAATAATTTATATGAGATGACCTCATGTTTTGTTAAGGTGAATGCGTCAACAAAAGTATTACAATTTTAATAAAATTGGTATACGCAGCGAAATACGTGTAGATTCTTTTGAATAAAAGTATAATTTAAATTATGCAATCAGCCATTCCATGTTTTACATATGCTTAGTTTCTTACAGGTTATTTAATAATTATAAAAATAGAATAAAAAAATCTGTTCAAACGCACCAATTTTTAGTGCTAACTGTTTTATATTAAGCGTTCGTTTTCCATTTACTGTATTAAATTTGTCAGTTTATGCCATTGATAGTAATCATTTTACCTGAACTAGTCATTTTTTATGAAGCATATAGTCCTTAACTTTAATTCATCGAACACGTCACACATACAATCATATCCCATAACTCTTTCTTAGTGAGAGACGCGATTCGAACATAATTACGTGCCAAATTGAATTGACGAAACGTCACATAAACGCGTCGCATGAATCCTCAAATCTCATCAACTGCTCATTAGCACACGGAGAGGTCGCGTCGGGTAAGTTAATCGTTTTTCGTGGCGCTTGTTTTATGTTAATCGCTTGTATGGCAGCGGTCGCGCGTTTCATTGCTATCAACACTTTCCGCTAATTGTTAATGGGATGGCGGCCGGAATTAATTTGGCGGCATAGTGAGGTGCGGGGATGTTTGGCGTTTTTACAATGGGTTTTATTTACGTTATGCTGTTGAGTTCTTGAGATGGATTCCGATGAGTAGAATTGCAATGAGCATTATTACTTACTTATAGGTGATTTGTTTATACGATTTTGAAATTTTTCCACTTTATTTCTGCTGTCAGCTACAAGTAGGTAGCTCTCGTAATGTAAAGTGATCCGTAACATATTGAAAGTTTTAAACGATGATTTGAAGTTTACTTAGAATCGCGTTAAAGTTTAAAGCTGAACAATATGCCCATTTATTGTATCTGTAAGGCTCAGCAAATTAATCATAACAAAAGTTTTTAAAAATATAATTTATTGACATTTCTCTATAAAATAAGTTTTATTAGAGTTATCATTAGTCTTTTGGATGTAAAGATCGAATGTTAGTTTAAAATCACTCAAAGAGACTCCAAAACTTTTATTTTAGTCGCTTGTTTATATACAAACTGGTTTGATACTTAACGGTGTTTGTTACCTTTACGAAATAGTGTACTATATATATTACTTGTCAATTATATGTTATCCAGTCATTTATATAAGTAGTATGTATTTATTTCGGACGACTGCGCTTTAATCGTTGTAAATCTACGATTATTTCGTAATATTAACGCACAAAGCAAACGACCGCCATTGTCCACAGATATTTGGGATTTCCTCGCGGCAACCATTTGCATTATTTTCGGCGGCAACCGTATGCCCGCCGTGCAATTGCATTACGTCGTAATCAGAGCATTGATTAGCGCATCGTAATGAGCGGCGCAAATTGCGGCCGGACCGCAAAATTGTTGTTTACACCTTTTTTAAAAATACAATTTACTTGGATTTATGACATTGGTAGGTATTCTTGTTAGATTCACAAGGAAGCAAATATTTTTTGCAATCGTGATTATGATTTTTTGTGAGCGATTAATTTTATTTACGGCCTTTCAGATGTTAGATATTCATTATATTCCAAAAATTTTTTATTTAAAAACAAAATAAAAAACACATTATCAATTTTTCTACGGATATCAAAATGTCTCACGTCATACATGTCTATTACCTGTATCCGCCATTGTTATACGTATTAATTACCTGTGGATATCGGTTGATAGTGTTGGGATGTGGATAAGGCTGGTAGCCACGGTATCCCTGGATATTCCTCATCATCCCGTTACATCCTGGCAACACGGCAGGCGCCAGTGCTTTCTGCAGCTGCTTCTCTTGTTTACGGTATTTTGCACGGCGATTTTGGAACCACACCTGCACAAAAGGTACAATTTAATTAAAATTATTACATAACAAGCCGAAATACAGATTAAGGTTTACCTTTAGGTGTCAAAGACCTGTACGTAAATATTGCGATTCATACGGCAGAGGAATGTATTAAAAGAAACCATCTGATAATAAAATAACTATTGCCTAATGAATTTCAAATTAAAATTAATGTATAGAATTATTGAAACTTTTTTTGCACAAAATAGTGAAAAAGATAAACTTAATGCCATAGGCATTCACTCTTAGTCACCCGATTCAAATAGTATAAAGGAAATAAAGTAGGCACATGATCAAAAATTTAAAAGATTGAAAGAAAAATATTTTATATATTATTGAAAAAAGGTTTTAAAGCAAGCGTATACCATAAACGTTGTATTAAACTGAAATATTTTTTTCAAGTCTAAAGCTGAAATGTAGAGGGCTTAGAACTTATATCAGCTCCAATAATTGAATCATTGGAATATCATAGTGCCTGCACGTATGTATGAAATATAAATAAGATTTTTATTTAATTTTATCGAGATTGAGTAAGATGTTTTGGAGACACGGAACATTTTTAATTTTTCGGACTTTTTGAACTTTACGCAAAAGCAGTACAGAGGCGGATTTATTTAAAAAAAGTCGATTTGACGAACTATAACGTGGTTTGCTTATTTCGGTGCTAATTTCATTTTATGATTACAAGTTAGAAGGCGATAGTCGCCGTTTTATACATAGCGTAGTTTTCAAAATTAACTTAAAAACTTTCAATTAGAATAAGTTAATAGAAGTGAACACATTTGTTATTCTGGTACAATTAAGCTTGCAAGTACAAATTCAGAAGTAATCGAGAGTTACAACTCTAAAACTTTTCTAGTGAAATTCCGATGGGATATTTAAATCATAAAATAAATATTAAATAAACTACTCTTTTCATCTTTATAAATTTAAAACTGCTTATTTCAAGACTGTTTTGCATTCTCTTTCTACAAATTATCAGCAAATTTGAGAAATAATTTATATGATAAAATTGCAAGTCCTTTAATTTTTGATGTACGCCTATTTTTATAACCAAATTAAGTCAGATCCGATCCAATTTGTCACAACCGAATAGCGTCGCAATATCGAAATGTTAAGTTAAAATCGGAAAAAATAAACATATACTTATAATTTGTTTGAATAAGATATCATCATCATTAGCCTGTGTCAGTCCACTGCTGGACATAGGCCTCCATCTAACGCATGCCATCGCTTTCGATCATATGAATCCACATGGAATAGCCGAAGATCGGAATAAGATATACCAAATAAACACAACCAAACAATAGACTACACAGTTACACTAAAAATTTTTGTTACTAAAAGATAATTTTCGCTTTGCGCAAATGTTCACTACCCCCACCGTAAATTGTGAAAAAGGTTTAAAACAAAAGCTGCAACCCGTCCATTTAAATCAGTGCCGTTTAACAATGTACTTTACTCTCAACGTAGCGTCTACAAAACAACGAAAACGACGCACTCTATGCCCTAATCCGTTGTTGTCAACAGGAATGAGAGCGTGCGTCGTTTGATATGGTGATTAGACCTGATTAGAGGAGGGCGGTCTGTGGGGGCGGCGGGACCCTCCGAACGCACTCTCCATATAAATAAACCGATACACCCTCTACCTAATACACCCCCTACGGCGTACATCAGAACTCAAGCCATTGTAGTTCTTATTTTACCTCAATAAGACCGCTTTTTGTCTACACACCATTTTGTATACATATGCGTATGTACGCACGCGTGTAGTGAAGACACATAAATGGTGTATTAGTTTTTTTCCTACGTCCCGTGATGCCATTCAACCGTGTTAGTTGCGCGTTGTGATGAAAAATGCTCCAATTTCCTATCGGTTTAAAGAATCGTACGTAACTCGATCATGCAGGAACTAGGTTGTGTTGGAATGAAACGTTAAAAACATTTCAGGCTACAGTAACATTTTTAGTTTGTGTGGGAGATAAGGATTTTGATGGAGACTTCATAATAGAGAAAGAGATTTGTAATAGATAGAGACTAAATAAACGAGCCTATGGTTATTTGTTACTAACGTTTAACATGAAATTATATTACGTTCTAATATAAAGGATTGAAATTATGTGTGTCTTGATATGCCGAAATTTTAAGTAATATAATAGAAAATAAAGTGTAAGTAAAACTAATTATTATGTTCTAAATGTTAGTTTTAAACAATTCAAACATTTTATCATCTCGCGTAATTAACATCAAAATTAATTTTATGGCGATGTGGCGTGGGCATATTTAGGCGCATGTAATATCAAAGTTATTTATCTTGTAATAGAATATAATAATTAATATTGAATAAATCAAAATGTTTAAAAAGTATCTTTAAAATATGGTTAAATCATTAATATATTTTCTAAAAGTTAAATTTAGAGTACTGGCAGTTTATCGGTAAATTCATTTCTATACTTATAATCAATTACTAACACGTAAGACGGATATTCTTGCCTGATGAAGCGTTTCCTTTTATGTAAAGTAGCTGAAACAGTAAATATTACTTCTTTTGTATATAGTTTTTCACTATATTTCTAATACCACAGTACTTAAGCAAACTTTAATATATCTGCTTTACTTAATTATACTTTATTATTCCGTATCCAATCAAAGAAACTATATAAAGTTTTGTAAAATATTTAGATTTGATTGATAAAGGGTTCCATTATAATAAATAATGAGTTATGTAGATGATGTTTAGCAAACAAAGCTTTTAATTTAATACTTTCAAATGTATATTTTTTAATACATTATTATATAAATCAAAAGGAGACAGTGATACGATATTACATGTATACAATAAAATATTTTATAAAGACAATAACTATTTTTTCTTATCTATGACACGACGGGTGAATCAGTATTAAAACAAGTTTTTTTTAATTTTGTAAGATAAAAAACTAACCTAAACTAACCTGTTTGCTCCTACATTATGCATCTCCTACATAATTTTTACTTACACAATTAAGACCTTTTATTTGAAACTATTTTTATTCTGCAAGAACACTAATTTTGGTCCCCTTAAAATAGAAATGTAATATTCACATTCTACTTCGCAATAATATGAGATCAAAATAAATACAAAATAAGGACCACGAATCCCGGGTCTTACTACGAGTAAATTCTTAGATAGTGCTATGGTACAAAGAGGTAGGCAGAATAAAGTATAATATTATAGAATCAACGTATGAAAAAAATCTAAATAGCGTGTAACATTTTACAATATACACTTTAAAGTGTATACTTTCGTGTATACGAAGACGAATATTTGCGGTTAGTTTTGTTGTACCAATTCATATTTTTGTCGCTTGAGTTGATTATCTTTGTTTAAATTAAAATTATTCAAACCAACAAGTAGAAAATGTTGAATTGAAGAACATCTTTGAATCGTGCGTAATAACATTCAGATCTGAGTCGATTCTAATTTATGACCGTATTAAAGTCACCGAGACGCCCCACTTAACAATCGGGACACTATTCCAGATAAACCGCCCCCGGTCCCTTGTTATCCGCTGAAAACGTCCTTTAAACTGAAAAAGCACCAAGGCCCCGACAAAACATTTTCTTATTTCCAATTGTAGAATTCATTTGAGGGCAGAGACAATGTCGGGGGGGCGAGCGAGGGGGTGGCGGCTAACTTCGTTACGTATCCATTTGATGGGATTGCAATGCCTCCGGGACCACCCCTCCACACCCTCTTACCGCCGGCGCCGTATTTTTATATCGAAATTTCCTCTAGAAGGGAGCGTCTTTAACGTTTACATTCTTATGTATCGTCGAACGCTAATAGGTACGTAGCGTGTTCGCATTTATGTGGAGCTCTACGCCCCGCATATAGGCTACGTGCTACGAGCTTTTAGCGCTACGTATGCAGAAGTCCCCCGATCTAATGACGTTTGCAAAACCTTTCATTTTCTTAAGTGTGACGTTATACTTTGCATAGCTACCGACGAAGAAACGTTTATCTACGCTAATATTTTTACGTAAAGTATTTTATAAATAATCTGACTTTATGATTTATTTTAGATTTTCGTAACGAAAAGAAATGTTCTATTTATGTATGTATTAATCAATATATTATAAATGTTTTTCTATTTATCGCAGTAGACTACAATTTATTAATGAAATATACATTTGAATAATTTCATTTAAATTTCATTGTAACTACCAATTCGCTACTTGTATATTTCAACAGGTACAGGGTAGAGATATATAAGTAAAGAATTAGAATAAATTCTGCCTAACAATAATTACACAGAATCAGCAGCAGAAGAAAAAATAAGATTGTACTTTACCATTTCGAACAAAAAGCTTCATTCGACATCTTTTAAATTTGCAATCTATATCGAACACGGAAAATCTTCGATACAGCATACGAATTTGACATTTAAAGCTTAACTTTTCAAACTACTGGTAAGATCTTCTTGGGCGTCTGAATAAAACATCACGATAGTCCAAATTAGCCACTCGGGGGACAAATCGATAGTACCCCGGGGGAGTAGACAATTTTAAAACTGAGATAAAGATCGCAAGTGACTCTAAGCATTTCGCATTCATACGGGCGGGGCTGACAGATGGTGCTTTAATCCAATACGCCTCAGGGCCGAAAGAAAATTTTATTAGCCCAGTGTTCGCAATGATATTTCGGCTATTTAGAATTATAAGTCATTGAGTGTTACGATGGCACGCGATTTGTCTAATTTTAGTTGTTGCGCATTTTGTGTGTTTTTAGTGCGATCCAATTATTTGTGCCTGTTCAAAGGTTGTAAATTTTTTATTGACTTGTGATTTAAAAGCTTAATTGTGAAAGTGAATTGAAAAGTAGGACTTACAATTACGGTCAAGCGATTATTGTTGTATTTATATAGGTATATTACTCTTTAATAGAAGAAGCTTTTTCTATTGACACTAGCAGTATATCATAGCGATTGGTTTTTCTAACAAAACATCGTATTATTAATTTTTTTAATTTGTAGAAACAATGGATGAAGGTAATACTATTAGTGATATAGGACTACTATTACACTTTTCCATTTATTTTTTGTTTGTTACAATATTTATTGCAATTTATTGATGGTTGTTTTTAGCATATTTAATTGAGACATAGAATTGATTGAAAATTAATAGTCTAAAAAGTTATTAATGTTCAGTTGATTGAACTGGAATTGAGGGACGACATAAATAAAATAACTTAATCGGTGTCTACCAGTGACAAATATCATAAAACAATATAAGTCCGCACTATACCGAGGAAAAATTAAAAATACATATCATCAAAATCGTTACAGCAAATTGCTTTGCGTTTGTGTTTGCGGTTCTGTAAAAGGTTCCACACTTCTCTTACGTATAGTTTATAAATATTATTATGATTACTTCTGGTACGATTGAAGTTTTCCGGTCAATGTACACGCTTATAAACAAGCGCTGATATATTAATTATGTCACTTCCTTACATACCTGTATTCTGGCCTCATTCAGTTTTGTCGTCCTCGCCAATTCTTCCCGACAATAAATATCTGGATAGTGTGATTTCGCGAACGCCGCTTCTAATTCCGCCAATTGTTCCTGGTAACAAAAATTTTATGTCAGAAGATTAAAATTACAAAAAAGCTGATTAACTAAATAAGCCAGATCGGCTATGGAAAATATTTGTTAAAATATAAGCGGCTTTATGTGTTTTCGTAAAGTCGTGTAGATAATATTATTACATATTTTCATCATTATCATCAGCCTGTTGTCCACCAATGGACATAGGCCTCCGCTAAAGCACGCCTTCTCCCACTACGCTGGTTCAATGCGGGTTGGTGGGTGTACCGACTTTTTACATGCTCATCCGGCGCATCATCTTTTTTTTAGAAATTAGTTGTATTTTCAGGTTACTAAAATATTTTAGCATATTTTAGTAACTTGAAAATAAAACTTTAGTACCATAGAAGATAATTACACCACCATATTTGTCTTTTTTTTCCATTTAGGCGATGACTATACACATGAAATGTACTTTTTAGGGATTTTGGGCTATTTTTTTAAATTTTATATCCGACGTTTTAGATAGATTTCAGCGTCCATGATGTGTTTCGAATAATAAAATTTGGTTTTATTTCTGTTATAAAAAAAGCTCCATTAAAATAATATTTAAAAAAGAATCTGAAAACCGTTTAAATATTTTTGCTATTGATTAATAAAATTTCGAGGATGGATGTATAGGTTAGGTATGAGACTTAGTTTCGTGCCTAGCAATAGACATATTAGAATAAATGAAGGATGTATATGTACCTGAGTGAAGGTGGTCCGGTGCCTTCGTCGCGCCGGCGTGGGACAGGACGCTGTAGTGGGCGTATGGCCAGCGTGCTGCGGTCCCAGCGCTGGGGAAATGGCGGACGTGGGCCCAGAGGCGCCCGTGTTTGCCCCGCCGGGCTCCGGTTTTAATTTCTTAAATGCACCCTCTGCATACAAGTAAATAGGAAGATTACCAACTATAAATTACTGAGTAGAGAATTTCAAAATATTTTGATTGAACATTAGATTGATATTTTTAATCATAGAGAAATTTTATCAAAAGTAATTGCCACTGTCAGATATTTATTGTTTTATACGCACAAATGCAGGTTTTATTAATATTTCTTTGAAGATAAGTGATATTTTCTTATTGTGCATCGTATTCGAAACGTAATGGCTCTTTTCGCTTTGCATAATAATAAATAATATATATAGCAAAGAGAAAAGAGCCATTACGTTTCGTTTTATATATATATTATAATATTACAAAGCCAATTTTTTTTTGTAAACAATGCAACAAGCAATGTGACTTTTAAGTTTTATTTAATATTTTCATAAATATCCACATACATGATGTATAAACAAAATTATTTTTGACAAATTGCTTGGCAAAAATTATTGGTATTGTACCATATATAACATAGAAATAAATTCTTATAATATTTTTTGTTAATTCGCTTTCTAAAAGTTTATAGTACTTAACTTGCTTTGTTACTGTTGATATATGACACACAAGTGACAGAAGTATAGCAACGAAATATATAGCGCCGGATATAGAATGTTGTTATTAATTAATATCTTTTAGTTATTCTGTAAAGTATATATAGATATATAAGTAGAATATACCCTGTCTGTGAGATGTGGCTTAAGACACTACATCCGCTAGCCATCTTGAGCTATAGTAACTCCTTAGCTTGGTTCTATTTACTCCTTATATAAACTAACAGAAAGGTTTGTACACTATTGTTTTGTGGCAAAAACAGGCACTGTGCTGATATTTTCTTAGTGCATTTCCCGGAAATTAGTAATTAACCTCATTTATTCCTCCTCTCCTGGTACCTACTAGTTGTTAGAAAGTATTTTGCGTATCTATATTATTTCAGTTGAGTAACCGACATATCTAACAAGCTCCAACCTTTGCTAAGTCTTATAATACAGTTTTTCCGTCGAGAAACTGGCTTCTGTCTCCTACAGCCAAAAGTGATTCTACGCTTTTAATTATCAGTTTGTATTTTAGTAAATTAAAAAGCCCTGGTGTATTATGTACCGTCAAAAGTGTCCTCAAGAGCATCTTCATTTTACTCCATTAATCTTCTTTTCAGATAACCGGAAAATAAATCCAGTAAATAAAGGAATACAACAACTAAAAGTTACTACCGCTCAAAACTCGAACGCTCGACCGCCTTAAATTTAACGCTTGTACGAAACTACACAGATAGTGTTTGTATATTCCAATCGTCGTTTAGTATCTATGAAACCAAATGCCGCCTAAACGTCTCGCAATCACGTCTGCGTTGCTCACAAAGTAATGTCCCATAGCTTATTTGCATAGCGGTCGCCCGCATCGATCTTACGTAGGTCAAGATCGGGGCTGCAATTGTGTTGGTTACTAACACTGTTAAGGTGCCAGTGAGAGAGCTTCCGGTTTAAATTTCGAAGTTGCATAACTGTTTAGAGCTGAAATAATACTGTAATGTGTATAGTGATATATTATGAAGTACGTAATTTCGGCAAAAAAATTGGTAAATTGTGTAAAAAGCGTCGGTTATATTCGTCAGAAATCAACGACGTGTGAACATTATACGTGTGCATATTTTTAGCGACATTAATATATCTTAGGCGTATAATTATTTAAAAACAATCAAGTGATATAAATAATCACTTGATTGTATACTTTGCTTAATCTCACTCTAAATTAAAGTATATTTACTATACCGTTTAACATTTGTATATTCTTACAATAAAACAATATAAATGAATCTATCAATAGTAACCTAAATTGTACTCACCGTTTGATGGACGTAAAAACAAATTTACCAAATTGTAAATACGGCAGACGGCTTATATAAAGATAAATCATATATATTCAAAGCTACAACTGTAAACGCCGCTGCTATACTAGTTTTACAACCTATTCCCAAATTCCGTCTGTGCAAATTGTGCGCGCTACAAAAATTGGCCCCATTGGCGTTGTAATCAGTTTACCTTTGGTTACCCTGGGTCCCGAATTAAGAGGGGGAGATTTTAAAAGAGCCGTCGCAGGTCGGTTTCGGCAAGTATTCATGCATTCCCTTTGACGCCGCTTCAGCTACTTACTAATTAACGTTGAGTTAAGTGTTTGCGTCCGCGGTAAACGGTGCCTTTTAGCGTTTAAAAGGTTCGCTGTGTTGGCGTGGATTATTTTTTGCAGCTCTTTCAATGTTTTACCTGCTTTCACTTCGTATATATCGGTTTCGCTTTTTACCTGTCGCTTTTTGGCGCCGATTATAACGTTGGGTGTTGTGTTTTTTTTACGTTTAACGAGCTCATGCGACGCTTTAGGCGGAGGTATTTTGTCTGCGGTGTGTTAGTAATATTTATTGGACGGTAGACGTTTATGGTGCTTAGTAACTTATGGTCGCTATTTTACTTTATTGCATGTAATCACAGAAATTTATACAAGAAGAAAATGCAATGTAAATAATGGATTATACAAAAGTAACTACTTTTAAGCGCTCGTATCACAAGGCAATTTTTTACTACTTTTAATTTTGTAATAATTTATACTAAATTACTTTAACAGTATATTTCAACAAAAGGCTAGTATTTTGAAATGGTTTGAGCAATTAGATAGACTTTTATGTAAGATTTCAATTCAACTGAAATATTTCAGTTTTATTGCATAATCAACTAAATATACAAGAACGAAAATGCATGAGAATGGATTCATCAAGTAATATTTTAGCCTCATAATCACGCAATTCGATACTTTGTAATATAATTGATATAGGGTATCGAATCGAGATCTGTGAAAAGTCAGTGAACAATATTTATTGCTTGAGAATGAGGGAACATTTGTTCAGCTAAGATTTCAATTCAATGTAACATGTCATTAGGGGGACTGTAAATTCACTACACACAGAATTATGAGACGATTACATCAAAATATTTACCTATCGTGCGTGGAGAGTGTGATGATTACACCGAGCAGGATTGACTGATGTCAACATTGAAGATCTTGAAAAGCTCAGTCCACAACTATTGTCTTTGTTGAGACGAAGTGTACATTGTCAGAGCAAAGAATTTTGTCATATCATTGATATTATGATTGATGAGAATAAATATAAAAACTCATCTGTTGTGAAGTCGATACTAAAAGAGAATTGAACTATGTAGGTTGTAACCATTCTTTTATTTCTACATTCTTAAGAATTTTAAGTAGTTTCTATCAGTTTATGATTGATGAAAAAAATAAATATTAAAAATATATATATTTTAATAATAAGAATTAAGACTGATATCTTATTAATTTTAATAAATTTGTGTACTTCATTTGTATCTAATGAAAAATCAAGAAGATATATACAAGTTAATAAGTCATTATAAGATTTTTATTTGTATCTATAGAATTAAAGTTATTAGATTTCCTACTGATTACCAAAAAACTGAACTACCAGTTTTTTTTTTAATTTTATACGATATTAGAAACTGAAAGTTAACGAATGTAAGATTTTAATTAATCTGTATTTTAATTTATAAATATCGATTTAATACAATAACAAATAACAAAAAAGTTAAAAAAAAGACTGGCTAGTGTTGTAAAAAATATAAAAAGTCTATTTTTTTTAAATCATTCGAGAGCTGTCCCTTCGAAGTGAGTTTGCGCCACCTTCGGAGAGGCCACGGGGTGCTTCGCCCCTCAAGCGACGTGCATATGTCGAACGCCGCTAATAGATTTATAATCGGTCCAAATGCCGCAAATACGACCGATTCCAATCGCTGATTGCAATTTGCTCAGTGCGCCAAACGGAGCGGAGCATATATTTAGCACAGTTTTGTAATCTCTCGTTTTCTATATTTTACATCTTTGTGTAAACAATATCTAGTGCTTCTTCTAAACGCAAATTGAGACTTACACGACTGTGTTTCATAAAAATAAACGAAGACAAAAAGAAAAGAAGACAGAACCCGTTATTCCAACGTTATACCAAAAATGTTCATTCGGTTAATATGCATATCGAATAAGCATGTTTGTTGTTGTTATATACATAACAATAACACTTAATGTCTAATGTTTAAATTAATGTTATAATCTTAAAAATATTATGCAATTTTATTAAACGCATCACTTATTACGATGATAATATCACAGATAAAAAAACACATATCAATATTGCATTAATTTACGACTGTTGCTATCAAATCGTAAAACCCTTTCTACAATGGTAATACATTGTCGAGTGCCAGCTGATCGTGTCGAGCAATTATAAGGGGCTTAACGGATTTATGGGTTTTTGCGGGTGAATGGTGCGCACGCGTCTGTCACAATCGACACTCCATTATGTCGAGTAGGCCCTCGATGTTGGACCCGTCGAGTTGCCGGTGCATTTAAATGTTTAACATAACGCGAGTAAAATGGTTTATTTGTATTGGATGTTGGTACATGTTATCGTTATATGTTTTTTTCATTTATTGATGATAACTATAACATTTTCCAAAGAAAAAAAATATTAGGCCTCAGGGAAAAACCATTTAATTCAATCTTAAAGATGATTCATGATTAGCCCAAAATATTCTAATCCCCATATCAAGAACATGTCTGTTTGTGATTGAATTCGTTAATTATTGACACAATGCTATAATAATGCATAATTATATGCTGATGTATTCACAAATATAATAATATACATATAACCGTAATTCGATGAACACCTTATTTAAATATTTTTAATAAAAGAAAACCTATCAAAATATCGTAAAAACACATCAGGCGCTGTTGATAAAAAAGGTGAATGCAATTAGTTCGTTTCGCATTTTGTTTAAAATTCGAAATTGTATTTCACTTTAAAGCACTCTCTGTGAAGATCACTGCCCTCATTCATATTCACGTCATTAATTTAGTTTACGTTGACTTCGCGTATTGTCTCATTACCACCATTGTGTTAGTTGGACAATTGTCATATTGTACGCACTATTAGTATTTATATATGTCTATATAAAATGGTTTTAGAGTAACACTTATTCATCATCATCATCATCTTCAGCCTGTGATAGTCCACTGCTGGACATAGGCCTCCCCTAGTAAACCCCTATCCATGGGTTTTGGACCGTATCCCACCACGCTGGTCAAATGCGGGTTGGTGGGTAGACGGACTTTTTACATGCCCATCCGACGTTTAGATTATCTTACTTTTCAGACAATTGGGTGATTTGCCCTAACCAACTAGGAAACAGCAATGGAAATTTGTTAATTTCGAGCAGGATTCGAACTCATGACCTCCGGTTTCTAAAGCATACGTCCATAACACTAGGCTACGGAGGCGGTTACACTTTTTATAAATATATAATTACCCTTATGTGTAATAGTGTTGCAGCTATTTTGGTATGCATATTTTTGGGATACCTTACTTATATATGTAACAAGATATTGAAAAATTTATTTACTGAAGTAAACAGCACAACACTGCTGATATAAAAAACTTAAAGGAAATTATGCATCAGTATGCACTCAAAGTAAATCTTTTAATAATGCTGTAAACAACATTGTTTTTTTCGCCTTCAAAATTGTGCAGAACAGCGAAAAGCCAAAAAAAAATTGACTGAACTTGCTTATTGGTAAATATGCCTAATATTATATGTACTTAGGATCTATAACATTTTATTGTAATCATATATCTGAGTTAAAGCTACTGATGGGCTGACATTCAGTTGAATATGAAGTAAAGGATGTCTTTAATTGTTCCTATTTTTTTATTGTGTTTTCTTTCTATATATAAAAATAAAATAATATTCATAATAAAAATATATATTTTATAAGCTATAAATTTGACCTTTAGCTGTTAATACAACTATTTAATAACTATTTAGTTCAGTAACTTAGCTTAAGCTAACACTAACAACGTTCAGTAAAATCACTAATTACTTTTGCTGATGTATAATTTTATAATGTATGCTAATGAGTCTTTTAATATACTAAATACGAACATCTTATTATGCACATTAAAAGCAACCAACTGCAAAGGCAGCCGCAGTACCACAAGGAGTAACTCAGCCTAATAAAAGTTTTTTTGTTTTATACTATAATACAGGATATACCATGTACAAAAAGACTTTTGCTATACAAATCATAATAATATGTTAAGAGTTTTGAAAAAATGTATAAGCATATAATATTTTTCAAAAACTTGGTTATAAATATATTTTAATATATAATATAACTTTGTTTTGTCATAATTTTAGTATTTACTAACTAAAAAAATAGTTATGAAATAATACTACATTACTTGGCTACGAGAAATACAATCAAAATTTTCAGCTATGATATTCAATGTCTAGTCATAGGCTCCTTACTCAAATCACTGCTGTATTTTGTAGTAGTTTTTGGTCAAAAGCTTCTACTGTGTATTTCAACTTCTACAGATACGTTTGATAGGATATATCAAATCAAGACCGAACTAGAATAATTAATAAAAGTTTATAAGTACTACGGCAACTTAGTTCTCGGCAGCGTTGTAAGAGGGTTTTGTATGTCATGAATTCCATATTTTTACAAATTAAAATTGAAATATTTATCAGTAAAAATTAAGTCCTGTACTTCAACATCTTTTTTTTAGGCTCCGAAGGGCAGACAGTCGGCCACATGATGCCTACGGTGCCCTGCAAACAAATACACGGTAGTGTTTTGACACTACTGCTTCGCGGCAGAAATAAACCGCGGTGGTACTAGCTCCAGACGGCCCCCCGTAAAAATAGGACCAACCATTTCTATCTAATTTATAGCTTATATACATTTAACCCAATCCATACCCGCGCGGTAATTATTGTTTGTACGGACATGTGCTCAGTACATTTAGTATTTTTTGGACATCGGAACGCTTTGGTCGTAAGCCGTGAGTCCACGCGTGGACGGTGGGTAAGCAACTCACAGCAATTAAACAGCGCTAATATTTACGTCCCTTAAGCAGCGGCGGGCTACAGCGTGCTATATATATAATGCTCGACGTATTGAAACCAATTGGTTGCTGTGCTTACATACATTTCAAATATAATATGCAGCAGGTACAAACTACTTAATATCCGTTATACTAAATGTAGCGCTCCTGAATATGCTATTTATTTTTTCTATTATCTTTCCAAGATATTCAACTTGGGTCATTGTATGATTCGTTTTGGCTTGTACTTGTATGATCATTATACAAATCAGGTGTCATTTTTTTAAGCCATGGGATATACCCCTAAATGACCAGATAACAGCTCTAACAAAAAGTCCCTTCCGCTAAGGATTCCAACTCGTGATCAGCTTAACAGTGACGGTGAGAAGACTATGGCTCTGGTAAAATAGGCTTTTAGTATTAAATATTCTCTTTGACGCATCTACACGCAGGTGATGCTAACGTACAGACAATAATCCCAAGTTTCTGTGCCCCCGAAAGGCATTATAAAGGCGTCTCTCACAACACGTAGGCAGCGTCCATTGTTAGCAGCCAAATGTACGTGACGGTCCGTTGTACACCGACCTTAATTTCTATCCGTTTGACCAATTTCAATGTGTAGTTGTCAGTGTGTACTTTTTTTTAGTTTAAAATTACCACGAGCGGCCATTTTGGTTTGATTATTGTTGTTAAACGCTCTCTGAGCAGCTCAATTTTATGCACTGTCATTTAGTGTCATGTTAAGATCGTGTTTAGATCCATTTGATTATTGTGATTGTCAATATTACTAATCTTTCGTTGGTTTTAAAATACTTTTCTTGTAAATGATAAGTAATTGATTCAATTTTTAATAAAGAAAAACCCCTTACTAAACATACTTTTTATTTGTAAATAATACTGTTTTTACTGACTTTATCGCGTTTTATTATTCTAGAATTATCTAAAATTATACCCGACGTTGCAAATCCTTTCCAGGGTAAATAGTAAAGAACTCGACTGTACCGTAAAAACTGTATTATTTTTCATGTATATTATTCGCATAAGCAACAGAAAGTATTATACTTTGTATTAACAAACAATAGGATCTGATAATTTTTTTTTTAGATAACGTTTAATACACAAAATAATGTAAGTAAACGTTTTCTCAACGTCGGAACAATATGTATAAATCTCTAAAACAGGGCTGTCTCTAATCTGCCTTTTTGCGAAAAAAATCAATAACAGAGAGTTAGCAACCCTAAAGCTCGACACTAATAAATGCTAAGAGTGTGCTAAAAGTTTACTGATATGTAGGCACCTACGGGGTGTTCAACTTGGCAGTTGCTACTGAAAATTCGGCCTCGATCCGCGCGGGGTGGCACCCCGTGGGCGGTCGTTAGTGACATTTCGTATTCATGACGTCACACCCCGGGGCCGATTGTTTGCAATATTAGTCTAATTGGAATTGTAATACGCGTACGTACTCAGGAGACGGGACGTGATGGAAAATGACGCTTCGATGCTGATCTCTAGCTGTTAATTTTTATTTTATGTTCTTACCCTTTTTAAAATTGCTTTACTATCTTCTTGTCGTATGCGTAACTATATTTTTTTCTTAATCCTGCAAAAGTATTAATACTGCTTTACGAAAACTGACTATTTACATTTTAGTAAGACTTGCAATATCCTATTGCATTGCGATTTACCACAAGTCTGTAACGATAAAGCTATAAAGTACATATGAAATCAAGGTTTACTTTATTCACTTTGTCTCATATTGACACCTAAATTTAAAGTTTTTAGGGTAATATAAATATCATAAGGTCAGCTTTTTTTTCTACATGAACTGTCCGAAGATTGAAGATTTTTTAAATGAAATTGGCGCAATGAACTAAACAACGCGTAACTCTAGTCAGCTTTAAATATAAGCTACTTTTTAATGCCATATTTCTTTGATGTTGTGAAACATTACTGAGTATTGCCTACCTAAATCGGTAACACACAAAATTAATAACCAAATAAAATAAATAGGTCAAAAATAAATAGAAAATCGTTATCGGCTTTCTGCTACAATAATGACCTGCTATAAATAATTTCCGGAGGTTTCTATATAAAAAAGGAGTTTTATCTAAATAGAAATTGTTAAAACTATACATTACCAAGTGTTACGCGCGTATGATAGACGGAAGAAAGGTGACTTGTGTCGTTCATCAATGCAATTACATATATCCATGCACTTTTCAAAATTTTTAGAAAGCATGCTCAAAGGGTATTATTAACTACTGGTATGATATTTTAGACCTGAAATGAGTATACTTCACCCTGTCTTTCTTACTAAAGTACTTTTATATAACATTATTACATATAACAAAACATAAGACGCATTTGAAGAATTTGAATTCATAATTATTTCTTTTATTTACGCGATTATACATTTCAGATCTGAAACGTCGGGAATAAATATATTTAAATAACGTGAAAATCCGTAAATAAGTGGATTTGAATTTGAATTCGTCAAATTCTAGCCATTTACATTAGAATGGATACTGTGTGTCATTCTAAACATATTGATATTATATACTATCGCTGACTTTTATAGACAAAGCAAAGGTGTATAAGGTGCATTAATAAATTAAAAAGTTGTCAAGGAACGTTTGTGTGTTAAAGGTTATTATAATGTAAATGAGTTTTTAAATGATAACACTCTCTGGCAATGGAATGGTCGCTCCAGGCCTTTTTCAATACGATGATAATTTTATGCTTGCAATTGTTTATTAAAAAATATTACAACAAAAGTGCCGCTGAGTTTGTTTTTCCGACTCTTTTCACGTCAGAGGCGTCCTTTTCCGGTGGTAGAGTTTTGACAATCAATACGTTAGTGTATCACTCTTATGTTGAATAAATATATTTGAATTTCAATTATTACGGAGAACAATGTTTGTTTTCACAATGTAACATGTTTTATTTATTGATTTACTTATCTCTATGAAATTAAAAAAAAAAATAACCGGTTATCTAAGAAAGATCTTAACATCATATCTAATATAATGATGTCTTTAAAAAAATGATATGTATCAGTTTTTCAGGAGTAGAATAACATATAGAACGAAAAAAACATATACTTTGGATTGCGTTAAACTTATAAACACGTTTGGACATAAACTTTTAATGGTCATACACTGACTACAATTTATAGCCTAGTAATAATGTTATGACTTTATGTGATGTTGGTGACAAAGCCTGTAACACGAATCGTTTCCATTCAATATAAGTATTATAAAAATATCTGTATTAGTTCCTGCCTCCGTAGTCTAGTGGTATGGGTGTGTGTCTTAAAACTAGAGGTCATGGGTTCCGTTCCTGCGGAGACTCAACAAATTTTTATTGTTGTTTTTTAGTTGACTAGGGCAATTTGGGCTGATCACCCAATTGTCTGATAAATAAGATGGGCTTGTTAAAAGTCGGTCCACCCACCAACCCTCATTGGACCAGCGTGGCGGGATACGGTCCAAAACCCCCTATTGGATAGGGGTGTATTAGGAGAGGCCTATGTCCAACAGTGGACTATCACAGGCTGATGGTGATAAAATCTATTTACGGCAAACTTATTATTGGAATAAATTACAATCTTCGTAGCAGTAGATTTATGTCATGATCTAAGCCATTTGCGTAAGTTATCGTAAAATGTGATACTGATCTAACTGTATTGCCTAAATGAGTTATTACATAGAGAGAATGGCATTCAATCTCTAGAAACCGTATATAAGGTACTTAAAGGCAATGACGATCTAGGACGACTGCTAAAAATAGCCATAACACCCAAGTGACACTTCAAGTTGTACATCCGACGCATCTTACTGTTTGCTTTCAGACTACATCAGTTCTCATTCCTCTCACCAACTAGAAAACGTGTTTAAAATTTCTTTGCCTCTACGAGAGAGTGAAAGATTATTCAAATCATTGGCCTCCAGTTTATCAGTCCGATACCACTTGTACACAAACAGACGAGTTCACTGTATTTGTATGTTGTTTATGTATAAGGTATTAGTAATAGTAAAACCTTTCCGAGAGTTATAAGGTACCATAATCAAGTACTATAATTTATGTTATTAGTGGCAGTGGCAGGTACAGTGCAGTTATTGTCTTTTGTTTTTTTACATAATGTGGCAATATGAACAGTAAGTTCACTTGGAAGTGAATGGAATGCCGTATCCGTTATAATTATAATTAACTTGCTGGCCTAGATGTGGAACTTCTATAATTAGGATATATTAGTGCTTGCTCACTTGATAGGACTTTTATAGTAGGCTCTCCATAAACCCAAAATACATTAAAAGTAAAAGTAAGTAAACTGCCTCTACTACTACTACTACTGGTATGGGCGTGTGTAGAAACCGGAGGTCGTGGTTCGAATCCTGGGGACTCAACAAATTTTCATTGTTGTTTCAGTTGGTTAGGCAATTTGGGCCGATCACCCAATCGTCTGAATAGTAAGATGATCCATGCGTCGGATGGGCATGTAAAAGTCGGTCCACCCACCAACCCGCATTGGACCAGCGTGGTAGGATACGGTCCAAAACCGCCTAACGGATAGGGTGTATTAGGGAGGCCTACATCCAGCAGTGGACTATCACAGGCTGATGATGAATGATGAAATGAATGGAAAGTAAGTATATTTTTATAATATAAGATTATTATATGCCTATTAAGACATACGTAACAAAATAACGTGTGATATTTTAATGATTTATTTAATGTGTTCAATTTGACGTAGTGGACCATTTTCGATATATTACGAGAAAAGAAATTTAATCCACCACCACTTGCCAATTTGCCATTTGTGTTCATGAATTATAGACTAAGAATTGCGAGAACGAGTGTAAAGTTGAGAAACAGTACTTTCTGTTCTATTCGAATTCTGTACATAATAAATAATCTACTTTTACGATTTTCATCATATTTTATTAATCTACCACTATGTTATGATTATATCCTGCGTTTCCCTTTTAACGTCCATGGTCACTGTACAGACAAAGATATTGCGCGTCGTAATGTTAGGTAAAATTCGGCAAAAATCAATTTAGAATTATTTAGTATAATTTTTGCATACAAGTCTGACAGCATCTTGATGTTCAACTGTTGATCTCACATATAATTAATGATATGATACTGTCAATATATATAATAATAGTCAAAAAGGGCCATATAAATAAAATAAAATCAAAATATTCCATGAATAAGACAGTATTTTACTTATGAATGGGTTTTTCCATCAAATGCAAAAAAAATCCGTTACAGGTGGATCTGATATGTATAATAATCGTGTAAATAAAGAAGTAATTATCGATATATACTATTTATTATCAATATATATTATTTATTAGCCGTAAAGATTACTTCATTAACTTAAACGTAAACGTAAAGATTACTTATTTTAAATGTTATGATATTAAGGATTTAAAGAACCCTTTTTAATGTTGAACTCTTTTTCTTAATGTAGGCATGCGAGAAAAATAAAAATAATAGTAAAACAATTTATCTGCGTAACACAAACCTAGTTTTGATGATCTATTATTTAAATACTATCAGATTCTTGACTTCGTAATATCATCAATAAGCCAAACTGGTTTTAAGATATCCAAAATACTTGTGATATAATAACATATTTAATATATATATATATTTATATATATATATATATATTCATGCATAAAAAGTTGACAATCACGGCAATTTCGGGCGTTTACCTCATGTTAGGTGGTTAATTAATTTTTAATTATGAAGCCCTTTGTATACAAAGTGTTTATACATTAGATGTAGTAAAATTTATTTGCATAGATTTAAAACGATTGTCGCAATATACCTCGGTACTATGAAAAACACAGTTATTCATAAACATTGTACATGCATTAAAAACTGATTACTAAAAACTTTAAATGTTAAGCGGACATTTTTTTCGACCAAATTATATAATATTTCAGTTGCCGTCGGATTTAAGAGGAGATTTTACCGACGCAATTTTTTTACAGAAAATTTGTTTTAATTTTTACTATGTAAAGTATTTATCATAGAAATAACAAAAGCTACAATTATTTTGAAGTAATCTTGCTAGCTAATATTGGCACAGGTTAAAAATATACAGAAATATTTTTGGAGTTTGATATTTTTAATCTATTGCTTATTTTTTTTTTTGGTTTAGTAAGTTTGGCAAGAATAAATAGATTAAGATTATTTATATGAAGCAACAGTTATTCATATCCCCTTATTTATATTTTTTATTTAGAATAGTAATAGTCTCTTAAGATTAATAATTTCTTGATTATTAAACCTTAGCTATTGGGATTTGAGCTTGGTTAAATAAAATTTACAAGCAAACAATATTTTATTTACATAAATAGAAATCTTCTAATTAAAATTCTATGGTGCTGAGTAAGATTTGAAAATCTGCTTGCAGCACCTAAATTGTTAACAATTCAAATTAATGAAAAATGTGAACTAATCCGTAAAAGCTATTATCCTTACTTTATTTATATATCCATGAAAGGACATTTAGTTTCTTTCTCACATGGTATTTTGATTGCCTAAGTAACTAAGTAGTATTTGTATGATTCCGTCGCACGTTGTTTGCCACCCATCAGTTTAATGGCGTCTGATGTGTGGTGGACCGCAAAAGAGTCGATATTGTTTCTCCTGATAAATTATATTATTATGCAATTTTTGCTGTTAAAAGAAGTCCAATTAAAAATAAATAAATGTTTAAAATTTAGCTAAACATAACAGGCATAAACAGGTATTAATAATTCATGCGTAATCCGATATTAACATCTATTATCATGTTTCTGTTCAATTTAGCTTTTTTATGGTGACATTAATTATTACACATAGTATACTTCTAAGGCTATTTTTACATAATTCACATTATATCTTTATAGATTATATGCTAAAATTTATTGTGATATTTTAGCTATGTCGTTTTCAATATAATTAAATTCCATTGAGTTGTTTTTGCGTGAAAGATTAACGAACGTACTTTTTTACAAACTCATTCATACATTCGTAGCATTGTCATGAGCTTTACTGGAAATTATGTCTACTTATTTCCAAATAACCTGTTTCATTCATGTACCTTACATAGAACTATGTGTATTGAAAGATATAGTTAGGATCTAAGCGAGAATTACATTAAGGCGAATATAAAATGAAATAAGCAAATGACTACACAACAGGTGAAAATTTAATTGCACTGGTTAGAGCAGTCATGAAACCATGCCTTATTTTTGTCATTATTTATTTAAAAATTGACAAATTGGAGTTGCCATTCCTTATGTGAATTTAGACAATAAATAAATACCTGAGTGATCCTGCAACGATCGGCTAAGGGCGCCGGTGGTGTGGCCGCGTGTTCTGCACCGTACAGGCCGCCGAACTCCTCTGCTGAGGAGGATGAGGCGTTACTGCACTTCCGACCCTTATCAGGTGTGTACTTGCTCTCCGCGGACGCCTGCAGGAACTTGGCGTCCGACTGGTGCTCGTCCAACAGCCCCGGCACTCCAAGCAACCCACCGACGAGGTTCGGGCGAAGCTCCTCCATGATCTTGGCGCCCTGTCCACAGCCCCCGCCGCCCGTGAAGTTGAGCTGGCGGCTGAAGAAGGCCGGGAATATGTTGAACTGCTGGGGGTCCGGTAGCGCGGCGATAGGCGGCGCGGGCGTCTCTGCGGCGCCCGCGCACGCCGCGCCTTTGAAATCCACCGTGCCGTAGCGCGCGTCCACCGCGCTCCTGTCGTGCTCGCCCTCGCCGTCGCGGCAACGACGCTCACTGACTAACCACATTATAGTGACGCCCGCCCCCGCGGGATAATTGCCCGCGACTGCGCGACACGACCGCCGGGAACTACCCCACGTTGATCGATGCCCCGTCCAACGGGATCTTGCGTCCCGCTCCTGCCCGTCGAACGGGGCGGCGTGGCACCCCATTGGAGCGCACAGAACCCGCCCCTGATTGGAGAACCCCTAACCCACGCTCCGGGCTCTTTGTTTTATTGTCCGCAGCCCGTCGGTCCCGCGTTCGAAGTTTATGCATTGTACACCGGCTTTATTTCGCAAACACTAAATCACGTATGAACTTCTTGAGGTAATGTGCCGAAACGGAGACGTGTTTTATATTGCTCTATGTTCGGACGATACTTTTGCACTATGCGGCTTTTATTATAAGATAGAAAATATTTAATTTTATTTTGATAAGTTTCTAAATGAAAGTATTTGCCTTTTTTTTAATGCATAACATAATGCAATATAACATTATGTTATTCGTTATTATACATTTCAATACGTTAATTTTAAAAAGCAGAAAACGTATTTAAAATATTTTTTTTCATTCTAATAAAATTAAACTTATACATTACAACTAAAGGAAATGATCGGTATACATTATTAAATAGACTTATTGTTTTGTCTTTTTGATGATTTAATTAGTTCTAGATCTATCTTTTCTTCTATTAGCATGGTGTTAAACAGAAAAATATTTCAATATTTCAAATATTTGCAAAGGAGTATAAATTTATAATTTATATATATTTTTTTAAATTTGCGATAACATACAGTTTTAAACATATCTCCTTTTTTAATATATTCCCTTTTTGTGTTTATTTCATATTTGAAAATTATTTAAGATTTTTGTCAGACAAAGAAACAGTGCTCTTGATTAAATAAATTAAGACAGTAGCCGTCTTTACCCGGCTATGCCCGTGTTATTTCAGTATAGGTAAATAGTAGGCCATGTAACTTAATGTGAATGCAGCTTTCTAATGGTAAATAATTTTTTAAACAGGCCCAGTAGTCTTTTAGTAAATTCATTACAAACATCACGCAAAAATATAAACCATTCCTCTGTACAATATTAGTATAGACATGAAAACACATTTAACATTTTGTTTCAGCTTTCGTTGTTGTTAGTAATTTTACGGTAATTTTTGTATATAATAGAATTTCAAATATATAATTAAACATATGGCTTTTTTATCACATGTTTACCTTAAACTATTACAAAATATGAACAGATGTTTTTAACAATTTTTAAATTTAGTTCACATGGCCCATTTTGATCACAGCAGATCTTTAACATTAAATCATCTTCCTATGTGGAAAGTAATGGTTAAATGTACTTCCATTTGTATGTTTAAAAGCATGTGTTCTTTATCATACACGTTTCAATCAAAGGCGGGACTTTTCTATAATTTCGTAGGGTTCGTAATGTTATTAGAAACACCAAATATGATAGACATAATTGTTTTTTTTTTTCATTGACATACAAAATTATTCTTATATATATATAGAATAATGAAATATTATTTTTTTTCTCTTCATACATTTTTATCTATTCTTTACGTTGATTTTGTACAAAAAGAATTAATTATATAGAAAACAGTTTTCAATTGTCTTTACTATAAATTAGATTATTTATTATTATAGAAAGCTTATTAAAATCATTAATGTGCTGATGGTTAGATTTTTTTTCCAAAAATCCGGCCAACTTCTTACATTTGCGATATCGCTGTATCCATGATAAATAATACAAATTTTACGGATTTTATCGCGGTTAATTACTTCACATGTCGTTTTCCTTAACGTGACCATGGACCGCGGGACCCCAACGTTCAAACCCTATAATTTAAATAAACAAAAATTAAAAAATAAATTTAAATAAATAACTGTAAACTAATTAAACGCGTAAAAATCCGTAAAAATCGTATTATTTACCATGTAGAGTATTCGCGTAAGCAACAGAAAGTATTATGCGTTCGTTCAATTGAAATGATAAACAATCTGTGGGTAAATCGAATACTCTTAATTATATTCATAACCATTGGGCAATAAGCGAAGGGTTGATATCCATTGATGCTATCTCCATTTACGAATAGATCACCGACTGGATGGTTTTTGAATATCAAATGAACGCAAATGCCGCAGTCGGTAGTTTTTGTTATTTTTATTAGATTGAGTTACAAATAGTGACAACGCGGTAAAATGGGGCATTTTGCGGCGTGGTTTCAATGCATGTTTTCATTTCGGTATTTTACCAAATGTTCATGGTGAACATATTATTACTGTGAACTTAAGCAATGTAGAATAAAAAGTCTAAAGTAATAAAAGGGTATCATAAGAATACTGTTGAAAGTAAATTTGCTTAGAGATTTACAAATGAGTTAACAATTAATCATTTCAGTGGATTTGACGAATGAAATCTCAACCACAAATTTTTGACAATATATTACTCTCTATGGCTTCCTTCCCGAATTCTACACCCCACCAATTTTGTTTTTTTTTATTTTTTATGTTGATTGCCCCATTTGTTAATTTTCTATGTTTCTACATAAACCATAAAAACATTAAACATTCGTTTCTTTGTTTCCTAACAAACTAACCTTTTGTATTTATTGAGTGTCTCTTTTTAGCTAGATACATCAACAGAGGCCATCGTGTTGCACTTAACGAATAGTTTTTACCTATAACATTGTTCTTGTTGAAGCATATTTCATATAACACAACTATAAACTGGACATTAGCGTCATTTCCTTATCAAGCCATCAAGCCAAACAATTAAATTGAGCAGTTCATGATTAAAAACGCTTAATATATTTGTAGCCTCTTCGTTGCTATCAATTATATCAGTTGTTGTACCTTAATATCAATTATAAATAGCTAATTTGTTGTAGTGTAAATGTGAAAAATATTAATTCAAAAAATTCAGTTCAAATATTTTTTGTAAATGCATGCAAGATTAAAAAACAATAAATTTGTTTGAACATTTCCTAGTTAAAACAGTCTTACTGATTAATATAAACAAATGTGTTTTTTCATATGAAATGAATTGATACAGGTACAGGTATGATAACAAATACATTTTCACATGAACTCATACAAAATAAATGTTTACTAAAATATCCTTTATCAGTTTTAACCTGAACAAAACCCTATTTATAATTAGTCATCTGGTGAAAAGCTTTCTTCAGAAAAATTGTATAAACACATTAGTTTCTGTATTATTTAAGGCCTCATAAAAATTGTAAAGTAATAAAATCTGGTATTTTAATAAAAACGGATAAGCAAGTTGTAATTAAAACAGTTAACAAGTTAAGTTATTGGCAGCTTTAGTTGTCATCGATCTGAGACAAGCGGTATAATGACTCGAATGCCCTGTAAATTCATTAGTTATCTCATCGCTTTCCAAAACACAGTAACGTTTGCATACTATATACTACTACACATTGTAACTATTTATAAGGAATTTTACCGGTTAATTTACCGGTGGTAGGTCCCTTTTTTACAAAGGACCGTCTGGGTGGGTACCACCACGGTGCCTATTTCTACCGCGAAGCAGTAGCGTGAAAACACTACTGTGTTCCGGTTTGAAGGGTACCGTAGCCAGCGTATTTACTGGGTAAACTAGACTTAACATCGTATGTCTCACGGTAGGCAGCGCGTTGGTGATACCAGTATTGCCAATGTCTATGGGTGTTGGTGACCACTTTCCATCAGGTGGCCCGACTGCTCGTCTGCCTGCGTCGCCATTAAAAAAAAAATCTTTACGTTAAGCTTAACATATTATCATGAACATAAACGTTGTAAACGTAAAGTTTTAATAAAATTTTTTTCTCCTTCTTTTACTTTAAGGTTTTAATTAAATGTAACATATTTAAAGCAATAGGGCGATAACGTATTCTTATAACAGGGAGACCACACTGCAAGCTCTATGTGGTTTTGTTACAATATATTTGTATACAAATCGATTAATTAAATATGGTCTGATATACTTTTAAAAGTTATTTATAAAATTAATATAGCTTAAAACTATTATCAGTTTGTTACGCTTACGCCCGTAGGCCCTGTGGCGCAACGGATAACGCGTCTGACTACGGATCAGAAGATTCCAGGTTCGAATCCTGGCAGGGTCGTTTTTTAATTTTTTTTTTATTTGTTACGTTTATAATTTCAAATACAAAAATAGGTCTATTTGAGTCGTAGGTTTTTAGGTAGGTGATTAGGATTTTTTTAATCTAAGTCTTTATTATAAATAGATGCTTTTATAATGATTAAACGTGTTCTATTTTAGCTTAACTTGTTTATAATCATCATTTACTTAAATATTTTACTTATTTAATTTTTAGTACCAATTTCCTAGCAATCTCCGAATAAATAAACAAGGGAAGCTGTAATAATTTTACAAAATTTTAAACTTAAATAAATAATGTGATCATAACTTACTCGGGACAAATATAATCTTGTCTTTTGCTTGTCAACATCTTCAGTGCCTTTATCACTTGAGCTTTGACGTACTAATTTACGTCATTTTTTCCTTCATTCTTAACTGTCAAAAATTTAAACAAAGAGTGTTGATATGAATGTCCCGCGATGTTGTCGTTATACAGTGTCACTGTCACAAAAAACTCAACCGAGAAAAATCGACCCCAGTTTATCATCAGCCCGTGTTAATCCAAGGCTGGATATAGGCCTCCCCTAATGCAAGCCTTCTCCATTAAGGAATTTTTTCGACCGTATCCCACCACGCTGGTCCAATGCGGGTTGGTGGGTGGACCGACATTTTACATGCCCATCCGACGCATGGACCACCTTACTTTTTAAACAATTGGGTGATCGGCCCAAATTGCCATAACCAACTAGGAAACAACAATGAAAATTTGTTCAGTCCCCACAGGATTCGAACCCACGAACTTCGTTTTCACGACACGCACATGCCCCTACTACTAGGCTATGGAGGCATATATATATATATAGTTGCGACCAAATTTTTGGCAGACAATATCGAATGTCAAAACTAAATGACATAAAACAAATTCTTTTAAATAATGGTTTTTGTATTTTTTTTTTATTAAGCAATCTAAATTTTGTACGACGATACAATTAAACGCTTGAAATTGAAACAAAAAACGTTAAAAAATACTTTACTTTTAATTTTCCCTGATTCCTGAACGAGTTTTATAGTAAATTGATTTTACGGGAAGAACATCAAATGTTTTACATTAAAAACCACCTGAATATTTTCTTAGGGAAGCAAGAAAGTGTTGCAGAGTTTCCGTTTACACGCGAAATCTATTTTGCATGGCATGGCATTCTAAAACCCGTAACAGAAAACAAGAAAGTTAATTGTTTAAGTTAATAAAATGAGATTTATCGTACATTGTTTATTTCACATTGATTGCATTAATAAAAAACAACGTTGTGTGTGGCCGTTAGATACCAAAAGATTATTCAAAGCTTCAAACTGAATCAAACTTTACACCCACTTACAGCTTTAAGTCGATTTTTGCAAGTTTAAACTAGTATTTCTTGTCAATTACAGCAATCCTTGTTTTAATGACTGGAGATATAGTGTATTAAGGCTTGTAATGAAGCGAGAAGTAGTGTTAAACACACATATCATGTCGCTCAGCAATGTGGGTATTGAAGTGCACAGATGTTTTGTACATAGTTGTCAATAGTAAACCTTTCTATACATTGTTGTAATCCGAGACACTTTAGATAGTTTACAACAAAGAATTTGTACCGTATGAGAGCATATATTGTATGTTGTTGGTATTATATTTATAGGTGTATATTGCATAATATAGCATATAAAGCAATATATACCTGAAACATAAATATTAACATAAAAATAAAATAATTCTGAAAATAGAAAGTTGATTGTCAATCAGTTGGTGACGATTTTGGTGACGATTCATAATTCATAATACGTTAACTGTAACTTTGTCTTTTCCATAGGTGTATAAGAAGTTAATAAAAAGGCACCACCTACACAGTAAAGTGCTGACTGGTTTATTATTAAGA
Source organism: Lamproptera curius (assembly GCA_029286875.1). Classification (NCBI taxonomy): domain Eukaryota; kingdom Metazoa; phylum Arthropoda; class Insecta; order Lepidoptera; family Papilionidae; genus Lamproptera; species Lamproptera curius. Next base: position 66,379 of record JAGSMT010000041.1, on the reverse strand, counting down.
TTATTTTCGTCATTTATAATGGTGATCAATATTTATGACGATCATGAATTATTAAATATTTTCTTGAAAAACAGTTTCACTAAGTTTTCATCAAAAAATACTGGCTGTACCGAGCGAGAGAAATCATATTTGATTTACATTTAATTTAAGAAAATAAATATAATTTTACTGTTATCAATACAAATAAATATAATTGCAGTGTCTGTTTGTGACATCTAAATAACCGTTTTAAATGATTACATTGTGATGCATAACCGATACATATATCAAAGGGACATTTTTACAGAATTTTTGTCTGTTTGTCAGGGTAATCTTTGGGAAAGCTGATCTTATTTTGATGGGTCTTCACTGGAAAATAGCTGATGTAACTGGGAGTATCTTAGGCTGTCTTTTTTTAAAAATAACATTTTTTTATATTTATGCATACTGAGCTTATAGTATTTTAATTCAATTTATTAATAATTTATGCTTGCTTCTTGTAAATAATGAGACTGCCTCCGTAGCCTAGAGGTATGGGCGTGTGCTTTAGAAACCGGAGGTCGTGAGTTCGAGTCCCGCGGGGACTCGACATATTTTCATCGACATATTTTCTAGTTGGTTAGGGCAATTTGGGCCGATCACCCAATTGTCTGAAAAGTAAGATGATCCATGCGTCGGATGGGCATGTAAAAAGTCGGTCCACCCACCAACCCGCATTGGACTAGCGTGGTGGGATACGGTCCAAAGCGCACTAATGGAAAGGGGTGTATTAGGGGAGGCCATGTCCAGCAGTGGACTATCACAGGCTGATGATGATGATGATGAATTAGATTCCAAGGCTGTAGTCCAGCTAACAGCGTTCTAGTATGATACTTGAAAATAGGATGTTTTTATTTCATTTGTCTTGTGGGTTTGTAGTGAAGTTGAAGTGTGGTAGTAAAGACGTATATGCAGGGTTTGAGTGAGTTAGGACATGATCGCGTTCCCAACGTCAAAGCTGACGTTCCAATACCCTTGTTGCCTAGAGTCTTTTGTTTAAGCTATATAAAACAGACCACGTTCATAATCAAGCTTGTACACTCCTTGCAGTGAAATATTACATTTGACAGCTGGAGTAAAATGACTTCTGTCCTTTGGCGACTTGAAAAATATTTAAATTTTAAAAAAATAGCGAACCTTGTCAAAGACTTCACTACATTTTAAAATACACTATGGCTTAACGTGTTATTAGTTTTTTTATGACAAGTACATCTGGAACGGCAAAGGATATTGGCCTCAAATTACACAGTAATGTTTTGAATCAGTCAATCTGTTTGTTTATTTTTTTTAAATGAACAATTTATTTTTAATTTAAATATAATTGTTATTTTTAAGACCGCGTCACAAAAGTATTAAATGTGATCATATGTTATGTTTGTAAAATAATAGACATTAAGTTTTAAAAGGCCTTTAAAAGTGTAACAGCAACCTCTTTTTAGTACATGGTATCAATTAATATAAAATATTTTTTTGTACAAAATGTACTTTTTCATGTAACATAAACTTTGTAGATAAACAAACGTGAAAATACAAGTTTCGGACGCTTTTAGACATCCGTTTAGGACATATGCCAGTTCCGCCCACGACCCGCCTTCCATATTACAATGGGTGCGTGTAATAAGTCCCTTCGGTGCGACAATGAGATGTAAAATTACGCGTTCATCAAATGTCATTGTTGCCATGTGGCGAAATTGTATGCGTGTTTATGTTTGTAGTTATTTTTATACGGCAGCACGATTTATAAGTTTCTATTTATGCTAAGCAAAGATTTGAGATTTATAATTTTACATGTAACGAAAAAACCCGAAAATATTTGCTATTAAAACTACACTCTTAAAGAGGAACTAACAATAAAGTCTATTTATTACCACTAGGAAAAATGAGGTTCAGATGCTAGCATTTCAGCATAAAACCAAGAATGATATACTGAAATAAATTTCGGATATGTCCATTTGATGTAGGAGCTAAAATAATATTAGTAGATTGGGTAAACCACTTAAATCATTTCACCTAATTATTAAAGTTTCTGTACTTTTGTTATTACGTCACAAATAAGTTATTGCAACGTTAATTTACCATCGTTTGCTTTTTTATATAAGATAACGCTGTAAAAGCAGTACTCCGTGTTCTAAACATCCTAAATTCAGTTCGGTATCGATAAATTTACGTTTAATCGGTATCAGCCACAGAGTAGTTATACACGTTCAAGACGGAACTGCCTCCTGCACACGTTTCCTGTGGGCCGCCATCTTCCGCCATACGACAGCCGAAGTTAGAGTGTAATCTATGCATAAGGACTGAACGGATATTGATACTCTGTGGCACAAGTGATTTACAATAACACTTTTAGTTTAGATTTAATACTCTTATATGTTAGAGATGCTCTCGTTTTAGTTATTAGTACCTTTAACTTTCATTAGCTTTTTGAGATTGTAGGGAAGCGGTCGATGGTTAAAAACATCATCATCATCATCGGCCTGTGTTAGTCTACTGCTGATCATAGGCCTCGCATGCATGTCATCTCCATTAGGGGTTAAGATACATAGTACCAATTTTCCTGATAACAATCGAAAATGTGTTGATCAAACCCTCAACATTCTGTGTGCTATCTAATACTATTTATATTTTTTCAGACAAATTAAAATTACGTACATAATGCTTGTTTATATAAGCATAACCGAGCCATCGATCCTTAAATCCAATCGTCTGGAGACATTAAAGCAACACTATCTTCTCTTTAAATGGAGTTCGAATGGGTTAAATAATTGCGTAAGATCAAGATTGAAATGTCATGATCCAATTTTGTTTTATAGCCCGAAGACTTACAACACTAATACGGTTGGGGAAGGGGTTCCTAGGGGAGGGGGTGAGCGTGCAGGGGTGGGGGGTAATTGCTCGAGATGATGTTTAATAAGTTTTTAATGGCAGTGACGGTACCGACCCGCCGTTTATCCGGCACCGAATAAACTACCAACTTTGTAAGACCTATCCCTTTTTTAAGAGATGTTGGTGTACCGTTAAAGATCGGAGGTCAGGCTATATTGGTATTTAATATTTGTCAGTCGTCCTTTGATACAACAATTTTCCTTTCGATGCTTCCTTTGCCTTAATGTTTTTTTTTTCTTTTTGCTGCGTTGTTACTATAGATGGTACGTGGTTGATTATAAATGTTTTTTTACATATATAACATTTTAGGATATTTTAACGTAGATTTTATTATATTGAATAACTTACGAAATAATAAGTAGTATACATACACATGAATAAACTCTTTACTATCTAATGTTAACATTTTACAGAAAAAAGGTGTATTTTAGTTTCCTTCTATAATATACTTGAAAAAAAGAAACTTTTATCGATTACTGTTGAAAAAAAAATTAAGTAATAATAGCACACGCTTTAATGCTTTAAGTCTTATGAATAAGTCAACTGCAATGTAATTATTAAAATTAATTCATATACATACTTAAACAGATAAAAATACGATCTTTTCAATTCAATTTAATTTTCGAACTCTTTCGCTCTAAGCTTACTAATTAGGCAGAGTAATAAATCAATGTGATCTTCCAGTTGTCTGATAATTACTGTGCGTGGTGTGACAACTCGCATTGTCGTGATGGAGGATGATGCGGCGGTTGCAGTTCTCTTTATGGAGTTTCAGAAACGACCTGTGGCAAACAAATGCTAGCATAACATTCTTCAATAACCGTTCTTTGTCTCTCAAGACGAATAGTCACAATATGGCCGGTTTTGGAGACAAACGTGGCTACAATTTTTTTTGCAGCACTTTGAATGAACAATTTTTGTTGGCTTTAGCTCATTTTCGAACATCCAAACTCGTGGCTGGTTTTTTGTTTCGAGTTCGTACGCGTATATCCAGGGTTCGTCTCCTGATGTGATTGTATACAGCATTAGCGGTATCCAGCGTGGAATCTTTCGAGAGTTCTGACGCACCAAGTAACGCGAGCCGCTTTTTGCTCTTTACAGAGCGAATGCGGTATCTACACCTAATTGTTTATGCAAGATTATTTGTATTTGACTCATGTCAATGTATAAAGTTGCTTGAATTTTGCGGTATGTCACTTGTCGATCTTCCCAATCAGCTTACGCACAGCATCAACGTTTTCTTGTGTGATTGCAGTTTTTGGACGACCTTGACGGGGATCATCACTGAGCTTGACACGTCCATGTTGAAATTCAACAAACCAGCGATAAATTGTGTTTTTGGATGTAGCTTCATCGTCAAATGCAGAAATCATCCGGTCAAGATACTTTTTTGTGTTAAACCACTTCGAAAGTCATAATAAATCATCGCTCCTGAATTTTCTCGAGTCAATTCCATTTTCTTAACGACTAAAAAAGTTTAACAAGACCTTGTGACAAGACCGAGAATCTTTTTTTAAATAAATAAATGGTATTCGATTTTCAAAACCAAAGAGTTTGCAATTAAAAAGATTATAATATGACAGGAATAGTGGAAATATTCCATTCCTGATACTTTTAGTGCAGCCCTCGTAGTCCATACAGAGCTGCTTTAAGGTAAATCATTGTTCTATATGATAGCTGTTATTTGGGTGACACTGCTCCTTATAAAATTCGATTTAATAACGGTAAATGGGTAATAATTGAAAATATCAACAAAGCTCTATCTACAAAGTATTCTTTAGTTATTTGTAATGTACGTGTGACCGTGCATGACGCGATGCAATTTTTTTTTATGTTGATGAACCTGTATTGTTTGCTGACGACTGAGTGCAATCTATACAAATAAAATAAAATTGGAGTGTCCGTTTGTAACATTCAACAATAGTTTTTAAAAGTATTACAATGACATATATATGATATACACAACATTTGACAAACTACACTTTTATAAATTTGTGTCTTTTCGTCGGACTTTCTGTTTGTTCTGGCTTTTCTCTGGAATGGCTAGTCCGATTTCGACGGGAAATTCAGAGTAAAATAGCTGAAGTAACTGGGAGCTAACTTGGCTAACTCGTCTTTAAAAAATCGAACAGATTTTTTTTACATAAATTATTACGCGGACAAAGACGCGGGCAACTGCTAAAATATCCGTGTATGGGCCAAATATACGTTTGATACGATATTGTGGCAGTGATTTAATGTGCGTATATATCAAGAAAAAAAATACAAATACACATAACCCTTAAGATAGGCCAAATGTAAAGGAGAAATGTAATTATAAGTAAATATATGCAATATTTTATAATAATTTTTACATAAAAACGTATTATAAAATAGAAATAAACAATATATATAGCGACATAGCGCTTTTCATTAGTGAAACGTAGCTGCGTAAAATATTAAAAGTGAATCCTTATCCTCATATTCCATTAGGTTAGTGTCAAATGTGGACAAGTTGCCACTGGCGACCTCTAAAAGGGGTCACCAATGCTCTGTACTCTATGGGACGAAATCCCGTGCACAGATCCTAAAAGCGTACCCTTTTCGGTTCCCGCCGAAAACGTTTGCGAGGTAATTTTATAATTCTTCCCTTTCCGGCCATTTTGCGTTATTAAATATTTATGCTACTCCCCGATTTGTTAGGCAGGTTAAATGAGACAAGCAATTAATTATTTCAGAGGAATGTGATTCGTAATTGAGCTTTAAATTAACACAAATTGGTAGTCATTTTTAAAAAGGCGTTTTTAATGTATATGTTTTGCCATTTTGTATACGTACAATATGTATTGTTACTTGCTTATTTATTTTGAAGAATATTAATGCACAAAATCAATATTTAAAATTTAAATCGTAGATCCACTATCATAATGAAGAAATATCAATTTCCAAGAATGATAATTTAATAGTAAATAAGCAAAAGCATTTAAAAAGATATATAAATATAACAGAGATGTTAATCTCTAAAAGTGAAACGTATCGTAAAACATTTATTAATTTAAAAAAAAAATACGGAATGTTTCGGATCAAAAGGGGAAACAAATAAAAAAATCTATCTCGAGCTTTGTAGAAAGGAAATCCTTTGTGCTTATTTCAATGGTTACTAAAGGTAACCATTATGCTAATTGTGGTTTTGTTTTGTTATTTTTTTAGTGGGCGGCCGTAAGCATTGTTGCTAAAAAGCGCGCCAATTGTTTGCGAAAATATTTTGACAAGTAAATTTTCGCCTATCCCGCTGTCAAATTTGCCGCCTAATTTAGAGCGTGCGTTGTCACGCCCACTGTTAATTCGATGTTAGGAACGGTATACTTTTTTATTGCAGGCACGTGTCAAAATTGATTCAGCCTATTGTGATTTTAGTTGGATACAAGTAGGTGACGCCTTTTAGTCCAACATATTTTTTTTGTTAGAAAACTTCTCGTTTGGTCTATGTTTATTGTAAATTATTTTTAAAGAAATAAATTGATTATTTATAATTAGTTACAATAAAAATTATTTTTGCTTGTAACAGATCTGATCTTAAACATATTCAATAAAGAAAGTAAGCAGCATCTCGCAATTAAAAATATAAAAACTTTACAAGAAGAAAGAGAAAACAAAAACATGGATGTAAATGTGTTCCGCATTTCTTATATCAGTTTACTTGTACTTCACAAAATTTTAAAGAAATATTTTTCATGCAACATTTTGTTTCCAGGATTGAGTAAATAAATAAAATAATTATTTACTTTAGGCTTAATAGTCATAGTCACTATAAGACTTCCAAGAATAATGTATACCTAAGAACTTTATGCGATGTTAAGTCATGAAGTATATATTTAAATATCATTAAGAGTAGGTACTATACCATTACAACAAATTTAATAAAAACTAAATAATAGCTTTCACCGTTAAAGATACACTAAGTTACACTAAAAGACACATACTTGATATATACTCTAAACCTTGATATAAATGTTTGTTTCTACGTATTCTCGAGTACAGTTAACGACATCTGTTCAAAGAAAAGTAAATTTAAAACATAAGTCTATTAGATTTTGCTGTAAATGTTTCTGAAAAGCTTTTAAGATAAAATCAGATGTCTTTGTAAAAAATATTTTTGTATATCAAATAAGGGTCGATTTTTATTTGATTTCATGAAAAGCATAATGTTTTTGTAGAAAAGAAATTTCTTTGTGAATATAAAGCAAAGCAATGTGGTGGTAGTTCCTAACGAAAATAATAATTGGTATTAAAACGTAATATTTTTTTTTGATTGGTACTTTTGTATGTTTAAAAATTTTTTAATATTTAAAAACATTCTTTAACAAAGCTAAGAAAGATCTGTACCGCTAATGCTATTTATTAGTCATACAGTCGCTATTTATTAGTAGCACTAAATTTAAGCCCTTGCGATTTGTCCCATCATTGAGCTTTCCATTACTAAATCAATTGTCCATAATTAATCTTCACTGATATTAGATATACATTACCTTTTTTGATTAAGTGACATCAAAGACTTAGGTCAAAATCCATACAGGCTACTGTTGCAAATTGTTAGTATCATTTACCCTATATATATATATATGATCACAATTATAAAGTAAAAAAGAAGAAACAAAAGAAAGAAGCATCAAAAAGAAATCAGAACACTCGCAGACGACACGTAAACGTAAGGGTGTTTACGTGACGACAGTACGCCACCGGTCGCGATGTCAAACGGAGGAAAGTCTTAAAAGCTTATCAATTAAGCTAAAAGCACCTTCGGGTAGCTGCTTCGCGGGCCGCGGTTCCGTTCCCTCATCAATTTTGTACGTAGCTCTCTCTCCGCTCGGGGAAACTTTGCCTTGCTCGTGCAAAAATAAAGTGAAAACAGTCCGCGGCTAATGCACGAATCACATTACGACCTGATTTAAAATATTCAACGCAACGCTCGAATTACCCACGCTGTGCTTTTGATAGACTTGTAGCGGGCATTTTTAAGTTTTTGTATCGCGGAATACTATTTCTGTGTTGTTATTATGTGACGTTTGCATAGTATCCGATTCGTAAGCAATTACAGTTTGTACATATGACTACTTCTCGATAACTGTGTTGTTAATAGATTTTTTTATTAAATACGCGTATATCATATTCTAATAAACACGCACACAATACCAAGTGCAAAATGAATTAACAAATATTTTGCTGACACCTGTCTCAATTATTTTCGCAAAGAAAATATTAAGAAAAAAATTGCATAACTACCAGACTCACTTAAAGATGTAGAATTAAGTATGTGGTTCCCAATTCAAGTAAAATATAATTTCTACTTTAAATACTTAGATTTACGCAAGTTTATACTCATTAATAAATGATATTTCTTGCTTTATTAACAATGTATCCTGATAGCGAGTTATTAAGATATTTTTTTTTTTTTTTTTATAGCATACGCAGGCAGACGAGCAGTCGGGCCACCTGATGGAAAGTGGTCACCGACACCCATAGACGTTGACAATACCAGTGGTATCGCCGACGCGCCGCCTACCGTGAGACATAGGGTGTTAAGTCTTGTTTACCCAGTAATTCTGGCACGGTGCTCTTCAACCGGAACGCAGCAGTGTTTCACACTACTGCTTCGCGGCAGAAATAGGCACCGCGGTGGTACTCACCAGACGGTCTCCTGTAAACAGGGACCTACCACCGGTAACTTAATATAATTAAAATAATAAAATTTAATATTTGTTTTTCACTTCGCAAGACTCACTGCTCAATGCCTGAAAATTGTTTTTTGTCTCGGTATGACTCAATCAATTGTTCTTCTAATCAAAAGTATTGTTATCTATAGTCCTAAAAAATTCATCAATAAAAACACTTTTAAGCGTCATTATTAAAAGCGTACAACTTTTCGAAAACAAATTAACATCATAATGAGACGATGTCACTTTCAAAACAAAAAGGAGGCGTATCCAAGAGCCACGAGCAAACCTTACAACTTTTCAACATGAAAGTTTAAAAGTGATCCTACGGGGGTGGAAGGGGGTAGGGGGTTCGAAACAGTTGCTTAGTAACGCCACCCTAGCACACCCAGCGCTGCAAATCTCCGTTTGATACGTTAAACCGAAAATTTATTGTTCTATATGGTGCAAAATTACGAATTCATACATGAGGATATAGTAGCTATATAAATGTTTATTATATTGCAATTTATCATTACTATTTTAATGTTAAGAAGCATAATAATAAAATCTCACGACCTAAAGAAAATTGTATTTTAAGTATAGAATTTAGGAGTATACATATATTATTAGCCTTTATTATTTATTTTATTTTCATTGAATCTAAAATTAAATAAAAAAAGTTAATGTTCTATACGATTGGAATTACAGTCATCGACGTTCTTGACTTTTTTTTTAAATTTAATTATGTGTCTATTATTTGTTTTAAATTCAAAGAAAATAAAATTAATCCCACCTATTTAGTTATAGGATCTCTTTTTCACTGATATAAATTTTAACAATTACCTACTACGTTTTATAATCGGACTTCACGAAAGTTTTGTTAATGACTTCCGTTATATACATTAGTATAATGGTTTTTTTAGCCATTTGTGTCCCACAGCTGGGCAAAGGCCTCTGCGTTGTGATCATTTATTTATTTTGCAGAAAGACTGGTTTTCCCTGGCTAGCAAAAGACAGCTATTAGATGAACTTTATCATGTATAAGTATATACGTTATGAAACCTCAAAAGTTTTAACAATATTTTCTTTAAATACGATCCTGCAGCGAGAAATAGCTTAACATTCAAGCTAACGAGCTACTTAAATACCGCTCTACTAAACTGAACAGTTCAACGGGACGTTAATTCCACGTAATTTATGTCACACACGAGACAAAAGGTAGAGTACGGAATGCTCGAGTCGAGTGGAGAAGTCAATTAGAATGCAAATGTAAGAAAACGACCATTAGGGGAGCTTTCGTCAGTCAGCACGCAACTCACCCCCTGCGATGTATTGATCATACAATCCCTCACACGCTTACATACGCCCGTCTCTTTTTAACTTACCCACAACAGATCGCTATAAACATAAGCATCAACATCCCATAATGTCATAAGTAACTTGTACATGCAAATGAAATTGGTCTTCATTCTGATAACACAAGGTATATTCTTAAGAGCAGCTTTCAAGGAGCTTTTAAGCTTTCTTCTCGACGGAATCCCGTGTTGTGCCCGTAAATTCGGTTCCAGTCTTTAAAGGTATAAAGATCTATTTCAGAAACGAGCTGATGGAAAATAAATCCTATTCGAATATTAAGAGGGTTGTTATTGACGGGTGGTAAGAAAGTCCTGTTTTCAATTTGTTGACAAGTTTAGCTGTGTCTATGTAGAAAAGAGGTTGGTAAACAAAGGATGATGAGATCTTTTACTGCTCCGTTCGTTTAATATTAGAAATATAAAGGATAATAATTAAAATGTATTTAGTTACGAATATAATGCGTTTACTTTTTTTTACTAAAGAACAAAATTATCTTAAACTTTTTTCATGAACTTAATAAATTTTTTATTGTTTTAACTTTATCACAGATTTATTGTTACATCTAAGACGAAATTTTTTTAACTTTTTTAATGAAAAGTGTTGAAATAATAATAACAAGATTTTTTATAATTAAAAACTCTTTCTTCAAAACCTCTCCCGAATTTGTTACTCAGGCTACACTTCGTTACAAAATCTAAGTCAATAGAAAAGATGTAAACTGCTAAATATAAATTAGAATAAGCGTAATCAAACTTTTTGATCTTTCATTGTTAGCAGGAGCTAACAGTGATTTAATCTGAATCAAACATGATTAGAACTGAAAATTGTAAAAAAAAATATCATAAACTATTTTAAAAATTATGCAGTGGTAAATAATAACAATTGCACAAGCTATTATTATTTAGCCAAGAAATTCAACGAAAAACTCCAAATTTGGAATTTATTTCTTTAGATTCAAACAATATTTCCTTACAATATTAAAATATATTATCCCATAGCGTATCAATTAGGGGTCGAAGCTCAAAGAACAGGCGTTATTATATGTCATTACTGTTTAATAATTGCTTTCCCAGAACAGTTTAGACAACTCATAAATTTGCTCGAAAGCGAAGGTTATAAAGAGTTATATAAGATGATGGTTCTGGCTGTCAAGATACGTCAAGGTACCATAAGTCACGAATATAAGTATATATATATATATATGTAATTAATCTCTCTATCAAGTATGATAAACCCCTTATAGTGGTAATAATCATAAAAATAACTATTACTCAAATAGAATCTCATGTGATTCCGTTTCAGTTTTAAAATAAAATAGAACATAAAACACTTAAAACGTCCTTGTGACCTTATTTGTCGGAAAAACCTAATAATAACCTAAAATGCATACTTTTTTTTTTTCAACTTTAAATAATTTGACTATACAGAATTCTAAGTTGGTATAAAAATATTCAACTATATTTTGTTAATCGCAGCAATAAAAAAATAAAAAAATTGTATTTAACAAAAATAAAATTTTGTAATAAAGCAAAACCATCACGACTTATTGGTATCGATTTACGTCGTATCAGGCAGACCTGGTGGTGATCATGAAAACAGATTCCGTATTAATTCTCTCTCATACAGGCAAAAATTCATTTTCTATATCTGTATATCAATCCAAATTCCTAACACCTGCGGCTGTTGTTAGTCGCGGGGAATTTAGGAGCAACTCAGCTAGCCTAAGAAATATAAAAATATAAATAACAGCCGTTTTGACACGTCCTGCGAAGGTCGCTTTGATCGAATGGAGGAGAATATAAAAAGTAATCGGAGGTGATATTAATGAAAAGGTCCAAAAGGGGGGAAATTGTGTTGATAGTGAAAGGGTCGCTAAAATAGTGGCGCCACGGGAAAAGAACAATGTGATCCCGTTGGTCGCTTGAGTTGGCCAGGCTGAATTGCTGATCTGTTGGAAATGGAACCGTCTAACGGTCACTCTTATTTGTGCGACCGAGTCATGTTAGTAGTAAAGCAGTGTCTAATGGGGGCAAGCATGGGGGCTAGGAGTTTGGTCTCTGATTGCGTCTAGATTTTGGTCTTTTGGGTGGGCTGAGCAACGGTTTGGTGAGAGAGGTTGATGTTGCGGTAAAAGTTAGTAATATAAGTTTATATCTATCTGCTTCCGTAGCGTAGTGGTATGGGTTTTCGCTTTAGAAACCGGAGGTCGTTGGTTCGAATCAGGCGGGAATTAACAAATTTAATTATTTTTCCTGGTTAGCTAGAGCAATAACGGCCGATTATCCGATTGCCTGGGAAGTTAGTTCATCCATGCATCAGATAGGCATGTACAAATTCGGTTTGTCGTCGCGCCGGTTATCCATCTCGGATTTTGTAAGAATAGAGGGTTATCTTGTATTTACACGTTCATTTGAGCACTATAATATCTCCTGCGTAGTTGGGTGATCCCAAATATAGACCGGCCACCGTAGATGCTATCGACTTGGAGGACATCACATCATAAGTTTATGTTTAGATAAATGTAATATTACTTGTTTTTACTTGGTAGGTAAAAGTTGTCAAAGATGTCCTATTTCTATTTCATAATTTTGTGGTTAGTAGTTAAAAAGATATTTTAGAAATAAAATAAATACGGCGCAAAAATCACAACCCTGTGCGATTAAATTGTAACCGCTGGCCGTGAGTGATAGTCTTAAAGTACGTTCAACACAATTATACTTATTGAATTGGCATACAAAAAATCCACGAGCGTAAATATCTTCCATGTATTTTATGAATAACCATTATGACAATGTTTAATGTAACCATTGTCAAGTATTGCAATTTAAATATCATTTAAGGTAATGCATTGTAAGTCCATATAAAAGTCAATGCATTTAAAAAATATTCACTCTATGTGCCTAAAACTTAAATCCTTAAAATATATCAAACAAAAAAAACGCGGTTTGCAGTAATCGCTGAAGTCACAATTGTTACCAGTTTTTGTTGGTCAAAATTGGTACACTGCTTGAAGTTGGTCATATTTTTTATCCATACTTGTTAATGTTTCTCATAATTTCATACCATTTATATACACAGCTTTGTCTTTAAACACGGGCATCGTGTTTGTCGTGCCAATACTCCTTTATTCATAGTATATAAATGTTTTAACAATACTTATAATAATATTTTACTGCCACCGAAGCGTGATGGTATGGGCGTCCGCTTTAGAAACTGGAGGTCGTGGTTTTCAAATCCTGCGGACTCAAATTTTTTCTCAATCGTTTCCCAGTTGATAACGTTGCTGGCGATCATATATTTTCCTGTAAAGAAGATGATCCATGAAAGTTGGATGGGCTCATAAATATCGGTCCTTTGGCTAATCTCTCTCGGTCTAACGTCCCATCGGATTATTAGGGTAAAGGAGGATTGAGTGCACCTGGTACACTTGTGCACTGTAATAACTTCTGCGTGTTGGCTGATCTGTAATATAGATCGGCCAACGTAATTGAAATCATCTCGGAGAAGATTTTTATTTTAATGACATAAGTAATGCAAACTAACCTTAAAAAAAGTCCCTCTTTAGGTATATTTGTCTTTGTCCTATCGTATGATACCGAAAATATTTTGCGTCAGAATTAAACATAATTGTTGCGAGAGGACTAATTTGTATAATATTTTTGAATCTATCTTAATTAATCTATATATATGTGTATATGAATTAATTGCTGTTCGTTAGTCTTGCTAAAACTTAAAAACGGCTGAACCGATTTGGCTAATTTTGCTCTTAAATTGTTTGTGGAAGTCTAGAGAAGGTTTAAAAGGTAAATAAATAAAATATCGAAACTGAAAAAAAGTATATCTTTTTACCTACATTTTTTTTTGAAAATCAGCCTATTACACTCAAATACAGTTAGTATATTTACTACAGTTGTCAACTAACTATAGATTTTTGAGGTAGTACAAAGTCTGCCGAGTCAACTGGTAATTAAAAAATATTTGATTTAAATTATTTTATGGATAGAAATTTAAATTACTCTTTCAAGTATATTTCTCCAACACATAGGACAGCCCCAAGCAACCCTACGTCAACCCTTGATAGTAAACCCCTTTCTTATATATATTTGACGTTCATTCATAGTAATTTAATAAACAGATGAGATATTCACAAATACTATCCATTCTATAGGACGTTTATAAAAGAATTGAATCATTCATCTAAGTTACATACCATTCTTTTAGGAATGCCGATTAATAGAGTATACATTGATCCGTTAACGATATTGACGGCCATCAAAAGATTAGTTCTCTTGATCTTTTGCCATACAAGATTAGCTCCATTACATAGACGCTTCATTGGTTATGGTTTGCATCCAAGTCATATGAGTGCATCTGGATCATGTCTGAACACTATATCTATAAATTAGTTCTTATTTGCATTACGCAATATTATACATTATTAAGCAAATTACTTTTCGGATTTTATCGCGTTTATTTACATTTAAATCGATGTCTGAATCATCTTGTCAGCGCCGTGGTCAGGAGATCTTCAGTATTTCTGTTCAAAATATGCTGTCCGGGCTATCTATAACCTAGGTCCCCGAAACACTTTGCGGGACTTTTTTGGTAAGACAGGAATTCTAACACTATCGTACTTTTAAACATTTAAAAATATTATGCATGTACAAAAAAAAAATCCTGAGAAGGAGTCAAAACCGCGAAGGGGACAGATACATGTAGAGATACACATAGAGAAGAGCCCTTAGACCCAGGTTTAGATTGCCAAGAACAAAAAAAAATATGTCTGTTAACTATGTAGGAAAGTAAAATAAGTTAATTAGCACAAGTGTTGCCATGACGTCGGCATTCGAATTCTTTGATCGAAAACGCGTATTATTTTATGAGACATTGAGGACCAAGATATGTGAAAATAATTTATAAATAATGATTCCGACACAGGCATATCCCTTGGCAACTGCTTAAATTGAGTGTTAAATTATGCAATATTCGGTTCTTCTCTGGACAGGTCAAAACTTCCAAACCGGTAGCAGATAGATGTTCATAAGAGCCTAAATTTGGGAAAGAATATTCAAATTAACATTTGTAAAGCTACTTTACCCTACATTAAATACTCTGATAATTGCTCGACTTAAAATGCGTTCAAACGTCTAACTTAAAAAACATGAACAGATTTTTGCAATTATGTGCAAATCATGAAAAATATGTGCAAATTAGAAATGCCATGTGAACCATACGACAAATCTGTTAGCTACTCTTGTATTTTACGTCACATTACACCAGAATAAATATATTTTGCGTTACTTTATGAAAGTTAATGTCCATCGCTTTGTTCCGAAAGCTCCACTGGGTACGACTACCGAGTAGTTGCAATACCAAAAAAAAACATTTAGTTTTGATAATCTTATTAATTATTAGCTTTGCTTATAATAATTAACATTTTTATTGTTTTTATTAAGATTTAATAACGTAAAGTTTATGTGTCCGACCATTTTTAGCATTCTATTTATACTTTTTATAAAATTCAGTGTTGAGTCAGACGGCTAAACTTTTTTTTACTGATTATATGAAATATTATAAAAAATATTGATGATCCGATATAGAGCAGTAAAGAACTATAAATAGACTTATCTAATTATGTGAACCTACTAGTGTTAATAGGAACTTAGGGTCGGAGGTTATATTAATGATAAAATTGGGAACAAATAACTATGGCTAAATGTTATTACATTAAGTTTTTAATTTTCTATCTGTGATGAAGTTCTCACAATTTTTATAGAATTTTGTAGAAACAATTATTATTGAAAACCATAAGATAAGACCGGTGGTAGGTCCCCTTTACAGGGAGCGTCTGGTCAGGTACCACTGCGTGCCTATTTCTACCGCAAAGCAGTAGTGTGAAAACACTGTGTTCTAGTTCTAAGGGCACCGTAGCCAGCGTATTTACTGGGTAAACGAGACTTAACATCTTATGTCTCATGAGTAGCACCGCTGGTGACCTATATTGCCAATTCTATGGGCGTCGTGCTGCCTACACCCATCATGAATGACTATTGCGTTTACATGCTATAGAAAGATAAAGGTTAAAAAATTAACTTTATTTAACCACAATGTATCATCATTAGTGCTATGAAGATAAGTACTAATAAGAAAATTTTAGTACATTTCCAAATATAACATAAAATGAAAGAATCTATTTCTATATTTGCCAAGCTTAGAGTAGCCAGTTCAATGATAAAATCTTTTAGTTCTACAGGCATAGTTGTTTAAACTAATAAGCGACAGTATACCCATTCTATAAGTAACATTTAGCACAATGAAGCGAATAGAATACATTATTAGGTCCAGAAATTTTATATCAAACCTAAGCTAGGGAAAGATAAACTTAATGTTAAAAATGTAACCCATTACAACAGTGCGTGGTAACTATTATATTGAATTTGAAATTAAAAACAACACAAGACGTATGACGTCACTTAAATAGTTACAGTTAAATGTAGCCTACATACATGACTGTATATGGTACATTGTTTAGATAATTCATTTTGTCGTATGTATATGGCTACATTGTTTAGATTAATTCCATTTTGTTCTTCAGCTCAGGTATAAATTAAGCTCTGTTTACGTTTCTTCATCTTATTTTTATCGAAATTTCTAGTTGATGGTTCTGTTACATTCGTAAGATTTCTTTGTCACATATCTAGAGCCCTATCGTAAATCTGCAAGACAAACAATTTTGCCACCAAAATACTAAGGGACGTTAACGAAAGCCACTGACATTATTTAATGTATCTTTCTAAAGTTTCATGATTATTTAAACAGCAAAATAATTAGACTTTCTTTAACATATTATATATTTTTTTAATGATCAGATTCATTATTACCAAATTTCGAACAGGCTGAGAATTTTATTCTTTTATTAAACGGGGTAAATACTTAAAATTGTACTTGAAAGTTCTCGAATATTTCTGAAAAAACCCGTCAGAGTTAGCGGTCCGAGTCTGAGGTGGAGTACCATCCAGTATTAAATAGTCACAGCTTAAACTGTTACTACGGTTTACTAGATAATTGCCTATGAATCATATCATAGCATAATAAGTATAACGTACAACAAACTATAACTTCGAAAGGATAAACGAAACCATCGCTTAATTGTGGTGAAACAACAAGATAAGTTATGTTAAGCTTAATTGCTATGAAGAGATTTAAAATAGACAGTGTTGATTCATTTTCTTGAATCAAACCATTCAGCGCCATCTATGAGATCTTTATGGAAAACAATAAGCGTCTTTTGCGCCTTCCTTAAAGGCCATGCGCATAAATGTTACCAAAGTTTTTTGATATACGACTATAATACATTGTAATAAAGTCCAAATCGACTTGTAACTAACGCGCGTGCGCTGTTCCATTGATTTCTTCTGTCAGATTTGACTATCGCTGTGGTGTTAAAAATCTATGCAAAGGGTTTTCAATTTGTGATAAACAAAAAACAAATGTGTTCCTAAGTGTAAGTGAAAGAAATGAAAGTAATACGTAAGTAGCTTATACCACCAATGTTTTTCTTTCACAGAACTTCACTGTTTCACTTATAATATTTACGATTTGAATATCGATTAGGTGTCTTTATTTTATATTATCGAGCGGTAAAAATATGTGAAAAAAGCAATATTTTGCTCACCCGAACCCAACAAAACCATGATCGTTAACTACATTTGTGTATATGTTAATTTGTAACATACCGAAGAAGCAGCTTTAGATGCAACTACATTTCATATGTCTATATTGATATCTATGAGATCTATACATGTCTACAAACTAACACATTTGTGAACATTTCGCAATCGAAATGTATATTTGGCCTTTATGAGAGTGAGTTAAGTTTTTCTTCTTTCATTACTCTTTCTCCTCTTTTGGATTGTAATGAATAATTTAATTTTTCATTATATATACATAAATAAAACTAAACCTTCTTTTATTGATAATGTCCTTTCGGGTTTGTGTTAATCTATATTGTAAGCCTTCAGAAATATAAAAATATTCTTAGCTCCTAAACATTAAGTCTGCGAATAATTTAAGATTTTTTAATTAAGTACTATATCATTTTGTGTCTGGCCATGATTTAGTTGACATACGCGTTAGCCCTTTTGTGGTCACGATGTAGGTGTTGGGACTCGTAGTAATCCTCTTTTATGCATTATTTTGGCTCAAATGTAACCAAAGCGCGGTGTATAATAAAGGAATTCGTGACCCGTGCTGTACGGATCCAATGTAATCGCATAGTATTAGGGTGTTATCGGACGATAATACGATGGGCCGTGTAGCGAGGGCGCCCTCTTTAGCAGCCCTGCAGGCATTGATTTGTGACACACGGCGATTAAAAATGAAGTATATTTTATCAATCTTTTGTTGTAAACCCAGGGAACATTGCAGTTCCCTGGGTTATAGTGTCTTTGGGGCCGTAGTCTATTGAGAGTTTAAAGTTTTTTTCAATTTTCATCAAATTTTTGGACAATCAATTAATAAGAAATTTTAAGAAAACGCCTGCACTCAATCTTCTGTCTTCGTACTTGAGCCACCTGAACTCAGAGGGTTGACGTGAATGGTAAAAGATCTCCAGGGGCCCCAGGTAAATATGGGTGTCCCATCAAGGTCTATTCTTGGGCCTTTCTCTTTCTCATCTATATAAATGATTTACCATATGTTATTAATAAAACGACGAGATAGTATTATTTGCTAATGATACTTCCTTAATTTTTAAAGTTAAACGACACACATCAATAAATGACGATGTAAATAATACTTCTCTAGAGTGGCGCACTGGTTTAGTGTCAATAATTTGCTACTGAACCAGAAGAAGACAAAATGTATTAAATTTATGACTCCAAATGTAAGACCTGAGTAAATGTGAAGTGTTTATAGATGAGGAAGAGATAGACGTTGTTGAGTCAACCGTGTTTTGGAATAACAATAGATACCAGATTGCAGTGGGGCCCTCTTATTAATAGACTGTCGAATAAACTCAGCTCTGCAATATACGCTGCCAAGAAAATCAGACAATTAACTGAAGAGACAGCCCGGTTAGTATATTTTAGCTATTTACACAGTGTAATGTCTTATGGCATTCTATTGTGGGGAAGTGCGAGCGGATACTAATACATCTTTGTCCTCAAAAACGAGCTATTCGAGCGGTTTTATAACCTGGGCCAAGGAATCCCTAGAAAATTGTTCCCAGAGATTAAAATACTAACTGTTACTTCTCAATACATTTTCGAAAACCTAATGTATGTGCAAAAAAAATAGAAATGATTTTCTTAGACATTGTGATGCACATAACATAAATAGACTGCGAAGAATAAGTAAATCTTTATGGGACAATGTATACGCTTCTACAACAAAATCCCAGTAAACGTTCAGAATTTAACTGTTAATAAATTTAAAAAAGTAGTAAAGGAACGTTTATGTGTTAAAGGTTATTATGACATAAATGAATTTATAAATGATAACACAGGCTGGTAATGGAATGCTCGCTCCAGGCTTTTTCAAGTGTAATATACGTATGATAGTACTGTATGTAGCTCATAAGAAAATTTATATGTATATATTTGATTATTTTAAAAGATGACAAAATAGGCCCGCTGAGTTTCTTTCGCCGGTTCTTCTCAGGTCGGAGGCGTCCTATTCCGAACCGGTGGTAGCGTCCTTGACAATCAATAAGCGAGTGTTACACTTCTATATTGAATAAAGATATTTGAATTTGAATTTGAATAAATTTGAGTAACTACTATGCGAAAAAATAAAATAAATTTAGCTTACCTAAAATTTCTCTGTGATTCGTTTATGTTTAGTTTAAAATTGTTTTCGTTATTCCGTAAAGAATTGTATTTATGTTAAAGATTCATTGTTGGTATTTATTTAATCAATATCTGGCAACTCCGCTTAAGTAATGACATCAAGACTATAAGAATCTCAGCTTTAAAAGTGAAGAAAAAATATTACACATATACACAATGTTTTATACCCGCTGCTGGTTGATGCACACTTACTCAAAGTTTATTCAAAATATTTAAATTGTTGGTATTAAAAAAATATTAGTACAGTATTAGTTTTTTCTTCTGAAAGCTTGTTAAGACCATTTTTACGTGAAAAAAATATTTAATTTTACGTTAGAAAATGATAAATTAAGAGTCGAGGAGGGAATTCGTTCCACTAGCGTATTATTATATATATTAAGCATTTTTGCAAAAACCCCTATAATTCCCTGTGAAAAATGCGTTCCTTTTAACTTGTTGGCCGTGTGTCACGGCTTTATTCGTCGCTTGTGACGGACACCCTGACATACGGAGCGCGCACTTGTCACTACAGGCGCATAATTTGTCCTCCATTATGGCTTTATTTTATACACTGTACCCTGTAATA
Source organism: Lamproptera curius (assembly GCA_029286875.1). Classification (NCBI taxonomy): domain Eukaryota; kingdom Metazoa; phylum Arthropoda; class Insecta; order Lepidoptera; family Papilionidae; genus Lamproptera; species Lamproptera curius. The sequence goes on along the minus strand of JAGSMT010000041.1, from coordinate 46,031 downwards.
AAGTGGGGTCCGATTAAAGATTGGTCTCGTCTTTCCAACGCAACAACTGTTCGATTCGGAACGGGGAGGGGGATAAGGATGAAATTATTCATTTGAAATATTGAAAATGTACCGCGCTACATTTTAAATAACCGGGCACCTGTTTGCCCCCTCGAATGACATATTAGACTATATTGTTTTCGATTGAACAAGTGCGTGATCTTTATCTTGATACGGTTTTGAATAAAATTAATATGCGGCCTGGATTTTAATAGATACTCTTTAGTGGAAAAATATGAAACGGAGAACGTAAAAAAGTTTGTGCATAAGCACAGAACTTTTACAAATATCTGTAGTCGAAATATCGCATGCCACGTAAGATGTCTATAATTTGTTTTAATAATCGTTATAGTTTAAATATATATTAGCTTACGATATTGCCAAAAAAATTATATAGAGATCTTTAGATTATTTTTGTGCCTCGTAATACGAATGTTATTCTAAGCATAAAAGATTCGAAAATCAGCCCGTTTTAAAATGTAAAAACAAAATTTCGGCTTCACAAGTTTCAAACGTTCATATTGTTAAAAATCTGAAAAACTTAGCAGTGTTTTAAAATCAGTTGCAATTTCAAATAACCTAGTGTATATCACAATTTCCGCAATCCATAGAAAATCCAATCTCGCTCGCGCCAAATTTTTTTATGGGCAATGACAGACGTAATAGCCGGGGTAGTTGTGAAATGAGGTGTGAATATTGCATCTCAGCGGGTCGTCGCCGGAGCCCCACCGGGACCCAGCTGTCCGGTCGCCGCACCCTTTGCGACTAACAATGCCCTCGGAATTACACACAGGTAGCTTACGCGCCCCACACTCGAGCTGTATCCGTATTTGTCGATTGTCGTTCAAATTGAGAACGCGTGCCAGTTTTTTAAAAAAAGCTACACGAGTGGCCAGTGACCAGTTACAAATTCAATTGATGATAACTAATGATTTTAAAAACATGGTGACTGACGTAAACATAAAATAATAAAGAAAATGTTAGTGATTTATATCAAATTAAAAATAGAAAAAATTCTGTACTATCATTTGGTAAAGCGTTTCACTTTATTTTGTATTCACCTCTTTATAGTACCTAGCGACCTTTTAATGTTATTTACTTTTAATTTATATAGTACATAATGCCATGAATACTTAACTAACCAAATACGCTGTAATATCCCGACAATCATTGAAAAAAAAAACTTATATATTAGAACATATTTCTTTACCACGAAAAAATGTTTGATAAATGAGGATGTAAATATTATTTTTATATTTAGATATTATTATATTTAAAACAAGAAAACTTATCTACATACATAGAACACAGTGAATGCTTTTTGATTTATTTGTTGTCTAATATCGGTTGAAATTACTTAAATTTTGCGTACAGCATAAGAGGATTTTTCTTATGCTATATTACAGGGTCATAGTCTAGTGTTTTATATAATCACAACATGATGGCTGCGTACATTTTATTCGCGTAAAAATTATAAATATAGCAAATACATATAACAAAATATTATTTCGTTATTCCAGTTAGCTTCGTATTACTGATCAATGCATTTGCTTCGGGTATGCGCCGTGGTCCACACCACCCACACGGCCAATCATCGAAAGAGAAACATCATCATCACAGGCCAAAAGGTGATGACTCGTTGACAGGTGAGACAGGAGTTCTTCATGACGTTAAGTGAGTACACATCTTGCTTCTTTCATAACCATAAACCCAAGTCAAATCAAGTCAAGTCAATGACGCGGTCGGCTTTTAATCCATCCGGATTTACTCGAATATCGGATTTTCGCCGACGACGATCTAACCTCCAAAACCCAAAGGGTATAGTGCATTTTAAGGACAATCTAGTTGTCAGTCAATTTGAATGATCTGAAATTACATAACGACTGCCAAAGTGTGTTTTGACAATCGGAACCGACTCTTTACATGCCCGTCAAATGAATCATATTACTTTTCAGACAATTGGAAGATCGGCCCATATTGTCCTTACCAACTAGAAAGACCGATAACACACAGTTGTTGCCATGCAGGATTCGAACCCATGACCTCCCGTTTATAAAGCAAGGGCCAATTACGCTAGGCCACGGAGGCGGTTTTGAGTATTTTAGTATTTCTATAAGGATTTCTCGACTCTGATAGCAATAATCGTCGATAACATCACAAGTCCTTTATTTTGAACAGGCTAGGCATAATATTATAGTTTTTACCGCACCTGACCTTTTCCCGTGGATCCTGTCAGATGCTTACTGTTTAATCAGTTTATATAATTACTTTAATTTTGTGTGTGAATAAATAATTTGTTATTCTTTAAATAAAGAGAATTAAACTTGTGTGGAGTAATACATAGCTAACATAAAAGAAGTTTCATCACTTTACCTAATCTTCCTCTTCTTTCGCGTCTAGGCAATAGCAGACTAAAGCATAAATGGTTTTGCCCCATTCAAGTTTTTTATAAAACTTTGTATACTGTTATTTTAGCGATATGCACTGCCAAAGAAAAGGCGCAATTAAATTAACTAATAGCAACGGAGTGACGTTGGTATTAGTTATCATGATTGACACCTCGGTGACAATAATTCAATAAGAAAGCTAGACGTATGATGTCACTTTGTTATTTTATGAGTTGCATTGTTTAATTCACATCATCAGTCTGTGTCAGTCCACTGCTGGACATAGGCCTCCACTAAGGCACGCCTCCTGTTGCACGTTGCACGCTGGTCTAATGCGGGTTGGTGAGTGCACCGATCTTTGACATGCCTATCCGACGCATGGATCATCTTACGTTTCAGACGATTGGGTGATCGGACTAAATTGCTCAGGAAACAACAATGAAAATTTGTTGAGTCCCCGTAGCATTCAAACCCACGTTCGGACAATACGAAGGCAGTTTTTGTATTAATGTTGTCTTTTATTTAGCCCCTGAATATTTTGGTTTAAATATAGCGAATTGCTGTACTATAATTTCACTCTTCGTTATATTCAGTGTAAAATAGTATACAAATGACATTATAAACAAAATAAAGTTTATGATTTAACAGTAACACTATTCAAAATTCTTACGATAGGTTTCGTGTCGGAGTCATATCTCGATTTTCTTAAAAAAGATGAATAAAATGTTTACTTTATCATTACTCTTTTTATTAAACAGGCACATAGAAGAAGACATTAAAATTCTGTCTTCAGACGATCTAGCGCAGATGACACAAGAGGAGTTGGAATTCTACTATTTTACAATTCACGATTTCGATAAGAACTCGAAATTGGATGGTTTAGAAATGTTGAAGGTAATTTCGTAAACGCTGAATAATTTTTACATTACATTAAAGTATACTCTATAAAATTTTAGAGTGTGATTTATTATTATGTTATTTATTATTTTTTATTTATTTATCAACATCCTCATCATCATAAATAGCCTTTAGCAGTTCACTGCTGGACATAGGCTTTTTTTAATGAACGCTGAAGGCTGATCTTGTTGACGTCTATTAAAAAGAGATTTCATAATAGCCAAGTTGTTCAGGCGGTTTAGCAAATTGATTAATTGCACTTCAAACACTATCCGCCGTCAAGTATTTATTTATAATGCTTTCGAATTAATGTGAAAGAATTGATCTTCTGTTATCTAAAATAAATAAATATAATTGTAACCTAGTCTTAACCGTGCGTTTAACATTATTACCGTATTTATAAAATTAACAATGTTTATATATATTTTTTTAATCTATACATATAAACACACAAATTTATCTGTTTTAAATGTAAATCCTTCTGTGTTTGTGTGTGATATTTTTTACAAATGGTGAAGAATTTTGGCACTACCGTCCAGTATTAATGATTTATCTAGCGTACGAGCAAAAATAATAAATAAAGGTTCAGGCTAGCCTGTTTTTTTTTGCCTTAATGATAAAATGTTTTGTAATTAAAATGCGAGGCGGATGCCAAGGTTAAGTCAATAAAGATTTATAAACGCCTGCCAAATGCATTCTGAAACGCCGATTTTTCTGACACTGAATCATTGTCTGTTTAATACTATATTAACAATCAAGACGTGAATATGTTAAATAATATTTATCTGTATAATATGTATTTATTTACAAAAGAAAGGTAAGTTTATGTATTTATCAGTTATCTAGTTTCCATAGTACAAGCTTTGCTTAGTTTGGGACTAGATGACGTTGTGTTATTCGTCCAGAAATATTATTACTATTATTACATGGGAATATAAATATGTTCTGCGACTACATCTACCTTATATTCTGAATTTTCTTCTGTGGTAGGAAAAGCTTTTGTGGCGTATATGTATAAAAATCAAATCTGCCACAAATTGCATTTTCATAAAAAAATAAGATGGTCAGCATTATTTAATTTAAATAAATAAAATAAGTTTATAATTAATGATTAATAAATATATATGTAAATAAGTATAATAAAAACGTGCGTTGACATTTTAACAGTATTTCAGGCAGTATATCATACATACGAACATGAACATGACGACTCTGATTTGGAGTCTTCAATTGAACCGGAAGTGGACAATTGGGATGGCTACGTCGGTAATATTATTTGTATTTTAGTAATGCTTATTGACAAGACCTTTAACGAAACGTAATGTATTAATATCAAACATTGAATAACGAGCAAAGGCAATAGAATACATAGATTTTCGATGTGAATTTTCAAATAATGGTTTTTCTGCTTTTTGTGTTGTGATTCTTCGATATTTTTTTTTTATATTTCATATTAACTTGATTGCTTAATATAGTTCGCTCATTTAATGTTAAATAGTTAATTTAAAGTAAATTAGGTTAAAATAAGTTTGCTACAAATAATTTTTTGGGTATTTATCTTTTAAAAAATTGAGTCCAAAGTGATTACGACGTTAAAATATTTATTTACTGTATAATGGGGTTTATTATAAAAAAAAAACCTAAACTAAAACTGTCTGGGTGTTTTGTATTTACATAATATGTTTTAATTTAAGAAAGAAAATTAAGTCTATTTATTTATCAGTCCTCTAGTTTTCACAGCTTTGCTTGGTCAAGACAATGTTGTGTTGCTCGTCCAGAAATATTTGTATGTATATTCGTCTTCATTTTCAGATTTAGTCGATCGTACATTTAGAGTCCGACGATATTGATGGCGATGGTTATGTTTCCTATGCTGAATACCGTGCGGCAAGATTACATACTCCCCCAGAACTAATTCCAAGAGTCGTGCTGGATCGATAATCGATAACTAATAATTTAAATCGTATTTAATGAAATAGGTTAATCTGTAATGGCACTAATATTAACTAAAAGAATGTAAATAAATGGTACATTAAAGTAATCTTGTATATAATTTTATTCGAGTATACGTTGTGATGATACTAGCAATAGCACTCCGTTTAAGACACTATAGTTCCTTCTTCCACTGTTAAATCTGCATGTTACTTCCGCTTTAAACCGGAAGTACAATATTTTTTTTAGTTTCACACACTTCATAAATCTTGATGGTACATAGTTGAAATGATTAAAAAATAACATTTATACAATGTTAATGTGCAAAGTGATTACTTTGCAATCTCTGTTTACCAATGAGTATGATGCTATTTGAATTCTATGTGAATGGAAGCCCATTATTTTATTGCAATAATAATGACCTAAAAATTACGTATTGGCGTTCATGTAAATCACTTGTATTGCAATTGTTTTGCATCTCTCAAGACAAAGGTTTAATACGGAAATGCTTTTTTGTTTTATTGACTAAATTATATTCATTTATCATATCACTTAACCAAACAGAAGCAGATGTGCGTTATAATTAAAATGTATATGTATAGCGTACATTTCATGTAACGTCATTTGTTTTCACGATAAGCATTGATATTCTTTAATTGGTTTATTTTCCTTTCTTACATCGTTTAACGAAACTCTATACGACAACATAAATGCATAGTCCCTTCAATATCATTATATAGAGTTTAGAATGTTCATATATTGAATTTAGTTATAGCATCCATCGAATGTAGTTTACCCTCCTACGTGAAAGATGTATTAAATGTAGTTGGTTATATTAAGCCAGTAGTAGAAATGCTTTAATATAACAAGTAGAAAGGAACGAATCACTAATCAATATAGTTTGGGAAATAATTAATGAGATTTATTTATTGATTTTTTTATTTACTTTTAGTTTAAACCTAAGCTTATAATTATTAAGTTATTTTCAGATGTGAATGTTGTAGACTAATAATATTAAAGCTATAAATAGTTTTTACTCGCATTGGTATAGTTGATTACAAGGTTTTCCTTCTTCTCCCCAAATTGATGCCTGTTTTATACCACTCGTGATATTCTCATACTCAGACAGTTCGATGCTATTCCTGAAATGTATGAAATAATATTAAAAAACTAACACCTTTATGCTCCTCGCACAGAGGATTTCAGATAACTTCTTATTACAGCTTAAGATTGGGAAATTGGGAAAGGTTTTTTTGATATTTGCAAACATAGACTTGATATTTGACAACTTAGATCTGGAGCAAAGTTATACTAATAATCTGTTCATATTTTTCTTAGAATGGAATTTGGCAAATTTTTGGTAAACTATTACTGCAACGAAAAAACTCGTGAATCATATTACGTTAAAACGTTAAGGTAATCTTTAATTACAAGCATTATTCTTAAAACATGATGATGTTACAAAAAAAAATAAGATAATAAGAAAATGCGCGAGTTCTTACGCGCACTTAACGCGCCAGCTCTCTATATGTAAACTTGAATAGTTTACAGTATGCTAGGGAATTTATATTCGGTTTTTACCCTTGCCACAGCTTGGCTCCCTGCAGCATCAGCTCGGCTCCAGAAAAGTAAAGCGATGCCTGCTGAGGTCGTTGACAGGACAAGCGATATAAGCAACCGTAGTCTTTGCTCTGATGGCCGGTTAAGTAGCTCAGGTACAGCAGAACCTCGTCCTCGGTTAAGAACAGTTTTTCCTGGCTCTCTGTGACCGTAAGTCGATTATTTTATACTCAAAATTAATTAAAGAACACCAAATTATGAAGGATTAAGCAGATTTTTTACACATTTGCGGTAAGTTAGAATACATAAAATAGCAAGGACCAAGACTGTCGTCGTGAAATAACATAAAAACTTCTCAAATTTTTAGTGAGGGCCACACTGAGTAACTTGTTGAAGTTGGTAATACTATCAATAATAATAATATTATTATTAAAAATTTACATTTGAATTTTTTTCAATAATATTATATAACTTGCAAATAACTAGCCGCTAAAGCTAAGTGTTTAACGTTCTTAACGTTGTTAAGGGTTTTTACAAAGGGTTTAAAAACATTAGTTAAAATAACATTACCATAAGTATACCTAAACATACCTAAAGATAAAATAATATTTATATCTTCTACTCTTCCGTGTTTCGTAAACAAACGCTATACAGGTCTAAATCACAGCGGGCATTTTTTGCAAAAGCCGGACATTCGACAACCAGGTTGGGCAGGGGATAATCCTAACTCAATGGGATTACTTCGGACACGAGAAACGCATCAGACGCATATTGGATTAAGCCCTGGTCAGGGTTGCCACGTGCCGTACAAAGGGTTAACAGTGAGCAGCAGATGCCTGTAGCTTCCTGGTTTTTATGTTTATATGGTCAATTAAATGCATATTTAGTCACGGCCGCACTTTCAACAATGATGTGGACGCTTATCGGACACGTCTTTTCATTTTGAAACTGGGGATTAGAATATGGTTACTTAGTTTATATTCAGCTGTATTAAAATATTTATTTAGTTGTATTATACATTAATATATAATTTGCCATGGGCTAAGTAAGTTTTCTCGAAGCCTTGACGTAATAAATCTTTGGTAATATACATTTCGTAGTAATATAGATATGAAATCAGTGCTTAACAATTAATGTTTTGCACTTAAAATAATTAGAGCATGGCATAGAATTGTATGTCTCTAACATGTCGTGCCATTTTCATGTATTAAGTAATATCATATGATCATGTATAAATTTTCAACTTGCTTTCTTTTATGTAGCTATTATGTTACCGTATAAATATTTAGATCACTAAATACATAAGAAAATTAATACTAGTAATTTAAATTAATATTTTTTTATATTTCAACTTATTGCTTGGGACACGTATTCTTTACATTTTACATTTTTTAATTATTCTTACATATATCAAGTATATACGTAAATGGATACATTGATTATTTACATTTATACCAAAAAGATAAGAGCTTAATATAGAAAAACTAAATACTTATAAAACATGCGTTCTTTTAAATAATGTAATAACTTAGAGATAATCATATTATTTTTAATCATATCAACTTTTGATTTAAGGAAAAGAAACTAATATAAGAATAGCAAATAGGTGCATACCGTCGATACTCCTTCCATAATGATGACCACCCCACGCTCCTGCCCCGAAGAATCCGGCCGCAAGGATCAAAGCTTTAAGGATGACTAGGATTACCAAGTTTGTCAGGTTCAGACTTAATACCTGTAAACGAAATATCTAAATTTAATATAGTGTTTTATAAGATAATGCATACGTAAGCTACATTGATAGGGAAATAAATAACACAGTATAGACTATTTTTGCTTTCTTACCTTGATGTAGCTGCTATTAAAGTTGCAAAAAATGAGCATAATATCGAAAGAATCTTTAAATTCACATAAAATCTTATCTATTGCTATTATTTTGAAAAAAAAAGTAATTTATAACTTCTAAAGAATCAGGGGTGAGTAATCAAAAGGCATTTTTAAGTGTCTCATTGAAAGAGTTCTCCGAACAATGACTCACAATAGTTTTAAGGACCTATAGCTTGTTGCTCGCCGTCCTACGGCGACCCTGTGTTCAAACCACGTTGCGAGAAAGTTTATTGTATATTTAATTTTTTTTAATTTATCACAATAATATCACAAGATTTATTTTTTTTATTTTGCCATGAAATTTCTTTTATGAGAAATATTTAATAGTACTCGTATCTTTGGCAAACTTTACCTAAGACAATAGAAGCTAACACAACAGTAGCTCTCAATCATAAATATACCGATGGATATGTAAATATAACTTACTGAACGGTCAAGGAAGAATATTTAAAAAATTAGCGAAAGTTCATGCATTACTGCGTGCCATCTACGATTGAAGGTGCGATACGAACCTGCTTAACGCAGTCAAAACCAACCTGGCTGCTTCCAGTGGACCTCGCGAGGAAATCGTTCGCCAAACTGGACATCACCTGACCACCAGCGTTGCTTATCAAGTTTCCAGCAGACCCCAAGAACGACGAGCGACCGTATAAACTAGTATCGTTAGTACTGTCATCGAATCGGTCTATCGACTCTTTGAATGCTATAGGCGGCTTCTCACGTGGCAGGAACGCGCTGGTGTCGTAATTCTTCTTAGGGAATATCTTCTTTGCATACTGCGGTGAGGAGTAAGCTCCAGAATGTTCCGCGGAAGCCAACGCGGCCAGGAATAGTGGAACGTAAATCGCAACCATTTCGGGACGTCGCTAAAACAATACTGGTCCGTAAGGAAGCAGGTAGTCGACAATAGATTGCGATAGGATTTGAGCATGTCGTGACGTTGTACGCTATTTTATCTATTGCAACGGCGCTTTTGTTTGTCGCACGCACGATGACATCTCCTAATGGAGGCATTGTTGTTGCCCCCTTAGTGGCAATAGACCATTTTGTCGCATTGTTTCGCTGTTAAGTCGTTTGGTGTTTCACTTTAGTTGCAAGTAATTCGTATTTCCAATTATAGAAACATTTTGACGTCAAAGCTTATGCAAAATATGTTAGTAAATTTAGGTAAGATCGGGCTAAGATTCATGTTGATGAATGATGCACAGAATATTGGCTATCTAAGAGAACGTAATAGGCCATCGATATTGGATGTTTTAATTACTCTTTTTAAAGTACCTTGTTTATATTACAGACTCTTAAAGATAACATATATTATAAAAGAGTCTATAACGATATTCTCGTTATAAAGTCTTTCAAACATGCAGTTGTTTGACTGCGTCGAATAATAAACCGGAACACCTTTGTTCAAACGTTAATTCCAGTTCCGTAATACTTATGTGGGGCAACGACACCTTTGTATGACAAAATGACTGTGTGACATAACTAACGACATAAAAGTATTATGTCTTCGGCCTAGATAAGTGTCAGATGTTTAAAAAAAGCAGTTAAACCATCGCACCTTTTGCTTTTTGAATAAAGAGGAGTAGTAGTAGTATATACGTTATTATCTCAGTACATATTTTATATATCTATAATATTATTATTAATTTGTTAAATATTTTAAGACATTCTGTTTTAACTGCCAGAGGTATCGGCCCAATTTGATTCTTCAAAATTATATTAAGCGTCAAAGTTTTGTGATGATATAAAAGCTATGCCTGCCTCCGTAGCCTAGTGGTATGGGCGTGTGGTTTAGAAACCGGACGTCGTGGGTTCGAATCCTGCAGGGACTCAACAAATTTTCATTGTTGTTTCTTAGTCGGTTAGGGCAATTTGGGCTGATCACCCAATTGTCTGAAAAGGTGATCCATGCATCGGATGGGCATGTAAAACATCCACCCACCAATCCGCATTGGGCCAGCGTGGTGGGGTACGGTCCAAAAACCTTTAATGGATAGAGGTGCTTCGGGGGAGGCCTATGTCCAGCAGTGGACTATCACAGGCTGATGATAATGATAAAAGCTATGTTAATATAAATTTTCAATAATATGGTATATAAAAAATAAATATTAATAGTAAAAACAAAAAACAATTTATAGGTGAAAGAGTAGTAAACATTGATCCATACAAGCTTTCTGATTTATAATATTTGTAGAATTATCACTACGAAGTTTAAATGATAAAACTAAGATTTAGATTAATGTTAAAATGTTTATTAATAGGAGATAGAAAAATATGTAAGCACCGGATCAAACTTTAAACGTATTTTTTTAAAATATGCACTTTTCAACATAAAACTTTTGTCGTCCCTTACTGTCAATTAACAAATATTTACAGTAAATTGAAAATCAAGTATTTGATTGAGATTAAAATTGCTCCCAAATAGGCTTCGCACAGATAACGTTTTTCCTAGTTGACAGTAGCTTAGTGATAACTATTTTGCAGCACATACAGCTTTAAAAAATAACGCTAAATAACGCCAGGGTCGCAGGCCATCGTGGAAGTGTCCTTTAGGTGCCAGGAAGGAACAACGTAATGGTTTTAGTCGATGCGGTTCAGACATAACGCATCCTTGCCCCTGCAAAGATGGGTACGTGCAACCTTTTCCCAAATTTAAAAAAGAGGTTTCTGCTGTACCCTATAGAAAATTATATTCTAAGAATTTCGTTATATAGTTATATAGCATAGTGTCATTATGTTTGGAAAGATGATATTATACAGAATTTTGTCATCATCATCATCATCATCAGCCTGTGTCAGTCCACTGCTGGACATAGGCCTCCCCTAATGCACGCCACCGCTTCCGATCTTCGGCTATTCTCATCCAGCTCACACCGGCCACTTTGCGAATGTCGTCACTCCATCTTGCCGCAGGGCGTCCTACACTACGTTTGCCGAGCCTCGGTCTCCACTCCAGAACTTTCCGACTCCAGCGTTCGTCAGTTCTGCGGCTTACATGACCGGCCCACTGCCACTTCAGCTTACTAATCCGGTGGGCTATGTCGGTGATTTTGGTTCTCTGTCGGATCACGTCATTTCGGATGCGGTCCTTCAGAGATACTCCGAGCATAGCCCTCTCCATAGCTCGCTGAGCGACTTTAAATTGTAGGGCCAGTCGAACCGTAAGTGTCCAAGTCTCGGCACCGTAGGTCAAAACGGGTAGGACGCACTGATCGAAGACTTTCGATTTGAGGCTTTGTGGGATGGGTGACGAGAAAACTCGACGAAGCTTATGAAAAGCTGCCCAGCCCAGCCAAATCCTTCTGTTGGCCTCCCCTCAAAGTTGTTTTACCTAGTTGGAGCGTTTGCCCTAGGTAAACGTACTCGAAACAACTTCGAGGAAGGTGCCGTCAATGTGATCGGTCCCGGATCAACGTGCTCTTAAACATGACCTTGGTTTTACCCAAGTGCATCCGGAGACCGATGCGTGCAGAAGACCATTTTTGCAGGACCTTAGCGGTCTCAGCCATGATGACGATATCGTCCGCAATCGAAGAATATATCGCCAATCAATTTGGCACCGCTGTAAGGACTCGAGGAAAGACCAGATCTCGATGGAGTCAAAGCCTTCTCATAGTCCACAAATGCCATGCACAGGGCTGGTTATACTCATGTATCTTCTGTATAACCTGCCTCACTGTATGGATGTGGTCTATGGTGCTTAACCCTCCGAAACCCGGGCTGTTCTTGAGGTTGAGCTTCGTCGAGTTTTTGTGCAAGACGATTCGTGATGACCTCGAAAACAACTTATAGACATGACTCAGGAGCGATATTGGCCGATAGTTCTTCAAAGGGGTTTAATTACCTTTTTTGAAGAACAATACGACCATCCCCCAATGTCATGCCTCAGGAGTTCTCCCGGAGAGAAGGGCAGAGTAAAATAGACGACGGAGTCTCTTCAGCACCGGTTTACCGGCGGCCTTCAGAAGCTCCGTCGTGACTCCGTCCTCTCCCGGGGCTTTTTCATTTTGAAGTTGCTCAAGAGCCCCCTCGATTTCGTCTAGGCCGATTTCTGGAAGATCCTCCGACACATGGCGGGTAAGAGTGGCTCGAGAATCCTTCTCATCCGGCTCCGGGTGTGCTGAATGCGACGCGTATAACTGGCTGTAAAGCTTTCAACCTCCGAGAGAACCTCTGGTCTAGAAGCGACGACTTCTCCGTTCTCTTTGGTCAACTTCGTTAGATGGCTTCTTCCAAGCTGTTGTACGAAGACTTTGGACCCCCGGTTTTGCTCAATAGCTCTCTGTATTGAGAGCGTATTGGAGTGACGGAGGTCACGCCTTACCAGCTTGGAGATGGTCTTGTTAAGAACCCGCTGTTCTAACGAAGTGACGGTTGGATCATTTCGTCGCTTTGCCATGAGATCTAGTGTTTCTCCCGAAAGTTTAGACTTTTTGCCCGTACGTCGCAGACCGCAGAGTTTTGCACCCTCGTCCCGAAGAATTTCTACCACTCGATCGAGTTCCTCGTCAACGTCCACGTCGATTGTATTTTCCAAGGCAGCAAATCGATTTTCCAGATTGATCTGAAATGTGCCAGCGATATCAACGATAGGCTGGAGCAGATTAGGCCGGAGCGTAGACTTCATCAATCGGGACCGTTCAAGCTTCAAATCTATATTCAGGGTGCCTCTCAGAAGTCGGTGATCACTTCGGTCTTGAACCTCGCTGAATATGCGCTTTTTGTCCGATATAATGAAGTCTATCTCATTTTTGGTCATAGTATCGGGGCTCTGCCACGTCCATTTCCTTTGGGGCTGTTTCTTAAAGAACGAGTTCATTAAGAACAGCCCCTCTCGCGAGAAATTGACGAGCATTTGCCCCCTATGATTTCTGCTCCCGTAGCCATATGATCCCAGCATCGTTTCCCTGCATGCCTGTACTCCTACTTTGGCGTTGAAATCCCCCATGACGACGTTGAAGTGGGCCTGTGGTGTTATGAAGGCTCTTAAAGATGTCCTCTACATATCTTCGACATCATCATCCGGGTACGTCGACTTGGGTGCGTCATTGGATGAATTCAGGCTGTATTTATTGGTGGCTTTATCCCGGTACGCACCCTCGCCGACACTGGATCCATTACATTGTCAATGAAGGTTTATTGACAAGGAACCCGACTCCGCCCCTGTGATGGTTTTCTCCCTGCCTGGAGAAGTGGCCCGATTCTGGGTTAGAGTATCCTCCCCTGCGGACCATCAATCCCACGTGCCATCTTACCTCAGTTCCTCTTCCAGTTGGGAAATGAGAATCTAGCTGTAGCGTCGTCAGTTGTATGTTGCAATGGTCAGTTGGTTTTGGGGCCTACGTCTCCCGGGATTCTTGCTTTTCCCCGCCTGCAGTTACCTGCAGCCACCGCCTTGGCGGAATACAGGCTACCGGGAACTGGGGCCGGGGCGTTTTCGTCTAACCATTGGGGTTTTGGACCATCCACCACGCTGGTCCAATGCGGGTTGGTGGATGGGTCATATTATTAACTAAAATATTACTTGTATTTCTATCTGCGACAATAACCGTAAAGAGAGTTTTCCTTCAAATAGATAACTTTTAAGTGCATATGTTACTGATATGAATAAAGAAATAGTAGATGATATCAATACCCCCTCTGCAGCGAAGTGAAAGTTTTACGCTACTTTGCTCTTGTATATAATGGCAGATAAACCCGCAATGTTCCACGTCAACGATATTCACTCTCGCCTTGTTGGAAAAGTAGTTCACTGTGGTTTTCATAGGTAAAAGTGGTTTCGATAAATTTGATATTTATTAAAGTTACATAACAAGGATGATATTATAGTAATGATGAGTAAGCTAAGCTTATAAACATAAAACAAGATTTTGTTGTTATAAATAATCCATTAAAAATTAAATAAATACTTCGTTACTAGAAAATTTATACCTACACACCAGCTTTAAAGCACACTTCGTACAATTTATAATATATGGAATATACAGTAAATTACATTTAAATGAAACCATTGAATAGCAAAATTTAAAGTAACAAGTTTTAGTTGTAAATACAATCGCTTTAATGACATTAATACGTTGATGATTAAATGATTTTTATTACTGCCTATTACATAACCTTATTGTTCAAAATAAAATATAAGTTTAATATAAATACCGTATTCATAGGAACGAAGTAACGTGGTAAACATGGCCTTCTTGTATGTGAATAGTTGCTCAGTGACAATTATCTTGGTAAGAATGACAATTCTTCAAATAAAAAAAACTGTAGTCATAGATACAGGTCAATTTCCTTGCTGTGGGTTCTATTGCTCACATTGTCTCCATGCTATTGTTTATTTTCGGAACACATTGGTGTACGCAAAATATCATTTGCGGTTTTTTCTAAAATAAAGACATTTTAAAGAAAAAAACGCGTATGCATGCGGCGGGTGGGCATGTAAAAAGTCGGTCCACCCACCAACCCGCATTGGACCAGCGTGGTGGGATCGGTCCAAAACCCCCTAATGGATAGGGGTGTGTTAGGGGAGGCCTATGTCCAGCAGTGGACTATTACAGGTTGATGATGTGAAAGATCTAGACTTTTTCAATCAAGCTGGATTTCAACTTCTTGTTAAGTACAAGAATTCATTTAATGCCCTTAACGCCAAATACGTTGGGACACCCAACACTCCCTACACTTAGTAATGTAGGACAATACACAGATATGGCATCGCCCCCAGTGAGGTCGACCTTACACACTCTTTGCTATAAGATGTTATAGCTTAACACCAAATTAGATAGCAGCGTTGCTGGAGTTTCTTGCGCCACTTTTTCTCACAGCACCGGCGCTTTGAAAAGTGGTAGTAATGTTAATTAGAGCTCTTTAAGCAGTAAAAAGGTCCTCAAAACATCCTTAAGAAATTGTCTGAACCTAGCCGAGGTCTCGACCCACCTAAGCATCCTCGATTCAGCATGCCAACGGGAACCATAAAGTGGCTGCCCAAGCCTGTCGCTCGCCAGCGCGCAGTGGGCGGAACGTCTTGCACCCAAGAAGAAGCTATCTAAGCCCCCGTGCTTATTACGTTCGAATAAATGTTAAGTCAGTGTCCGTGTTACAAGGCCGTGTGATAAGGCAGTCCTCACTGCCATTTACTCGTCTTACAGTCGACCGATCGTCGGCGGCTCCGTCCGTACCGAACGTCGATGATCCGTAGCCGACGAATTTCAAAGTTAACACGTACCATCTGTACGTTGACTTCACTTCTAAAGGGTTGGTCCTAGTTCGAAGGAACAAAGATTCCTTGGACTCATTGTTCTATAACGCATAAAGTCCAGTAGAAACTGGTAGCTTTACATCATAGTCAAAAAAGCCCGGGCTCCTGGGGACCCTCAGTTTCACCTGTGGGAGGCATGTGTAAACGGACCCCCGCACCCGGTATGTTCTAAGTGGGTTTCTCCACAGAGCACGAGATGCAGTCAAAAAAAAAAAAATGTATTGTAGTTATGGTCAATCTTTTTACTTGTAACGCCATCTATCCACCATTTTTTAAATTGTAAATAAAAAAGCTTTTGTAACTATTAATGACTTGAATGAATTTCATAGATGGCAGCGTTAGTTTTAAAGAAATAAAAAAATAACCTTAACAAAAAACTAATTTTGTAATTGTAAATATTTTCTTATCACGAACAGTTCCCACATATGTTTACAAAAACATTTCATTTTCCTTTCAGTAGCGGCATCTAGCGAAAAGTGAACTAAGTGCTCAGAAACAACTCAGAAATGGCAGTTAAAATAATAGATGACTCTGCATGCAAACTGAATACTTTTCCTGAATGATAATCTTAATTCCGAATTTCAGCAGATGTCACTATTATGAACCTAATTTATTTCTATGAAGAAAATATTTTGGTTGGGAGTATATTAAAAAAATACATTCAAGCACCAAAGCTTATCACGTTGCGCAAATAGTTTACTGTAATCAAAAAGTTCTGTCAACTAGCTATAAATAAGCACATAATTTTGCAATTTAATAAAAACAGATAACAAGAATAATTACTTTTTTATTTTAAGTTTTTATCTTCTGATTATCTCGTGATAACAGTAATTTGAATGTAATAATCGGAATAAAAATATTTATATATAATTAAAAATTTGCTATCGCTCTTTAAAGAGTTGTTCTTGAAGCGATTGAAAGTACCTATTTTTTAACCATTTACAGCCAGTTATTATAGGGTCGACTTTTAATGCATCTATTTTGACCTTAATAACTTTTTTAAGGAAGAGCAACTGGCTCGTCAACTGTATTCATTCTTAACAGTAGTGACTAATTTGTGATGTCATCTTACTATTCAGGCGATATGGTGATCGGATGTTTGACTGTGTAAAATTTGTCGATAAATATATAAATTGAACAAATAAATATTTATATTATTTTACTTAATTCTTATGCATCTTACCCCAGACTGAAAAAAGAAGAAAAGGAAGGGCTCTTCTTTGAATTAATTCCGTTAAGGTCGCCATTAGCTGTATACAGACCTTTACGAGGATCCTTAAGTGAAGTAATATTGTATTTGAAATGTAAATACAGCCTCTGTGTATTTAGAAATGAGTTATTCCTTTCAAGTTAATGCGAACATAAATTGTAAGGATTACATTTATAAAACTGTGCGGGATTATGTAATATAACAAAAGCTTGCTTTTTAAGTAATTAATAAATTGTGATTATTTTATCATTCCAACAAAGCTTTCTTACTTCTCTGTTTAAATGGGGTGCAAATTAAAAAAAAAATCAGGTTTGAAACCATCAAATCAAATCAAATTGCCCTAACCAACTAGGAAACAACAATGAAAATATGTTGAGTCCTTGAAGGATTCGAACCCACGACTTCCGGTTTCTAAAGCATACGCCCATACCACTAGGCTACGGAGGCAGTTAGTCAGATTAGACACCAATAAAACATAATTAATTGTTTTGTTTACGCAAATACTACACATTATAAAATACGCGCACATAATATAATAGCTGGAAAGTGTTCGAAACATAACATGTAAAATAAACGCGATAAAATCCGTAAAAGTCCTTTTATTTACCAATAAAACAGTTATAGTGGACTGACGTTCTGTGACGACTGCAAACAATTGTATTAACAAACGCGCCGGCTTTTAATATTCCGACAATAATTCAACTCATGGGATAAAAGTCTTCTCTCAGCCTTAGTCAAATAGATCATCGGCTATATGCCTTAAACATACCATACGACGATTTCTAGTGATGCCGGGACCAAAATTTCTCGGCTACCGAGGCAGTTCTAGAAATTTCAATTTCACGGTGGTAGGTCCCTGTTTACAGGAGACCGTCTGGTGGAGTACCACCGCGGTGCCTATTTCTGCCGCGAAGCAGTAGTGTGAAAACACTGTTGCGTTCCGGTTTGAAGGGCACCGTAGCCAGCGTATGTTACTGGGTAAACAAGACTTAACACCCTATGTCTCACGGAAGGCAGCGCGTCGGCGATACCACTGGTATTGTCAACGTCTATGGGTGTCGTGACCACTTCCCATCAGGTGGCCGACTGCTCGTCTGCCTGCGCATGCCATAAAAAAGGTTGTAGCGTTGTTGATAAGTAAATAATTCTATGTTCAATCTATTATAATATATTTTAATTTGAATTGTATATCTATTTTCCCGATCAATGAGTTTACACTCGACACATTTAACTCTATTAATTTCGAGGCAAGCAGAATCAAGTGTAATCTTTACTTGATTGTAGTGTAATTTTTAAATGATTACATCGTGTTATATAACCGATACAAATAACAAAACAGCATGTTTTCAAATTTTTGTCTGTCCTTCTATGTTGTGCTTTGTTTGTTTTGGCTGGTTTGATTTCCACGGAGTTTCTCTAAAAGATAGCTGATAAAACTGAAAGTAAGCTACTTTTTCTGAAAAAAAAAAACTAAATTTTTTTTCGTTTAAAAGTTATGTTATTTTAATTACAACAATAGATGAAATTCGTCTCCCGGAAGTTGTATAAGGAAGATTGTCAAAAATAAACAGATAACATAATTTTGCGTGACGACGTAAAAGCGCGGCAAAGTCGCCGCGGTCATTTCACCGAGCTTGGCGAGCGTCAGCGCGTGAGAGCGGCCGGTGAAAATGTTTTTGTATCGGAAAGTGAAACTGGGCCTTGACCGTAGCGATTGTGAACCTGTAGAGAGGCTTATCGACTAAAAGTTTTAAGTCAATAGCAAAAGGTTAAGAAAGTGCACGCAGGTGGAAATTAGGCTTAGAAATATTTTCTTTCTAATGTCGTTAACCAATTGTAGAAACAAGTGTAATTTAATTCATTATGCCGCATTCGAAAATTTTCAGGAGTATTTAAGTTAAATTTTGAAATTAAAGTGAAAGTATAAATACTAATTTACTATATTTTTTATCCTATATGACTTAGATATAACTTTATTAGTAAGTACTTTTGTACTTACATATTTATAAACAAGGTAACTTACGTTAGGTTACCTTTTCTCAATTTCTAATCATAAGATTATGCGGCTCTATGACTGCCTCTGTCCATGCTTTTTTTAGTTCAGGTTGATCACTAGGAAAGTGCTTTGCGTCTTGCTCTTATAACACTCGCCGTCAATTACGCTTTCGAACTTTACCAGCGTGATGCAATTCCGTTCGGTAAGTGTGACCGCATGCGTAATGCGGTACTTCCGGTTATTTTGTGAACTATGACCAATGACAGAAATACATAAAATATACCGTACGAAGTCTACATTGTTTAGCATGTTGTTATATTGCAATGCTGGACAACTTTAAATATTACTATTCGATTATTTTATAGGGATTTTCTGAATTTAATTAATAAATAACTTTCAATATTGAAATTAGATACACAAAAGCCGTGAAAAGCAAAGGTGTTTTACTTTATAATATAATGATTTTTATCTGTAACGATATATCTTATTAGCATTCACATTCACTTGATTTACTCTTTGTATAAATATCTGATAATATTAAAAATAACAATATTCAACTTGAAATTTATTGAATAAAAAAAAGAACTATTAAGAAGTTGCCATAGAAAAACAATAGCACCCTTGATTGGTTCCTACTTTGTCGTGGTGGTGGGGCTCAGCACCAGAAAAAGCTAAGACCAGCCTAGCCAGCAAGACTGGTCGTAAAAACTTATCCAAGAAGGCTGCAATAGTCCGCCTTGAACGCGACTTGGAAGGAGCAGGGCTCTGGTAGTTGGTGGTGAGCGTCTCGCCATTCCTGTATTTGCAGCCAAGGTGAAGTCGCAGGGGAAGAGTGTGCGTATTTCGTATGCGTATAAAGAATATAAAAAAGGTATAAAGAAAGCGTTTTTATCCTCTGCGATTCGAGAAAGGAATACTGCAATTGCGGTGTTTCTGGACCGTTAAAGGAGACTATGCTCCCAGACTCATGTCTTTGGTAAGTTTAATCTAACACAGAGTTCGCAGGAAGCTACCGTACCGGAACTAGGTAGCCGACACTTTTTGCTCAAAGTGAAGGCCAAGTAAATTACGCGTTTGTTATGTCTCCTAAGAACGTCGGCAATCGATTTACGGACCGGGACGCCGACGGTCCTGTGATTGTGTTAATCGATTACTGAGGGTGGTGAAAACCGCCTTGGGACAGGCGTTTGATACACCCGCGTCCCAAGGCGGTTAAGGCGGTGTACCGTTTGTGTGTTTCGCTGTGCTCGTAAGCGAGGGTGAACTACAAGTGAGTGTGTGCTATGTCTACATGTGTGGTGCGTAAGGTTGATTGACGGGAAGATTCAGCTAATCAAATTCCCTTCTTATTAAGGCCAAAACGGGTCTAGCGGTATAGCCTAACATCGATGCCACTGCGGTTGCGAAATTGTTATGTCTGCAGGGGCGTAAATATTCTGTCCCCATGGCTCTTGGCTTGAAGGTTCGAGAGAGTTGGTTGCACATAAGGTCCGAAACAGAGCTACTTTATTGGGTTACACAAGAATGGTAATATGTTTCTGTGACCGCACCATTTACATGGCTGGAATCACTATTTTTGTGGTTTTAATCAGCGTGATTCTGACATGACATTTGACCGGTGGCAGGTCCACGCTTTACAAGAGACCGTCTGGGTGGGCACCACCGCGGTGCCTATTTCTGCCGCGAAGCAGTAGTGTGAAAACACTGCTGTGTTCCGGTTTGAAGGGCACCGTAGCCAGCGTATTTACTGGGTAATATGGTTGATATCGAAATAATGGACATCACATTTTTATCGGCATCACATTTTTATAATAATTTATTAAAAAATACAAGGAACGATTATGGGTGGTAATCGATTCATTATAATCTTTTTTGTTGTTTTGAATAGTGGGTACAATAAGTTGCACATCAATACTTACGTTTTCGTGGTTCGCGTTCGAAGTTTCATATCCATCTTATAATATATCCCACTAAAAAATATTGCACTTAAATTATTTTAAAATAACGCAATGTTTATTACTACTGAGAACTGAGCTGGCTACTGACTGTTTTGTAATAAATGAATGAATGAATTAGATAAGTGAGTGAGAATCGACTGACTTCATTTTCATTCCATTGAATGAGAAGGTAAAATAAGGATGTTACGCTACTGAGTTTGCGTATAAAAAAACTATATCAATGTTTATTAATGAATTCATTAAACAATTATTTTTACATAAGCAAAAGAGCACTGATCGTAAATGTGATAGAGTTTCGATATTTCGTGAATACCCTAATATCGTGTTAAAAATATCGATATGGCGATAATTCAAAGTTACAATTATCGATATTTAAATATCGATATTTTGGAAATTAATATCGATATTTCAAGGATATCGATAAATATCGCAGATCCCTAGTCGGTGACCACTTCCCATCAGGTGGCCCCACTGCTAGTCTGCCTGCGTATGCCATAAAAAAAATAACCTGTGTTTGCCCTTGCAAGAACGAGTATGCCTCGGGGAACAATTTCAACAACTTATTTATGTTTTATAGTAATTTTAGTAATGACATGCTTCAACTATCATAAAATATAACAACTATAATTGATTTTAAAAAATAATATTCTGACATATAGTCTAATAGGTAGGTCTGTTAGGTAAGAAGAGCATTCTTTCCTATCTAATTTTTAACATCTCAGCTAATTGTCTGGCTGGCTTATAATTTTGATCGTTGTCTTTTTTGTAGATTCATTCAAGGGTATTAGGGTAAGTCAGCTTTTTCAGATTACTTGTACAATACTATAATTTTTATGGCATAATATTTTGTTCTATTGTAAAAATCAAAGAAACTACTTATCAAATTATCAGCAAGTAATTAGTAGTACCCTTTGAACAAAAAAGAATCATCGAAATTGGTGCAACAGGAGCGAAGAGAGCAAAAGTTCTTAATTGAGTACATTCTTATTTCTTAAAGTGCATTTCTAAGGCATAACTAATTTGTTTCAGCGAACACAATGCAAGTTTTTCGCTTTTAAATGAAATAAAAATTAAAAACACGTTCAAATGACTGTTTTTAGATTTACATTTCAAGAAATACAATTAATTTAATAACACTAAGTGTAAATATTATTGATTTGTGTTTTATTAGGTTTTCCTACAACTTCCGTGTTCAAACGATTCGCTTTCAAAAAGGGATTAGACAGTGGTGAAATCATACTTAGAAACTGTCGTCGGATCCGATTTTGGTGAGTTTTAGAAAGCATAAAGGGAATCGTCGGGCGTTAAATGAGCTGTCGAGAGAATGACAATCCACTGTATTGCCTCGTGACAGACACTGTAAAGGAGTTAGGTTCTGTCCTAGCATTAAGTTATTAGCACAAAATTCACTAAATGTTTTAAAGCAAAACCCAAAATATTTGAGCGTATTTTATGGAAAGATTTTACAGAAATAAACGCCTTTAAGAAGGTTAATGCGCAGGAAAAATGTTCAAAAGCTCTAAACCACAATTCAATTTTACTATAATAAATATGTTTTGACTTGAAACAAGACTATGACTTCGGATCTGCCTATAGTCATGGCTTGCTACCAACTATATGAGGCCTTATAATCGAATGGGAACAGTCACACTAGGTTACAATAAATTTATCTAGTTGATAATAAATTTAAATTTAAAACAGTTTTGCTAATTCCTTTCCTTATTAAATATTTACATTTATTTATTTTAGGCAGATGCATATAATCGTTACTCAAATTTTATTAATCTGCTAAGGATTTAAGTTTCAATTGAGATGACGTAATATATTTTTACAACATGGATCTACAATTTCACAGAATATCGTGTGCTAGTATGTTTATCCATCGATCTGCCTAGGAATAGCTTGCTTAATGGAATTTTCACTGCAGGGACGTTGAAAATAATATTACAGCTTACTTTTTGTACTTTAAGCTTAACATACTTGAATTGTGTTGCATTTTAAATCAATAATAAATAGATGTGTGCACATACAATGCAGAAAAATGTTTTTATAAGTAACCCAAATATTTTTTATATTATAATTTTATGCACAATGTAGTACCATGGAAAATTTAATGTCTTAAAAGACATCCTATGCCAATCAACCACCGAGTGTTGCAGAGTACGTTAAATTACCATTTAATTTAAGTTAATAAAGACTGAAACTATGTTTCGAGTCAAGGAGATCAGTATTAATTTTATTAGTTAGATCTCTACAAGTACAAAAACAAAGAAACACTGGACAAATTGTTTTCAGTAGTATACACTTGTTCATTAATTACTTTTTATTTTGAGGACACAAGTAACTAACACTGAAGTGATTGGTAACAAAGCCTTGACTTAGCCTGCACCCCACTCAAATTGCAACTCAAATAAGCTTCTAAAAGATAACTTAAAGCCGCCCTAAAGCCTCAGATGTAACATTTTGCTTACAACTGAGAATTGCAATTTACTGAATTCCCAAGTTTAAATTAAAAAAATCTCATATTAAACATTTATGGTTCGCTGTCTTATTGGCGAAGTATAGCCATTTTCAATTCCCACGCGATTTTTAACGATCAGTTTAATATTAGACCTTACATAAATAACATGAATTCTATCTCTAAATTTACAAAACTCTCAACACAGAACATACCACTTTTCCACTAAAGTTACGGCTAAATCTATTCGAAACTAATAATGTTATAATATGTTCCATCTAAATGAATAAAGGAATAAAATCGAATACATATTATTACTTTCTTTGTTTTGCTACTCCATTGCTGAAAGTCTTAGAATGGCTTAACAGTATTGTAATGGTTTAGTAACAGGCTCTGCAGTTTATTCTAACTGTGTATTCAACAGAGTGCAGGTGATTATACAGAGCAAACGTAATAAAAGTGATTTCGATGAAAATAAAAAAAAACAAATTTGATTGACATTTAACATTTAATTTAATGAAAAAGATGAGAATCTTGATTTGATATTTTATTTATATAATTATCATCCGTTAAAAAATAACTGCTTGTGTTTTTTAAAAGAATCAAATTTTTAATAAAACCAAGGCTACGTTTGTTAGTTTTTACTTTTTCTTTTGACCGTCTGGATGAGTGTTTAATTTGACCTGAGCCAGATTAACTTTCAACGATGCTAAGTTCAAAACAACTGCAAATGATTTTTTAAATTTTTCCATACATGGTCGATGACGTCCAACATCCCAAAACCAATGGCTTTTTGTCAATCATTAGATTTTTTTAAAAACAAACATAAAAAATAAATTCAAAAAAAAGATTCTAATTGAATTTTCTTTTGCATCCCTAAATTTCTTTTCAAATTCCAATATCTGATTGTTTAAATTATCAGCCTGTGTTATCCAAGCAACTTAGTCCTAACCAACTGTACGCCCCGCTTTAAGGGTTTTTAGACCAACCCACTACGCTGGTCCAAGGGCGGTGGTTAGACCGACTTTACATGCCCACCCGACGTCTACGTTTCTTATGACGTATTTGATTTTATTGAAAAATCTTTTTTAATTAAGTCTATTAGTTTGTGTAATGCGCTATTTTTGAAACCGAAACCCTATAGAATGCGCTTTTTTGCAAAATTGCGTAAACAATTTAAAATTGTTTATAAACTTTATTTGAAAAAATTCATTTGTTTTTCAATACAATTTTGGTTCTAAATACATCACTATATGAATTTAATGTAATTTTACATCCCATTGGTAATCCATAAATTATATCACCTTACGAGTCGTTGTTGGTTGATTTAATTTTACATATCAATAATCAGACAGGTAAGCGGGTTTTATTATAACTAAGAATGAACTAGCGTGTTGGGATGGCCAAAAATGGAGAATGGAGAACGCGTGCATTAGGAGAAGCGTATGTCCGGCAGTGGACACTTATGATGAAGAATAAACATATAAGTTACAAAATTAGCTCATTTTGTCAAACTTTAAGAATTTTATATTGGTGACTTACAAATTCTAGAAACTTTTTATAAAATAACAAAAAGCTCAGAAAAATAGGCAAATATTTACCATAGGTGAAAATCTCATTCAGTCACCTTAAAAGAGATCTTAATTTTATGGTCAGTAAATTTCCCCCTTTTAACGCCTTTGGTGGATAAAAATAAAAAAAATTCAATATTCGCAGTTTAAAAAAGAACACAATAGGTTAAAAAGTTAAATTTTGAAAATATATTTTCAAATCCTTTGATATCATTTAGTCTGAAAGAGGTATTAGAAATATTACCTAAAAATCTCATACTGAGGCACAAAAAAGCTAATGTACCTATAGTTCTAGCGAAAAAAAACCCCTAAGGGATAGGGGTGTAGGGAGGATTTCCGCTGTGGACTATCGCGGCTGATGATGATCGTTCAAGGAACTTAGACCCTGGCATTGGAGCGGTGTCATGGTAAGTCTCGTTATTAACCCTAGTCCAGAACCATTGGGAGTTACGTTGATATAACCATACGCTTTGGGCGCACGAATTGGATGGAAATTGAAATTTTTTTTTTTTCAATTTTGAACAACTTTGAAAAGGTTTGCAATAATAAGTTTTATTTATTATAATAAACAATGTTAGAAACTTCATCTAGAAAATCAACAAAAATTAAAGTCTTTTGGTAAATCCTCTGAAAAATAATAAAAAAAAAATTTATAATTTTTCTTCTTCTTAATAATTAATAACAATAAAATCAGTCTGTAATGAGACCAAAAACTATGTCTTAAGCACACATAAAGTCATTCTTGGTCCCCCGCAAATAGTTTTTCCTTCACCAGGTCATCTTAGACATTCTCTTCTTTTTTGGACAAAAATCACAAATCGTCGTTTTTGATTGCGGTTCATTATCGTTAGTTACTTTGTCTTCAGCCGGTTGAGTAATAATATTCAAATTTTTCTTCACGTGTCTTGAAAGTTGGGCCTCTAATCTTTTTTATTATCCAAAGATGCATCAACTTTCATTAGCTTCTTCATTATGAAGGACAAAAGTTTCCATGCTTTTGTTTCTTTTATGACAATAAATCCAATTGAGTTAACAAATCCATTTCATTATGCCATAAAAATTTCATGGGCCATCTGAGTTTTTCTAGAACGGACTTGCTGGAAACATTTGATCGAATTGCTTCTGTTGTTGTACATTCTAAAAGTGGTTTTCGTCTATCCCTACGTTTCCTTTTATTTCTACATTTTCCAGACAACTCCTCCTTAACTTGGTGAAATAGATCAAAACATAAAACAGAATCTGTTATGTTTCAATACGTGTTGGAACCCTGCTGGTCCGTATAATATTTATTAAGAAGTTCTTGAATGCGTTTGACCTTTATGAACCATGTTTTTCTTGCCTTTCATTACAGCCTGAGCCGGAACTAAATACGTCGGTCAGTTCGATATCCCTTGATCACCGAATTCAAAGGACCAGGTTGGTGAATCCTCTTCATCATCCACAACTTTGCCATTTTCAGGTCCTGTATCTAAAAACCTTCTTCAAACTTACTTTGGACTTCTCTTCCCCAAGATGGTCTTCTAACTCACTATCAGTTTCACAACCTTCACCATATCAGAATCATCTTGTTACATAATAATGCTATTAATTCGTCTTCATTAAATCGTTTTTAAAAAGCCATAGTAATTGAGCTTGGTTCTGGCAAAAAAAAAAAAACTTTCAAACCCAAATAAAAACAAAAATCCAAGTATTTAAATGTCCGAAAGTTAAAAATCAAACCCCCCTCAGCCGGGGACCTTTATAATTGAAAATTTTGACTTCCCCAACACGCGGTCACCGTTCAAAGTCCAATAAAGACTGGTTGGCTTAAAACAAAGCGAGCCAAGGATAAATGAGAAAGGGATAAAATGTTTCCCGCCTCTGCGACTGGTTATAGACTGGGGTTTCCCTTACCATATTGACAGTCATCGACATTAGTTGACAATTGACTAGTTTTATCGCTAGATGCATTGTTATGTTGGCAAAGAATACAAGCTACTTTATTGACGACCCGGCGCAGTGGTTAGTGACCCTGACTTTTTGCCCAAAGGTGGTTTAGGCCAAGGTGGGTGGGTTTAATTCCGCCCGGGGAAAAATATTGTTGATGAAATAGTGTTTTTCTGGTGCCAGGGTTTTTATTATATTATATGTGTTTATTTACAAATGAAAAGCATATCTGCTATTTATAATTTCTAGTTTCCAAGTAGAATTTTGCTAAGTTTGGGACTAATCGTTTTTCCCGAAATATAATTATTTATTCCGAGTCTAAATTAAAATAAAAACATTCTTATTGTTTTCCGGGATTAAATTTTTGCAGTTTTTAAGGTTTCTAAAAAAAAATTTAAAATATTTAATTATTGTTTTAAAAAAAGTAATTCTTTACATATTGTTTTCTATTGGTAGGTAAGAAGATAGAAAATCAAGACCAAACCCGTCACCGTAATACTTTTAGCTTATTGATTAATATGTCATGGTCCACACAGTCAAAGGCCTTGGAAAGATCACAGAAGATTCCAATAGAATCGCAGCGATCCTCCCATGCCCGTAAAACATGAGAGACCAACTTTATACCAGCAATTACTGTTGACCTACTCTGGTAAAGCCAAATTGGTGATCACTTAAAATATCATGTTTATAAAATTGTACTAAAAGTTGTTCTAACATAATTTTTTCAAAAATTTTACTAAGTGCTGGCAGTATAGAGATTGGGCTATAATTTTCAATATTAACTGTACAACCTGATTTAAAGACTGGTACTATTTTACTGAATTTCATTAACTGTGGAATCTACAGGTACTTATGGATGCATTATATATTATGGCTAATATGGGGATATATCTTGAATTATTAAATTTATTGCCCATGTTGATAAACCCCACAAGTCTTCTGTTTTTTTTTTTTATTTTATTAAACGCCTTCACTATATCTATAGGGCTAACATTACAAAAATTAAAATCAGGGAAACATTGTCTATCCAATAATTTTAGGTGTGAAACGCTGAATCAGAACTAGAATTTAAGTGTTTTATAGTTTCATGAGCTATGTTTGTAAAGTATTTTTGGAACTCATTAGCTACCTCAGCCTTTAGCTTAACAGTTTTACCCTGTACATTTAGTTCTAGGTCATTCCTCTGTTTTGTGTTTCTACCTGTTTCCGTATTAATAACTTGCCAGGTAGTCTTGATTTTATTAGAGGATGACTTTATTTTATGATTTAAATGCATTGCCTTAGCCATCAAACAAACTTGTTTAAATATTTTTGAGTACATTCTCACATAGTTATGGAATTTTACATTAGATGTTAATGATTTTTGATCATACAATAAATATAAATAATCCCTGCTACGCCTAATTCCATAGTAGCCAGTCACTGAAATTCAGTTTTTATTACTTGAATAACTTTCTTAGTAAAAACAGCATTGTATTCACTGGAAATAATATTAGACAATGCTCCAAAGTCTTTATCAGGATCCAAAGTCAATTTTAGGTTTGGAAGCTTAACTTTTACATTATACTTAAATTGTTTAATTCTGTTCCTGGTAATAGGTCTATACAAGATAGGAAAGTTACTTAAGGAGTACTTAAAGGGATCTGTATTTTAAGGCTTTATGATCTGAACGAATACCGCTTAAGACAGCCCAATCTATAACTTTGCAATTTACAAACACATTATCAATACAAGAGGCACAAGATGGTGTTAATCTAGTAGGTTCATTAAAACACATTGAAGATTGAAGCTTTAAATAGAGTTAAAACTGCAATGTGGGTACTGACTGGTTTGTAATGATTGAATGATTTAGATAAGTGAGTGAGAATCGACTGACTTCATTTTCAATCCATTGAATGAGATGGTAAAATAAGGATGTTACGCTACTGAGTTTGCGTATAAAAACTATATCGATGTTTATTAATGAATTCATTAAACAATTATTTTTACATAAGCAAAAGAGCACTGATCGTAAATGTGATCGAGTTTCGATATTTCGTGAAAACCCGAATATCATGTTAAAATATCGATATAGCGATAATTCAAAGTTACAATGTGATGTAATGAAATGCTTCAACTATCATAAAATATAACAACTATAATTGATTTAAAAATAATATTCTGACATATAATCTAATAGGTAGGTCTGTTAGGTAAGAAGAGCATTCTTTCCTATCTAATTTTTAACATCTCAGCTAATTGTCTGGCAGAGCAATTTGGGCTGATCATCCATTTGTCTGAAAAGTTAGATGATCCATGCGTCGGATGGGCATGTAAAGTCGGTCCACCCACCAGCCCGCATTGGACAAGCGTGGTGGGATACGGTCCAAAAACCCCTAATGGATAGGGTGCATTAGGGAGGCCTATGTCCAGCAGTGACTATCAAAGGCTGATGATGTGATGTGTGATGTGTACAATACTATAATTTTTATGGAATAATATCTTGTTGTGTAAAAATCAAAGAAACTACTTATCAAATTATCAGCAAGTAATTAGCAGTACCCTTTAAACAAAAAAGAATCATCGAAATTGGTGCAACAAGAGCGAAGAGAGCAAAAGTTCTTATTTCTGAAAGTCAGCCATAGTGCATTTCTAAGGCATAACTAATTTGTTTCAGCGAATACAATGAAAATTTTTGCTTTTAAATAAAATAATAAGAACGTTCAAATGACTGTTTATAGTATTACATTTCAAGAAATACAATTAATATAATAACACTTAGTGTCAATATTATTGATTTGTGTTTTATTAGGTTTTCCTACAACTGCCGTGTTCAAACGATTCGCTTTCAAAAAGGGATTAGACAGTGGTGAAATCATACTTAGAAACTGTCGTCGGATCCGATTTGGTGAGTTTTAGAAAGCATAAAGGAATCGTCGGGCGTTAAATGAGCAGTCGAGAGAATGACAATACCACTGTATTGCCTCGTGACAGACACTGTAAAGGGAGTTAGTTCTGTCCTAGCTATTAAGTTATTAGCACCAAAATTCACTTACATGTTTTAAAGCAAAACCCAAAATATTTGAGCGTATTTTATGGAAAGATTTTAATGAACATAAACGCCTTTAAGAAGGTTAATGACGCGAGAAAAAATGTTCAAAAGCTCTAAACCCCAATTCAATTTTACTATAATTAATATGTTTTGACTTAAAATAAGCTATGACTTCGGGTCATCGCCTATAGTCATGGCTTGCTACCAACCTTATGAGGCCTTATAATCGAATGGAAACAGTCAAACTAGGTTACAATAAATTTACCTAGTTGATAATAAATTTAAATTTAAAACAGTTTAGCTAATTCATTTCCTTATTAATTATTTACATTTATCTTCTTTTTGAGGCAGATACACATAATCGTCACTCAATTTCCATTACTCTGCTAAGAACATAAATTTAAGTTTCTATTGATATGACGTAATATATTTTTACAACATGGATCTACAATTTCACAGCATCATGTACTACATCATCGTGTACTAGTATGTTCATCCATCGATCTGCCTAGGAATAGCTTGCTTAATGGAATTTTCACTGCAGCGTACGTTGAAAATAATATTACACGCTACTTTTGTGCTTAAAGCTTAACATACTTGAATTGTGTTGCATTTTAAATCAATAATAAATAGATGTGTGCACATACAATGCAGAAAAATGTTTTTATAAGTAACCCAAATATTTTTTTAATATAAATTTTATGCACAATGTAGTACCATGGAAAATTTACTGTCTAAAAAGACATCCTATGCCAATCAACCACCGAGTGTCGCAGAGTACGTTAAATTATCATTTCATTTAAGTTAATAAAGACTGAAACTATGTTTCAAGTCAAGGAGATCAGTATTAATTTTATTAGTTAGATCTCTACAAGTACAAAACAAAGAAACACTGGACAAATTGATTTCAGTAGTATACACTTGTTCATTAATTACTTTTTATTTTGAGGACACAAGTAACTAACACTGACTTGATTGGTAACAAAGCCTCGACTTAGCCTGCACCCCACTCAAATTGCAACTCAAATAAGCTTCTAAAAGATAACTTAAAGCCGCCTTAAAGCCTCAGATGTAACATTTTGCTTACAACTGAGAATTGCAATTTACTGAATTCCCAAGTTTAAATTAAAAAATCTCATATTAAACATTTATGGTTCGCGTCTTATTGGCGAAGTATAGCCATTTTCAATTCCCACGCGATTTTTAACGATCAGTTTAATATTAGACCTTACATAAATAACATGAATTCTATCTCTAAATTTACAAAACTCTCAACACAGAACATACCACTTTTCCACTAAAGTTACGGCTATATCTATTCGAAACTAATAATGTTATAATATGTTCCATCTAAATGAATAAAGGATAACATAAATCGAATACATATTATTACTTTCTTTGTTTTATACTCCATTGAAAGTCTTAGAATGCTTTAACAGTATTGTAATGGTTTAGTAACAGCTCCAGCGTTTATTCTAACTGTATTCACAGCAGTGCAGGTGATTATCAGACAAACGTAATAAAGTGATTTCTGATGAAAATAAAAAAAAACCAATTTGATTGACATTTAACATTTAATTTAATGAAAAAGATGAGAATCTTGATTTGATATTTTTATTTCAGTATTATTATATTTCAGTTAAAAACATCAACTAGCTTGTGTTTCTTAAAGAATCACAAGTTTTTTATTAAAACCAAGGCTACGATGGTCTAGTTTTTACTTTTTCTTTTGACCGTCTAGGATGACGTGTGTTAATTTGACCTGAGCACAGATTAACTCATTAAACGATGCTAAGTTCAAAACAACTGCAAATGATTTCTATTAAATTTTAGCATACATGGTCAGATGACGTCACAACTATCACAAATCCAATGGCTAATTATTTGTCAATCATTAGATTTTTGCTTTAAAGAACAAACATAAAACAATAGAAATTCAATAAGAAAAAGATCTCTAATTGAATTTTCTTTGTATCCTACTAATTTCTCTTTCAAATTCCAATATCTGATTGTTGCTAAATTATCAGCCTGTGTTAGTCCACAGGTGGACATAGTCCTACCCTACTGTACGCCCGCTTCATTAGGGGGTTTAGACCTTACCCACTACGCTGGTCCAATGCGGCTGGGTGGTTAGACCGACTTTTTACATGCCCACCCGACGTCTACGTTTCTTATGACGTATGTAAAGATTTTATTCAAAAATCTTTTTTAATTAAGTCTGTTAGTTTGTGTTATGCGCTATTTTTGAAAGTCAGGAACTGCTTATATAATGCGCTATTTTTGAAAACAAAATTGCGTAATCAATTTAAAAGTTGTTGCAGAGCAACTGTTACTGTGAATAATGTCATGTTGTTTTTCAATACAATATTGGTTCTAAATACATCACTATATGAATTTAATTTAATTTTACATCCCATTGGTAATCTTGTATAAATCTATGTCACACTTTACGGGTCGTTGTTGGTTGATTTAATTTTACATATCAAAAATCAGCACAGGTAAGCTGTATTGGTTTGATTATATACTAATAATGAACTAGCGTGTTGGGATACGGTCCAAAAATGGAGAATGGAGAACGCGTACATTAGTAGAAGCGTATGTCCAGCAGTGGACTACTTATGATGAAGAATAAACATATGAGTTACAAAAATTTGCTCATTTTGTCATAACTTTAAGTAATTTTTATATTGGTGACTTACAAATACTACGAAACTTTTATAAAATTACAAAAGCTCTAGAAAATATAGGCAAATATTTAGAATAGCTTAGAAAATCTCCATTCAGTCACGTCTTAAAGAGATCTTAATTTTATAGGTCAGTAAGCATTTCGCCCTTGGCTAACGCCTTTGGTGGATAAGAAATATAAAATAATTCAATATTCGCAGTTTAATAAAGTAACACAATAGAGTTAGACGTTAAATTGGTTAGAAAAATATATATTTCATAATCCTTGATATCATTTTATGTCTGAAAGAGAGTATTAGAAAGTATTACGCTAATAATCTCATACTGAGGCACAAAAAAGCAATAATGTACCTATAGTTCTAGCGAAAAAAAAAACCCTAAATGGATAGGGGTGTATTAGGGGAGGCCGATGTCCAGCAGTGGACTATCGCAGGCTGATGATGATGATCATGAATTCAAGCGAACTTAGACCCATGGCATTGGAGCGGTGTCATGCGTAAGTCATCGTTATTAACCCTAGTCTCAGAACCATATTAGGAGTTACGTTGATCATAACCATACGCTTCGGAGGCGCACGATACTTGGATGGATGATTTTTTTAGATTTATTGCATTGCAAACATTTTTTTTATTTTATTCTTATATTATGTTATACAACTAATAAATGAAACAGAGTTTGCAATAACTAGAGTTTTATTTATTGTAATAAACAATGTTAGAAACTTACATCTAAGAAAATCAACAAAAATTAACAGTCTTTTGGTAAATGCCTCTGAAAAATAATAAAACAAACAAATTTATAATTTTTCTTCTTCTTAATAATTACATAACAATAAAATCAGTCTAAAAAAAGTAAATGAGACCAAAAACTATGTCTTACACACACACATGACAACGTCATTCT
This sequence comes from Lamproptera curius, assembly GCA_029286875.1. Taxonomy (NCBI): domain Eukaryota; kingdom Metazoa; phylum Arthropoda; class Insecta; order Lepidoptera; family Papilionidae; genus Lamproptera; species Lamproptera curius. The sequence goes on along the minus strand of JAGSMT010000041.1, from coordinate 12,333 downwards.
TGTAGTCCCCAAATAGTTTTTACACTTCACGCAGGTCATCTTAGACATTCTCTTCTTTTTGGTAGCAATAATCACAATATCGTCGTTTTTGATTGCAGGTTCATTATCGTTAGTTACTTGGTCGTCTTCAGCCGGTTGAGTAATAATACTTTCAATTTTTCTCTTCACGTGTCTTGGCAAAGTTGGAGCCTCTAATCTTTTATTCATCCAAGATGCAGTCAACTCTTCACTTAGCTTCTTCATATATGATTTACGAGACAAAAGTTTCTCATGCTTTTTGTTTCTTATTATGACAATAAATCACATATGAGTTAACAAATGCCATGTTCATTATGCCATAAAACATTGTCATGGGCCATCTGTTAGTTTTTCTAGAACAGGACATTGCTGGACACATTTGATCAGAATTAGCTTCTGTTGTTGTACTATCTCTAAAAGTGGTTTTCGTGCTATCTTGGCCTCCACGTTTCCTTGTTATTTCTACATTTGTCCACTTGACAATCTCCTCACTTATCTTCGGTGACGAATAGATCAAAACATAAAACAGAATCTGTTATGTTTCGGCACATACGTGTTGGACCACTGCTGGTCCGTATAATATTATAGTGAAGTTCTTGAATGCGTTTGACCCTTAATAGTAGACCACCGATGTTTATTCTTGCCTTTCATTACAGCCTGAGCCGGAACTAAAATACGTCGGTCACGTTCGATATCCGCTCGATCACCAGAATTCAAAGGACCAGGTTGTGTCAGAATCCTCTTCATCATCCGACGAACTTTGCACATTTTCAGGTCCTGTATCTATAAACTCTTCTTCAAACTTACTTTGGACTTCGTCTTCACTTAGATGGTCTTCTAACTCACTATCAGTTTCACAACCTTCACCAGTATCAGAATCATCTTGTGTACATAATAATGCTATTAATTCGTCTTCATTAAATCGTTTTCTAAAAGCCATAGTAATTGCAGTCTATGTGTTCTGGCAACAAAAGAAAAAACGTTTCAAACACAATAAAAACAAAAAATCACAAGTAGTTAAATGTACCGAAAGTTACACAAATCATAACCATACGCCTCTCGAGCGCAGGGACCTGTTATAACTTGAAAATTATTGAACTTACCGCCAACACGCGGTCACCGTTCAAGAGTCCTAATGGAAGACTGAGTTGGCTTAAAATAACAAACGCGTACGCGCAACGGATAAAATGAGACAGCGATAAAATGTTTTCGCTGGCGCCTCTGCGACGTAGGTTATGAGACTAGGGTTAATCGCCTGTCACCGATATTGACAGTCATCGACATCTAGTTGACAATTGACCAATTTTATTATTTAGATGCATTGTTATCGTTGGCAAGAATACAATGCATACATTTATTGACGACCCGCTTGGCGCAGTGGTTACCTTTGGCCCAAAGGGTAATTGTGGCCAAGAGTCAGGTGGGTTTAATTCCCGCCGCGGAAAAAATATAGTGTGATGAACATAGTGTTTTTCTGGTGTCAGGGTGTTTTTATCTATATTATATGTGTTTATTTACAAATGAAAAGTATATCTGTCTATTTATAAGTTATCTAGTTTCCATAGTAGAATTTTGCTAAGTTTGGGACTAGATCATGTTTTTCGCCCAGAAATATAATTATTTATTCCGAGTCTAAATTGGTAAATAAGGAACATTCCAGTATTGTTTTCCAGCGATCTAAATCTGTTTGCAGTTTTTTAAGGTTTCTAAGAAAATATCTTAAAATATTTAATTATTGTTTTAAGAAGTTTAGTTAGTAAGTTACTCCTTGAATAAAAATTGATATATAATATATATTTATGTATTATATACTATTTACTTTTGACTTTTTTCAGCATAATAATTATTAATTTGTTTTTATCCTTGAAAAAAGTACTGAGTGTTTACGAAATGTTGCGTTCCACACTTTTCGGTGACCTTTTTTAAATGCCATCAATCATTGCCGGTTTCTTTGAACAATAAGGTGTCGCCTCTTTACTGCCTATTTTATTCACCGCACAAAAGTTTATTACAAAACTATGTTTATATTGTCGTTAAAATATATAAATGAATATTTTATTGTATGGCAATGGCTAACGATTAAGATGTTGTTTAAATAAAAAGCAAGACAGAGGAGCAGTTGTTTCTTAAAAAAACAACTTTAATCGATCTTTTGAAGCAAAGTAACCACAACAACATTAACAACCCGATGTTTGTCTGTTTTATTAGCTATGCACATTAATTGCCTTTCTCTTCGCATTACCTGCGAATGTTTTTTAGTGCATTAATACGCGAAAAATATTGAAAACAATCTTGTTGTTTGTTTACTCGTAAAAGTGAAAGGTATGCTTTTAGTAAACAACTATTACGTAAATCCCTTTCCTTTAAAGTATCTTTTATTTTAATGATCCAATTTGTCATGAAAATTTCTCCATAACTAACCGCTAAGACTTAGAGAACTTATGGAGCTATGTCGAAGATGTAAAACAATAATAACGCTGAATTAACGCAGGACTTAAAATCAAGTTTGACAAAGTTTTTGTGCTTTTGTAATAATTCTACCTAGTGTTCCAAATTTCACCCGTGTTTTTTTGTACAACCAACATTATTCAATTCGATAGTTTTACTGACAGAAACTGGTGTCTGATTTTAAATTCGTTTGATCAATTAAACATATTAGCTAACTCCTGCATCTTAAAATAAACAACACTTTTTGACAAACGGAATCGAATTTTTTATTGCCTGTTCGTCACTCATTGTATCGCAAAATCGAGATGATAAATGGTCGCTTATGGCTATAAATAGCTAGTAAACAACAGAGTTCTTTCAATTCCTACATACATAACTTTTTATTTTTAAATAATCAAGAATTTCTTATAAAACGCGACCGATAAATCTTCGTAAATGGCAACAGAAGTCGGTAAAACTGCGTACCGCAATTAGAGCGTGGTCGATCGAGACAAGATAGGGATAATAAGAAAGATAGATTACGGAGAGAGCCGGCCAGAAGTTAGAATTTGCAAGAGAGATGGCGTTAAAGCAATGTGTTTTTTAACACAAATAAACGGACGATTTACACGAGCATTAGACCGCTTTATGGTCGATGGACGCAAGGAGAAAACAATAATAAACGTTATTACATTCGCGACTACTTAACATTCTAAAAGAGCAAAGTAACTTATTTGCTTATAGACAAAAATAAAAATGTACTTACATATACGCTAAGTACATGACACAAAAAAATCAAGATGAGATTTTTGAAGTTAAGATTTTGTAGGATATTTGTCTGCCAGTTTTCATCTATGTTTTCAAGCATTTACAAAATAAATACTGTTTAACGTTTTAACTGGACTGAGTAAATTTAAAGTTAAGTAGTAAAGATAAGTATGCCTTTAATTAAGTAGTAATAGAAATACACGTACATAAAATATGTACATAATAATAATAAATCAATGATCTTATGACTCCTGAAATACTAAACTTATTAGAATTTACAACGTTCTTTGCTTTTTGTATTTTTTATCCTATTGCCAGTTAAATTAAGTCTCCTATTTTTATTTTATAAAAATTTTTAATACATCTTTATAAATGACATAAAAATGGGAGGTGCGCAATTGAACGCGGACGTCATTATGCACTTTACCGTGCAATTTATTTTATTGCCTTGATTTAATAATTAATTTTATTTAATAGCTTCTAATTTTCGCGCAGTTTTAGTACAAATTCAATATGAAGTGATTTGGACCAGTTACATAAATAAATACTATGGTTTGCCGTTAAAGAAAAATCAATTTCGGATATAACGAAATATCCGAAACAAATTGTATGGGAATCGTTAAGTTATCCGAATTTATAAAATAATATTATATTTAAAAATATTTTAAAAATAATATTCGGATAAGTTAACTTAAAAATTAAAACCTGTGGATTTACAATGCAGAGGACTTTCTTATAGGCTTTAATATGAGGAATAAAGACAGGTTTTAAACAATATAAAACAATTAAAATACTTTATCATTTTCGTATCTTCAATAAAACAAAAAAAATAATTGTTCTAAATATTCTACAAACTTTCTTACCACTGAAGTTGCTCATAGCTATTAAAATTAGATGCCGAAAAGCTGGCAAAGCCAAAGCGATTAACATTTTTCTATGAAATCAAGCTTATTAAGTAATGCAAAAGGACAAGAAAAACGTGCCTTTGTATATGTCTAAATGGAATATCTGAATAGAAAATAGTTATATAAAAAGGTTTATTTTTGAAAGAATCAATGACCACTGAGAACGTAATTTAAAATTATTGTAATTGTTAATAAAATTTTATTTATAAATATGTACATCTACAAATAACTTAATGAAGGGTGTAATTTATTATTATCTTTTTGCAATATATCGATTTTAATAAAAGAAGCTATGAACATCATTGATTGTATTACGATTAGGAATACTTGAAGACAAGACAACAAAAAATAAATTATTATTATGATTTTATTACTACTTGGTATGAAAACAATTGAATATTGAAAATTTTAAATAGAGAAGTTCATATTAAAGACTCTTCTATCCTACTAAAGATAGAAAAAGAGTATTTTAAAAATTAATATTATAATTTTTTGTTTTTGTGCACTAAGATTTAAATTGCACAAATCTTTTTCTAATTTTATATACAACTAATCACACACGACTAAATCCATGTGGAATAGGATAATGTCAGGTATATTCAAATATACTGAATTATAATATGAATAAGGTATTTTTTTGGTATGTGTCTAACAAAAGACAAAGATTCATAGCTTTATCTACGACGACGACGGGTGTCCACATTGACTTTCATCCTCATTTAACCCCTACTAGTACATCCGTATAGTTTGTAACTACAAAGTTGCTAGAAAAAACACTTACGTATCGTTTCATGTATCTACTACACAAAATATCATCGTATTATGTTGAACAATAACGAATTTTCATATATATTTTCTTTCCCTATTTCAACCCTTTCAAACAGTTTTATCGTAATTATTAATAGCCCGTGTCCGTCCTTGGATCTATCGTAACTATGTACCAAATTTCATCAAAATCGGTCTGACAGACTGAGTTAATACAGCATTTATAAATTAATACCAAATTATTTCATTCAAACTATGGATAAAAAAGTAAACACTATTATATTCGATATTTATAAAACTATTTCATTCGTTTTATAGTAATGTTGAAACTTTACAATTTTGCAAAATTTACAACTATGTAATGAACAATTATATAATTTCAAACCCTTTTTCATACGTAAATAATATCGAAAAAAGTGATAATTATATATTATTGATATTTTCGAAACAGCGTATAGGTGGGTTACTGTTAATTTTAAATTAAATTTCACTAAAACACGACCAAAACTTTCATTACATTCCTCTGACTAAAACTGTCTCATTTACTTATCTACTCTATAAATATCTATGATAGTGAAACGCATGGAGGCACGCCTGACCCCGTGAAGTTTTTCGCCCATTATTTACGAAGAGAAAACATTTCTCATGATGAAAAACGTTTTCACCACAACGTAGGTCACGGTTGCAGGAGAAACGAGATAGTGAATTAAGATAAGCCGCTGTCAAACGGCAATCGTCACGTAATTATATCGTCTATTCGTCGTGACCAAACTGAAACCGCCATTGCATTAGAGAGCAGGGAGGTTTGTTGTGCATCCACAATCAAAACTATAACAGAGCGCTGCAACCGCCGCCGGGGCTCAGTACGCGTACGGCCTCAAAGCGCGCAGACACGCGAAGCGAAGAAAGTGAAAACGTCTCAACGAAAATGACAGTGCTGCTATTCGCCTTTTGCGTCGGTCTCGTAGCGTCTAATCCAAATGATCGGAAGCAAATCGAAGGCTACAACGATGATAAGAATAACAATGATCAGTTCAAAACATATAAACTGCAAGTGCCGGGAAAAGAATCAATAACAATAGTTGAAACAGCTTCCGACTCCGATTTGGGACGCAGATGGAACTCTCCTGATGGATCACGTGACAGAGATGTGGAGATCAAGAACCTTATGACTCATATTGTTCATGATTTTAATAGCAACCAGCCTCGTTGTTATGGACCATCGTGTCAAGATGACTACAGTGGAAACGAGAGCCAACAAGAGAGCTTTGAAGATATGCCTATGACTGAAAATTTGGGTAAACTACAAGACTATCGCGACTTTAATAAAGATCGTCTTCAAGCTATTAGTGATTTAGCGACTAAATTAAAGAAGAATAAGTTTAAAACAGACCGTTTTTCCTCAATGAATGGAGAAAGTACCGAAGACGATAATAGTGGCAAGGTGTATACATCATGGAACCAATTAAAGGTGAAACAACATAAACATCCTTATGATGATAAGGATGGTTGGGTAACTTTGGAGCCAGTTGCATGGTCAGTTAGCAAGATTTCTAAATGGAAACCAAATGTAAAAAAGCAAAGACCAAGTCACTTAAATGACGATGACGAAAGCTTTCCTAGTGATGATAGGTTCACTTCCAGTATAGATATGGATACAGGTTATAATTATCCTCATAGTAAGCCCCAGCTGAATCGGCCAGGTTATATAAATAATAAGCTACATCTTCCATCGGATTACGGAACTGAATTGCCATCAAAACCTTTATGGGCTAAACCACCTCCATCGCAGCCTTCGTTTCAGTCATCCTGGGCTCCAGATGAGAGTCGTCGACCCAATAAGCACAATTGCGATTATAACGAAAATTATCCTCATGAAGATCCATCGTATTACGAAATGCAGGATCCGGTGATGATCGACTCACGACCATCGAAATATCCGTACGATTATGAGGCACTCCATCAATCTGTTCCAAAGCGTCCATTCAGACGGCCTACCATGTATGGAGGTATGTCTGATATTGATGATGACGATCGTTCTTCAAGACCAACACACGGAGATGGACAGTGGGTACTGCTCTCAACTACTAAAGGATATAGAAACAAAAAACGTCAAAGATCACTTAGTCCAATGAGTACAGAAGAAACGGAATATCCATCGGTGACGTCACATCAAACTGTTGGTTTAACGGTTTTGCCAGTCGATGATAAACATACTAATATGACAACGTCACACGGAGGTCTTTTAGAAGTAAAACGGAGTTTTCAAACAGTAGAGGAATCAAAACTTGATATGGATAAGAAGAACGACTTAGAGGCATCAGCGTCGCAGCCAAGACCTGTAAGGAATAAAGTGATTAGAAAGAAGCTTGTTTCCAGTAATTCACCTGATAGCTCAACGGTTTTCGCTGCGGTTGGCGCTGGTATGTTACCAGCAACGATGGCAATGGTAGTCCCCATGATGCTAGGTCGAAGACGCAGGAGGGACTTGGGAGAGTCAGCAACTGGATTACTTCCAGACGACTATATTAGGCTATTAAGAAACTAATAGACTCATTCATTTTATAATTGATTTAATTTAATGTAATTTATTGTTTATCTGTGATCTTGAATTCAGTAAATTATTAAACTGAACATTAGAAATATTAAGACGAAGAGTTTTCGTGGACATTGGTTCATATTTAGATTAATACAATAAGAGTTTTATTTGAGATACTAAAAGTGTGAGAACTATTTTTTTATAATTAAAGTAAGCGGTGAAATAACTTATGGCAATAAAAAATAAACAATAACTGCCAAAATTATGGTGGTGTAAAAATTAATAATAACTATTGTTAAATTATTTTTAATTTATAAAACAATTAAAATAAATTTTAATAAAAATAACACTTGAAATGTAAATGATTTTATTGTAATCTAAGTAAGTAGTATATATAAAATCAGTTTAGATGAAAAAGTAAAAAAATTGATGATGGTCAGTGAAGGCATGAATGCGTGAGGTATATTCTAAAATAAATTTGTTATATTCTTATTTTAGGATAGAAAGCTATTATGATGCCTATTACTTAGTGAATATATACAGCAGGTAATGTTTCTGAATTGTAAAGTATTCTAGAGTTATTTTAGACCATAATCCAAGGCAAAATTTGATATAATTTAAGCTGAACAAGACTTGGGAGGGGGATTCAAATTTAATGCGAGATTCCCTAAAACATATGAGTTTGATTTCATAATCAAATATTTTTTTATGTTTATTCTAAATAATTCATAATATTTTTTAATCTTTAACTTCGACTTTTGCGTGTGATATATCCATTGAAATTGCCTGAATTAACTACATTTTCATGCAGAAAAAGGACAAAACATCCACACCATCTTTCGTAGAATTCTATATCGTTGTTATCAACAAAAGTTATTACACGGTCTATAAAGACCGGGTAATACAATAATTATATAATATAGTCTTATAACATTTGGGCAATAACAATTACATCATGGGGAATATGATAGCTGGTAGCATACTACATTATTTCAATTTAAAAATTTCATAGCGCTTGGGACGTTTTAGCACATCTTTTAACACCTAGGGTTATACTATTTAGGTTTTAGAAAGGATCCCCCATCTTTTATAGCAATGAATATAGCCATTGTATATTACGCGGTGTAAACGTGGCTTTCCAATTGTGAAAGATTTTTTTTAATTAGTGTAATTTTTTTGAGTCCTATTTAAGTTTTTTGCTGCAACCCTACGAGTACAAATCTTTTCTCGTTGTAGTTTTTCAGATGTAGTTACAGAATTTAAGAATGCTGTAGATATCTCTAGGAGATGGTAAAACGCGACCAAATTTTCACATCAAATGGATACTTTTAGCCTCCAATTTGACCCATCTCCGTCTTTTAATTCAATGAAATAAAACTCGTATAATTAACGGGATGTTTCCTCTAACTTCCTTCTTATAATCTCATTACCATCTACTGGTAAAGTTGATAGTTATGGTCATAAAGGTAGATGTTTGGAAACTAATATGCTGGAAATATCGGAGCTGAAATTATCATTATATTTAAGACGAGGGAAAGGGATTCAAAAGGTATTATATATGGACGTCTAAACCAAACAATATAGAAGAACCTAAGAAGTAACATGATTATTTTCGTATCCATGGTGTTTGAATAAATCGGAATATATAAATGAGTGTAATAAAACTTATCACTTGTAATTTATATATTAATCAAGTATCCTGTATTGCATATTGTATATGTTAAAGTGATGAAGCTGAACGTTAACTTGGTGGTAAGTGATATCTGCATTGCCTATAAGAAGAGCAGCGTAAGACGCCACAATCTACATGGCCTTCCGATATGAGATGTCTTGTTTACCCACTAACCACTAATTACCGCAGGATAGCAGTGTTTACACACTACTGATTTGCGGTAGCAAAGAGCACCGCAAGATGGTCTATTGTAAAAAGGACCTACCTCCACTTAACTAATCCCTCACTTTATGTAAAACTAGCTGTTACTAGCGATTTTGTTCGGGGGAAATAGTATATAAATACAATTGAGTTGTTATAATTGTAAGTGTCTATCATCATACACAAAGATTCATGGCTTCAGCTTCGACGATGACGAATTTCCATATTGACTTTCAACCCCCTTTCAACCCCCATTTCAACCCATACTTCACCCCGTGGAGTTCGAAAATACAAGGTTTGTTTAAAGTATCAAAGACAAAAAAATTTACGTTTTATGTTCGACGGTGACGAGTTTCTATATAAACTTTTAACCCTTTCCACCACTTTTATCGCAATAATTAATTGCCTATCTCTTTTCTTGGAATCTATTATACCATGTACCATCAAAATCGAGTGCAATGGTAAAATGGTAACTCTGTCTGAGTTACATTTGAATTTAAAATATTAGTACGGATATGTTTATTTGCTTCTTTTTTACTGTACTTGTCTTTTAAAATGATTTATAAAAATTAAAAGCCAAATTAATTATGAATGTATGATTATTTTGTTATTATACGTGAAAAGATTTCCTTGCCTTAGATTATGCACCGAATTTAATACATGCATAGTAGCTTTGTAACGCATTTTCATATTCTGTAATATGGGTAATGATGCGGGTTATAAAACGTCCGCTTAATTAAAAAGAAGACACCGCCTTTACAAGTTAAGTTAATTTAGGTGCTAAGAACATTGTATGGGTTTATTTTGGCTACATAGTTTGAAAGCAAATCTCATTAGATCAAATATGTCCTTAAAAATCATTCATAAGTCTCCTGCCTCCGTGTCTCTAAATTATTCTTATGTCTTCTGCTGGTATTGTTATAGTTATAACTATAAGACAATAACTCTTCATAAGACCTGTTGTTTAGCCACGGATTAATTAGTAATAAGAGTTACTAAACAAATAGTTAATAATAAAATAAGTAACACAAGATTTAGCAAGTTTTTATCTTAATACTTTTGACATGAGAAGCAGTTTTTTTGATTCAATTTCAATATTTTTTACAAACAATTTTAATATACCGGTGTATGTTTCTTTTGACTGTATTACACTATGACGATGTAGAATTATATATTATCTGATAAGATTTAAATTTAGCTATATTTCCTATAATGAAGTTATGTAAAAATAAATAAAGTAAAGTGTCAATCACTACAATAGTCATATTATACTTATTTATGTACTAAAATATACAGTATTTATTTATATTATAATAACGAAAAAAGTCTATATTAATTGAGAAATCATACACAAGTGTTATTAACCAATCATTTTAATATTTAAATATAAGTTCCTTTCAATCAGCACCTTTTTTAAGACTATAATCGCATCTCTTATACACTATTAATTACAAATTCGTCACTGTGTCCTTTCGAATGAAACATTCAATTCGGCTTGTGTTCCTTTTTCTAGTATTTGTACATCTCTTCGCCTGGTCTACTGTAAATGTTGCCATTCCTGATTGCCTCTATCAAGTATTTGACACTGAACAGGCAAATAATGAGAAGCACTGAAAAAATAAAAAAAATAAAGAATATCAGAAATAAGAGTAAATTTTTCAAGGGTACGACAATATTAACAAAGTGACACTATGTTAATTGAATAAATAAACTAACTAATTATATAATATTAACAATTAGTGTGTTTATTTTTCTTCAAATATATTTTTAATTCTTTTTAGCGTTCGAAGTTCGAAAAAATTGAAATTAACTTTAAAAGTTCATTGAAGATAAAGGCGAAGTAATTGTTTAAACTTATTCTATTTTGTAAATATTTAATTACGTTTTAAATAATTATCAGTAGAAAAAAATACTTTAAGTATTAGATTGCCATTTAAATGAAGAACGTTTGAGATTAATATTCTGCATCAAAAATCAAGTGAAAGAAGTAGCATCACTTGTAATACTTTAAAAAGGTAAATTTTCTTTACGCGTTTAAAACAAAGTTGCACGATTGAGCTGTTAAGGTACAGTAAGTAAGAAGACAATGTAATTTAATTGTACGTTATTAACGTACAAAAAAATCGCATTAATAAAGTATTGAATAATTATTTAACAGGATACACATCTTAAGGTAATATAAATGTCCATCGTCTATAGCTATACCTAACTATTTTATAACATACTAAAGTTGTTTGCCACCTTTTCACACTAGCTAGTGTTACCCTATCAACTTCGTACTAATGTTATGCTTAGAACGAATATTCGCATTAAACTTTGGGATTGCGTGCTTCCACTTTGAAGCAGCGAATTTATAGTTTGAAAACTTTAATCAATGTTTATGCAAACACAAGTTGGTAACACTTATACCGTATAAATATAGACGAGGGTTACATGGTTTGTTTAACTGGCGGTGTTAAACTTTAGTTTACTTTGAATCTGTATCTAATTAATAATGTGACATGTTTTAAAATTTGATTATATGAAATATTATTACCAGATCTAGATTAAACTAACTATCCGGAAAAGGTTGCTTCAGAAGACAAAGTAAAACTTTCGGTAGAAATCGTTGATTTTATTTTATACTACCTATGTTCCGCAACTAATTATTAAATATTTAAATAACAACTAAAACAGCGATAGTTATTTTAATATAGTTTATGGTAATATAGAAATTGTACTCATTGTATGTGTCTATAATTAGTTACAAAGTTAAACAGTTTTTTTAATTTTATTACATCCCCATTTCAACCCTTTCAACCTCTTTTTTCGCAATAATAAAAGTCTATGTGCTTTTTTAGATCTATTCTACTTACGTAGCAAATATCTCAAAGATCGGATCAGTGATTTATATGGTAAAAATGGACAGACAGTCAGACAGACCAACTAACTTTAGCTTTTATAATATGGATTACTTATATTTCTTGTATAAAAATAAAGGAGATCATACATTTCGATTTTTTGTATCTAAGTACTTTTTATACAGTCAGATCACTATC